>CP141154.1:29770000-31020000 GCA_035233585.1 Antiaris toxicaria
ATCAAATATAGGTTTCCATCCATCCATCCAGAACAGATAAAGGACTTATTTCTACGAATATCAACTCTTTTACTAAAAGAAACTGAATAAGAATCCTTTATTAAACAAGCTACCGATATAAGGTTCCTCCTAAAATTAGGAACATAAAAACAGTCTTTTAATAAAATAAACCTAAATTGATCAAAATAAAGATAAACATCTCCCACTGCTTCAGCCACCATAAAGCTACCATTTCCAGTCCGCAACGAGAGGCTCCTATCATGTAGACTTCTCGTTTCCACGAACCCCTGCATAGAAACACAAACATGATTAGTGGCGCCCGAATCAATGACCCAAGTGTCTTTGATTCTTCCACCAAACACGCTTCCAAGTAATGAAGTTCCTTACCTTCCTTGCCCTTGGCGGCTAGGAATTCCCGGCAAGCCTTCTTGAAGTGACCTACCTTCCCACAATGGAAGCATTTGGACCTTTTAGGGTCCTTTGGCTTCTTGTTCTTCTTTTTCTTCTTCCCGTCCGAGACAGGAGGATTAGAAGAACTAGAAGCCACTTGCTTCTTATTTGGCCTCTTCCTCTTCCATGAGGGATTGGAAGATTCCGCCAAATTGGCCTCACCTTTAGGTCGGACCACATCCTCATCCCTGATCATCCGCTCATAAGCCTGTAGTTGCTTCATGAGCTCGGTTAGTCCTAACTCCTTTGTCACCAGATTGTATGCGGCCTTAAACCCCACAAAATCTTTAGACAGAGTCTTGAACACCATCTCGATCTGGGTGTTATAGTCCAACTCAGCACCATTCTCGTTAGCCTCAGCGAAGAATCCCATTAGAGTGATCATATGGTCCTTCACCGGAGTACCCGCCTTTTGCTTAGAGTTCATAATGCTGGTGATAGCGGACTGTCTAGCCAATTTTTCTTGGCCTCCGAAAATGTCCTCCAGATTTTCCATGATCTCCCCAGCAACTTGATAAGTCTCATGCTGCTTTTGTAAAGCACTCGTCATGCTAGCAAGGATGTAGTATCAAGCTATCTCATTGGATTCTCTCCAACAATTATAGGCAACCGAGACCTCCTCAAGTGGTGTGTCAGGTTTGGGCCCAGGTGGGCATGGTTCGTCTAGTACGAACTTGTGTCTCTCGCAGCTGAGAACTATTAATAGATTTCTTTTCCAGTCTTTATAATTATCACCATTCAACTTATTTTCAGTAAGTATTGAAATGAGGGGTGTCGGTGACATTTTGAACTGAAATAAAATTATACTAGATATCATTATAAAGCCCAAGCAAATATACAGATAATTTAGCAAATAAAACATACAAGTATGTTCCTACATGAAACTTGAAAAACATGTAGCATTGCAACGGTAATTCTCAGCACCTATTGCCCCAAGCCACCGGGGGTGGTCATAAAAACAAATAGCCAGAACATGGACCCCGTCCAATTAATATATGTTACCTTAAATCCTCCAAGGTTAAGACATATATTAATAACCGCTTATTTGGCCACCAGTTTAGTTAACAGAGCTTCTAGGGAAGGTTAATAACTAAACGAGTATTGAGTGTATAACCATTGTTTACATAGCCCGATCCACGTCCTACCAAGCCACCGAGGGGTGGTCATGGATAGGATCGTACCCGAACACGTTTTCCACATAGGAGATCCAATCTAGTATACCGGCGGCGGTAAACACCTACCGAGGGGTGTGGTCAGGGCAGAACTGACGCGAGGCGTTACCATGCTTTCACATATGGATCAACAATGGAGGCCGTGGGTTTTGTTTGAAACCCTCTCCCACTCAATATTTTGAAAAACATGCAAGTTTTGATAAATTATGTATGATCATTATAGTATGAGCGGCACTCACCTATCCTATATGACATGTTTATCAAATATGCATACAAAACATCCATCAATACATATTTATACATCCATGACATATCACAGAAAAAATAATTGACAGAATAACCAAGCTATGGTTCCATCCTAGAATAAAGAAAATAAAGATTACAAAATTCCATCCAAAGCATTCTTTGGGTCTTGAATTCTGTTCCGTCTTCTTGTATCCATCTTTATGTAGCCTCTCCATTTATTTCTCATCCCAAGAATTATTTAAAATTTAAATCTCCAAAAATTTAAATTTCAAATTCAAATTCCAAATTCGAATTTCAAATTTAAATTTCCAATTCAAATTTTAAACAATTTTAAACATCATGTGTAATAATATGTAATTTCAAAAATTTCAAATTTTCAATTACATATTTTTAAACACGATTTAAAATTAAATTTCTAATTTAAAAATCAAAATTTTTTGATTTTTAGACCGTCGTACTGCCGCCTCCGAAGGCGACAGCCGCCGTGGGCAACCACCAGCCCCAAAGGGGCTGGCAGCCCACAGCTGCCCCCTATGTGCAGCCTTGCCGGGCTGCAGGCCAAGCCTGTAGCGCCAGGCTGCACGCCCAGGCAGCGCCTGCAGCCAGCCTTGGGCAGGCCACGGCCATCCTTGGCTGCAGGCCAAGCCTGCGGCCGTGGGTGGTGTTGGCCTGCACAGGGGCTGCCGCAGCCCCATCCTGCCTGCGGGCAGGGGCTGCAGCCCCACCAAGGCCCGTCGGCCTATCCCGAGGGGTCGTGTCTCGATTTTCGTGTCATATTCCAATTTACCTATTAGGATCTCCAAAAATTAATTTGAATCCTAATTAAATTGAAATTTTCCACACAATCAAAATTTCAACCTTTAAATCAAATTTAACTTTTAGGAAAAAAATTAATTACGGTCTTCAATCTTCAATCTCCTCCAAGAATAATTACATAAAATTTCCTAAACCGTTTCCGGTGTACAAAAAATTCTAACCATAAAAATTCTAAGAGACAAAAATTAAAACCCATGGGAAAATTACAGTGTTAATAAACTGCTCCCATGGTTACATAAAAAATTCCTAGATACAATTTTTCTAAATTCTAAGGAACCATAACCGGCATAAACAAGCATGCTTATAATAATTTAGAAAAATTAAAATAACCACATACTGTATACATAATCCATGATAACAACATAAAGGAACCCTAGAATGCCACTTTCTTAATATCAAATCCATACATAAATAAAAAGACTAAGTAATTGTCTAATTTATGTACATGGCATAGTCATGAGATGGCTCTGATACCAATTGTAGGAAAATAAATCGGTAAAAACGTATCAGAGTGGCGCAGCAGAACAATAAAAATTTTTAGATCGTTAAATATCTCATGATGCCATATACAATAAACCAACAACAATTAAAACTCATACCTCAAGGACGCCAATCTGTAGGAGGAGAATGACCGGAGGCTTCAACCAACTACCCTTCTCTCCTATTCTCCAATTCCCAAATGGCTGAGTGTGTGGACACTCTGAACCTCGATCGGTATGCTAGCACTGCTAGTCTTCTTTCGACCACCCAGATCTCTAAAGAACTTTATTGTCACGATGAGCTGTGCAACAATAAGCCTGCTCACCTGAGAGTCTGTGGTCTGAGAGAACTGGAGTGGCAGGACATCTATTTATAGACCTGCATGAGGTGATTCTCTGAATTTGAATTGGACTAGGAAAAGATATTTTCCCTTATCCATAACCAAAAAATCCGAATTTTTCCATGGGAAAATCCAACAATAAAATTCAGTTTTCTTAGGATAAATCCAATCCAAATCTAAACAAGATTTTAACTAGAATTTTATCTCCCTTTTTCAACCAAAAATCCGAAATTTCCTAGGAGAATTCTCCACAAATTCAGCCATTATGGATAAGGGAGAATTAAAAATTCCACTAGGATTTTCAAGCTTGAATCTTATCTCAACCTTATCGAAAATAACCGAATTTTCCTAGGAGATTATCTCCAAAATTTTGGCCATTCTTCATGGAGGAGAGAATCCAAATTCAACTGGGATTGAAACTTGAATTTTTCCCTTGAATCTTATCCACAAAAACCGAAATTCCATTGAGGATTATCCTCAAAATTTCGTGCATAGTTTGTTGGGATTTGGATTCAAAATTTAAGTAGGATTCTAACAAGATTATCCTCTCCAAATCCAACTCAAATTCGAATTTCAAACCTTGTGGATTTTCCACAACAAATTCGAATCCTACTTGGACTGTGATTCAAAATTTGAATTTCAAATCTCAAATTCTAATTTCAAATTCAAATTTCAAATTTCAAATTCGAATTTCAAATTCAAATTTCAAATTCAAATTTCAAATTCAAAATTCAAAATTCAAAATTCAAATTTCAAATTTCAAAATTCAAAATTCAAAATTCAAAATTCAAATTTCAAATTCCACAAAACGGTTGTGTTTCAAATTCTTGTTCTCATGGATAATTTTCTACAACTCCAATCCAATCTCAAATAAAATCATGGCAACTTTATTTGGAGTTCGAATAATTGTGTACTCTATTATCCAAAACAAAATCTGAATCCAACCGGAGAGAATCTTGTCTACCATCCTAATCCTGTGTCATCACCATCCATGCATAATAAACTAGCCAATAACATACACAAATCAATTTGCCAAACGTTAAGGAATTATGTGGAGCTAGTAGAGGGACTGATTGGACATATATAATCGGGCTCCCGCAAATCCATATGATCATCATTCTTTACCGAACAACTCAATCATATGATCACTAGTTTCAGAGTCACACCAATATAAACCTGAAACTGAACTCCCAATTATATACCGTATTACGTAAGCCTGTGACAAGCTACTATCCAATGACCTTGTCATATATGAAAAACCCTTATATGATATCCACGATCAGCCTTAGGTCATAGTTCGTTTAATCCTACTGATTAGGCTATCTTAAAGTTCCATTATACTACCGAATTAAAAAAATGATTATTCACCATATATGAATAAGAAGTCATCCGCCCAGCAGACGACCCAAGGCCTTGTCCATTTTCACATTCAGTATAATGCCTTTAAGAGGATACCTTTAACTCCTTAGAGCTATGATTCTGATATCTGCAAACAAACCCTTCATCATATACAAGTCATACACCCAACGAACCGGTCTATAAGCTTACTACCTCTGAGACGCTTCAACCATTGGAACATCAAAGTACACAAGTCATATACATGAAGCTGTCCTTTTACTCAGGAATAAGGTTACTGCATAATGAACGTCAAAAGCAGATCGATCCACTCAATAGCAGACTACGTAGATCAATCACGCTTTAGTCCTGGTCTAATATGTCACCTCCAAGCAACATATCTATGTCTCTACTTGGGAGTCCAGCTCCAGACAGTCAAGACAAACCGTCCCCTCCAAGGCTTTAGACAACATAATAGTCTTAACATGAGTTAGATGCTCGGTCTAATCCCATAGACTACAGACCATAGTTTAGACCGCTAACTTTAGAACATTGTCTTCTTGCATACAAAAATCCATTACATGCAACGTTCTAACAGTTTTAACACAAGCAGGCAGTGAGTCATATTTACTTACATTTACTTTAACATGTAAATAAGACGAGGACAGATAGCAATGTAATGAATAACCTCTATGTATAATTTTATTATCCAGTTCAGAATGAATACATCAAAATGTCTCTAATACTTAGGGCATTTCCTAACACCAACGGGGTGATAAGGGAACGGGTTCCAAACACATAATATTTTTTTCTAAGAATTTTTATAAGTTAACCCAAACAATTTTTTTTTCAAAGTAAAATAGTGCGGGTAGCTCGATAGTCTACCACACCAAACAAGCCTTAGTAGCCCGGTAGGCTACTACCCTGAACAAGCCATAGTAGCCCGGTGGGCCATTACACTAAACAAGGAATAGTAGCCCCGTAGGCTACCACACCCCAACAAGTGAAGTAACCCGGTCGGTTACTACACTAAGTTCATGAATAGTAACCCAATAGGCTACCTAGTTACCAACGTGCAAGGTAACCAGTCAGTTGACTGGTCGACAACCAGTGAAGGACCATGTTCTGAACAACACTGTGAGGAACGATGATTAATCCGTCGAGAAGACAATTAATCAAATAACGATAGAAGTAGATACCAAATCCCCAAAGTAGGCCAATGGGATACCGAGGGGTCTTGGTACCACATAGAAACACAAGTAATAGTCACTAGTAGTAATGGTGACTCAACGAGAGTACTAATGAGTAATATTAATAACGACAGGTGGTAACCTGTAAGTTGATAAAGGCACAAGTGCGTGTTTACTGAAGGAAATAAATCGATAAAAACGTATCAGAGTGGCGCGGCGAAACAATAAAAATTTTTCAAGATCGTTAAATATCTCATGATGCCATATACAATAAACCAACAACAATTTAAACTTATACCTCAAGGACGCCAATCTTGCAGGAGGAGAATGACCGGAGGGCTTCAACCAACTAGCCTTCTCTATTATTCTCCAATTCCTGAATGGCTGAGTGTGTGGGCACTCTGAACCTCAATTGGTATGCTAGCATTGCTAGTCTTCTTCCGACCACCCAGATCTCTAAAGAACTTATTATCATGGTGAGTTATGTAATAATAAGCCTGCTCACCTGAGAGTCTGTAGTCTGAGAGAACTGGAGCGGTAGGACCTCTATTTATAGACTTGCATGAGGTGATTCTTTGAATTCGAATTGGATTAGGAGAAGATTTTCTCCCTTATCCACAACATAAAATCCAAAATTATCCAAGGGGAGAATCCCAAAAAAATTTCGACCAACATTAGGATTATCCAATTCAAATCTAAATAAGATTTTAACATGAATCTTATCTCCCTTTTTCAACCAAAAAATCTAAAAATCCAAGGGGGAAAATCCCAACAAAAATTTTGGCCACTTTTGGATAAGGGAAGAATAAAATTCCATGAGGATTTTCAAGCTTGAATCTTATCTCATCCTTATCCAAAATAATCAAAAATCTTCTAGGAGATTCACTCAAAAATTTGGCCATTATTAGGGAGGAGAGAATCCAAATTCAACTGGGATTGAAACTTAAATTTTTCCTTGAACCTTATCCACAAAAAATCTGAAAATTCCATGAGGATAATCCTCAAAATTTTCGTCCATTATTGTTAGGATTTGGATTCAAAATTCAAGCAGGATTCTAACAAGATTTTCCTCTCCATATCCAACTCAAATTCGAATTTCATTCCTTGTGGATTTACCACAAGAAATTCGAATCCCACTTAGACTGTGATTCAAAATTTGAATTTCAAAATTCAAAATTCAAAATTCAAAATTCAAAATTCAAAATTCAAATTTAAATTTCAAATTCAAATTTCAAATTCAAATTTCAAATTTGAATTTCAAATTCAAATTTCAAATTCAAAATTCAAATTTCAAAATTCAAAATTCACAAAACAATTGTTTTTCAAATTCTTGTTCTCATAGATAATTTTCTACAACTCCAATCCAATCTCAAATAAAATCATGGCAACTTTATTTGAAGTTTGAATAATTGTGTACTCTATTATCCAAAACAAAATCTGAATCTAACCGGATAGAATCTTGTCCACCATCATAATCCTATGTCAACACCATCCATGCATAATAAACTAGCCAATAGCATACACAAATCAATTTTGCCAAACGTTAAGGAATTATGTGGAGCTAGTAGAGGGACTAATTGGACATATATAATCGGGCTCCCACAAATCCATATTATCATCATTCTTTACCCAATAACTCAATCATATGATCACTAATTTCAGAGTCACACCACTACAAACCTGAAACTGAACTCCCAATTATATACCGTATTACGTAAGCCTGTGACAAGCTATCATCCAATGACCTTGTCATGTATGCAGAACCCTCATATGATATTCATGATCAGTCTTAGGTCGAAGTCCGTTTAATCCTACTGATCAGGCTATCTTAAAGTTCCATTATACTACCGAATAAAGAAAATGATTATTCACCATATGTGAATAAGAAGTCATCCTTCCAGTAGACGACCCAAGGCCTTATCTATTTTCACATTCAATATAATGCCTTTAAGAGGATACCCTTAACTCCTCGTTAGAGCTATGATTCCGATATCTGTAAATAAACCCTTTAACGTATACAAGTCATGCACCCAACGAACCGGTCTATAAGCTTACTACCTCTGAGACGCTTTAGCCATTGGAACATCAAAGTACACAAATCATATACATGAAACTGTCCATCTACTCAGGATTAAGGTTACTGCACAATGAACGTCTAAAGCAGATCGATCCACTCAAAGCGGACTTCGTAGATCAATCACGCTTTAGTCCCGGTCTAATATGTCACCACCAAGCAACATATCTATGTTTCTACTTGGGAGTCCAGCTCCAGACAGTCAAGACAAACCATCCCCTCCAAGGCTTTAGACAACATAATAGTCTTAATATGAGTTAGATGCTCAGTCTAACCCCATAGACTACAGACTATAGTTTAGACCGCTTACTTGAAAACATTGTCTTCTTGCATACAAAAGTCCATTGTATACAATGTTCTAACAGTTTAACACAAGCACTTAGGGAGCCATATTTGCTTACATTTACTTTAACATGTAAATAAAATGAGGATAGATAGCAATATAATGAATAACCTCTATATATAATTTTATTATCCAGTTCAAAATAAATACATCAAAATGTCTCTAATGCTTAGGACATTTCCTAACAATCTCCTACTTGCCCTAAGCTAGCAAATGTGCCATGTTACGCATCCCCGTCGCCTCTACATGCCTCTCAAAGTTTCTAGCCACCAAAGTCTTAGTAAAGGGATCGACAATGTTGTCCTCGGATGTGATCTTACATACATCTACTTGTCCTGTCTCCACATGCTCTCTAATGTCGACTTCCTCGAATCCTTGCAAGTCTGGAAGACTCAGTTCATATATCCTACGGGTGTTAGGTCCCTTCTAGAATACACTAGTATATAATCTCTCGTTCTCTTAAGATACTTGAGTATATGCTTTACTGCTTGCCAGTGCTTGGTTCCACGATTCGCTTGATATCGACTCACCATACCTACTACAAAACATATGTCCGGGCGAGTGCAAAGCATAGCGTACATAAGGCTACCCACAGTGAATGCATAAGGGACCTTACTCATATGCTCCCTTTCTTCCGATGTCTTTGGACAGTCATCCAATGAAAGAGTTAGACCGGCAATAGAAGGTTGTGTACCTTTCTTTGCCTTTTACATTGCATATTTGTCAATTATTTTATCTATGAATGAAGCTTGGGATAACGCTATCATTTTATTCTTTCGATCTCTGAAGAGACGAATGCCTAGAACATAATTAGCTTCTCCCAAGTCCTTCATGTCAAACTGTTGGTGTAACCAAAGCTTAATAATAAGTTCCTTACATCATTTCCAATGAGTAGTATATCATCGACATAGAGTATTAGAAAGACCACTTTTCCATCCTTAATACATTTATAAACACAAGATTCATCAATGTTCTGCTAAAAACTGAAAGTCTTGATCGCTTGATCAAATCTCTGGTTCCATGAGCGGGATGCTTGCTTTAATCCATAAATGGATCTAAGCAACTTGCAGACTTTCCTTTCTTGGCCTTTTGCTACGAACTCTTCGGGCTATATCATGTAGATACACTCCTCAAGATGGCCATTCAAGAATACCATCTTGACATCCATTTGCCAGATCTCATAATCGAGAGCCGCAGCAATGGACAGAAGAATACGGATAGACTTTAGTATAGCAACAGGCAAAAAGGTTTCATCGTAATCGATTCCAGCCTTTTGCGTGTACCCCTTTGTAACCAGTTTAGGTTTGAAAGTTTCCACTTTCCCTTCCGCATCCTTCTTTCTTTTGTAGACCCATTTGCATCCAATGGTTTTTTTCCCATCTGGCAAATCTACAAGTTCCCAAACAGAGTTAGATTTCATAGAATACATCTCATTGTTCATAGCTTGTTTCCAAGATTTAGAATCAACATCATTTATAGCATCATCATAGGTGATCGGATCATCCTCATGCTTATGAGCCTCAGCCTGGTATACCTCAGCATCACACATGAAGAAATTAGGTTTCTTTGAAACCCTCCCACTACGACGAGGCACCCTAAATTGTTGATCGTCTGTAGGTCTTTCACCGGAACTCAGACTTGCGTCCAAGACCAAAACCTGTGGAGCAGTTCTTTCACCCAATAACTCCTCTAGCACTACTTTGCTTCGAGGCTTAAAGTCATTTATGTGACTTTCCTCCCAGAATGTCGCATGGGTTGAAACAATGACTTTTTGTTCTTTCGAGTTATGGAACAGACCTCCTTTAATTCCCTTTGGATGCCCTACAAACATGCACAGTTCTGATCTTGGTTCCAACTTCTTCACATCCCCATCCAGTACATGTGCCGGGCAGCCCCATATTCTCATATGTCTAAGGGAGTGCTTCTTGCCATGCCACAATTCATATGGCGTTCTGGGAATTGATTTGCTTAGAACCTGGTTCAGAATATAGCATGTCGTTTGTAAAGCATATCCCTAAAATGATAATGGCAGCGTTGAATAACTCATCATAGACCATACCATATCCAACAAGGTCCTGTTTCTCTTTTCGGCTGCACCATTCTATGTGGAGTACGAGGTGCAGTCAATTGGGATAATATGCCGTTCTCTACAAGATGTCCTAGAAATTCATCGGAGAGGTATTCACTACCTCGATCAGATCGAAGTGTCTTTACGGATTTATCTAATTGCTTTTTCACTTCCGCACGATACTCTTTGAACTTGTCAAACGTTTTGCTCTTGTGGTGCATCAGATACAGATATTCATACCTCGAGTAATCGTCTATAAAGGAGACATAATACTCGAACCCTCCTTGTGCTGTGACGTTTATGGGGCCACATACGTCAGTGTGCACAATTTCTAAGAGCTCCTAAGCCCTAGTACCCTTAGCTCCAAAAGACCTCTTAGTCATCTTTCCCTCTAGACAAAACTCACATTGTGGAAGACGTACCTCTTCCAGAGATTCTAGAGGACTGTTTTTCACTAATCTTTGAATCCTATCCTGATTAATATGACCAAGTCTTAAATGCCAAAGATACGCCTTGTTAGAGTGAGAAACTTTCAACCTTTTAGAGTTATCTATTAATTCGGTGTCAAGCAGTGAGTACATCTTTGGTTTGATCAAATATAGGTTTCCATCCATCCATCCAGAACAGATAAAAGACTTATTTCTACGAATATCAACTCTTTTACTAAAAGAAACTGAATAAGAATCCTTTATTAAACAAGCTACCGATATAAAGTTCCTCCTAAAATTAGGAATATAAAAACAGTCTTTCAATAAAATAAACCTAAATTCATCAAAATAAAGATAAATATCTCCCACTGCCTTAGCCACCACTAAGCTGCCATCTCCAGTCCGCAATGAGAGGCTCCTATCATGTAGACTTCTCGTTTCCATGAACCCCTGCATGGAAACACAAACATGATTAGTGGCGCCCGAATCAATGACCCAAGTGTCTTTCGATTCTTCCACCAAATATGCTTCTAAATAGTGAAGTTCCTTACCTTCCTTACCCTTGGCGGCTAGGATTTCCTAGCAAGCCTTCTTAAAGTGACCTACCTTCTCACGGTGGAAGCATTTGGACTTTTTAGGGTCCCTGGGTTTCTTGTTCTTCTTATTCTTCTTCCCATCCGAGACAGGAGGATTAGAAGAACTGGAAGCTGCTTGCTTCTGATTTGGCCTCTTCCTCTTCCGTGAGGGTTTGGAAGATTCCGTCAAATTGGCCTCTCCTTTGGGTTGGACTGCATCCCATCCCTGATCATCCGCTCATAAGCTTGGAGTTGCTTCATGAGCTCGATTAGTCCTAACTCCTTTGTTGCCAGATTGTATGCGGCCTTAAACCCCACAAAATCTTTAGACAGAGTTTTGAACACCATCTCGTTCTAGGTGTTGTAGTCTAACTCAGCATTGTTCTAGACAACCTCAGTGAAGAATCCCATTAAAGTGATTATTTGGTCCTTCACCGGAGTACCCGCCTTTTGCTCATAATACTGGTTATAGCAGACTGTCGAGCCAACTTTTCTTGGCCTCTGAAGATGTCCCTTCAGATTTTCCATGACGTCCCTAGCAACTTAATAAGTCTCATGCAGGCTTTGTAAAGTACTCGTCTGTTAGGAAATGCCCTAAGCATTAGAGACATTTTGATGCATTCATTTTGAACTGGATAATAAAATTATATATGGAGGTTATTCATTACATTGCTATCTGTCCTCGTTTTATTTACATGTTAAAGTAAATGTAAGCAAATATGGCTCACTTACTGCTTGTGTTAAAACTGTTAGAACGTTGCATGCAATGGACTTTTGTATGCGAGAAGATAATGTTCTAAAGTAAGCGGTCTAAACTAAAGTCTGTAGTCTATGGGGTTAGACCGAGTATCTAACTCATGTTAAGACTATTATGTTGTCTAAAGCCTTGGAAGAGACGGTTTGTCTTGACTGTCTGGAGCTGGAATCCCAAGTAGAGACATAGATATATTACTTGGTGGTGACATATTAGACCGGGACTAAAGCGTGACTGATCTACGTCGTCCGCTATGAGTGGATCAATCTACTTTTGATGTTCATTATGCAATAATCTTAATCCTGAGTAAATGAACAACTTCATGTATATAACTTGTGTACTTTGATGTTACAATGGCTAAAGCGTCTCAGAGGTAGTAAGCTTATAGACCGGTTTGTTGGGTGCATGACTTATATATGATGAAGGGTTCGTTTACAGATATCGGAATCATAGTTCTAAGGAGTTAAAGGTATCCTCTTAAAGGTATTATATTGGATGTGAAAATAGACAAGGCCTTGGGTCATCTTCTAGGTGGATGACTTCTTATTCACATACGGTGAATAATCATTTTCTTAATTCGGTAGTATAATGGAACTTTAAGATAGCATGATCAGTAGGATTAAACAGAATTTGGCCTAAGGCTGATCATGGATATCATATGAGGGTTTTACACATATGACAAGGTCATTGGACGATAGCTTGTCACAGGCTTACGTAATAAGGTATATAATTGGGAGTTCAGTTTCAGGTTTATAGTGGTGTGACTCTGAAATTAGTGATCATATGATTGAGTTGTTCAGTAAAAAAACGATGATCATATGGATTTGTGGGAGCCCGATTATATATGTCTAATCAGTCCCTCTACTAGCTCCACATGATTCCTTAATGTTTGGCAAATTGATTTGTGTATGCTATTGGCTAGTTTATTATGCATGGATGGTGATGACATAGGATTAGGATGGTAGACAAGATTCTCTCCGGTTGGATTCAGATTTTGTTTTGGATAATAGAGTACACAATTATTCGAACTCCAAATAAAGTTGCCATGATTTTATTTGAGATTGGAGTGGAGTTGTAGAAAATTATCCATGAGAACAAGAATTTGAAACACAACTGTTTTGTGGATTTTGAAATTTGAAATTTGAAATTTGAAATTTGAAATTTGAATTTGAAATTTGAATTTGAAATTTGAAATTTGAAATTTGAATTTGAAATTTGAAATTTGAAATTTGAATTTGAAATTTGAATTTGAAATTTTGAATCACAGTCCAAGTGGGATTCGAATTTGTTGTGGAAAATCCACAAGGTTTGAAATTCGAATTTGAGTAGGATAAGGAGAGGATAATCTTGTTAGAATCCTACTTGAATTTTAAATCCAAATCCTAGCGAATTATGGATGAAATTTTGAGGATTATCCTCAATGGATTTTCGGTTTTTATGGATAAGGTTCAAAGGAAAAATTCAAGTTTCAATCCCAATTGAATTTGGATTCTCTCTTCCCCAGAAAGTGGCCGAAATTTTGGAGCATATCTCCTAGGAAAATTCGGTTATTTTGGATAAGGATGAGATAAGATTCAAGCTTGAAAATCCTAGTGAATTTTGATTCTCCCTTATCCTAAATGTGGTCGAATTTTTTGAGTAGATTTTCTCCTTAGTTTTTTCGGATTTTTTGGTTGAAAAAGGGAGATAAAATTCTAGTTAAAATCTTGTTTAGATTTGGATTAGATTTATCCTAAATGGCCGAATTTTATTGTTGGGATTATCCCATGGAAAATTCAGATTTTATGGTTGTGGATAAGGGAGAATATCTTCTCCTAATCCAATTCGAATTCAGAGAATCACCTCATGCAGGTCTATAAATAGAGGTCCTGCCACTCCAGTTCTCTCAGACTACAGACTCTCAGGTGAGCATGCTTATTGTTGCACAGCCCACCGTGACAATAAACTTCTTTAGGGATCTGGGTGGTTGGAAGAAGACTAGCAGTGCTAGCATACCGATCGAGGTTCAGAGTGCCCACATACTCAGGAATTCGGGAATTGGAGAATAGTAGAGAAGGCTAGTTAGTTGAGGCCTCCGGTCATTCTCCTCCTGTAGATTGGCGTCCTTGAGGTATGAGTTTTAATTGTTGTTGATTTATTGTATATGGCATCATAAGATATTTACCGATCTAAAAATTTTTATTGTTCCGCTGCGCCACTCTGATACGTTTTTACCGATTTATTTTCCTACAATTGGTATCAGAGCCATCTCATGACTATGCCATGTACATAAATTAGACAATTACTTAGTCTTTTTATTTATGTATGGATTTGATATTTAGAGAGTGGAATTCTAGGGTTCCTTTATGTTGTTATCATGGATTATGTATAAAGTATGTGGTTATTTTAATTTTTTGAATTATTATAAGCATGCTTGTTTATGCCAGTTATGGTTCCTAAGAATTTAGAAAAATTGTATCTAGGATTTTTTATGTAATCATGAGAGCAGTTTATTAACACTGTAATTTTCCCATGGATTTTATTTTTTGTCTCTTAGAATTATTATGGTTAGAATTTTCTACACCGGAAACGGTTTAGGAAATTTTATGTAATTATTCTTGGAGGAGATTGAAGATTGAAGACTGTAATTTATTTTTCCCAAAAGTTAAATTTGATTTAAAGGTTGAAATTTTGATTGTGTGGAAAATTTCAATTTAATTAGGATTCAAATTAATTTTTGGAGATCCTAATAGGTAAATTGGAATGTGACATGAAAATCGAGACACGACCCCTCGGGATAGGCCAACGGGCCTTGGTGGGGCTGCAGCCCCTACCCTCGGGCAGGATAGGGCTGCGGCAGCCCCTGTGCAGGCCATAACCACCCACGGCCGCAGGCTTGGCCTGCAGCCGAGGGTGGCCGTGGCCTACCTAAGGCTGGCCGCAGACTGGGCATGCAGCCTGTGGCTGCAGGCGCTGCTTGCAGCCTGCCGGCTGCTGCGCCCAGCTTAGGCATGCAGCCTGGCGCTGCGGGCTTGGCCTGCAGCCCGGCAAGGCTGCACATGGGTGGCCGTGGGCTGCTAGCCCCTCCGGGGCTGGTGGCTGCCCACGGCGGCTGCCGCCTTCAGGGCGGTGGTGCGACGGTTCAAAAATCAAAAAATTTTGATTTTTAAATTTGAGATTTAATTTTAAATCATGTTTAAAAAAAAATGTAATTGAAAATTTGAAATTTTTGAAATTACATATTATTACACATGATGTTTAAAATTGTTTAAAATTTAAATTTGAAATTTAAATTTGAATTTCAAATTTGGAATTTGAATTTGAAATTTAAATTTTTGGAGATTTAAATTTTAAATGATTCTTGGGATGAGAAATAAATGGAGAGGCTACATAAAGATGGATACAAGAAGACGGAACAAAATTCAAGACCCAAAGAATGCTTTGAATGGAATTTTGTAATCTTTATTTTCTTTGTTCTAGGATGGAACCATGGCTTGGTTATTCTGTCAATTATTTTTTTCTGTGCTATGTCATGGATGTATAAATATGTTTTGATGGATGTTTTATATGCATATTTGATAACATGTCATATAGGATAGGTGAGTGCTGCTCATACTATATTGATCATACATAATTGGTCAAAACTTGCATGTTTTTCAAAATATTGAGTGGGAGAGGGTTTCAAACAAAACCCACGACCTCCATTGTTGATCCATATGTGAAAGTATGGTAACACCTCGCATCAGTTCTGCCCTGACCACACCCCTCGGTAGGTGTTTACGCCGCCAGTATACTAGATTGGATCTCCTATGTGGAAAACGTGTTTGGGTACGATCCTATTCATGACCACCCCTCGGTGGCTTGGTAGGACGTGGATCGGGCTACATAAACAATGGTTATACATTCAAGACTCGTTTAGTTATTAACCTTCCCTAGAAGCTCTGTTAACTAAACTGGTGGCCAAATAAGCAGTTATTAATATATGTCTTAACCTTGGAGGATTTAAGGCAACATATATTAATTGGACGGGGTCCATGTTCTGGCTATTTGTTTTCATGACCACCCCTCGGTGGCTTGGGGCAATAGGTGCTGTGAATTACCATTGTAATGCTACATGTTTTTCAAGTTTCATGTAGGAACATACTTGTATGTTTTATTTGCTAAATTATCTGTATATTTGCTTGGGCTTTGTAATGATGTCTAGTATAATTTTATTTCAGTTCAAAATGTCACCGACACCCCTCATTTCGATACTTACTGAAAATAAGCTGAATGGCGATAATTATAAAGATTGGAAAAGAAATCTATTAATAATTCTCAACTGCGAGAGACACAAGTTCGTGCTGGATGAACCATGCCCATCTAGGCCCAAACCTGACACACCACTTGAGGAGGTCCCGATTGCCTATAATCGTTGGAGAGAATCCAATGAGATAGCTCGATGTTACATCCTTACTAGCATGACGAGTGCTTTACAAAAGCAGCATGAGACTTATCAAGTTGCTGGGGAGATCATGGAAAATCTGGAGGACATGTTCGGAGCCCAAGAAAAATTGGCTCGACAGCCCGCTATCACCAGTATTATGAACTCTAAGTAAAAGGCGGGTACTCCGGTGAAGGACCATATGATCACTCTAATGGGATTCTTCGCTGAGGCTGCCGAGAATGGTGCTGAGTTGGACTACAACACCCAGATCGAGATGGTGTTCAAGACTCTGTCTAAAGATTTTATGGGGTTTAAGGCCACATACAATCTGGCGACAAAGGAGTTAGGACTTACCGAGCTCATGAAGCAACTACAGGCTTATGAGCGGATGATCAGGGATAAGGATGCGGTCCAACCTAAAGGAGAGGCCAATTTGGCAGAATCTTCCAATCCTTCACGGAAGAGAAAGAGGCCAAATAAGAAGCAAGTGGCTTCTAGTTCTTCTAATCCTCCTATCTCGGACGAGAAGAAGAAGAAGAAGAACAAGAAGCCAAAGGACCCTAAAAAGTCCAATGCTTCCATTGTGGGAAGGTAGGTCACTTTAAGAAGGCTTGCCGGGAATTCCTAGCTGCCATGGGCAAGGAAGGTAAGGAACTTCATTACTTGGAAGCGTGTTTGGTGGAAGAATCGAAAGATACTTGGGTCATTTATTCGGGCGCCACTAATCATGTTTGTGTTTCTATGCAAGGGTTCGTGGAAACGAGAAGTCTACATGATAGGAGCCTCTCGTTGCGGACTGGAGATGGTAGCTTTGTGGTGGCTGAGGTAGTGGGAGATGTTTACATTTACTTTGATCAATTTAGGTTTATTTTATTAAAAGACTGTTTTTATGTTCCTAATTTTAGGAGGAACCTTATATCGGTAGCTTGTTTAATAAAGGATTCTTATTCAGTTTCTTTTAGTAAAAGAGTTGATATTCGTAGAAATAAGTCTTTTATCTGTTCTAGATGGATGGATGGAAACCTATATTTAATCAAACCAAAGATGTACTCACTGCTTGACACTGAATTAATAGATAACTCTAAAAGGTTGAAAGTTTCTCACTCTAATAAGGCGTCTCTTTGGCATTTAAGACTTGGTCATATTAATCAAGATAGGATTCAAAGATTGGTGAAAGACGGTCCTCTGGAATCTCTGGAGGAGGTACGTCTTCCCCAATGTGAGTCTTGTCTAGAGGGTAAGATGACTAAAAGGTCTTTTGGAGCTAAGGGTCCAAGGGCTCAGGAGCTCTTACAAATTGTGCACACTGACGTATGTGGCCCCATGAATGTCACAGCACGAGGAGGGTTCGAGTATTATGTCTCTTTTATAGACGATTACTCGAGGTATGGATATGTGTATCTGATGCACCGCAAGAGCGAAACCTTTGACAAGTTCAAAGAGTATCGTGCGGAAGTGGAAAAGCAATTGGATAAATCCATAAAGACACTTCGATCTGATCGAGGTGGCGAATACCTCTCCGATGAATTTCTATGACATCTTGTAGAGAACGGGATATAATCCCAGTTGACTACACCTGGTACTCCACAACAGAATGGTGTAGCTGAAAGGAGAAACAGGACCTTGTTGGATATGGTACGGTCCATGATGAGTTCTTCAACGTTGCCATTATCATTTTGGGGATATGCTTTACAAACGGCATGCTATATTCTGAACCAAGTTCCAAGCAAATCAATTCCTAGAACTGTATGAATTGTGGCATGGCAGGAAGCCCTCCCTTGGATATATGAGAATATGAGGCTGCCCGGTGCATGTACTGGATGGGGATGCAAAGAAGTTGGAACCAAGATCAGAATTGTGCATGTTTGTAGGGTATCCAAAAGGAACTAAAGGAGGTCTATTCTATAACCTGAAGGAACAAAAAGTCATTGTCTCAACCCATGCGACATTCTTGGAGGAAAGTCACATGAATGACTTTAAGCCTCGAAGCAAAGTGGTACTAGAGGAGTTATCGGGTGAAAGAACTGCTCCACAGATTTCAGTCTTGGACGCAAGTCCGAGTTCCGGTGAAGGACCTGCAGACGATCAACAATTTAAGGTGCCTCATCGTAGTGGGAGGGTTTCAAACAAACCTAATTTCTTCATGTATGATGCTGAGGTATACCAGGCCGAGGCTCATGAGCATGAGGATGATTTGGTCACCTATGACGAAGTTATAAATGACGTTGATTCTAAATCTTGGAAACAGACTATGAATAATGAGATGGATTCTATGAAATCCAACTCTGTTTGGGAACTTGTAGATTTGCCAGATGGGGTAAAATCCATTGGATGCAAATGGGTCTACAAAAGAAAGAAGGATGCAGAAGGGAGAGTGGAAACTTTCAAAGCTAGACTGGTTGCAAAGGGGTACACACAAGAGGCAGGAATCGATTACGATGAAACCTTTTCGCCTGTTACTATGCTAAAGTCAATCCGTATTCTTCTGTCCATTGCTACGTCTCTCGATTATGAGATATGGCAAATGGATGTCAAGACGGCATTCTTGAATGGCCATCTTGAAGAGTGTATCTATATGATACAGCCCGAAGGGTTCGTAGCGAAAGGCCAAGAAAGGAAAGTCTGCAAGTTGCTTAGATCCATTTATGGATTTAAGCAAGCATCCCGCTCATGGAACCAAAGGTTTGATCAAGCGATTAAGACATTTGGTTTTGAGCAGAACGTTGATGAACCCTATGTTTATAAACGTATTAAGGATGGAAAAGTGGTCTTTCTGATACTCTATGTCGATGATATACTACTCATTGGGAATGATGTAGGGAACTTATCATCAGTCAAGTTTTGGTTACACCAACAGTTTGACATGAAGGACTTAGGAGAAGCTAATTATGTTCTAGGCATTCGTCTCTTTAGAGATCGAAAGAACAAAATGATAGCATTATCCCAAGCTTCATACGTAGATAAAATAATTGACAAATATGCAATGCAAGAGGCAAAGAAAGGCTCATAACCTTCCATTGCCGGTCTAACTCTTTCATTGGATGACTGTCCCAAGACATCGGAAGAAAGAGAGTGTATGAGTAAGGTCCCTTATGCATCCGCTGTGGGTAGCCTTATGTATGCTATGCTTTGTACCCGCCTAGACATATGTTTTGCAGTAGGTATGGTGAGTCGATATCAAGCGAATCCTGGAACCAAGCACTGGCAAGCAATAAAGCATATACTCAAGAATCTTAAGAGAATGAGGGATTATATGCTCGTGTATTCTAAAGGGGACCTAACACCCGTAGGATACACGGACTCAAACTTCCAGACTTGTAAGGATTCGAGGAAATCGACATCTGGATCAGTGTTCTTGCTCGGAGGAGGTGCCATTGTATGGAGGAGTGTGAAGCAGAGCTGTACAGCTGACTCTACTATGGAGGCTAAATATGTGGCTGCGGCTGAGGCATCTAAAGAAGCAATTTGGCTCCGCAAGTTCTTTGGAGACCTTGAGGTCATTCTGGGTGTTGACAAGCCTATCACACTTTACTGTGATAACACTGGGGCTATTGCCAAGACAACGGAATCTAGGCACCACAAGAGGACCAAACACGTAGATCGTAGGTATCACATTATTAGAGGGCACGTGGAGACATGACAAGTGGATGTATGTAAGATCGCGTCCGAGGACAACATTGCCAATCCCTTTACTAAGACTTTGGCAGCTAGAAGCTTTGAGAGGCATGTAGAGGCGATGGGGATGCGGAAAATGGCACATCTACTGGCTTAGGGCAAGTGGGAGATTGTTAGGAAATGCCCTAAGCATTAGAGACATTTTGATGTATTTATTTTGAACTGGATAATAAAATTATATATAGAGGTTATTCATTACATTGCTATCTGTCCTCATTTTATTTACATGTTAAAGTAAATGTAAGCAAATATGGCTCACTGACTGCTTGTGTTAAAACTATTAGAACGTTGCATGCAATGGACTTTTGTATGCGAGAAGATAATGTTCTAAAGTAAGCGGTCTAAACTAAGGTCTGTAGTCTATGGGGTTAGACCGAGCATCTAACTCATGTTAAGACTATTATGTTGTCTAAAGCCTTGGAGGGGACG
The DNA here is from genome assembly GCA_035233585.1 of Antiaris toxicaria. Taxonomy (NCBI): domain Eukaryota; kingdom Viridiplantae; phylum Streptophyta; class Magnoliopsida; order Rosales; family Moraceae; genus Antiaris; species Antiaris toxicaria. The sequence goes on from CP141154.1 coordinate 29,790,781, forward strand.
GTTTGTCTTGACTGTCTGGAGCTGGACTCCCAAGTAGAGACATAGATATGTTGCTTGGTGGTGACATATTAGACCGGGACTAAAGCATGATTGATCTACGTAATTCGCTATGAGTGGATCAATCTGCTTTTGATGTTCATTGTGCAATAACCTTAATCCTGAGTAAATAAACTACTTCATGTATATGACTTGTGTACTTTGATGTTCCAATGGCTAAAGCGTCTCAGAGGTAGTAAGCTTATAGACCGGTTCGTTGGGTGCATGACTTGTATATGATGAAGGGTTCGTTTACAGATATCGGAATTATAGCTCTAAGGAGTTAAAGGTATCCTCTTAAAGGCATTATATTGGATGTGAAAATGGACAAGGCCTTGGGTCGTCTGCTAGGCGGATGACTTCTTATTCACATATGGTGAATAATCATTTTCTTAATTCGGTAGCATAATGGAACTTTAAGATAGCCTGATCAGTAGGATTAAACGGACTTTGGCCTAAGGCTGATCATGGATATCATATGAGGGTTTTGCATATATGACAAGGTCATTGGACGATAGCTTGTCACAGGCTTACGTAATACGGTATATAATTGGGAGTTCAGTTTCAGGTTTATAGTGGTGTGACTCTGAAATTAGTGATCATATGATTGAGTTGTTCGGTAAAAGAATGATGATCATATGGATTTGCGGGAGCTTGATTATATATGTCCAATCAGTCCCTCTACTTGGCAAATTGATTTGTGTATGCTATTGGCTAGTTTATTATGCATGGATGGTGATAACATAGGATTAGGATGGTAGACAAGATTCTCTCCGGTTGGATTCAGATTTTGTTTTGGATAATAGAGTACACAATTATTCGAACTCCAAATAAAGTTGCCATGATTTTATTTGAGATTGGATTGAAGTTGTAGAAAATTATCCATGAGAACAAGAATTTGAAACACAACTGTTTTGTGGATTTTGAAATTTGAAATTTGAAATTTGAAATTTGAAATTTGAATTTGAATTTTGAATTTGAAATTTGAATTTGAAATTCGAATTTGAAATTTAAATTTGAAAATTGAAATTTAAAATTTGAATCTGAAATTCGAATTAGAAATTTGAAATTCAAATTTTGAATCACAGTCCAAGTGGGATTCAAATTTGTTGTGGAAAATTCACAAGGTTTGAAATTCGAATTTGAGTTGGATAAGGAGAGGATAATCTTGTTAGAATCCTACTTGAATTTTGAATCCAAATCCTAACTAATTATGGATGAAATTTTGAGGATTATCCTCAATGGATTTTCGGTTTTTATGGATAAGGTTCAAAGGAAAAATTCAAGTTTCAATCCCAGTTGAATTTGTATTCTCTCCTCCCCAGAAAGTGGCCGAAATTTTAGAGCATATCTCCTAGGAAAATTCGGTTATTTTGGATAAGGATGAGATAAGATTCAAACTTGAAGATCCTAGTGAAATTTTGATTCTCCCTTATCCTAAATGTGGCCAAATTTTTTGAGGAGATTTTCTCCTTAGTTTTTTTGGATTTTTTGGTTGAAAAAGGGAGATAAAATTCTAGTTAAAATCTTGTTTAGATTTGGATTGGATTTATCCTAAATGGCCGAATTTTATTGTTGGGATTTTCCCATGGAAAATTCAGATTTTATGGTTGTGGATAAGGGAGAATATCTTCTCCTAATCCAATTCGAATTTAGATAATCACCTTATGCAGGTCTATAAATAGAGGTCCTGCCACTCCAGTTCTCTCAGACCACAGACTCTCAGGTGAGCACGCTTATTGTTGCACAGCCCACCGTGACAATAAAGTTCTTTAGAGATCTGGGTTGTCAGAAGAAGACTTGTAGTGCTAGCATACCGATCGAGGTTCAGAGTGCCCACACACTCATCCATTCGGGAATTGGAGAATAGTGGGGAAGGCTAGTTGGTTGAAGCCTCCGGTCATTCTCCTTCAGCAGATTGGCGTCCTTGAGGTATGAGTTTTAATTGTTGTTGATTTATTGTATATGGCATCATGAGATATTTAACGATCTAAAAATTTTTATTGTTCCGCTGCACCACTTTGATACGTTTTTACCGATTTATTTTCCTACATCGTCATGCTAGCCAGAATGTAGCATCGAGTTATCTCATTGGATTCTCTCCAACGAGTATAGGCAACCGGGACCTCCTCAAGCGGTGTGTCAGGTTTGGGCCCTGGTAGGCATGATTCATCCCGTATGAACTTGTGTCTCTCGCAGTTGAGAACTATCAACAGATTTCTTTTTCAGTCTTTATAATTATCACCATTTAGTTTATTCTCAGTAAGTATTGAAATATGGGGTGTCGGTGACATTTTGAACTGAAACAAAATTATACTAGACATCATTACAAAGCCCAAGCAAATATACAGATAATTTAGCAAATAAAACATACAAGTATATTCCTACATGAAACTTGAAAAACATGTAGCATTGTAATGGTAATTCTCAGCACCTATTGCCCCAAGCCACCGAGGGGTGGTCATGAAACAAATAGCCGGAATATGGACCCCGTCCAATTAATATATGTTACCTTAAATCCTCCAAGGTTAAGACATATATATTAATAACCGCTTATTTGGCCACCAATTTAGTTAACAGAGCTTCTAGGGAAGGTTAATAACTAAATGATTCTTGAGTGTATAACCATTGTTTACGTCGCCCGATCCACGTCCTACCAAGCCACCGAGGGGTGGCCATGAATAGGATCGTACCTGAACACGTTTTCCACATTTTCTATCAAGGGGTGTGGTCAGGGTAGAACTGACGTGAGGCGTACCATGCTTTCACATATGGATCAACAATGGAGGCCGTGAGTTTTGTTTGAAACCATCTTCCACTCAATATTTTGAAAAACATGCAAGTTTTGACAAATATATATGATCAATATAGTATGAGCAGTACTCACCTATCCTATATGACATGTTATCAAATATGCATATAAAACATCCATCAATACATATTTATACATCCATGACATATCACAAAAAAATAATTGACAGAATAACCAAGCCATGGTTCCATCCTAGAACAAAGAAAATAAAGATTACAAAATTCCATCCAAAGCATTCTTTGGGTCTTGAATTTTGTTCCGTCTTCTTATATCCATCTTTATCTAGCCTCTCCATTAATTTCTCATCCCAAGAATCATTTAAAAATTTAAATTCCAAAAATTTAAATTTAAAATTCAAATTCCAAAAATTTAAATTTAAAATTCAAATTCCAAAAATTTAAATTTAAAATTCAAATTCCGAATTCGAATTTCAAATTTAAATTTCAAATTCAAATTTTAAACAATTTTAAACATCATGTGTAATAATATGTAATTTCAAAAATTTTAAATTTTAAATTACATATTTTTAAACATGATTTAAAATTAAATCTCAAATTTAAAAATATCAATTTTTTGATTTTAGAACCGTCGCCCCACCACCCCAGGAGGCTGGCAGCCACCGTGGGCAGCCCCCAGCCCCCAGCCCCCGGGGGGCTGGCAGCCCATGGCCGCCCCTTGTGCAGCCCTGTTGGGTTGCAGGCCAAGCCTGTAGTGCCAGGCAGTATGCCGTGGCTGGGCGCAGTAGCCGGCAGGCCCAGGTTGTGGCCAGCCTTGGGGAGGCCACGGCCACTCTTGGCTGCAGGCTAAGCCTGCGACCGTGGGTGGTCATGGCCTGTACAGGGGCTGCCGCAGCCCCATCTTGCCCGAGGGCAGGGGCTGCATCCCTATCAAGGCCCGATGGCCTATTTCGAGGGGTCGTGTCTCAATTTTCATGTCATATTCCAATTTACCTATTAGGATCTCCAAAAATTAATTTGAATCCCAATTAAATTGAAAATTTTCACACAATCAAAATTTCAACCTTTAAATCAAATTTAACTTTTGAGAAAAATAAATTACGATCTTCAATCTCCTCCAAGAATAATTGCATAAAAAATTCTATACCGTTTCCAGTGTACAAAAATTCTAATCATAATAATTCTAAGAGACAAAATTAAAATCCATGGGAAAATTACAGAATTAATAAACTGCTCCCATGGTTACATAAAAAATCCTAGATACAATTTTTCTAAATTCTAAGGAACCATAACCGGCATAAACAAGCATGCTTGTAATAATTCAAAAAATTAAAATAACCACATACTAACTACATAATTCATGATAACAACATAAAGAAATCCTAGAATGCCACTCTCTAAATATAAAATCCATACATAAATAAAAAGACTAAGTAATTGTCTAATTTATGTACATGGCATAGTCATGAGATGGCTCTGATACCAATTTAAGAAAATAAATCGATAAAAATGTATCAGAGTGACGCAGTGGAATAATAAAAAATTTTCAAGATTATTAAATATCTCATGATGCCATATACAATAAACCAACAACAATTTAAACTCATACCTCAGGGATGCCAATCTTGTAGGAGGAGAATGACCGGAGGGTTTCAACCAACTATTCTTCTCTACTATTCTCTAATTCCTGAATGGCTAAGTGTGTGGGCACTCTAAACCTCGATCGGTATGCTAGCACTGCTAGTCTTCTTCTGACCACCTAGATCTCAAAAGAACTTATTGTCATGGTGAGTTATGCAACAATAAGCCTGCTCACCTGAGAGTCTGTGGTCTGAGAGAACTGGAGCGGCAGGACCTCTATTTATAGACTTGCATGAGATGATTCTTTGAATTCGAATTGGATTAGGAGAAGATTTTCTCCCTTATCTACAACATAAAATCTGAAATTATCCAAGGGGAAATCCCAACAAAATTTTGGCCAACATTAGGATTATCCAATTTAAATCTAAACAAGATTTTAACATGAATCTTATCCCCCTTTTTCAACCAAAAAATCCAAAAATCCGAGGGGAAAAATCCCAAAAAAAATTTCGACCACTTTCTGATAAGGGAAGAATCAAAATTCCATTAGGATTTTCAAGCTTAAATCTTATCTCATCCTTATCCAAAATAACCGAAAATCTTCTAGGAGATTCACTCAAAAATTCGGTCATTATCAGGGAGGAGAGAATCCAAATTCAACTGGGATTGAAACTTGAATTTTTCCTTGAACCTTATCCACAAAAAATCTGAAAATTCCATGAGGATAATCCTCAAAATTTTCGTCCATTATTGTTAGGATTTGGATTCAAAATTCAAGTAGGATTCTAACAAGATTTTCCACTCCATATCCAACTCAAATTCGAATTTCATTCTTTGTGGATTTACCACAAGAAATTCGAATCACACTTGGACTGTTATTCAAAATTTCAAATTCAAATTTCAAATTCAAATTTCAAATTTCAAATTTCAAATTCAAATTTCAAATTCAAATTTCAAATTTCAAAATTCAAATTTCAAATTTCAAAATTCAAAATTCAAATTTCAAAATCCACAAAGCAGTTGTATTTCAAATTCTTGTTCTCATGGATAATTTTCTACAACTCCAATCCAATCTCAAATAAAATCATGGCAACTTTATTTGGAGTTCGAATAATTGTGTACTATATTATCCAAAACAAAATCTGAATCCAACCGGAGAGAATCTTATCCACCATCCTAATCATATGTCAACACCATCCATGCATAATAAACTAGCCAATAGCATACAAAAATCAATTTTGTCAAACGTTAAGGAATTATGTGGAGGTAGTAGAGGGATCAATTGGACATATATAATCGGGCTCCCGCAAATCCATATTATCATCATTCTTTACCTAACAACTCAATCATATGATCACTAATTTCAAAGTCACACCACTACAAACCTGAAACTAAACTCCCAATTATATACCGTATTACATAAGCCTGTGACAAGCTATGGTCTAATGACCTTGTCATGTATGCAGAACCCTCATATGATATCCATGATCAACCTTAGGTCAAAGTCCGTTTAATCCTAATGATCAGGCTATCTTAAAATTCCATTATACTACCGAATAAAGAAAATGATTATTCACCATATGTGAATAAGAAGTCATCCGCCCAACAGATGACCCAAGGCCTTGTCCATTTTCACATTCAGTATAATGCCTTTAAGCGGATACCCTTAACTCCTCATTAGAGCTATTATTCTGATATCTGTAAATAAACCCTTCATTGTATACAAGTCATGCACGCAATGAACTGGTCTATAAGCTTACTACCTCTGAGACGCTTTAGCCATTGGAATATCAAAGTACACAAGTCATATATATGAAGTTGTCTATCTACTCAGGATTAAGGTTACTGCATAATAAACGTCAAAAGCAGATCGATCCACTCAAAGCGGACTTTGTAGATCAATCACGCTTTAGTTCCGGTCTAATATGTCACCACCAAGCAACATATCTATGTCTCTACTTAGGAGTCCAGCTCCAGATAGTCAAGGTAAACCATCCCCTCCAAGGCTTTGGACAACATAATAGTCTTAACATGAGTTAAATGCTCGGTCTAACCCCGTAGATTACAGACCATAGTTTAGACCGCTTACTTTAGAACATTGTCCTCTCACATACAAAAGTCCATTGCATGCAACATTCTAACAGTTTAACACAAGCAATCAGGGAGCCATATTTGCTTACATTTACTTTAACATGTAAATAAAACGAGGACAGATAGCAATGTAATGAATAACCTCTATATATAATTTTATTATCTAGTTCAAAATAAATACATCAAAATGTCTCCAATGCTTAGGGCATTTCCTAACATTTACTTGCAAAACAAGGTAAATACAACTCCGCCTATGGCATGAATAAAAGGAATTTAAAATGATGTTTTTATAGTATGTTGAGTATGCACACCATGCACACGCTGTTGCATAGCATACATAGGAGCATATAGTTTCACAATTGCGTAGATTGATGAACAAACAAATTAGAGGCCAGGCATCCTTATCATGTAAGATTAAGGGATAACCTAGTAGAGTATGTGGCATGATCAAATAAAGAATTGGGAAAGATGAGAATAAGGTGTCAGAGTAACGGGCCAAGGCCTATAAAATTTAATGAGCTGAGGCTCATAATGTATAACAGGCCAAGACCTATAAAATTTAATGAGCCAAGGCTTATAATGTATAACAGGCCAAGGCCCATAAAATTTAACGAGCCGAGGCTCATAATGTATGATAGGCCAAGGCCGTAACATATATCCATAACAGGCCCTAAGTAGACATAAGAAAGAAAGGAGATTATTGAAGCATAAGTGAGCATAACCGGACCATGCATTTTTCACAGTATGCATTGGCTATAGTTCGCTGTGCTTCCATTTAGAGTAAGATGCATTTAAAACACGATGAATCTGTTATGCATTCTGTATGTTATGATTCAGTATATGGTGTTTTGCATTCTGGGATGTGTGTTGTTCTGATATGTGGAATGTCTTAGTGAGATATGTTGGTTATGACATGGTAATATGGTTTCAAGTATGTACTATGTTTTTTAAACATGTTTTGTAGTAAACATGTTGTACTTACTGAGCGTAAAGCTCACTGAGTGTGTTGATGTTATAGGTAAGCTTCCTATGGCCTGATCACTAATGGGTAATGACGGCGATGGAGGTAGATGTGAGGTGAGGTTATGGAGACACCGCAAGTTAAAATTTTCGCACAGTTTGAGTAAATAGGATTTTTGAGTAACAGTTAAATAGTATATTTGAATAGCAATCATGAACAGTTTTTTTGAATAGTAACTATTAAATAGCATTTCTAAATAGTAACTGTTGAATAGTATTTTTGAATAGTGACCGTCAAACAGCATTTTTGAATAGTAACCGTCAGATAGTATTTTTGAATAGTAATCAATAAATAGTATTTTTGAATAGTAATCGGTATACATACGTGTATAGTAAATATGTACACAATAAAAAAAATCCCTAAATTTATGATACCTAGTTAAGTACTTTTGAGTATCAATTGCAAGAAAGTATAAGTATTATTTAAAGAAAGAGTTTTTAAGTGACAGTCTGAGTCACTAAGGGTACGGGGCGTCACACTTCTTGTATCTAGCGAGGGCCTATAGGAGCAGGTGTAGGAAAATAAATCGGTAAAAACGTATCAGAGTGGCGCAGCAGAACAATAAAAATTTTTAGATCGTTAAATATCTCATGATGCCATATACAATAAACCAACAACAATTAAAACTCATACCTCAAGGATGCCAATCTTGCAGGAGGAGAATGACCGGAGGCTTCAACCAACTAGCCTTCTCTACTATTCTCCAATTCCCGAATGGCTGAGTGTGTGGGCACTCTGAACCTCGATCGGTATGCTAGCACTGCTAGTCTTCTTCTGACCACCCAGATCTCTAAAGAACTTTATTGTCACGATGAGCTATGCAACAATAAGCCTGCTCACCTGAGAGTCTATGGTCTAAGAGAACTGGAGTGGCAGGACCTCTATTTATAGACCTGCATGAGGTGATTCTCTGAATTTGAATTGGATTAGGAAAAGATATTTTCCCTTATCCTTAACCATAAAATCTGAATTTTTCCAAGGGAGAATCTCCACAAAAAAAATTCGGTTTTTCTTAGGATAAATCCAATCCAAAACTAAACAAGATTTTAACTAGAATTTTATCTCCCTTTTTCAACCAAAAAATCAGAATTTTTCTTGGAGAAAATCTCAACAAAAGTTTCGGCCATTATGGATAAGGGAGAATCAAAAATTCCACTAGGATTTTCAAGCTTGAATCTCATCTTAACCTTATCCAAAATAACCGAATTTCCTAGGAGATTTTCTCCCTAATTTCGACCACTTTTCAGGGAAGGAGAGAATCCAAATTCAACTAGGATTGAAACTTGAATTTTCCCTTGAATCCTATCCACAAAAACCGAAATTTGCTTGAGGATTATCCTCAAAATTTCGTCCCTTATTTGTTGGGATTTGGATTCAAAATTCAAGTAAGATTCTAACAAGATTATCCTCTCCAAATCCAACTCAAATTCGAATTTCAAACCTTGTGGATTTCCACAACAAATTCGAATCCTACTTGGACTGTGATTCAAAATTTGAATTTCAAATTTCAAATTCAAATTTCAAATTCAAATTTCAAATTTCAAATTTCAAATTTCAAATTTAAATTTCAAATTCAAATTTCAAATTCGAATTTCAAATTCAAATTTCAAATTCAAATTTCAAATTCAAATTTCAAATTTCAAATTTCAAAATTCAAAATTCAAATTTCAAAATTCAAATTTCAAATTCCACAAAACGGTTGTGTTTCATATTCTTGTTCTCATGGATAATTTTCTACAACTCCAATCCAATCTCAAATAAAATCATGGCAACTTTATTTGGAGTTCGAATAATTGTGTACTCTATTATCCAAAACAAAATCTGAATCTAACCGGAGAGAATCTTGTCTACCATCCTAATCCTGTGTCATCACCATCCATGCATAATAAACTAGCCAATAACATACACAAATCAATTTGCCAAACGTTAAGGAATTATGTGGAGCTAGTAGAGGGACTGATTGGACATATATAATTGGGCTCCCGTGATTCCATATGATCATCATTCTGTATCGAACAACTCAATCATATGATCACTAATTTCAGAGTCACACCACTATAAACCTGAAACTGAACTCCCAATTATATACCGTATTACGTAAGCCTGTGACGAGCTACTATCCAATGACCTTGTCATATATGCAAAACCCTCATATGATATCCATGATCAGCCTTAGGTCAAAGTCCGTTTAATCCTACTGATCAGGCTATCTTAAAGTTCCATTATACTACCGAATCAAGAAAACGATTATTCACCATATGTGAATAAGAAGTCATCCACCCAGCAGACGACCCAAGGCCTTGTCCATTTTCACATTCAGTATAATGCCTTTAAGAGGATACCTTTAACTCCTCAGAGCTATGATTCCGATATCTGCAAACAAACCCTTCATCGTATACAAGTCATGCACCCAACGAACCGGTCTATAAGCTTACTACCTCTGAGACGCTTTAGCCATTGGAACATCAAAGTACACAAGTCATATACATGAAGTAGTTCATTTACTCAGGATTAAGGTTATTGCACAATGAACGTCAAAAGCAGATTGATCCACTCATAGCGGACTACGTAGATCAATCACACTTTAGTCCTGGTCTAATATGTCACCACCGAGCAACATATCCATGTCTCTACTTGGGAGTCCAGCTCCAGACAGTCAAGACAAACCGTCCCCTCTAAGGCTTTAGACAACATAATAGTCTTTACATGAGTTAGATGCTCGGTCTAACCCCATAGACTACAGACCATAGTTTAGACTGCTAACTTTAGAACATTGTCTTCTCGCATACAAAAGTCCATTGCATGCAACGTTCTAACAGTTTTAACACAAGTAGTCAGTGAGCCATATTTGCTTACATTTACTTTAACATGTAAATAAGACAAGGACAGATAGCAATGTAATGAATAACCTCTATGTATAATTTTATTATCCAGTTCAAAATAAATACATCAAAATGTCTCTAATACTTAGGGCATTTCCTAATAATCTCCCACTTGCCCTAAGCCAGCAGATGTGCCATGTTACGCATCCCCATCGCCTCTACATGCCTCTCAAAGCTTCTAGCCACCAAAGTCTTAGTAAAGGGATCAGTGATGTTGTCCTCGGACGCGATCTTACATACATCCACTTGTCCTGTCTCCACATGCCCTCTAATAATATGATATCTTCGATCAATGTGCTTGGTCCTCTTGTGGTGCCGAGATTCCCTTGTGTTGGCAATAGCCCCTGTATTATCACAGTAAAGTGTGATAGGCTTGTCAACACCCGAAATGACGTCAAGGCCTCTAAAGAACTTGCGGAGCCAAACCGCTTCTTTAGATGCCTCAGCCGCAGCCACATACTCAGCCTCCATAGTAGAGTCAGCTGTGCAGCCCTGCTTCACACTCCTCCACACAATGGTGCCTCCTCCGAGTAAAACCACTGATCCAGATGTCGATTTCCTCAAATCCTTACAAGTCTGGAAGTCTGAGTCCGTGTATCCTATGGGTGTTAGGTCCCCTCCAGAATACACCAGCATATAATCCCTCGTTCTCTTAAGATACTTTAGTATATGCTTTACTGCTTGCCAGTGCTTGGTTCCAGGATTCGCTTGATATCGACTCACCATACCTACTGCAAAACATATGTCCGGGCGAGTGCAAAGCATAGCGTACATAAGGCTACCCATAGCGGATGCATAAGGGACCTTACTCATACGCTTTCTTTCTTCCGATGTCTTGGGACAGTCATCCAATGAAAGAGTTAGACTGGCAATAGAAGGTTGTGAGCCTTTCTTTGCCTCTAGCATTGCATATTTGTCAATTATTTTATCTATGTATGAAGCTTGGGATAACGCTATCATTTTGTTCTTTCGATCTCTGAAGAGACGAATGCCTAGAACATAATTAGCTTCTCCCAAGTCCTTCATGTCAAACTGTTGGTGTAACCAAAGCTTGACTGATGATAAGTTCCCTACATCATTCCCAATGAGTAGTATATCATCGACATAGAGTATCAGAAAGACCACTTTTCCATCCTTAATACGTTTATAAACACAAGGTTCATCAACGTTCTGCTCAAAACCAAATGTCTTAATCGCTTGATCAAACCTCTGGTTCCATGAGCGGGATGCCTGCTTTAATCCATAAATGGATCTAAGCAACTTACAGACTTTCCTTTCTTGGCCTTTCGCTACGAACCCTTCGGGCTGTATCATATAGATACACTCTTCAAGATGGCCATTCAAGAATGCCGTCTTGACATCCATTTGCCAGATCTCGTAATCGAGAGCCGCAGCAATGGACAGAAGAATACGGATAGACTTCAGCATAGCAACAGGCAAAAAGATTTCCTCGTAATCGATTCCAGCCTTTTGCGTGTATCCCTTTGCAACCAGTCTAGCTTTGAAAGTTTCCACTCTCCCTTCTGCATCCTTCTTTCTTTTGTAGACCCATTTGCATCCAATGGGTTTTATCCCATCCGGCAAATCTACAAGTTCCCAAACAGAGTTAGATTTCATAGAATCCATCTCATTGTTCATAGCCTGTTTCCAAGATTTAGAATCAACATCCTTTACAGCTTCATCATATGTGACCGAATCTTCCTCATGCTCATGAGCCTTGGCCTGGTATACCTCAGCATCATACATGAAGAAATTAGGTTTCTTAAAAACCCTCCCACTACGACGAGGCACCCTAAATTGTTGATCGTCTGCAGGTCTTTCACTGGAACTCGGACTTGCGTCCAAGACTAAAATCTGTGGAGCAGTTCTTTCACCCGATAACTCCTCTAGCACTACTTTGCTTCGAGGTTTAAAGTCATTCATGTGACTTTCCTCCAAGAATGTCGCATGGGTTGAAACAATGACTTTTTGTTCCTTCAGGTTATAGAACAAACCTCCTTTAGTTCCTTTTGGATACCCTACAAACATGCACAATTCTGATCTAGATTCCAACTTCTTCGCATCCCCATCCAGTACATGTGCCGGGCAGCCCCATATTCTCATATGTCCAAGGGAGGGCTTCCTGCCACGCCACAATTCATACGGAGTTCTAGGAATTGATTTGCTCGGAGCTTGGTTCAGAATATAGCATGCCGTTTGTAAAGCATATCCCCAAAATGATAATGGCAGCGTTGAATAACTCATCATGGACCGTACCATATCCAATAAGGTCCTGTTTCTCCTTTCGACTACACCATTCTGTTGTGGAGTACCAGGTGCAGTCAATTGGGATAATATCCCGTTCTCTACAAGATGTCCTAGAAATTCATCGGAGAGATATTCGCCACCTCAATCAGATCGAAGTGTCTTTATAGATTTATCCAATTGCTTTTCCACTTCCGCACGATACTCTTTGAACTTGTCAAAGGTTTCGCTCTTGCGGTGCATCAGATACACATATCCATACCTCGAGTAATCATCTATAAAAGAGACATAATACTCGAACCCTCCTCGTGCTGTGACGTTCATGGGGCCACATACGTCAGTGTGCACAATTTCTAAGAGCTCCTGAGCCCTTGTACCCTTAGCTCCAAAAGACCTCTTAGTCATCTTACCCTCTAGACAAGACTCACATTGGGGAAGTCGTACCTCCTCCAGAGATTCCAGAGGACCGTCTTTCACCAATCTTTGAATCCTATCCTGATTAATATGACCAAGTCTTAAATGCCAAAGATACGCCTTGTTAGAGTGAGAAACTTTCAACCTTTTAGAGTTATCAATTAATTCAGTGTCAAGGAGTGAGTACATCTTTGGTCTGATCAAATATAGGTTTCCATCCATCCATCCAGAACAGATAAAAGACTTATTTCTACGAATATCAACTCTTTTACTAAAAGAAACTGAATAAGAATCCTTTATTAAACAAGCTACCGATATAAGGTTCCTCCTAAAATTAGGAACATAAAAACAGTCTTTCAATAAAATAAACTTAAATTGATCAAAATAAAGGTGAACATCTCCCACTGCTTCAGCCACCACAAAGCTACCATCTCCAGTCCGCAACGAGAGGCTCCTATCATGTAGACTTCTCGTTTCCATGAACCCCTGCATAGAAACACAAACATGATTAGTGGCGCCCGAATCAATGACCCAAGTGTCTTTCGATTCTTCCACCAAACACGCTTCTAAGTAATGAAGTTCCTTACCTTCCTTGCCCTTGGCGGCTAGGAATTCCCGGCAAGCCTTCTTGAAGTGACCTACCTTCCCACAATGGAAACATTTGGACTTTTTAGGGTCCTTTGGCTTTTTGTTCTTCTTCTTCTTCTTCCCATCCGAGACAGGAGGATTAGAAGAACTAGAAGCCACTTGCTTCTTATTTGGCCTCTTCCTCTTCCGTGAGGGATTGGAAGATTCTGCCAAATTGGCCTCTCCTTTAGGTCGGACCGCATCCTTATCCCTGATCATCTGCTCATAAGCCTGTAGTTGCTTCATGAGCTCGGTTAGTCCTAACTCCTTTGTCGCCAGATTGTATGCGGCCTTAAACCCCATAAAATCTTTAGACAGAGTCTTGAACACCATCTCTATCTGGGTGTTGTAGTCCAACTCAGTACCATTCTCGGCAGCCTCAGCGAAGAATCCCATTAGAGTGATCATATGGTTTTTCACCGGAGTACCCGCCTTTTGCTTGGAGTTCATAATGCTGGTAATAGCGGACTGTCGAGCCAATTTTTCTTGGCCTTCGAACATGTCCTCCAGATTGTCCATGATCTCCCCAGCAACTTGATAAGTCTCATGCTGCTTTTGTAAAGCACTCGTCATGTTAGCAAGGATGTAGCATCGAGCTATTTCATTGGATTCTCTCCAACGATTATAGGCAACCGGGACCTCCTCAAGTGGTGTGTTAGGTTTGGGCCCAGGTAGGCATGGTTTGTCCAGTACGAACTTGTGTCTCTCGCAGCTGAGAACTATTAATAGATTTCTTTTCCAGTCTTTATAATTATCGCCATTCAACTTATTTTCAGTAAGTATTGAAATGAGGGGTGTCGGTGACATTTTGAACTGAAATAAAATTATACTAGACATCATTACAAAGCCCAAGCAAATATACAGATAATTTAGCAAATAAAACGTATAAGTATGTTCCTACATGAAACTTGAAAAACATGTAGCATTGCAATGGTAATTCTCAGCACCTATTGCCCCAAGCCACCGAGGGGTGGTCATGAAAACAAATTGCCGGAACATGGACCCCGTCCAATTAATATATGTTACCTTAAATCCTTCAAGGTTAAGACATATATTAATAACTGCTTATTTGGCCACCAGTTTAGTTAACAGAGCTTCTAGGGAAGGTTATTAACTAAACGAGTCTTGAGTGTATAACCATTGTTTACGTAGCCCGATCCACGTCCTACCAAGCCACCGAGGGGTGGTCATGAATAGGATCGTACCAGAACACATTTTCCACATAGGAGATCCAACCTAGTATACCGGCGGCGGTAAACACCTACCGAGGGTGTGGTCAGGGCAGAACTGACGCGAGGCGTTACCATGCTTTCACATATGGATCAACAATGGAGGCCGTGGGTTTTGTTTGAAACCCTCTCCCACTCAAAATTTTGAAAAAACATGCAAGTTTTGACAAATTATGTATGATCAATATAGTATGAGCGGCACTCACCGATCCTATATGACATGTTATCAAATATGCATACAAAGCATCCATCAATACATATTTATACATCCATGACATATCACAGAAAATAATTGACAAAATAACCAAGCTATGGTTCTATCCTAGAACAAAGAAAATAAAGATTACAAAATTCCATCCAAAGCATTCTTTGGGTCTTGAATTTTGTTCCGTCTTCTTGTATCCTTCTTTATGTAGCCTCTCCATTTATTTCTCATCCCATGAATTATTTAAAATTTAAATATCCAAAAATTTAAATTTCAAATTCAAATTCCAAATTCGAATTTCAAATTTAAATTTCAAATTTAAATTTTAAACAATTTTAAACATCATGTGTAATAATATGTAATTTCAAAAAATTCAAATTTTTAATTACATATTTTTAAACATGATTTAAAATTAAATCTCAAATTTAAAAATCAAAATTTTCTGATTTTTGGACCGTCGGACCGCCGCCCCCGTAGGCGGCAGCCGTCGTGGGCAGCCACCAACCCCGGAGGGGCTAGCAGCCATGCCGGGCTGCAGGCCAAGCCTGCAGTGCCAGGCTGCACGCCCAGGCTGGGCGCAGCAGTCGGCAGGCTGCACGCCCAGGCTGCGGCCAGCCTTGGGCAGGCCGCGGCCACCCTTGGCTGCAGGCCAAGCCTGCGGTCGGGGTGGAGTGGGCTTGCACAGGGGCTGCCACAGCCCCATCCTGCCCGAGGGAAGGGGTTGTAGCCCCACAAAGGTTCGTCGGCCTATCCCGAGGGGTCGTGTCTCGATTTTCGTGTCATATTCCAATTTACCTATTAGGATCACCGAAAATTAATTTGAATCCCAATTAAATTGAAATTTTCCACACAATCAAAATTTCAACCTTTAAATCAAATTTAATTTTTTTGGAAAAATAAATTACGGTCTTCAATCTTCAATCTCCTCCAAGAATAATTACATAAAAATTCCTATACCGTTTCCGGTGTACAAAATTCTAACCGTAAAATTCTAAGAGACAAAAAATTAAAATTCATGGGAAAATTACAGTGTTAATAAACTGCTCCCATGGTTACATAAAAAATTCCTACATACAATTTTTCTAAATTCTAAGGAACCATAACCGGTATAAACAAGCATGCTTATAATAATTCAAAAAATTAAAATAACCACATACTTTATACATAATCCATGATAACAACATAAAGGAACCCTAGAATGCTACTCTCTAAATATTAAATCCATACATAAATAAAAAGACTAAGTAATTGTCTAATTTATGTACATGGCATAGTCATGAGATGGCTCTGATACCAATTGTAGGAAAATAAATCGGTAAAAACGTATCAGAGTGGCGCAGCGGAACAATAAAAATTTTTAGATCGTTAAATATCTCATGATGCCATATACAATAAACCAACAACAATTAAAACTCATACCTCAAGGACGCCAATCTTGTAGGAGGAGAATGACCGGAGGCTTCAACCAACTAGCCTTCTCTACTATTCTCCAATTCCCGAATGGCTGAGTGTGTGGGCACTCTGAACCTCGATCGGTATGCTAGCACTGCTAGTCTTCTTCCGACCACCCAGATCTCTAAAGAACTTTATTATCATGATGAGCTGTGCAACAATAAGCCTGCTTACCTGAGAGTCTGTGGTCTAAGAGAACTGGAGTGGCAGGACCTCTATTTATAGACCTGCATGAGGTGATTCTCTGAATTTGAATTGGATTAGGAAAAGATATTTTCCCTTATCCTTAACCATAAAATCCGAATTTGTCCAAGGGAGAATCTCCACAAAAAAAATTCGGTTTTTCTTAGGATAAATCCAATCCAAATCTAAACAATATTTTAACTAGAATTTTATCTCCCTTTTTCAACCAAAAAATCCGAATTTTGCTTGGAGAAAATCTCAACAAAAGTTTCGGCCATTATGGATAAGGGAGAATTAAAAATTCCACTAGGATTTTCAAGCTTGAATTTCATCTCAACCTTATCCAAAATAACCGAATTTCCTAGGAGATTTTCTCCCTAATTTCGGCCACTTTTCAGGGAAGGAGAGAATCCAAATTCAACTAAGATTGAAACTTGAATTTTCCCTTGAATCCTATCCACAAAAACCGAAATTTGCTTGAGGATTATCCTCAAAATTTCGTACCTTATTTGTTGGGATTTGGATTCAAAATTCAAGTAGGATTCTAACAAGATTATCCTCTCCAAATCCAACTCAAATTTGAATTTCAAACTTTGTGGATTTTCCACAACAAATTCGAATCCTACTTGGACTGTGATTCAAAATTTGAATTTCAAATTTCAAATTCAAATTTCAAATTCAAATTTCAAATTTCAAATTTCAAATTTCAAATTTCAAATTTAAATTTCAAATTCAAATTTCAAATTTGAATTTCAAATTCAAATTTCAAATTCAAATTTCGAATTCAAAATTCAAATTTCAAATTTCAAATTTCAAAATTCAAATTTCAAAATTCAAATTTAAAATTCCACAAAACGGTTGTGTTTCATATTCTTGTTCTTATGGATAATTTTCTACAACTCCAATCCAATCTCAAATAAAATCATGGCAACTTTATTTGGAGTTCGAATAATTGTGTACTCTATTATCCAAAACAAAATCTGAATCCAACAGGAGAGAATCTTGTCTACCATCCTAATCCTGTGTCATCACCATCCATGCATAATAAACTAGCCAATAGCATACACAATTCAATTTGCCAAACGTAAGGAATTATGTGGAGCTAGTAGAGGGACTGATTGGACATATATAATCAGGCTCCCGTGATTCCATATGATCATCATTCTTTACCGAACAACTCAATCATATGATCATTAGTTTCAGAGTCACACCACTATAAACCTGAAACTGAACTCCCAATTATATACCGTATTACGTAAGCCTGTGACGAGCTACTATCCAATGACCTTGTCATATATGTAAAACCCTCATATGATATCCATGATCAGCCTTAGGTCAAAGTCCGTTTAATCCTACTGATCAGGCTATCTTAAAGTTCCATTATACTACCGAATCAAGAAAATGATTATTCACCATATGTGAATAAGAAGTCATCCGCCCAGCAGACGACCCAAGGCCTTGTCCATTTTCACATTCAGTATAATGCCTTTAAGAGGATACCTTTAACTCCTCAGAGCTATGATTCCGATATCTGCAAACAAACCCTTCATCGTATACAAGTCATGCACCCAACGAACCGGTCTATAAGCTTACTACCTCTGAGACGCTTTAGCCATTGGAACATCAAAGTACACAAGTCATATACATGAAGTAGTTCATTTACTCAGGATTAAGGTTATTGCACAATGAACGTCAAAAGCAGATTGATCCACTCATAGCGGACTACGTAGATCAATCAGACTTTAGTCCCGGTCTAATATGTCACCACCGAGCAACATATCCATGTCTTTACTTGGGAGTCCAGCTCCAGACAGTCAAGAAAAACCGTCCCCTCTAAGGCTTTAGACAACATAATAGTCTTTACATGAGTTAGATGCTCGGTCTAACCCCATAGACTACAGACCATAGTTTAGACTGCTAACTTTAGAACATTGTCTTCTCGCATACAAAAGTCCATTGCATGCAACGTTCTAACAGTTTTAACACAAGCAGTCAGTGAGCCATATTTGCTTATATTTACTTTAACACGTAAATAAGACAAGGACAGATAGCAATGTAATGAATAACCTCTATGTATAATTTTATTATCAAGTTCAAAATAAATACATCAAAATGTCTCTAATACTTAGGGCATTTCCTAACAGCAGGTGCTATTGGTACATGTTCTGCCAGTACAAGTTCCACTAGTACCGCCATGGTCGCCTACTATAATTCAAACATCAACTTACCGACTAATACTTGTAGAATAAAGACTAACTTACTTGGACAGATGAGGTAGGCATGCGGCGATGTGAGGTAGGGTGGCAGGAAACTGCTCTGATACCAACTGTGATGTCCCGTGCCCTGAGTGGCCCGAACCGTCACTTAAAAACTATTACTTGTACTAATACTTATGCTTTCTTGCAAACCATTAATACTTACTTAAAATCTATTTACTTAGATACCCTAATTTAAGGGATTTTTTTTAGGGCATACATTTTTACTATTCACGTACATATACTTGAAATATACATCGTCTAAACATTTGGGAGTTCAATTATGTCACGGCCCAAAATTTAGACACGTGACAAGGCAGCCAAATCATAATATCAACCCGAGATTTAAGGAAAAACATTTATTACGAAAAGCGGGTCAACATTATAATTTAGCTAAGCCTAATTATTTATAAAGTAGCATCATAACCACATAATAAAATAAAGTAGAAAATAAATACTTTTTAATGCGAAAACCAAACACAAAATCGGTCTTCAAAAGAAATTACCAACCATAAAATATTCCCAGGCATGAAATTTAAATAACGTGAAATAAAGTCCAAACTTAAAGTCTCATTACATCAGAACGAAAAACAGAAAGAAGAAGATGGAGAAAACAAATAGTATCATCTTCGGTAGAAACGGATAGCTCAACGATTTTTGAAACTGCTACCTCCCGCACCTGGAAGTAGTCATTTCGAAATCACAAAGAAAAAGGGACGTGAGCGCTGGCT
This sequence comes from Antiaris toxicaria, assembly GCA_035233585.1. Taxonomy (NCBI): domain Eukaryota; kingdom Viridiplantae; phylum Streptophyta; class Magnoliopsida; order Rosales; family Moraceae; genus Antiaris; species Antiaris toxicaria. The sequence goes on from CP141154.1 coordinate 29,810,501, forward strand.
CAGTAGGACAGAAACAAAGGTGGGTTAAACAGGTAACATTTAAAAGTATGACATAACATTCGTTTCCAAAGATAATCAACAATTTAAGAATACATGGCATAATAATCATTTCCAAAAAAAAAATCAACAATTTCATGAAAAACATTTTTAATACAAGTTTTATTCTGCTGAGGACTTAGCATAGCTGCAATATACGTGCCCCAATATTAAAAAAATAAATCATTAAAATAAACCATCATATTTTGAGTGAGGACTTGTCATAGCTATAATATACGTGTCTCGAATTGAATTATCTTAGATCATCTCGTTACGGTCTAAATAGGCCGAACGGCCCTGCGCAGGTTTAGAGACCTTCCCCCATGGCGTCAACTTTGGGACGCACGCATCATTTATAATGATCGTGAACTAGAGCTCAATTATGTTCACCGGATTATTCAAAAGATGGTATTTACCAAGTTATATTATGCCATTAATCAAAACACGCTTTAAAATACACATTTATTACATAACACTTTGCATGCGTTTATTTCATCAAAAACAGTAAAATAATTTCATAAACTGAAAACAGCATGCCATCGATAAAACAGGAAAATTTAAAACACTTGATTACTCCCAGAAAAGGCTAGAAAGTCCTACCTCGATTATCGCACAAGTGTTGCGATGACGTGATCCACGAATCAAGCAAGAACGTCAAATAAATCCTATAATCACAACATATGATTAGTCTAGGTCTAGACATAATCATCCAATCATTTTAGTGTGCCACAAAAGGATTTTAAAATGTTTAATAAACATTTGGGATTTAAAATTTGTGAAAAACCCTAAGTTAGAATATTACTGGACATGGGTAGACTAACCTAGGCTGACTGTAAAATCAATATTAATTCATTTTTAATTCCAAAAATTCTAAATTTTCAATATGTTAAACTAGACATCCGTAGCTTTAATTCCATATAACTTTTATAATTTTTAGACATCGTTTGGTTATTCAATTTTGCCAAAACCCGAGGGGTTGTTTTCAGGCATAAAATTAGGGTTTCAGTTTCAGTTCAAAAACTGGCAGTTCTGTCCGCCTATTTTAGAAAAATATTTTGACTAGGCTAACGGATGATTTTGGTTCTGAAATTTTGCAGGAATTTAGGGGACATCTTGAATTTAAGTTTAGGCTCAAGATTCACTCAAAAATCATTTTTAACACTCAAGTTATGGCTGACACAAATTTACTGTTCATATGGTAATTTTCTAGATTTCCGTTTTTCTATCCGAATTTCAATTAGCCTCAAACCAATTCAATTTTCATCCAATGATCATGAAATTTTGTGGAGAATCTTATTTATATGTCATTAACACAACCTAAGAATTAAATTGGCAAAAATCATAAAATTTTACACATGTGATAATAGGGTTTTTGAAAGGGGGGTCAATGAGGCAAAATTTTTAGGGTTTTAGAGAGAGAAATTCACACCTTGTTTGTGCTGCACTATTTTGATGCTTGGTCTCCTTTTTGGCTGAATTTGTGTGAGTGTTGGATTCTTCAAAACAGCAGGGAAAACAGTGGAGAAAACCATATAAATTTTGGATCAAAAGGAGAAGGAAGGAAAAAGTTGATTTCTTACCTTGTTTTTGTCTCAAAAATTGTTGAATCCTTGAGCTGCCTTTAGGTAGGTTTTGCTTGCTGTTTTGGGTGTGTTTTGGGAGAGAAAAATTCAGAGAGGAAATAGGGTGAGGCTGGCCGAAATTTGAGAGTGAAAGGAAAGGTGAATGAGAGTTGAAAGAGGGTTTTTATACTAGGTTTTTTTTTTAATTTTCTTTCCTTTTTGTTTCCTTGCTTGGCTGAATATTTTGAGGGGAAAAAGGGGAGATTTTTGTGCTGTTTTGAGGCTAGGGTTTTTCTCTCCTTATTTTTCCTTAAGTGGCCGAAATTATCCATTAGTTTTTAAGGAAAAAAAATTTGAATTTTGATTGACTTTTGACCTAGCTTTTAATTCAAATCAAATCTCCTTTATTTCCTACACTTTATGGCCGAATTTCTTCTTTATATTTAAGGGATGAAATTTGAGTTTGAATCCTCCTTGGATTTGTGGGATTTAAATTTTAATTAAAAATCCCAAGTAATGGCCGAATATTTTAGGGTTTTTGAAACTAAAATTGTTGACTTTTTGAGTGGAATTTGACTAGGAAACCAACCTAGGGTTTCCAAAAGATTTTTAATTAATTTTTGACACACTAATTTTATTTAAATTATATATTGACCCTTAAATAAAATTTAAGGCGTCACAAATTACCTATACACACTTATAATGCTGTTTAATTATTACTATTTGAAAATACTGTTCAACTGTTACTATTCAAAAATACTGCTTACTGTTACTATTCAAAAATACTATTTACTATTACTATTTAAAAATACTGTTTACTATTACCATTCAAAAATACTAGTTACTCAAACTGTGCGGAAGATTTACTTGCGGTGTATTTATAATCTCGCCCTCGCATCCGCCTCCGCTGCCGTCATCGCCCATTATGGTTTATGTCATAGGACGCTTACCTATAGCATGAACACATTCCGTGAGCTTTATGCCCAGTAAGTACAGCATGTTAACCGCAAAACTTATTTAAAACATAGTACATACTTAAAACCATGTAAACATGCCATAAACAATACATCTCACTGAGACATTCCACATATCAGATCAACATATATCACTGAATGCAGAACATCATAGACTGAATCATAACATTTTGAATGCATAACAGGAACATCATCTACTGAATGCATCTTACTGTAAATGGAAGCATAGTGAAATCGTGAAAAATGCATGGTCCGATTATGCTCATCTTATGTTTCAGTATTCTTTTCTTTCTTATGTCTACTTAGGGCTCATGTATCATTGCCAAACTACGCGTGGATCATTGGGAACGCCCCTAATCCTGGGCCTTGGCCCGTTCTGGATATATTTTATAGCCTTAGCCTATTATACATTATGAGCCTCCACTCGTTAGATTTTGTGGGCCTTGGCCCATTATACTGGCACCCTTATTCTTATCTTTCCCAATTCTTTAATTGATCATGCCACATACTTTACTAGGCTATCCCCTAATCTTACGCGATGGGGATGCATGGCCTCTAATTTGTTCTTTCATTAATCTACGCGATTGTGAACTATATGCTCTTCTATATGTTGTGCATAACTGTGCATAAATGCATACTTAAAATACTGTAAAAATCATCATTTAAATTCATTTTATTCATGCTATAGGCAGAGTTGTACTTACCTAGTTTTCACGCAAACTTGTACTCTTTGTAAGGACCGCCCCATTCCTGTAACTTAAGTTCTATATAATGATAAATCGAGGAATGAAATTTGAGCTAATTTGATGCTTTTTAATGCAAATTTGAAGAACACGGTCAGGTACGGCCGTGTAAGTGACCATGTACTGATCGGGTTATTGAAATGTTAGAGGCCGTGTAAGTGCACATAGCTGTGTAATGTGACACAGTCAGGTACACGGCCATGTAATGTGACACAGTCAGGTACATGGTCATGTACTGCTCGGGTAGAGGAACATGTTTCCAGGACACAGCCATGTTGAGTAGCCTTAGTTAGTACACGCCCATGTTTCCTGGTACACGCCCATGTAGAAGGCCGTGTACGGGACTAAGACTTATTTTTAAAGGCTCTCGTAATACGTGAAACCTAATTACTATATGGAGAGTAATTAAGTTCAAAAATACAATATAATTTCCAATTGAATAACTTAAACAGGTACGGTACTGTTCAAGTACTATTTATGCAGTGAAAGGGGTGACCGACAGTGAATCTTGTCTACCCTATTATGTGTATGAATGTATGAGACATGCAGTGTCATGAAACTAGTCCGGACAACCATTTCCTAGCACAAGACTGGTGAACAAATCACCAGAACACTCGGACCGCACATCTGAGTACGATAGCGAGAGATAAACCCTAGTAAGGATACGCCGTCGAGAAAATGGTTTGGTTGACCTCTTCTCATCTAGAGACTGACAAAATCGGAGTCATGGCACTCAGACTAGTCAGTTAAGTTGAAAGCAGTGAATAGTAAATAGTGAATAGTGGAAAACACAGTGTCAGGTTAATGGTCAAGACGGCCCTAATCTAGCATAAAACTGAGATATGAACAGTCAGTAGGCTCAATCTGGTCAATTGAGCACAAAACGAGAAGTTTAATTTGAGAGATATGCAGTATCAAGATGAGGGTCAAGACGACCTTTACTTGCCCCGAAACTGATATATTTAGGCTCAAAACGCCCAAATTTGTCAAATGGGCACCTGACACATTTTTCAAGGTGGGGTCACACAGATCCCAAAAATTGGTCCAAACGACCTCTGACGGACGTAAAACTGATAAAAATGAAATCAGCACGTCCAAATTAGTCAAGAGAGACTGTGTCTGAAATTTCACCTGGGAACGCCTCGTTTGTGTGAGAAAGGACAATACAGTGTAGACACAACCACAGTATAGGATGTGAACAGCAAACTAGACTAATAATAGGCTTTTAGATAGTATAAAACAACCAAAATTTACAGCACAAAAATCAAATTCAGAAGTCTAATTTTCGGGTGAAAATTGGAACACCGCCGAAAAAAGGTTGGATACTGAACAATAGAAATTAGACTACAAAGAGAAGACTTTGCAGATGAATTCTCCCTTTAGAAAACCATGTGCCATCAGCCATAAGGCCCCCAAACACACCCCTAACAAGCGGGAAAAGTTTTCCCCAAAGTGAGGGATGTGTTGGACCATTTGTTAAATAAAATACTCAACATTCATCACATGGTCCAACATAGAATTTAAGGCCATTTGACCCTTTTTGGTTGCAGCCACCCCACGAATTTTTGGGCAGAAAAACAGCAAATTTTTGTCCCTTGATTAGGCTAAAATTGTGGACAATTAATTAGGATTAAGTCTAAGCAAGCTTGATTAATTTTGCCTATAAAAGGCACACATGACAACAAGAGTTCATTTCTTTCTTTTGGCTTCCAAAACACAACATTTTTCTCTCCCTTTCTAGCCGTAGCCGACCCCCTCTTTAAGCCCCCAAACCCTCACATTTTCAAGCCTTAAATCATATCGAAAACTTACCAAAAATCAAACCTCACAAGCTTGTGTTAGGAGGATTTGAATCCAAGTCGTTCTAAGGCACCAACGGTAAGTTTTCAAAATCCAATCTTGTAGTTTTTAGTTTTTGATTTGGTTTGATTTTGAAGAGAAAATTTTTGGTATTATGTCTAGCAAAAACTGACCTCATTTCCCTTGGTTTCCCATGACCATTTGGTTCATCAAGCCTTGGTTCAAAAACATGTTTGGTTCAAAGCACAAAGGTAAAAACCGAAACCTTCCCTTTTGGTGATTTAGTGATTTTAAGTTTCTGATTAAGGCCATTTATGTATATTTGTTTATGCACATGGTTTGTAATAATTTTATTTTGAGCTCTTAAGTTTCCATTTTTAAGTTTATGCGCTTGTGGTTGTATTTACAATTTTTACGAATGGCTATTGTATGTACGATGCTACGAATGTTTAGGAACGTGACTGGACATAAAACTGTCCCTAGGAAAGGCCACGGATTTTGGCTATTTTGACCCACTTAAGTTCCAAATTTAGGATTTGATAAAACATGATACTTTAAGGAAATTTTGATACAGTCATTTTTGCATCAAATAGTCCTCGGCCAAAAATGAACTTAAGATAGGTTTTTAGAGTATTTTTCACTCAGTGTCCGAAACTAGGAACAAACTGAGAACAAAATCCGAGCCTAGAAATAGGTATGGGTTTTAGTGAAAACGAACCCTTTAGAGTTCGAATCGGACTTCGAACTCAACATAAAAGATGTAGATCTTGTCGAAACCTTTGAGATGACCTATGCATGTTTTAAAAATTTGGCTGTTTCAGGCCTCAAACAGAGGCATTTTTACAGAGATGTAAAACTGGGAATTTTTCAAAAAAACTGGGCACAAGCCCACAGGTTTAATGGATTAGGAGCCGTTAGAGTTGGATTTAGGCTCCGAGATGAACATGAGATTTGTTCATCTTGTCGAGAAAAAAAAAACTTTTGTGTTTGCCAAAATTGCAAACAAAGTCATTTCGATCAAGTATCAAAATGGTTTTCAAAAATGGTTCAAAAACCACCTTTAAAATGTAACTTTAAAAATGTGATTTATACTCTTCAAAATAAAATGTGTTTTAACATTTTAAAAATACAAACATGGTTTTTATAAAAACATACCCCACCTTTCAATGGGGTGATAAGGGGACGGTTTCAAAATAAAGAATTTTTCCCAACAATTTTTAAGTCAACCTACACTTTTTTCAAAGAGAAACGGTGTGTGTAGCCCGGTAGGCTATCACACCAAATGAGCCTTAGTAGCCCAGTAGGCTACTACACAAAACGAGCCATAGTGGCCTGGTGGGCCATTACACCGAACAAGGAATAGTAGTCCGATAGGCTACCACACCCCAACAAGCGAAGTAAGCTGACCGGTTACTACACCAAGTTTACGCGTAGTAACCCGGTAGGCTATTTAGTTACCAATGCGCGAGGTAACCGGTCAGTTGACTGGCTGGTACCCAGTCAAGGACTATGTTTTGAACAACACTATGAGAAACGAAGATTAATCTGTCAAGTAGATAATTAATCAAACATGGTACAAGTTAGACACCAAATCCCCATAGTAGGCTAATAGGGTACCGACGGGCCTTGGTTCCCCATAGAAACGCAAGATATAGTCACTAACGTTAACAGTGACTCAAGGAAAGTATTAATGAGGAATGTTATTGATTATAGGTGATCACTTGTAATTTGTTAAAGGCGTGAGTATGCAATTTGCTTGCAATTAGGTAAGTACAACTCTGCCACGGCATGAATAAAATGAGTTTAAAGTGATTTTTACAGTATGTTAAGTATACATAGCATGCATATGTTGTTGCATAGCATGTAGAAGAGCATATAGTTTCATAATCATGTAGATTTATGAAAACATAAGTGGGATGCCATAGATCCCTATCATGTAAGATTGAAGATAAGCCTAGTAGAGCATATGACATAATCAAATACAGAATTGGGTAATGAAGTTAAAGTGTCGATATGACGGGTCCAAGTCAAGGCCTATAATCTATAAGGAGTCCAAGCCGAGGCTCACAACATATAACGAATCCAAGCTGAGGCTCACAACATACATAATAAGTCCAAGTCAAGACTAATAACACATAACAAGTCCAAGTCGAGGCTCATAAAGAAAGAATAATCTAGGTTCAGATTTTATAACGAGCCCAAGTCAAGGTTCATAATGAAAGGTAATGAATAATGAAGTATAAGCTGAGCATAAATGGTTCATGTAGTGTACACGTTATGCCCCAGATACAGTTAGAGTAAGCTTCCTAGTTGTATGATGGGACATGCCTACACGATATGAATTCTGAGATGCTACAAGATTTATTTCCATGTTCTGTGTGAACATGAGATATGATTCCAGTTTTGTATATAATTTGAAGTATGTACTATACTTTAAACATGTTTTGCGGTTAACATGTTGTACTTACTAGGCGTAAAGCTCACGGAGTGTGTTCATACTATAGGTAAGTGACCTATGGCTTAAACCAGAATGGGCGATGAGGGCGACGGAGGTGGATGTAAGGCAAGGTTATGGAGACACTGCAAGTTAATCTTTCACACAGTTTGAGTAAATAGTATTTTTGAATAGTAACTATTAAACAGTATTTTTAAATAGTAACCGTCAAATAGTATTTTTGAATAATAATCATTGAATAGTATTTTTGAATAGTAACTGTCAAACAGTTATTTTAAATAGTAACTGTTAAATAGTTTTTTTGAATAGTACTCGTTAAATGGCCTTTTTGAATTCTAACGGTATATGTACGTAAACAGTAAGTACGTACGGAAAAAAATCCCTTAAAATTAGGGCAATTAAGTGCATAGATTCTAAGTAAGTATTAATGTATTGCAAGAAAGTATAAGTATCATTTAAGTAAGCAAGTCTTTAAGTGACAGTCTAGACCACTGAGGGCACGGGGCGTCACACTCTCGCCTTAGTCAACTTACAGGTTACTACTTGTCATCAATAACGCATCTCATTGGTATTGGTCGCTGAGTCACTAGTACCGTTAGTGACTAATATATGGTACCGATTGCCGTCAGTACTAACTCTCTCTCTTACTCTTGAGAGTTTACTTCTCTATACGTGGTTAATTAATTTATTACCCAATAAATTAATTAATGTCGTTCTTACGTCACTATTACCGTTAGTGACTATAACTTGTTTTTTCTATGTGGTACCGAGGCCCATCGGTACCCTATTGGCTTACTTTGGGAATTTGGTGTATATCTTCTATCGTATTTGATTAACTGTCTTCCGAACAGATTAATCACCGTTCTTCATAGTATTATTCAAACATGGTCTTTGACTGGTTGTCGACCAGTCAACTGATCGGTTATCTCGCGCGTCATTAACTAAGTAACTTACTGGGTTACTATGTGTAAACTTGATGTAGTAACTGACCAGGTTACTTTGCTTGTTTTGGTGTGGTAGCCTACCGGGCTACCCACATTGTTCTAGTCATTTTTGAAAATCATTTTGGTTGCCTTATAAAATTCTTGTGAAAATTTGTGTGCTTTGAAATCGTCTCTTTATTACTCTGTTGGAAGGTAGGGGACGTTTTTTATGAAAACCATTTTTATTTTTAAAGAGTTAAAATACATTTTGGGTGTTGCATTTTAAGGGTGGTTTTTGAACCACTTATCGAAACTTGATTTAAAACTCATAAAAAACGACTTAGTTTGCAAATATGGCGAACATAAAATTTTTCATCCTCGACGAGATGAACAATTCTTGTGTTCACCTCGGAGCTCAAATCTAAATCGAACGGGTCCTAATCTTACTAAACCCGTGGCTATTATGCCTAGTTTTTTGTAAAAATTCCAGTTTTACGTCATTTTAAAAACGGCTTTGTTTGAGGCTCGAAACGGCTAAATTTTTAAAACACGCATAGGTTGTCTTAAATGTTTTGACGTATTCTACAACTTTTGTATTGAGGCCGAGATCCAGTTTGGACTCTAATTGGTCTATTTTTAACAAAACCCGAGACTAATTCTGGGTTCAGACTTTTTTATCCCAGTTTTGGGCACCGAATGAAAACCACTCAAAAAACCTATATTAGTGTTGTTTTTGGCCAAAACCTATTTGGCACATAAATGGCCGTAACGAATTTCCTTAAAACTTTGTGTTTCAACAAAATTCCAAATTCAGACCCTAAGGGGATCAAAATAGCCAAAACCTATGGCCTTTTTTTAAGGACAGTTTTGTGTCCAGCCACTTTTCTAAATGTTCATGCTCACACATACACACATCCATTCGTAAAATTGTAAACACAATCACACAACCACAAACTTAAAAATGAAAAGCTAAGGGCTTAAAATAAACTTATCATAACCCATTTGCATATACAAACACACATATATCCCTTGATCAAAAACGTAAAAACAACTAACCACAAAAGGGAGGGTTTTTGGTTTTTACCTCTTGTGCTATGAACCAAGCACAATTCGAGTCAAGGCTTGAGTGACCAAATGGCCGTGTGATCCTTAGTGAAAAAGGGGTCGGTTTGTGCTAGCAAGACACTAAAAAATTTCTCTTAACATTAACCCAAAATAATAACTAAAAACCATAAGTGATTGGTCTAGAACCTTACCCTTGATCACCTTGAAATGGCTTGGATTAAATCTCTTATCACAAGCTTGAAAGGGCTGGATTTTTGATAAACTTTTTGGTAGGATTTTGGCTTGAAAAAATGTGGGTTTTTAGCTGAAGGGGATGGTCGGCTGCAGCAAGAAGGAAAGAGAGAAAGAAAGTTATGGTTTTGGGGAGCCAAAGTAAGAAAGAAACCCTTATTGGTCATGTGTGCCTTTTATAAGCAAACCTAAGTGAAATTAACCCACACTAAGTTTAATTAATCAAGCCAATCTTAGGCTAATTTGGGGACAAATTTCTGCCTATTTTCTGCCTCCTAGAGCTGTGGGAGCTCTGCATTGAAGAAGGAAGGATTAAAAAATTTTGGTGATGGTAAGTGATGGAATTGTGATAGAAATCTAATATTGTTCAAGTCACATTGTGTCATAGCTTGTCCCCTTTTTTAATATTACTTTTTGGGGTTATTTTTGTAGCAAAACCAGCTGGTTTTTTAGCTAGGGTACATGATTTTTAGGGCCAAAATTCATCTCATTTGGCTCTCTTTGCAGTCTAGTTTCTGCCGTTCGGTATCCGACCCTTTCTCTACAGTGTTCTAGTTTTCACTCGGAATTGGATTTTCTGAATCTGATTTTTATACTGATCAATCCTAGTCCGTTTATACTGTCTAAGAGCCCATTCTGTACTAGTTTACTATTCATCTCCTATACTGTGATTGTGTTTACACTGTGTTGTCTTTTCACATGCATATCGAGGCATTCACGGGTAAAATTTCAAACACAGTCTCTCTTGACTAATTTTGACATGCTGATTTCAATTTTATCAGTTTTATGTTCGTCCAGTGTTGTCTGAACTAGTTTTCAGGATCTGTGTGATCCCACCTCAAAAAACGTGTCAGGTGCCTTATTGACTAATTTGGGCGTTCTGAGTCTAAATATATTAGTTTCGAGCGAGAAAAGGTCGTCTTGACCCTCTTCCCGATACTGTATATCTCTCAAACTAAAATTCTCGTTTTGTGTTCAATTGACCATATTGAGCCTACTGACCATTAATATATCAATTTTAGGTCAGATTAAGGCTGTCTTGGCCATTAATCTGACACTGCATTTTTCACAATTCACTATTCTTTGTTTTTAGCTTAATTGACTAGTTTGAGTGACTTGACTTTGATTTTGTCAGTCTCTGGGCGAGAAGAGGTCATTCGGACCATTTTCTCGATACCGTATCATTGCTAGGGTTATTTATCGTTATTGTGCTCAGATGTTTGGTTCGAGCATTCTGGTGATCTGTTCACCAGTCTTGTGTCAAGAAATGGTTGTCAGGACCAGTTTCCTGACACTGCGTATCTCATACACTCTTACACATAATAGGGTGGACCGAGTTCACTATCGGTCGCCCCTTTCACTGCATGAATAGTGACTAAATGGTATTGTACCCATTTAATTCATTCAACTGGAAAATATACTGTATTTTTCAACTTAATTACTCATTACATAGTAATTAAGTTTCATGCCTTTTGAGAGTCTGTATAACGACCCTCTACTCATTACACAGCTTTCTACATGAGTTCTAACACGGGCATGTACAAGGTAACATAGGTGTGTATTGTTCGGACACGGGCGTGTACTAGTTAAGCTTACTCAACATGGCCATGTCCTGAAACACGCTCACAATTCTAAGCGGTAAATGGCCACTTACATGGCTGTGTACCTAACTGTGTCACACTACACGACCATGTACTCTCACACGGCTTCTTACACTTATATAGTCCGATCGGTACATGGCCATGTAGCTGATCGTGTTCCTCAAATTTGTTTCTCATTATATAGAATTTAGGTTACATGAGTATGGGGGTCGTTACAGTCTCTTTTCATGTCCTCTTCGCGTTCCCATGTGGCTTCCTCAATGTTATGATTTTGCCACAAGACTTTCACAAGGGGCATGACTTTATTCTGTAGCACTTTCTCTTCTCTACCAAGATCTATACGAGTCTCTCCTCGTAAGTCAGATCAGCATGCACTTCGATGGGTTCTTGACTCAAAACGTGAGAGCTATCTGGCATGTACTTCTTTAGTATAGAAACATGAAAGACATTGTGCACTGACATTAACTTGGGAGGAAGCGCTAATCTATACGTTATGTTCCTAACTCTTTCAATTATCCCAAAAGGTCTTATATACTTAGGAATGAGCTTTCCTTTCTTTCTAAAGCGCATCACCCCTTTCATGGGTGCTAGCTTGAGAAAGACTGAGTCTCCTACTTGAAACTCTAAGGGTCTACGGTGCTTATCGACAATACTCTTGTGGTGACTATGCACTGTACTAACCTTTCTCGTATCAACTTCACATCTGTCGTTGTTGTGGTGTTCTGTGCCCTGAGTAGCCTGGACCGTCACTTAAAATGACTGCTATTTAACTTGCTTAAAAACTACTACTTAAATTTACTTAATTTGATACCATAAATTTTAGGGGATTTTTTTTTGATTGCATACGTATTTACTATTCATGTATGTATATTTTAAAAATACAAAGTCTAAATCATGAAGAGTTCAATCGTATATACATACTTATAAAATTGTTTAACTAATTACTATTTAAAATATACTATTCAAAATGTACTGTTACTTGATACTGTGCGGAAGTTAAACTCATAGTGATATCCATAACCTCATCCTCACATTTGCCCCCGCCGTCGTCATCACCCATTGAGGTTTAAGCCATGGACGCTTACCTATAGCATGAACACACATAGTGAGCTTTATGCCCAGTAAGTACAACAAGTCATCCGCAAAACATGTTTAAATCATAGCACATACTTAAAACCATATAAGCATGTCATGTACTAACATATACCACTGAAACATTCCACATACCAGAACATCACATATCACTGAATATAGAACTGAAACATCATATATTGAATGCATAATAGAAAACATCGTGTACTGAAATGCATTTCTACTTGTAAGCATGTTGAACTATAACTAAGGCATATCATGGACAATGCATGATCCGATTATGCTCATATTATGCTTGAATACTCTTTTTCTTTCCTATATCTAGCTGAGGGCCCGTGTGTTAGTACTGGATGTGCGCAGATCATTGGAGACACCCATGATCATAAACTTAAGACCCGTCAACAAAGGCTCATCTTACTTAAACTTGAGAAACCTCTTCAACGGAAAAGGTCAATACGACACGCTTATTAATTTCTCAATTGTTTATCTAATCTGGCCATATGCTCTGCTAAGCTATCCGTAATCTTACGCCATAGGGATGAATGGCATCTAACTCATGTTTTCATCAATCTACGCGATTGTAAAACTATATGCTTTCTTAACATGCTATGCAACAACAGTGCATGGTTTGTAAATACTTAACATACTGTGAAAAATCAACACTTTAAATTCATTTGGCTCATGCTGTAGGTGGAGTTATACTTACCTAATTTGCAAGCAAACTTGTACTCTCGCCCTTGTCAAATTACAGGTAACTACTTGTCAACAACACGTATCCCATTAATACTTTTGCTAAGTCACTAATACCGTTAGTGACTAAAGCAGATACTAACATATGGTACCGATTGCCATCGGTCCTAACTTGCTCTTTCTCTAGAGTTTGTATCGTGGTATGGTACCGAGGTCCATCGGTACCCTACTGCTCTACTTTAGGAATTTGGTATCTAACTTCTTTCGTGTTTGATTAACTTGTCTACTTGACAAACTAATCATCATTCCTCACTATGTCTTTCAAACTCGGTCCTTCACTGGTTAATCTACCAATCAACTGACCGGTTACCTCACGCATCTTTAACTAGGTAGCTTACTGGGTTACTTTGCTTATTTGGGTGTGGTAGCCCACTGGGCTACCTCTACTGTTTTGTTTATTTTGAAAATTGTTTTGGATGACTTATAAAATTTTTGGAAAAATTTATGTTCTTTGAAACCGTCCCCATATCACCCTGTTGGAAGGTAGGGGGGTTTTATCCAAATCATATTTCCATTTTAAAAAGGGTAGAACACATTTTGGTGTTTGTTTTTAAAAGTGGTTCTTGAACCATTTACCGAAACTGTTTTAAAACTTGCTTGAAACAACTTAGTTTGCAAATTTGGCAAACATAAAACTTTTCATCGTCGACGAGATGAACACCTCTCGTGTTCATTTTGGAGCTCAAATCAAACTCTAACAGGTCCTAAACTTATTAAACCTGTGGCTAACTTGTGTCCAGTTTTAGTAAAATCCCCATTTTATGCTTATTTCAAAAGGGCCTGCTTGAGGTTCAAAACGGCCAAATTTTTAAAACATGCATAAGTCACCTTAAAGGTTTTGATGAGATCTACAACTTTTGTATTAAGTCTGAGATCCGGTTTGAACTCTAAGTTTGTAAGGACCCCTATACTCATGTAACCTAAATTCTATATAATGAGAAATTGAGGAATGAATTTGGGTTAGTTTGATGCCTTTTAGTGCAAATTCGAGGAACATGGTCAGGTACATGGCCGTGTAAGAAGCCGTGTATCAATCAGACTGTATAAGTGTGAGAAGCCGTGTGAGAGTACATGGCCGTGTAGTGTGACACGATCAAGTACACAGCCATGTAAGTGGCCGTGTATTGCTCGGAATTATGAACGTGTTTCAGGACATAGCCGTGTTAAGCAAGCTCAACTAGTACACACCCATGTCCAGACAATACACACCCGTGTTGCCTTGTACACGCCCGTGTTAGAACCCGTGTAGAAGGCCGTGTAATGAGTAGAGAGCTGCTATACAGACTCTCAAAATGCATGAAACCTAATACTATACAATGAGTAATTAAGTCGAAAATACAGTATGATTTCCAGTTGAATAGACTAAACGATACAGTACTGTTTAAGTACTATTCATGCAGTGAAAGGGGCGACCGATAGTGAACCCAGTCCACCTTATTATGTGTATGAGCGTATGAGACATGCAGTGTCAGGAAAATGGTTTGGATGACCATTTCTTGACACAAGACTAGTGAACAGATCACCAGAACGCTCAGACCGAACATCTGTGCACAATAGTGATAAATAACCCTAGCAAGGGTACGGTATAGAGAAAATGGTCCAGATGACCTCTTCTCATCTAGAAATTGACAAAATCGGAGTCAGAATGCTCAGACTAGTCAGTTAGAACAAAAAGCAGTGAATAGTGAGTGAAAAACGTAGTGTCAAGTTACTGGCCAAGACGGCCTTAATTTGACATAAAACTGACATATTAGTAGTCAGTAGGCTCAATTTGGTCAATTGAGCATAAAACAAGAATTTTTGTTTGGGAGATACGTAGTATCGAGATAAGTATCAAAATGACCTTTTCTCGCCCTGAAACTGATATATTTAGACTCAGAACGCCCAAATTAGTCAATCGGGCACCTGACATGTTTTTCGAGATGGGGTCACATAGATCCCAAAAACCAATCCAGACAGCCCTGGACAGACGCAAAACTAATAAAATTGAAATCAGCATGCTCGAATTAGTCAAAAGAGACTATGTTGAAAATTTCACGTGAAAATACCTCGTATGCTTGTGCAAGTACAGCACAGTGTAGACACAACCACAGTATAGAAAATGAATAGTAAACTAGTATAGAATGGGCTCTTAGATAGTATAAAACGACTAGTAATTTACAGTATAAAAATCAGATTCAGAAAATCTGATATTTGGGTGAAAATTAGAACATTGCCGAGAAAGAACCGAGCATCGTAGTAGAAAACTGGACCGAAGAGAGCCAAATGCAAATGAATTTTAGCCCTAAAAACCGTGTACTCTAGCTGAAAAACCAGCTGGTTTTGCTGCAAAAATAACCCCAAAAAGTAATATTGAAAAAGGGGACAAGCTCTGACACAAAACCCATTAAATTACATTACATTCTCCATCACTTACTATCAACCATTTTTTTTAATCTTCCCCTCCTTCCCATGCGCAGCCCACAGCTCTAGGGAGTAGAAAAATACAACAATTTGTCCCCAAATTAGCTTCAGGTTGGCTTGATTAATCAAGCTTAAGGTTGGTTAATGGTTGCTTAGAATTGTCTATAAAAGGGTGAGCCTAGCTTTAGTTGTGTTCCTTTCTTTTGCTGCTGCCGACCATCTCACACCCCCAAAACCGTCTATTTTTTAGGCCAAAACCAAACCAAAAAGTCACCAAAAAATCAGCCCTTCAAGCTTGTGTGTCATATTCGAGAAATTTCACTGTTTCTAGAAATTTTGTATAACTTAAGTACTAAATGATTTTATGTGTAAAATTGTAAAATAGATGTTTTAATATTAATTAGAACGTGATGAAATGTTCTGACTGTCCCGACAAGAGAGTGTTCGGGGACAAGAAATTTTACCGAACTGAAATCGGAGAAAATAAGCCTTTCCAGTTTCAAAATTTTTAAGAATATACAGTAAGCCACTAAAAGATAAAATAGTTACGGAATAAAATTTTAGGCAAATCGGAGTGAAATAAAGAAAACAGATCACACGGACAACCTTAGAAACTCGTCAACTTGATTTCGGTGCAAAACTTTTCGGTTTGGCTTTTGGTCAAAAGTTTGACCTAGAATTAATGAGGAGAGTCAAAGATTAGATGTGAATCTTTGAAAGGATGTAAGGATACATTCAAATCCAAGGGTCAGGGTTTAAAGTCAAGAAAATTCAATGGTTAGGATTCAAAGTCAATAAGAAAAGTCAAAGGAAGATTAGCAAAAATTTCAAAAGGTTTTTAGGGCACTTAGGTGGCGGATTTTGGGGCTAAAATCAGAAAAAAAAAAAAAAAAACTGCCCAACTTTGAGTAATTATAAAACAGTCCCTAAAGAGTGGAAAAATTACACAAAAAGCTTGTAAAAAGGTCTCTAAAAGTTTTGTAACCTAGTCCCTCCTTTTTGGCTGCTTATATACATAGTTTTGGGCTAAAAACTAGAAAAAAAATCTGGTTTTCAGCCATTAGAACAGCCATGCACCTCCCCCATTAAAACCAGAATTTATTCTTCAAGTTTGTTGCAAGAAAGTGTGAAAAATTCATCACGAAGTTCAAGTAATCGAGCAAGCAATGTAAACTCTAATTTTGACATGATTTCTTCTGTAGGAAAAAAACCGGTAAAAACGTATCAGAGTGGCGCAGCGGAACAATAAAAATTTTTAGATCGTTAAATATCTCATGATGCCATATACAATAAACCAACAACAATTAAAACTCATACCTCAAGGACGCCAATCTTGCAGGAGGAGAATGACCGGAGGCTTCAACCAACTAGCCTTCTCTACTATTCTCCAATTCCCGAATGGCTGAGTGTGTGGGCACTCTGAACCTCGATTGGTATGCTAGCACTGCTAGTCTTCTTCCGACCACCCAGATCTCTAAAGAACTTTATTGTCACGATGAGCTGTGCAACAATAAGCCTGCTCACCTGAGAGTCTGTGGTCTGAGAGAACTGGAGTGGCAGGACCTCTATTTATAGACCTGCATGAGGTGATTCTCTGAATTCGAATTGGACTAGGAAAAGATTTTCTCCCTTATCCAAACCAAAAAATCCGAACTTTCCAAGGGAGAATCTCCACAATTAAATTCGGTTTTCCTAGGACAAATCCAATCCAAATCTAAACAAGATTTTAACTAGAATTTTATCTCCCTTTTTCAACCAAAAAATCTGAAATCTTTAGGAGAAAATCTTCTCCAAATTTTCGGCCACTTTTAGGATAAGGAAGAATCAAAATTCCACTAGGATTTTTCAAGCTAAATCTCATCTCAACCTTATCCAAAAATAACCGAATTTCCTAGGATTAAGGCTCCAAAATTTCGGCCACTTTTAGGGAAGGAGAGAATCCAAATTCAACTAGGATTGAAACTTGAATTTTTCCCTTGAATCTTATCCACAAAAACCGAATTTTCCATTGAGGATTATCCTCAAAAAATTCGCCCACTTTTGTTGGGATTTGGATTCAAAATTCAAGTAGGATTCTAACAAGATTATCCTCTCCAAATCCAACTCAAATTCGAATTTCAAACCTTGTGGATTTTCCACAACAAATTCGAATCCTACTTGGACTGTGATTCAAAATTTGAATTTCAAATTTCAAATTCAAATTTCAAATTGAAATTTCAAATTTCAAATTTCAAATTTCAAATTTAAATTTCAAATTCAAATTTCAAATTCGAATTTCAAATTCAAATTTCAAATTCAAATTTCAAATTCAAATTTCAAATTTCAAATTTCAAAATTCAAATTTCAAATTTCAAATTCCACAAAACGGTTGTATTTCATATTCTTGTTCTCATGGATAATTTTCTACAACTCCAATCCAATCTCAAATAAAATCATGGCAACTTTATTTGGAGTTCGAATAATTGTGTACTCTATTATCCAAAACAAAATCTGAATCCAACCGGAGAGAATCTTGTCTACCATCCTAATCCTGTGTCATCACCATCCATGCATAATAAACTAGCCAATAGCATACACAAATCAATTTTGCCAAACGTTAAGGAATTATGTGGAGCTAGTAGAGGGACTGATTGGACATATATAATCGGGCTCCCGTGATTCCATATGATCATCATTCTGTACCGAACAACTCAATCATATGATCACTAATTTCAGAGTCACACCACTATAAACCTGAAACTGAACTCCCAATTATATACCGTATTACGTAAGCCTGTGCCGAGCTACCATCCAATGACCTTGTCATATATGCAAAACCCTCATATGATATCCATGATCAGCCTTAGGTCAAAGTCCGTTTAATCCTACTGATCAGGCTATCTTAAAGTTCCATTATACTACCGAATCAAGAAAATGATTATTCACTATATGTGAATAAGAAGTCATCCGCCCAGCAGACGACCCAAGGCCTTGTCCATTTTCACATTCAGTATAATGCATTTAAGAGGATACCTTTAACTCCTCAGAGCTATGATTCCGATATCTGCAAACAAACCCTTCATCGTATACAAGTCATGCACCCAACGAACCGGTCTATAAGCTTACTACCTCTGAGACGCTTTAGCCATTGGAACATCAAAGTACACAAGTCATATACATTAAGTAGTTCATTTACTCAGGATTAAGGTTATTGCACAATGAACGTCAAAAGCAGATTGATCCACTCATAGCGGACTACGTAGATCAATCACGCTTTAGTCCCGGTCTAATATGTCACCACCAAGCAACATATCCATGTCTCTACTTGGGAGTCCAGCTCCAGACAGTCAAGACAGACCGTCCCCTCTAAGGCTTTAGACAACATAATAGTCTTAACATGAGTTAGATGCTCGGTCTAACCCCATAGACTACAGACCATAGTTTAGACTGCTAACTTTAGAACATTGTCTTCTCGTATACAAAAGTCCATTGCATGCAACGTTCCAACAGTTTTAACACAAGCAGTCAGTGAGCCATATTTGCTTACATTTACTTTAACATGTAAATAAGACGAGGACAAATAGCAATGTAATGAATAACCTCTATGTATAATTTTATTATTCAGTTCAAAATGAATACATCAAAATGTCTCTAATACTTAGGGCATTTCCTAACATCTTCTTGTTTTTTATGAAGAAAATCCGTGTGATATGGGCAGTTTTAATGTGAGAAAAATTAGTTTTTGTTTAATGGATTTTTGATTGGAAGTGTGTTAATAGTGTGAGATTAAGTTAAGTAAGAAATAAGGACATGAAAAATCAAGTTGAGTATGTGTTTCACTCCCTAAAACTGTGGGTTTATTAGGGTTTGGAATGATGAAAATTTTGGTATTGTTTTGCATGGTTTTTGGTGTTGAAAAATATGTGGAAATGAAATGAAAGAAATGGATGAAATGAAATTGAAAAACACTAATTTTTGGTGCTTGTTTTTCAATTGAAACCGTGGGTGGAATTAAGGAGAAAATGAGATTTTGTGTTGATGAATGTGTATGATACATGTGATTTTGATTTGTATAGAAATTAAGAAAAAGAAACAGAAATGAAAAAAAAATTTTGAGGTTAATTTTCCAAGGAAAATCTGTGGCTTTCTAAGGCGATTATGTATGAAATTTTGATGAGTTATGCTAGGGTTTTGTGATATAATGTGAATGTGTTGATGTGAAAAATAAATAAGGAAAAATGGAGCTATGAAAAACCTTGTATAGGTTTAGTGAAAATGAGAAAGTTTTGATAGAGCTATGTTAATATGTAAATAGTGTATAAAACTGGGCCTAAAAATGAGAAAGAACAGGTTGATATCCCGTTAGAAATGAGTAAGTTTTATTGTGTAATTTTACGTAAAAAGTTTGTAACTTTTACATAAAATTAGGCTTGTGGTATAGTACTTGGTAGGATAGAATAGGATAGATAGTTTCGAGGCGTTTCCTAAACGCCAGGAACCTAGAATTTCAGTAGAAATGCTGTCAAAATTTTCAGAACGCCCGAAGGGCAATTTTGGTAAACGAGGGGTAAAAGTAGAATCGGAAACTGGAAACCCGAGTCCCCTCGGAACCTTGGCTCGAGAAAAGGATGGCGGATGATTTCATAACTAGTGAATTGTCCATTTGAGGTCCCGAAAGGTTAGAAAAACGAGAAACGACCCCGAGGGTCGGAATAGTACCACCCGAGAGACGGGTGAATAGTAACCCGAGCGTTTTAGTGAGAAACATCGTAAAAGCTCGGTGAGACCTAAGAAAGATTGTTCTATGATTTTTGGGGTTAGAAAACACCGTTAAAATGTTAAAACGGAAATTTCACAGTCAAAGGCCCCGTTAGGGGCAAAATGGTCATTTTGATCAAAATTTTCCAAATTGCTAGAAAAAGGCCGTAAAAGCCTCGGAATGATTTTATTAAATTTCTAAAGGCTAAAATAGAGCCGTAAGCCAGAGAAACGAGGGAAAATCCCACTAGGGACGAAATGGTCATTTTGCCAAAAGTAGGGGTAAAATGGTCATTTTGTCAAAAAGTTTAGAAAAGTGATATTAAGGCCCGGAATAGTGTTCTAAGCAGTATAATAATTGCAGAATTGAAAAAATGAATCTCAAAACGTATAATTAGGGGATCCATATTAGAAATTTTATATTTTTATAATATTTTAAATATGAATTGAGTAGTAAAATAACCGTGATTTATTTCGGTTATAGGGAATCAACAAAAAGGTGATATAAGGAAGTCGATTTACCCAGGAAAGGAATCACTAGCAAAATAGCGATACGTTTAGATATTTACTTGTCTGCAGCATAAATTTACTTGATATGTCTATATGCTAATATGATACGTAAACGTATATTCAGGTGCTATATGCACACTAACGTGAAACAATAAATAACCACAACCAAAGAACATGATGTAAAGAGTTCTAGACGCAGGAGGCAGTAATAATGCCACCGACCAGGAACCATAAGAATGTGACAACCGGGAAATTTCATCATTCTCGAAAAAATTGATACATGGAATATACATGATGAATTCCATGTTTAAAATGTGAAATGTAATGATTTTATGTGTGTATGCATGTATGTCACGCACAGTATCAAGAAATTGGTTAAGGTGATCTTTTCTTGATATAAAATTGATATATTTAGACTCAGTATGCTCAAATTAGTCAATTGAGCACAAAATGTAAATTTTGACCGGGAAATATACAGTACTGGAAAACTGGTCTAGATGACCTTGAACGAAGTTAAAACTGATAAACTTGGGTTCAGCACACCTAAATTAGTCAGTATAGCCTATCAGCATGCTCAAATTTGATAATTAAGTACAAAGGTAATTTTTGATTGGGAAATACGCAGCACTGGAAAACTGGTCGAGATGACCTTGAATGAAGTTAAAACTGATAAATTTGGGCTCAGCATACCCAAATTAGTCAGAATAGCCTATCAGCATGCTCAAATTAGATAATTGAGTACAAAGGTAATTTTTGACCGGAAATTCGCAGTATCGGAAACTGGTCAAGATGGCCTCGGATGAAGACGAAACTGATATATTTGGGTTCAGCACGTCCATATTAGTTAGGATAGACTATGTTGAAATTTTTGATAAAAAAGTATAAATAAGGGCAAAAAATCGGAAATTTAAAAAAGGGGCCTATAATTTCATTTAACTTTCTCTTTCCTCCCCCTACACGAAAATGAACAGTAATCAACTATCAAAAACGGTGTTCGTTTTCGACACCGTCGGCACCGTTGGAAAGCTCTCGCCGAGCTGAGTCCAACGGTGGGTTGACGCGATGGAACCGACGCCGGAGGAAGCCGCACGCGCCGCCTGAAGCCGCCGAACGTCAGAAAATTCAAACCGCCGGATCTCCGCCGTCCGACATCAGATCAAGGTGATTCTGGTCCCAAAAGTTTCGTGGTGAAGAGGAGAACAAAACCCATAGCTCATTTCACCTCAACAGCCACCGGATCGCGTCGCCCGAAGCTTCGTCGTCGCTGCCACGGAAGTCACTGTTCCCGACAGAGGTGAGCGACACCGCCCTACCTGAAACTTTCAGAATGATGCGACCAAGCAAAGCCCTAAGCCAATTTTGGGAATTAATGCCGGCATGATGGAGAATGGACATCATTGCCACCGTCGCCATTTCGAGGCTCGATTTCCGATGATATGAACTTCAATTGGTGAAATTGACACCACCAATGAGTTCCTCACGTTGAGATCTACAAGATGGTGGTCACCTTTCTCCACGCCGCCGCCGATCAGTGCCGGTCAATGGCGATCAACACCGGTCAACAGTGACTGGTGACCAAAAATTGAAGAATGGCCCGTTAGCCTATTTTCGACGTTCCGGACACATCCGCGGCGTCAGAATTGCAAGCCAAAATTTCAAAAGTGAAGAACGGAGAAACAAAGTTTGTGTACACAAGACCGAATGGTTCGTTTGATCGTCGGTGGGACGATTTCGGTAGTGATTTCGGTCCCTTCATTCCTTATTTATTGTTTTGGAATGATTATGTATTAATTATGTACTTTTACATGTGAAATTGTAAGAAAAATGGACTATGTTTATGAAAAATAGTCAAACAAGAAAACGTGTAAAATGTAAAGAGTTTTACATAAAAGTTGAGTTTTACGTAAAAATATAGGCCTCTGGTATAGTATGTGGTAGAATAGAAATAGGTTAGATGGTTTTGAGGCATTTCCTAAACGCCGGGAACATAAAAATTAAGCGGAAATGCTGCCGAAATTTCGAAAATGGCACAAAGGGATATTTTAGAAACCGAAGGGTAAAAATATGGTCGAGATGGAAACCTGAGCCCCCTCGGTGATTTAGGCCTGAAAAAGAGGTTTAACGACCTAGGGTCGGAATAGTGTCACTCAAGGGTCGGTGAATAGTAACACGAGTATTTAAGCAATTAATGCTGAAAAAGCTCAAAAAGGCTTAAGAAAGATGATTTCGTGATTTTTGAGTTTAGAAAATCCAGTTTAAGCATAAAAATGAAAATAATATGACCTAATGACCTGTCAGAGGCAAAATGGTCATTTTGATCGAGAATTTCAGGAATGATAGAAAAGGGCTCTAATGGACTTAGAATGACTTAATTAAGATTTTAAGGGCCAAAACTAAGTTGCAAATCAAAGAAAATTAAGGTTATGATGAAAATCACATTAGGGGCAAGATGGTAATTTTACCAAAAGTTAGCAGAAAAGTGGAAAATGGGATATTAGACCTCTAAGTTTATAATCGAGAAATGAAACATAGAATTTTTAAGTTTTATTAAGTCTTATATATGAAATAAGAATAGAAAATAACCATGATTATTTTGGTTATAAGGATTCGATACAAACGCGATGAAGAGACGTCTGCGGACCAAGGAAGCAAGAAAGGACATGCTAGCAAAGTATTTGTAAGTACAGACATTTGATTGTCTACTCACAAACTGACTTGCCATAGGATTATATGATGATGTGACTTTATGAATAACGTGTTTGTAAAGAAATGTTTTATAGAACAATAAGGAAAGTTTCTAACGATGTAAATATTAAGAAACATGCATTGTGACATGATAATCTAACTATTCACAAAGTCAAAAAGAACAAAAAGTTAAAGAAAAGAAAGTAAAGAAAGATGAAAACAAGCAAGATAATTAGACTGAAAATTTAAGGTTGACGTACCGGCCTCCCCAGCTGTGAGGTTTAAGATTTAAGAATAGCCTCCACCCCAGATGTGTGGTGCTATCGCAAGCTTAAGGTATTTAATGGCTAACGTACTACCCCAAGTTTTGTAGTGCGATATCGACCTTGGGATTGATTGGTGGGTCACTCCCCCGTTGCCCCATTGGTCTGCGCACACTAAGTACGTCCAACCATGGGCCCATAAGAGAAAGTGAAAGAAAGAAAATGAAAGAAAAGACAAGTAAAGATCAGTGAAAAGAAAAGAATAGAAAGAAAAGAAAGTAAAGTAAAGAAAAGTTAAGTAAAGCTAAGAAAAGAAAAGTACAGAATGATATGATATGAAAGAATGAATGAACAATAGATATGAAAGTTCAATGATATGAACGAAAGAACGATCAATGAAAATGAAAGTTAAGTGAGAAAAGAAAAGAAAAGAAAAGAATGACATGAAAAAAAGAAAGAACAGAAGAATAATGAAAATGAATGAATGAAAAGTAGACAAGTATAATGAGACTAACATGTATGTATATGTTATGATATGTATAAATTGATATGCATAAGTCAGTCTTATCAATCATAAGTATGTTTGTGATGTTTAAGCATACATTTAGTATGCTATGTTTAAATTGATATGTGTATACAATGTTTTGTATGATGTTAAGTAATTAAGTATGTTATGCTTAAGATGCTAAGCATACATTATGTATGCTATGTTTAAAATATGTTATGTTAAAGAGTATGGAAGTTTGTTCTCAATGTTAGAATATGTTAAGTATGAAGTTGAAAGTAATGTATAATATATGTTATGGTAATGCTCTGATGCCACAGTTGGTATCAGATATGCTCTGTCCAAAAAAGTATAAGTTATTATTTTTTTCATGAATGTATGTTTGAACTTACTGAGCCTGTCGCTCACAAGTTTGTTTATGTTGCAGGTAAGCATCCTACATGAAGATAAGACAAGTGATGGATGACGAATGAGATCTGCATGTGCCAAAGGACTGGGCGAGGGTTATGGTACTGCTATGAGTCTTCCGCTGAGCTGTTTAAAAGAAGTATTAAAATGATGTTTTATGATGTATATCAAGTTACGATAATGTAAAATATTTACTTTAGTAAATGTTTAACCACAGTACAATTTGCAAGTTTAAAGTTTAAGAAAGAAAAAAAAAATATTTCCGGTTTCTCATTAAAATGGAAAGTTAAAATGAATATGTTAAAGAAGTTATGTTAAAACTAAGATACCAGCCGTCACAGGTGGTATCAGAATAAGTTAAAAGTAAGTTGCCGATGACCCAATGAGGTGATAGTTTATCATAGTAGACTCTAAAGCTCGACTATGCTAGTACTGTTAGCCTATAAGAAGGGCGGGCTGTAACAAAGAAAGTCAATAATGAAATCAGTATTGGCATACCGGCCTCCCACACAGTTGGAGGTTTTACATATTTAGTTATGATATGGCTTCCACACCGATGGTGGTACGTTCCGGGTATGAAAGTCCACTATTACGTAGACTGTAGAGGATTGGCCAGTGGGTCACTCCCTAGAGTCCCTCTCAG
The DNA here is from genome assembly GCA_035233585.1 of Antiaris toxicaria. Taxonomy (NCBI): domain Eukaryota; kingdom Viridiplantae; phylum Streptophyta; class Magnoliopsida; order Rosales; family Moraceae; genus Antiaris; species Antiaris toxicaria. The sequence continues at coordinate 29,835,887 of CP141154.1, forward strand.
TCATGTGCGCACTATGATGTGACCAATTCAAGGACCCAATATCAGAATTAAAGCAAGATAAAGACATAAGACTTAAGATTTTTATAATCAAGCATAATATGTATTAACTGTATGTGTGTAGCAGCTTAGGTCAACGCCAGCATGAATAGTATTGATCAAAGTCAACCTTACTATTTTGATCAAAAGTCAAAGTTACTATTCATATAAATACTACTTTTTATGATTTTATGTTTTATGTTCCAGTTTGTATGTTTGAACTTACTGAGCCTGTCGCTCACAAGTTTATTCATGTTGCAGGTAAGAAGCCTGTACATCAGTAGCTAATGGATAGACGAGGGGCGGGATTTGCATTTGCCAATAGGGCTGGGCGAGGGGATGGTCCTGCTTATGTTTTCCGCTGAGCAGACTTTGAAAGCCATTTTGAATATTTGTACCATGATGTAAATTAAGTATGACAGAATACGATATGTTTTACAGTATGCATTTTATAATGGGTTACACTTTATAGTTTAAGGATCAGTTTAAAAAGAAAAAAAAAATAATCCAGTTTTTCCCAAGCTAGAAATATAGTTTTAAAATTCCAATCAGTAAATAACAAAAACGAATTTTAAATAAGTTACTGGTGACCCAAAGACGTAACAGTCTATCATAGTGGACTTCAAAGCTCTACTATGCTAGTACTGTTGGCCTACATGAAGGGCGGGCAGCCACAATTGGTATCAGAGCAGTTGACCATGTCCCTCAAGGCCTGATGCACATCCCGTTTGTCGATTCAAGTAAGTTAAGTTTATTTTTATGAATAGTAACATGTTTATTTATGTTAAGTAAACCTTATGTAGGAATTAAAGGATGACACCACCCTATAGCAGATAGCCTCCATACAGAGCTAGGGGTCTTCCTAGGGTGTGGACCAGACCCATTATTAGGTCATCCCTACCCTAACAACAGATGGTACACCCTCTAGCACTGGCCAACCCTGCTATTCCACGAGCAGAGGCACTGGCGACCACCAGAGCACCAACCCCTCTGCCAGTAGTTAATCCACCACCAGTAGTAGTTGATATCCCCGTAGTTGGTGGATGAAATCACATTGGCTCAAGAGTTTTTGCCAGGGCTACACAAGCATTTAGAGCTTATCAGCCCCCTATCTTTGATGATGGGTGCCAGTCCCCAGTAGTACAGGACTGGTTACACACGGTAGAGCTGATATGCCGATCATGTGATATTGACCGAGATTATTGGGTCATCCTCGCAATGAGCACTTGTCAAGGAGATGCTTGAATATATTGGGAGTTTTGTGATCAAGAGGCGTTATTGAGACTTAACTGGGCCAACTTCTGCTTGGTCATGAGACAGCAATGTAAAGACCGCCATTTTCATGGCACCTAATTACCATGCAATGAGACATGATAGAATAAAATTAGAGTGTTTGGAGAGCTTTCGGATGCAAATTGAGGAATACGGTCAGGTACACGGTTGTGTAAGTGGCTGTGTACCGATCAGACTGTATGCATGAGAGAAGCCGTGTAAGTGTACATGGCTGTGTAGTGTGACATGGACAGGTACACGACCGTGTAAATGGCCGTGCACCGCTCGGGAAAAATGGACATGTTCCAGGACATGACCGTGTCAAGCAAGCTCAACTGATACACGCCTGTGTTCGGACCATGCACGCCCTTGTTGCCCTAAACATGCCCGTGTAAGAGGCCGTGTTGAAGGCCGTGTAATAAGCAAAGAGCCGTTATATAAACTCTCAAAAATGTATGAAACCTAATTACTATGTCATGAGTAATTAAGTTGGAAAATACAGTATATTTTCTAGTTGAATAGATTAAACAGGTATGGTACTGTTTAAGTGCCATTCATGCAGTGAAAGGGGCGACCGATAGTGAACCCGGTTTACCCTATTATGTGCATGAGTGTAGGAGACACGCAGTGTCAGGAAACTGGTCCGGACAACCATTTCTTGACACTAAACTGGTGAACAGATCACCAGAATGCTCGAATCGCTGGTCTGAGCACAACGATGATGAAAAACCCCAGCACGGGTACGATATCGAGAAAAGGGTCCGAATGACCTATTCTTACCTACAGACTGACAAAATCGGAGTCAGAGCACTTAGACTAGTCAGTTAAGTTGAAAATAATGAATAGTAAATAATGAAAAATACAGTGTCAAGTTACTGGCCAAGACGACCTTAATTTGATCTAAAACTAATATATGAACGGTTAGTAGGCTCAATCTGGTCAATTGAGTACAAAATGAGAATTTAGTTTGAGAGATATGCAGTATCAGGATAAAGGTCAAGACGACCTTTACTCGCCCCGAAATCAATATATTTGGGCTCAGAACGCCCGAATTAGTCAAACGGGCACCTGACACATTTTTCGAGGTGGGGTCACACAGATCCCAAAAATTGGTCCAGACGACCTCTGATGGACATAAACCTAATAAAAATGAAATCAGTACGTCCAAATTAGTCAAGAGAGGCTGTGTCTGAAATTTCACCGGGAACTCCTCGGTTTGCGTGCGAAAGAACAATACAGTGTAGACATAACCACAGTATAGGATATGAATAATAAATTAGATTGATAATAGGCTCTTAGATAGTGTAAAACAATGAGGAATTGATAGTGTCAAAATCGGATTCAGAAGACCCAATTTCGGGTGAAAACTAGAACACATCTAAAAAAGGGGTTAGATACCGAATGGTACGAATTAGACTGCGAAGAGAAGCCAACAAAGATGAATTTTAGCCTTAAAATTCCATGCCCCCCAGCTACAAAAGCAACTAAAAATGGCTGCTTACATAGCCCTCAAGTGAGATTAAAAAATTACAAAAGTTATGACAACTTTTGAATTTAAAATTCATGGGGTTTTAAAGCTTGGTCAACAAGTTTTGCTTTATCTCTTCTCCTTTCCATGCAGAAGCCCACGCCCATTTATGGACTGAAAAAGGGCAGAAATTTGTCCCATGATTGGGCTAAAATGATGGACAATTAATTAGGACTAAGCTTAAGCAAGTTGATTAGTTTTGCCTATAAAAGGCACACATGACTTAGTGATACCATTTCTTCACTTTGGCACCACAAAAACACAACACTCATTCTCTCCCTTTCAAGCTACAGTCGATCCCCTCTAAGTCACCAAAAGCCTCCATTTTCAAGCCTTAAATCATACCAAAAAGTTACCAAAAATCAAACCTCACAAGCTTGTGTTAGGAGGATTCAAATACGAGCTTTTTCCAAAGTGATCGAGGGTAAGTTTTGTAATCCAATTTTTGTGGTTTTAGTTTTTATTTTGGCTTGATATTAAGAGAAATTATTTTGGTGTCTCGCTAGCACAAAACCAGCCTTCAAACCCTTGATTCCACATGGCCATTTTGGTTGCCCAAGCCCTAGTTCAAAAACGTGCTTGGTTCAAAGCACAAAAGTAAAAACTGAAACCTTCCCTTTTGGTGATTTAGTGATTTTAAGTTTTTGATCAAAGCCATTTATGTGTATTTGTTTATGCATATGGTTTGTAATAATTTATTTTGAGGCCTTAAGTTTCCATTTTTAAGTTTATGTGGTTGTGTTTACAACTTTTACGAATGGCTATTGTATGTCCGACGCTACAAACATTTAGGAACGTGGCTAGACATAAATCTGTCCCTAGGAAGGGCCACGGATTTTGGCCATTTTGACCTATTTAGGATCCAAATTTTGGATTTTCAAAACATAGTATTTTAAAGAAATTTTGATACGGTCGTTTTTATGTCAAATAGCCCTTAGCCAAAAATGACACTAATATAGGTTTTTAGGGTGTTTTTCACTCGGTGTCCAAAACTTGGAACAAAATCCGAACCCAGAAATTTGTCTCAGATTTTATTTAAAATGGACCACTTAAAGTCCGAACTGGTTCTCGGGCTCAACATGAAAGTTGTAGATCTCGTCGAGACCTTAAAACCGACCTATGTGTGTTTTAAAAATTTGGCCATTTCAGGCATCAAACAGAGCCGTATTTACAGAGACGTAAAACTGGGAATTTTTTGAAAAACTAGGCACAAGCCTACGGGTTTAATGGAATTAGGAGCCGTTAGAGTTGGATTTAGGCTCCGAGGTGAACACAAGATTTGTTTATCATGTCAATGATGAAAATTTTCATGTTCTCCAAAATCACAAACAAAGTCGTTTCAATCAAGTTTCAAAATGGTTTTCAAAAGTGGTTCAAAACCACCTTTAATATACAAGCATCAAAAAATGAAATTTATACACTTCAAAACAAAAATGTGTTTTTAACACTTTAAGATATGAACATGGTTCTTATAAAAACATCCCCTACCTTCCAACGGGGTGATAAGGTGACGGTTTAAAAACAAGGAATTTTCCCAAGAATTTTTACAAGCCAACCTAAACAATTTTTTCAAAGTAAAATAATATGAGTAGCCCGGTAGGCTACCACACCAAACAAGGCTTAGTAGCTCGATAAGCTACTACCTCAAATATTGTCATAATGGCCCAGTGGGCCATTACACTAAACAAAGAATAGTAGCCCGGTAGGCTACCATACCCCAAGAAGCGAGGTAACCTGGTCGGTTACTACACTAAGTTTACGCGTAGTAACCCGGTAGGCTATTTAGTTACCAATGCATGAGGTAACCGGTCAGTTGACTGGTTGGCACCCAGTCAAGGACCGTGTTTCGAACAACACTATAAGGAATAAGGATTAACCTATCAAGTAGACAACTAATCAAACATGGTACAAGTTAGACACCAAATCCCCATAGTAAGCCAATAGGGTACCGACGGGCCTTGGTACCCCATAGAAACGCAAGATATAGTCACTAACATTAATGGTGACTCAGCGAGAGTATTAATAAGGAATGTTATTGATGATAGGTGGTCACTTGTAATTTGTTAAAGGCACGAGTACGCAATTTGCTTGTAATTAAGTAAGTACAACTCCACCTACAGCTTGAATAAAATGAATTTGAAATGGTAGTTTTTACAGTATGTTGAGTATACATAGCATGCACACGTTGATGTACAGCATGTATAAGAGCATTTAGTTTCACAATCGCGTAGATTGATGAAAGAACAAAGTTAGGTACCATATGTCCCTACTACATAAGGTTAGGCATAGCTTTGAGAAGCGTATGGCCAAATCAGATAAACCGGATAAGAATAAGGGTGACAGTATAATTGGCCAAGTCCTACAAAATCTAATGAGCCAAGGCTCATAATGTATAATAGGCCAAGGCCATAAAATATGTCCATAACAGGCCAAGGCCCACAAAATCTAATGAGCTAAGGCTCATAATGTATAACAGGCCAAGGCTATAAAATATATCCATAACGGGCCCTATGTGGATATAAGAAAGAAAAGAGAGTAACGAATCATAAATGAGCATAACCGGACCATGCATTGTACATGGTATGCATTAGATGTAGTTCGCTATACTTCCATTTGTAGTAAGACTTATTCAATACACGAGGTATCTGTATGCATTCTGTATGTTATGGTTCCGTATATGATGTTCTGCATTCTGGGATGTATGTCATTTAAGTATGTACTATGTTTTGAACATGTTTTGCGGTTAACATGTTGTATTTACTGGATATAAAGCTCACGGAGTGTGTTCATGCTGTAGGTAAGCGACCTATGGCTTAAACCACAATGGGTGATGACGGTGGCAGGGGCGGATATGAGGCCAGGTTATAGAGACATCGCAAGTTAATCTTCCGCATAGTTGAGTAAATAGTATTTTTGAATAGTAATCTTTAGATAGTATTTTTGAATAGTAACTGTTAAATAGTATTTTTAAATAGTAACCGTTAAACAGTATTTTTGAATAGTAACCGTTAAACATTATTTTTAAATAGTAATCGTTAAACAGTATTCTTGAATAGTAACCATCAAACAGTATTTTTAAATAGTAACCGCTAAATAGTATGTTTGAATAGTACTCGTTAAATGGTCTTTTTGAATTCTGACGGTATACGTACATAAACAGTAAAAATGTAAGGAAAAAAAATCTCATAAAATTAGAGTATCTAAGTAAATAGATTTTAAGTAAGTATTAATGAATTGCAAGAAAGTACAAGTACAAAATTTAAAGAAGCAAGTTTTTAAGTGATGGTCCGGGCTATTGAGGGCACGAGGCGTCACTGTTGGTATCAGAATGGTTTCCTGCCACCCTACCTCAAATCGCCGTATGCGTGCCTCATCTGTTCAAGTAAGTTAGTTTTTATTTTATACTATTAATATGTAAGTTCACGTAAGTCATAACGTATCAGTATAGGCTCCTCTAGTAGAGCCCCACCAAAGGACAAAATGGTTCGAACATGTACACGGACAAAGCAAGCATCCCGAGAGGATGAATTAGTGGCGCAGCTCGCAGCTATGCGTGAGATAATGGAGAATCAGCAACAAGAACTCGTTCAGCTCAGGGAACAATTAAACCAACAGCCTTAGGCACCACAACCAGTGGAAGTGCCAATCCAAGAGGCTCCAATAGCCCCTGACACCCCCAGAGAGCAAGCGGCCCAACCAGTCCAGATAATGCCAGCACCATCGGCTGTGACTGCTCCTACACTATCCAACATTCTTGTGCCAACCCCTAGGGAGGGTGACCTATATGAGCGATTTAGGTGCATGGAGGTGTCAGAGTTTTAGGGAACCACCGACCCCATTGAAATAAGTTGGGTATACTTCGTTAACGAGTTCAAGGAGATGTATTTTAACGAAGAGGCGCTAGCGGCACAACAAGATGAGTTTAACAACCTGCGCCAGGGTAGTATGACAGTGATGGAGGTGGTCAGGAAATTTGAACAATTAGCTCGACTCTGCCCTGACCTGGTGCCTATTGAGTAGGAGAGAGTCCGACGAATGTTGAAAATATTTAGAACAGACATCGCCGTCCAAGTCTGTAGCAGTAGCCATGGGCACACAACAATGGCAGAATGCATCAGCCGAGCCATCCGAGCTGAGTCTTGGCTGGCTCAGGACAAAGAGAAAAGGGCTCAGATCGACAAAGCCCGAAGGGAGGAAAGGACTCCAAACAAGCCGGCACAAGGAAAGTAGAACCCAGAATCTCAGGAGAGAAGGCAGAACATGGGGACCAGCCAAAAGAGCAGGCAGTCCCACAACAACAACAAGAGAAAAGGGAATCAGGGCAACCAAGGTTCACAAAAGAACTTCCTCCAGAAGAGAAACAACCAGGGAGGAGATAACAACAAATACCTGACATGCCCGAAATACAGAAGGAGGCACCCAGGTGAATGCCGCCAAGGAATAAGTGGCTGTTTCATCTGTGGCAAGGAAGGCCACTACGCGAGGGACTGTTATTCCAACCCGCAGAATCAACAGCACCTAGCTCGTCCCATAAATAATCCACTCCATGCTATCCAAACCAGAATTGAAGGGCCTTCAATCGCACAAGGCAGGCTGGAAGCCCCAGACAACTAAGGTAGAATCTTTTCTTAAGCACATATATATATGTATAATGGGAAGCAGTAGCTTACCCCCCACTAGATCTAACCTAACTTGTCCTTTTGAGACTATGTACCTGGAAGTATTTACCAATCCCAATAGACTAAAATTATGTACTTTTAAAACAGTATGAAAAGCAAGTGTAGTTTTGCCCAAAAGCTTAGATATAATATTTTCACATGTGACTATAGTGTGACTGAAAAAGAAAGAGTCAGAAGTGATGTTGAGATCACTACACGTAAAATCACGACTGTGCAATGCTAAAGAACAGCTCAGAGTAGGAGCATGGATTGCTGCCAAGTGATACCGATCTTCAGGGCTAGTTGTCTACTAAGTTTTGGGTGACAAACAGTACTCTTATACTCCATGGGAATGTCAGGACTGGTTTCGTACTATCCAGATGATTCCCCGACTGTACGCCATTGATCAGGATAACTAGGTCCTGTTAACTGTTGATATCTCTCTGGAAGATACTCTCATGTGTATTGGGATTCTCGTGATCAAGATGAGCTCTTAACTAGGTTGATTTTTGCCATACCACGATCGAGCAAATCCCCGAGAGGTGTGATAACCAGGGATTTCTGGCATTCTCGGAAGAAAATGTACAATTGTATATGCGTGACAACTTGTACTGTTTAAAGAGTAAAATAAATGAATTTATATTGTTTAGAACGTACTAAAATGTTCTGACAATGCTGACGGATAATAATTTGGTGTTGAGAAATTTTGCCAAATCAAAACGGGTGAAACGGTGTCAAAATGATATTGAAAACCCTAACTGGTGCCTATGGTGCACTAAAAGACGAAAAACTTCTAGAATTGATTTTGATCGAATGGAAGTAGAATAAATTAATCCGACTTTACCAGAGACCTCAGGATCCCGCCGGGGCGATTTTGGAAAAATTTCGCTCGGGTCAAAATTCGATCAAAAGTAACGTGAATAGTGAAGTCAAAAGGTGAGATAATGACTCATCATGAATGATGTCATTAAAGTAAATAATAAATGGTTATTTAGGGTGGTAGGTAAGGTGGATGGCTAGGATTTAATGCACTTTTAATCTAATGGACACGGTTAGGCCAAAATGCCATTTTTTAATTTTTGAAAAAAATGTGGAAAGAAATGCCATGAAAGGTGTCAATTTCTCATTCGTTGTTAAGGGTGATTCATGTCAAAATTTGCCAAATTAATTGGCTCGCTTAGCATGTAAGGTTCAACCATTTTTGGAGCAAGAACCGTAGCAAAACAAGCCACTAAAAGGAAACCAAGAAAAATTTTCTAAGTGTTGTCCAAGGGGGAATACATGAGCTATCTTGGAGAAGCAAAGGAATTCTTCAAGTGTTAGAAGCAAGAATTCAAGTTTGACTAGCTAGCATCCAAGTAACTAAGGTGTGACAACCGGGAAATTTAGGCAATTCTCGGACGAAAATGTACAATTGTATGTATATAACAATTTGTACTGTTTAAAGAGTGAAATAAATGTATTTATATTGTTCAGAATATGTGAAAATGTTCTAACAATACTGACGAGTAAGAATTCAGTGTTGGAAAAATTCACTGAGTTGAAACGGGTGAAACGGTGCCAAAATCGGCATTAAAAACCCTAACCGGAGCAATAAAAGACGGTAAACTTCCGGGATTGATTTTGATCAAACGGAAGCAGATTAAATTGATCCGACTGCACAGGAGACCTCAGGAACACGCCGGGACGATTTCAGGAAAATTTCGGCTCGAACCGGCATCGGTCAAAAAGTAGTCGAATTAATGTGAATAGTGAAAGTCAAAGTCAACTTTCACTTTAGTATTTATGACATCATAATTCAAGGTTAATAAATTAAAGAATTTTGGTGGTTGGTAGAATGGATGGCCATGATTCATTTAGCTTTTGATCTAAAGGCCAAGATTTGGCCAAAATATACCCATTTTAATTTTTGAAAAATGGGGAAAGAAATGGCATGGAAAGATGTCAAAATTTGATTGGTTTTGAGCCAAATTAATTGGCTTTCTTGCATGGTTAAGTCGGCAACATTTTCATAAAGTGGCCGAAGCCAATTTTCAAGCCAAACCAAAAGAACAAAAACTTTCTAAGTTCCTTCCATGGCATGTACGTGAGCTACCAAGGAGAACCAAGATTTTCTTCAATTTTTCTTCACAAAAAAGAGTGGCAAAGTGTTCATTGAAGACAAAGGAAGCAATTGATTAAGGTAACTCCCTTTTTCACTCAAATTTTCATGGTTTTTTTTCAATGAAATCCGTGGGTGAATAGTGATTGGAAGATGGAAAATTTTTGGTTGTTTTTCATGGATTTGATGTTGGGTTTTGTTAAGGATGAAATAAGGAAGAAAACCATGCAAATTCATTAAAGAAAAACCAAATTTTGGTTGGTTTTTCAAAGGTAAATCCGTGGGTTACCTTAGGTAACCAATGAAAAAAAAGTGTGTGGTTAATGGTTAACATGCTTTCTAAGTTTAAATTGTGAAGAATAAAGCTTGTATTTCATTATGGAAAAGCTTGAAAAAAATTTCTTGTGTGAAATTCATAAGGTGGCCGTGGGTTGTAAATGGTTTGGAAGAAAAATTTTCATTGGTTTATGTGATATTTGGTTGATTGAAATCATGCAATTTAATGTGTAAATGGTGGCAATGTGATTGAAAGAATGAAACAAATATGTTGAGCATGATTTTCATTAATAAGGCCGTGGGTTCTAAGTGCATAAAAACCCTAAAAATGTGGTTGAAAATGCATTGAAAATGGGCTTGAAAAAGTGTTGGAAACATGACATTTGAATGGCCTAAAGTGTGGTGAAAATTTGACAAAATTTGGTTCGGTTTTGTTGTGAAAACCGAAACCAAATTAAGGGTAAATTTGTGAAAAAAATGTTGTAATGTGGGTGATAATGTGAAATTTGAAATTTGTGGGCTTTTATGTAAAAGTTTGGAAAACTTTTACATAAAATAGGCTTGTGGTATAGTACGTGGCAGGTACATACGGTTCGAGGCGTACCTAACGCCGGAAGCCTTAAATTTACGCCGAAATGCTGCCGAAATTTCGAAAACGGCATTCGGGGTAAAATAGGAATTTAAAATAAAAGTTAGGGCCGGAATGGAAACCCGAGTCCCTAACGGAAAAAAAAAAAAAAAAATTGAATAAGGAAAATTTTAAGGGGTGGGTTGTGAATAGTAACCCGTCCCCTTAAAAATGAAAAACGCGTGTGAGATTGAAAAACCGACCCCGAGGGGGGGGCGTTTTTGGAAATAAAATAAAGGTCCGAGTCGGGAACGGAAAACCCGAGCCTCGGAGACCTAGGTCGGGAAAGTCTAGATGAACGTTTTAAATACTAGTGAAACGTCCATTTGAGGCTCCGAAACGATAGAAAATCGCTAAACCGACGTAAGGGTCGGAATAGTGCTTCCCGAGGGCCGGGAAAGTGAAAAATGGAAATAAAGTAAAAACGAACCCGGTAATGATTAGAAAAGAATCAGAAAAGTTCCTGAGAGCCAAAAATGCAGTCTGGATCAATAAAATTCCGTCAGGGGCAAAACTGCAATTTTGCCAAAATGTTGGGGCAAAATCGTAATTTTGCAAAAGTTGGGGGAAAATGGTGAAAATAATAAATAAAACCTAAAAAGTTATAAATAGGTTTTATTTAAGCTTTTTAATGAAAAATAAAAGCTATAAATGGGAAAGAAATTAACAGACATAGTTTTGTCTGTAGGATCCCAAAATCGGCCTACAAGGAAGGCGATTCAAGATCCAAGAGAGAGAAAGAGAACAGTCTGATAAGGTAAGTTCAAACATTTACCTGTCTGCAACATATAGCAATATTGTGCTAATTTTAATGTACTAACTATAAGTTAGGTACATATGTGCTACGGGCACTATGATAGAATAGAGAGAGAGACGAAATGTGCTACGGGCACTATAAGAATGGGACACATGGTTAATTGTGCTTCGGGCACTAGAGCGAGGTTAATGAAACTCACTCAACTAAAATCAAAATGTGAACCATTCCTAACCACGGGGCAATATGAAGTCACCGGGTTAGAATGTTAAAAAGTCGGCAATGAAACCACTTTCTGGCGTACCAGCCTTCCGTACAGGGAGGTACTATTTTTGCCTTCGGGGCTATGAGATAAGGCTGTGGAGGTCAGCACTGATGTACCGCTCCCAGTCATATAAAATTTTGCCTTCGGGGCTATGAGACTAAGGCTGTGGAGGTCAGCACTAAGGTACCGCTCCCAGTCATGCACACTTAAATGGTACTGCCAACCGAGCTCAAAACCAGAACGTAAATAAAGATAATAACCTAAAACTGAAACTATGCCATAATTGAGCATAAGACAGTTTAGTGAGAGCACTAACATCGCGGTAGATGTACTAGTGTAATACAGTGTTGTGGTCAACATTACTATTCACGTATGAATAGTGGTCAAAGTACTATTCACGGATGAATAGTAGTCAATGGTACTATTCACGATGAATAGTACTATTCATTGAAATTTTATTTCTTGCATGTTTGAACTTACTGAGCCTGTAGCTCACCATTTTTGCTAATGTTGCAGGTGAGCGACCAGCTCAGTAGCTTGTTTGGCTAGATGGCGGACGGGATGGCGCGTGTCAAATGGGATAACTGGGCGAGGGATATGGTACTGCCAGAGTCTTGCCGCTGAGCGTAAAGTGAAGGGAAAAAGGGGGAAACAGTCTTTTGTAATTATATATAATTTTACGAAAGTACTGTATTATTTATATTACTTTGTACTTGTCAACAAAGTAAATAGTGGAAAAAGATTTTATATGATGTTTAAAGAAAAAAAAAAATTTTCCCCTAAAACGACATGATTTTAAAAGAGAGAGAGAGATAAGCCGGCGACCCATGAGAGTACAATCTATCGCAGTTAGCGATAAAGCTCAACTGTAATAGTATTGTATGATCTCTACGAGGGGCGGGCCGCCACAGTTGGTATCAGAGCAGTGTGACCATATCCCGATTTGACACTTTGCGCATCCTGCACTGCTATCCAAGTAAGTAGTTTACTTAAGTTCAGTTAATTATTTTCTTATGTGAAAATAATTATCTTATAGGTAGCACGATGACCAGACCTCCATATGTGAGACCACCGCTACCACGACCAAGAGGGGTATTAAGGGTATGGACGAGACCCATTGTGAGGCCGCCCATTTCCCAAAGGCCGGTAGTTCGATCCCCGGTACCCGAGAGACCTCCCGTACCAGTACCAGCACCAGTGCCAGCGCCAGTAGAGATAGTACAGCCACGACCGATAGTACATCCACCGGTAGTAGTGGACATTCCAGTTGTTGGTGGACGCCAACATATTGGGGTGAGAGTGTCGGCACGGGCAGTACAGGCATTTAGGGCCAGCAGTCCTCCAATGTTTGATGGTGGACGACAGTCGATGGAGACCAAGGACTGGCTCTATGCCGTAGAGAGGATCATGGTGATATGCGATATTGATCGAGATATGTGGATCCAGTTGGCAGTCAGTATGTTTCAGGGAGACGCTCGAGTGTTCTGGCAATATTGCGACCAGGAGATTTTATTGGGATTCAGTTGGGCCGAATTCTGTCAGCGGTTGGCTGATCAGTTTCAACCTAGGGATCCAGCACCTGCTCCAGCACCTCCAGAGAGACGAGAGGCTGATACACCTGCGTACCCTGGATTCGATGAGGTCAGGGATTACATTCTCCAGACCGAGAGGATGGTCATGCTGTCTGGTGAGACAGTGATGTCTTACGCAGCACGGTTTGAGGAGACCATTCGGAGGAGATGTCCGTTGCCTAACCTCACGGAAGCAAACTGCTGTGAGCTGTTTTGGAAAGGTTTATCCTTGGAGCTGAGACCGAGGGTGATCAAGCCGTTTCCTCCGACGCTCCAAGAGTTCGTGGTAACGATCAGGGCGATCGAGAGAGAGATTCTGATCGAGCATCTGACGCAGAGTCGACGAGAGACGCTGGGTCAAGATGAGATGTTTGCACGCATATTCGGGCCGAGAAGAATGATGAATGATCATGAGGCCGGACCATCTAGACCACGGGGTGGTGACGACTCAGATGAGCCAGATGACGATGAGGATCCAGAAGAATATCCTCTAGTCCCAGATGCGGGGAATGAGTGACCAGTAGATATGTAGATGTACATAAGTAGCTTAGAGAAAAGCTCTTTTGTATAGACTTGTGGCCATTTAGTATAAAGGGCCGATGTATATATGACTGGTGATACCTATGTATAACATATAAATGTTTTGCTATGAATGAAATACCAAAATGATTATATGTTGTACGATGATGTGTTAAGATGATGTGGCTTTACAGTACCCTAAATTTCGTAAATTGATATAATTTTACGAATGCGGTTATGGAAAAAGCTAACGGTGAATTATTGTGCCATAATAGGACAATAGCCAAGATGGTGGATTTGAGAAATCGACCAGAGGGACGAGAGCGACGTCCTGATATTATGGAGAGATTGGATCAGATACAAGCTCTGTTGGAAGCTCAGATGCAAGAAAATGCGAATCTGAGGCGACGGGTAGAGGAGCTAGAGCAGAGACAAGGCTCTGAGGGTACCCAAGTAGAACAACAAGCTGAGGTAGATCCAGTTATTCCTCCAGCTGCAGTACATGAGAGAGCTCCTGAACCACAACCAGTATTAAATCTAGAACCCCTCTATGAAAGATTCAGGCGTATGAGGCCGCCAGAATTTGAAGGGTCTACAAATCCCTTAGAGGCTGAAGACTGGTTGTCATCATTACAAGTGATCATGGAGTTCATGAACCTAATCGACCGGGAGAAGGTTGCATGTGCGTCTTTTGTGCTGAGAAAAGATGCTCGGTTTTGGTGGGACACCGTGCGAATGAGAAGAGACGTGTCTACCATGAGTTGGGCGGAATTTCTGGAAGAATTTAACCAGAAATATTACGACCCTGCATCTCTGAGACAGCAACAGAAAGAATTCTCAGAGTTGACACAAGGGAACATGTCGGTGAGCGAAGTCTGCAGAAAGTTCGATCAGCTATCCCGTTTGTGTCCTTATGTGGTCCCTACTGAGAGGGAAAAGATACAGAAAATGATAGGGATGTTCAGGCCGGAAATTGCTGCGTTAGTAGACACTGGACTAGTGCCACCTACTTCTGTAGCAGACTGTGTGAGTCGAGCCATCAGGGCTGAGTTTCATGTAGCCCGACAGAAAGAGGAAAGAGAGAAACACTGGGAGGCTAAGAAGAAGGAGAGGGCTTTGGCGAAGTCTACACAAGTTGGTCAATCAAGCAAGCCTAGTCAAAATGCGAAACCAAGCCAGGGCAATAGTCAGGGATCCCAGCAAAACAAGAGGAAAGGAAATTTTTCTGGGAATCGCCAGGGAAATAATCGAAACCAGCAGCGGAGAACAGCTGGTAATGCAGAGTCTAATGTGCAAAACTGCCCTACATGCGGGAAGAGACATTCTGGGCAATGCAGATTTGGGCCACTTGTTTGCTACGAATGTGGAAAGGAAGGCCATTACGCCAGGAACTGTCCCAATAGGCAGGGTGGACAAGGCACTTCCCAACCGCACCAGACACGCCCACAAGCTCATTCCCTTCAAGCCAGAGTGGAAGAGTCACCAGTGAGGCCGCAACGCCAGGAGCGTATGCAACGTGCTGATGCTCGTGTGATGGCCTACAGCAAGGAAGACGCAGAGGCAGGAACATCAAACGTGGTGACAGGTCAGCTTCCTGTCGCTAGTCATGTAGCCTCTGTACTATTCGATTCCGGTGCTACGCATTCATTTGTTTCCTATGCATTTGCTGACAAGATAGGACTTCCTAAGGATAATATGGGAAGGGTATTTAAAACAGCCTTACCTTCTGGGGAAGTATTGTTGTCCAGTTACTGGTTACCCTATGTACCAGTATATGTGGCAAATAGGGAACTATATGCTGAGTTGATCGTAATGGAGATCATGGATTACGATGTGATTTTAGGCATGGATTTCCTAGGGAAATACCAAGCTACGATCGACTGCCGAAATCGAAAGATAGTCTTCCAACCCGAGGAAGAAGAGAGTTTCGAGTATGTTGATACTTCTCGAAGACCCAGGAAGATGATGATCAGTTCGCTGAGAGCAAGCAAGCTGATAGCCAGTGGTTGCATGGGATATCTGGCATATGTGGTGGATACTACCGAGGAACAGAAGCTTCAAGCTGGAGATGTTCTGGTGGTTAATGAGTTTCTTGACGTATTTCCGGAAGAGTTACCAGGGATACCGCCAGAGAGAGAAATCTCATTCGAGATTGAGTTGATGCCTGGAACAGCACCTATTTCCAAAGCACCATACCGCATGGCTCCAGTGGAGTTAAAGGAGCTACAGGTACAATTAAAGGAGCTTTTGGATAAAGGATTCATCAGGCCGAGTTTTTCCCCATGGGGTGCACCTGTGTTATTTGTCAAGAAAAAGGATGGAACATTCCGACTGTGCATTGATTACCGGGAGTTGAATAAGGTTACGATCAAAAATAGGTATCCGTTACCTAGAATTGATGACCTATTCGACCAGTTAAAGGGCGCAGCGGTATTTTCCAAAATCGACTTACGGTCAGGATATCACCAGCTGAGAATCAAAGAGAGTGATATTCCTAAAACGGCGTTTAGGACTCGTTATGGGCATTATGAGTTCCTTGTGATGCCATTCGGATTGACAAATGCGCCAGCAGCATTCATGGATTTGATGAACAGAATTTTTAAAGAGTATTTGAATAAGTTTGTATTGTATTCATTGATGACATTCTTATATACTCGAAGACTCATGAGGAGCACAAGGAGCATCTGAGGATCGTGTTGAATACGATACGGAAGCATCAACTGTATGCCAAATACTCAAAATGCGAGTTTTGGCTGGACAGAGTACATTTCCTCGGACATGTTGTATCTCAGGAAGGTATTGCTGTAGATCCGACAAAGGTAGAGGCAATTAACCAGTGGCCTGCACCCAAGAGTGTAACTGAAATACGTAGTTTCTTGGGATTGGCTGGTTATTATCGGTGATTTGTAGAGGGATTCGCGCGACTAGCTGCACCTCTTACTGCTCTTACACGCAAAGAAAGAAAGTACGAGTGGACCACGGAATGCGAAAGAAGCTTCCAGGAGTTAAAGAGGCGACTGACAAGCGCACCAATCCTTACGCTTCCCATTGAAGGGGAGAAGTTCGTGATCTACAGTGACGCATCGAAAATAGGACTGGGAGCAGTCCTGATGCAAGACGGCAAGGTGATTGCCTATGCTTCCCGTCAGTTAAAGGAGCATGAAAGGAATTATCCTACGCATGATCTTGAACTTGCTGCAGTAGTGCTCGCACTTAAAATTTGGCGACACTATCTCTATGGAGCTCAATGTCAGATTTTCACTGATCACCAAAGCTTGAAGTATTTCTTCACGCAAAAAGAGCTCAATATGCGACAGAGACGATGGTTGGAATTGGTGAAGGATTATGACTGTGAAATCCTCTACCATCCAGGAAAGGCCAACCGTGTAGCGGATGCTCTAAGTAGGAAGTCTACTGTATCGCACCAGCTACCAATAAACAGGCTTCCGAAGCCATTGCAGCAAGAGATAAATTCTTTGAACTTGGAGCTGATATCTGGAAGATTAGCTGCACTCCAAGTGGAATCATCGCTATTTGAGGAAATAAAGGAAGCTCAAAGGCGAGATCCTGTGATGGCAAGTTCTCAAGAAGGAATTTCCAAGGATGGAATAATCCTGTATCAAGGAAGGATAAATGTTCCAGCTGATGAGGAACTTAGAAGACGGATCATGTCAGAAGCCCACGAGACACCCTATTCGGTTCATCCCGGAGCGAGCAAGATGTATCAGGACTTGAAGTCACAGTTCTGGTGGAAAGGGATGAAGAACGATATAGCTAAATTCGTGAGTAGATGCATGACCTGTCAGAGAGTCAAAGCGGAACATAAACATCCAGCAGGAAGATTGGAACCGTTGGAGATTCCTGAATGGAAATGGGAACACATTACGATGGATTTTGTAGTGGGACTCCCAAAAACCCGAGAAGGTTATGATGCCATCTGGGTTATTGTGGACAGACTGACCAAGACGGCACGGTTCATAGCTGTCAAGATGACTTTTTCGCTGGAAAAGTTTGCTCAGCTGTACATAACTCATGTCGTCAGACTACATGGAGTACCGAAATCCATTGTATCAGATCGAGATGCACGGTTCACTTCAAATTTCTGGAAGTGTGTGCAAGAGGCCATGGGTACTGAATTGAGACTCAGTACGGCTTTTCATCCGCAAACAGACGAGCAGTCAGAGCGGACAATTCAGACGTTAGAGGACATGCTTCGAGCTTGCGTTATGGATTTTGCGGGAAATTGGAACGAGAAGTTACCATTGATTGAATTCTCGTACAATAATAGTTACCAAGCTTCGATAGGCATGGCACCTTACGAGGCTTTGTATGGACGGAAGTGCAGATCACCATTACACTGGTACGATTTGCGAGAAAAGCAGTTGCATAAGACGGATTTCATGCAAGAGACTTTCGATGCAGTTGCTAGAATTCAGCGTCAAATGAAAATTTCGCAAAGCCGACAAAAGAGCTACGCGGATGAAAGGCGGAGATCCTTGGAGTTTGACGAAGGAGACTTCGTGTTTCTCAAGGTATCGCCTATGAAGGGGATTATGCGTTTCGGTAAGAAGGGGAAACTGAGTCCAAGATACATTGGACCTTATGAAATTATCGAACACATTGGAAAGGTCGCTTACAGATTAGCGCTACCCCCAGAATTGTCGGCAGTGCATAATGTATTTCATGTGTCGATGCTGAGAAAGTATATACCAGATCCGTCCCATGTATTGAAGCATGAGCCTATTCAAATCCACGAGGATTTGACATATGAGGAACAGCCTATTCAAGTACTAGCTCGTGAAGAGAAAGTACTGAGGAATAAGGTAATCCCATTAGTGAAGATTTTGTGGAAAAATCACAATATTGAAGAAGCTACGTGGGAACGAGAAGACGAGATGAGGAAATTATACCCCCATTTGTTCTAATTTTCGAGGACGAAAATTTTATAAGGAGGGGTGAATGTGACAACCGGGAAATTTAGGCAATTCTCGGACGAAAATGTACAATTGTATGTATATAACAATTTGTACTGTTTAAAGAGTGAAATAAATGTATTTATATTGTTCAGAATATGTGAAAATGTTCTAACAATACTGACGAGTAAGAATTCAGTGTTGGAAAAATTCACTGAGTTGAAACGGGTGAAACGGTGCCAAAATCGGCATTAAAAACCCTAACCGGAGCAATAAAAGACGGTAAACTTCCGGGATTGATTTTGATCAAACGGAAGCAGATTAAATTGATCCGACTGCACAGGAGACCTCAGGAACACGCCGGGACGATTTCAGGAAAATTTCGGCTCGAACCGGCATCGGTCAAAAAGTAGTCGAATTAATGTGAATAGTGAAAGTCAAAGTCAACTTTCACTTTAGTATTTATGACATCATAATTCAAGGTTAATAAATTAAAGAATTTTGGTGGTTGGTAGAATGGATGGCCATGATTCATTTAGCTTTTGATCTAAAGGCCAAGATTTGGCCAAAATATACCCATTTTAATTTTTGAAAAATGGGGAAAGAAATGGCATGGAAAGATGTCAAAATTTGATTGGTTTTGAGCCAAATTAATTGGCTTTCTTGCATGGTTAAGTCGGCAACATTTTCATAAAGTGGCCGAAGCCAATTTTCAAGCCAAACCAAAAGAACAAAAACTTTCTAAGTTCCTTCCATGGCATGTACGTGAGCTACCAAGGAGAACCAAGATTTTCTTCAATTTTTCTTCACAAAAAAGAGTGGCAAAGTGTTCATTGAAGACAAAGGAAGCAATTGATTAAGGTAACTCCCTTTTTCACTCAAATTTTCATGGTTTTTTTTCAATGAAATCCGTGGGTGAATAGTGATTGGAAGATGGAAAATTTTTGGTTGTTTTTCATGGATTTGATGTTGGGTTTTGTTAAGGATGAAATAAGGAAGAAAACCATGCAAATTCATTAAAGAAAAACCAAATTTTGGTTGGTTTTTCAAAGGTAAATCCGTGGGTTACCTTAGGTAACCAATGAAAAAAAAGTGTGTGGTTAATGGTTAACATGCTTTCTAAGTTTAAATTGTGAAGAATAAAGCTTGTATTTCATTATGGAAAAGCTTGAAAAAAATTTCTTGTGTGAAATTCATAAGGTGGCCGTGGGTTGTAAATGGTTTGGAAGAAAAATTTTCATTGGTTTATGTGATATTTGGTTGATTGAAATCATGCAATTTAATGTGTAAATGGTGGCAATGTGATTGAAAGAATGAAACAAATATGTTGAGCATGATTTTCATTAATAAGGCCGTGGGTTCTAAGTGCATAAAAACCCTAAAAATGTGGTTGAAAATGCATTGAAAATGGGCTTGAAAAAGTGTTGGAAACATGACATTTGAATGGCCTAAAGTGTGGTGAAAATTTGACAAAATTTGGTTCGGTTTTGTTGTGAAAACCGAAACCAAATTAAGGGTAAATTTGTGAAAAAAATGTTGTAATGTGGGTGATAATGTGAAATTTGAAATTTGTGGGCTTTTATGTAAAAGTTTGGAAAACTTTTACATAAAATAGGCTTGTGGTATAGTACGTGGCAGGTACATACGGTTCGAGGCGTACCTAACGCCGGAAGCCTTAAATTTACGCCGAAATGCTGCCGAAATTTCGAAAACGGCATTCGGGGTAAAATAGGAATTTAAAATAAAAGTTAGGGCCGGAATGGAAACCCGAGTCCCTAACGGAAAAAAAAAAAAAAAAATTGAATAAGGAAAATTTTAAGGGGTGGGTTGTGAATAGTAACCCGTCCCCTTAAAAATGAAAAACGCGTGTGAGATTGAAAAACCGACCCCGAGGGGGGGGCGTTTTTGGAAATAAAATAAAGGTCCGAGTCGGGAACGGAAAACCCGAGCCTCGGAGACCTAGGTCGGGAAAGTCTAGATGAACGTTTTAAATACTAGTGAAACGTCCATTTGAGGCTCCGAAACGATAGAAAATCGCTAAACCGACGTAAGGGTCGGAATAGTGCTTCCCGAGGGCCGGGAAAGTGAAAAATGGAAATAAAGTAAAAACGAACCCGGTAATGATTAGAAAAGAATCAGAAAAGTTCCTGAGAGCCAAAAATGCAGTCTGGATCAATAAAATTCCGTCAGGGGCAAAACTGCAATTTTGCCAAAATGTTGGGGCAAAATCGTAATTTTGCAAAAGTTGGGGGAAAATGGTGAAAATAATAAATAAAACCTAAAAAGTTATAAATAGGTTTTATTTAAGCTTTTTAATGAAAAATAAAAGCTATAAATGGGAAAGAAATTAACAGACATAGTTTTGTCTGTAGGATCCCAAAATCGGCCTACAAGGAAGGCGATTCAAGATCCAAGAGAGAGAAAGAGAACAGTCTGATAAGGTAAGTTCAAACATTTACCTGTCTGCAACATATAGCAATATTGTGCTAATTTTAATGTACTAACTATAAGTTAGGTACATATGTGCTACGGGCACTATGATAGAATAGAGAGAGAGACGAAATGTGCTACGGGCACTATAAGAATGGGACACATGGTTAATTGTGCTTCGGGCACTAGAGCGAGGTTAATGAAACTCACTCAACTAAAATCAAAATGTGAACCATTCCTAACCACGGGGCAATATGAAGTCACCGGGTTAGAATGTTAAAAAGTCGGTAATGAAACCACTTTCTGGCGTACCAGTCTTCCGTACAGGGAGGTACTATTTTTGCCTTCGGGGCTATGAGATAAGGCTGTGGAGGTCAGCACTGATGTACCGCTCCCAGTCATATAAAATTTTGCCTTCCGGGCTATGAGACTAAGGCTGTGGAGGTCAGCACTAAGGTACCGCTCCCAGTCATGCACACTTAAATGGTACTGCCAACCGAGCTCAAAACCAGAACGTAAATAAAGATAATAACCTAAAACTGAAACTATGCCATAATTGAGCATAAGACAGTTTAGTGAGAGCACTAACATCGCGGTAGATGTACTAGTGTAATACAGTGTTGTGGTCAACATTACTATTCACGTATGAATAGTGGTCAAAGTACTATTCACGGATGAATAGTAGTCAACGGTACTATTCACGATGAATAGTACTATTCATTGAAATTTTATTTCTTGCATGTTTGAACTTACTGAGCCTGTAGCTCACCATTTTTGCTAATATTGCAGGTAAGCGACCAGCTCAGTAGCTTGTTTGGCTGGATGGCGGACGGGATGGCGCGTGTCAAATGGGATAACTGGGCGAGGGATATGGTACTGCCAAAGTCTTGCCGCTGAGCGTAAAGTGAAGGGAAAAAGGGGGAAACAGTCTTTTGTAATTATATATAATTTTACGAAAGTACTGTATTATTTATATTACTTTGTACTTGTCAACAAAGTAAATAGTGGAAAAAGATTTTATATGATGTTTAAAGAAAAAAAAAATTTTCCCCTAAAACGACATGATTTTAAAAGAGAGAGAGAGATAAGCCGGCGACCCATGAGAGTACAATCTATCGCAGTTAGCGATAAAGCTCAACTGTAATAGTATTGTATGATCTCTACGAGGGGCGGGCCGCCACATAAGGTGAGCTTAAAAACTTGTAATTTTTCCCCATTTTCGGTCATGAAATCCATGGGAATAGTGGGAAGAAAATGATGAAATTTTGTTGTGGATTTAATGAAATTGTGTGTTGGTTTTGTGATATATTAGTTAAGGCCACTCATGTATTGGAATTGCATGAAAAAAATTTAAGTTTGGTGATGAAATTTTGATTGAATATGTTGTTATGTTGTGTAAAAATACGTTTTGGAAGTTTGGAAATATAAACTTCATATTCAATTTGCTTAGGAAAAAAATTTGATAAAAGTTAGTGTGAAAACCCTAAGTGAAAACCGGTTATTGGTTTAGGGTTTTGGTGGAGAAATTTTGTTAATTAAGGGCTGTTTTAGAATAAAAATTATGTTATGGTTTAATTGTAAAAAAACCGAGCATAAAGTGGTGAAAATGAAGAAAAATTTTGCTAGGGTTGTTAAGTTCAAAACCGTGGCTTAATTAAAGGGGGAAGTGAAAGAAATTTTGTACATTGTGGTTGATTTATAAATTGGTGATTGGGCAAATTTTTTTGTAAAAGTTTGTGAAAATTTTACATAAAATAGGACTCTGGTATAGTATGTGGTAGGTACACATAGTTCGAGGCATACCTAACGCCGATAGCTTTGAATTTATGCCAGAATACAACCGAAATTTCAAAGACGGCATTAAGGGTAAAAAGGGGAATCGAGAGTAAAAGTTTAGGGTCAGCTCAAAAACCCGAGTCCCTTAAGAAAAATTGAATGAGGAAACCTAAGGGGTGGTTCGTGAATAGTAACCCGTCCCCTTGAAAATGTAAAACGCGAGTGGAACTAAAAACCGACCCCGAGGGGGGGCGTTTTTAGAAAACGAAGCAGAGGTCCGAGTCGGGTAAGGAAAATCTGAGCCTCAGAGACCTAAATCAGGAAAGTCTAGATGAACGTTTTAAATATTAGTAAAATGCTCATTTGAGGCTCCGAAATGATAGAAAAACACGAAACCGACGTAAGAGTCAGAATAGTACTTTTCGAGGGCCGGGAAGTGAAAATTTGGGATAATGAAAGAAAATTATCCGGAAAAGGTCCGATAAAATTTTAAAAGACGATTTGAGGAATTTTCAGCCTAGAAAATTAAGTCTAAGAATCGAGAATGAGAATTTGCGGTAAAATGACCTGACAGGGGTAAAACGGTTATTTTAACCAGAATTTTCCAAAAGGTGGAAAAAGAGTCCTAAAGACCCCGGAATGATAGAATAAGGTTCCTGACCATCAAAAGTGAATTGTTAAGTCGAGAAAATCCCATCAGGGGTATAATTGTAATTTTACCAAAATTTATGGGCAAAATCGTAATTTTACAAAAGTTGGGGGAAAACGTGAAAATGGTTAATAAAGCTTAGAAAACTGTCATAAGGCTTAATTAAAGGTTTTAAGACCAAATTTGAGCTTTTTATTTAAAATAAAAGTTAAAAATGAAAATGAAATTAACAGATAAGGTTTTTGTCTGTAGGGTCTCAAAGCCAGCTAGAAAAAGGGACATTGAAGGATCCCAAGAAGCAGACACTAGCAGATGTACTGTAAGTTCAGACACTTACTTATCTGCAACATGTAGCATTATTATTGCTAACTTTGATGTACTAACTATAAGTTAGGTACATATGTGCTATGGGCACTATTACAAAACAGAGAGAGACGAAATGTGCTACGGGCACTATTGGCAAATGGGACACATAATAAATTGTGCTTCGGGCACTAGAGTGAGGTTAATGAAAATCACTCACATGAAATTAAAATGTTAACCATTCCTAACCACGGGGCAATATGAAGTCACCGGGTTAGAACTTTAAAAAGTCGGTAATGAAACCACTTTTGGCATACCAACCTTCCGTACGGGGGAGGTATACTTGCCTTCGGGGCTATGATGATGAGATTAAGGTTGTGCAGGTCAGCACTAATGTACCGCTCCCAGTCATGCGCACTAAAATGGTACGGCCAACATGAGCTCAAAACCAGAACATAAATAAAGATAATTACCTAAAACTGAAACTATGCCATAATTGAGCATAAGACAGTTTCGTGAGAGTACTAACATTGAGGTTGATGTACTGTTGATATACTGTGTTGTGGTCAAAGTTACTATTTACGATGAATAGTAGTCAAAGTTACTATTCATGATGAATAGTATTATTCTTAGATATTTTATTTCTTGCATGTTTGAACTTACTGAGCCTGTAGCTCACTATTTTTGCTCATGTTGCAGGTAAGCAACCAGCTCATTAGCTTTGTATGGCTGGATTGCAGACGGGATAGCAAGTGTCAAATGGGATGGGATGCCAAGGGATATGGTCTTACCAAAGTTTTTTGCTGAGCGTCAAAAGAGAGGAAAAGAAAATAGTTCTTTTGTAATAATATGTATTTTACGAAAGTACTGTATAACGTAAATTACTTTGTACTTGCAAACAAAATGATTAATGGATAATGTTTTACGTTATGTTTAAAAAAAAATTTCCCCCAAAAATAACATGTTTTAAAGAGAGATAGATTAGCCAGCGACCTATGAGAGTACAATCTATCACAGTTAGCTGTGAAGCTTAATTGTAATAGCATTGTATGATCTCTATGAAGGGTGGGCCGCCACGAAAGGAGTCCAGCATCAGCCTCAATTTTACTTTATGGGCAAGCAGGGAAGTGAAACCACCCAAGTTCCCTAGAGTCGTGGATATACGAGAATTGTTCATTGGACGGAGAGATTGCAGCCAATGTCCGGTGACACAGCTCTAACGTATGTTGTGCGCCATGAGGGATCGATATGGACTTTTACCACACATGTTGAAGAAGGCTTATGACAAAACTAAGGCCAAGGTAAAGGAGGATCAAGCCAGGAGAAGACTAAAAGAAAGAAAGAGACCTTGCCAAACAAAAAGGAGTAGCAAGTTGCCCATTCGTTTGCATCATCAGACTTCACTAGAAAGATAGATAAGGGCTTAAATAGGACGAAATAGTCTCTTAAAACAATGATTCCCTCAGGGGAAGTTTTATTATCTAGTATTGGGCACGTTATGTACCGATAATTATCTACAGTAGAGAGCTGAGCGTTAAACTGATCATCATTGACATGATCAATTATGACGTAATCTTGGGAATGGGATTCCTCATGAGTATGACGCCGTCATAGACTGTTAAATGTGGCAAGTCACTTTTTGACCGATTGGGTGCGAAAGGTTCGTCCACAAGGGGCTTGTCGCTAAAGCAACTAAAGACGCTGATCATAACAATAAAGACTTGCAAGATGCTATCCAGTGGATGCACGGATTACTTAGCACACATAGTAGATAAGACTTGAGGAATAGAGACAGGATTTGAGAACATGCCGATAGTCAAAGAATTCACGGAGGTGTTCTAAAAGACCTACTAAGACTCCCGCCAGAGCGCGAGATCTCATTCGAGACTGAGCATCTACCCGGATTAGCCCCCATCTCTAAGGCCCCATACTGAATGGACCTTGCAGGGCTGAAGGAGTTCCAAGTCAGCTGAAGGATTTATTGGACAAGGGATTCATTTGACCGAGCTGTTCACCCTGGGGAGCACCTGTACTATTCGTGAAGAAGAGAGACGAAACACTGAGAATCTGTATTGATTACAGAAAGTTGGAAAGGATTACGTATGTAAAATCCCAAATCACCCACGAAAAGCCAACAAGGTAGCAGATGCACTGAGCAGAAAGTACTTATCATCGCTTATGGTTGTCCGTGCCTTACCGAAAACCCTGCAAAAGGAGCTACACAGCAGCGAGATCGATATTTTAGTGGGGCGGTTGTCTGAAATGACCCTCCAATCGATGCCTTTATGAGAAATTAAGACCAGTTAGGACCTCAATTCATCCCTGAACAAGCTCAAAAAGGAAGCTATAGAGGAGCAGAGCTCAGAGTTTCGAGTCTCTAAGGGCGGCATACTCTATCATCGAGATAGAGTGTTCATTCTGAAGAATGAAGAACCTAGGAAAGGAATCATTTCAAAGGCTCACGAGATGCTATATTCCGTACATTTAGGGGTGAACAAGATGAACAAGGATCTAAATGAAAGTTTTTAGTAGCCTATAATGAAGGATGACGCTGTCGAGTTCCTCGCTAGATACCTTACATGCCAAAAGATTAAGGCAGAACACCAACACCCGGCAAGAGAATCACAGGAAATTGGGCTACCCAAGTGGAAATGGGACCAAATTACCATGAATTTCATAGACAGATTACCGAAAACGTCGAGCGACAACGACACAATTTTGGGAATTGTTGACAAATTGACAAAATTTGCTCGATTTCTAGCTACGAAAGGGAGCTACTTAGTAGGAAGACTAGCAGAAACTTATGAAGCCCAGCTAGGGAGACTGCACAGAGTGTATACCGATCTAACATACGAGGAGAAACCACACGAATCCTAGCTAAAGAAGGCAAAGAATTTAGGAAGAAGCTTATTCTACTTATAAAGGTGTTGTGGTGGAACCACAACATAAAAAAAGCCATATGGGAACGGAAGAGTATATGAAAAGAAACTTCTCTAAACTATTCTAATTTTCGAGGAAAAAAATTTTGTAAGGGGGGTAGGTTGTAAGGACCGCCATTTTGATGGCACCTACTTACAATGCAATGAGACATGACAGAATAAAATTAGAGTATTTGGAGAGCTTTCAGATGCAAATTGAGGAACACGGTCAGGTACACAGCTATGTAAGTGGCTATGTACCGATCAGACTGTATACGTGAGAGAAACCGTGTAAGCGGCTGTGTATCGCTTGGGAAAAATGGATGTGTTCCAAGATATGGCCGTGTCAAGCAAGCTTAACTGATACACGCTCGTGTTCAGACCATACACACCCATGTTGCCCTAAACGCACCCATGTAAGAGGCCGTTTTAAAGGCTGTGTAATAAGCAGAGAGCCGTTATATAGACTCTCAAAAATGTTTGAAACCTAATTACTATGTCATGAGTAATTAAGTTGGAAAATACAGCATATTTTCCAGTCGAATAGATTAAACAGGAATGGTACTATTTAAGTGCCATTCATGTAGTGAAAGGGGCGATCGACAGCGAACTCAGTCCACCCTATTATGTGGATGAGTGTAGGAGACACGCAGTGTCGGGAAACTGGTCCGGACAACCATTTCTTGACACTAGACTGGTGAACAGATCACCAGAACGCTCGGACCGCTGGTTTAAGCACAACAACGATGAAAAACTGCAACAAGGGTACGATATCGAGAAAAGGGTCCGAATGACCTCTTCTCACCTAGAGACTGACAAAATCGAAGTCAAAGCACTCAGACTAATCAGTTAAGTTGAAAGTAGTGAATAGTAAAAAATGCAGTATCAAGTTACTGGCCAAGACGGCCTTAATTTGACCTAAAACTAATATATGAACGGTTAATAGGCTCAATCTGGTCAATTGAGCACAAAACGAGAATTTTAGTTTCAGAGATACGCATTATCAAGATAAGAGTCAAGACGACCTTTACTCGTCCTGAAACTGATATAATTGGGGTCAGAACGCCCGAATTAGTTAAACGGGCACCTGATACGTTTTCGAGACGGGATCATACAGATCCTGAAAATTGGTCCAGACAGCCTGCGATGGATGTAAAACTGATAAAAATGAAATCAACACGTCCAAATTAGTCAAGAGAGATTGTGTTTGAAATTTCACCCGGGAACGCCTCGGTTTACGTATGAAAGGACAACACAGTGTAGATACAACCACAATATAGGATGTGAACAGTAAATTAAACTGATAATGGGCTCTTAGACAGTATAAAACAATGTGGAATTGACAGTGTCAAAATCAGATTTAGAAAACCCAATTTTGGGTGAAAACTAGAACACAACCGAAAAAGGGTAGGATACCGAACGGTAAGAATTAGACTGCGAAGAGAAGCCAACATAGATGAATTTTGGCCTTAAAATTTCGTGCTCACTAGCTACAAAAGTAACTGAAAATAGCTGCTCACATAGCCGTAAAGTGAGATTAAAAAATTACAAAAGTTATGAGAACTTTTGAATTTAAAATTCATGGGGTTTTAAAGCTTTGTCAACAAGTTTTGCTTTATCTTTTCTCCTTTCCATGTAACAGCCCATGCCCATTTATGGACTGCAAAAGGGCAGAAATTTGTCCCTTGATTAGGCTAAAATAGTGGATAATTAATTAGGATTAAGCTTAAGCAAGTTGATTAGTTTTGCCTATAAAAGGCACACATGACTTAGTGATACCATTTCTTTACTTTGGCACCCCAAAAACACAACACTCATTCTCTCCCTTTCAAGCTGTAGCCGACCCCCTCTAAGTCACCAAAAGCCTCCATTTTCAAGCCTTCAATCTTACCAAAAAGTTACCGAAAATCAAACCTCACAAGCTTGTGTTAGGAGGATTCAAATCCGAGCCTTTTCCAAAGTGATCAAGGGTAACTTTTGTAATCCAATCTTTGTGGTTTTAGTTTTTATTTTGGTTTGAAATTAAGAGAAATTATTTTGGTGTCTAGCTAGCACAAAACCAGCCTTCAAACCCTTGATTCTACATGGCCATTTTGGTTGCTCAAGCCCTAGTTTAAAAACGTGCTTGGTTCAAAGCACAAAGGTAAAAACTGAAACCTTCCCTTTTGGTGATTTAGTGATTTTAAGTTTTTGATCAAAGCCATTCATGTGTATTTGTTTATGTACATGGTTTGTAATAATTTATTTTAAGCCCTTAAGTTTCCATTTTTAAGTTTATGTGGTTGTGTTTACAATTTTTACGAATGGCTACTGTATGTGCGACGCTACAAACTTTTAGGAACGTGGCTGGATATAAATCGGTCCCCAGGAAAGGCCACAGATTTTGGCCATTTTGACCCATTTAGGATCCAAATTTTGGATTTGGTAAAACATAGTATTTTAAAAAAATTTCGATACGGTCATTTGCCCTTGGCCAAAAATGACAGTAATATAGGTTTTTAGAGTGTTTTTCACTCGGTGTCCAAAACTTGGAACAAAATCCAAACCCAGAAATTTGTCTCGGATTTTATTTAAAATGGACCGCCTAAATTCCGAACTGGTTCTCGGGCTCAACACGAAAGTTGTAGATCTCGTCGAGACCTTAAAAACGAACTATGTGTGTTTTAAAAATTTGGCCGTTTCGGGCCTCAAACAGAGCCGTATTTACAGAGACGTAAAACTGGGAATTTTTTGAAAAACTAGGCACAAGCCTACGGGTTTAATGGAATTAGGAGCCGTTAGAGTTGGATTTAGGCTCCGAGGTAACACAAGATTTGTTCATCATGTCGATGATGAAAATTTTCATGTTCTCCAAAATCACAAACAACGTCATTTCAATCAAGTTTCAAAATGGTTTTCAAAAGTGGTTCAAAACCACCTTTAAAATACAAGCATCAAAAAATGAAATTATACACTTCAAAACAAAAATGTGTTTTTAACACTTTAAGATATAAACATGGTTTTTATAAAAACATCCCCCACCTTCCAATGGGGTGATAAGGTGACAGTTTCAAAACAAGGAATTTTCCCAAGAATTTTTATAAGCCAACCCAAACAATTTTTTCAAAGTAAAATAATATGAGTAGCCCGGTACGCTACCACACCAAACAAGGCTTAGTAGCTCGATAGGCTACTACCCCAAATAATGCCATAATGGCCCAGTGGGTTATTACACCAAATAAGGAATAGTAGCCTGGTAGGCTACCACACCCCAACAAGCAAAGTAACCTGGTCGGTTACTACACTAAGTTTATGCGTAGTAACCCGGTAGGTTATTTAGTTACCAACACGTGAGGTAACCGGTCAGTTGACTGGTCGACACCCAGTGAAGGACTATGTTTCGAACAACACTGTAAGGAATGGGGATTAATCTATCAAGTAGACAACTAATCAAACATGGTACATGTTAGACACCAAATCCCCATAGTAGGCCAATAGGGTACCGACGGGCCTTGATACCCCATAGAAATGCAAGATATAGTCACTAACATTAATGGTGACTCAATGAGAGTATTAATGAGGAATGTTGTTGATGATAGGTGGTCACCTGTAATTTGTTAAAGGCACGAGTGCGCAATTTGCTTGTAATTAAGTAAGTACAACTCCACCTACGGCTTGAATAAAATGAATTTGAAATGATAGTTTTTACAGTATGTTGAGTATACATAGCATGCACACATTGATGTACAGCATGTATAAGAGCATTTGGTTTGACAATCACATAGATTGATGAAAGAACAAAGTTAGGCACCATACGTCCCTACTACATAAGATTAGGGATAGCTTTGATAAGCATATGGTCAAATCAGATAAACCAGATAAGAATAAGGGTGTCAGTATAATTGGCCAAGTCCTACAAAATCTAATGAGCCAAGGCTCATAATGTATAATAGGCCAAGGCCATAAAATATGTCCATAACAGGCCAAGGCCCACAAATTCTAATGAGTCAAGGCTCATAATGTATAACAGGCCAAGGCTATAAAATATATCCATAACGGGCCCTATGCAGACATAAGAAAGAAAAGAGAGTAACGAAGCATAAATGAGCATAACCGGACCATGCGTTGTACACGGTATGCATTAGATGTAGTTCGTTATGCTTCCATTTGTAGTAAGATGTATTCAATACACGAGGTATCTGTTATGCATTCTGTATGTTATGATTTCGTATATGATGTTCTGCATTCTGGGATATGTGTTGTTTAAGTATGTACTATGTTTTGAACATGTTTTGCGGTTAACATGTTGTATTTACTAGACGTAAAGCTCACGGAGTGTGTCGTACGTAAGCAACCTATGGCTTAAACCATAATGGGCGATGATGGTGGCGTGGGCAGATGTGAGGTGAGGTTATGGAGACACCGCAAGTTATTCTTCCACATAGTTAAGTAAACAGTATTTTTGAATAGTAATCGTTAAACATTATTTTTGAATAGTAACCGTTAAACAGTATTCTTGAATAGTAACTGTCAAACAGTATTTTTGAATAGTAATCGCTAAATAGTATGTTTGAATAGTACTCATTAAATGGTCTTTTTGAATTCTAACGGTATACGTACATAAACAGTAAAAACGTAAGAAAAAAAAATCCCCTAAAATTAGAGTATCTAAGTAAATAGATTTTAAGTAAGTATTAATGAATTGCAAGAAAGTACAATGACAAAATTTAAAGAAGTTTTTAAGTGATGGTCCGGGCTACTGAGGGCATGAGGCGTCACAGTTGGTATCAAAACGGTTTCCTGCCACCCTACCTCACATCGCCGTATGCTTGCCTCATCTGTTCAAGTAAGTTAGTTTTTATTTTATACTATTAATATGTAAGTTAACGTAAGTCATAATGTATCAGTATAGGCTCCTCTAGTAAAGCCCCACCAAAGGACAAAATGGTTCGAACACGTACACGGACAAAGAAAGCATCCTGGGAGGATGAATTAGTGGTGTAGCCCACAGCTATGCGTGAGAGGATGGAGAATCAGCAACAAGAACTTGTTCAGCTTAGGGAACAATTAAACCAACAGCCTCAGGCACCACAACTAGTGGAAGTGCCAATCCAAGAGGCTCCAATAGCCCCCGACACCCCCAGAGAGCAAGCGGCCCCACCAGTCCAGATAATGCCGGCACCATCGGTTGTGACTACTCTTGCAACAGCCAACATTCTTGTGCCAACCCCTAGGGAGGGTGACCTATATGAGCGATTTAGGCGCATGAAGGTTCCAGAGTTTAAGGGAACCACCGACCCCATTGAAGCCGACGACTGGCTAACGGACATCACAATGATCCTGGACTTTATGGGATTATCTGAAAGGGAAAAAGTGATGTGTGCATCTCTTGCCCTACGAAAGGAAGCAAGGCAATGGTGGAAAACAGTGGCCATCAGGAGAAATGTCAATGAAATAAGTTGGGTATACTTCGTTGATGAGTTTAAGGAGATGTATTTTAACGAAGAGGCACTAGCGGCATAACAAGATGAGTTTAACAACCTGCGCCAGGGTAGTATGACCATGATGGAGGTAGTCAGGAAATTTGAACAATTAGCTCGACTCTGCCCTGACCTAGTGCCCGCTGAAAAGGACAGAGTCCGACGAATGTTGAAAATGTTTAGAACAGACATTGCCGTCCAAGTCTGCAGCGGTAACCATGGGCCCACAATAATGGCAGAATGCATCAGCCGAGCCATCCGAGCTGAGTATTGGTTGGCTCAGGACAAAGAGAGAATGGCTCAGATCTACAAAGCCCGAAGGAAGGAAAGGACTCTAAATAAGCTGGCACAAGGAAAGTAGAACCCAGAATCTCAGGAGAGAAGGCAGAACGTGGGGAGCAGCCAAAAGAGCAGGCAGTCCCACAATAACAATAAGAGAAAAGGGAATCAGGGCAACCAAAGTTCACAAAAGGACTTCCCCCAGAAGAGAAACGACCAGGGAGGAGATAACAACAAACACCTGACATGCCCGAAATGCAGAAGGAGGCACCCAGGTGAATGCCGCCAAGGAATAAGTGGCTGTTTCATCTGTGGCAAGGAAGGCCACTACGTGAAGGACTGTTATTCCAACCCACAGAATCAACAACACCTAGCTCATCCCATAAATAATCCACTCCATGCTATCCAAACTAGAATTGAAGGGCCTTCAATCGCACAAGGTAGGCTGGAAGCCCCAGACAACTAAGGCAGAATCTTTTCTTAAGCACGTATATATGTATAATGGGAAACAGTAGCTTACCCCCCACTAGATCTAACCTAACATATCCTGTTGAGACTATGTACCTGGAAGTATTTACCACTCCCAATAGACTAAAATTATGTACTTTTAAAACAGTATGAAAAGCAAGTGTAGTTTTGCCCAAAAGCTTAGATATAATATTTTCACATGTGACTAGAGTGCGACTGAAAAAGAAAGAGTCAGAAGAGATGTTGAGATCATTACATGCAAAATCACGATTGTGCAATGCTAAAGAACAGCTCAGAGTAGGAGCATGGATTGCTGCCAAGTGGTACCGATCTTCAGGGCTAGTTGTCCATTAAGTTTCGGGTGATAACTCTTATACTCCATGGGAATGTCAGGGCTGGTTTCGTACTATCAAGATGATTCCCCGATTGTACGTCATTGATCAGGATAACTGGGTCCTGTTAACTATTGATATCTCTTTGGAAGATACTCTCATGTGTATTGGGATTCTCGTGATCAAGATGAGCTCTTAACTAGGTCAATTTTTGCCATACCACGATCGAGCAAATCCCCGGGAGGTGTGATAACCGGGGATTTCTGGCATTCTAAGAAGAAAATATACAATTGTATATGCGTAACAACTTGTACTGTTTAAAGAGTGAAATAAATGAATTTATATTGTTTAGAATGTACTAAAATGTTCTGACAATGCTGACGGATAATAATTTGGTGTTGAGAAATTTTACCAAATCAAAACGGGTGAAACGGTGTCAAAACAAAATTGAAAACCCTAACTGGTGCCTATGGTGCACTAAAAGATGAAAAACTTCTGGAATTGATTTTGATCAAACAGAAGTAGAATAAATTGATCTGACTATACCAGAGACCTCCGGGACCCGCTGGGGTGATTTTGGAAAAATTTCGCTCGGGTTAAAATTCGATCAAAAGTAACGTGAATAGTGAAGTCAAAAGGTGAGATAATGACTCATCATGAATGATGTCATTAAAGTAAATAATAAATGGTTATTTAGGGTGGTAGGTAAGGTGGATGGGTAGGATTTAATGCACTTTTAATCTAATGGACACAGTTAGGCCAAAATGCCATTTTTTGATTTTTGAAAAAAATGTGGAAAGAAATGCCATGAAAGGTGTCAATTTCTCATTCGTTGTTAAGGGTGATTCATGTCAAAATTTGCCAAATTAATTGGCTTGCTTAGCATGAAAGGTTCGGCCATTTTTGGAGCAAGAACCGTAGCAAAACAAGCCACTAAAAGGAAACCAAGAAAAATTTTCTAAGTGTTGTCCAAGGGGGAATACGTGAGCTATCTTGAAGCAAAGGAATTCTTCAAGTCTTGGAAGCAAGAATTCAAGTTTGACTAGCTAGCATCCATGTAACCAAGGTGAGCTTTAAAACTTGTAATTTTTCCCCATTTTTGGTCATGAAATCCATGGGAATAGTGGGAAGAAAATGATGAAATTTTGTTGTGGATTTGATGAAATTATGTGTTGGTTTTGTGATATATTAGTTAAGGCCACTCATGTATTCAAATTGCATGAAAAAAAATTTAAATTTTGTGATGAAATTTTGATTGAATATGTTGTTATGTTGTGTAAAAATACGTTTTGGAAGTTTGGAAATATAAACTTCATATTCAATTTGCTTAGGAAAAAAATTTGATAAAAGTTAGTGTGAAAACCCGAAGTGAAAACCGGTTATTGGTTTAGGGTTTTTGTGGAGAAATTTTGTTAATTAAGGGCTGTTTTAGAATAAAAATTATGTTATGGTTTAAGTGTAAAAAAACCAAGCACAATGTGGTGAAAATGAAGAAAAATTTTGCTAGGGTTGGTAAGTTCAAAACCGTGGCTTAACTAAAGGGGGAAGTGAAAGAAATTTTGTACATTATAGTTGATTTATAAATTGGTAATTGTGCAAATTTTTATGTGAACGTTTGGGAAAATTTTACATAAAATAGGACTCTGGTATAGTATGTGGCAGGTACACATAGTTTGAGGCGTACCTAACGCCGATAGCCTTGAATTTACGTCAGAATACTGCCGAAATTTCAAAAACGGCGTTAAGGGTAAAAAGGGGAATCGAGAGTAAAAGTTTAGGGTTAGGTCAAAAACCTGAGTCCCTTAAGAAAAATTAAATGAGGAAACCTAAGGGGTATTTTGTGAATAGTAACCCGTCCCCTTGAAAATGTAAAACGCGAGTGAAACAGAAAACCGACCCCGAGGGGGGGCGTTTTTAGAAAACGAAGCAGAGGTCCGAGTCGGGTAAGGAAAATCCGAGCCTCGGAGACCTAAATCAAGAAAGTCTAGATGAACATTTTAAGTATTAGTAAAACGCTCATTTGAGGCTCCGAAACGATAGAAAAACACGAAACCGACGTAAGGATCGGAATTGTATTTTTTGAGGGTCGGGAAATGAAAATTTGGGATAATGAAAGAAAATTATCTGGAAAAGGTCCGGTAAAATTTTAAAAGACGATTTGAGGATTTTTCAGCCTAGAAAATTAAGTCTAAGAATCGAGAATGAGAATTTGCGGTAAAATGACCTGACAGGGGTAAAATGGTCATTTTAACCAGAATTTTCCAAAAGGTGGAAAAAGAGTCCTAAAGACCCCAGAATGATAGAATAAGGTTCCTGACCATCAAAAGTGAATTGTTAGGTCGAGAAAATCCCGTCAGGGGTATAATTGTAATTTTGGGAAAATTTATGGGCAAAATCATAATTTTTCAAAAGTTAGGGGAAAAATGTGAAAATGGTTAATAAAGCTTAGAAAATTGTCATAAGGCTTAATTAAAGGTTTTAAGACCAAATTTGAGCTTTTTATTTAAAATAAAAGCTACAAATGAAAATAAAATTAACAGACAAGGTTTTTATCTGTAGCGTCTCAAAGCCAGCTAGAAAAAGGGACATTGAAGGATCCCAAGAAGCAGACACTAGCAGACGTACTGTAAGTTTAGACATTTACTTGTCTGTAACATGTAGCATTATTATTGCTACCTTTGATGTACTAACTATAAGTTAGGTACATATGTGCTACGGGCACTATGACAAAACAGAGAGAGAGACGAAATGTGCTACGGGCACTATTGGCAAATGGGACACATAATAAATTGTACTTCGGGCACTAGAGTGGGGTTAATGAAACTCACTCACATGAAATTAAAATGTGAACCATTCCTAACCACGGGGTAATATGAAGTCACCAGGTTAGAACTTTAAAAAGTCGGTAATGAAACCACTCTTGGCATACCAGCCTTCCATACGGGGGAGGTATACTTGCCTTTCGGGATATGATGATGAGATTAAGGCTGTGCAGGTCAGCACTAATGTACCGCTCCCAGTCATGCGCACTAAAATGGTACGGCCAACATTAGCTCAAAACCAGAACATAAATAAAGATAATTACCTAAAACTGAAACTATGCCACAATTGAGCATAAGACAGTTTCGTGAGAGTACTAACATTGAGGTTGATGTACTGTTGATATACTATGTTGTGGTCAAAGTCACTATTTATGATGAATAGTGGTCAAAGTTACTATTTATGATAAATAGTACTATTTATAGAAATTTTATTTCTGGTATGTTTGAACTTATTGAGCCTGTAGCTCACCATTTTTGCTCATATTGCTGGTAGGCAACCAGCTCATTAGCTTTGTATGCCTGGATGGCAGACGGGATAGCAAGTATCAAATGGAATGGGAAGCCAAGGGATATGGTCCTGCTAGAGTTTTTTATTGAGCGTCAAAAGAGAGGGAAAGAAAATAGTTGTTTTGTAATAATATGTATTTTGTGAAAGTACTGTATTATGTAAATTACTTTGTACTTGCAAACAAAGTGATTAGTAGATAATGTTTTATGTTATGTTTAAAAAAAAAATTTCCCCCAAAAATAACATGTTTTAAAGAGAGATAGATTAGCCAGCGACCCATGAGAGTACAATCTATCGCAGTTAGCTATGAAGCTTAATTGTAATAGTATTGTATGATCTCTATAAAGGGCGGGTCGCCACAAAAGGAGTCCAGCATCAGCCTCAGTTTTACTTTATGGGCAAGTAGGGAAGTGAAACCATCCAAGTTCCCTAGAGTCATGGATATACGAGAATTGTTCATTGGACGGAGGGATTGCAGCCAATGTCCGGTGACACAGCTCTAACGTGTGCTGTGCGCCATTGTAGGAAAATAAATCGGTAAAAACGTATCAGAGTGGCGCAGCGGAACAATAAAAATTTTTAGATCGTTAAATATCTCATGATGCCATATACAATAAACCAACAACAATTAAAACTCATACCTCAAGGACGCCAATCTTGCAGGAGGAGAATGACCGGAGGCTTCAACCAACAAGCCTTCTCTACTATTCTCCAATTCCCGAATGGCTGAGTGTGTGGGCACTCTGAACCTCGATCGGTATGCTAGCACTGCTAGTCTTCTTCCGACTACCCAGATCTCTAAAGAACTTTATTGTCACAATGAGCTGTGCAAAAATAAGCCTGCTCACCTGAGAGTCTATGGTCTGAGAGAACTGGAGTGGCAGGGCTTCTATTTATAGACCTGCATGATGTGATTCTCTGAATTCGAATTGGATTAGGAAAAGATATTCTCCCTTATCCATAACCATAAAATCTGAATTTTTCCATAGGAAAATCCCAACAATAAAATTCGGTTTTTTTAAGGATAAATCCAATCCAAATCAAAACAAGATTTTAACTAGAATTTTATCTCCCTTTTTCAACCAAAAAATCCGAAATTTCCTAGGAGATTTTTCCTCCAAAAATTCGGCCACATTTAGGATAATGGAGAATCAAAATTCCACTAGGATTTTCAAGCTTGAATCTTATCTTAACCTTATCCAAAATAACCGAATTTTCCTAGAAGATTTCCTCCATAATTTCGGCTACTTTTCAGGGAAGGAGAGAATCCAAATTCAACTAGGATTGAAACTTGAATTTTTCCCTTGAACCTTATCCACAAAAACCAAAATTCCATTGAGGATTATCCTTAAAAATTTCGTGCACCTTTTTGTTAGAATTTGGTTTCAAAATTCAAGTAGGATTCTAATAAGATTATCCTCTCCAAATCCAACTCAAATTCGAATTTCAAACCTTGTGGATTTTCCACAACAAATTCGAATCCCACTTGGACTGTGATTTAAAATTTGAATTTCAAATTTCAAATTCGAATTTCAAATTCAAATTTCAAATTTCAAATTTCAAATTTAAATTTCAAATTCAAATTTCAAATTTCAAATTTCAAATTTCAAATTCAAATTTCAAATTTGAATTTCAAATTCAAATTTCAAATTCAAAATTCAAATTCAAAATTTAAATTTCAAATTTCAAAATTCAAATTTCAAATTTCAAAATTCAAATTTCAAAATCCACAAAACGGTTGTGTTTCAAATTCTTGTTCTCATGGATAATTTTCTACAACTCCAATCCAATCTCAAATAAAATCATAGCAACTTTTTTGAGAGTTCGAATAATTGTGTACTCTATTATCCAAAACAAAATCTGAATCCAACCGGAGAGAATCTTGTCTACCATCCTAATCCTGTGTCATCACCATCCATGCATAATAAACTAGCCAATAGCATACACAAATCAATTTGCCAAACGTTAAGGAATTATGTGGAGCTAGTAGAGGGACTGATTGGACATATATAATCGAGCTCCCGTGATTCCATATGATCGTCATTCTGTACCGAACAACTCAATCATATAATCATTAATTTCAGAGTTACACCACTATAAACCTGAAACTGAACTCCTAATTATATACCGTATTACGTAAGCTTGTGATGAGCTACTATCCAATGACCTTGTCATATATGCAAAACCCTCATATGATATCCATGATCAGCCTTAGGTCAAAGTCCGTTTAATCCTACTGATCAGGCTATCTTAAAGTTCCATTATACTACCGAATTAAGAAAATGATTATTCACCATATGTGAATAAGAAGTCATCCGCCCAGCAGACGACCCAAGGCCTTGTCCATTTTCAAATTCAGTATAATGCCTTTAAGAGGATACCTTTAACTCTTTAGAGCTATGATTCCGATATCTGCAAACAAACCCTTCATCGTATACAAGTCATGCACCCAACGAATCGGTCTATAAGCTTACTACCTCTTAAACGCTTTAGCCATTGGAACATCAAAGTACACAAGTAATATACATGAAGTAGTTCATGTACTTAGGATTAAGGTTATTGCACAATGAACGTCAAAAGCAGATTGATCCACTCATAGTGGACTACGTAGATCAATCACGCTTTAGTCCCAGTCTAATATGTCACCACCAAGCAACATATCTATGTCTCTACTTGAGAGTCCAGCTCCAGACTGTCAAGACAAACCGTCCCCTCCAAGACTTTAGACAACATAATAGTCTTAACATGAGTTAGATGCTCGGTCTAACCCCATAGACTACAGACCATAGTTTAGACCGCTAACTTTAGAACATTGTCTTCTCGCATACAAAAGTCTATTGCATGCAACATTCTAACAGTTTTAACACAAGCAGTCAGTGAGCCATATTTGCTTACATTTACTTTAACATGTAAATAAGACGAGGACAGATAGCAATGTAATGAATAACCTCTATATATAATTTTATTATCCAGTTCAAAATGAATACATCAAAATGTCTCTAATGCTTAGGGCATTTCCTAACAGCCATGGGGGATCGATATGGACTTTTACCACACATGTTAAAGAAGGCTTACGACAAAACTAAGGCCAAGGTAAAGA
Source organism: Antiaris toxicaria (assembly GCA_035233585.1). Lineage (NCBI taxonomy): Eukaryota > Viridiplantae > Streptophyta > Magnoliopsida > Rosales > Moraceae > Antiaris > Antiaris toxicaria. The sequence goes on from CP141154.1 coordinate 29,875,452, forward strand.
AGGATCAGGCCAGGAAAAGACTGAAAGAAAGAAAGAGACCTAGCCAAACAAAAAGGAGTAGCAAGTTGCCCATTTGTTTGCATCATCAGACTTCGCTAGAAAGTTAGATAAGGGCTTAAATAGGACGAAATAGACTCTTAAAACAACGATTCCCTCGGGGGAAGTTTTTTTATATACTATTGGACACGTTATGTACCGATAATTATCTACAGTAGAGAGCTGAGCGTTAATCTGATCATCATTGACATGATCGATTATGACGTAATCTTGGGAATGGGATTCCTCATGAGTATGACACCGTCATACACTGTTAAATGTGGGAAGTCACTTTTTGACCGATTGGGTGCGAAGGGTTCATCCACAAGGGGCTTGTCGCTAAAGCAACTAAAGACGCTGATCACAACAATGAAGACTTGCAAGATGCTATCCAGTGGATGCACGGATTACTTAGCACACGTAGTAGATAAGACTTGAGGAATAGAGACAGGATTTGAGAACATGCCGATAGTCAGAGAATTCACAGAGGTATTCCAGAAGACCTACTAGGACTCCCGCCAGAGTGCGAGATCTCGTTCGAGACTGAGCATCTACCCGGATTAGCCTCCATCTCTAAGGCCCCATACTGAATGGACCCTGCAGGGCTAAAAGAGTTCCAAGTTAGCTGAAGGATTTATTGGACAAGGGATTCATTTGACCGAGCTATTCACCCTGGGGAGCACCCGTACTATTCGTGAAGAAGAGAGACGAAACACTGAGAATCTGTATTGATTACAAAAAGTTGGAAAGGATTACGTATGTAAAATCCTATATCACCCACAAAAAGCCAACAAGGTAGCAGATGCACTAAGCAAAAAGTACTTATCATCGCTTATGGTTGTCCGTGCCTTACCGGAAACCCTGCAAAAGGAGCTACACAGTAGCGAGATCGATATTTTAGCGGGGCGGTTGTCTGAAATGACCCTCCAATTGATGCCTTTAAGAGAAATTAAGACCAGTTAGGACCTCGATTCATCCCTGAACAAGCTCAAAAAGGAAGCTATGGAGGACCAGAGCTCAGAGTTTCGAGTCTCTACGGGTGGCATACTCGATCATAGAGATAGAGTGTGCATTCCGAAGAACGAAGAACCTAGGAAAGGAATCCTTTCAGAGGCTCACGAGATGCTATATTCCGTACATTTAGGGGCGAACAAGATGCACAAGGATCTAAATGAAAGTTTTTAGTAGCCTATAATGAAGGATGACATTGCTGAGTTCGTCACTAGATACCTTACATGCCAAAAGATTAAGGCAGAACACCAACACCCAGCAGGAGAATCACAGGAAATTTGTCTACCCAAGTGGAAATGGGACCAAATTACCATGAATTTCATAGACAGATTACCAAAAACATCGATTTCTAGCTACGAAAGAGAGCTACTCAGTAGGAAGACTAGCAGAAATTTATGAAGTCCAGCTAGGGAGACTGCACAGAGTGCATGCCGATCTAACATACGAGGAGAAACCACACGAATCCTAGCTAAAGAAGACAAAGAATTTAGGATGAAGCTTATTCCACTTATAAAGGTGTTATGACGGAACCATGACATAAAAAAAGCCATATGGGAATGGAAGAGTATATGAAAAGAAACTTCTCTGAACTATTCGAATTTTCGAGGAAAAAAAATTTTGTAAGGGGGGTAGGTTGTAAGGACCACCATTTTCATGGCACCTACTTACCATGCAATGAGACATGACAGAATAAAATTAGAGTATTTTAAGAGCTTTTGGACGCAAATTGAGGAACATGGTCAGGTACACAGCTATGTAAGTGGCTATGTACCGATCAGACTGTATACGTGAGAGAAGCCGTGTAGATGTACATGGCCGTGTAGTGTGACACGGACAAGCACACAACCGTGTAAGTGGCCGTGTACCACTTGGGAAAAATGGATGTGTTCCAAGACATGGCCGTGTCAAGCAAGCTTAACTGATACACGCTCGTGTTCAGACCATACACAGCCATGTTGCCCTAAAACATGCCCATGTAAGAGGCCGTGTTAAAGGCTGTGTAATAAGCAGAGAGCCATTATATAGACTCTCAAAAATGTTTGAAACCTAATTCCTATGTCATTAGTAATTAAGTTGGAAAATACAGCATATTTTCTAGTCGAATAGATTAAACAGGTATGGTACTGTTTAAGTGCCATTCATGTAGTGAATGGGGCGATCGACAGTGAACTCGGTCTACCCTATTATGTGGATGAGTGTAGGAGACACACAGTGTCAGGAAACTAGTCCGGACAACCATTTCTTGACACTAGACTGGTGAACAGATCACCAAAACGCTCGGACCGCTGGTCTGAGCACAACAACGATGAAAAACTCCAACAAGGGTACGATATCGAGAAAAAGGGTCCGAGTGACCTCTTCTCACCTAGAGACTGACAAAATCGGAGTCAAAGTACTCAGACTAGTCAGTTAAGTTGAAAGCAATAAATAGTAAATAGTGAAAAATGCAGCGTCAAGTTACTGGCCAAGACGGCCTTAATTTGACCTAAAACTAATATATGAACGGTTAGTAGGCTCAATCTGGTCAATTCAGCACAAAACGAGAATTTTAGTTTGAGAGATACACAGTATCAGGATAAGAGTCAAGACGACCTTTACTCATCCTAAAACTGATATGATTGGGGTCAGAACGCCTAAATTAGTCAAACGGGCACCTGATACGTTTTTCGAGACAGGGTCATAAAGATCCTGAAAATTGGTCCAGACAACCTTCGATGGATGTAAAACTGATAAAAATGAAATTAGCACGTCCAAATTAGTCAAGAGAGACTGTGTTTGAAATTTCACCCGAGAACGAGAACGAGAACGCCTCGTTTATGTGCGAAAGGACAACACAATGTAGACACAACCACAGTATAGAATGTGAACAGTAAATTAAACTGATAATGGGCTCTTAGACAGTATAAAACAATGAGGTATTGACAGTGTCAAAATCGGATTTAGAAAACCCAATTTCGGGTGAAAACTAGAACACAGCCGAAACAGGGTCGGATACCGAATGGTACAAATTAGATTGCGAAGAGAAGCCAACACAGATGAATTTTGGCTCAAAATTTCACGCTCCCTAGCTACAAAAGTAGCTGAAAATGGCTGCTCACATAGCCCTAAAGTGAGATTGAAAAATTACGAAAGTTATGACAACTTTTGAATTTAAAATTCATGGGGTTTTAAAGCTTTGTCAACAAGTTTTGCTTTATCTTTTCTCCTTTCCATGCAGCAGGCCGTGCCCATATATGGACTGCAAAAGGGCAGAAATTTGTCCCTCGATTAGGCTAAACTAGTGGATAATTAATTAGGATTAAGCTTAAGCAAGTTGATTAGTTTTGCCTATAAAAGGCATACATGACTTAGTGATACCATTTCTTCACTTTGGCACCCCAAAAACACAACACTCATTCTCTCCCTTTCAAGCTGCAGCCGACCCCTCTAAGTCACCGAAAGCCTCCATTTTCAAGCCTTAAATCATACCAAAAAGTTACCGGAAATCAAACCTCACAAGCTTGTGTTAGGAGGATTCAAATCCGAGCCTTTTCCAAAGTGATAAAGGGTAAGTTTTGTAATCCAATCTTTATGGTTTTAGTTTTTATTTTGGTTTGATATTAAGAGAAATTATTTTGGTGTCTCGCTAGCACAAAACCAGCCTTCAAACCTTTGATTCCACATGGCCATTTTGGTTGCGCAAGCCCTAGTTCAAATACGTGCTTGGTTCAAAGCACAAAGATAAAAACTGAAACCTTCCCTTTTGGTGATTTAGTGATTTTAAGTTTTTGATCAAAGCTATTTATGTGTATTTGTTTATGCACATGGTTTGTAATAATTTATTTTAAGCCCTTAAATTTCCATTTTTAAGTTTATGTGGTTGTGTTTACAATTTTTATGAATGGCTATTGTATGTGCAACGCTACGAACATTTAGGAACATGACTGGACATAAATCTATCCCTAGGAAGGGCCACGAATTTTGGCCATTTTGACCCATTTAGGATCCAAATTTTGGATTTGGTAAAACATAGTATTTTAAAGAAATTTTGATACGGTCATTTTGCTTCAAATAGCCCTTGGCCAAAAACGATACTAAGATAGGTTTTTAGAGTGTTTTTCACTCGGTGTCCAAAATTGGGAACAAAATCTGACCCCAGAAATTTGTCTCGGGTTTTATTAAAAATGGACCATTTAGAATCCGAATTGGTTCTCGAGCTCAACATGAAAGTATAGATCCCATTGAGATCTTTAAAATGACATGTGCAACTTTTAAAAATTTGGTCGTTTCGGGCCTCAAATAGAGCCGTTTTTACAGACGTAAAACTAGGAATTTTTTGAAAAACTGGGCACAAGCCCACGGGTTTAATGGAATTAGGAGCCGTTAGAGTTGTATTTAGGCTCCAATGTGAACATGAGATTTGTTCATCTTGTCGAGGATGAAAATTTTCTTGTTCACCAAAATCATAAACAAAGTTGTTTTGATCAAGTTTCAAAATGGTTTCAAAAGTGGTTCAAAACCACCTTTAAAATGCAAGCATCAAAAAATGAAATTTATACACTTCAAAATAAAAATGTGTTTTTAACACTTTAAAATATGAACATGGTTTTTATAAAAACATTCCCCAACTTCCAACGGGGTGATAAGGTGACAATTTCAAAACAAGGAATTTTCCCAAGAATTTTTACAAGCCAACCCAAACAATTTTTTCAAAGTAAAATAGTATGAGTAGCCCGGTAGGCTACCACACCAAACAAGCCTTAGCAGCCCGGTAGGCTACTACCCCAAATAATGCCATAATGGCCCAGTGGGCTATTACACCAAACAAGGAATAGTAGCCCGGTAGGCTACCATACCATAACAAGCGAAGTAACCTGGTCGGTTACTACACTAATTTTACACGTAGTAACCCGGTAGGCTATTTAGTTACTAACACGCAAGGTAACCATTCAATTGACTGGCTGGCACCCAGTCAAGGACCATGTTTCGAACAACACTGTGAGGAATAAGGATTTATCTGCCAAGTAGACAATTAATCAAACACGGTACAAGTTAGATACCAAATCCCTATAGTAGGCTAATAGGGTACGGACGGGCCTTGGTACCCCATAGAAACGCAAGATACAGTCATAACGTTAATGGTGACTCAACGAGAGTATTAACGAGGAATGTTATTAATGACAGGTGGTCACCTATAATTTGTTAGAGGCACGAGTACGCAATTTGCTTGCAATTAGTAAAGTACAACTCTGCCTATGGCTTGAATAAAATGAATTTGAAATGATAGTTTTTACAGTATGTTGAGTATACATAGCACGTACACGTTGATGTATAGCATGTATAAGAGCATTTAGTTTCACAATCGCATAGATCGATGAAAGAACAGAGTTAGGTACCGTACATCCCTACTACGTAAGATTAGGGATAGCTTAGAGAAGCATATGGTCAAATCAGATAAACCAGATAAGAATAAGGGTGTCAGTATAATGGGCCAAGGCCTACAAAATCTTACGAGCCAAGGCTCATAATGTATAACAGGCCAAGGCGGTAAAATATGTCCATAACGGGCCAAGGCCTACAAAATCTAATGAGCTGAGGCTCATAATGTATAACAGGCCAAGGTTATAAAATATATCCATAATGGGCCCTATGTAGACATAAGAAAGAAAAGAGAGTAACGAAGCATAAATGAGCATAACCGGACCATGCATTGTACATGGTATGCATTAGATATAGTTCGCTATGCTTCTATTTGTAGTAAGACGCATTCAATACACGAGGTATCTGTTATGCATTCTGTATGTTATGATTCAGTGCATGATGTTCTGCATTCTGGGATGTGTGTTGTTCTGATGTGTGGAATGTCTTAGTAAGATGTGTTGGTTATGACATGTTTACATGGTTTTAAGTATGTACTATATTTTGAACATGTTTTGCGGTTAACATTATAGGAAATAAATCGGTAAAAACGTATCAGAGTGGGGCAGCGGAACAATAAAAATTTTTTAGATCGTTAAATATCTCATGATGCCATACCCAATAAACCAACAACAATTTAAATTCATACCTTAAGGATGCCAATCTGCAGGAAGAGAATGATCGGAGGGCTTCAACCAACTAGCCTTTTCTACTATTTTCTAATTCCTGAATGGCTGAGTGTATAGGCACTCTGAACCTCGATCGGTATGCTAGCACTGCTAGTCTTCTTCCGACCACCCAGATCTCTAAAGAACTTATTATCACGGTGAGTTGTGCAACAATAAGCCTGCTCACCTGAGAGTCTGTGGTCTAAGAGAACTGGAGTGATAGGACCTCTATTTATAGACTTGCATGAGGTGATCCTCTGAATTCTAATTGGATTAGGAGAAGATATTCTCCCTTATCCACAACCAAAAAATCCGAATTTATCAAGGCCAAATCCAAACTAGAAAATTCGGCCACTTTAGGATTTTTCTATTCAAAATTCAAACAGGATTTTAACTAGAATTTTATCTCCTCTTATCCAACCAAAAAATCTGAAAATCCCATTAGAAAATCCTCCAAGATTTTTCGGCCACAAAAGATAAGGGAAGAATCAAATTTCACAAGGATTATCAATCTTGAATCTTATCTCATCCTTATCCAAAATAACCGAAAATCCTCCACGAGATCTTCCTCAAAATGTCGGCCATAATCAGGGAGGAGAGAATCCAAATTCAACTAGGATTAAAACTTGTATTTTTCCCTGAACTTTATCCACAAAAAATCTGAAAATTCCATGAGGATAATCCTCAAAATTTTTGTCCATATTTGTTAGGATTTGGATTCAAAATTTAAGTAGGATTCAAACAAGATTTTCCTTTCCATATCCAACTCAAATTTGAATTTCATTCCTTGTGGATTTACCACAAGAAATTCGAATCCTACTTGGACTGTGATTCAAAATTTGAATTTCAAATTTCAAATTTAAATTTCAAATTCGAATTTCAAATTTAAATTTCAAATTCAAATTTCAAATTTCAAATTTCAAAATTCAAATTTCAAAATCCACAAAACAGTTATATTTCAAATTCTTGTTCTCATGGATAATTTTCTACAACTCCAATCCAGTCTCAAATAAAATCATGGCAACTTTATTTGAAGTTTCAATAATTGTGTACTCTATTATCTAAAATAAAATCTGAATTCAACTGGAGAGAATCTTGTCCACCATCCTAATCCTATGTCGACACCATCCATGCATAATCAACTAGCCAATAGCATACACAAATCAATTTTCCAAATGTTAAGGAATTATATGGAGCTAGTAGAGGGACCAATTGGACATATATAATCAGGCTCTCGTGAATCTATACGATCATCATTCTTTACCGAACAACTCAATCATATGATCACTAATTTCAGAGTCACACCATTATAAACCTGAAACTGAACTCCCAATTATATACCATATTACGTAAGCCTGTGACAAGCTATCGTCCAATGACCTTGTCACGTATGCAGAACCCTCATATGATATCCATGATCAGCCTTAGGTCAAAGTCTGTTTAATCCTACTAATCAGGCTATCTAAAAGTTCTATTATACTACCGAATAAAGAAAATGATTATTCACCATATGTAAATAAGAAGTCATCCGCCTAGCAGACGTCCCAAGGCCTTGTCCATTTTCACATCCAGTATAATGCCTTTAAGAGTATACCCTTAACTCCTTATTAGAGCTATGATTCCAATATCTGTGAACAAACCCTTCATCGTATACAAGTCATGCACCCAACGAATCGGTCTATAAGCTTACTACCTCTAAGATGCTTTAGCCATTGGAACATCAAAGTACACAAGTCATATACATGAAGCTGTTCATCTACTCAGGATTAATGTTACTGCACAATGAACGTCAAAAGCAGATCGATCCACTCAAAGCGAACTTCGTAGATCAATCACACTTTAGTCCCGGTCTAATATGTCACCACCAAGCAACATATCTATGTCTCTACTTGGGAGTCTATGCTCCAGACAGTCAAGACAAACTATCCCCACCATGGCTTTAGACAACATAATAGTCTTAACATGAGTTAGATGCTCGGTCTAACCCGTAGACTACAGACCTTAGTTTAGACCGCTTACTTTAGAACATTGTCTTCTCACATACAAAAGTCCATTGCATGCAACGTTCTACCAGTTTTAACACAAGCAGTCAGGGAGCCATATTTGCTTACATTTACTTTAACATGTAAATAAAATGAGGACACACAGCAATGTAATGAATAACCTCTGTATATAATTTTATTATCCAGTTCAAAATAAATACATCAAAATGTCTCTAATGCTTAGGGCATTTCCTAACAAACATGTTGTACTTGCTGGGTGTAAAGCTCACGGAGTGTGTTCATGCTATACGTAAGCGACCTATGACTTAAACCACAATGGGCGATGACGGTGGCAGGGGCGGATGTGAGGCGAGGTTATGGAGACACCGCAAGTTAATCTTCCACACAGTTGAGTAAATAGTATTTTTAAATAGTAATCGTTAAACAGTATTTTTAATAGTAACTGTTAAACAGTATTTTTAAATAGTAACCGTTAAACAGTATCTTTGAATTATAACCGTTAAATAGTATTTTTGAATAGTAACCATTAAATAGTATTTTGAATAGTATCATTGAATAGCATTTTTGAATAGTAATCGTTAAACTGTATTCTTGAATAGTAACCGTCAAACAGTATTTTTGAATAGTACTGTTAAATAGTATGTTTGAATAGTACTCGTTAAATGGTCTTTTTGAATTCTGACGGTATACGTATATAAACAGTAAAAACGTAAGAAAAAAAATCCCCTAAAATTAGAGTATCTAAGTAAATAGATTTTAAGTAAGTATTAATGAATTACAAGAAAGTACAAGTACAAAATTTAAAGAAGCAAGTTTTTAAGTTACGGTCCGGGCCGCTGAGGGCATAAGGCGTCACAATCAATTTGAGCAAAGGAGCCCAGAGCACTCTCCACTTCCTTCTGTTAGAGAAGAAAGTATGTCGTTACCGGTATTACCCTGAATAACAGATATTAGGGACTATCTACAGAGGATCGAGAGAATTCAGATGACGCCTGGGGATACAATGCTGACATATGCAGTACGGTTTGAAGAAAATGTGGTTAAAAAGCGCCCGCTCCCAAACTTTTCTGATGAAGATTTTCGTGAAATGTTTTTGAAAGGACTTACCCCAGAGCTGAAGTGAAGAGTGAGTCTCCTCCATTCCATTCCTAGGCGAGAGTTTGTCGCCAGTGCCATTAGAATTGAGAGAGCGCAGCTAAGAGAATGCATGGAAAAGCATCAATGGGAGCAAGATCATGAAGATGGGGTATTGACCTGTTTGTATGGACCCCTACCGAGGGCAAATGATCACGAAGCTGGTCCGTCGTGATGAAGGACGATTGTGACTCATGACTAGGGGATGTCCACGGGCGATGATTCAAATGATGAAGACGAAGACCCCGAGGAATTTCCCTTAGGGCAAGATGGATAGAATAGTCAGGCATGGGAAAAAAAAAAGAGAGAAAAAAAACATGTCTATATGTCTATATGTAAATATGTATGTAAAGAAGCTAGGATAGATGTAGTCTAAACATTATAGTATATGTAAATATTGTGTATGCTATGTGTGATGTAGGAAAGTGTTATAAAATGATATGAGATGTTTTGAGGTGTTTATGCTTTGTAATAAATGACATGTTTAAAATTTCCGCCCTATTTCCAAGATTATTTATGGGAAATCTAACTATGGGTTTTTGCACAAGGCTAGAAGAAAAAGATCATAATGACTACAAGAAGAGGACAACGTCCTACATTAGTAGATAGACTGGAGGAAATACAAGCCCTCCTAGAGAATCAAATGAAAAGAAAATGCTAAACTTTGACAACGGTTATTTGCTATGGAAAAACAACAAGGCCAGGAAGAAGGCTATGCTTCTCAGGCGGCAGGGACAGTCCCAGCAGTGCCGCTAGTTATTCTAGAGGTCCAGTAACCCCAGCCCAGGGGAAACTAGGAGCCCTTATATGAACGATTCCGTTGGATGAAGCCGCTAGAATTCGAGGGTTTGATTGATCTACTAGAGGCAGATGAGTGGCTTTCTTCTCTGTAGATGATTCTTGACTTTATGAATTTAACTGACCAAGAGAAGATTCTGTGTGCGTCCTTTGTACTCAAGAAGGATGCTCGATTTTGGTGGGACACAGTCCGTATGAGGAGAGGTGTGACCAAAATGACTTGAGATGAATTTCTGGAGGAATTTAACTAGAAATATTATGATCCAGCTGCTCTACGCCCCTAATAAAAAGAATTTATTGAACTGAAACAGGGAAACCAATTAGTAAGCGAAATGTGTCACAGATTTGATCAACTATCCCGGTTGTGTCCGTAAATGGTGCAAACAGAGAGAGAGAAGATTCAGAAAATGATTGGCATGTTTAGACTGGAAATATCAATGCTAGTTGACGGTGGCCCAGTACCACCCACTTCAGTTGCAGACTGTGCAAGTAGAGCCCTCAAAGTTGAATACCATTTGCTTAGACAAATAGAGGAATGAGAAAAAGTCTAGGAAGCAAAGAAGAAAGAAAAGATTTTAGCCAAGTCAGCATAAGTAGGAATGCAGACTGGATAGGGTAGTAAGTCTGGCCAGAATAGACCTAGTCAGTCCAACATACAAGGCTCTCAACAACAATAGAGCAAAAGAAAAGGAAATTTTTCTGAGAATAGAAGCCAAGATAGCCACAACCAACAGCGGAAGACCAGCCAGGGTTTAGGACCGAGTTTTCCCATATGTGCTATGTGTGGAAGGAGGCATCCAAGCCATTGCAAGTTTGGCATAAACACATGTTATCAGTGTGGACGAGAAGGGCATTTTACAAAGAATTGCCCCATGAACCGTCAAAATACCGCAGGGCCAGTGCAGCAATGCCAATAATATCCTCCGCGTCAACCACCGCCTCAAGCTCATGCCTTACAAGGAAGGATTGAAGGGCTTTTAGGAGTGCCACCAACATGGCTTGAAAGCCCAGAATAGATTCCCAGACTAGATGCTCGCGTCACAGTTTTTACCAAGGAAGATGCTGAAGCAGGAACATCCAGCGTGGTTATAGGTCAGCTTTCTGTATTTAACCACGTGGCATGTGTCCTTTTTGATTCAGGAGCTACACATTCCTTTGTATCCTACGAATTCGCGGACAAGTTAGGATATGCTAAGGATCCTATAGGAATGACTTTTAGGACAGCTCTACCTTCAGGGGAAGTGATGTTGTCAAATTACTAGTTACGTCATATGTCGGTAATTATGGCAAATAGGGAGCTATATGTCGATTTGATCGTGATGAAGATCATCGACTATGATGTGATCCTAGGAATGGATTTCCTTGGAAAGTACCAAACCACTATCGATTGTTAGAAGTGAAAAATAGTCTTTCGACCAGATAAGTCAGAAAGTTTTGAGTATATCGACACCTCTCGTCAACAAAGAAGATGTTGATCAGTGTGATGAGGGCAAGAAAGCTAATAGCTAGTGGCTGTATGGGATGCCTGGCATACGTGACAGATATGACCAAGGAAAAGAATTTGCAACCAGAAGATGTTCCAGTTGTCAACAAATTCCTTGATGAATTTCCAGAGGAATTACTAAGGTTGCCTTCAGAAAGGGAAATTTCATTCGAGATTGAGATTATGCTAGGGACTGCACCAATTTCTAAGGCACCATATCGTATGGCTCCAGCAGAACTAAAAGAACTACAAGTGCAGTTGAAAGAGCTGTTAGAGAAGGGTTTCATCCAGCCAAGCTACTCCCTATGGGGCACTCCAGTTCTATTCGTTAAAAAGAAAGATGGAACTCTCCTCATGTGTATTGATTATAGAGAGTTGAATAAGGTTACCATCAAGAATAGGTACCCATTACCTAGGATTGATGACCTGTTCGACCAGCTAAAGGGAGCAGCAGTATTCTCGAAGATTGATTTACGTTTAAGATATTATCAGCCGAGAATTCGGGAAAGTGACATTCCCAAGACAGCATTCAGAACCCGATACGGTCACTATGAATTTTTAGTGATGCCATTCGGACTGATCAATGCTCCAGTAGCGTTTATGGATTTGATGAACAAAGTTTTTAAGGAGTTTCTTAATAAGTTTGTCATCGTGTTTGTCGATGACATACTTATATATTTAAAGACTCATAAAAAGCACGAGGAGCATCTAAGAACAGTTCTTCACACTGTGATAAGCCATCAACTGTATGTGAAATTCTCTAAGTGTGAATTTTGGTTGATTAAAGTGCATTTTCTTGGGCATGTGGTGACAAAAGAAGGGATTGCTGTAGATCCAGTCAAGATGGAAGCAATTAATGAGTGGCCTACTCCTAAGAACGTTACTGAGATACGAAGCTTCTTGGGTCTAGCTGGCTACTACAGAAGGTTTGTAGAAGGTTTGCATGACTAGCCACACCCCTTACTGCTCTCACTTGTAAGGAGAGGAAATACGAGTGGACACAAGAGTGTGAAAGAAGTTTTCAAGAATTAAAGAGGCAACTAACAAGTGCACCTGTTCTTACTTTACCTACCGAATAAGAAAGATTCACAATTTACAGTGACGCTTCAAAGATAGGCTTGGGAGCTGTACTCATGCAGAATGATAAGGTGATTGCGTATGCATCACGCCAGTTAAAGGACCATGAGAGGAATTATCCCACTCATGACCTGGAACTTACTACTGTAGTGTTCACACTCAAAATCTGGCGATACTATTTATATGGAGCTCAGTGTCAAATCTTCACTAATCACCAGAGTTTGAAATACTTCTTCATGCGGAAGGAGTTAAATATGTGACAGAGAAGATGGTTGGAGTTAGTGAAAGACTATGATTGTGAAATTTTGTACCATCTGGGAAAGGCGAATCGAGTAGCTGATGCCTTAAGTAGAAAATCAACTACTCCACAATGATTGTCAATAGAGGAGCTACTAAGAGCCTTGTAGCAAGAAATTAACTCTCTTAGATTAGAGTTAATCACTGGAAGGTTATCAGCCTTACGACTAGAATCCTCTCTGGTTGAAGATATTAAAGAAGCTCAGAAGTTGGATCCAAGTGCAGTAAAGCTCTAAGAAGAGGTTTTCGATGGCAAAAAGTCAAATATAAGCATCTCCAATGACGGAATGCTTTTGTACCGAGGAAGAATCTATGTCCTGGCTAATGAAGGACTGAGAAGATGAATCATTATAGAAGCTCATGAAACACCGTATTCCATCCATCCTGGAGCCAGCAAAATGTATCAGGACCTAAAGATACAGTTTTGGTGGAAAGGGATGAAGAATGATATTGCGAAATTCGTGAGTAGATGCCTGACCTGTCAAAGAGTCAAGGCCGAACATAGACATCCAGGAGGAAAATTGGAACCCTTAGAAATTTTGAAGTGGAAATGGGAGCATATTACCATGGGTTTCGTGGTAGGGCTTCCCAAGACCTGAGAAGGGTATGATGCTATCTGGGTAATCATTGATAGGCTAACCAAGATGGCACGATTCATAGCCATGAAGACAACTTTCACATTGGAAAAATTGGCACAATTGTACGTGACCAATATTATTCGGTTACATGGAGTCCCAAAGTCTATTGTTTTAGATCGAGATGCAAGGTTTACTTCAACATTTTGGGAGTGCATACAAAAAGCGATGGCAACAGAATTACGTCTTAGTACAGCTTTTCATCCCTAAACAGATGGACAGTTAGAGCGAACTATCCAGACACTAGAACACATGCTCAGAGCCTGCATTATAGATTTCCCTAGAAGCTGGAATGAGAAACTACCATTGATAGAATTTTCATACACAATAGTTACCAAGCTTCTATAGGTATGGCACCATATGAGGCTCTATATGGGCGAAAGTGTAGGTCACCTATTCATTGGTACGATCTACGAGAAAAATAGCTACACAAGACTGATTTCATACAGGAAACTACAGAGGCAGTTGCAAAGATTCAGAAAAGAATAAAGATTGCTCAAAGCCGACAGAAGAGTTACGCAGACAAATGATGATGATTCTTGGAGTTCGAAAAGGGGGATTTCATATTTCTCAAAGTATTGCCAATGAAAGGCGTAATGTAATTTGGTAAAAAGGGGAAATTGAGTCCAAGATATATTGGGCCATTCGAAATAATCAAACGTATTAGGACAGTAGCTTACAGGTTAGCATTACCTCCAGATCTATCAGCGGTGCACAATGTCTTTCATGTGTCATTGTTGAGGAAATATATACCGAATCCATCACATGTGCTGGAGTATGAACCGATACAAGTTCAAGAAGATTTGACCTACCCAGAACAACCAGTACAAATTTTGGCGCATGAAAAAAAGGTGTTAAGAAATAAGACAATCCCACTAGTCAAGGTCCTATAGAGAAACCACAGTGTTGAAGAAGCTACATGGGAATGTGAAGATAAGATGAGAGTTTTATACCCCCACTTATTCTAATTTTTGAGAACGAAAATTTTATAAGGAGGGGTAAATGTCATATTCCAGAAATTTCACTGTTTCTTGAAATTTTGTATAACCTGAGTACTCAATGATTTTTATGTGTGAAGTTGTAAAATAGATGTTTTAATATTAATTAGAATGCGATGAAATGTTCTGACGGTTCTGATAAGAGAGTGTTCAGGGACGGAAAATTTTACCGAACTAAAATCACAGAAAATAAGCCTTTTCGGTTTCAAAATTTTTAAGAATATACAGTAAGCCACTAAAAGACAAAATACTTACAGGATGAAATTTTAGGCAAACCGGAGTGAAATAAGGAAAACTGATCGCACAGACAGTCTTAGAAACTCATCTACGCGATTTCGATGTAAAACTTTTCAGTTTGACTTTTGATCAAAAGTTTGACCTAGAATTAATGAGGGGAGTCAAAGATTGGATGTGAACCTTTGAAAGGATGTAAGGATACATTCAAATCCAAGGGCTAGGGTTTAAATTCAAGAAAATTCAATGGTTAGGATTCAAAGTCAACAAGAAAAGTCAAAGGAAGATTAGCAAAAATTTCAAGAGGTTTCTAGGGCACTTAGGTGGTGGATTTTGGGGCTAAAATCAGAAAAAAAAAAAAATCTGCCCAACTTTGAGTAATTATAAAACAGTCCCTAAAGAGTGAAAAAAATTACACAAAAATCTTGCAAAAAGGTCCCTAAAAGTTTTGCAACTTAGTCCCTCCTTTTTGGCTGCCTATATACACGGTTTTGGGCTTCTAAACACCAAAAAAAAAGTCCAGTTTTCAGCCATTAGAGTAGCCGTGCACCTCCCCCATTGAAACCAGAAAATTTTCTTCAAGTTTGTTGCAAGAAAGTGTGAAAAATTCATCCCGAAGTTCAAGTAATCGAGCAAGCAAGGTAAACTCTTATTTTGACATGAATTCTTCTTGTTTTTCATGAAGAGAATCCATGTGATATGGGCTGTTTTAATGTGAGAAAAATTAGTTTTTGTTTAATGGATTTTTGATTGAAAGTGTGTTAATAGTGTGAGATTAAGTTAAGCAAGAAATAAAGACATGAAAAATCAAGTTAAGTATGTGTTTCTCTCCCTAAAACTGTGGGTTTATTAGGGTTTGGAATGGTGAAAATTTTAGTATTGTTTTGCATGGTTTTTGGTGTTGAAAAATATGTTGAAATGAAATGAAAGAAATGGATGAAATGAAATTGAAAAACACTAATTTTTGGTGCTCGTTTTTGAATTGAAACCGTGGGTGGCATTAGGGGGAAAATGAGATTTTGTGTTGATGAATGTGTATGATAAATGTGATTTTGATTTTGTGTAGAAAACAAGAAAAAGAAACAGAAATGAAAACAAAATTTTGAGGTTGATTTTCCAAGGAAAATCCGTGGCTTTCTAAGGGGATTATGTATGAAATTTTGATGAGTTATGCCTGGGTTTTGTGATGTAATGTGAATGTGTTGATGTGAAAAATAAATAAGGAAAAATGGAGCTATGAAACAAAAATTTTGCTTAAATTTTTTTAGTAAAAACCATGTATAGGTTTAGTGAAAATGAGAAAGTTTTGATAGAGCTATGTTAATATGTAAATGGTGTATAAAACCGGGCTTAAAAATGAGAAAGAACGGGTTGAAATCCCATTAGAAACGAGTAAGTTTTATTGTGTAATTTTACGTAAAAAGTTTGTAACTTTTACATAAAATTAGGCTTGTGGTATAGTACTTGGTAGGGTACAATAGGATAGATGGTTTCGAGGCGTTTCCTAAACGTCAGGAACCTAGAATTTCAGTAAAATTGCTGCCGAAATTTTCAGAATGCCCGAAGGGCAATTTGGTAAACGAAGGGTAAAAATAGGATCGGGAACTGCAAACCTGAGCCCCCTCTGAACCTAGGCTCGAGAAAAGGATGGCGGACGATTTCATAACTAGCGAATTGTCCATTTGAGGTCCCAAAAGGTTAGAAAAACGAGAAACGACCCCGAGGGTCGGAATAGTACCACCCGGGGGATGGGTGAATAGTAACCCAAGCGTTTTGGTGTGAAACATCGTAAAAGCTCGGTGAGACCTAAGAAAGATTGTTCTATGATTTTTGGGGTTAGAAAACACCGTTAAAATGTTAAAACGGGAATTTCACGGTCTAAGGTCCCGTCAGGGGCAATATGGTCATTTTGACCAAAATTTTCGAAAAAGGCTGTAAAAGCCTCAGAATGATTTTATTAAATTTGTAAAAGCTAAAATAGAGCCGTAAGCCTGAGAAACGAGAGAAAATCCCGTTAGGGATAAAATGGTCATTTTGCCAAAAGTTAGGGATAAAATGGTCACTTTGTCAAAAAGTTTAGAAAAATTATATTAAGGCCCAGAATAGTGTTCTAAGCAGTATAATAATTGCAGAATTGAAAAAATGAATCCCAAAACGTATAATTAGGGGATCCATATCAAAAATTTTATATTTTTATAATATTTTAAATACGAATTGAGTAGTAAAATAATTGTGATTTATTTCGGTTATAGGGAATCAACAAAAAGGTGATATAAGGAAGTCGATTTACCCAGGAAAGGAATCACTAGCAAAATAGCAGTAAGTTCAAACATTTACTCGTTTGCAGTATGAATTTACTTGATATGTCTATATGCTATATATGATACGTAAACGTATATTTAGGTGCTATATGCACACTAACGTAGAACAATAAATAACCACAACCAAAGAACATGATGTAAAGAGTTCCAGACCTAGGAGGCAGTAATAATGCCACTGGCTAGGAACCATAAGAAAGTCAATAATGAAACCAGTATTGGCGTACCGGCCTCCCATACAGGTGGAGATTCTACATGTTCAGTTATGATATGGCTTCCACACTGATAGTGGTACGTCCCAGGTATGGAAGTCCACTATTATGTAGACTGTAAAGGATTGGCTAGTGGGTCGCTCCCCAGAGTCCCTCTCAGTCATATGCGCACTAAGGTACGACCAATCCAGGGGCCCAATATCAGAATTAAAGCAAGATAAAGACATAAGACTTAAGATTTTTATAATCGAGCATAATATATACTAACTGTATGTGTGTAGCAGCTTACGTCAACACTAGCATGAATAGTATTGGTCAAAGTCGAACTTACTATTCATGGTCAAAAGTCAAAATTACTATTTATATAAATAGTACTTTTTATGATTTTATATATATGTTCCGGTTTGTATATTTGAACTTACTGAGCCTGTCACTCACAAGTTTATTTATGTTATAGGTAAGAAGCCTGTGCATCAGTAGCTAGTGGATGGATGAGGGACGGGATCTGCATCTACCAACAGGGCTGGGCGAGGGGATGGTCCTGCTTATGTTTTCTGCTGAGCAGACTTTGAAAGCCATTTTAAATATTTGTACCATGATGTAAATTAAGTATGACAGAATACGATATGTTTTATAGTATGTATTTTATAATGGATTACGCTTTATAGTTTAAGGATCAGTTTAAAAAGAAAAAAAAATATTCCAGTTTTTCCCAAGTTGGAAATATAGTTTTAAAATTCCAATCAGTAAATAACAAACATGAATTTTAAGTAAGTTGCCGGTGACCCAAAGAGGTAACAGTCTATCATAGTGGACTTCAGAGCTCTACTATGCTAGTACTGTTAGCTTCCATGAAGGGTGGGTCGCCATATTGTGTTAGGAGTATTCAATCCAAACCATTTCAAGTGCATCAAGGGTAAGTTTTTAGAATCCAAACCTTATGATTTGTAGTTATTGTTTTGGTTTGATATTAAGAGAAATTTTTTGTGACTTTGCTAGCATAGAATTGACCCCTACTTTCTTTGGTTCACACGGCCATTTGGTCACTCAAACCTTGGCTCAAATTTGTGCTTGGTTCAAAGCTCAAGAGGTAAAAACCAAAAATCCTCTCTCTTGTGGTTAGTTGATTTTAAGATTTTGATCAAGGAATTTATATGTATTTGTTTATGCACATGGCTTGTCATAAGTTTATTTTGAGCCCTTAGCCTTCAATTTTTAAGTTTGTGATTGTGTGGTTGTGTTTACATTTTTATGAATGAATGTGTACATGTGTGAGCATGAATGTTTCGTTTTAAGGATGGCTGGACACAATCTGTCCCTAGGAAAGGCCACGGTTTTGGTCATTTTGACTAAGTTAGAGTCTGAATTTAGGATTTGGTGAAACATGGAGTTGTAAGGAAATTTCATTATGGTTATTTTTGCATCATATAGGTTTTGGCTAAAAACGACACTAAGATAGGTGTTTCGAGTGGTTTTCATTCGGTGCCCAAAACTAGGACCAAAAATCCGAACCTAGACACAGTTCGGGTTTTGTTAAAAATAGACCATATAGAGTCTGAATCAGATCTCAAGCTCAACATGAAAGTTATAGATCTCATCGAAACCTTTAAGACAATTCATGTGTATTTTAAAAATTTTGTTGTTTCGGGCCTCAAATAGAGTCATTTTTAAAATGACATAAAATTGGAATTTTTACAAAAAAAACTGGGCACAATAGTCATGGGTTTAATAAGATTAGGATCCGTTCAAGTTAGATTTGAGCTTTGAGGTGAACATGAGAATTGTTCATCTCGTCGAGGATGAAAAATTTTATGTTTGCCATATTTACAAACTAAATCGTTTTAAGCATGTTTTTAAAACAGATTTGGTAAGTGGTTCAAAAACCACCTTTAAAATACAACATAAAAAGGTGTTTTACATTGTTTAAAATGAAAACATGGTTTTAATAAAACATCCTTTACCTTCCAATAGGGTGATAAGGGAACAGTTTTAAAGTAAATAATTTTCCTAAGAATTTTATGAGGCAACCAAAACGATTTTTAGAAATAACCAAGATAGTGTGGGTAGCCCGGTAGACTACCACACCAAACAAGCAATAGTAGTCCAGTAGGTTACCACACCATGTAAGCAAAAGTAAACAGGTAGACTACCTAGTTATCAATGCACGAGGTAACCGGTCAGTTGACTGGTCGGTAACTAGTCAAGAACCATATTTTGAATGAAATGGTAAGAAACACGATAGAAGTTAGATGCCAAATCCCCAAAGCAGACCAATAGGGTACCGATAGACCTGGTACCACATGGAAACACAAGTTATAGTCACTAACGGTAATAGTGACCTAAGAACGATATTAATTAATTTATAGGGCAATAAATTAATTAACCACGTATAAAGAAGGAAACTCGGAATAGAGAGCGAGTTAGTACTAACGGCAATCGGTACCAAGTAATTTTATCTACTTTAGTCACTAACAGTATTAGTGACTCAACAAAAATATAAATGAAGTATGTCTTTGATGACAGGTAGTAACCTATAAGTTGACAAGGGTGAGAGTACGAGTTGCTTGCAAACTAGGTAAGTACAACTTTGCCTACAGCATGAATAAAATGAATTTAAATGATAGTGTTTACTGTATTTAAGCATGCATCTATGCACAGTTGTGCATAGCATGTAGAAGAGCATATAATTCACAATCATGTAGACTACTGAAAGAACAAGTAGATGCCATACATCCCTATCGTGTAAGATTAGGGACAGCCTAGTAGAGTATGTGGTACGATCAGATAAAGAACTGGGAAGGATGAGAATAAGGGTGTCAGTATAACGGGACAAGGCCCACAAAATCTAACGAGCTGAGGCTCATAATGTATAACAGGCCAAGGCTATAAAATATATCCATAACGGGCCAAGGCCCAAGATCAGGGCCGTTCCCGATGATCCATGTGCAGTTCAGTACTAACACACGGGCCCTAAGTAGACAAGAGAAAGAAAAAGAGTATTGAAGCATAAATGAACATAAACGGACCATGCATTATTCATAATATAGTTCACTATGATTCTAGCTACAGTAAGATGCATTCAATACACGATGTTTCTACTATGCATAAAGTATGTGAAGTTTTGTATCTAGAGACATGATATGTAATGAATGTGTTATGTGCTATGTTAAGTGGTATATATTGATACCTGACATGCTTATATGATTTTAAGTATGTATTATGCTTTAAACATGTTTTGCGGTTAACATGTTGTACTTACTGGGCATAAAGCTCACGGAGTGTGTTCATACCGTAGGTAAGCGTCCTATGGCTTAAACCACAATGGGTGATGATGGCGACGTAGGTGGATGTGAGGCGAGGTTATGGATACACTGCGAGTAATCTTCCGCACAGTTTGAGTAATCAGTATTTTTAATAGTAATAGTAAACAGTATTTTAAATAGTAACTGTTAAATAGTATTTTGATTATATTAGTTAAACAATATTTTTGAACAGTAACAGTTAAACAGTATTTTTAAATAGTAACGGATAAACAGTATTTCTGAATAGTAATAGTTAAACATTATTATAAGTGTGTATGGGTAATTGAACTCCCAAATGTTTAGACCATGTATATTTAAGATATACGTACGTGAATAGTAAATACGTACACCTTTAAAAAAATCCTTAAAATTAGGGTATCTAAGTAAATAGATTTGAATTAAGCATTAATGGTTTTGCAAGTAAGTATAAATATCAGTACAAGTAGTAGTTTTTAAGTGACGGTCCGGGCCACTCTGAGCACAGGACGTCACAAAGTTGGTCATTTTTAACAAAACCTAAGACTATTCCTGTGCTCAGGATTTTAGTCCTAGTTTTGGACTCTGATTAAAAACTACCTGAAAAGTCTATTTTAGATTTATTTTGGCCAAAAGCTATTTGATCAAAAATGACCGTAACGAAATTTTCTTAAATTTTGTGTTTTACCAAATCCCAAATTCGGAACCTAAGGAGGTAAAAAATGGCCAAACCTGTCGCCTAAAACTGGGGACAGATTTGTGTGTCCAGCCATCTTAAACATCCACACACACACACACACACACACACACACACACACACACACACACACACACATCTATCCATAAAAATTTTAACCACAACCATACAACCACATAAACTTAAAAATAAAAAGCTAAGGGCTCAAAATAAACTTATTACAACCCATTGCACAAATAAATACATATAAATTTTCTTGATCAAAACTTAAAAGTAACTAAACCACAAAAATGGGGTTTTCGGTTTTACCTTACGTGTTATGAAACAAGCACAATCGAAGCAAGGCTTGGGTGACCCAAAAATTTTCATGTGAACCAAGAGGGATTGAAGGTCGGCTTGTGCTAGAAAGGACACCAAAAATTTTCTCTTATCATCACACCAAAATAACAACTAAAAATCACAAAAATTGGTTCTAGAATCTTACCCTTTAATGACCTTGAGATGGCTTGGATGGAAATCTCCTAACACAAGCTTGGTGGTGGTTGGTTTTTGGTAAGTTTTTGGCTAGATATTTGGCTTGAAAATGGACGGCTTGAGGGCTAGGAAGTGGTCAGCTATAGCTAAGAAAACAAAAAGAAGAGGGGTTGTGTTTTGGGGTGCAAAAAAGGGAAAGTAACACCTTAGGTCAAGCATGCCCTTTTATAGGCAAATCTAACCCATCTTAATCAAACTTAAGCTCACTTAATTAAGCTAAGATTTTGCCTAATTGGGGAACAAATTGCTGCCATTTTCAGCCTCCAAAAACCAAGGGCTACACACATATGAAAGGGAGCCAAATAAAAACTTTTTTGTTGGCCATGTGATGGAAACTATAGCTTATTTTAATAAAAAAAGGTGGCCAACTGTGGCGGCCCGCCCTTCGTAGAGATCATACAATACTATTACAGTTAAGCTTTAATGCTAACTACGATAGATTGTACTCTCATGGGTCACCGACTAATCTATCTCTCTTTAAAACATGACTTTTTTGAGGAAAATATATATATTTTTTAAACATCATGTGAAACATCATCTACTATTTACTTTGTTTGCAAGCACAAAGTAATTTACATAATATAGTACTTTCGCAAAATATATAATTACAACAGAACTATTTTTTTTCTTTCCTTCTCTTTTATCGCTCAACGGAAAGACTCTGGTAGAACCATATCCCTCGCCTCCTATCCCATTTGACACGCGCTATCCCGTCTGCCATCCAGTCATACAAAGCTACTGAGCTGGTCGCTTACCTGCAACATAAGCAAAAATGGTGAGCTACAAGCTCAGTAAGTTCAAACATGCAATAAATAAAATTTTCTACGAATAATACTATTTATGATGTTGACTACTATTCCTCATGAATAGTATCTTTGACCACTATTCATTATGAATAGTAAGTTTGACCACAACACAGTATATCAACAATACATCTACCGCGATGTTAGTACCCTCACAAAACTGTCTTATGCTCAATTATGGCATAGTTTCAGTTTTAGGTAATTATCTTTGATTATGTTCTGGTTTTGAGCTCAGGTTGGCAGTACCATTTAAGTGCGCATGACTGGGAGCGGTACATTAGTGCTAACCTCCACAGTCTTAATCTCATAGCCCCGAAGGCAAAATTGTACATGACTGGGAGTGGTACATCAGTGCTGACCTCCACAGCCTTAATCTCATCATAGCCCTGAAGGCAAAGTTTACCTCCCTGTACGGAAGGCTGGTACGCCAAAAGTGGTTTCATTACCGACTTTTTAAAATTCTAACCCAGTGACTTCATATTGCCCCGTGATTAGGAATGGTTCACATTTTAAATTTTTTAGGTGAGTAAGTTTCATTGACCTCGCTCTAGTGCCCGAAGCACATTTTACCATGTGTCCTATTCCAATAGTGCCCATAGCACATTTCGTTTCTCTCTATTCTATAATAGTGCCCGTAGCACATATGTAACTAACTTATAGTTAGTACATCAAAGTTAACAATAATAATGCTACATGTTACAGACAGGTAAATGTCTGAACTTACCTTATCAGTTTCTTCCCTTTTTCCTTTCTTGGATCTTTGATCGCCCTCCTTGTAGGTCGATTTTGGGATCCTACAGACAAAACCTTGTCTGTTAATTTCATTTTCATTTATAGATTTTATTTTTCATTAAAAAGCTTAAATAAAACCTATTTATAACTTTTTATGCTTTATTTATCATTTTTCCCATTTTTCTCAACTTTTGTAAAATTACAATTTTCCCCTATATTTTGGCAAAATTACAATTATGCCCCTTACAGAATTTTCTCGATTCAGACTGCATTTTTGGCTCTCAGGAACTTTTCTGACTCTTTTTTAATCATTACCGGGTTCATTTCTATTTTATTTCCATTTTTCACTTTCCCGACCCTCGGGAAGCACTATTCTGACCCTTATGTCGGTTTAGTGATTTTCTAACGTTTCGGAGCCTCAAATGGACGTTTTACTAGTATTTAAAACGTTCATCTAAATGTTCCCGATCTAGGTCTCCGAGACTTAGATTTTTCGTATCCGACTCGGATCTTTATTTCGTTTCCCAAAAACGCCCCCCCTCGGGGTCGGTTTTTCAGTTTCACTCGCGTTTTACATTTTTAAGGGGACGGGTTACTATTCATGAGCCACCCCTTAGGTTTTCCTTATTCAATTTCCCTTTAGGGACTCGGGTTCCCGACCCGACCCTAAACTCTTATTTTTAATTCCCTTTTTACCCCAAATGCCGTTTTCGAAATTTCGACAGCATTTCGGCATAAATTTAAGGCTACCGGCGTTAGATACGCCTCAAACCATGTGTACCTGCCACGTACTATACCACAAGCCTATTTTATGTAAAAGTTTCCCAAACTTTTACATAAAAGCTCACAACATTTCAATTCACATTTTGAACCACATTCCACAAAATTTTTTTCAATTTTGCCCTTGGTTTTTGGCCACAGTTTTCACACTCAAAACCTAACCAAAACTTTTCAATTTTTCAACCAAATTTTAAGTTATTCCAATGTCATTACCTGGCACATTTTCAAGCCAATTTCCATGCATTTTTCAACATAAATTCTTAGGGTTTTTCACCCTTTTAACCCACGGCCATTTAAGAGAAAAACATGCACAACATTTGGTTTTATGCTTTCAATCACATAACCATCATTTCCATAATTCAATGCATGAATTTAACTATCCAAACATCAAGTTAATCATGCAAAAATTATTCATCAAACCTAAAGTAAAACCCACGGCCATTTTAGGGTTTTTAAATTCCAAAATTTTTTCAAGCTTACAACCATACAAATCATGCTTTACATTTGACCAAAATATGATTTAAAGCATTTCCACACTTAAACAAGAACAATTCCTCATCAATTACACATGGTAACCCATGGTTTTACCCTTGGAAAACCAACCAAAATTTTGTTTTTCTTTAAACAAAATGCATGGTTTTTCTTCTAATCACACCCTTAACAAAAACCAAGCACCAAATCAACCAAAACAAACCAAAAATTTTCTCATTTTCATACTATTCATCCCACGGATTTTAGGGAGAAAAATCAAGAAAAAATGAAAACCAAAGAAGGTTACCTTGCTTTCTTGCTTCCTTTAACTTCAATGAAGTGTTTGACACCACTTTTGTGAAGGAAATTTGGATGATTTGCTTGGTTCCTCTTGGTTGCTCACGTATTCCACTAGGGAGAACACTTAGAAAAATTTTTTTCTTATGTTTTGGCTTTGAAATGGCTACGGCCCTTTTTGTTCCAACTTTGCCGACTTAAGCACAAAGGAAGCCAATTAATTTGGCTTTCAACCAATAAGAATTCAACACTTATTAAGCCATTTCTTTCCAAATTTTTCAAAAATTTAATTTGGTTAATTTTGGCCAAATCTTGGCCTTTAGATCAAAAAGCAATTTAATCTTGGACATTAATGCCACCAACCATCATATTTCTTACATTTATTAAATTTGCTTTATGATGTCATAAATGTAAAGTAAAGTGTTGACTTTGACTTTACTATTCACATTAATTCGACTTCTTTTTGACCGTTGTCGGTTCGAGCCGAAATTTTCCTGAAATCATCCCGGCGGGTTCCTGAGGTCTCTTGTGCAGTCGGATCAATTTATACTGCTTTCGTTTGATCAAAATCAATCCCAGAAGTTTTTCATCTTTTAGTGCATCGGTTAGGGTTTTCAATGCCGTTTTTGGCACCGTTCCACCCGTTTCAACTCAGTGAATTTTATCAACACTGAATTATTACTCGTCAGTATTGTTAGAACATTTTAATACATTCTAAACAATATAAATACATTTATTTCACTCTTTAAATAGTACAAATTGTTATATACATATATTTGTACATTTTCTTCCGAGAATGCCTGAATTTCCCGGTTGTCACACCAACACATCCCTTGTTTTAGGGAAAACTTTTCCTTATTTTTAAGGCTATGTTTGGGGCTGTTTATGCTGCTTGCACACGGTTTTCTACGGGAAAAATTCATCTGCAAAGTCTTCTCTTCGCAGTCTAATTTTCTTCTTTTGGTATCCGCCCTTTTCTCGATGGTATTCTAGATTTCCATCGAAATTAGATTTTCTAAATCCAATTCTTATTCTGATGATTCCTAGTTGGGTTGTACTGCCTATGAGCCCATTTTGTGTCCATTTTACCGTTCAGTTCCTATATAGTGGTTGTGTCTACACTGTGTTATCCTTGCGCACGCATAGTGAGGCGTTCTCATGTGAAATTTCAAACACAGTCTTTCCTGACTAATTTGGACGTGCTGATTTTAAATTTATCAGTTTTACATCCATCTAAGGTCATCTGGACAAATTTTTTAGATTTGTGAGACCCCATCTCAAAAAACGTGTCTTGTGCTCAATTGACTAATTTGAGCGTTTTGAGTCTAAATATATCAGTTTCGGGGGCGAGAAAAGGTTGTCTTGACCCTTTTCTCGATACTGCGCATTTCTCAAACAAAAATTCTCATTTTATGCTTAATTGACTAAATTGAGCCTGCTGACTAAAAATATATCAGTTTTAGGTCAAATTAAGGTCGTCTTGGCCATTAACCTGACACTATGTTTCTACTATTCACTATTCATTGGTTTCTGTTTAACTAACTAGTCTAAGCGTTCTGGTTATGATTTTGTCAGTTTCTGGGTGAGAAGAGGTCATCTGGACCATTTTTCTCAATACTGTACCTCTACTAGGGTAATTATCGCTGTTGTGCTCAGATGACTGGTCTGAGCGTACTGATGACTTGTTCACCAGTTCTGTGTCAAGAAATTATCGTCTGGACCCGTTTCTTAATACTGCGTGTCTTATACGCACATACACATATATTAAGGTGAACCGATTTCGTTGTCGACTGCCCCTTCCACTGCATGAATAGTAATTAAACGTCACCGTACCCATTTAATTCATTTAACTAGGAAAAATACATTGTATTTATCAACTTAATTACTGATTTCAAGTAACTAGGTTACATGAACAGGGCTGTTATCATAACCTACCCCCCTTACAAAATTTTCATCCTCAAAAATTAGGATAATTCTGGGAAGTCTTTTCTCATATCTTCTTCTCGTTCCCACGTGACTTCCTCTATATTATGGTTATGCCACAATACTTTTACAAGTGGTATAACTTTATTCCTAAGTACTTTATCTTCTTTAGTTAAGATCCGCACAGGTTTCTTGTGGGCCATCCGACTTGCTCGAGTCATCCACTCTCTTTCTTTCTTTCTTTATTACTTTTACTTACCTTACTTTTCTATTTGTGGTTTAAAAGATAGGTACTTTAAAAACCGTGAATTTTTTTTTGGTAAAATACTTGCGGTCTTGTTTCCTTGAAATTACTTAGTAATATAAACATACTTTATTACATAAGTATACCTTTAAACTTACTTCACTTTATACATAATACACTTGTCTTGTCCTTATACATTTATACATACATTCTTGTAGTACATTCCTTTCACAGTGGATAGTTTGCGTAGCGGATCCACAACCCATCCATGACACTATAGGAATCTGCCTGCCAGTCCTTTTGCTCTCTCTTCATAATATAGGTTGTTTACCTTTGTTACCTACATCACAAATAAACTAGTGAACTAGAGCTCAATAAGTACAAACATACAGATAAAGCATGATTTACTGCCTAACACTTAAGGTTAGTCTGTTATGTGTGTCTATTTGCTATTCTTATGACTTCTTCGTTCTTTCTTTTCTGTCTTTTTCTTTTCTTTCTTTTCTTTTCTTTTCTTTTCTTTCTTTATCTTTCACTTGTGGGCCCGTGGTTAGATGTTCCTAATGCACATAGACCAATGGGGGAAGGGGGAGAGACCCACCAATCTACCCTAAGGTCAATCTTTACACTACCACACTTGGGGTGGCACATTAAACCATTAACTACCACACTTGGGGTAGCATCACACACTGCGGTGGAGGCTATTCTTAAACCTCATACTGGGGAGGTCGGTACACCAACCTTACATTTTCAGTCTTATTATCTTGCTTACATTTATGTTTCTTTACGTTAGCTTTTCATATTTATCTCGTTTTGTAAATAGGTTAGATCAATATGCCACAACATATATATAAACATATTTCTATCGTAAGTCAGTTCATGATAGACATGTAAATGTCTGTACTTACAGTGTTTGGGCTAAAGTAAGCTTTCTCTTGTCCTTTGAATTCTTGTGCCCGGCTCCCGTCGAGTTTCCTATAGATCGTAAGATCATCGGTTAATTACATTTTTATTAAATAGCTTTTGTTTTACTAAAATCTGAACTTTAGCTTTTAACAACTTCATTAAAGTCTTGTTACAACATTTAAAGCCTGAACAATCCTATTTAGACCTTTCTGGAACCTTTTTGCATAATTACCATTTTGTCCCAAACTTTTGATAAAATTACCGTTTTTCCCCTAGTAGGGTTTTTCTCCGTTTATTAAGCTTAAATTTTGATTTTGTCCTTTAAAATCCTGTTTAGACTCTTCTAGGGCTCTAACGATCTTTTCTGAGCAGTTCAGAAATTTTGGTCAAAACGATAAATAGTAACTTTGATCACCAATAATACTATTCATCGTGAATAATAACTTTGGCCTAGACTGTGAACATTTTATTTTACGGCTTAAACTAATTTTTCTAAGCCCAAAGGTCGTAAAATGACCTTCTAGGAGGTTTAATGCTCCTCTTTTGTCCTTTCTAAAATTCTCGGCCGAAATGACCATTTTGTCCTTAATGGGACCTTGATCGTAAAATTTGCATTTTAACGTTTTAACTGGGTTTTCTAGTCCCAAAAATCATAAAATAGTTTTTCTTAGGCCTTACCGAGCTTTTACGACATTTCTTATCGAAATGCTTGGGTTGCTGCTCACCCGACCCACGGGTGGTACTATTCCAACTCTCGGGGTCGTTTCTCGTTTTTCTAATCTTTCGGGACCTCAAATGGACGTTTCACTGTTTTAGAAATCGTCCATTGCCCTTCCTTGAGCCTAAGTCCCCGAGGAGCTCGGGTTTTCCCATTCCCGATCCTAATTTTACCCCTCGTTTTCTAAAATGCCCTTCGTGCCGTTATAAAAATTTCGGTAGCATTTCCGCTAAAATTCTATGTTCCCGGCGTTTAGGAAATGCCTCAAAACCATCTACCCTATTTTAACCTGTCACGTACTATACCACAAACCTAATTTTACGTAAAAGTTACAAACTTTTTACGTAAAATTTTCCATCAAAACATAATCATTTCTAACGGGATTTCAACCCGTTCTTTCTCATTTTTAAGCTCGGTTTAAAACACCAATTCCACGTCATTTCATTCCTTAACATATCACATCAATACAATCTTTTTACCGCTTAACTTATACACGGTTTCTTTAAGAAAACATAAACAAAATTTTTTTTCGAAACTTAATTTTTTCGTCATTAAATTTTCCACATCAATACATATTCATTACAACACAAAACTAACCTAATCCATCAAAACTTCATGCATTTTATTCCCTCGGCAAGCCACAGTTTTCTTTTAGGAAATCAAGCACAAAATTTATTTTCATGTTCTCTTCCTTTTCTCATCAATTTCACACATTAAACTTCATTGTCAAACCACTAGAATCAAAGCTTGACATAAAATTTTCATTCGCCAACACACACATACACATACACGGTTTCATATCACCACACGATCAAACTTTTTATTCTTGTTTCCAAAACTAACCAAACTTGATTTCCATGCTTTTCTTTGTCTCAATAAAACATATTAACACATAAACACAACAATCTAATGCAACCATCCTTCACTTTCCAACCATGGTAACCCACGGATTTTACTTGAAAAACAAGCACCCAAGTTGATGTTTTTCAACTCTATTTCATCACTTTCCTTATCTCTTCTTTTCACATGATTTACAATACCAAAACAACTAAATAAAATAATGAAATTTTAACTTCAAAGCAGCCCCATGTCCCACGGTTTTCACCCAAGAAAAATGAGAAGAAAACTTGGAAAAAAAAGAGGGTTTACCTTGCTTTCTTGATTTCTCGATGCTAGGGAGGGATTTTGCACAATTTCCTTGAAGAAAACTTGAAGAAAATTTCTTACTTCAATGGAGGAAAGTTCATGGCTGCAAGGGGGCTGAAGAAATATAATTTTTCTTGTTTCTTTCATGCCAAAACTGTGGGTATTTGAAGCCAAAAAGGATGGACCAATTTGCAATACTTTTAGGGACCTTTTTGCAAGCTTTTTGTGTAATTTTTCAAAACTTTAAGGATTGTTTTGTAATTAAATAAAATTGGGTAGATTTTTTTTTTCTGATTTTTCCTCTAAAAATTTGCCACCTTTCATCCCTAGAATCATCTTGAATTTGCTTGGTTTGATTTTTGACTTTTTGGTGTTGACTTTGCATCCTAACCATTAGATCAAAGTGACTTTAAACCCTAGCCCTTGGATCTTGATGTATCCATACATCCATTCAAAGTTTCACATTAAATCTTTGACTCTACATAATTATATTGGTCAAACTTTTTGACCAAAAGTCAAATCAAACCACTTTGCACCGAAATCGCGTAGACGAGTTTCTAAGGCTGTCCATGCGATCGGTTTTCCTTAATTCACACCGATTTACCTAAAAATTCATACCGTAAGTATTTCGTCCTTTAGTCCCATACAGTATATTTCTAAAAATTTTGAAACTAGAAAGGCATCATTTGTCCGATTTTGGTTTGGTAAAATTTTCCTTTCTTTCTCACACTCACTTTGGCATGGTTAAAACATTTTATTACACTCTAAATAGTGTTAAAACATATGTTTATGATTATCCACATTAAATTTATTGTGTATATATATTATACAAAATTTCTGAAGGCAGTAAAATTTCTCGGTTGTGACATTCACCCCTCCTTAAAAATTTTCGTCCTCGAAAATTAGAATAAGTAGGGGTACTTTTCTCTCATTTCTTCTTCTCTTTCCCACGTGGCCTCTTCTATACTATGATTTCTCCATTGGACTTTGACCAGTGGAATACTTCTATTTCTCAATATTTTCTCTTCTCGAGCAAGTATTTGTATAGGTTGCTCCTCATAGGATAAGTCTTCTTGAACTTGAATCGGCTCATAGTCCAGAACATGTGAAGGGTCTGATATGTACTTTCTCAGTATTGATACGTGAAAAACATTATGTACTGAGGACAACGCAGGTGGCAGTGCTATCTTATAGGCTACCTTTCCAACTCGGCTTATAATCGGAAAAGCCCCTATATATCTTAGACTTAGCTTCCCTTTCTTTCTAAATCCCATGACACCTTTTATTGGTGCTATCTTTAGGAATACGAAGTCCCCTTCATTGAATTCGAGGAATCTTCGCCTTTTGTCTGCATAACTATTTTGACGACTCTGCATAGTTTTTATCCTCTGTTGGATCTTCTTGACTGCATCAATTGTCTCCTGAATGAACTCGATCTTATGCAGTTCTTTCTCCCTAAGATCATACCAATGGATAGGAGATTGACATTTCCTCCATATAACGCTTCATAAGGAACCATCCTAATAGAGGCTTGATAAGTATTATTGTAGGGGAATTCAATCAATGGTAGCTTTTTATTCCATGCTCCTTTGAAATCTAGTACACATGCTCGAAGAATGTCTTCTAGCATTTTAATTATGCACTCAGACTATCCATCAGTCTGGGGGTGAAATGCAGTGCTTAATCTTAATTCTGAGCCCATCGCTTCTTATACACTTTTCTAGAAGTTAGATGTGAACCGACTGTCACGATCTGACACTATCATTGTCGGTATTTCATGTAATCTCACAATGTTGGCAATGTATAATTATGCCAATTTCTCCAACATGTACGTCATCTGTACGGGTATAAAGTGAGCAGACTTGGTCAATCGATCCACCATTACCCATATCACATCAAATTCTTCACTTGTCTTAGGCAATCCTACCACGAAATCCATAATCACGTGCTCCTATTTCCATTCTGGGATCTCCAATGGCTGTAACTCACTGCTGGCCGTTGATGCTCAGCTTTAATTCTCTGACATGTTAAACAACTGCTGACATGTTTAACAATGTCATTCTTCATCTTTCTCCACCAAAAGTACTGTTTTAGATCTTGGTATATTTTTGTACTACTTAGATGTACTGAATAAGGAGTATCATGTGCTTCTATTAGAATTCTTTTCTTTAAATCCTCCTTGTCTGGTATGCAAATTCATCCTTGAAAGAGTAGTATTCCATCATCAGAGAGGTGGAATTCTGATTTTTCATTCTTGGAAGCTTGTTCTCTAAGTCTTCTAAGAACACCATCCAGCTCTTAAGCTTCCTTAATTTCTTCTAGGATTATTGGCTTTAATTGCATTACTGCCAACTTTCCTGAAACTAGCTCCACTCCTAATGAGGAAATTTCGCACTGCAGCGGCTTAGGTAGCTTGTCGATGGCTACTCATTCTGACATTATTGACTTGTGACTCAACACATC
The DNA here is from genome assembly GCA_035233585.1 of Antiaris toxicaria. NCBI lineage: Eukaryota > Viridiplantae > Streptophyta > Magnoliopsida > Rosales > Moraceae > Antiaris > Antiaris toxicaria. Next base: position 29,907,746 of record CP141154.1, read on the forward strand.
TGCTACTCTGTTCGCCTTACCGAGGTGATACAAAATTTCACAGTCGTAGTCTTTTACCAGTTCTAGCCATCTTCTTTGTCTCATATTGAGCTCCTTCTGAGTGAAGAAATACTTTAAGCTCTGATGGTCCGTGAAGATCCTACACCGAGCTCCATATAAGTAATGCTGCCATATCTTAAGCGCAAACACAACTGCAGCTAACTCTAGATCGTGAGTTAGGTAATTCTTCTCATGCTCTTTGAGTTGGCGAGATGCATAAGCCTTTCCTTCTTACATCAAGACAGCTCCTAGTCCCATCCTAGATGCATCGCTATAAATATCAAACTCTCCCTCATCCTTAAGGATCGTAAGAATTGAAGCACTAGTCAACAGATTCTTCAATTCTTGGAAACTTTCTTCACATTTCTTTGTCCATTCAAATTTCTTCTCCTCACGAGTGAGGGCCGTGAGAGGGGCAGCTAATCTTACAAAGCCCTCTAGAAATATGCGATAGTATCCTGTCAATCCTAGGAAACTCCAGATCTTAGTCACATTCATTGGAGGAGACCATTTGCTAACAGCTTCTATCTTTACTAGGTCTACTGAAATCCCATCTTTAGAGACGACATGTCCTAAGAAATGGACTTTATCTAGCCAGAATTCACACTTCAAAAACATGGCATATAATTGGTGCTCCTTTAGAGTGTGTAATGCAGTCTGGAAATGCTCTTCATGTTCCTTTCGATTCTTCAAGTAAATAAGGATGTCATCGATAAATACAATGACAAACTTGTCCAAATATTCCTTAAATACTTGATTCATCAGATCCATAAAAGCAGCGAGGGCGTTTGTCAATCCAAAAGACATAATGAGGAATTTGTAGTGCTCGTATCGTGTTTGAAACGTGGTCTTTCGCATATCCTCTTCCTTGATCTTTAATTAATGATAACCAGATCGAAGGTCAATCTTTGAGAAGAACGGGGCTCCCTTGAGCTGATTGAATAAATCATCGATCCTTGGCAGTGGATACTTGTTCTTGATTGTAACCTTATTTAGCTTGTAGTAATCTATACACATCCTTAAAGTGTCGTCCTTTTTCTTCACGAAGAGGACTGGAGCTCTCCATGGTGAAAAACTAGGCCGAATAAAACCCTTCTCTAACAATTCCTTTAACTGAGCTTGTAGTTCCTTAAGCTTTGTTAGAGCCATTCTATACGCAGCCTTGGAAATTAGAGATGTTCCAGGCAACAACTCAATCTCAAAGGTGATTTCTCTATCTGGGGGAAGCCCTGGTAATTCTTTTGGAAACACTTCTACAAATTCATTTATCACAGGCACATCCTTAGGTTAAAGCTTTACCTCCTTGGTTGTGTCTATGACATATGCTAAATATCCAGTACAGCCACTAGATATTAGCTTTCTTGCCCTTATAGAACTAATCAACATGTTCACAATTTCTGAGAATGCCCTTTAAACTCGAATTGATCTTCTCTTCCAGACTGAAACACCACTTTTCGTCGTTGACAGTCGATTGTTACATTGTACTTTCCAAGGAAATCCATTCCAAGGATAACATCATAGCCAACTAATTCTAGTATGACTAAATCGATGTATAATTCTCTATTAGCAACAATTACTGGCACATGATGTAACCAGTGATCGGACAGTAATACCTCACTAGATGGCAAGGTTGTCTTAAAAACTTGTCCAATTTTATCCTTAGCATGATTAATTCTTTCTACAAAGTTATATGAGGCAAATGAATGCGATGCTCTTGAGTCAAATAAAACATGTGCAGGGCTTTAAGCGACAAGAAGCTGACCTGTCACTAAGTTGGAAGTGCCCATTTCTACATCTTCTTTGGTGTCGGCTAGAAGGTGCGCCTCTATCCTTGGTGTAATCTCTTGACACCTTGTTGAAGTGGATGATCCTTGTACGGCATGGACTTGACCAATTTGTCGAGGCTGGAAGGGTCCGAGTTGATTCTGTTAGTTGGATGTACAGGTCCTGGCAAAATGTCCTTCTTTGCTGCATATATAGCATGTAACAGTCCCAAATTTGCACTCGTCCCTATGCATTTTCCACACTATGGGCATGGTTGTTGATTTTGCACAACTTTAGGGCCTTGTCTCTGTTGAGTGTTTCAGGCATTTTGACTCCAATTTTCACTTGGGTTGGCTTTTCGCTTGTTGGAGTTTGTCTGATTTTGATTATTCTTCTGACTAGGCTTCATTCCTTGATTAGGCCTACTACTCTGGCCTACTTGGTTGTTCTTCTAAGTCTACTTCACAAGATCTCTTTCCTTCTTTTTCTCTTCCTATGCTTTCGTTCTTTCTTCTTTCGCTTGGCCCAAATGATGTTCTGCCCTCGTGGCTCTGCTCACACAGTCTACTATTGTGTTTGGTGGGGTCTCACCACTCTCTATAATTATGGCTATGTCTGATTGAAACATGTTAATCATCTTCCGTACCCGTTCTCCCTCTGTAGGTACCAGGTGTAGACATAATCGGCCAGTCTGTCAAATTTACAACAGGCCTTGGTCACTATTATGTCACCTTGTCTTAGATCATCAAACTCTCTTTGCTGAGGTCTAAGAGTGTCTAGGTTGAAAATTTTCCTATTAAACTCCTCTAGGAAGTCATTCTAGGTCATCCTCCTTGTATCTCTCTGCATTTTGACTGTCTTCCACTAGTATCGCGCATCCTTCTTTAGTATGCAGGAAGCGCATAGGACCTTTTCCTGGTCTGTAGGATTCATAAATTCAAAAATTGTCTACAGTGAAGCTAACCATTCTTCTGCCTCCAATGGGTCCATAGACCCTTCAAACTTTAGTGGCTTCATTTTCCTGAACTTCTGATACAAAGGTTCCCAATTAATCACTGGTTGGGTACCTACAACTATTTCTGGTGCAGTTGGTACAGGGGGTACAACTGGCTCTACAGCTGGCTGTGGTTCTGGGATTGGTACTTGAGGTGGAGGGGGATTTACTTGTTCTACATTTATTGGTTCTAGCAATTCTTGCAATCTCTGGTTCTGTCTCTTTTGCACATCTAGCCGAGCTTGAATATTGGCTAGTATAACGGCGAAATCAGTTTCTTGAGTTTGCCTAGCTCGTGTATGAACCATGTTATTGTGTAATCTATTACAAATAATAGCGACATGGTTTAGTGCTTATAACAATATAATAATCATCTAAAGACAAACTTACTTAGACTGAGTAGGTGCAGATACAGGAATGCCATGGAAGGTCGATGGAAGAACTGCTTGCTCTAATACCAACTCTTGTGGGCCACCTAACTTGCTCGAGTCATCCCCCTCTCTTTTTTTCTTTCTTTGCTTTTACTTAACTTGCTTTTCCCTTTGTGGTTTAAAAGATAGGCGCTTGAAAAACCGTGAATTTTTTTTTTTTTTTTTGTAAAATACTTGCGGTCTTGTTTCCTTGAAATTACTTATTAATATAAACCTACTTTATTACATAAGTATACCTTTAAACTTACTTTACTTTATACATAACACACTTGTCTTGTCTTTATACATTTATACATACATTCTTGTACTACACTCTTTTCACAGTGAATAGTTTGTGTAGAGAATCAACAACCCGTCCATGACACTGTAGGAATCTGCCTGCTAGTCCTTTTTCTCTCTCTTTATAATACAGGTTGTTTACCTTTGTTACTTACATCACGAACAGACTAGTGAGCGAGCTCAGTAAGTACAAACATACAGATAAAGCATGATTTACTGCCTAACACTTAAGGTTAGTCTGTTATGTGTGTCTATTTTCTATTCTTATGACTTCTTCGTTCTTTCTTTTCAATCATTTTCTTTTCTTTCTTTTCTTTTCTTTTCTTTTCTTTCTTTATCTTTCACTTGTGGGTCCCTGGTTGGACGTACCTAATGCACGTAGACCAATGGGGGAAAGGGGGACTGGCCCACCAATCTACCCCAAGGTTAATCTTTACACTACAACACTTGGGGTAGCACATTAAGCCATTAACTATGGTAGCACCACACACTGGGGTAGAGGCTATTCTTAAACCTCATACTGGGGAGGCCGGTATGCCAACCTTACACTTCCAGTCTTATTATCTTACTTACATTTATGTTTCTTTACGTTAGCTTTTCATGTTTCTCTCGCTTTGTAAATAGGTTAGATCAATATGCCACAACATATATATATATAAACATACTTCTATCGTAAGTCAGTTCGTGAGTAGACATGTAAATGTCTGTACTTACAGTGTTTGGGCTAAAGTAAGCTTTCTCGTGTCCTTTGAATTCCTGTGCCTAGCTCCAGTCGGGTTTCCTATAGACAGTAAGGTTGTCGGTTAATTACATTTTTATTAAATAGCTTTTGTTTTACTAAAATCTAAACTTTGGCTTTTAACAACTTCATTAAAGTCTTATTATAACATTTAAAGCCTGAACAATCTTATTTAGACCTTTCTGGAACCTTTTTGCATAATTACCATCTTACCCCAAACTTTTGGCAAAATTACCGTTTTGCCCCTAGTAGGGTTTTTCTCCGTTTATTAGGCTTAAATTTTGATTTTTTCCTTTAATATCTTGTTTAGACTCTTCTGGGGCTCTAATAATCTTTTTCTAGCAGTTCAGAAATTTTGATCAAAATGATGAATGACCACGCATAGTACTATTTATTGTGAATTGTAACTTTGACCTAGACTTTGAACATTTTATTTTACGGCTTAAACTGACTTTTCTAAGCCCAAAAGTCGTAAAATGACCTTTAAGGAGGTTCAACGCTCCACTTTTATCCTTTCAAAAATTTTCAGCCAAAATGACCATTTTGTCATTGACGGGACCTTAAATTGTAAAATTTGCATTTTAACGTTTTAACTGGGTTTTCTAGTCCCAAAAATCATAAAATGGTTTTTCTTAGGCCTTACTAAGCTTTTACGACATTTCTTGCCGCAATGCTCGGTTAGTATTCACCTGACCCCCGGGTGGTACTATTCTGATCCTTGGGGTCATTTCTCGTTTTTCCAACCTTTCGGGACCTCAAATGGACGTTTCACTGCTTTGGAAATCATCCGTTGCCCTTCCTTGAGCCTAGGTCCCCGAGGGGTTCGGGTTTTCCCATTCCCGGTCCTAATTTTACCCCTCGTTTCCTAAAATGCCCCTCGTGTCGTTATAAAAATTTCGACAGTATTTTTGCTAAAATTCTAGGTTTCGGACGTTTAGGAAACGCCTCAAAACCATATATCCTATTCTAACCTGCCATGTACTATACTACAAACCTAATTTTACGCAAAAGTTATAAACTTTTTATGTAAAATTTTCCATCAAAACATAATCGTTTCTAACAGGATTTCAACCCGTTCTTTCTCATTTTAAGGCCCAGTTTAAAACACCAATTCCACTTTGTTTCATTCCTTAACTTGTCACATCAATAAAATCTTTTTAACCCTTAACTCATACATGGTTTCTTTAAGAAAACCTAAACAAAATTTTTATTTCAAAGCCTCATTTTTTCATCATTAAATTTTCCACATCAATACATATTCATTACAACACAAAACTAACCTAATCCATCAAAATTTCATGCATTTTATTCCCTAGGTAAGCCACAGTTTTCTTTTAGGAAATCAAGCACAAAATTTATTTTCATGTTCTCTTCCTTTTCTTATCAATTTCACACATTAAACTTCATTGTCAAAACACTAGAAATCAAAGCTTGACATAAAATTTTCATTCGCCAACACACACATACACATACACAGTTTCATATCACCACACGATCAAACTTTTTATTCTTGTTTCCAAAACTAACCAAACTTGATTTCCATGCTTTTCTTTGTCTCAATAAAACATATTAACACATAAATACAACAATCTGATGCAACCATTTTTCACTTTCCAACCATGGTAACCCACGGATTTTACTTGAAAAACAAGCACCCAAGTTGATGTTTTTCAACTCTATTTCATCACTTTCCTTATCTCTTATTTTTCACATGATTTACAACACCAAAACAACTAAATAAAATAATGAAATTTTAACTTCAAAGCAGCCCCATGTCCCACGGTTTTCACCCAAGAAAAATGAGAAAAAAACTTGGAAAAAAAGAGGGTTTACCTTGCTTTCTCGATTTCTTGATACTAGGGAGGGATTTTGCACACTTCCCCTGAAGAATACTTAAAGAAAATTTCTTGCTTCAATGGAGGAAAGCTTGCGGCTACAAGGGTGCTGAAGAAACAGAATTTTTCTGGTTTCTTTCATGCCAAAACCGTGGGTATTTGAAGCCAAAAAGGAGGGACCAATTTGCAATACTTTTAGAGACCTTTTTGCAAGCTTATTGTGTAATTTTTCAAACCTTTAAGGGCTATTTTGCAATAAAATAAAATAGGGCTGATTTTTTTTCTGATTTTTCCTCTAAAAATTTGCCACATTTCATCCCTAGAATCATCTTGAATTTGCTTGGTTTGATTTTTGACTTTTTGGTGTTGACTTTGCATCCTAACCATTAGATCAAAGTGACTTTAAACCCTAGCCCTTGGATCTTGTTGTATCCATACATCCATTCAAAGTTTCACATTAAATCTTTGACTCCACATAATTATCTTGGTCAAACTTTTTGATCAAAAGTCAAATCGAATGACTTTACACCGAAATCGCGTAGACGAGTTTCTAAGGCTGTTCGTGCAATCGGTTTTCCTTAATTCACTCGGTTTGCCTAAAAATTCATACCGTAACTATTTCATCCTTTAGTGCCATACAATATATTTCTAAAAATTTTAAAACCGGAAAGGGATCATTTGTCCGATTTCGGTTCGGTAAAATTTTCCGTTCTTACTCACACTCGCTTTGGCATGGTTAAAACATTTCGTTACGTTCTAAATAGTATTAAAACGTATGTTTTACGATTATACACATAAAATTTATTGTGCACATATTATACAAAATTTCTAAAGACAGTAAAATTTCTCGGTTGTGACATTTCTCCTCGTACGTCAGATCGGCGTGGACTTCGATGGATCTTGGCTTAAAACGTGGGAGCTATCTGGAACGTACTTCTTCAGCATTGAGACATGGAAAACATTATGTACTGAAGCTAATTAGAGTGGGAGTGCTAATCTATAAGCTACCTTTCTGACTCTCTCGATGATCTCGAAGGGTCCTATATATCTAAGACTGAGCTTTCCTTTCTTCCCAAAGCACGTCACCCCTTTCATGGGTGCCCCCTTTCATGGGTGCCACCTGGAGAAAAATTGAATCTCCTTCTTGAAACTCAAGGGGTCTACAGTACTTGTCTGCGTAGCTCTTTTGGTGACTATGCACTATATCCAATCTCTCTCGTATTAGCTTCACGTCTGCTGTTGTATTCTTAATGAAGTTCATGCTAGTAAGCTATTTTTCTCCAGTCTCATGCCAATGCAAACAAGATCTGCATTTTCTTCTGTAGAGTGCCTTGTTGTTAGGAAATGCCCTAAGCATTAGAGACATTTTGATGCATTTATTTTGAATTAGATAATAAAATTATATATAGAGGTTATTCATTATTATCTGTCCTCATTTTATTTACATGTTAAAGTAAATGTAAGCAAATATGACTCCCTGACTACTTGTGTTAAATTGTTAGAACGTTGCATGCAATGGACTTTTGTATGTGAGAAGATAATTTTCTAAAGTAAATAGTCTAAACTAAGGTCTGTAGTTTATGGGGTTAGACCGAGCATCTAACTCATGTTAAGACTATTATATTGTCTAAAGGCTTGGAGGGGACGGTTTGTCTTGACTATCTGGAGCTGGACTCCCAAGTAGAGACATAGATATGTTGCTTGGTGGTGACTTATTAGACCAGGACTAAAGCGTGATTGATCTACGAAGTCCGCTTTGAGTGGATCGATCTGCTTTTGATGTTCATTATGCAGTAACCTTAATCCTGAGTAGATGGACAGCTTCATGTATATGACTTGTGTACTTTGATGTTCCAATGGCTAAAGCATCTCAGAGGTAGAATGCTTATAAACCGGTTCGTTGGGTGCATGACTTGTATACGATGAAGGGTTCGTTTACAGATATCGGAATCATAGCTCTAATGAGGAGTTAAGGGTATTCTCTTAAGGGCATTATATTGAATGTGAAAATGGACAAGGCCTTGGGTCATCTACTGGGCGGATGACTTCTTATTCATGTATGGTGAATAATCATTTTCTTTATTCGGTAGTATAATGGAACTTTAAGATAGCCTGATCAGTAGGATTAAACAGACTTTGACCTAAGGCTGATCATAGATATCATATAAGGGTTCTACATACATGATAAGGTCATCGGATGATAGCTTGTCACATGCTTACGTAATATGGTATATAATTGGGAGTTCAATTTCAGGTTTATAGTGGTGTGACTCTGAAATTAGTGATCATATGTTTAAGTTGTTTGTTAAAGAATGATGATCATATGGATTTGTGGGAGCCCGATTATATATGTCCAATTGGTTCCTCTACTAGCTCCACATAATTCCTTAACGTTTGGCAAAATTGATTTGTGTATGCTATTGGCTAGTTTATTATGCATGGATCGTGTTGACATAGGATTAGGATGGTGGACAAAATTCTATCCGGTTGGATTCAGATTTTGTTTTGGATAATAGAGTACACAATTATTCGAACTCCAAATAAAGTTGCTATGATTTTATTTGAGATTGGATTGGAGTTGTAGAAAATTATCTATAAGAACAAGAATTTGAAATACAACTGTTTTGTGGATTTTGAAATTTGAATTTTGAAATTTGAAATTTGAATTTTGAATTTTGAAATTTTAAATTTGAAATTTTAAATTTGAAATTTTAAATTTGAATTTGAAATTCAAATTTGAAATTCGAATTTGAAATTTGAAATTTTAAATTTTAAATTTTAAATTTGAAGTTTGAAATTCAAATTTTGAATCACAGTCCAAGTAGGATTCGAATTTCTTGTGGTAAATCCACATGGAATGAAATTTGAATTTGAGTTGGATATGGAGAGGAAAATCTTGTTAGAATCCTACTTGAATTTTGAATCCAAATCCTAACAATAATGGAAGAAAATTTTGAGGATTATCCTCATGGAATTTTCAGATTTTTTGTGGATAAGGTTCAAGGAAAAATTCAAGTTTCAATCCCAGTTGAATTTGGATTTTCTCCTCCCTGATAATGGTCGAATTTTTTTGAGTGAATCTCCTAGAAGATTTTCAGTTATTTTGGATAAGGATGAGATAAGATTCAAGCTTGAAAATCCTAGTGGAATTTTGATTCTTCCCTTATCCAAAAGTGGCCGAAATTTTTATTGGGATTTTCCCCTTGGATTTTCAGATTTTTTAGTTGAAAAAGGGAGATAAGATTCATGTTAAAATTTTGTTTAGATTTGAATTGGATAATCCTAATGTTGCCCAAAATTTTGTTGGGATTTCCCCTTGGATAATTTCAGATTTTATGTTATGGATAAGGGAGAAAATCTTCTCCTAATCCAATTCGAATTCAGAGAATCACCTCATGCAAGTCTATAAATAGAGGTCCTGCCACTCCAGTTCTCTTAGGCCATAGACTCTCAGGTAAGCAGGGTTATTGTTGCATAACTTACCGTGACAATAAGTTTTTTAGAGATCTGGGTGGTCAGAAGAAGACTAGCAGTGCTAGCATACCGATCGAGGTTCAGAGTGCCCACACATTCAGCCATTCAGGAATTGGAGAACAATAGAGAAGGCTAGTTGGTTAAAGCGCTCCGGTCATTCTCCTCCTGCAGATTGGCGTCCTTGAGGTATGAGTTTAAATTGTTGTTAGTTTATTGTATATGGCATCATGAGATATTTAATGACCTTGAAAAATTTTGATTGTTCCGCTATGCCATTTTGATACATTTTTATCGATTTATTTCCTACACTTGTACGGTGTCATCCCAATTGAGGAATGGTAGCTGTTATTATACAAGAACTCGATTAAAGGTGGCTTCTGGTTCCAGTTTCCTTTGAAGTCTAGGACACACCCTCTCAACATATTCACCAATGTCTGAATGCTTCGTTTGGATTGACCGTCAGTCTAAGGATGAAAGGCTGTGCTAAACTTCAATTTGGTTCCCAACGAGGCCTGGACGCTCTGTCAAAACCTGGAGGTGAAGCGTCTATCGCGATCTGAGATGATAGATTTTGGTACACCTTGCTGTTAGGAAATGCCCTAAGTATTAGAGACATTTTGATGTATTCATTTTGAACTGGATAATAAAATTATACTTAGAGGTTATTCATTACATTGCTATCTGTCCTCGTCTTATTTACATGTTAAAGTAAATGTAAGCAAATATGGCTCACTGACTGCTTATGTTAAAACTGTTAGAACGTTGCATGCAATGGACTTTTGTATGCGAGAAGACAATGTTCTAAAGTTAGCAGTCTAAACTATGGTCTGTAGTCTATGGGGTTAGACCGAGCATCTAACTCATGTTAAGACTATTATGTTGTCTAAAGCCTTAGAGGGGACGGTCTGTCTTGACTGTCTGGAGCTGGACTCCCAAGTAGAGACATGGATATGTTGCTTGGTGGTGACATATTAGACCGGGACTAAAGCGTGATTGATCTACGTAGTCCGCTATGAGTGGATCAATCTGCTTTTGACGTTCATTATGCAATAACCTTAATCCTGAGTAAATGAACTACTTCATGTATATGACTTGTGTACTTTGATGTTCCAATGGCTAAAGCGTCTCAGAGGTAGTAAGCTTATAGACCGGTTCGTTGGGTGCATGACTTGTATACGATGAAGGGTTTGTTTGCAGATATCGGAATCATAGCTCTGAGGAGTTAAAGGTATCCTCTTAAAGGCATTATACTGAATGTGAAAATGGACAAGGCCTTGGGTCGTCTGCTGGGCGGATGACTTCTTATTCACATATGGTGAATAATCATTTTCTAGATTCGGTAGTATAATGGAACTTTAAGATAGCCTGATCAGTAGGATTAAACGGACTTTGACCTAAGGCTGATCATGGATATCATATGAGGGTTTTGCATATATGACAAGGTCATTGGATGGTAGCTCGTCACAGGCTTACGTAATACGGTATATAATTGGGAGTTCAATTTCAGGTTTATAGTGGTGTGACTCTGAAATTAGTGATCATATGATTGAGTTGTTCGGTACAGAATGATGATCATATGGAATCACGGGAGCCCGATTATATATGTCCAATCAGTCCCTCTACTAGCTCCACATAATTCCTTAACGTTTGGCAAATTGATTTGTGTATGCTATTGGCTAGTTTATTATGCATGGATGGTGATGACACAGGATTAGGATGGTAGACAAGATTCTCTCCGGTTGGATTCAGATTTTGTTTTGGATAATAGAGTACACAGTTATTCGAACTCCAAATAAAGTTGCCATGATTTTATTTGAGATTGGATTGGAGTTGTAGAAAATTATCCATGAGAACAAGAATATGAAATACAACCGTTTTGTGGAATTTGAAATTTGAATTTTGAAATATGAAATTTGAATTTTGAAATTTGAAATTTGAATTTTGAATTTGAAATTTGAATTTGAAATTTGAATTTGAAATTCGAATTTGAAATTTGAATTTGAAATTTAAATTTGAAATTTGAAATTTGAAATTTGAAATTTGAATTTGAAATTTGAATTTGAAATTTGAAATTCAAATTTTGAATCACAGTCCAAGTAGGATTCGAATTTGTTGTGGAAAATCCACAAGGTTTGAAATTCGAATTTGAGTTGGATTTGGAGAGGATAATCTTGTTAGAATCCTACTTGAATTTTGAATCCAAATCCCAACAAATAAGGGACGAAATTTTGAGGATAATCCTCATGAAAGATTTCGGATTTTGTGGATAAGATTCAAGGGAATATTCAAGCTTCAATCCTAGTTGAATTTGGTTTCTCTCTCCTCCCAAAAGTGGCCGAAATTTTGGATCCCTAAATCCAAGGAGAATTCGGTTATTTTTTGGATAAGGTTAAGATGAGATTTTGCTTGAGAAATCCTAGTGGAATTTTGATTCTCCCTTATCCATAATGGCCGAAATTTTTTGGAGGATTTTCTCCTTGTGAATTTCGGATTTTTTGGTTGAAAAAGGGAGATAAGATTCTAGTTAAAATCTTGTTGAGATTTGGATTGGATCCATCCTAAGAAAACCGAATTTTGGTGGAGATTATCCCTTGGAAAAATTCGGATTTTATGGGTTTGGATAAGGGAAAATATCTTTTCCTAATCCAATTCAAATTCAGAGATTCACCTCATGCAGGTCTATAAATAGAGGTCCTGCCACTCCAGTTCTCTTAGACCACAGACTCTCAGGTGAGCAGGCTTATTGTTGCACAGCTCATCGTGACAATAAAGTTCTTTAGAGATCTGGGTGGTCGGAAGAAGACTAGCAGTGCTAGCATACCGATCGAGGTTCAGAGTGCCCACACACTCAGCCATTCGGGAATTGGAGAATAGTAGAGAAGGCTAGTTGGTTGAAGCCTCCGGTCACTCTCCTCCTGTTCATTGGCGTCCTTGAGGTATGAGTTTTAATTGTTGTTGATTTATTGTATATGGCATCATGAGATATTTAACGATCTAAAAATTTTTATTGTTCCGCTGCGCCACTCTGATACGTTTTTACCGGTTTATTTTCCTACAAGTGGTATCAGAGCCATCTCATGACTATGCCATGTACATAAATTTAGACAATTACTTAGTCTTTTTATTTATGTATGGATTTGATATTTAGAGAGTGGCATTCTAGGGTTCCTTTATGTTGTTATCATGTATTATGTATAAAGTATGTGGTTATTTTAATTTTTTGAATTATTATAAGCATGCTTGTTTATGCCGGTTATGGTTCCTTAGAATTTAGAAAAATTGTATCTAGGAATTTTTTATGTAACCATGGGAGCAGTTTATTTACACTGTAATTTTCCCATGGATTTTAATTTTTGTCTCTTAGAATTTTTATGGATAGAATTTTGTACACCGGAAACGGTATAGGAATTTTTTATGTAATTATTCTTGGAGGAGATTGAAGATTGAAGACCGTAATTTATTTTTCCCAAAAGTTAAATTTAATTTAAAGGTTGAAATTTTGATTGTGTGGAAAATTTCAATTTAATTGGGATTCAAATTAATTTTTGGAGATCCTAAAAGATAAATTGGAATATGGCACGAAAATCGAGACACGACCCCTCGGGATAGGCCGACAAACCTTGGTGGGGCTGCAGCCCCTGCCCTCGGGCAGGATGGGGCTGCGGCAGCCCCTGTGCAGGCCCACACCACCCACGGTCGCAGGCTCTGCCTGCAGCCAGGGGTGGCCGTGGCCTGCCCAAGGCTGGCCGCAGCCTGGGCGTGCAGCCACTGGCTGCAGGCGCTGCCTGCAGCCTGCCGGCTGCTGCGCCCAGCCTGGGCGTGCAGCCTGGTGCTGCAGGCTTGGCCTGCAGCCCGGCAAGCTGCACAAGGGGCGGCCGTGGGCTGCCAGCCCCTCCGGGGTTGGTGGCTGCCCACGGCGGCTGCCACCTACGGGGGTGGCGGTCCGACGGTCCAAAAATCAGAAAATTTTGATTTTTAAATTTGAGATTTAATTTTAAATCATGTTTAAAAATATGTAATTGAAAATTTGAAATTTTTGAAATTACATATTACACATGATGATTAAAATTGTTTAAAATTTGAATTAGAAATTTAAATTTGAAATTCGAATTTGGTATTTGAATTTGAAATTTAAATTTTTGGAGATTTAAATTTTAAATAATTCTTGGGATGAGAAATAAATGGAGAGGCTACATAAAGATGGATACAAGAAGACGGAACAAAATTCAAGACCCAAAGAATGCTTTGGATGGAATTTTGTAATCTTTATTTTCTTTGTTCTAGGATGGAACCATGGCTTGGTTATTCTGTCAATTATTTTTTCTGTGATATGTCATGGATGTATAAATATGTATTGATGGATGTTTTGTATGCATATTTGATAACATGTCATATAGGATAGGTGAGTGCCGCTCATACTATATTGATCATACATAATTTGTCAAAACTTGCATGTTTTTCAAAATATTGAGTGGGAGAGGGTTTCAAACAAAACCCACGGCCTCCATTGTTGATCCATATGTGAAAGCATGGTAACGCCTCACGTCAGTTCCGACCTGACCACACCCCTCGGTAGGTGTTTACCGCCACCGGTATACTAGATTGGATCTCCTATGTGGAAAACGTGTTCGGGTGCGATCCTATTCATGACCACCCCTCAGTGGCTTGGTAGGACGTGGATCGGGCTACGTAAACAATGGTTATACACTCAAGACTCGTTTAGTTATTAACCTTCCCTAGAAGCTCTGTTAACTAAACTGGTGGCCAAACAAGCGGTTATTAATATATGTCTTAACCTTGGAGGATTTAAGGTAACATATATTAATTGGACGGGGTCCATGTTCCGGCTATTTGTTCTCATGACCACCCCTCGGTGGCTTGGGGCAATAGGTGCTGAGAATTACCGTTGCAATGCTACATGTTTTTTTCAAGTTTCATGTAGGAACATACTTGTATGTTTTATTTGCTAAATTATCTGCATATTTGCTTGGGCTTTGTAATGATGTCTAGTATAATTTTATTTCAGTTCAAAATGTCACCGACACCCCTCATTTCGATACTTACTGAAAATAAGTTGAATGGTGACAATTATAAAGATTGGAAAAGAAATCTATTAATAGTTCTCAGCTGCGAGAGACACAAGTTCGTACTGGACGAACCATGCCCACCTGGGCCCAAACCTGACACACCACTTGAGGAGGTCCCGGTTGCCTATAATCGTTGGAGAGAATCCAATGAAATAGCTCGATGCTACATCCTTGCTAGCATGACGAGTGCTTTACAAAAGCAGCATGAGACTTATCAAGTTGCTAGGGAGATCATGGAAAATCTGGAGGACATGTTCGGAGGCCAAGAAAAATTGGCTCGACAGTCCGCTATCACCAGCATTATGAACTCCAAGCAAAAGGCTGGTGCTCCGGTGAAGGACCATATGATCACTCTAATGGGATTCTTCGCTGAAGCTGCCGAGAATGGTGCTGAGTTAGACTACAACACCCAGATCGAGATGGTGTTCAAGACTCTGTCTAAAGATTTTGTGGGGTTTAAGGCCGCATACAATCTGGCGACAAAGGAGTTAGGACTTACCGAGCTCATGAAGCAACTACAGGCTTATGAGCGGATGATCAGGGATGAAGATGTGGTCCGACCTAAAGGAGAGGCCAATTTGGCAGAATCTTCCAATCCCTCACGGAAGAGGAAGAGGCCAAATAAGAAGCAAGTGGCTTCCAGTTCTTCTAATCCTCCTGTCTCGGACGGGAAGAAGAAGAAGAAGAACAAGAAGCCAAAGGACCCTAAAAAGTCCAAATGCTTCCACTGTGGGAAGGTAGGTCACTTCAAAAAGGCTTGCCGGGAATTCCTAGCCTCCAAGGGCAAGGAAGGTAAGGAACTTCATTACTTAGAAGCGTGTTTGGTGGAAGAATCGAAAGACACATGGGTCATTGATTCGGGCGCCACTAATCATGTTTGTGTTTCTATGCAGGGGTTCGTGGAAACGAGAAGTCTACATGATAGGAGCCTCTCGTTGCGGACTGGAGATGGTAGCTTTGTGGTGGCTGAGGCAGTGGGAGACGTTCATCTTTATTTTGATCAATTTAGGTTTATTTTATTGAAAGACTGTTTTTATGTTCCTAATTTTAGGAGGAACCTTATATCGGTAGCTTGTTTAATAAAGGATTCTTATTCAGTTTCTTTTAGTAAAAGAGTTGATATTCGTAGAAATAAGTCTTTTATCTGTTCTGGATGGATGGATGGAAACCTATATTTGATCAGACCAAAGATGTACTCACTGCTTGACACTGAATTAATTGATAACTCTAAAAGGTTGAAAGTTTCTCACTCTAACAAGGCGTATCTTTGGCATTTAAGACTTGGTCATATTAATCAGGATAGGATTCAAAGATTGGTGAAAGACGGTCCTCTGGAATCTCTGGAGGAGGTACGACTTCCCCAATGTGAGTCTTGTCTAGAGGGTAAGATGACTAAGAGGTCTTTTGGAGCTAAGGGTACAAGGGCACAAGAGCTCTTAGAAATTGTGCACACTGACGTATGTGGCCCCATGAACGTCACAGCACGAGGAGGGTTCGAGTACTATGTCTCTTTCATAGATGATTACTCGAGGTATGGATATGTGTATCTGATGCACCGCAAGAGCGAAACCTTTGACAAGTTCAAAGAGTATCGTGCGGAAGTGGAAAAGCAATTGGATAAATCCATAAAGACACTTCGATCTGATCGAGGTGGCGAATACCTCTCCGATGAATTTCTAGGACATCTTGTAGAGAATGGGATATTATCTCAATTGACTGCACCTGGTACTCTACAACAGAATGGTGTAGCCGAAAGGAGAAACAGGACCTTATTGGATATGGTACGGTCCATGATGAGTTACTCAACGCTGCCATTATCATTTTGGGGACATGCTTTACAAACGGCGTGCTATATTATGAACCAAGTTCCGAGCAAATCAATTCCTAGAACTCCGTATGAATTGTGGCGTGGCAGGAAGCCCTCCCTTGGACATATGAGAATATGGGGCTGCCCGGCACATGTACTGGATGGGGATGCGAAGAAGTTGGAACCAAGATCAGAATTGTGCATGTTTGTAGGGTATCCAAAAGGAACTAAAGGAGGTCTGTTCTATAACCCGAAGGAACAAAAGGTCATTGTCTCAACCCATGCGACATTCTTGGAGGAAAGTCACATGAATGACTTTAAGCCTCGAAGCAAAGTGGTGCTAGAGGAGTTATCGGGTGAAAGAACTGCTCCA
This sequence comes from Antiaris toxicaria, assembly GCA_035233585.1. Classification (NCBI taxonomy): domain Eukaryota; kingdom Viridiplantae; phylum Streptophyta; class Magnoliopsida; order Rosales; family Moraceae; genus Antiaris; species Antiaris toxicaria. Next base: position 29,924,568 of record CP141154.1, read on the forward strand.
CAGATTTCGGTCTTGGATGCAAGTCCGAGTTCCAGTGAAAGACCTGCAGACGATCAACAATTTAGGGTGCCTCGTCGTAGTGGGAGGGTTTCTAAGAAACCTAATTTCTTTATGTATGATGCTGAGGTATACCAGGCCGAGGCTCATGAGCATGAGGAAGATCCGGTCACATATGATGAAGCTATAAAGGATGTTGATTCTAGATCTTGGAAACAGGCTATGAACAATGAGATGGATTCTATGAAATCCAACTCTGTTTGGGAACTTGTAGATTTGCCGGATGGGATAAAACCCATTGGATGCAAATGGGTCTACAAAAGAAAGAAGGATGCGGAAGGGAGAGTGGAAACTTTCAAAACTAGACTGGTTGTAAAGGGATACACGCAAAAGGCTGGAATCGATTACGAGGAAACATTTTCGCCTGTTGCTATGCTTAAGTCTATCCGTATTCTTCTATCCATTACTGCGGCTCTCGATTACGAGATCTGGCAAATGGATGTCAAGACGGCATTCTTAAATGGCCATCTTGAAGAGTGTATCTATATGATACAGCCCGAAGGGTTCGTAGCAAAAGGCCAAGATAGGAAAGTCTGCAAGTTGCTTAGATCCATTTATGGATTAAAGCAGGCATCCCGCTCATGGAACCAGAGGTTTGATCAAGCGATTAAGACATTTGGTTTTGAGCAGAACGTTGATGAACCTTGTGTTTATAAACGTATTAAGGATGGAAAAGTGGTCTTTCTGATACTCTATGTCGATGATATACTACTCATTGGGAATGATGTAGGGAACTTATCATCGGTCAAGCTTTGGTTACACCAACAGTTTGACATGAAGGACTTGGGAGAAGCTAATTATGTTCTAGGCATTCGTCTCTTCAGAGATCGAAAGAACAAAATGATAGCGTTATCCCAAGCTTCATACATAGATAAAATAATTGACAAATATGCAATGCTAGAGGCAAAGAAAGGCTCACAACCTTCTATTGCCGGTTTAACTCTTTCATTGGATGACTGTCCCAAGACATCGGAAGAAAGAGAGCGTATGAGTAAGGTCCCTTATGCATCCGCTGTGGGTAGCCTTATGTACGCTATGCTTTGCACTCGCCCGGACATATGTTTTGCAGTAGGTATGGTGAGTCGATATCAAGCGAATCCTGGAACCAAGCACTGGCAAGCAGTAAAGCATATACTCAAGCATCTTAAGAGAACGAGGGATTATATGCTAGTGTATTCTGGAGGGGACCTAACACCCGTAGGATACACGGACTCAGACTTCCAGACTTGTAAGGATTCGAGGAAATCGACATCTGGATCAGTGTTTTTACTCGGAGGAGGCGCCATTGTGTGGAGGAGCGTGAAGCAGGGCTGCACAGCTGACTCTACTATGGAGGCTGAGTATGTGGCTGCGGCTGAGGCATCTAAAGAAGCGGTTTGGCTCCGCAAGTTCTTTAGAGACCTTGAGGTCATTCCGGGTGTTGACAAGCCTATCACACTTTACTGTGATAATACAGGGGCTATTGCCAACACAAGGGAATCTCGGCACCACAAGAGGACCAAGCACATCGATCGGAGGTATCACATTATTAGAGGGCATGTGGAGACAGGACAAGTGGATGTATGTCAGATCGCGTCCGAGGACAACATCGCTGATCCCTTTACTAAGACTTTGGTAGCTAGAAGCTTTGAGAGGCATGTAGAGGCGATGGGGATGCGTAACATGGCACATCTACTGGCTTAGGGCAAGTGGGAGATTGTTAGGAAATGCCCTAAGTATTAGAGACATTTTGATGTATTCATTTTGAACTGGATAATAAAATTATACTTAGAGGTTATTCATTACATTGCTATCTGTCCTCGTCTTATTTACATGTTAAAGTAAATGTAAGCAAATATGGCTCACTGACTGCTTATGTTAAAACTGTTAGAACGTTGCATGCAATGGACTTTTGTATGCGAGAAGACAATGTTCTAAAGTTAGCAGTCTAAACTATGGTCTGTAGTCTATGGGGTTAGACCGAGCATCTAACTCATGTTAAGACTATTATGTTGTCTAAAGCCTTAGAGGGGATGGTCTGTCTTGACTGTCTGGAGCTGGACTCCCAAGTAGAGACATGGATATGTTGCTTGGTGGTGACATATTAGACCGGGACTAAAGCGTGATTGATCTACGTAGTCCGCTATGAGTGGATCAATCTGCTTTTGACGTTCATTATGCAATAACCTTAATCCTGAGTAAATGAACTACTTCATGTATATGACTTGTGTACTTTGATGTTCCAATGGCTAAAGCGTCTCAGAGGTAGTAAGCTTATAGACCGGTTCGTTGGGTGCATGACTTGTATACGATGAAGGGTTTGTTTGCAGATATCGGAATCATAGCTCTGAGGAGTTAAAGGTATCCTCTTAAAGGCATTATACTGAATGTGAAAATGGACAAGGCCTTGGGTCGTCTGCTGGGCGGATGACTTCTTATTCACATATGGTGAATAATCATTTTCTAGATTCGGTAGTATAATGGAACTTTAAGATAGCCTGATCAGTAGGATTAAACGGACTTTGACCTAAGGCTGATCATGGATATCATATGAGGGTTTTGCATATATGACAAGGTCATTGGATGGTAGCTCGTCACAGGCTTACGTAATACGGTATATAATTGGGAGTTCAATTTCAGGTTTATAGTGGTGTGACTCTGAAATTAGTGATCATATGATTGAGTTGTTCGGTACAGAATGATGATCATATGGAATCACGGGAGCCCGATTATATATGTCCAATCAGTCCCTCTACTAGCTCCACATAATTCCTTAACGTTTGGCAAATTGATTTGTGTATGCTATTGGCTAGTTTATTATGCATGGATGGTGATGACACAGGATTAGGATGGTAGACAAGATTCTCTCCGGTTGGATTCAGATTTTGTTTTGGATAATAGAGTACACAGTTATTCGAACTCCAAATAAAGTTGCCATGATTTTATTTGAGATTGGATTGGAGTTGTAGAAAATTATCCATGAGAACAAGAATATGAAATACAACCGTTTTGTGGAATTTGAAATTTGAATTTTGAAATATGAAACTTGAATTTTGAAATTTGAAATTTGAATTTTGAATTTGAAATTTGAATTTGAAATTTGAATTTGAAATTCGAATTTGAAATTTGAATTTGAAATTTAAATTTGAAATTTGAAATTTGAAATTTGAAATTTGAATTTGAAATTTGAATTTGAAATTTGAAATTCAAATTTTGAATCACAGTCCAAGTAGGATTCGAATTTGTTGTGGAAAATCCACAAGGTTTGAAATTCGAATTTGAGTTGGATTTGGAGAGGATAATCTTGTTAGAATCCTACTTGAATTTTGAATCCAAATCCCAACAAATAAGGGACGAAATTTTGAGGATAATCCTCATGAAAGATTTCGGATTTTGTGGATAAGATTCAAGGGAATATTCAAGCTTCAATCCTAGTTGAATTTGGTTTCTCTCTCCTCCCAAAAGTGGCCGAAATTTTGGATCCCTAAATCCAAGGAGAATTCGGTTATTTTTTGGATAAGGTTAAGATGAGATTTTGCTTGAGAAATCCTAGTGGAATTTTGATTCTCCCTTATCCATAATGGCCGAAATTTTTTGGAGGATTTTCTCCTTGTGAATTTCGGATTTTTTGGTTGAAAAAGGGAGATAAGATTCTAGTTAAAATCTTGTTGAGATTTGGATTGGATCCATCCTAAGAAAACCGAATTTTGGTGGAGATTATCCCTTGGAAAAATTCGGATTTTATGGGTTTGGATAAGGGAAAATATCTTTTCCTAATCCAATTCAAATTCAGAGATTCACCTCATGCAGGTCTATAAATAGAGGTCCTGCCACTCCAGTTCTCTTAGACCACAGACTCTCAGGTGAGCAGGCTTATTGTTGCACAGCTCATCGTGACAATAAAGTTCTTTAGAGATCTGGGTGGTCGGAAGAAGACTAGCAGTGCTAGCATACCGATCGAGGTTCAGAGTGCCCACACACTCAGCCATTCGGGAATTGGAGAATAGTAGAGAAGGCTAGTTGGTTGAAGCCTCCGGTCACTCTCCTCCTGTTCATTGGCGTCCTTGAGGTATGAGTTTTAATTGTTGTTGATTTATTGTATATGGCATCATGAGATATTTAACGATCTAAAAATTTTTATTGTTCCGCTGCGCCACTCTGATACGTTTTTACCGGTTTATTTTCCTACACTTGCAGCCTCACTATCTGAGCTACATACATTTTTGCTAGTCTTTCTACCGAGTAGCTCATTTTCATAGCTAGAAACCGAGCTAATTTCATCAATCTATCTACAATTACCCAGATTGCGTCATTGCCGCTTGACGTCCTCAACAATCTAACTATGAAATCCATAGTGATTTGATCCCATTTCCACTTGGGCCGCTCGATCTTCTGCAGTTTCCCTGCCGGTCATTGATGTTCTACCTTAATCCTTTGACACGTAAGGCATCTTGCAATGAATTCGACGACGTTGTTCTTCATTCCTGGCCACCAAAAACTCTCTTTCAAGTCCTTGTACATCTTGTTTGTCCCTTGATGTATAGAATATGTTGTCTGGTGAGCCTCTGAAAGGATTCATTTCTTGAATGCTTCCTCCTTTGGGACACATACTCTTCCTCTGTAATAGAGTATTCCGTTCTTAGAGACTCAAAACTTAGGACTCTTATCCTCTATGGCTTCCTTTTTAAGCTTGTTCAAGAACAAATCAAGGTCCTGATCGGTCTTAATTTCTTCTAGGAGCATTGATTGGAGGGTCATTTAAGATAACCTCCCCGTCAAAATCTCAACCTCACTGCTGCGTAGCTCCTTTTGTAGTGCTTTTGACAAGGTACTGATAGTCATAAGTGACGAAGAGTTCTTTCTACTCAGCACATCGGCTATCCTATTGGCTTTCCCTGGATGGTATAGGATCTCACAGTCATAATCCTTTACCAGTTCTGGCCATCTTTGTTGCCTCATGTTAAGCTCCTTCTGTGTAAAGATGTACTTGAGGCTCTGGTGGTCTGTGTAAATTTTGCACTTGACGCCGTACAGGTAGTGCCTCCATATCTTGACCGTGAAAACGACCACTGCTTTATGTAGTTCTTTTCATGGTCCTTGAGTTATCGCGAGGTGCGCATGACCACTCTACCATTCTGCATCAATACGGCCCCTAGTTCGGTCTTGGATGCGTCGCTGTAAATCACAAAGTTTCTCTGGCCAGCATCTGGAATGGTTAATATTGGAGCACTTGTGAGTCTATGTTTTAACTCCTGGAAGCTCTTCTCATACTTATCTGTCCACTCATACTTCTTATCCTTCTTGGTGAGTGCTTAAGTAGAGTAGCTAGCTTCGAAAAGCCTTCGATGAAGTATCGATAATAACCTGCTAGACCTAGGAAACTATGGATTTCTGTCACATTTCTTAGGGTTAACCACATGCTAACGGCTTCAACATTTGCTGGGTCCATAGATATGTAGGGAAATAAATCGGTAAAAACGTATCAGAGTGGCACAGCGGAATAGCAAAAAATTTTAGATCGTTAAATATCTCATGATGCCATATACAATAAACCAACAACAATTAAAACTCATACCTCAAGGACGCCAATCTTGCAGGAGGAGAATGACTGGAGGCTTCAACCAACTAGCCTTCTCTACTATTCTCCAATTCCCGAATGGCTGAGTATGTGGGCACTCTGAACCTCGATCTGTATGCTAGCACTGCTAGTCTTCTTCCGACCACCCAGATCTCTAAAGAACTTTATTGTCACGATGGGCTGTGCAACAATAAGCCTGCTCACCTGAGAGTCTGTGGTCTGAGAGAACTGGAGTGGCAGGACCTCTATTTATAGACCTGCATGAGGTGATTCTCTGAATTTGAATTGGATTAGGAAAAGATATTCTCCCTTATCCATAACCATAAAATCTGAATTTTCTATGGGAGAATCTCAACAATAAAATTCAGCCATTATGGATAAATCCAATCCAAATCTAAACAAGATTTTAACTAGAATTTTATCTCCCCTTTTTCAACCAAAAAATCTAAAATTCTTAGGAGAAAATCTCCTCCACAAATTCGGCCACTTTTAGGATAAGGGAGAATCAAAATTCCACTAGGATTTTCAAGCTTGAATCTTATCTCATCCTTATCCAAAATAACTGAATTTTCCTAGGAGAAAAACTCCAAAATTTCAGCCACTTTTCAGGGAGGAGAGAATCCAAATTCAACTGGGATTGAAACTTGAATTTTTCCCTTGAACCTTATCCACAAAAACCGAAATTCTATTGAGGATTATCCTCAAAATTTCGTCCACCTTTTGTTAGGATTTAGATTCAAAATTCAAGTAGGATTCTAACAAGATTATCCTCTCCAAATCCAACTCAAATTCGAATTTCAAACCTTGTGGATTTTCCACAACAAATTCGAATCCCACTTGGACTGTGATTCAAAATTTGAATTTCAAATTTCAAATTCGAATTTCAAATTCAAATTTCAAATTCGAATTTCAAATTCAAATTTTAAATTTCAAATTTCAAATTCGAATTTCAAATTCAAATTTCAAATTCGAATTTCAAATTCAAATTTCAAATTCGAATTTCAAATTCAAAATTCAAATTTTAAAATTCAAATTTCAAAATTCAAATTTCAAAATCCACAAAACAGTTGTGTTTCAAATTCTTGTTCTCATGGATAATTTTCTACAACTCCAATCCAATCTCAAATAAAATCATGGCAACTTTATTTGGAGTTCAAATAATTGTGTACTCTATTATCCAAAACAAAATCTGAATCCAACCGGAGAGAATCTTGTCTACCATCCTAATCCTGTGTCATCACCATCCATGTATAATAAACCAGCCAATAGCATACACAAATCAATTTGCCAAACGTTAAGAAATTATGTGGAGTTAGTAGAGGGACTGATTGGACATATATAATCGGACTCCCGCAAATCCATATGATCATCATTCTTTTACCGAACAACTCAATCATATGATCACTAGTTTCAGAGTCACACCACTATAAACCTGAAACTGAACTCCCAATTATATACCGTATTACGTAAGCCTGTGACAAGCTATCATCCAATGACCTTGTCATGTATGCAGAACCCTCATATGATATCCATGATCAGCCTTAGGCCAAAGTCCGTTTAATCCTACTGATCAGGCTATCTTAAAGTTCCATTATACTACCGAATAAAGGAAATGATTATTCACCATATGTGAATAAGAAGTCATCCGCCCAGCAGACGACCCAAGGCCTTGTCCATTTTCACATTCAGTATAATGCCTTTAAGAGGATACCCTTAACTCCTCATTAGAGCTATGATTCCGATATCTGTAAACGAACCCTTCATCATATACAAGTCAGGCACCAAACGAATCGGTCTATAAGCTTACTACCTCTAAGACGCTTTAGCCATTGGAACATCAAAGTACACAAGTCATATACATGAAGCTGTCCTTTTACTCAGGATTAAGGTTACTGCATAATGAACGTCAAAAGTAGATCGATCCACTCAAAGCGGACTTCGTAGATCAATCACACTTTAGTCCCGGTCTAATATGTCACCACCAAGCAACATATCTATGTCTCTACTTGGGAGTCCAGCTCCAGACAGTCAAGACAAACCATCCCCTCCAAGGCTTTAGATAACATAATAGTCTTAACATGAGTTAGATGCTCGGTCTAACCCCATAGACTACAGACCATAGTTTAGACCGCTAACTTTAGAACATTGTCTTCTCGTATACAAAAGTCCATTGCATGCAACGTTCTAACAGTTTAACACAAGCAGTCAGGGAGCCATATTTGCTTACATTTACTTTAACATGTAAATAAGATGAGGACAGATAGCAATGTAATGAATAACCTCTATATATATAATTTTATTATCCAGTTCAAAATAAATACATCAAAATGTCTCTAATGCTTAGGGTATTTTCTAACAAGATACTCTTTCCTTGGAGACCACTTGGAGAACTTGGCGAACTTGGCATATAGCTGATGGTCCCTTAGCTTACGTAAGACTATCCTCAAGTGCTCTTTGTGCTCTTCTCTTATCTCAGAGTATATAAGTATGTCATCAATGAACATAATGACATACTTATCTAAAAAGTTTTTGAACACACGGTTCATCAGGTCCATGAAGGCCGCTGGGGTGTTAGTTAGTCCGAATGACATAACGAGGAACTCGTAGTGTCCATACCACATTTGGAAAGCTATCTTAGGTACATCCTCATTCCTAATTCGCAATTGTTGGTACCCAAAACGTAGGTCTATTTTCGAGAATACTACAGCACCTCGAAGCTAATCGAACAGATCGTCGATCTGTGGCAACAGATACTTATTCTTTATCGTGATCTTATTTAGCTCCCTATAGTCTATGCAGATCCTTAGCGTTTCGGCCTTCTTCTTCACGAATAGAACAAGTGCTCCCCAAGCTGAATAGGTCTGTCAGATGAATCCCTTGTCCATCAGTTCCTTTCGCTGGGTTTAGAGTTCCTTTAACTCAGCAAAGGCCATTCGATACAAGGCCTTGGAGATGGGGGCTGACCCTGGTAGAAGCTTGATCTCAAATGCTATTTCATGCTCTGGCAGAAGCCCTAGAAGATCCTCTGGAAATACCTCCATGAACTCTTTAACCACCGGCACGCTATCCAGTCCTATCTCTACTTCTTGAGTTTTGTCCACTACATCCGCTAGGAAGCTGGTGCATTCGCTGGACAACAGCTTGTGGGCCTTTATTACTGAAATCATCGTCTTTGGCTGTTTTAGTGACAAACCCTTATAGATAAACATCTCGTTTCTGATCGGTTTAAAAGTAACCTCCCGCCTTCGATAATCTATGACGGCATTGTACTTTGTGAGGAAGTCCATCCTCACAACTACATCATAGTCATACATGTCGAGGATGATCAGGTTGATACTTAACTCTCACACATAGATAATTACTGGCATGTGACGTATCTAATAATTAGACAATAAAACTTCCCCTGAGGGAAGAGCAGTTTGAAAAGTTTGTTCCATCCTATCTATGTACTTGTCTATCTTCCTAGCAAACTCTGATGATGTGAATGAATGTGTAGCTCCAGAATCAAATAAAACTAGGGCAGCTGAGTTGGCAACAGAAAGCTAACCTATCACCACTGTCGAAGTCCCAGCTTTCGCATCATCTCTGATGAAGGCATAGATTCTTCCCTGAGCTTCTGGTTCCTCCAATCTACCCTGAGCGATCAAAGGAACTTCGATCCTGGTCTGGGCAGCGTGCAGTTGACCACTAGTAGCACGTGCTTGGCTTTGCTGATTCTGCAGCTTGGAGCGGTAGGTCTTGGCGTAGTGGCCTTCCTTGCCATATATGTCGCAACCACTGGTTCCTTGTTTGCACTCTCTTGGATTATTTCTTCCACACTTTGGGCATGACGAGTGTTGATTGCCATTTCCCCCCTAGTTGTTCTTTTTCTAGGGAAAATTCCTCTGCGGACCTTTGTTGCTTGGATTCCCTTTCCTCTTGTTATTATTGTGGGAATGCCTGCTGTGTTGGTTGGTCCCCACATTTTGCCCCCTTGTGTTGAGATTCGGGATTCTGTCTGCCCTTAGTCTGCTTAGCCTGTGTCTTCTCCTCTTTTCTGGCCTTGAAGATCTGAGCCTTTCGTTCCTTATCCTGAGCTAACCAGTATTTAGCTTGGATGGCTCTACTAACATATTCTGCCATTGTTGTAGGCCCATGGCTACCGCTGCAGACTTGGATGGCAATGTCCGTCCTGAACATCTTCAGCATCCGTCTGACTCTTTCCTTCTCGGTGGGCACTAGGTCAGGGTAGAGTCGGGATAACTGATTAAATTTCCTGACCGCCTCTATCATGGTCATATTGCCTTGGCACAGGTTATTGAATTCATCCTACTGTGCCGCTAATGCCTCTTCATTAAAGTACATTTCCTTGAACTCTTCTATAAACTCTGACCAGCTCATCATACTAACATCCCTCCTGATTATGACTGTCTTCTACCATTGCCGTGTCCCCTTGCGCAGTGCAAACGATGCACACATCACCTTTTCCTTATTTGCTAATCCCGTAAAATACAAAATCATTATGATATCAGTCAGCCAATCGTCAGCTTCTATAGGATTGGTGGTCCCTTCAAATTCTGGCACCTTCATGTGCCTGAACCGCTCATATAGATCGCCTTCCCTAAGGGTTGGCAAAAGAACATTGGCTGCTGTGGGAGCAGCCACTACTGAGGGTACTAGTGTTATCTGGATTGAAGGAGCCACTTGCTCCCTAGGAGTGTCGAGGGTTATTGGAGCCTCTTGGACTAGCATCTTTGTCGTTTATGGTGGCTGAGATTGCTAGTCCAATTGTTCTCTAAGCTGGGTAAGTTCCTGTTATTGGTTTAACATCATTTCTCACATAGCTGTGAGCTATGCCATTAGTTCGTCTTCCTGGGAGGCTTGGTTTGACTAAGGTCTCGTTCTTGCCATGTTTTCCTATATAACCCTATCACACAGCGGGAAAAGAGGATATAAGTCTTCTAATTCCATACTTGGAAATCATATCACATGTTATTTTTTTTTCTTACTCAACAATCATAGATATAACTATACTGTAAGGACCGCCCCATTCTTGTAACTTAGAATTTCAATTAATGAGAAATTGAAGAAAAAATTGATGCATTTTAGTGTAAAAATTGAAGAACACGGGCATGTACATGGCCGTGTAAGTGACCATGTACTGTCCAGACTGTGCACGTGAAAATGGCCGTGTAACTGTACATGGTCGTGTAGGTGAATATGGTCATGTACACGGTCGTGTATCGTTGGTACTGTGCACGTGTGTGAGGCCGTGTGAGTAAACATGGCCGTGTAGGTGAACACAGTCAAGTACATGGCCGCGTAAGTGACCGTGTACTGATCGAGTTGTTGGAATGTTAGAGGCCGTGTACGTGTACATGGCAGTGTAGTGTGACATGCCCATGGCCGTGTAAGAGGCCGTGTACCAATCGGTAAAATGAGTTTATTCCAAGACACGGCCGTGTTAAGCAAGGCTCAACTGGTACACACCCGTGTAGTCTTGTACATGCCTATGTAGGAGGCCGTGTAAGAGGCCGTGTAATGAGCAAAAGGTTGCTGTGAAGACCCTTAAAATGCATGAAACCTAATTACTATGCAATGAGTAATTAAGTTGAAAAATACAATATAATTTCCAAGTGAATAGATCAAACAGGCACGGTACTGTTTATTCCTATTCATAAAGTGAAAAGGGGTCACCGACAGTGATTCCGGTCCACCCTATTATGTGTATAAATGTGTGAAATACGCAGTATCAGGAAATTAGTCTAGATGACCATTTCCTGACACAAGACTGGTGAATAGGTCAGCAGAATGCTCGGACTGAACATCTGAGCAAAACAGTGATAGAAACCCTAGGAGGGTACAATACCGAGAAAATGGTCCAGATGACCATATCTCATCTAGAAACTGATAAAATCGGAGTCAGAATACTCAAACTAGTCAGTTATAACAGAACGTGATGAATAGTAAATAGAGAAAAAAAAACACAGTGTCAAGTTATTGGCCAAGACGGCCTTTATTAGACTTAAAACTGATATATTAACGGTCAGTAGGCTCAATCTGGTCGATTGAGCATAAAATGAAAATTTTAGTTAGAGAGATACGCAGTATCGGGATGAGGGTCAAGACGACCTTTGCTCGGCCCAAAACTGATATATTTAGACTCAGGACGCCCAAGTTAGTCAACCGGACACCTGACATGTTTTTGGAGACAGGGTCACACAGATCCTGAAAATGGTCCAGATGACCCCAGACAGACATAAGACTGATAAAAATGAAATCAGCACATCCAAATTAGTCAAGAGAGACTTTATCTGAAATTTCACCCGGAAATGCCTCGGTTTACGTGCAAAAGGACAACACAGTGTAGACACAACCACAGTATAGGAAATGAATAGTAAATTAGTGTGGAATGGGCTCTTATATAGTATAAACCATCTAGAAATCATCAGTATAAAAATCGAATTCAGAAAATCCGATTTCCAGATGAAAATTAGAATACTGTTGAAATAGGACTAAAAACCGCAGTAGAAAACTGGACTGTGAAGAAAACAACACAGATGGAATTTTTCAGCCCCAAAAACCGTGGTGCTAGATGGAAAACCAGCTGGTTTTGGGCTGATGAAAACCCTAAAAAGCATGAATAAAAAATGGGGAAAGACGACATAAAAACCCATTAAATTATAATTCCTTTTCCATCACCATTCCATCACCTTACACCATGCCATTTTTTATTTTTCGTCCATTATGGCTACAGAAAATTTGGTGGAGAGGGGCTGAGAAGGGCAGAAATTTGTCCCCAAATTTACTTAAAAATGGCTTGAATTAATCAAGTTTAAAGTGGTTAAGTTTGGTTAGGAATTTTCTATAAAAGGGGTGAACCTAGCTTTAGTGTCTTTCCTTTCTTTTCACACCTCCAAAAAACACACATTCATTCTCTCTTTCTCTCTAGCTACTACCAAAAATTCCAAGCCCCAAAACCCCCATTTTCAAGACCAAAACTTTGGCAAAAATTTATCGAAAGCCAACCTTTTCAAGCTTGTGTTAGGAGGATTCGATCTAAGTCGTTCTAAGGCACCAAGGGTAAGTTTTCAAAATCCAATCCTTGTTGTTTTCAGTTTTTGTTTTGGTTTGATTTTTAAGAGAAAATTTTGGTATTGTTTCTACCAAATATCGACCTCATTCCCCTTGGTTTCCCATGACCATTTGGTTCCTCAAGCCTAGCTTGGGTTTGTGCTTGAACCATAGCACAAGAGGTAAAAACCGAAACCTTCCTCTTATGGTGATTTAGTGATTTTAAGCTTTTTGATCAAGACCATTTATATGTATTTATTCATACAAATGGTTTGTAATAATTTTATTTTAAGCCCTTAAGTTTCCATTTTTAAGTTTATGTGGTTATGGTTATGTTTACAATTTTTACGAATGGCTATTGTATGTGTAATGCTACAAACGTTTAAGAATGTGACTGGATAGAAATCTGTCCCTAGGAAAGGCCACGGATTTTGACTATTTTGACCTACTTAGGGTCCAAATTTGGGATTTGGTAAAACGTGTTGTTTTAAAAAAATTTTGATACGGTCATTTTTGCATCAAATAGCCCTTGGCCAAAAATGACGATACGATAGGTTTTTAGAGTGGTTTTCACTCAATGCCCAAAACTGGGAACAAAATCCGAACCCAGAAATCAGTCTTGAGTTTTATTAAAAATGGACCGTTAGAATCCGATCCGAACTTCGAGCTCAACACAAAAGTTGTAGATCTCATCGACATCTTTAGAATGACTCATGTGGATTTTAAAATTTTGGCTGTTTCTGGCCTTAAACAAAATTGTTTTCAAAATAGTGCAAAATTAGGAGTTTTTGTAAAAACTGGGCATATAGGCCACGGGTTTAGTAAGATTAGGGCTTGTTAGAGATAGAATTGAGCTAGGAAATGAACATGAGATTTATTCATCTCGTCGAGGGAAAAAATTTCATATTTGCCAAAATCACAAACAAAATCATTTTGGTCAAGTTTCAAAGCAGCTTTTAAAAGTGGTTCAAAACCACCTTTAAAATGCAAGCATCAAAAATGTGTTTTACATACTTAAAATAAAAATGTATTTTTAACGCTTTAAAATATAAACATGGTTTTCATAAAAACATCTCCCCACCTTCCAAAAGGGTGATAAGGGGATGGGTTCCAAACATGTAATTTTTCTAAGAATTTTTATAAGTAAACCAGAATGATTTTTCTTAAATAAACAAAATCGTGTGTGACCCGGTAGGCTACCATACCAAATAAGCCTTAGTAGCCCAGCAGGCTACTACACCAAACAAGCCATAGTTGCTCGATGGGCCACTACATCAAACAAGGAATAGTAACCGAGTAGGCTACCTCACCTGAATAGGCAAGTAACCCGGTCGGTTACTACACCATGTTTACGCATAGTAACCAACGCGCGAGGTAATCAATCAGTTCACTAGTGGGCAACTAGTCAAGGACCGTGTTTTGAACAACACTATGAGGAAACGATGATTAATCTGTCAAGAAGATAGTTAATCGAACAACGATAGGAGCAAGATGCCAAATCCCCAAAGTAGGCCAATAGGGTACCGACGGGCCTCAGTACCAAATAGAAACACAAGTAATAGTCACTGACAGTATTAGTAACACGGTGAAGGTGCTGATAAGATACGTTATTGATGACAGGTGGTAACCTATAAGCTGATAAAGGGGTGAGTGTGAGTAGGCATTTGCTTGCATATAGGTAAGTACAACTCTGCCTACAGTATGAATGAAAATGATGTTAAGATGATGTTTTTAAAGTATGTTAAGCAGTTATGCTATGCACAGCATATTTAAGAGTATATAGTTTACCAATCAAGTAGATTAGTGAAAGACCATATCAAAAGCCACACGTCCCTACCGCGTAGGATTAGGGACAGCTTACAGAAGTACATGGCTAGAACAGATAAACAAGATGGAATTAAATAGGTGTGTCGTACTAGCCTTTTCAGTTGAAGAGGTTCTTAAGTTAAGTTAAAGTAGAAAGTTGAGCATCGTTTGATGGCTCTCCGACTTTTTAATGACCTCGGGCGTTACCGTTGGTCTGCGCACACACGGTACTAACACATGGGCCCTAAATAGACAAGAGGAAAGGAAAAGAGAAATCTGAAGTATAAACGAACATAACCGAATCATGCATTAGTTATAGTTCACCATGCTTCCAGTTACAGAAAGATGCATTACAATACACGATGTTTTCTGTTATGCATATGTTATGTAAAGTATGATTTTCAATGACATGCTATATGATGTTATGATATATGATACGATAAGTGCTGTATGAATTGCTATGTGGTTTTAAGTATGTATTATGTTTTAAACATTTTTTGCAGTAAACATGTTGTACTTATTAGGCGTAAAGCTCATGAAGTGTGTTCATGCTATAGGTAAACATCCTATGGCTTAATCAACTATGGGCGATGGTAGCGACGGAGGCAGATGTGAGGGGAGGTTGTGGACACACTGCGAGTATTCTTCTGCATAATTTTGAGTAAACAGTATTTGTGAATAGTAATCATTAAGTAGTACTTTGAATAGTAATAGTTAAACAGTTTTTATGAATAGCAACCGTGAAATGGTGTTTTTGAATAGTAAACGATAAATGGTATTTTTGAACAGTAACCGTTAAATAGTATTTATGAATAGTAACCGTTAAACAATATTTTAAAATAGTAATCATTAAGCGGTATTTTTGAATAATAGCCATTAATAGTACCTGTACATGAATAGTAAATACATACACTGTCAAAAAGAATCTCTAAAATTTATGATATCTAATTAAGTAAATTTAAGTATCAATTGCAAGAAAGTATAAGTATCACTTAAAGTAGCAAGTCTTTAAGTGACCATCCGAGCCACTGAGGGCACGGGGTGCCACAGCTAGTATCAGAGCAGTTTCTTGCCACCCTACCTTACATCATCGTATGCCTGCCTCATCTATCTAAGTAAGTTAGCTTTTGTTTTTCAAAGTTTAGCACATAAGTTGATGTTTAATTTATAATAGGAGATTATGGCTATACCACGAGACCCTCAGCAAGTGCAAGAGGACCAACAGGCGAGTCTAGCTTTCACCACCATGCGGCCAGACATCTATGACGGTAACCACCCATATGAACTCCCATACTGGATCCATCATATGGAGGTTATCTTCGAAGCGTGCCATATTCCACCACACCTATAGGTGATTTTGGCCTGTAGTAGACTGGAAGGACCAGCGCTGACAAGGTGGAACAGACAGCGTAGGATCAGACACTCAATGCAGTGGGCTAAATTTTGCTACGACCTCCATAATAGTATTCCACCAGCCCGAGACATAGACATAGGGAGGATCTGTGCTTTCACTAGAGAAGACGTAGAAGCCCGAACCTTGACCATGGTGACAGGTTAGCTTTCTGTCGCCAACTCTACTGCACTGGTTTTATTTGATTCTGGAGCAACACATTCATTTGCATCGTTAGAGTTTGCTAGGAAGATAGGCCAGAATATAGATAGAATGAACCAAACTTTTCAAATTGCTCTTTCCTCCAGGGAAGCTTTGTTGTCTAATTACTGGCGATGCCACATACCAGTAATTATCTACGGATGGGAGCTAAGTATCAACTTGATCATCTTCGACATGCATGATTATGACGTGATAGTAGGGAAGGATTTCCTCACTAAGTACCATGCTGTCATAAATTGTCGGAGATGAGAGGTAACCTTCGAGCCAGTCGGACATGAGAAGTTTATCTACGAGGGTTTATCGCTAAAACAACCCAAGGTGATGATATCAACTATGAAGGTTCACCAGCTTTTATCCAGTGGATGCACCGGATTCCTCGCACACATCGTAGACAAGGCTCAGGACACAGAGACAGGACCAAACAACATACCAGTAGTTCGAGAATTTGTTGAAGTGTTCCCCGAAGATCTTCCAAGACTTCCTCCGGAGCGAGAGATTTCATTTGAGATCAAGCCGTTACCAGGATCAGCCCCTATATCCAAGGACTCGTATAGAATGGCCTTGCTATAACTAAAGGAGCTACAGACTCAACTGAAGGATCTGATGGACAAAGGCTTCATCTAACAAAGCTGTTCACCATAGGGAGTGCCTATATTATTCATGAAGTAGAAGGATGGAACATTACGAATGTGCATAGACTACCGGGAGTTAAACGAGATCACCATAAAGAACAAGTATCCATTGCCAGAGATCGATGATCTGTTCGACCATCTCTGAGGCACTGCCATATTCTCTAAAATTGACCTACGTTCTAGGTATCACCAGCTATGAATAAGGGATGAAGACATACCCAAAACTGCTTTTCCGAACTCGATATGGACACTACAAGTTTCTCATCATGTCATTCGGATTGACGAATGCCCCCATAGCTTTCATAGACCTGTAGGAAAATAAACCGGTAAAAACGTATCAGAGTGGCGCAGCGGAACAATAAAAATTTTTAGATCGTTAAATATCTCATGATGCCATATACAATAAATCAACAACAATTAAAACTCATACCTCAAGGACGCCAATGAACAGGAGGAGAGTGACCGGAGGCTTCAACCAACTAGCCTTCTCTACTATTCTCCAATTCCCGAATGGCTGAGTGTGTGGGCACTCTGAACCTCGATCGGTATGCTAGCACTACTAGTCTTCTTCCGACCACCCAGATCTCTAAAGAACTTTATTGTCACGATGAGCTGTGCAACAATAAGTCTGCTCACCTGAGAGTCTGTGGTCTAAGAGAACTGGAGTGGCAGGACCTCTATTTATAGACCTGCATGAGGTGATTCTCTGAATTCGAATTGGACTAGGAAAAGATTTTCTCCCTTATCCAAACCAAAAAATCCGAATTTTCCAAGGGAGAATCTCCACAATTAAATTCGGTTTTCCTAGGATAAATCCAATCCAAATCTAAACAAGATTTTAACTAGAATTTTATCTCCCTTTTTCAACCAAAAAATCCAAAATCTTTAGGAGAAAATCTTCTCCAAATTTTCGGCCACTTTTAGGATAAGGAAGAATCAAAATTCCACTAGGATTTTTCAAGCTAAATCTCATCTCAACCTTATCCAAAAATAACCGAATTTTCGAGGATTAAGGCTCCAAAATTTCGGCCACTTTTAGGGAGTAGAGAGAATCCAAATTCAACTAGGATTGAAGCTTGAATTTACCCTTGAATCTCATCCACAAAATCTGAAATTTTCATGAGGATTATCCTCAAAAATTTCGTCCCTTATTTGTTGGGATTTGGATTCAAAATTCAAGTAGGATTCTAACAAGATTATCCTCTCCAAATCCAACTCAAATTCGAATTTCAAACCTTGTGGATTTTCCACAACAAATTCGAATCCTACTTGGACTGTGATTTAAAATTTGAATTTCAAATTTCAAATTCAAATTTCAAATTCAAATTTCAAATTTCAAATTTCAAATTTCAAATTTAAATTTCAAATTCAAATTTCAAATTCGAATTTCAAATTCAAATTTCAAATTCAAATTTCAAATTCAAAATTCAAATTTCAAATTTCAAAATTCAAATTTCAAATTTCAAAATTCAAATTTCAAATTCCACAAAACGGTTGTATTTCATATTCTTGTTCTCATGGATAATTTTCTACAACTCCAATCCAATCTCAAATAAAATCATGGCAACTTTATTTGGAGTTCGAATAATTGTGTACTCTATTATCCAAAACAAAATCTGAATCCAACCGGAGAGAATCTTGTCTACCATCCTAATCCTGTGTCATCACCATCCATGCATAATAAACTAGCCAATAGCATACACAAATCAATTTGCCAATCGATAAGGAATTATGTGGAGCTAGTAGAGGGACTGATTGGACATATATAATCGGGCTCCCGTGATTCCATATGATCATCATTCTGTACCGAACAACTCAATCATATGATCACTAATTTCAGAGTCACACCACTATAAACCTGAAACTGAACTCCCAATTATATACCGTATTACGTAAGCCTGTGACGAGCTACCATCCAATGACCTTGTCATATATGCAAAACCCTCATATGATATCCATGATCAGCCTTAGGTCAAAGTCCGTTTAATCCTACTGATCAGGCTATCTTAAAGTTCCATTATACTACCGAATCAAGAAAATGATTATTCACCATATGTGAATAAGAAGTCATCCGCCCAGCAGACGACCCAAGGCCTTGTCCATTTTCACATTCAGTATAATGCCTTTAAGAGGATACCTTTAACTCCTCAGAGCTATGATTCCGATATCTGCAAACAAACCCTTCATCGTATACAAGTCATGCACCCAACGAACCGGTCTATAAGCTTACTACCTCTGAGACGCTTTAGCCATTGGAACATCAAAGTACACAAGTCATATACATGAAGTAGTTCATTTACTCAGGATTAAGGTTATTACACAATGAACGTCAAAAGCAGATTGATCCACTCATAGCGGACTACGTAGATCAATCACGCTTTAGTCCCGGTCTAATATGTCACCACCGAGCAACATATCCATGTCTCTACTTGGGAGTCCAGCTCCAGACAGTCAAGACAGACCATCCCCTCCAAGGCTTTAGACAACATAATAGTCTTAACATGAGTTAGATGCTCGGTCTAACCCCATAGACTACAGACCATAGTTTAGACTGCTAACTTTAGAACATTGTCTTCTCGCATACAAAAGTCCATTGCATGCAACGTTCTAACAGTTTTAACACAAGCAGTCAGTGAGCCATATTTGCTTACATTCACTTTAACATGTAAATAAGATGAGGACAGATAGCAATGTAATGAATAACCTCTATGTATAATTTTATTATCCAGTTCAAAATGAATACATCAAAATGTCTCTAATACTTAGGGCATTTCCTAACAGGACCTAATGAACCGCGTCTTCAAGGAGTTCTTAGATAAGTTTATCATTGTATTCATCGATGACATACTTGTATATTCTAAGACAAAGAAGGAGCACAAGGAGCATCTGCGAACCATTCTACTCAAGTTAAAGGAGAATCAACTGTATGCCAAATTTTTCAAATGCGAATTTTGGCTGGAGATGGTCCATTTTCTTAGTCATGTGGTCTCCAAAGAAGGCGTATCAGTAGATCCCACAATGGTTGATGCAGTTAGTGAATGGCTAACTTTGAAGAATGTAACGAAAACCCGTAGTTTCCTCGATTTAACAGGTTAAAATTGGGGATTTTAGATTCTCGGAGTAGGTTAAAATTGTATATATTTATCAATTTTAATAAATAAAATGTGAAAAAGTTGTGTTTTAATACTGTTGTGAATTCTGTAAAAATGTTCCGGCAGTGTTAAAGTGAGTGAGTTCAGAGATGGAAAATTTTATCGAACATAATTGGGTGAGACGGTTCGAAATCAAAGCCAAAAACCCTAGAGAGTACATTAAAATGCACTAAAAAGATAGAAATTTACGGTAGAGAATTTTGACCAAACGGAAGCAAAATAAAACAAACCGATCACACCGGAGGCATCCGGAACCTGCCTACGTAATTTCAGTAAAGTTCCGTTCGATGTGTCTTACGTTCAAAATTTGTCCACGAATTAATTAGTGAATTAATCCATATATATAATAGGATGACATCACGCATAAAATGTCATAAATGTTTTTTTTTTAAGGCTTGGAAAGTATTATAAAAGAGGTGTATGGCTAGGATTTGTTGTCTTTGAGATCAAGGGTTAAGATCATGCCAAAATAACATTTAAAAAAATTTAAAATTTTGGAAAAATGGGGATTCGGCCACTTGTAGAATGGCAGCCCAAAAATTTTATTTTTGGCCCAAAAATATTTCAATTTAGTCCTTGAACAATTAGCAAATTGTTGGGAAAAAAATTGCACAAAGGTCCCTAGCTTTTGCCTATAAAAAGGCTTCAAAATTCATTCCAAAAAATAGAAAAATTTGGCCAAACTCTTGTCATTCTCTAGCAGCCAAAACTGTGGGTTTTTTCCCCCATTTAAGCCAAAATTTTTCCAAGACTTCTCACCAAAATTAGCTTCCAATTCATTTCTAGCATCAAGGAATCGAATAGAAAAAATAAGCTTCCAAATTGAAGCAATTTTCCTTGATTTTCTTAAGAAAATCTGTGGGTCTTTGATGTGGATAAACATTGATAAAAATTGATGCTTTGTTAATGATATGATTAGTTTGGTATTTTAGAGATTAAAGCATGATTTAGGTTTAAGAAACAAGCAAAAAATTTATGCTTAGTTTCCATGAAAAATCGCGGCACTATTGGTATGAAAAATGATTGGAAATTTGGTGATTTGGTTTAGTGTTTATGTTCATTTGGTAACATGTTGAATCAGGCATGAATTAGAATTAAGAAACAAGAAAATTTGATGCATTTTCATGCTATAATCCGTGGGTGATAAACACTACAAAATGGGAAATTTTTAGTGTTGAACAAGGATGTGTAATGTTGATAAAACCCTAGGAAAGAAAACAAATTTTCTAGGGTGCTTTAGCATAAAAATCCGTGGCCAATGCTAGGGTTGGAATGAAAATTTGGTTAGGTTTTAATGTTGATTTGCACTTTTGAAAACCTAAGAATAAAATGTGATAATTGTTGAAGGTGATGAAAAACATTTGGTGATAATTAACATGATAAACCGAGGCTATATCTGGAAAGAATTGATGTTATGTATTGACTTTGAATATTGGTTAATGTGGAAAATTTTTATACAAAGTTTGGTGACTTTGTATAAAATAGGCCTCTGGTATAGTACGTGATAGGTACAAAGGTTCTGAGGCGTACCTAACACTGGGAAAACCTTAAAATACAAGCGGAAATGCTGTCAAAATTTCCAAAACGGCATAAGGGCATTTTGGGAAACAAGGGGTAAAAATATTGGACTCGGGAAGGAAACCGGGGCCCCTCGATGGATTAGGATTGAAAATGGAAAATCAACCCAAGAGGAATAGTAAACCGACCCTTCATGACTAAAATGCCTGAAACAGGAAAAAAAAATTCATGTTATGGGTATTTTGCGAAACGAGGAAAAAATTAGGTCGGGATAAAAAACACGAGCCCCTCAGGAACTGAGGGCCAGGGACGGGATGAAAAATGTTTTAGGAGTAGTGAAATGGCTATATGAGGCTCCGAAATGCTCGAAAAACGAGAAACGGTCTTAGGTGATGGATGAATAGTAACTGAGGGTCGGAAAGTAAACAATTAGGTTTTTATAGCACAAAAGGCTGTAAAATGTTACAGAAGCCTAAGGAATATTATTTTAAGATATTTGGGCTTAGAAAATTTGAGAAAAATGATAGAATGGAATAGTTACGGTCCCGAGACCCGTTAGGGGCAAAATGGTCATTTTGACCAAAAATTTCTAAAAGACTCAAAAAGGATCGTAAAGGACCTAGAATAACTTAAATAAAATTCTAGAACCCAAAATAGTGATTTTAGAGTTAAAAATCTATGAGTTTAATTAGTACACGGGGGTGTGCAGTGAAACACGGCCGTGTAAAATAAAACCGAGAGGTACACGGTCGGGGACACGGGCGTGTTGCAAATCGTGTACCACATAAAGAATTGAAATGTTTTGTAAAATTTATCACAAAATAAATATATTTAAAGTGATAATTAAGGAAGGATATTAACAGACAATATTATGTCTGTAGGGACCCAAATTAGAGATAGAACTGCAGAGGAGTTCTAGAAGTGGACATTATCGCAGTATAGGTAAGTTCAAGCATTTTCATGTCTACAATATGAAATGCTGTATTACTTTGTTAGGTACTAGTTGTACATTAGGTTTTAAGTCCTATGGACATTTGGGGATTAGTTAGTATAACATGTCCCACATATTAAAAGGAAAAGCATATTTAAGGCCTACGGGCGATAGAGGTTAGTAACCTTGAGGTGATAATTAATGTCAGTTGGTCAGAATTATAATTGAAAGACGGTAATAAAACCATTTAAGGTGTACCGTCCCTCCAACGTTGTGATGGAGGTTTTTCAGATCCTATGAGGATATAATAAGGGTTGTGGAGGAAGAAGCTCTAGGGTCGCTCCCTAGGCCCTCTCAGTCAGCGCACAAGACAATTTATCGGTACTGTCATAAAGAGCTTAACACCAGTATACAAATAAAGAAAGAATAATCACTAATATGACAAAAGCCATAATTGAGTATAACCGAAGCTTACTCTAAGTATAGTGAACTCCGTTAGAAAAATGTGAATAGTAACCAGTTATGTTAATGTGAATAGTAACCGATTAGGCTAATGTAAATAGTATCTGATTAAAGTTATTTGAATAGTAACCTGTTAGGGTAACAGTTACTATTTATCGATCAAAGGTCAAAGTCACAATTCATGTGATAACCGAGAAATTTACTGCTCTCGGAAAAATTTTGTACAAGATATGTAAATAAATGTATATTTATGATGAGGCATGTTACAGAATATAGAGCAGATGAAAATTTTGATAACTAAGTTTAGTCAAAATTTGACAATGAATTAATGAATTTAGTGTAAAAGCTAAACATTAATTCAAATTATGATGTTTTAAATTTATTAGAAAAGTATGTAGAAAATACATATTAAGAGATCAAGGGCTCACATATAAGCTACCTTGATCAATGGCCAAGATTAGCCAAGCAAATTCCAATTTCTTTAAAAGAAATTAAAGAAAATGGTGAGAGAAGGGAGAAGTCACATGAGGGGGCTCCCTTAGCAGCCTAAGTGAATTAATTCACTTAGTATAGCTGCAAAAGAAAGGGGGTCATGCAGAGAGAGAGAAAGAAAGAGAAAGAAGGAGAAAGAGAGAGAGCAAAAGAGGAAAATCCTTTCAACAGCTCGGATTCTCTCTTCAAGCAAGAAAATCGTTTACGTTTTCAGCCAAGATTCCACAACAAGTCGTCCTCAAGTTTCAAGCAAGGTAACCCCTTTTTCTCTCACGTTTTAGGTGAAAAATCTAGGTTATTTGAGGAAGAAAAAGAAAAGATGAGTTTTGTATGTTGAGATATCGGTTAAATCGAAACATGATTCAAGTTTAGTTGTTTTAAACACGAATTTGTGAGTTGAGGGTTTAGAAAACCAAGTTTCAGTTGTGCTTTTCTTTTCAAAGAAAGTTTTGATTTTTAGGTTCTGAGTCAAGAGATGGGGTGGAAGCAAAATGTGAAATTTTGCTTATGAAACTATGGACAGATGATAGTAGAAATGCAGCTTATACCTTGAAACTGTCTTATAGATATTGATTTTGAGTGTAAGAAGCAGAACAAAGGCCAAGAAAGCCTTAGAAAAACAGAGGAGAGGATTTCGGGCTCAAAATTAGAATTCTGGCCCCGAACATGCCCACATACATGGCCGTGTTTTGAGAGAGTTTGAGACCCGAGAGGTACACGGCCAAGAACACGATCGTGTATCGAGCCTTGTAGAATGGCACACAGTCGCGGTAAGGACGTGTTACAGACCATGTTCGACAGCAGGAAAACACGGCCAGAAACATGACCGTGTAACCACCTGCGTAAGCATGCATGAGTTACACGGCTATGTTGCATGAATTACACGGTCATGCACTTAAGTCTAAAGGAGTACACGGCCACAAACACACCCGTGTAGGAGGACGTGTTCGAAGCTTAAAAAAAGAGTCTGGAAATATGATTTACATGTTTTGTCATGTCTCAAGCATAAGATAAACATTGGAAATAATCAACGATTATTTCTTTTATAGAAGTTCAAGCCAGACACCACGAGACAGCAGTCCTAGATCAGCAGAGGCTCATGTTAGCAGATTTTCTGTGAGTTCAAGCATTGTCCTGATTGCAACGTAGATAATCATGTTATGTTTTATGATGTTATGTATGTTGTTTGACGTGTATGTCAGACGTTGACTCTTTGCATCGCGATACACATGTCAATTTCATATTATGCATGTAGAATTCATGTTTCAGTGGATAATCCAGGTATACATGATAGACAAGTATCAAGCACATGAAAACATATAGGTGCACAAGGCACCATAGTGAGGTTAATAAAACTCATACCCCAAGTAAAGCATGTAATAGTTTCCTACTGTGGGGCAATCAGTATGCTACCAAGTTGGAACTTCAGAAAAGATGGTAATTAAACTAGTTATTGGTGTACCGGCCTCTCGACCCACAGGGAGGTTTTCATGTTCAGTTTCAGTTCAGGCTGTAGAGGTCAGCACTAAAGTACCACTTCCAGTCATGCGCGCCTTATGGTACGACCAATCAGGGGCCCAAAACCAAAACCTGATTATAGATAATGTCCTAAGACTTAACATACAGCCATGAGCACGTTTTTTAGAGTCAAGTTTCATGCATAAACATAGTATTGCATGCTATGATTTCATGTTTTTATGTTTGAACTTACTGAGCCCATAGCTCACTAGTTTGTTTACATGTTGCAGGTAAGAGACCTGTTCACCAATAGTACACAATGGACGACGAGTAGGGTATGTACATGCTAGGGGGACTGGGCAAGGGATTGTGGTCCTACCATGAGTTTTCCGCTGGACAGTCTTTGAAAATTAAAGCATATAATTTTTAAAAAACGTGATTTGAAGTCAAGACTATGTGATAGGGGAATTATGATTCATGTATATGTTATTTTGTTAGCATGATTTCCATATCACATTCTCGAACAAGACATGTATATGTTTTCAAGTTATGTATTAAGAAAAAGAAAAAAAAAATTTTATTCCACAAAAATGAACAAGTAGTTTTCAGGTCATGTATGATGCCGACAACCCTAGAGGCCTACATGCTATTACGATTAGCTATAGAGTTGATTGTAATAGTACTGTAGAACATCTACAGCAAGGGCGGGCCACCATTGTTGGCATCAGAGCCTAAGTTTAAAATGGATTTAGTTTAGAGTACCAACTGTTGCCATAGTTGGTATTAGAGAAAGTTTTACGATGGGTCTAGTTTAGAGTGCTAACTGTTGCCACAGTTGGTATCAGAGCAGTTGGTAGACCATATCCTGTCTGACTACGTGCATGTCTTGTTCACCGATCGAAGTAAGTTAAGTTTATGTTAAGATCAGTAGCTAGTTATGCATGAAAGTAAAGGTCTGTAGAGACCCATGCTTTGTAGTAAGTATATGATGATGTATTAATACAAGAAATGATATGAATCCTATTATAGAGGATCTAATACAAATTTATCATGTGATTATAGGATATAAGGTAGCACGATGGAAAACCAGGGCCAAGGCCAAAGACGGAGAAGGGGATGCCCAACTCTATCTCAGAGAATAGAAGAGTTTCAGGCTCTTCTAGAAAATTAGATGAAAGAAAATACAGAATTAAGGCAGAGTTAGAACAAATAGAACAGGGGCAGGGATTAGTAAGGACTCCTGCACAACAAGCAACTGAGGCGGAACAAGTAGTACCACCCGCTGCACCAGAAGTGGTTCAGGAACCACCGGTTAGGGTGAACCAAGAGCCACTATACGAGAGACTCTGGAAAATGAGGCCTCCGAAATTTGAGGGTTCAACCAATCCCCTAGAAGCAGAAGATTGGCTTTCTTTGATCCAGATGATTATGGATTTCGTGAGACTAACAGAGGAAGAGAAAGTCTTGCGTGCATCCTTTGTTCTTAGGAAGGACGTAAGATTTTGGTGGGACACGGTCCGTATGAGGAGGGACGTGACCACGATGGCATACGCAGAGTTCTTAGAGGAGTTCAATCAGAAATACTATGATCCAGCATCACTCCGACCACAACAGAAAGAGTTACAGTAGGGTGACATGTCCATTAGTGAGGTTTGCAGGAGATTTGATCAGTGCTCCCGCCTGTGTTCGTATGTAGTGCCGACGGAAAGGGAGAAGATATAGAAGATGATAGGCATGTTCATGCCTGAGATTTCAACCTTAATTAACATTGACCTAATCCCACCAATCTCAGTAGCTGACTGCGTTAGTCATGCTTTGAGGGCAGAGTACCATCTTGCTCGACAGAAAGAAGAAATAGAAAAGGTCTGGGAAGCCAGGAAGAAAGAAAAGATCATGGCTAAGGCCTCTCAAACTGGACAGCAAAGTAAAGACAATCAGAGTACAAGACCGGATCAGTCCAGTAATCTAGGCCCTCAGTCCTAACAAAAGGGAAAGGGCAACTCTCAAGGAACTCGTAATCAAGACAACAGAAGTCAGTAAAGGAGAACTAACCCCACTCCAGTACCAAGTAACCCCACCTGTCCTACTTGTGGGAAGAAACATGTGAGTCAATGCAGAGCTGGTACCACTGCATGTTTTTAGTGCGGAAAAGAGGGCTATTTCGTCAAAAGTTGCCCCATGAACCGCCAGTCTGTGTTAGGAGCAAATTTTTAACGTCTGCAGCAGTCACAAGTTCATGCACTTTGATTGAGTTATGAGAACCCTTCAGAAGTGCCTCCAGTAGTACAAGAAAGATAGGAAAAAGCACCTCAGGTAGATGCTAGGGTAATGGCAGAGGCAGAGGCAGGGACATCCAACTTGGTGACAGGTCAAATTTTTATCGCTAACCGTTTGGCATCTGTTCTTTTTTACACTGGGGCCACTCATTCTTTCATATCATATGCATTTGCTGATAAGTTAGAATACCCTAGAGATCACATGGGAAGAACTTTTAGAACTGCTCCCCCTTCAGGAGAAATCATGTTATCCGAGTACTGGTTACCTCATATGCCAGTAATCGTGGCAAATAGGGAGCTTTATGCAGAGTTGATCATGATGAAGATAGTAGATTACAATGTAATCTATGGAATGGATTTCCTAAGAAAATACCAAGCCACGATAGATTACAGAAACAGAAGAATAGTGTTCAAGCCAGAAAATGAAGAAAGTTTTGAATATGTTGATTCCTCAAGAAGGTCAAGCAAGATGATGATCAGTTCATTGAAGGCCAAGAAGCTAATAGCCAGTGGTTGTGCTAGATATTTAGCTTATGCGACAGATACAGTAGAAGAAAAGAAGTTACAACCAAAAGATGTTCCTATTGTCAGAGAATTTCTCGAAGTCTTTCCCGAGAAACTACCAGGAGTACCACTAGAACAGGAAATCTCATTTGAGATAGAGCTTCTATCGGGAACAACACGATCTCCAAGGCACCATATCGCATGGCACTAGCAGAGTTGAAAGAATTACAGGTGCAGTTAAAAGATCTACTTGACAAGGGATTCATGAGACTGAGCTTTTCCCCATGGGGCGTTCCTGTACTATTTGTCAAGAAGAAAGATAGATAGGACATTCCACATGTGCATAGATTATCAAGAATTGAATAAGATTACAGTCAAGAATAGGTACCCATTACCTATGATTGACGACTTATTCGATCAACTCCAGGGTACAGTAGTGTTCTCAAAGACTGATTTGAGATCAAGATACCATCAGCTGAGAATCAAGGAAGATGATGTTTCCAAGACAGCTTTCAGAACTCGTTATGGGCATTATGAATTCCTAATAATGCCGTTTGGGTTAACGAACGCTCCAGCAGCTTTCATGGACCTGATGAATAGGGTCTTCAATGAGTATCTTGACAAGTTTGTCATTGTGTTTATCAATGAAATTCTTGTATATTTAAAGACTCACACAGAGCATGAAGCACAGTTAAAAATTGTTTTTCAGAAGCAAAGAGAGCATTAACTTTATGCCAAATTCTCAAAATATGAGTTTTGGCTAGACAAGGTACATTTCTTTGGACATGTAGTGTCCAATGAGGGAATTGCAGTGGATCCAATCAAGGTGGAAGTGATAAACAAATGGCCTGCACCTAAGAACAAGACAAAAATACGCAGTTTTTTAAGGTTAGCTGGCTATTACAGGAGATTTGTGGAAGGGTTTGCACGATTGGCAGCACCTCTCACAACCCTCACACGCAAGGAAAGGAAGTTTGTATAGACATAAGAATGTATAGGAAGCTTCCAAGAGTTGAAGAGACGGCTGACAAGTGGGCTAATCCTCACACTCCCTACTGAAGGGGAGAAGTATGAAATCTACAGTAATACTTCAAGAGTGGGTTTAGGAGCAATATTGATGCAAGATGGTAGAGTGATTGCCTATACTTCACACCAATTGAAAGAGCACGAGAAAAATTATCCCACTCATGACCTAGAACTTGCTGCAGTAGTGTTCGCACTCAAAATTTGGTGACACTATCTATATGGAGCACAGTGCCAGATTTACACGGATCATCAGCGCCTAAAATAGACAGAAGGAGTTAAACATGAGGCAAAAAAGATGGTTAGAGTTGGTGAAGGACTATAACTGTGAGATCCTCTACCATCCAGGAAAAGCCAACCGTGTGGCAGATGCGTTAAGTAGCAAAGCTACAGTTCCACAACAGTTGCCGATTGATAGGTTATCAAGATCATTGCAGCAAGAAATTCATTCGCTTGAGCTGGAACTGATATCAGGAAAATTGTCAACACTGCAGCTGAAGTCATCATTGGTTGATGATATCAAGGAAGCTCAGAAGTAAGATTCAAGTCTAACAGACTCCCAGGAAGAGATTTCCAAAGAAGGATTAATCATGTATCAAGGGAGAATTCACGTTCCAGTAGATGAAGAACTTCGAAGGTGAATCATGTCCGAAGCTCATGAAATGCCATAATCAGTTCATCCTTGATCCACCAAGATGTACTAAGACTTGAAACTGTAGTTTTGATGGAGAATGATGAAAGGAGATATTGCAAGGTTCATGAGTAAATGCCTGACTTGCCAGAAGGTCAAGGCTGAGCATCAGCATCCTGGAGGAATGTTAGAACCTCTGAAAATTCCAAAATGGAAATGGGAGCATATTACCATGGATTTTATGGTAGGGTTACCCAAAACAAGAGAAGGACATGATGCTATCTGGGTAATCATGCATAGGTTAACAAAGACAGCCAGGTTTATAGCAATGAAGATCACATATTCATTAGAGAAGTTAGCACACCTTTACGTAGCTCATGTTGTCAGGTTACATGGAGTTCTAAGGTTCATAGTATCTGACAGAGATGCACGGTTCACTTCAAACTTTTGGGAGTATGTGCAAAAAGCCATGGGAACAGAACCGAAGTTCAGTACAGCCTTCCATCCTCAGACAAACAGACAATCAAAATGGACTATCTAGACTTTAGAGAATATGCTCTGAGCTTGTGTAATGGATTTTTCAGGAGGTTGGAACGAGAAGCTACCACTAGTAGAATTCTCATATAACAACAGTTACCAAGCTTCCATCAAGATGGCACCATATGAGGCCCGGTGTGGACGAAAGTACAGATCACCCATCCACTGGTATGATTTGAAGGAAAAACAACTACACAAACAGATTTCATGCAAGAAACTTCCGATGCAGTTGCCAAGATCCAACAAAGGACGAAGAGTGCTTAGAGTAGACAGAAGAGTTATACAGACAGAAGACGGAGATCCCTAGAATTTAAGGAAGGGGACTTCGTATTTTTGAAAGTGTCACCCATGAAGGGGATCATGTGTTTTGGTAAGAATGGAAAACTGAGTCCAAGATATATTGGACCTTATGAGATTATCAAACGCATTGGGAAGGTTGCTTACAAGTTGGCATTACCTCTTGAGCTGTCAGCAGTTCAGAATGTATTCTACGTCTTAACGGTAAGAAAGTGCATGTCAGATCCATCTCATGTGTTACAACATAAACCGGTCCAAGTCCAATAGGATCTAACATATGAAGAACAGCCTGTCCAGATACTGGCTAGAGAAGAAAAGGTGCTGAGAAACAAGACCATCCCACTAGTCAAGGTATTGTGGAGGAATCATAATATCGAAGAAGTTACGTGGGAAAGAGAAGATGAGATGAGACTTTCATGCCCTCACTTGTCTTAAATTTTCGAGACGAAAATCTTATAAGGAGGGGTGAATGTGATAACCGAGAAATTTATCGTTCTCGAAAAAATTTTATACAAGATATGTAAACAATGTATATTTATGATGAGACATATTACAGAATATGGAGCAGATGAAAATTTTGATTAACTGAGTTTAGTCAAAATTTGACAATGAATTAATGAATATAGTGTAAAAGCTAAACATTAATTCAAATTATAATATTTTAAATTAATTAGAAAAGTATGTAGAAAACACATATTAAGAGATCAATGGCTCACATGTAAGCTACCTTGATCAATGGCCAAGATTAGCCAAGCAAATTCCAATTTCTTTAAAAGAAATTAAAGAAAATGGTGAGCGAAGGGAGAGGTCACATGAGGGGGCTCCCTTAGCAGCCTAAGTGAATTAAGTCACTTAGTATAGCTACAAAAGAAAGGGGGTCATGTTGAGAGAGAGAGAAAGAAAGAGAAAGAAAGAGAAAGAAGCAGAAAGAGAGAGAGTAAAATAGGAAAATCCTTTCAACAGCTCGGATTCTCTCATCAAGCAAGAAAATCATTCAAGTTTTCAGCCAAGATTCCATAGCAAGACGTCCTCAAGTTTCAAGCAAGGTAACCCCTTTTTCTCTCACGTTTTGGGTGAAAAATCTGGGTTATTTGAGGAAGAAAAAGAAAAGATGAGTTTTGCATGTTGAGATTTCGGTTAAATCGAAACATGATTCAAGTCTAGTTGTTTTAAACATGAATTCATGAGTTGATGGTTTAGAAAACCAAGTTTCAGTTGAGCTTTTCTTTTCAAAGAAAGTTTTGATTTTTAGGTTTTGAGTCAAGAGATGTGGTGGAAGCAAAATGTGAAATTTTGCTTATGAAACCATGGATAGATGATAGTAGAAATGTAACTTATACCTTGTAACTGTCTTATAGAAATCGATTTTGGGTGTAAGAAGTAGAATAAAAGCCAAGAAAGCCTTAGAAAAATAGAGAAGAGGATTTCGGACTCAGAATCAAAATTCTGGGATGAACACGGGCGTGTACAAGGGCGTGTTCCGAGCATGGCCCCAAACATGCCCGCATACACGATCATGTTTTGAGCAAGTTTGAGACCCAAGAGGTACACGACCGAGAACACGACTGTGTATCGAGCTGTGTAGAATGGCACACGGTCGTGGAAAGGGCGTGTAACTGACCGTGTTCGACAGCAGGAAAACACGACTAGAAACATAGCCGTGTAGCCACCCGTGTAAGCATGCATGAGTTACACGACCATGTTGCATGAATTACATGGCCATACACGTAAGTCAAGAGGATTACACAGCCACGAACATGCCCGTGTAGGAGGACATGTTTGAAGCTAAAAAAAAAAAAAAAGAGTCTGGAAATATGATTTACATGTCTTGTCATGTTTCAAGTATAAGATAAACATTGAAAATAATCAAAGATTATTTCTTTCATAAGAGTTTAGGCCAGACACCCCGAGACAGTAGTCCCAGATCAGTAGAGGCTCAAGTTAGCAGATTTTCTGTGAGTTCAAGCATTGTCCTGACTGCAACGTGGATAATCATGTTATGTTTTATGATGTTATATATGTTGTTTGACGTGTATGTTAGACGTTGACCGTTTGCATCATGATATACATGTCAGTTTCATGTTATGCATGTATAATTCATGTTTCAGTAGATAATCCAGGTATACATGATAGACAAGTATCAAGCACATGAAAACATGTAGGTGCACAAGGCACTATAGTGAGGTTAATAAAACTCATACCCCAAGTAAAGCATGTAATAGGTTCCTACTATGGGGCAATCAGTATGCTACCCAGTTGGAACTTTAGAAAAGATGGTAATTAAACCAGTTATTGGCGTACTAACCTCTCGACCCATGGAGAGGTTTTCATATTCAGTTTCTGTTCAGGCTGCGGAGGTCAGTACTAAAGTACCACTTCCAATCATGCGCGCCTTATGGTACGACCAATCAGGGGCCCAAAACCAGAACCTAATTATAGATAATGTCCTAAGACTTAACATATAGCCATGAGCGTGTTTTTTAGAGTCAAGTTTCATGCACAAACACAGTATTGCATGCTATGATTTCATGTTTTTATGTTTGAACTTACTGAGCCCATAGCCCACTAGTTTGTTCACATGTTGCAGGTAAGAGACCTGTTCACCAATAGTACACGGTGGACGACGGGTAGGGTATGTACATGCCAGGGGGACTGGGCAAGGGATTGTGGTCCTACCATGAGTTTTCCGCTGAACAGTCTTTGAAAATTAAAGCAAGTAATTTTTAAAAAACATGATTTTAAGTCAAGACTATGTGATAGGGGAATCATGATCCATGTATATGTTATTTTGTTAACATGATTTTCATATCACATTCTCGAACAAGACATGTATATGTTTTCAAGTTATGTGTTAAGAAAAAGAAAAGAAAAATTTATTCCACAAAAATGAACAAGTAGTTTTCAAGTCATGTATGATGCCGGCGACCCTAGAGGCCTACATACTATTGCAGTTAGCTATAGAGATAACTGTAATAGTAATGTAGAACCTCTACAGCAAAGGCGGGCCACGACCGTTGGTATAAGAGCCTAACTTTAAAATGGATTTAGTTTAGAGTACCAACTGTTGCCACAGTTGGTATTAGAGAATGTTTTACGATGGGTCTAAATTAGAGTGCCAACGGTTGCCACAGTTGGTATCAGAGCAGTTGGTAGACCATATCCTGCCTGACTATGTGCATGTCTTATTCGCTGATCTAAGTAAGTTAAGTTTATGTTAAGATCAGTAGCTAGTTATGCATAAAAGTAAAGGTCTGCAGAGACCCATGCTTTGTAGTAAGTATATGATGATGTATTAATACAAGAAATGATGTGAATACTTTTGTAGAGGATCTAATATAAATTCATCGTGTGATTATAGGATATAAGTAGCACAATGGAAAACCAAGGTCAAGGCCAAAGACGGAGAAGCGGACGCCCAACTCTGTCTTAGAGAATAGAAGAGTTTCAGGCTCTTCTAGAAAAACAGATGAAAGAAAATGCAGAATTAAGGCAGAGTTAGAACAAATAGAACAGGGGCAGGGATCAGTAAGGACTCTTGCACAATAAGCAGTTGAGGCAGAACAAGTAGTGCCACCAGCTGCACTAGAAGTGGTTCAGGAATCACCGGTTAGGGTGAACCAAGAGCCACTATATGAAAGATTCCAGAAAATGAGGCCTCTGAAATTTGAGGGTTCAACCAATCCCCTAGAAGTAGAAGATTGGCTTTCTTTGATCCAGATGATTATGGATTTCATGAAACTAATAGAGGAAGAGAAAGTCTTATGTGCATCCTTTTTTCTTAGGAAGGACGCAAGATTTTGGTGGGACACGGTTCGTATGAGGAGGGACGTGACCACGATGGCATAGGCAGAGTTCTTAGAGGAGTTCAATCAGAAATACTATGATCCAGTATCACTCCGACCACAACAGAAAGAGTTATAGGAGGGTGACATGTCTGGCAGTGAGGTTTACAGGAGATTTGATCAACGCTCCCGCCTGTGTCAGTATGTAGTGCCAATGAAAAGGGAGAAGATATAGTATATGATAGGCATGTTCAGGCCCGATATTTCAACCTTAATTGACATTGGCCCAATCCAACTAATCTCAGTAGCCGACTGCGGTAGTCATGCTTTGAGGGCAGAGTACCATCTTACCCGACAGAAAGAAGAAAGGGAAAAGGTCTGGGAAGCCAGGAAGAAAGAAAAGATCTTGACTAAGGCCTCTCAACCTGGACAGCACAGTAAAGACAATCCGAGTACAAGACCGAATCAGTCTAGTAACCTAGGCCCTCAGTGCCAACAAAGGAGAAAGGGCAACTTTCAGGGAACTCATAATCAAGACAACAGAAGTCAGTCAAGGAGGACTAACCACACTCTAGTACCAAGTAACCCCACCTGTCCTACTTGTGGGAAGAAACATGTGAGTCAATGCAGAGTTGGTGCCACTGCATGTTTTTAGTGTAGAAAATAGGGCCATTTCATCAAGAGTTGCCCCATGAACCGCCAGTCTATGTCAGGAGCAAATTTTTCACGTCCACAGCAGTCACAAGTTCATGCACTTCGATTGAGTTATGAGAGCCCTTCAGAAGTGTCTCTAGTAGTACAAGAAAGACAGCAAAGAGCTCCTTAGGTAGATGCTAAGGTAATGGCCTACAACAGAGAAGAGGCAGAGGCAGGGACATCCAACGTGGTGACAGGTCAGATTTTTGTCGCT
This sequence comes from Antiaris toxicaria, assembly GCA_035233585.1. Taxonomy (NCBI): domain Eukaryota; kingdom Viridiplantae; phylum Streptophyta; class Magnoliopsida; order Rosales; family Moraceae; genus Antiaris; species Antiaris toxicaria. Next base: position 29,959,258 of record CP141154.1, read on the forward strand.
AACCGTTTGGCATTTGTTCTTTTTGACTCTGGAACCACTCATTCTTTCATATCATATGCATTTGCTGATAAGTTAGAATACCCTAAAGATCACATAGGAATAACTTTTAGAACTGCTCTCCCTTTAGGAGAAATCATGTTATCCGAGTACTGGTTACCTCATGTGCTAGTAATCGTGGTAAATAGGGAGCTTTATGCAGAGTTGATCATGACAAAGATAGTAGATTACAATGTAATCCTGGGAATGGATTTCCTAAGAAAATACCAAGTCATGATAGATTGCAGAAATAGAAAAATAGTGTTCAAGCCAGAAAATGAAGAAAGTTTTGAATATGTTGATTCCTCAAGAAGGTCAAGCAAGATAATGATCATTTCATTGAAAGCTAAGAAGCTAATAGCCAGTGGTTGTACTAGATATTTAGCTTATGCGACAGATACAGTAGAAGAAAAGAAGTTACAACCGGAAGATGTTCCTATTGTCTGAGAATTTCTCAAAGTCTTTCCTGAGGAACTACCAGGAGTACCTCTAGAACGGAAATCTCATTTGAGATAGAGCTTCTACCGGGAACAGCACCGATCTCCAAGGTGCTATATCGCATGGCACCAGTGGAGTTAAAAGAATTACAAGTGCAGTTGAAAGATCTGCTTGACAAGGGATTCATTAGACCAAGCTATTCCCCATGGGGCACCCCCGTACTATTTGTCAAGAAGAAAGACAGGACATTCCTCATGTGTATAGATTATCGAGAATTGAATAAGGTCACAGTCAAGAATAGGTACCCATTACCTAGGATTGATGACCTATTCGATCAACTCAAGGGTACAGTAGTGTTCTCAATGATTGATTTGAGATCAGGATACCATCAGCTGAGAATCAAGGAAGATGATGTTTCTGAAACAGCTTTCAGAACCTGTTATGGGCATTATGAACTCCTAGTAATGCCGTTTGGGATAACGAATGCTCCAGCGACTTTCATGGACTTGCTGAACAGGGTCTTCAAGGAATATCTTGACAAGTTTGCCATTCTGTTCATTGATGACATTCTTGTATATTCAAAGACTTACGTAGAGCATGAAGCACAGTTAAGAATTGTTTTTCAGAAGTTGGGAGAGTATCAACTCTATGCCAAATTCTCAAAATGTGAGTTTTGGCTAGATAAGGTATATTTCCTCAGACATGTAGTGTCTAAGGAGGGAATTGCAGTGGATCCAATCAAGGTGGAAGTGATAAACAAATGGCCTACGCCTAAGAGCATGACAAAGATACACAGTTTCTTAGGGTTAGCTGGCTATTACAGGAGATTTGTGAAAGGATTTGCATGATTGGCAGCACCTCTCACAACCCTCACATGCAAGGAAAGGAAGTTTGTATGGATAGAAAAATGTGAAGGAAGCTTCCAAGAGTTGAAGAGACGGCTGACAAGTGGGCTGATCCTCACACTCCTTACTGAAGGGGAGAAGTTTGAAATCTACAGTGATGCTTCAAAAGTGGGTTTGGGAATAGTATTGATGCAAGATGGTAGAGTGATTGCCTATGCTTCACACCAATTGAAAGAGCACGAGAAAAATTATCTCACTCATGACCTAGAACTTGCTGCAGTAGTGTTCGTACTCAAAATTTGGTGACACTATCTATATGAAGCATAGTGCCAGATTTACACGGATCATCAGAGCCTAAAATACTTCTTCACACAGAAGGAGTTAAACATGAGGCAAAGAAGATGGTTAGAGTTGGTGAAGGACTATGACTGTGAGATCCTCTACCATCCAGGAAAAGCCAACCGTGTGGTAGATGCGTTAAGTAGAAAAGCTACAGTTCCACAACAGTTACCCATTGATAGGTTATCAAGACCATTGCAGCAAGAAATTCATTCACTTGAGCTGGAGCTGATATCAGGAAAATTGTCAGCACTGCAGCTAAAGTCATCATTGGTTGATGATATCGAGGAAGCTCAGAAGTAAAATTCAAGTCTAACAGACTCCCAGGAAGAGATTTCCAGAGAAGGATTAATCATGTATCAAGGGAGAATTCACGTTCCAGCAGATGAAGAACTTCGAAGGTGAATCATGTTAGAAGCTCATGAAACGCCATACTCAGTTCATCCTGGAGCCACCAAGATGTACCAAGACTTGAAACTATTGTTTTGGTGGAGAGGGATGAAAGGAGATATTGCAAGGTTCGTGAGTAAATGCCTGACTTACCAAAAGGTCAAGGCTGAGCATCAGCATCTTGGAGGAAAGTTAGAACCTCTAGAGATTCAGTAATGGAAATAGGAGCATATTACCTTGGATTTTACGGTAGAGCTACCCAAAACAAGAGAAGGACATGATACTATCTCGGTAATCGTGGACAGGTTAACAAAGACAGTCAGGTTCATAGCAATGAAGAACACATATTCATTGGAGAAGTTAGCATACCTTTATGTAGCTCATGTTGTCAGGTTACATGGAGTTCTAAGGCCTATAGTATCTGACAGAGATGCACGGTTCACTTCAAACTTTTGGGAGTGTGTACAAAAAGCCATGGGAACAGAACCGAAGTTCAGTACAGCCTTCCATCCTCAGACAAACGAACAATTAAAATGGACTATCTAGATTTTAGAGGATATGTTCCAAGCTTGTGTAATGGATTTTCCAGGAGCTTGGAACAAGAAGCTACCACTAGTAGAATTCTCATATAACAACAGTTACCAAGCTTCCATCAAGATGGCACTGTATGAGGTCCTGTATGGACGAAAGTGCAGATCACCCATCCACAGGTATGATCTAAAGGAAAAATAACTACACAAAATAGATTTCATGCAAAAAACTTCCAATGCAGTTGTCAATATCCAACAAAGGATGAAGAGTGCTTAGAGCAGACAGAAGAGTTATGCAGACAGAAGACGGAGATCCCTAGAATTTAAAGAAGGGGACTTTATATTTTTGAAAGTGTCACCCATGAAGGGGATTATGCATTTGGGTAAGAAGGGAAAACTGAGTCCAAGATATATTAGACCTTATGAGATTATCAAACGCATTGGGAAGGTTGCCTACAAGTCGGCATTACCTCCTGAGCTATCAGCAGTGCACAATATATTCTACATCTCAATGCTAAGAAAGTACATGTCAGATCCATCTCATGTGTTACAACATGAACCAGTCCAAGTCTAAGAGGATCTAACCTATGAAGAACAGCCTGTCCAGATACTGGCTGGAGAAGAAAAGGTACTGAAAAACAAGACCATTCCACTATTCAAGGTACAGTAGAAGGAATCACAACATCGAAAAAGCTACGTGGGAAAGAGAAGATGAGATGAGACTTTCATACCCTCACTTGTTTTAAATTTTCGAGGACGAAAATCTTATAAGGAGGGATGAATGTGATAACCGAGAAATTTATCGTTCTCGAAAAAATTTTGTACAAGATATGTAAATAAATGTATATTCATGAGACATGTTACAGAATATAGAGTAGATGAAAATTTTGATTAGCTGAGTTTAGTCAAAATTTGACAATGAATTAATGAATATAGTTAAAAGCTAAACATTAATTCAAATTATGATGTTTTAAATTTATTGGAAAAGTATGTGAAAAATTCATATTAAGAGATCAAGGGCTCACATGTAAGCTACCTTGATCAATGGCCAAGATTAGCCAAGCAAATTCCAATTTCTTTAAAAGAAATTAAAGAAAATGATGAAAGAAGGGAGAGGTCACGTGAGGGGGCTCCCTTAGCAGCCTAAGTGAATTAATTCACTTAGTATAGCTGCAAAAGAAAGGGGGTCGTGCAGAGAGAGAGAAAGAAAGTGAAAGGGAGAGAGCAGAAGAGGAAAATCCTTTCAACAGCTCAGATTCTCTCTTCAAGCAAGAAAATTGTTCAAGTTTTCAACCAAGATTCCACAGCAAGATGTTCCCAAGTTTCAAGCAAGGTAACCCCTCTTTCTCTCACGTTTTGGGTGGAAAATCTGGGTTATTTAAGGAAGAAAAAGAAAAGATGATTTTTGCATGTTGAGATTTCGGTTAAATCGAAACATAATTCAAGTCTAGTTGTTTTAAACATGAATTTGTGAGTTGATGGTTTAGATTTCAGTTGAGCTTTTCTTGTCAAAGAAAGTTTTGATTTTTAGGTTTTGAGTCAAGAGATGTTGTGGAAGTAAAATGTGAAATTTGCTTATGAAACCATGGAAAGATGATAGTAGAAATGCAGCTTATACCTTGAAACAGTCTTATAGAGATCGATTTTGGGTGTAAGAAATAGAACAAAGGCCAAGAAAGCGTTTAACAGACCATGTTCGATAGCAGGAAAACACGGCCAGAAACACGACCGTGTAGCCACCCGTGTAAGAATGCATGAGTTACACAGCCATGTTGCATGAATTACATGGCCATGCACGTAAGTCCAGAGGAGTACATGGCCACGAACATGCCCCTATAGGAGGACGTGTTTGAAGCTAAAAAAAAAAAAAGAGTATGGAAATATGATTTACATGTTTTGTCATGTTTCAAGTTTCAAGTATAAGATAAATGTTAGAAATAATCAACGATTATTTGTTTTATAGGAGTTCAAGCCAAACACCCCGAGACTGTGACGCCCCGTGCCCTAGGCACCCTGGACCATCACTATAAAACTACTGTTTCTTTACTTTTACTTATACTTTCTTGCAATTGAATATTGCTTACTTAAAATATCTTTAATAGCTTACCCTAATTTTAGAAGAAATTTTTTTTAAAGCGTACGTATTTGCTATTCATGTACATGTACTATTAAAAGCGGAATTTAAAACATAATAAATTTAATCTTGCAAACATACTTATACTGTTGATTTTGTGGAATAGTATTTTTGAATAGTATCAATCGGCTGCTATTCGAAAATACTATTCAACTATTATTATTCAAAAATATTGTGTAACCATTACTATTCAAAAATACTATTTAACGGTTACTATTTCAAAGTACCATTTACCGGTACTGTACTGTTACTGTTCAAAATACTGTTCACTTAAACTGTGCGGAAGTTAAACTCGTATGGTGTCCATAACCTCGCCTCACATCCACCTCCACCGCCGTCATTGCCCATCGTGGCTTATGCCATAGGATGCTTACCTACAGCATGAACACACTCTATGAGCTTTACACCCAGTAAGTACAACATGTTAACCGCAAAACAAGTTTAAACATAATACATACTTAAAAACGCATAAGCATGCAAGATAGTCAAATATACCACTTAGCATATACCATATCATCATATATCATGTCATAGCATACAAACTTTACATACCATATACATACAGATTACTTCATATAAATGCATGTATCTTACTGTAGTTGAAAGCATAGCGAACTAATACGGACAGTGAACTATGCATGATCCGGTTATGTTCATTTATGTTTTAGTACTCTTTTCTTTCTCTTGTCTATTTAGGGGCCATGTGTCAGTACCGTGTGTGCGCAGACCAAAGGTAACGCCCGAGGTCAACTAATGTCGAAGAGCCATCAACTGATGCTCAACTTTTGGCCTTAACTTTCTTTAATTGGAAACCCCTTCGACTGAAGGAGCCGGTACGACACACCTACTTATTTCCATCTTGTTTAACTGTTCTAGCCATACGCTTCTCTAAGCTGTCCCCAATCCTACGCAGTAAGGACCTATGGCTTCTAACTTGTTCTTTCATCAATCTACACGATTGTGAAACTATATGTTCTTATGTATGCTGTGTTAAGAAATGCCCTAAGTATTAGAGACATTTTGATGTATTCAATTTGAACTGGATAATAAAATTATACTTAGAGGTTATTCATTACATTGCTATTTGTCCTCGTCTTATTTACATGTTAAAGTAAATGTAAGCAAATATGGCTCACTGACTGCTTGTGTTAAAACTGTTGGAACATTGCATGCAATGGACTTTTGTATGCGAGAAGACAATATTCTAAAGTTAGCAGTCTAAACTATGGTCTGTAGTCTATGGGGTTAGACCGAGCATCTAACTCATGTTAAGACTATTATGTTGTCTAAAGCCTTGGAGGGGACGGTCTGTCTTGACTGTCTGGAGCTGGACTCCCAAGTAGAGACATGGATATGTTGCTCGGTGGTGACATATTAGACCGGGACTAAACCGTGATTGATCTACGTAGTCCGCTATGAGTGGATCAATCTGCTTTTGACGTTCATTATGCAATAACCTTAATCCTGAGTAAATGAACTACTTCATGTATATGACTTGTGTACTTTGATGTTCCAATGGCTAAAGCGTCTCAGAGGTAGTAAGCTTATAGACCAGTTCGTTGGGTGGATGACTTGTATACGATGAAGGGTTTGTTTGCAGATATCGGAATCATAGCTCTGAGGAGTTAAAGGTATCCTCTTAAAGGCATTATACTGAATGTGAAAATGGACAAGGCCTTGGGTCGTCTGCTGGGCGGATGACTTCTTATTCACATATGGTGAATAATCATTTTCTTGATTCGGTAGTATAATGGAACTTTAAGATAGCCTGATCAGTAGGATTAAACGGACTTTGACCTAAGGCTGATCATGGATATCATATGAGGGTTTTGCATACATGACAAGGTCATTGGATGGTAGCTCGTCACAGGCTTACGTAATACGATATATAATTGGGAGTTCAGTTTCAGGTTTATAGTGGTGTGACTCTGAAATTAGTGATCATATGATTGAGTTGTTCGGTAAAGAATGATGATCATATGGAATCACGGGAGCCCGATTATATATGTCCAATCAGTCCCTCTACTAGCTCCACATAATTCCTTAACGTTTGGCAAATTGATTTGTGTATGCTATTGGCTAGTTTATTATGCATGGATGGTGATGACACAGGATTAGGATGGTAGACAAGATTCTCTCCGGTTGGATTCAGATTTTGTTTTGGATAATAGAGTACACAATTATTCGAACTCCAAATAAAGTTGCCATGATTTTATTTGAGATTGGATTAGAGTTGTAGAAAATTATCCATGAGAACAAGAATATGAAACACAACCGTTTTGTGGAATTTGAAATTTGAATTTTGAAATTTGAAATTTGAATTTTGAAATTTGAATTTTGAATTTTGAATTTGAAATTTGAATTTGAAATTTGAATTTGAAATTCGAATTTGAAATTTGAATTTGAAATTTAAATTTGAAATTTGAAATTTGAAATTTGAAATTTGAATTTAAAATTTGAATTTGATATTTGAAATTCAAATTTTGAATCACAGTCCAAGTAGGATTCGAATTTGTTGTGGAAAATCCACAAGGTTTGAAATTCGAATTTGAGTTAGATTTGGAGAGGATAATCTTGTTAGAATCCTACTTGAATTTTGAATCCAAATCCCAACAAAAGTGGGCGATTTTTTGAGGATAATCCTCAATGGAAAATTCGGTTTTTGTGGATAAGACTCAAGGGAAAATTCAAGTTTCAATCCTAGTTGAATTTGGATTCTCTCCTTCCCTAAAAGTGGCCGAAATTTTGGAGCCTTTATCTAAGGAAAATTCGGTTATTTTTGGATAAGGTTGAGATAAGATTCAAGCTTGAAAATCCTAGTGGAATTTTTGATTCTCCCTTATCTATAATGGCCGAAATCTTTTGGAGGATTTTCTCCTTGTGAATTTCGGATTTTTTGGTTGAAAAAGGGAGATAAAATTCTAGTTAAAATCTTGTTAAGATTTGGATTGGATTTATCTTAGGAAAAACCGAATTTATTGTTAGGATTATCCTATGGAAAAATTCGGATTTTTTGGTTAAAGATAAGGGAGAAAATCTTTTCCTAGTCCAATTCGAATTCAGAGAATCACCTCATGCAGGTCTATAAATAGAGGTCCTGCCACTCCAGTTCTCTCAGACCACAGACTCTCAGGTGAGCAGGCTTATTGTTGCACAGCTCATCGTGACAATAAAGTTCTTTCGAGATCTGGGTGGTCGGAAAAAGACTAGCAGTGCTAGCATATCGATCGAGGTTCAGAGTGCCCACACACTCAGCCATTCGGGAATTGGAGAATAGTAGAGAAGGCTAGTTGGTTGAAGCCTCCGGTCATTCTCCTCCTGCAAGATTGGCGTCCTTGAGGTATGAGTTTTAATTGTTGTTGGTTTATTGTATATGGCATCATGAGATATTTAATGATCTAAAAATTTTTATTGTTCCACTGCGCTACTCTGATACGGTTTTACCGATTTATTTTCCTACAATTGGTATCAGAGCCATCTCATGACTATGCCATGCACATAAATTAGACAATTACTTAGTCTTTTTATTTATGTATGGATTTGATATTTAGAGAGTGGCATTCTAAGGTTCCTTTATGTTGTTATCATGTATTATGTATAAAGTATGTGGTTATTTTAATTTTTTGAATTATTATAAGCATGCTTGTTTATGCCGGTTATGGTTCCTTAGAATTTAGAAAAATTGTATCTAGGAATTTTTATGTAACCATGGGAGCAGTTTATTAACACTGTAATTTTCCCATGGATTTTAATTCTTATTTCTTAGATTTTTTATGGTTAGAATTTTGGTACACCGGAAACGGATTAGGAATTTTTTATGTAATTATTCTTGGAGGAGATTGAAGATTGAAGACCGTAATTTATTTTTCCCAAAAGTTAAATTTAATTTAAAGATTGAAATTTTGATTGTATGGAAAATTTCAATTTAATTGGGATTCAAATTAATTTTTGGAGATCCTAATAGGTAAATTGGAATATGGCACAAAAATCGAGACACGACCCCTCGGAATAGGCCGACGGGCCTTGGTGGGGCTGCACCCCCTACCCTCGGGCAGGATGGGTCTGCGGCAGCCCCTATGCAGGCAAACATCACCCACGGCCGCAGGCTTGGCCTGCAGCCGAGGGTGGCGCAGCCTGCCCAAGGCCGGCCGCAGCCTGGGCATGTCCAGCCCCTCCGGGGTTGGTGGCTGCCCACGGCGGCTGCCGCCTTCACGGGCGGCGGTGCGGCGGTCCAAAAATTTGAAAATTTTGATTTTTAAATTTGAGATTTAATTTTAAATTATGTTTAAAAATATGTAATTGAAAATTTGAAATTTTTGAAATTACATATTATTACACATGATGATTAAAATTGTTTAAAAATTTGAATTAGAAATTTAAATTTGAAATTCGAATTTGGAGTTTGAATTTGAAATTTAAATTTTTGCAAATTTAAATTTTAAATAATTCTTGGGATGAGAAATAAATGGAGAGGCTACATAAAGATGGATACAACAAGATGGAACAAAATTCAAGACCCAAAGAATGTTTTGGATGGAATTTTGTAATCTTTATTTTCTTTATTCTAGGATGGAACCATGGCTTGGTTATTCTGTCAATTATTTTTCTGTGATATGTCATGGATGTATAAATATGTATTGATGGATGTTTTGTATGCATATTTGATAACATGTCATATAGGATAGGTGAGTGCCGCTCATACTATATTGATCATACATAATTTGTCAAAACTTGCATGTTTTTCAAAATATTGAGTGGGAGAGGGTTTCAAACAAAACCCACGGCCTCCATTGTTGATCCATATGTGAAAGCATGGTAACGGCTCGCGTCAGTTCTGACCTGACCACACCCCTCGGTAGGTGTTTACCACCGCCGGTATACTAGATTGGATCTCCTATATGGAAAACGTGTTCGGGTGCGATCCTATTCATGACCACCCCTCGGTGGCTTGGTAGGACATGGATCGGGCTACGTAAACAATGGTTATACATTCAAGACTCGTTTAGTTATTAACCTTCCCTAGAAGCTCTGTTAACTAAACTGGTGGCCAAATAAGCGGTTATTAATATATGTCTTAACCTTGGAGGATTTAAGGTAACATATATTAATTGGACGGGGTCCATGTTCCGGCTATTTGTTCTCATGACCACCCCTCGGTGGCTTGGGGCAATGGGTGCTGAGAATTACCATTGCAATGCTACATGTTTTTCAAGTTTCATGTAGGAACATACTTGTATGTTTTATTTGTTAAATTATCTGCATATTTGCTTGGGCTTTGTAATGATGTCTAGTATAATTTTATTTCAGTTCAAAATGTCACCGACACCCCTCATTTCAATACTTATTGAAAATAAGTTGAATGGCGACAATTATAAAGATTGGAAAAGAAATCTATTAATAGTTCTCAGCTGCGAGAGGCACAAGTTCGTACTGGACGAACCATGCCCACCTGGGCCCAAACCTGACACACCACTTGAGGAGGTCCCGGTTGCCTATAATCGTTGGAGAGAATCCAATGAAATAGCTCGATGCTACATCCTTGCTAGCATGACGAGTGCTTTACAGAAGCAGCATGAGACTTATCAGGTTGCTGGGGAGATCATGGATAATCTGGAGGACATGTTCAGAGGCCAAGAAAAATTGGCTCGATAGTCCGCTATCACCAGCATTATGAACTCCAAGCAAAAGGCGGGTACTCCGGTGAAGGACCATATGATCACTCTAATGGGATTCTTCGCTGAGGCTGCCGAGAATGGTGCTGAGTTGGACTATAACACCCAGATCGAGATGCTGTTCAAGACTCTGTCTAAAGATTTTGTGGGGTTTAAGGCTGCATACAATCTGGCGACAAAGGAGTTAGGACTTACCGAGCTCATGAAGCAACTACAGGCTTATGAGCGGATGATCAAGGATGAGGATACGGTTCGACCTAAAGGAGAGGCCAATTTGGCGGAATCTTCCAATCCCTCACGGAAGAGGAAGAGGCCAAATAAGAAGCAAGTGGCTTCCAGTTCTTCTAATCCTCCTATCTCGGACGGGAAGAAGAAGAACAAGAACAAGAAGCCAAAGGACCCTAAAAAGTCCAAACGCTTCCACTGTGGGAAGGTAGGTCACTTCAAGAAGGCTTGCCGGGAATTCCTAGCCTCCAAGGGCAAGGAAGGTAAGGAACTTCATTACTTAGAAGCGTGTTTGGTGGAAGAATCAAAAGACACATGGGTCATTGATTCGGGCGCCACTAATCATGTTTGTGTTTCTATGCAGGGGTTCGTGGAAACGAGAAGTCTACATGATAGGAGCCTCTCGTTGCGGACTGGAGATGGTAGCTTTGTGGTGGCTGAGGCAGTGGGAGATGTTCATCTTTATTTTGATCAATTTAGGTTTATTTTATTGAAAGACTGTTTTTATGTTCCTAATTTTAGGAGGAACCTTATATCATAGCTTGTTTAATAAAGGATTCTTATTCAGTTTCTTTTAGTAAAAAAGTTGATATTCGTAGAAATAAGTCTTTTATCTGTTCTGGATGGATGGATGGAAACCTATATTTGATCAGACCAAAGATGTACTCACTGCTTGACACTGAATTAATTGATAACTCTAAAAGGTTGAAAGTTTCTCACTCTAACAAGGCGTATCTTTGGCATTTAAGACTTGGTCATATTAATCAGGATAGGATTCAAAGATTGGTGAAAGACGGTCCTCTGGAATCTCTGGAGGAGGTACGACTTCCCCAATGTGAGTCTTGTCTAGAGGGTAAGATGACTAAGAGGTCTTTTGGAGCTAAGGGTACAAGGGCACAGGAGCTCTTAGAAATTGTGCACACTGACGTATGTGGCCCCATGAATGTCACAGCACGAGGAGGGTTCGAGTACTATGTCTCTTTCATAGATGATTACTCGAGGTATGGATATGTGTATCTGATGCACCGCAAGAGCGAAACCTTTGATAAATTCAAAAAGTATCGTGCGGAAGTGGAAAAGCAATTGGATAAATCCATAAAGACACTTCGATCTGATCGAGGTGGCGAATACCTCTCCGATGAATTTCTAGGACATCTTGTAGAGAATGGGATATTATCCCAATTGACTGCACCTGGTACTCCATAACAGAATGGTGTAGCCGAAAGGAGAAACAGGACCTTATTGGATATGGTACGGTCCATGATGAATTACTCAACGCTGCCATTATCATTTTGGGGACATGCTTTACAAACGGCATGCTATATTCTGAACCAGGTTCCGAGCAAATCAATTCTTAGAACTCCGTATGAATTGTGGCGTGGCAGGAAGCCCTCCCTTGGACATATGAGAATATGGGGCTGCCCGGCACATGTACTGGATGGGGATGCGAAGAAGTTGGAACCAAGATCAGAATTGTGCATGTTTGTAGGGTATCCAAAGGGAACTAAAGGAGGTCTGTTCTATAACCCGAAGGAACAAAAGGTCATTGTCTCAACCCATGCGACATTCTTGGAGGAAAGTCACATGAATGACTTTAAGCCTCGAAGTAAAGTGGTGCTAGAGGAGTTATCGGGTGAAAGAACTGCTCCACAGATTTCGGTCTTGGACGCAAGTCCGAGTTCCAGTGAAAGACCTGCAGACGATCAACAATTTAGGGTGCCTCGTCATAGTGGGAGGGTTTCTAAGAAACCTAATTTCTTTATGTATGATGCTGAGGTATACCAGGCCGAGGCTCATGAGCATGAGGAAGATCCGGTCACATATGATGAAGTTATAAAGGATGTTGATTCTAGATCTTGGAGACAGGCTATGAACAATGAGATGGATTCTATGAAATCCAACTCTGTTTGGGAACTTGTAGATTTGCCGGATGGGATAAAACCCATTGGATGCAAATGGGTCTACAAAAGAAAGAAGGATGCGGAAGGGAGAGTGGAAACTTTCAAAGCTAGACTGGTTGCAAAGGGATACACGCAAAAGGCTGGAATCGATTACGAGGAAACCTTTTCGCCTGTTGCTATGCTAAAGTCTATCCATATTCTTCTGTCCATTGCTGCGGCTCTCGATTACGAGATCTGGCAAATGGATGTCAAGACGGCATTCTTGAATGGCCATCTTGAAGAGTGTATCTATATGATACAGCCCGAAGGGTTCGTAGCAAAAGGCCAAGAAAGGAAAGTCTGCAAGTTGCTTAGATCCATTTATGGATTAAAGCAGGCATCCCGCTCATGGAACCAGAGGTTTGATCAAGCGATTAAGACATTTGGTTTTGAGCAGAACATTGATGAACCTTGTGTTTATAAACGTATTAAGGATGGAAAAGTGGTCTTTCTGATACTCTATGTCGATGATATACTACACATTGGGAATGATGTAGGGAATTTGTCATCGGTCAAGCTTTGGTTACACCAACAGTTTGACATGAAGGACTTGGGAGAAGCTAATTATGTTCTAGGCATTCGTCTCTTCAGAGATCGAAAGAACAAAATGATAGCATTATCCCAAGCTTCATACATAGATAAAATAATTTACAAATATGCAATGCTAGAGGCAAAGAAAGGCTCACAACCTTCTATTGCCGGTCTAACTCTTTCATTGGATGACTGTCCCAAGACAGCGGAAGAAAGAGAGCGTATGAGTAAGGTCCCTTATGCATCCGCTGTGGGTAGCCTTATGTACGCTATGCTTTGCACTCGCTCGGACATATGTTTTGCAGTAGGTATGGTGAGTCAATATCAAGCAAATCCTGAAACCAAGCACTGGCAAGCAGTAAAGCATATACTCAAGTATCTTAAGAGAACGAGGGATTATATGCTGGTGTATTCTGGAGGGGACCTAACACCCGTAGGATACACGGACACAGACTTCCAGACTTGTAAGGATTTGAGGAAGTCGACATTAGAGGGCATATGGAGACAGGATAAGTAGATGTATGTAAGATCGCGTCCGAGGACAACATTGCCAATCCCTTTACTAAGACTTTGGTGGCTAGAAGCTTTGAGAGGAATGTAGAGGCGATGGGGATGCGTAACATGGCACATCTGCTGGCTTAGGGCAAGTGGGAGATTGTTAGGAAATGCCCTAAGTATTAGAGACATTTTGATGTATTCATTTTGAACTGGATAATAAAATTATACTTAGAGGTTATTCATTACATTGCTATTTGTCCTCGTCTTATTTACATGTTAAAGTAAATGTAAGCAAATATGGCTCACTGACTGCTTGTGTTAAAACTGTTGGAACGTTGCATGCAATGGACTTTTGTATGCGAGAAGACAATGTTCTAAAGTTAGCAGTCTAAACTATGGTCTGTAGTCTATGGGGTTAGACCGAGCATCTAACTCATGTTAAGACTATTATGTTGTCTAAAGCCTTGGAGGGGACGGTCTGTGTTGACTGTCTGGAGCTGGACTCCCAAGTAGAGACATGGATATGTTGCTCGGTGGTGACATATTAGACCGGGACTAAAGCGTGATTGATCTACGTAGTCCGCTATGAGTGGATCAATCTGCTTTTGACGTTCATTGTGCAATAACCTTAATCCTGAGTAAATGAACTACTTCATGTATATGACTTGTGTACTTTGATGTTCCAATGGCTAAAGCGTCTCAGAGGTAGTAAGCTTATAGACCGGTTCGTTGGGTGCATGACTTGTATACGATGAAGGGTTTGTTTGCAGATATCGGAATCATAGCTCTGAGGAGTTAAAGGTATTCTCTTAAAGGCATTATACTGAATGTGAAAATGGACAAGGCCTTGGGTCGTCTGCTGGGCGGATGACTTCTTATTCACATATGGTGAATAATCATTTTCTTGATTCGGTAGCATAATGGAACTTTAAGATAGCCTGATCAGTAGGATTAAACGGACTTTGACCTAAGGCTGATCATGGATATCATATGAGGGTTTTGCATACATGACAAGGTCATTGGATGGTAGCTCGTCACAGGCTTACGTAATACGATATATAATTGGGAGTTCAGTTTCAGGTTTATAGTAGGGTGACTCTGAAATTAGTGATCATATGATTGAGTTGTTCGGTAAAGAATGATGATCATATGGAATCACGGGAGCCCGATTATATATGTCCAATCAGTCCCTCTACTAGCTCCACATAATTCCTTAACGTTTGGCAAATTGATTTGTGTATGCTATTGGCTAGTTTATTATGCATGGATGGTGATGACACAGGATTAGGATGGTAGACAAGATTCTCTCCGGTTGGATTCAGATTTTGTTTTGGATAATAGAGTACACAATTATTCGAACTCCAAATAAAGTTGCCATGATTTTATTTGAGATTGGATTGGAGTTGTAGAAAATTATCCATGAGAACAAGAATATGAAACGCAACCGTTTTGTGGAATTTGAAATTTGAATTTTGAAATTTGAAATTTGAATTTTGAAATTTGAAATTTGAATTTTGAATTTGAAATTTGAATTTGAAATTCGAATTTGAAATTTGAATTTGAAATTTAAATTTGAAATTTGAAATTTGAATTTAAAATTTGAATTTGAAATTTGAAATTCAAATTTTGAATCACAGTCCAAGTAGGATTCGAATTTGTTGTGGAAAATCCACAAGGTTTGAAATTCGAATTTGAGTTGGATTTGGAGAGGATAATCTTGTTAGAATCCTACTTGAATTTTGAATCCAAATCCCAACAAAAGTGGGCGAATTTTTTGAGGATAATCCTCAATGGAAAATTCGGTTTTTGTGGATAAGATTCAAGGGAAAATTCAAGTTTCAATCCTAGTTGAATTTGGATTCTCTCCTTCCCTAAAAGTGGCCGAAATTTTGGAGCCTTTATCCAAGGAAAATTCGGTTATTTTTGGATAAGGTTGAGATAAGATTCAAGCTTGAAAATCCTAGTGGAATTTTTGATTCTCCCTTATCCATAATGGCCGAAATCTTTTGGAGGATTTTCTCCTTGTGAATTTCAGATTTTTTGGTTGAAAAAGGGAGATAAAATTCTAGTTAAAATCTTGTTAAGATTTGGATTGGATTTATCTTAGGAAAAACCGAATTTATTGTTAGGATTATCCTATGGAAAAATTCGGATTTTTTGGTTAAAGATAAGGGAGAAAATCTTTTCCTAGTCCAATTCGAATTCAGAGAATCACCTCATGCAGGTCTATAAATAGAGGTCCTGCCACTCCAGTTCTCTCAGACCACAGACTCTCAGGTGAGCAGGCTTATTGTTGCACAACTCATCGTGACAATAAAGTTCTTTAGAGATCTGGGTGGTCGGAAGAAGACTAGCAGTGCTAGCATACCGATCGAGGTTCAGAGTACCCACACACTCAGCCATTCGGGAATTGGAGAATAGTAGAGAAGGCTAGTTAGTTGAAGCCTCCGGTCATTCTCCTCCTGCAAGATTGGCGTCCTTGAGGTATGAGTTTTAATTGTTGTTGGTTTATTGTATATGGCATCATGAGATATTTAACGATCTAAAAACTTTTATTGTTCTGCTGCTCCACTCTGATAAGGTTTTACCGATTTATTTTCCTACATGCTGTGCAACATCGTGTGCATGTAAGGCATACTTAACATACTGCAAAACCATCATTTTAACATCATTTTATTCATGCTGCAGGCGGAGTTGTACTTACCTAATTACAAGCACTTGTATTCGCGCCTTTAGAAATTTACAGGTTACTACCTGTCATCAATAACGTCTCTCGTTAATATCTTCTCTAAGTCACCACTACTGTTAGTGACTAAGTAGATAATTACTCGATACCGATTGCAATTGGCATTGCTTATTCTCTATCTCAAGAGTTAACTTATTCGTATGTGGTTAATTAATTTATGGCCTCATAAATTAACTACCACGTCCTTAGGCTACTTTTACCTATACTCGTCTTTCATGTGTGACCGGGGTCCCTCGGTACCCTATTGGCCTATCTGGGAATTTGGTGTCTAATTTCTTTCATGTTTGATTAACTGTCTTCTTGACAGTTAAATCAACATTCCTCACAATATTGCTCTGAACATGGTCCTTGACTGATTTACCGATCAATCAACTGACCGGTTACCTCACATTTTGGCAACTAGGTAGCCTATCAGGCTACTATGTGTAGGCTTGGTATAGTAACCGTTCGGGTTACTTTGCTTGTTTGGGTGTGGTAGCCTACTGGGATACCTTGCATTATGGTGTAGTAGCCGACTAGGCTACCTCTACCATATCTTATTAAAAAAGTCCCTTGTTCTTTGTGAAATTCCTTTAAAAACTTTGTTCAAATCTAGAAATTCTTACAAAAGGATTTTTCATTTTCAAAGGGGTATGGTGTCCCCACATTTTTGAAAGCAAAGTGTTTGAAATGGTTTGAAAGGGGTATGGTGTCCCCACATTTTTTAAAACGAGTCTCACCTCACCCCGTTGGAGGATGAGGATGTTTTTGTTGAAATCATTTCTAAGTCATTTAAAGGGAACACATGGTGAATGTGTTCAAAAGTGTGGTGTTGGACCACTTTTTGAAAATAATTTGAAACTTGTTCGAAAAGGCTTTGTTTGAGAATTTGACGTTCATGAAACTTTTCATTCTCGACGAAATGAACAATTCTCATGCTCATTTCGAAGACTAATTCTAACTCTAACGGCTCCTAAATTCATCAAACCCGTGGCCTTTGTGCCCAGTTTTTATAAAAGTTCCAATTTTACACACTTTTAAAAATAGATCTGTTCGGGGCCCGAAACGGTCGAATTTTTGAAATCCACGTGCATCAGTTTCAAGTTTTGTCGAGATCTAAATCTTTCGCGTTTTGACCAAAGTCTGGTTCAGCCTCTAAAAGGGTCATTTTAACAAAAATCTAAGACTGTTCATTTGGTCTAGATTTGTTACTCCTAGTTTTGGACACCGAATCAAAACTAGCCAAAAAGTCTATCATAGGTTCATTTTTGGCCAATGGCTATTTGACACAAAAATGACTGTATCAAAATTTTCTTAAAACTTCATGTTTTACCAAATCCTAGATTCGGATCAAAATTTGGTCAAAATGGCCAAAATCCGTGGCTTATCCTGGGGACAGATTTTGTGTCCAGCCACCCTCTACACACTCGTGCACACACATATCTCAAACTACTTGTGAACTAAAGTAAACACAACCACAACAACAAAAACTTTAAAATGTGAAAGCTAAGGGCTCAAATAACTTATTACAACCCATGTACATAACCAAATACACATAAATCTCCTTGATCAAAAACTTAAAAACAACTAACCACAAAAGATGGGGGTTTTTCGGTTTATATCTTAGAGTGCTTTGATCCAAGCACAACCGGGCCAAGGGTGGCCGTCAAGCTCCATGGAAAACAAAGGGGGTTGAGGGGTCACTTGTGCTAGAATGAGAACATAAGGAAAACAAAACGTTTCTCTTAATATCAAGCCAAGATGAAAAACTAAACCATAGAAAAATTTTGGTTCTAGGGTCTTACCGAAACTACCTTGGAAGAGTGCACCTCTAGTAACTTATGTGGCCAAGCTTTTGTGTGAAAGTTATGTGAAAATATGGGTGGCTTAGGGGCTGAAGAGGGGTCGGATTTGCTAAAGAGAAAGGGGAGAGAAAGCTATATTTTTCTTGAGAGTTTTTGTGAGCAAATGGGAAAAGTGAGACCTAAGGGTGGTTGCACCTTTTTATAGGCAACTCTAAGCAACTTT
Source organism: Antiaris toxicaria (assembly GCA_035233585.1). Taxonomy (NCBI): domain Eukaryota; kingdom Viridiplantae; phylum Streptophyta; class Magnoliopsida; order Rosales; family Moraceae; genus Antiaris; species Antiaris toxicaria. Next base: position 29,977,589 of record CP141154.1, read on the forward strand.
GCTTAACTCTAAGTGCTCTTAATTAAGCCACAATTTAGCTCAATTGGGGGACAAAAATCTGTGCTGTAGCCCTTGAAATTTCGGAGCCATGATGGAGGTTGAATGGGAGCAAGTTTGCATTAAATGGTCATGGTCCTCATAGACTACAGACCATAGTTTAGACCGCTAATTTTAGAATATTGTCTTCTCGCATACAAAAGTCCATTGCATGCAACGTTCTAACAGTTTTAACACAAGCAGTTAGTGAGCTATATTTGCTTACATTTACTTTAACATGTAAATAAGACGAGGACAAATAGCAATGTAATGAATAACCTCTATATATAATTTTATTATCTAGTTCAAAATGAATACAACAAAATGTCTCTAATACTCAGGGCATTTCCTAACAGAGGTATACCAGGCTGAGGCTCATGAGCATGAGGATGATCCGGTCACTTATAATGAAACTATAAATGATGTTGATACTAAATATTGGAAACAGGCCATGAACAATGAGATGGATTTTATGAAATCCAACTCTGTTTGGGAACTTGTAGATCTGCCAGATGAGATAAAACCTATTGGATGCATGTGGGTCTACAAAAGAAAGAAGGATGCGGAAGGGAGGGTGTAAACTTTCAAAGTGTAGGAAAATAAATTGGTAAAAATGTATCAGAGTGTCGCAGCGGAACAATAAATATTTTCAGATCGTTAAATATCTCATGATGCCATATACAATAAACCAACAACAATTAAAACTCATACCTCAAGGACGCCAATCTGCAGGAGGAGAATGACTGGAGGGCTTCAACCAACGATCCTTCTCTACTATTTTCCAATTCCCGAATGGCTGAGTATGTGGCCACTCTGAACCTCGATCGGTATGCTAGCACTACTAGTCTTCTTCCAACCACCCAGATCTCTAAAGAACTTATTGTCACGGTGAGTTGTGCAACAATAAGCCTGCTCACCTGAGAGTCTATGGTTTTAGAGAACGGGAGTGGCAGGACCTCTATTTATAGACCTGCATGAGGTGATTTTCTAAATTCGAATTGGATTAGGAGAAGATATTCTCCCTTATCCACAACCATAAAATTTGAAATTATCCAAGGGAAAATCCCAACAAATTTCGGCCATTATAGGATAATTCCAATCCAAATCTAAACAAGATTTTAACTAGAATTTTATCTCCCTTTTTCAACCAAAAAATCTGAAAATTCAAAGGAGAAATCTCCACCAAGATTTGAGCTACTTTTGGATAAGGAAGAATCAAAATTCTACTAGGTTTTTCAAACTTGAATCTTATCTCATCCTTATCCAAAAAAACCAAAATATCCTAGGAGACTTACTCCAAAAATTCGGCCATTATCAGGGAGGAGAGAATCCAAATTCAACTGGGATTGAAACTTGAATTTTTTCTTGAACCTTATCCACAAAAATCTAAAAATTCATTGAGGATAATCCTCAAAATTTTCGTCCATATTTGGTTAGGATTTGGATTCAAAATTCAAGTAGGATTCTAACAAGATTTTCCTCTCTATATCCAACTCAAATTCGAATTTCATTTCTTGTGGATTTACCACAATAAATTCAAATCCCACTTGGACTGTGATTTAAAATTTGAATTTCAAATTTCAAATTCAAATTTCAAATTTTAAATTTCAAATTTCAAATTTCAATTTCAATTTCAAAATTCAAATTTGAATTTCAAATTCAAATTTCAAATTTAAAATTCAAAATTCAAATTTCAAAATCCACAAAACAATTGTATTTCAAACTCTTGTTCTCATGGATAATTTTCTACAACTCCAATCCAATCTCAAATAAAATCACGGCAACCTTATTTGGAGTTCAAATAATTGTGTACTCTATTATCCAAAACAAAATCTAAATCCAACCGAGAGAATCTTGTCTACCATCCTAATCCTATGTCAACACCATCCATGCATAATAAACTAGCCAATAGCATACACAAATCAATTTGCCAAACGTTAAGGAATTATGTGGAGCTAGTAGAGGGACTAATTGGACATATATAATCGGGCTCCCGTAAATCCATATGATCATCATTCTTTATCAACAACTCAATCATATGATCACTAATTTCAGAGTCACACCACTATAAACCTGAAACTGAACTCCCAATTATATACTGTATTACATGAGCCTGTGATAAGCTATTGTCCAATGACCTTGTCATGTATGCAGAACCCTCATATGATATCCATGATCAGCCTTAGGCCAAAATCTGTTTAATCCTACTAATCAGGCTATCTTAAAGTTTCATTATACTACCGAATTAAGAAAATGATTATTTACCATATGTGAATAAGAAGTCATCCGCCCAGCAGACGACCCAAGGCCTTGTCCATTTTCACATTTAGTATAATGCTTTTAAGAGGATACCCTTAACTCCTCATTAGAGCTATGATTCCGATATCTGTAAATGAACCTTTCATCGTATACAAGTCATGCACCCAACGAACTGGTGTATAAGCTTACTACCTCGAAGATGCTTTAGCCATTGGAACATCAAAGTACACAAGTCATATACATGAAGCTGTCCTTTTACTCAGGATTAAGGTTACTACACAATGAACGTCAAAAGCAGATCGATTCACTTAAAGCGGACTTCGTAGATCAGTCACGCTTTAGTCACGGTCTAATATGTCACCACCAAGCAACATATCTATGTCTTTACTTGGGAGTCCAGCTCCAGACAGTCAAGACAAACCGTCCCCTCCAAGACTTTAGACAACATAATAGTCTTAACATGAGTTAGATGCTCGGTCTAACCCCCTAGACTACAGACTATAGTTTAGACTGCTAACTTTAGAACATTGTCTTCTTGCATACAAAAGTCTATTATATGCAACGTTCTAACAGTTTAACACAAGCAGTCAGGGAGCCATATTTGCTTACATTTACTTTAACATGTAAATAAGACGAGGACAGATAGCAATGTAATGAATAACCTCTATATATATAATTTTATTACACAGTTCAAAATAAATACATCAAAATGTCTCTAATGCTTAGGGCATTTCCTAACAATCTCCCACTTGCCCTAAGCCAGCAGATGTGCCATGTTACGCATCCCCATCGCCTCTACGTGCCTCTCAAAGCTTCTAGCCACAAAAGTCTTAGTAAAGGGATCGGCAATGTTTTCCTCGGACACGATCTTACATACATCTACTTGTCCTGTCTCCACGTGCCCTCTAATAATATGATATCTCTGATCTATGTGCTTGGTCCTCTTATGGTGCCGAGATTCCCTTGTGTTGGCAATAGCCCCAGTATTATCACAGTAAAGTGTGATAGGCTTGTCAACACCCGGAATGACCTCAACGTCTCTAAAGAACTTGTGGAGCCAAACCGCTTCTTTAGATGCCTCAGCCGCAGCCATATACTCAGCCTCCATAGTAGAGTCAGCTGTGTAGTCCTGCTTCACGCTCCTCCACACAATGGCGCCTCCTCCGAGCAAAAACACTGATCCAGATATCGATTTCCTTGAATCTTTACAAGTCTGAAAGTCTGAGTCCATGTATCCTACGGGTGTTAGGTCCCCTCCAGAATACACCAGCATATAATCCCTCGTTCTCTTAAGATACTTTAGTATATGCTTTACTACTTGCCAGTGCTTGGTTCCAGGATTCGCTTGATATCTACTCACCATACCTACTAAAAAACATATATCCGGGCAAGTGCAAAGCATAGCATACATAAGGCTACCCACAATGGATGCATAAGGGACCTTACTCATATGCTCTCTTTCTTCTGATGTCTTGGGGCAGTCATCCAATGAAAGAGTTAGACTAGCAATAGAAGGTTGTGTACCTTTCTTTGCCTCTTGCATTGCATATTTGTCAATTATTTTATCTATGTATGAAGTTTGGGATAATGCTATCATTTTGTTCTTTCGATCTCTAAAGAGACGAATGCCTAGAACATAATTAGCTTCTCCCAAGTCGTTCATGTCAAACTGTTGGTGTAACCAAAGCTTACCAATGATAAGTTCCCTACATCATTCCCAATGAGTAGTATATCATCGACATAGAGTATCAGAAAGACCACTTTTCCATCCTTAATACGTTTATAAACACATGATTCATCAACGTTCTGCTCAAAACCAAGTGTCTTAATCGCTTGATCAAACCTCTGATTCCATTAGCGGGATGCTTGCTATAATCCATAAATAGATTTAAGCAACTTGCAGACTTTTCTTTCTTGGCCTTTTGCTACGAACCCTTCGCGCTGTATCATATAGATACACTCTTCAAGATGGCCATTCAAGAATGCCATCTTGACATCCATTTGCCAGATCTCGTAACAGAGAGCCGCAGTAACGGACAGAAGAATACAGATAGACTTCAGCATAGCAACAGGTGAAAAGGTTTCATCGTAATCGATTCCAGCCTTTTGCGTGTACCCCTTTGCAACCAGTCTAGCTTTGAAAGTTTCCACTCTCCCTTTCGCATCCTTCTTTCTTTTGTAGACCCATTTGCATCCAATGGGTTTTATCCTATCCAGCAAATCTATAAGTTCCCAAACAGAGTTAGATTTCATAGAATCCATCTCATTGTTCATAGACTGTTTCCAAGATTTAGAATCAACATCATATATAGATTCATCATAGGTGACCGGATCATCCTCATGCTCATGAGCCTCGGCCTGGTATACCTCAGCATCATACATTAAGAAATTAGGTTTCTTCGAAATCCTCCCACTACGATGAGGCACCCTAAATTGTTGATCGCCTGCAGGTCTTTCACTGGAACTCGGACTAGCGTCCAAGACCGGAATCTGTGGAGCAGTTCTTTCACCCGATAACTCCTCTAGCACTACTTTGCTTCAAGGCTTAAAGTCATTCATGTGACTTTCCTCCAAGAATTTCGCATGGGTTGAGACAATGACTTTTTGTTCCTTCGGGTTATATAACAGACCTCCTTTAGTTCCCTTTGGATACCCTATAAACATGCACAATTCTGATCTTGATTCCAATTTCTTCACATCCCCATCCAGTACATGTGCCGGGCAGCCCCATATTCTCATATGTCCAAGGGAGGGCTTCATGCCATGCCACAATTCATACGGAGTTCTAGGAATTAATTTGCTTGGAACCTGGTTCAGAAAATAGCACGCCGTTTGTAAAGCATATCCCCAAAATAATAATGGCAGTGTTGAATAAATCATCATGGACCGTACCACATCCAATAAGGTCCTGTTTCTCCTTTCAGCTACACCATTCTATTGTGGAGTACCAAGTGCACTCAATTGGGATAATATGCCGTTCTCTACAAGATGTCCTAGAAATTCATCGGAGAGGTATTCACCACCTCGATCAGATCGAAGTGTCTTTATAGATTTATCCAATTACTTTTCCACTTCCGCACGATACTCTTTGAACTTGTCAAAGGTTTTGCTCTTGCGGTACATCAGATACACATATCCATACCTCGAGTAATCATCTATAAAGAAGACATAATACTCGAACCCTCCTCGTGCAGTGACGTTCATGGGGCCACATACGTCAGTGTGCACAATTTCTAAGAGCTCTTGAGCCCTTGTACCTTTAGCTCCAAAAGACCTCTTAGTCATCTTACCCTCTAGATAAGACTCACATTAGGGAAGACGTACCTCCTCCAGCCAGAGGACCGTCTTCCACCAATCTTTGAATCCAATCCTGATTAATACGACCAAGTCTTAAATGCCAAAGATACGCCTTGTTAGAGTGAGAAACTTTCAACCTTTTAGAGTTATCTATTAATTCAGTATCAAGCAGTGAGTACATCTTTGGTTTGATCAAATATAGATTTCCATCCATCCATCCAGAATAGATAAAAAACTTACTTCTACGAATATCAACTCTTTTACTAAAAGAAACTGAATAAGAATCCTTTATTAAACAAGCTACCGATATAAGGTTCCTCCTAAAATTAAGAACATAAAAACAGTCTTTCAATAAAATAAACCTAAATTGATCAAAGTAAAGGTAAATATCTCTCACTAGCTCAGCCACCACCAAGCTACCATCTCCAGTCCGCAACGAGAGGCTCCTATCATGTGGACTTCTCATTTCGGCGAACCCCTACATAGAAACACAAACATGATTAGTGGCACCCGAATCAATGACCCAAGTGTCTTTTGATTCTTCCACCAAACACGCTTCTAAGTAGTGAAGTTCCTTACCTTCCTTGCCCTTGGCGGCTAGGAATTCCTGGCAAGCCTTCTTAAAGTGACCTACCTTCCCACAGCGGAAGCACTTGAACTTTTTAGGGTCCTTGGGCTTCTTGTTCTTCTTCTTCTTCTTCCCATCCGAGACAGGAGGATTAGAAAAACTGGAAGCCGCTTGATTCTGGTTTGGCCTCTTCCTCTTCCGAGAGGGTGTGGAAGATTCCACCAAATTGGCCTCTCCTTTGGGCTGGACCGCATCCCCATCCCTGATCATCCACTCATAAGCTTAGAGTTGCTTCATGAGTTCGGTTAGTCCTAACTCCCTTGTCGCTAGATTGTATGCGGCCTTAAACCCCACAAAATCTTTAGACAGAGTTTTGAACACCATCTCGATCTGGGTGTTGTAGTCCAACTCAGCACCGTTCTCGGCAGCCTCAGTGAAGAATCTCATTAGAGTGATCATATGGTCCTTCACTGGAGTACCTGCCTTTTGCTTAGAGTTCATAATGCTGGTTACAGCGGATTGTCGAGCCAACTTTTCTTGGCCTCCGAATATGTCCTCCAGATTGTCCATGTTCTCCTTAGCAACCTGATAAGTCTCATGTGGCTTTTGTAAAGCACTTGTCATGCTAGCAACCATGTAGCATCGAGCTATATCATTGGATTCTCTCCAACGAGTATAGGCAACCGGGACCTCCTCAAGCGATGTGTCAGGTTTTGGCCCTGGTGTGCATGGTTCATCCAGTACGAACTTGTGTCTCTTATAGCTGAGAACTATTAACAGATTTCTTTTCCAATCCTTATAATTATCGCCATTCAGTTTATTCTCAGTAAGTATTGAAATGAGGGGTGTCGGTGACATTTTGAATTGAAATAAAATTATACTAGACATCATTACAAAGCCCAAGCAAATATACAGATAATTTAGCAAATAAAACATACAAGTATATTCCTACATGAAACTTGAAAAACATGTAGCATTGCAACGGTAATTCTCAGCACCTATTACCCCAAGCCACCGAGGGGTGGTCATGAAACAAATAGCCGGAACATGGGCTCCGTCCAATTAATATAGGTTGCCTTAAATCCTCCAAGGTTAAGATGTATATTAATAACCACTTATTTGGCAACCAGTTTAGTTAACAGAGCTTCTAGAGAAGGTTAATAACTAAACGAGTCTTGAGTGTATAACCATTGTTTACGTAGCCCGATCCACGTCCTACCAAGCCACCGAGGGGTGGTCATGAAAAGGATCATACCCGAATACGTTTTCCACATAAGAGATCCAATCTAGTGTACCGGCGGCGGCAAACACCTACCGAGGGGTGTGGACAGGGCAGAACTGACGCGAGGCGTTACCATGCTTTCACATATGGATCAACAATGGAGGCCGTGGGTTTTGTTTGTGCTAGGAAATGCCCTAAGCATTAGAGACATTTTGATGTATTCATTTTGAACTGGATAATAAAATTATATATAGAGGTTATTCATTACATTGCTATCTGTCCTCGTCTTATTTACATGTTAAAGTAAATGTAAGCAAATATGGCTCACTGACTGCTTGTGTTAAAACTGTTAGAACGTTGCATGCAATGGACTTTTGTATGCGAGAAGACAATGTTCTAAAGTTAGCGGTCTAAACTATGGTCTGTAGTCTATGGGGTTAGAATGAAACTAACTCACGTTAAGACTATTATATTGTCTAAAGCCTTGGAGGGGACGGTTTGCCTTGACTGTCTGGAGCTGGACTTCCAAGTAGAGACATAGATATGTTACTTGGTGGTGACATATTAGACCGAGACTAAAGCGTGATTGATCTACGTAGTCCGCTATGAGTGGATCAATCTGCTTTTGACGTTCATTGTACAATAACCTTAATCGTGAGTAAATGAACTACTTCATGTATATGACTTGTGTACTTTGATGTTCCAATGGCTAAAGCGTCTCAGAGGTAGTAAGCTTATAGACCGATTCATTGGGTGCATGACTTGTATACGATAAAGGGTTTGTTTGCATATATCAGAATCATAGCTCTAAAGAGTTAAAGGTATCCCCTTAAAGGCATTATACTGAATGTGAAAATGGACAAGGCCTTGGGTCGTCTGCTGGGCGGATGACTTCTTATTCACATATGGTGAATAATCATTTTCTTGATTCGGTAGTATAATGGAACTTTAAGATAGCCTGATCAGTAGGATTAAACGGACTTTGACCTAAGGCTGATCATGGATATCATATGAGGGTTTTGCATACATGACAAGGTCATTGGATGGTAGCTCGTCACAGGCTTACGTAATACGATATATAATTGGGAGTTCAGTTTTAGGTTTATAGTGGTGTGACTCTGAAATTAGTGATCATATGATTGAGTTGTTCGGTAAAGAATGATGATCATATGGAATCACGAGAGCCCGATTGTATATGTCCAATCAGTCCCTCTACTAGCTCCACATAATTCCTTAACGTTTGGCAAATTGATTTGTGTATGCTATTGGCTAGTTTATTATGCATGGATGGTGATGACACAGGATTAGGATGGTAGACAAGATTCTCTCCGGTTGGATTCAGATTTTGTTTTGGATAATAGAGTACACAATTATTCGAACTCCAAATAAAGTTGCCATGATTTTATTTGAGATTGGATTGGAGTTGTAGAAAATTATCCATGAGAACAAGAATATGAAACACAACTGTTTTGTGGAATTTGAAATTTGAATTTTGAAATTTGAAATTTGAATTTTGAAATTTGAAATTTGAATTTTGAATTTGAAATTTGAATTTGAAATTTGAATTTGAAATTCGAATTTGAAATTTGAATTTGAAATTTAAATTTGAAATTTGAAATTTGAATTTAAAATTTGAATTTGAAATTTGAAATTCAAATTTTGAATCACAGTCCAAGTAGGATTCGAATTTGTTGTGGAAAATCCACAAGGTTTGAAATTCGAATTTGAGTTGGATTTGGAGAGGATAATCTTGTTAGAATCCTACTTGAATTTTGAATCCAAATCCCGACAAAAGTGGGCGAATTGTTTGAGGATAATCCTCAATGGAAAATTCGGTTTTTGTGGATAAGATTCAAGAGAAAATTCAAGTTTCAATCCTAGTTGAATTTGGATTCTCTCCTTCCCTAAAAGTGGCCGAAATTTTGGAGCCTTTATCCAAGGAAAATTCGGTTATTTTTGGATAAGGTTGAGATAAGATTCAAGCTTGAAAATCCTAGTGGAATTTTTGATTCTCCCTTATCCATAATGGCCGAAATCTTTTGGAGGATTTTCTCCTTATGAATTTCGGATTTTTTGGTTGAAAAAGGGAGATAAAATTCTAGTTAAAATCTTGTTAAGATTTGGATTGGATTTATCTTAGGAAAAACCGAATTTATTGTTAGGATTATCCTATGGAAAAATTCGGATTTTTTGGTTAAAGATAAGGGAGAAAATCTTTTCCTAGTCCAATTCGAATTCAGAGAATCACCTCATGCAGGTCTATAAATAGAGGTCCTGCCACTCCAGTTCTCTCAGACCACAGACTCTCAGGTGAGCTGGCTTATTGTTGCACAGCTCATCGTGACAATAAAGTTCTTTAGAGATCTGGGTGGTCGGAAGAAGACTAGCAGTGCTAGCATACCGATCGAGGTTCAGAGTACCCACACACTCAGCCATTCGGGAATTGGAGAATAGTAGAGAAGGCTAGTTGGTTGAAGCCTCCGGTCATTCTCCACCTGCAAGATTGGCGTCCTTGAGGTATGAGTTTTAATTGTTGTTGGTTTATTGTATATGGCATCATGAGATATTTAACGATCTAAAAATTTTTATTGTTCCGCTGCGCCACTCTGATAAGGTTTTACCGATTTATTTTCCTACATGCTGTGCAACATCGTGTGCATGTAAGGCATACTTAACATACTGCAAAACCATCATTTTAACATCATTTTATTCATACTGCAGGCGGAGTTGTACTTACCTAATTACAAGCACGTGTATTCGCGCCTTTAGAAATTTACAGGTTACTACCTGTCATCAATAACGTCTCTCGTTAATATCTTCTCTAAGTCACCACTACTGTTAGTGACTAAGTAGATAATTACTCGATACCGATTGCAATTGGCACTGCTTATTCTCTATCTCAAGAGTTAACTTATTCGTATGTGGTTAATTAATTTATGGCCCCATAAATTAACTACCACGTCCTTAGGCTACTTTTACCTATACTCTTCTTTCATGTGTGACCGGGGTCCCTCGGTACCCTATTGGCCTATCTGGGAATTTGGTGTCTAATTTCTGTCATGTTTGATTAACTGTCTTCTTGACAGTTAAATCAACATTCCTCACAATATTGCTCTGAACACGGTCCTTAACTGATTTACCGATCAATCAACTGACCGGTTACCTCACATTTTGGCAACTAGGTAACCTATCAGGCTACTATGTGTAGGCTTGGTATAGTAACCGTTCGGGTTACTTTGCTTGTTTGGGTGTGGTAGCCTACCGGGCTACCTTGCATTATGGTGTAGTAGCCGACTAGGCTACCTCTACCATATCTTATTAAAAAAGTCCCTTGTTCTTTGTGAAATTCCTTTAAAAACTTTGTTCAAATCTAGAAATTCTTACAAAAGGATTTTTCATTTTCAAAGGGGTATGGTGTCCCCACATTTTTGAAAGCAAAGTGTTTGAAATGGTTTGAAAGGGGTATGGTGTCCCCACATTTTTTAAAACGAGTCTCACCTCACCCCGTTGGAGGATGAGGATGTTTTTGTTGAAATCATTTCTAAGTCATTTAAAGGGAACACATGGTGAATGTGTTCAAAAGTGTGGTGTTGGACCACTTTTTGAAAATAATTTGAAACTTGTTCGAAAAGGCTTTGTTTGAGAATTTGGCGTTCATGAAACTTTTCATTCTCGACGAAATGAACAATTCTCATGCTCATTTTGAAGACTAATTCTAACTCTAACGGCTCCTAAATTCATCAAACCCGTAGCCTTTGTGCCCAGTTTTTATAAAAGTTCCAATTTTACACACTTTTAAAAATAGATCTGTTCGAGGCCCGAAATGGTCGAATTTTTGAAATCCACGTGCATCAGTTTCAAGTTTTGTCGAGATCTAAATCTTTCGCGTTTTGACCAAAGTCTGGTTCAGCCTCTAAAAGGGTCATTTTAACAAAAATCTGAGACTGTTCATTTGGTCTAGATTTGTTACTCCTAGTTTTGGACACCGAATCAAAACTAGCCAAAAAGTCTATCATAGGTTCATTTTTGGCCAATGGCTATTTGACACAAAAATGACTGTATCGAAATTTTCTTAAAACTTCATGTTTTACCAAATCCTAGATTCGGACCAAAATTTGGTCAAAATGGCCAAAATCCGTGGCTTATCCTGGGGATAGATTTTGTGTCCAGCCACCCTCTACACACTCGTGCACACACATATCTCAAACTACTTGTGAACTAAAGTAAACACAACCACAACAACAAAAACTTTAAAATGTGAAAGCTAAGGGCTCAAATAACTTATTACAACCCATGTACATAACCAAATACACATAAATCTCCTTTGATCAAAAACTTAAAAACAACTAACCACAAAAGATGGGGGTTTTTCGGTTTATATCTTAGAGTGCTTTGATCCAAGCACAACCGGGCCAAGGGTGGCCGTCAAGCTCCATGGAAAACAAAGGGGGTTGAGGGGTCACTTGTGCTAGAATGAGAATATAAGGAAAACAAAACGTTTCTCTTAATATCAAGCCAAGATGAAAAACTAAACCATAGAAAAATTTTGGTTCTAGGGTCTTACCGAAACTATCTTAGAAGAGTGCACCTCTAGTAACTTATGTGGCCAAGCTTTTGTGTGAAAGTTATGTGAAAATATGGGTGGCTTAGGGGCTGAAGAGGGGTTGGATTTGCTAAAGAGAAAGGGGAGAGAAAGCTATATTTTTCTTGAGAGTTTTTGTGAGCAAATGGGAAAAGTGAGACCTAAGGGTGGTTGCACCTTTTTATAGGCAACTCTAAGCAACTTTGCTTAACTCTAAGTGCTCTTAATTAAGCCACAATTTAGCTCAATTGGGGGACAAAAATCTGTGCTGTAGCCCTTGAAATTTCAGAGCCATGATGGAGGTTGAATGGGAGCAAGTTTGCATTAAATGGTCATGGTCCTCATAGACTACAGACCATAGTTTAGACCGCTAATTTTAGAACATTGTCTTCTCGCATACAAAAGTCCATTGCATGCAACGTTCTAACAGTTTTAACACAAGCAGTTAGTGAGCTATATTTGCTTACATTTACTTTAACATGTAAATAAGACGAGGACAAATAGCAATGTATTGAATAACCTCTATATATAATTTTATTATCTAGTTCAAAATGAATACAACAAAATGTCTCTAATACTCAGGGCATTTCCTAACAGAGGTATACCAGGCTGAGGCTCATGAGCATGAGGATGATCCGGTCACTTATGATGAAACTATAAATGATGTTGATACTAAATATTGGAAACAGGCCATAAACAATGAGATGGATTTTATGAAATCCAACTCTGTTTGGGAACTTGTAGATCTGCCAGATGAGATAAAACCTATTGGATGCATGTGGGTCTACAAAAGAAAGAAGGATGCGGAAGGGAGGGTGTAAACTTTCAAAGTGTAGGAAAATAAATTGGTAAAAATGTATCAGAGTGTCGCAGCGGAACAATAAATATTTTCAGATCGTTAAATATCTCATGATGCCATATACAATAAACCAACAACAATTAAAACTCATACCTCAAGGACGCCAATCTGCAGGAGGAGAATGACTGGAGGGCTTCAACCAACGATCCTTCTCTACTATTTTCCAATTCCCGAATGGCTGAGTGTGCGGCCACTCTGAACCTCGATCGGTATGCTAGCACTGCTAGTCTTCTTCCAACCACCCAGATCTCTAAAGAACTTATTGTCACGGTGAGTTGTGCAACAATAAGCCTGCTCACCTGAGAGTCTATGGTCTTAGAGAACTGGAGTGGCAGGACCTCTATTTATAGACCTGCATGAGGTGATTCTCTGAATTCGAATTGGATTAGGAGAAGATATTCTCCCTTATCCACAACCATAAAATTTGAAATTATCCAAGGGAAAATCCCAACAAATTTCGGCCATTATAGGATAATTCCAATCCAAATCTAAACAAGATTTTAACTAGAATTTTATCTCCCTTTTTCAACCAAAAAATCTAAAAATTCAAAGGAGAAATCTCCACCAAGATTTGAGCTACTTTTGGATAAGGAAGAATCAAAATTCTACTAGGATTTTCAAACTTGAATCTTATCTCATCCTTATCCAAAATAACCAAAATATCCTAGGAGATTTACTCCAAAAATTCGGCCATTATTAGGGAGGAGAGAATCCAAATTCAACTGGGATTGAAACTTGAATTTTTTCTTGAACCTTGTCCACAAAAATCTAAAAATTCATTGAGGATAATCCTCAAAATTTTCGTCCATATTTGGTTAGGATTTGGATTCAAAATTCAAGTAGGATACTAACAAGATTTTCCTCTCCATATCCAACTCAAATTCGAATTTCATTCCTTGTGGATTTACCACAATAAATTCAAATCCCACTTGGACTGTGATTTAAAATTTGAATTTCAAATTTCAAATTCAAATTTCAAATTTCAAATTTTAAATTTCAAATTTCAAATTTCAATTTCAATTTCAAAATTCAAATTTGAATTTCAAATTCAAATTTCAAATTCAAAATTCAAAATTCAAATTTCAAAATTCACAAAACAATTGTATTTCAAACTCTTGTTCTCATGGATAATTTTCTACAACTCCAATCCAATCTCAAATAAAATCACGGCAACCTTATTTGGAGTTCGAATAATTGTGTACTCTATTATCCAAAACAAAATCTAAATCTAACCGAGAGAATCTTGTCTACCATCCTAATCCTATGTCAACACCATCCATGCATAATAAACTAGCCAATAGCATACACAAATCAATTTGCCAAACATTAAGGAATTATGTGGAGCTAGTAGAGGGACTAATTGGACATATATAATCGGGCTCCCGTAAATCCATATGATCATCATTCTTTATCAAACAACTCAATCATATGATCACTAATTTCAGAGTCACACCACGATAAACCTGAAACTGAACTCCCAATTATATACAGTATTACGTGAGCCTGTGATAAGCTATTGTCCAATGACCTTGTCATGTATGCATAACCCTCATATGATATCCATGATCAGCCTTAGGCCAAAATCTGTTTAATCCTACTAATCAGGCTATCTTAAAGTTTCATTATACTACCGAATTAAGAAAATGATTATTTACCATATGTGAATAAGAAGTCATCCGCCCAGCAGACGACCCAAGGCCTTGTCCATTTTCACATTTAGTATAATGCCTTTAAGAGGATACCCTTAACTCCTCATTAGAGCTATGATTCCGATATCTGTAAATGAACCCTTCATCGTATACAAGTCATGCACCCAACGAACTGGTGCATAAGCTTACTACCTCTAAGACGCTTTAGCCATTAGAACATCAAAGTACACAAGTCATATACATGAAGGTGTCCTTTTACTCAGGATTAAGGTTACTACACAATGAACGTCAAAAGCAGATCGATCCACTCAAAGCGGACTTCGTAGATCAATCACGCTTTAGTCCCGGTCTAATATGTCACCACCAAGCAACATATCTATGTCTTTACTTGGGAGTCCAGCTCCAGACAGTCAAGACAAACCGTCCCCTCCTAGACTTTATACAACATAATAGTCTTAACATGAGTTAGATGCTCGATCTAACCCCCTAGACTACAGACTATAGTTTAGACTGCTAACTTTAGAACATTGTCTTCTTGCATACAAAAGTCCATTATATGCAACGTTCTAACAGTTTAACACAAGCAGTCAGGGAGCCATATTTGCTTACATTTACTTTAACATGTAAATAAGACGAGGACAGATAGCAATGTAATGAATAACCTCTATATATATAATTTTATTACACAGTTCAAAATAAATACATCAAAATGTCTCTAATGCTTAGGGCATTTCCTAACAATCTCCCACTTGCCCTAAGCCAGCAGATGTGCCATGTTACGCATCCCCATCGCCTCTACGTGCCTCTCAAAGCTTCTAGCCACGAAAGTCTTAGTAAAGGGATCGGCAATGTTGTCCTCGGACGTGATCTTACATACATCTACTTGTCCTGTCTCCACGTGCCCTCTAATAATATGATATCTCTGATCTATGTGCTTGGTCCTCTTATGGTGCCGAGATTCCCTTGTGTTGGCAATAGCCCCAGTATTATCACAGTAAAGTGTGATAGGCTTGTCAACACCCGGAATGACCTCAACGTCTCTAAAGAACTTGTGGAGCCAAACCGCTTCTTTAGATGCCTCAGCCGCAGCCATATACTCAGCCTCCATAGTAGAGTCAGCTGTGTAGTCCTGCTTCACGCTCCTCCACACAATGGCGCCTCCTCCGAGCAAAAACACTGGTCCAGATATCGATTTCCTTGAATCCTTACAAGTCTGAAAGTCTGAGTCCATGTATCCTACGGGTGTTAGGTCCCCTCCAGAATACACCAGCATATAATCCCTCGTTCTCTTAAGATACTTTAGTATATGCTTTACTACTTGCCAGTGCTTGGTTCCAGGATTCGCTTGATATCTACTCACCATACCTACTAAAAAACATATATCCGGGCAAGTGCAAAGCATAGCATACATAAGGCTACCCACAATGGATGCATAAGGGACCTTACTCATATGCTCTCTTTCTTCTGATGTCTTGGGGCAGTCATCCAATGAAAGAGTTAGACTAGCAATAGAAGGTTGTGTACCTTTCTTTGCCTCTTGCATTGCATATTTGTCAATTATTTTATCTATGTATGAAGTTTGGGATAATGCTATCATTTTGTTCTTTCAATCTCTAAAGAGACGAATGCCTAGAACATAATTAGCTTCTCCCAAGTCGTTCATGTCAAACTGTTGGTGTAACCAAATCTTACCAATGATAAGTTCCCTACATCATTCCCAATGAGTAGGTTTTGTTTGTGCTTGGAAATGCCCTAAGCATTAGAGACATTTTGATGTATTCATTTTGAACTGGATAATAAAATTATATATAGAGGTTATTCATTACATTGCTATCTGTCCTCGTCTTATTTACATGTTAAAGTAAATGTAAGCAAATATGGCTCACTGACTGCTTGTGTTAAAACTGTTAGAACGTTGCATGCAATGGACTTTTGTATGCGAGAAGACAATGTTCTAAAGTTAGCGGTCTAAACTATGGTCTGTAGTCTATGGGGTTAGAATGAAACTAACTCATGTTAAGACTATTATGTTGTCTAAAGCCTTGGAGGGGATGGTTTGCCTTGACTGTCTGGAGCTGGACTTCCAAGTAGAGACATAGATATGTTACTTGGTGGTGACATATTAGACCGGGACTAAAGCGTGATTGATCAACGTAGTCCGCTATGAGTGGATCAATCTGCTTTTGACGTTCATTGTGCAATAACCTTAATCGTGAGTAAATGAACTACTTCATGTATATGACTTGTGTACTTTGATGTTCCAATGGCTAAAGCGTCTCAGAGGTAGTAAGCTTATAGACCGATTCGTTGGGTGCATGACTTGTATACGATAAAGGGTTTGTTTGCATATATCAGAATCATAGCTCTAAAGAGTTAAAGGTATCCTCTTAAAGGCATTATACTGAATGTGAAAATGGACAAGGCCTTGGGTCGTCTGCTGGGCGGATGACTTCTTATACACATATGGTGAATAATCATTTTCTTAATTCGGTAGTATAATGGAACTTTAAGATAGCCTGATCAGTAGGATTAAATGGACTTTGACCTAAGGCTGATCATGGATATCATATGAGGGTTTTGCATATATGACAAGGTCATTGGATAGTAGCTCGTCACAGGCTTACGTAATACGGTATATAATTGGGAGCTCAGTTTCAGGTTTATAGTGGTGTGACTCTGAAACTAGTGATCGTACGATTGAGTTGTTCGGTAAAGAATGATGATCATATGGATTTGCGGGAGCCCGATTATCTATGTCCAATCAGTCCCTCTACTAGCTCCACATAATTCCTTAACGTTTGGTAAATTGATTTGTGTATGCTATTTTCTAGTTTATTATGCATGGATGGTGATGACACAGGATTAGGATGGTAGACAAGATTCTCTCCGGTTACATTCAGATTTTGTTTTGGATAATAGAGTACACAATTATTCGAACTCCAAATAAAGTTGCCATGATTTTATTTGAGATTGGATTGGAGTTGTAGAAAATTATCCATGAGAACAAGAATTCGAAACACAACCGTTTTGTGGATTTTGAAATTTGAATTTTGAAATTTGAAATTTGAATTTTAAAATTTGAAATTTGAATTTTGAATTTGAAATTTGAATCTGAAATTTGAATTTGAAATTCGAATTTGAAATTTGAATCTGAAATTTGAATTTGAAATTCGAATTTGAAATTTGAATTTGAAATTTAAATTTGAAATTTGAAATTTGAAATTTGAATTTGAAATTCGAATTTGAAATTTGAAATTCAAATTTTGAATCACAGTCCAAGTGGGATTCGAATTTGTTGTGGAAAATCCACTAGGTTTGAAATTCGAATTTAAGTTGGATTTGGAGAGGATAATCTTGTTAGAATCCTACTTGAATTTTGAATCCAAATCCTAACAAATTATGGACGAAATTTTGAGGGTAATCCTCAATGGAATTTCGGTTTTTGTGGATAAGGTTCAAGGAAAAAATTCAAGTTTCAATCCTAGTTGAATTTGGATTCTCTCCTTCCCTGAAAAGTGGCCGAAATTATGGAGGAAATCTCCTAGGAAAATTCGGTTATTTTGGATAAGGTTGAGATTAGATTCAAGCTTGAAAATCCTAGTGGAATTTTGATTCTCCCTTATCCTAAATGTGGCCGAATTTTTGGAGGGAAAATCTCCTAGGAAATTTCAGATTTTTTGGTTGAAAAGGGAGATAAAATTCTAGTTAAATCTTGTTTAGATTTGGATTGGATTTGTCCTAAATAAACCGAATTTTATTGTTGGGATTTTTCCATGGAAAATTCAGATTTTATGGATATGGATAAGGGAGAATATCTTTTCCTAATCCAATTCGAATTCAGAGAATCACCTCATGTAGGTCTATAAATAGAGGTCCTGCCACTCCAGTTCTCTTAGACCACAGACTCTCAGGTGAGCAGGCTTATTGTTGCACAACTCATCGTGACAATAAGTTCTTTAGAGATCTGGGTGGTCGGAAGAAGACTAGCAGTGCTAGCATACCGATCGAGGTTCAGAGTGCCCACACACTCAGCCATTCGAGAATTGGGGAATAGTAGAGAAGGCTAGTTGGTTGAAGCCTCCGGTCATTCTCCTCCTGCAAGATTGGCATCCTTGAGGTATGAGTTTTAATTGTTGTTGGTTTATTGTATATGGCATCATGAGATATTTAACGATCTTAAAAAATTTTTATTGTTCCACTGCGCCACTCTGATACGTTTTTACCGATTTATTTTCCTACAACTGGTATCAGAGCCATCTAATGACTATGCCATGTACATAAATTAGACAATTACTTAGTCTTTTTATTTATGTATGGATTTGATATTTAGAGAGTGGCATTCTGGGGTTCCTTTATGTTGTTATCATGGATTATGTATAAAGTATGTGGTTATTTTAATTTTTGGAATTATTATAAGCATGGTTGTTTATACCGGTTATGGTTCCTTAGAATTTAGAAAAATTGTATCTAGGAATTTTTATGTAACCATGGGAGCAGTTTATTAACACTGTAATTTTCCCTTGGATTTTAATTTTTGTCTCTTAGAATTTTTATGGTTAGAATTTTTGTACACCGGAAACGGTTTAGGAAATTTTATGTAATTATTCTTGGAGGAGATTGAAGATTGAAGACCGTAATTTATTTTTTCCCAAAAGTTAAATTTGATTTAAAGGTTGAAATTTTGATTGTGTGGAAAATTTCAATTTAATTGGGATTCAAATTAATTTTTGGAGATCCTAATAGGTAAATTGGAATATGGCATGAAAATCGAGACACGACCCCTCAAGATAGGCCGACGGGCCTTGGTGGGGCTGCAGTCCCGGCCCTCGGGCAGGATGGGGCTGCGGCAGCCCCTGTGCAGGCTAACACCACCCACGTCCGCAGGCTTGGCCTGCAGCCAAGGGTGGCCGTCGCCTGCCCAAGGCTGGCCGCAGCCTGTAGCTTGCCGGTTGCTGAGCCCAACCTAGGCGTGCAGCCTGGCGCTGCAGGCTTGGCCTGCAGCCCGGCAAGGCTACATATAGGGGGCAGCCGTGGGCTGCCTACCCCTTTGGGGCTGGTGGCTCCCCACAGCGGCTGCCACCTTCGGGTACAGCGATGCGACGGTCTAAAAAATCAGAAAATTTTGATTTTTAAATTTGAGATTTAATTTTAAATCATGTTTAAAAATATGTAATTGAAAATTTGAAATTTTTGAAATTACATATTATTACACATGATGTTTAAAATTGTTTAAAATTTGAATTGGAAATTTAAATTTGAAATTCTAATTTGGAATTTGAATTTGAAATTTCAATTTTTGGAGATTTAAATTTAAAATAATTCTTGGGATGAGAAATAAATAGAGAGGCTACATAAAGATGGATACAAGAAGACGGAACAAAATTCAAGACCCAAAGAATGCTTTGGACGGAATTTTGTAATCTTTATTTTCTTTGCTCTAGGATGGAACCATGGCTTGGTTATTCTGTCAATTATTTTTTCTGTGATATGTCATAGATGTATAAATATGTATTGATGGATGTTTTATATGCATATTTGATAACATATCATATAGGATAGGTGAGTGCTGCACATGCTATATTGATCATACATAATTTATCAAAACTTGCATGTTTTTCAAAATATTGAGTGGGAGAGGGTTTCAAACAAAACCCACGGCCTCCATTGTTGATCCATATGTGAAAGCATGGTAACGCCTCGCGTCAGTTCTGCCCTGACCACACCCCTCGGTAGGTGTTTACCACCGCCGGTATACTAGATTGGATCTCCTATGTGGAAAACGTGTTCGGGTACGATCCTATTCATGACCACTCCTCGGTGGCTTGGAAGGACGTGGATCGGGCCACGTAAACAATGGTTATACACTCAAGACTTGTTTAGTTATTAACCGTCCCTAGAAGCTCTGTTAACTAAACTGGTGGCAAAAAAAGCGGTTATTAATATATGTCTTAACCTTGGAGGATTTAAGGTAACCTATATTAATTGGACGGGGTCCATGTTCCGGCTATTTGTTTCCATGACCACCCCTTAGTGGCTTAGGGCAATAGGTGCTGAGAATTACCGTTGCAATGCTACATGTTTTTCAAGTTTCATGTAGGAACATACTTGTATGTTTTGTTTGCTAAATTATCTGTATATTTTCTTGGGCTTTGTAATGATGTCTAGTATAATTTTATTTCAGTTCAAAATGTCACCGACACCCCTCATTTCAATACTTACTGAGAATAAATTGAATGGTGACAATTATAAAGATTGGAAAAGAAATCTATTAATAGTTCTCAGCCGCGAGAGACACAAGTTCGTACTGGACGAACCATGCCCACCTGGGCCCAAACCTGACACACCACTTGAGGAGGTCCCGGTTGCCTATAATCGTTGGAGAGAATCTAATGAGATAGATCGATGCTACATCCTTGCAAGCATGACGAGTGCTTCACAAAAGCAGAATGAGACTTATCAAGTTGTTGGGGACATCATAGAAAATCTGCAGGACATGTTCAGAGGCCAAGAAAAATTAGCTCGACAGTCCGCTATCACCAGCATTATGAACTCTAAGCAAAAGGCGGGTACTCCGGTGAAGGACCATATGATCACTCTAATGGGATTCTTCGCTGAGGCTGCCGAGAATGGTGCTGAGTTGGACTACAACACCCAGATCGAGATGGTGTTCAAGACTCTGTCTAAAGATTTTGTGGGGTTTAAGGCAGCATACAATCTGGCGACAAAGGAGTTAGGACTAACGGAGCTCATGAAGCAACTACAGGCTTATGAGCGAATGATCAGGGATGAGGATGTGGTCCAACCTAAAGGAAAGGCCAATTTGGTGGAATCTTCTAATCCCTCACGGAAGAGGAAGAGGCCAAATAAGAAGCAAGTGGCTTCTAGTTCATCTAATCCTCCTGTCTCGGACGGGAAGAAGAAGAACAAGAACAAGAAGCCCAAGGACCCTAAAAAGTCCAAATACTTCCATTGTGGGAAGGTAGGTCACTTCAAGAAGGCTTGCCGGGAATTCCTAGCCGCCAAGGGCAAAGAAGGTAAGGAACTTCATTACTTGGAAGCGTGTTTGGTGGAAGAATCGAAAGATACTTGGGTCATTGATTCGGGCGCCACTAATCATGTTTGTGTTTCTATGCAGGGGTTCGTGGAAACGAGAAGTTTACATGATAGGAGCCTCTCGTTGCGGACTGGAGATCGTAGCTTTGTGGTGGCTGAAGCAATGGGAGATGTTTACATTTATTTTGATCAATTTAGGTTTATTTTATTGAAAGACTGTTTTTATGTTCCTAATTTTAGGAGGAACCTTATATCGGTAGCCTGTTTAATAAAGGATTCTTTTTTAGTTTCTTTAAGTAAAAGAGATGATATTCGTAGAAATAAGTCTTTTATCTGTTCTGGATGGATGGATGGAAACCTATATTTGATCAAACCAAAGATGTACTCACTGGTTGACACTGAATTAATTGATAACTCTAAAAGGTTGAAAGTTTCTCACTCTAACAAGGCGTATCTTTGGTATTTAAGACTTGGTCATATTAATCAGGATAGGATTCAAAGATTGGTGAAAGATGGTCCTCTGGAATCTCTGGAGGAGGTACGACTTCCCTAATATGAGTCTTGTCTAGAGGGTAAGATGACTAAGAGGTCTTTTGGAGCTAAGGGTACAAGGGCTCAGGAGCTCTTAGAAATTGTGCACACTGACATACGTGACCCCATGAACGTCACAGCACGAGGAGGGTTCGAGTATTATGTCTCTTTTATAAATGATTACTCGAGGTATGGATACGTGTATCTGATGCACCGCAAGAGCGAAACCTTTGACAAGTTCAAAGAGTATCATGCGGAAGTGGAAAAGCAATTGGATAAATCCATAAAGACACTTCGATCTGATCGAGGTGGCGAATACCTCTCCGATGAATTTCTAGGACATCTTGTAGAGAACGGGATATTATCCCGATTAACTGCACCTGGTACTCTACAACAGAATGGTGTAGCCGAAAGGAGAAACAGGACCTTATTGGATATGGTACGGTCCATGATGAGTTATTCAACGCTGCCATTATCATTTTGGGGATATACTTTACAAACGGTGTGCTATATTCTGAACTAGGTTCCGAGCAAATCAATTCCCAGAACTCCGTATGAATTGTGGCATGGCAGGAAGCCCTCCCTTGGACATATGAGAATATGGGGCTGCCCGGCACATGTACTGGATGGGGATGTGAAAAAGTTGGAACCAAGATCAGAATTGTGCATGTTTGTAGGGTATCCAAAAGGAACTAAAGGAGGTCTGTTCTATAACCCGAAGGAACAAAAATTCATTGTCTCAACCCATGCGACATTCTTGGAGGAAAGTCACATGAATGACTTTAAGCCTCGAAGCAAAGTGGTGCTAGAGGAGTTATCGGGTGAAAGAACTGCTCCACAGATTTCGGTCTTGGACACAAGTCCGAGTTCCAGTGAAAGACCAGCGGACGATCAACAATTTAGGGTGCCTCGTCGTAGTGGGAGGGTTTCTAAGAAACCTAATTTCTTCATGTATGATGCTGAGGTATACCAGGCCGAGGCTCATGAGCATGAGGATGATCCGGTCACCTATGATGAAGCTATAAATGATGTTGATTCTAAATCTTGGAAATAGGCTATGAACAATGAGATGGATTCTATGAAATCCAACTCTATTTGGTAAATTATAGATTTGCCGGATGGGGTAAAACCCATTGGATGCAAATGAGTCTACAAAAGAAAGAAGGATGCGGAAGGGAGAATGGAAACTTTCAAAGATAGACTGGTTACAAAGGGATACACGCAAAAGGCTGGAATCGATTACGATGAAACCTTTTCGCCTGTTGCTATGCTGAAGTCTATCTGTATTCTTCTGTCCATTGCTGCAGCTCTCGATTACGAGATCTGGCAAATGGATGTCCAGACGGTATTCTTGAATGGCCATATTGAAGAGTGTATCTATATGATACAGCCTGAAGGGTTCGTAGCAAAAGGCCAAGAAAGGAAAGTCTGCAAGTTGCTTAGATCCATTTATGGATTAAAGCAAGCATCCCGCTCATGGAACCAGAGGTTTGATCAAGCGATTAAGACATTTGGTTTTGAGCAGAACGTTGATGAACCTTGTGTTTATAAACGTATTAAGGATGGAAAATTGGTCTTTCGGATACTTTATGTCGATGATATACTACTCATTGGGAATGATGTAGGGAACTTATCCTCGGTCAAGCTTTGGTTACACCAACAGTTTGACATGAAGCACTTGGGAGAAGCTAATTATGTTCTAGGCATTCGTCTCTTCAGAGATCGAAAGAACAAAATGATAGCGTTATCCCAAGCTTCATACATAGATAAACTAATTGACAAATATGCAATGCAAGAGGCAAAGAAAGGCTCACAACCTTCTATTGCCGATCTAACTCTTTCATTAGATGACTGTCCCAAGACATCGGAAGAAAGAGAGCATATGAGTAAGGTCCCTTATGTATCCGCTGTGGGTAGCCTTATGTACGCTATGCTTTGCACTCACCCAGATATATGTTTTGCAGTAGGTATGGTGAGTCAGTATCAAGCAAATCCTGGAACCAAGCACTGGCAAGCTGTAAAGCATATAGTCAAGTATCTTAAGAGAACGAGGGATTATATGCTGGTGTATTCTGGAGGGGACCTAACACCCGTAGGATACACGGACTCAGACATCCAGACTTGTAAGGATTCGAGGAAATCGACATCTGGATCAGTGTTTTTACTCGGAGGAGGTGCCATTGTGTGGAGGAACGTGAAGCAGGGCTGCACAGTTGACTCTACTATGGAGGTTGAGTATGTGGCTACGGCTGAGGCATCTAAAGAAGCTGCTTGGCTCCGCAAGTTCTTTAGAGATCTTGAGGTCATTCCGGGTGTTGACAAGCCTATCACACTTTACTGTGATAATACAGGGGCTATTGCCAACACGAGGGAATCTCGGCACCACAAGAGGACTAAGTACATCGATCGGAGATATCATATTATTAAAGGGCATGTGGAGACAGGATAAGTGGATGTATATAAGATCGCGTCCGAGGACAACATCGCCGATCCTTTTACTAAGACTTTGGTCGCTAGAAGCTTTGAGAGGCATGTAGAGGTGATGGGGATGCGTAACATGTCACATCTACTGGCTTAGGGCAAGTGGGAGATTGTTAGGAAATGCCCTAAGCATTAGAGACATTTTGATGTATTCATTTTGAACTGGATAATAAAATTATATATAGAGGTTATTCATTACATTGCTATCTGTCCTCGTCTTATTTACATGTCAAAGTAAATATAAGCAAATATGGCTCACTGACTGCTTGTGTTAAAACTGTTAGAACGTTGCATGCAATGGACTTTTGTATGTGAGAAGACAATGTTCTAAAGTTAGCGGTTTAAACTATGGTCTGTAGTCTATGGGGTTAGAATGAAACTAACTCATATTAACACTATTATGTTGTCTAAAGCCTTGGAGGGGACGGTTTGTCTTGACTGTCTGGAGCTGGACTCCCAAGTAGAGACATAGATATGTTACTTGGTGGTGACATATTAGATCGGGACTAAAGCGTGATTGATCTACGTAGTCCGCTATGAGTGGATCAATCTGCTTTAGACGTTCATTGTGCAATAACCTTAATCCTGAGTAAATGAACTACTTCATGTATATGACTTGTGTACTTTGATGTTCCAATGGCTAAAGTGTCTCAGAGGAAGTAAGCTTATAGACCGGTTCATTGGGTGCATGACTTGTATACGATGAAGGGTTTGTTTGCAGATATCAGAATCATAGCTCTAAGGAGTTAAAGGTATCCTCTTAAAGGCATTATACTGAATGTGAAAATGGACAAGGCCTTGGGTTGTCTGCTGGGCGAATGACTTCTTATTCACATATGGTGAATAATCATTTTCTTAATTCGGTAGTATAATGGAACTTTAAGATAGCCTGATCAGTAGGATTAAACGGACTTTGACCTAAGGCTGATCATGGATATCATATGAGGGTTTTGCATATATGACAAGGTCATTGGATAGTAGCTCGTCACAGGCTTACGTAATACGATATATAATTGGGAGTTCAGTTTCAGGTTTATAGTGGTGTGACTCTGAAACTAGTGATCGTAAGATTGAGTTGTTCGGTAAAGAATGATGATCATATGGATTTGCGGGAGCCCGATTATATATGTCTAATCAGTCCCTCTACTAACTCCACATAATTCCTTAACGTTTGGCAAATTGATTTGTGTATGCTATTGGCTGGTTTATTATGCATGGATGGTGATGACACAGGATTAGGATGGTGGACAAGATTCCCTCCGGCTGGATTCAGATTTTGTTTTGGATAATAGAGTACGCAATTATTCGAACTCCAAATAAAGTTGCCATGATTTTATTTGAGATTGGATTGGAGTTGTAGAAAATTATCCATGAGAACAAGAATTTGAAACACAACCGTTTTGCGGATTTTGAAATTTGAATTTTGAAATTTGAAATTTGAATTTTGAAATTTGAAATTTGAAATTTGAATTTGAAATTTGAATTTGAAATTTGAATTTGAAATTCGAATTTGAAATTTAAATTTGAAATTTGAAAATTGAATTTGAAATTCGAATTTGAAATTTGAAATTCAAATTTTGAATCACAGTCCAAGTGGGATTCGAATTTGTTGTGGAAAATCCACTAGGTTTGAAATTCGAATTTGAGTTAGATTTGGAGAGGATAATCTTGTTAGAATCCTACTTGAATTTTGAATCCAAATCCTAACAAATTATGGACGAAATTTTGAGGATAATCCTCAATGGAATTTCAGTTTTTGTGGATAAGGTTCAAGGAAAAAATTCAAGTTTCAATCCTAATTGAATTTGGATTCTCTCCTTCCCTGAAAAGTGGCCGAAATTATGGAGGAAATCTCCTAGGAAAATTCGGTTATTTTGGATAAGGTTGAGATAAGATTCAAGCTTGAAAATCCTAGTGGAATTTTGATTCTCCCTTATCCTAAATGTGGCCGAATTTTTGGAGGGAAAATCTCCTAGGAAATTTCAGATTTTTTGGTTGAAAAGGGAGATAAAATTCTAGTTAAAATCTTATTTAGATTTGGATTGGATTTATCCTAAATAAACCGAATTTTATTGTTGGGATTTTCCCATGGAAAATTCGGATTTTATGGATATGGATAAGGGAGAATATCTTTTCCTAATCCAATTCAAATTCAGAGAATCACCTCATGCAGGTCTATAGATAGAGGTCCTGCCACTCCAGTTCTCTTAGACCACAGACTCTCAGGTGAGCAGGTTTATTGTTGCACAGCTCATCGTGACAATAAGTTCTTTAGAGATCTGGATGGTCGGAAGAAGACTAGCAGTGCTAGCTTACCGATCGAGGTTCAGAGTGCCCACACACTCAGCCATTCGAGAATTGGGGAATAGTAGAGAAGGCTAGTTGGTTGAAGCCTCCGGTCATTCTCCTCCTACAGATTGGCGTCCTTGAGGTATGAGTTTTAATTGTTGTTGATTTATTGTATATGGCATCATGAGATATTTAACGATCTTAAAAATTTTTTATTGTTCCGCTGCGCCACTCTGATACGTTTTTACCGATTTATTTTCCTACAATTGGTATCAGAGCCATCTCATGGCTATGCCATGTACATAAATTAGACAATTACTTAGTCTTTTTATTTATGTATGGATTTGATATTTAGAGAGTGGCATTCTAGGGTTCCTTTATGTTGTTATCATGGATTATGTATAAAGTATATGGTTATTTTAATTTTTGGAATTATTATAAGCATGCTTGTTTATATCGGTTATGGTTCCTTAGAGTTTAGAAAAATTATATCTAGAAATTTTTATGTAACCATGGGAGCAGATTATTAACACTGTAATTTTCACATGGATTTTAATTTTTGTCTCTTAGAATTTTTATGATTAGAATTTTTGTACACCGGAAACGGTTTAGGAGATTTTATGTAATTATTCTTGGTGGCGATTGAAGATTGAAGACCGTAATTTATTTTTTCCCAAAAGTTAAATTTGATTTAAAGGTTGAAATTTTGATTGTGTGGAAAATTTCAATTTAATTGGGATTTAAATTAATTTTTGGAGATCCTAATAGGTAAATTGGAATATGACACGAAAATCGAGACACGAACCCTCGGGATAGGCCGACGGGCCTTGGTGGGGCTGTAGCCCCTACCATCGGGCAGGATGGGGCTGCGGCAGCCCCTGTGCAGGCTAACACCACCCACGGTCACAGGCTTGGCCTGCAGCCAAGGGTGGCCGTGGCCTGCCCAAGGCTGGCCACAGCCTGGGCGTGCAGCCTGCCGGTTGCTGCGCCCAGCCTGGGCGTGCAGCCTGGCGCTGCAGGCTTGGCCTGCAGCCCGGCAAGGCTGCACATAGGGGGCAGCTGCGGGTTGCCAGCCCCTTTGGGGCTGGTGGCTACCCACGGCGGCTGCCACCTTCGGGGACGGCGATGCGACGGTCTAAAAAATCAGAAAATTTTGATTTTTAAATTTGAGATTTAATTTTAAATCATGTTTAAACATATGTAATTGAAAATTTGAAATTTTTGAAATTACATATTATTACACATGATGTTTAAAATTGTTTAAAATTTGAATTGGAAATTTAAATTGAAATTCCAATTTGGAATTTGAATTTGAAATTTAAATTTTTGGAGATTTAAATTTTAAATAATTCTTGGGATGAGAAATAAATGGAGAGGCTATATAAAGATGGATACAAGAAGACGGAACAAAATTCAAGACCCAAAGAATGCTTTGTTGGAAAATAAATCGGTAAAAACGTATCAGAGTGGCGCAGCGGAACAATAAAAATTTTTAGATCGTTAAATATCTCATGATGTCATATACAATAAACCAACAACAATTAAAACTCATACCTCAAGGATGCCAATCTTGCAGGAGGAGAATGACCGGAGGCTTCAACCAACTAGCCTTCTCTACTATTCTCCAATTCCCGAATGGCTGAGTGTGTGGGCACTCTGAACCTCGATCGGTATGCTAGCACTGCTAGTCTTCTTCCGACCACCCAGATCTCTAAAGAACTTTATTGTCACGATGAGCTGTGCAACAATAAGCCTGCTCACCTGAGAGTCTGTGGTCTGAGAGAACTGGAGTGGCAGGACCTCTATTTATAGACCTGCATGAGGTGAATCTCTGAATTTGAATTGGACTAGGAAAAGATATTTTCCCTTATCCAAACCCAAAAAATCCGAATTTTCCAAGGGAGAATCTCCACAATTAAATTCGGTTTTTCTAGATAAATCCAATCCAAATCTTAACAAGATTTTAGCTAGAATTTTATCTCCCTTTTCCAACCAAAAAAAAAATCCGAAATTCACAAGGAGAAAATCCTCCAAATTTTCGGCCACTTTTAGGATAAGGGAGAATCAAAATTCCACTAGGATTTCTCAAGCAAAATCTCATCTTAACCTTATCCAAAAATAACCGAATTTCCTAGGATTAGGGATCCAAAATTTCGGCCACTTTTGGGAGGAGAGAGAAACCAAATTCAACTAGGATTGAAGCTTGAATATTCCCTTGAATCTTATCCACAAAATCCGAAATCTTTCATGAGGATTATCCTCAAAATTTCGTCCCTTATTTGTTGGGATTTGGATTCAAAATTCAAGTAGGATTCTAACAAGATTATCCTCTCCAAATCCAACTCAAATTCGAATTTCAAACCTTGTGGATTTTCCACAACAAATTCGAATCCTACTTGGACTGTGATTCAAAATTTGAATTTCAAATTTCAAATTCAAATTTCAAATTCGAATTTCAAATTCAAATTTCAAATTCAAATTTCAAATTCAAAATTCAAATTTCAAATTTCAAAATTCAAATTTCAAATTTCAAAATTCAAATTTCAAATTCCACAAAACGGTTGTATTTCATATTCTTGTTCTCATGGATAATTTTCTACAACTCCAATCCAATCTCAAATAAAATCATGGCAACTTTATTTGGAGTTCGAATAATTGTGTACTCTATTATCCAAAACAAAATCTGAATCCAACCGGAGAGAATCTTGTCTACCATCCTAATCCTGTGTCATCACCATCCATGCATAATAAACTAGCCAATAGCATACACAAATCAATTTGCCAAACGTTAAGGAATTATGTGGAGCTAGTAGAGGGACTGATTGGACATATACAATCGGGCTCTCGTGATTCCATATGATCATCATTCTTTACCGAACAACTCAATCATATGATCACTAATTTCAGAGTCACACCACTATAAACCTGAAACTGAACTCCCAATTATATACCGTATTACGTAAGCCTGTGACGAGCTACCATCCAATGACCTTGTCATATATGCAAAACCCTCATATGATATCCATGATCAGCCTTAGGTCAAAGTCCGTTTAATCCTACTGATCAGGCTATCTTAAAGTTCCATTATACTACCGAATCTAGAAAATGATTATTCACCATATGTGAATAAGAAGTCATCCGCCCAGCAGACGACCCAAGGCCTTGTCCATTTTCACATTCAGTATAATGCCTTTAAGAGGATACCTTTAACTCCTCAGAGCTATGATTCCGATATCTGCAAACAAACCCTTCATCGTATACAAGTCATGCACCCAACGAACCGGTCTATAAGCTTACTACCTCTGAGACGCTTTAGCCATTGGAACATCAAAGTACACAAGTCATATACATGAAGTAGTTCATTTATTCAGGATTAAGGTTATTGCATAATGAACGTCAAAAGCAGATTGATCCACTCATAGCGGACTACGTAGATCAATCACGCTTTAGTCCCGGTCTAATATGTCACCACCAAGCAACATATCCATGTCTCTACTTGGGAGTCCAGCTCCAGGCAGTCAAGACAGACCGTCCCCTCTAAGGCTTTAGACAACATAATAGTCTTAACATGAGTTAGATGCTCGGTCTAACCCCATAGACTACAGACCATAGTTTAGACTGCTAACTTTAGAACATTGTCTTCTCGCATACAAAAGTCCATTGCATGCAACGTTCTAACAGTTTTAACACAAGCAGTCAGTGAGCCATATTTGCTTACATTTACTTTAACATGTAAATAAGACGAGGACAGATAGCAATGTAATGAATAACCTCTAAGTATAATTTTATTATCCAGTTCAAAATGAATACATCAAAATGTCTCTAATACTTAGGGCATTTCCTAACATGCTTTGGATGGAATTTTGTAATCTTTATTTTCTTTGTTCTAGGATGGAACCATGGCTTGGTTATTCTGTCAATTATTTTTTCTGTGATATGTCATAGATGTATAAATATGTATTGATGGATGTTTTATATGCATATTTGATAACATGTCATATAGGATAGGTGAGTGCCGCTCGTACTATATTGATCATACATAATTTATCAAAACTTGCATGTTTTTCAAAATATTAAGTGGGAGAGGGTTTCAAACAAAACCCACGGCCTCCATTGTTGATCCATATGTGAAAGCATAGTAACGCCTCACGTCAGTTCTGCCCTGACCACACCCCTCGGTAGGTGTTTACCGCCGCCGGTATACTAGATTGGATCTCCTATGTGGAAAACGTGTTCGGGTATGATCCTATTCATGACCACCCCTCGGTGGCTTGGTAGGATATGGATCGGGCTACGTAAACAATGGTTATACACTCAAGACTCGTTTAGTTATTAACCTTTCTTAGAAGCTCAATTAACTAAACTGGTGGCCAAATAAGCGGTTATTAATATATGTCTTAACCTTGGAGGATTTAAGGCAACATATATTAATTGGACGGGGTCCATGTTCCGGCTATTTGTTTCCATGACCACCCCTCAGTGGCTTGGGGCAATAGGTGATGAGAATTACCGTTGCAGTGCTACATGTTTTTCAAGTTTCATGTAGGAACATACTTGTATGTTTTATTTGCTAAATTATCTGTATATTTGCTTGGGCTTTGTAATGATGTCTAGTATAATTTTATTTCAGTTCAAAATGTCACCGACACCCCTCATTTCAATACTTACTGAGAATAAACTGAATGGCGACAATTATAAAGATTGGAAAAGAAATCTATTAATAGTTCTCAGCTGCGAGAGACACAAGTTCGTACTGGATGAACCATGCCCACCTGGGCCCAAACCTGACACACCACTTGAGGAGGTCCCGGTTGCCTATAATCGTTGGAGAGAATCTAATGAGATAGCTCGATACTACATCCTTGCTAGCATGACGAGTGCTTTACAAAAGCAGCATGAGACTTATCAAGTTGTTGGGGAGATCATGGAAAATCTAGAGGACATGTTCGGAGGCTAAGAAAAATTGGCTCGACAGTCCGCTATCACCAGCATTATGAACTCTAAGCAAAATGCGGGTACTCCGGTGAAGGACCATATGATCACTCTAATGGGATTCTTCGTTAAGGCTACCATGAATGGTGCTGAGTTGGACTACAACACCCAGATCGAGATGGTGTTCAAGACTCTGTCTAAAGATTTTGTGGGGTTTAAGGCCGCATACAATCTGGCGACAAAGGAGTTAGGACTAACGGAGCTCATGAAGCAACTACAGGCTTATGAGCGAATGATCAGGGATGAGGATGTGGTTCGACCTAAAGGAAAGGCCAATTTGGCAGAATCTTCCAATCCCTCACGGAAGAGGAAGAGGCCAAATAAGAAGTAAGTGGCTTCTAGTTCTTCTAATCCTCCTGTCTCAGACGGGAAGAAGAACAAGAAGCCGAAGGACCCTAAAAAGTCCAAATGCTTCCATTGTGGGAAGGTAGGTCACTTCAAGAAGGCTTGCCGGGAATTCCTAGCTGCCAAGGGCAAAGAAGATAAGGAACTTCATTACTTGGAAGCGTGTTTGGTAGAAGAATCGAAAGACACTTGGGTCATTGATTCGGGCGCCACTAATCATGTTTGTGTTTCTATGCAGGGGTTCATGGAAACGAGAAGTCTACATGATAGGAGCCTCTCGTTGCGGACTGGAGATCGTAGCTTTGTGGTGGCTGAAGCAGTGGGAGATGTTTACCTTTATTTTGATCAATTTAGGTTTATTTTATTGAAAGACTGTTTTTATGTTCCTAATTTTAGGAGGAACCTTATATCGGTAGCCTGTTTAATAAAGGATTCTTATTTAGTTTCTTGAAGTAAAAGAGATGATATTCGTAGAAATAAGTCTTTTATCTGTTCTGGATGGATGGATGGAAACCTATATTTGATCAAACCAAAGATGTACTCACTGCTTGACACTGAATTAATTGATAACTCTAAAAGGTTGAAAGTTTCTCACTCTAACAAGGCGTATCTTTGGCATTTAAGACTTGGTCATATTAATCAGGATAGGATTCAAAGATTGGTGAAAGATGGTCCTCTAGAATCTCTGGAGGAGGTACGACTTCCCCAATGTGAGTCTTGTCTAGAGGGTAAAATGACTAAGAGGTCTTTTGAAGCTAAGGGTACAAGGGCTCAGGAGCTCTTAGAAATTGTGCACACTAACGTATGTGGCCCCATGAACGTCACGGCACGAGGAGGGTTCGAGTATTATGTCTCTTTTATAGATGATTACTCGAGGTATGGATATGTGTATGTGATGCACCGCAAGAGCGAAACCTTTGATAAGTTCAAAGAGTATCGTGCAGAAGTGGAAAAGTAATTAGATAAATCCATAAAGACACTTCGATCTGATCGAGGTGGCGAATACCTCTCCGATGAATTTCTAGGACATCTTGTAGAGAACGGGATATTATCCCAATTAACTGCACCTGGTACTCCACAACAGAATGGTGTAGTCGAAAGGAGAAACAGGACCTTATTGGATATGGTACGGTCCATGATGAGTTATTCAACGCTGCCATTATCATTTTGGGGATATGCTTTACAAACGGCGTGCTATATTCTGAATCAGGTTCGAAGCAAATCAATTCCCAGAACTCCGTATGAATTGTGGCATGGCAGGAAGCCCTCCCTTGGACATATGAGAATATGGGGCTGCCCGGCACATGTACTGGATGGGGATGCGAAAAAGTTGGAACCAAGATCAGAATTGTGCATGTTTGTAGGGTATCCAAAAGGAACTAAAGGAGGTCTGTTCTATAACCCGAAGGAACAAAAAGTCATTGTCTCAACCCGTGCGACATTCTTGGAGGAAAGTCACATGAATGACTTTAAGCCTCGAAGCAAAGTAGTGCTAGAGGAGTTATCGGGTGAAAGAACTGCTCCACAGATTTTGGTCTTGGACGCAAGTCCGAGTTCCAGTGAAAGACCTGCAGACGATCAACAATTTAGGGTGCCTCGTCGTAGTGGGAGGGTTTCTAAGAAACCTAATTTCTTCATGTATGATGCTCAGGTATACCAGGCTGAGGCTCATGAGCATGAGGATGATCCGGTCACCTATGATGAAGCTATAAATGATGTTGATTCTAAATCTTGGAAACAGGCTATGAACAATGAGATGGATTCTATGAAATCCAACTCTGTTTGGGAACTTGTAGATTTGCCGGATGGGATAAAACCCATTGGATGCAAATGGGTCTACAAAAGAAAGAAGGATGCGGAAGGGAGAGTGGAAACTTTCAAAGCTAGACTGGTTGCAAAGGGATACACGCAAAAGGCTGGAATCGATTACGATGAAACCTTTTCGCCTGTTGCTATGCTGAAGTCTATCCATATTCTTCTGCCCATTGCTGCGGCTCTCGATTACGAGATCTGGCAAGTGGATGTCAAGATGGTATTCTTGAATGGCCATCTTGAAGAGTGTATCTATATGATACAGCCCGAAGGGTTCGTAGCAAAAGGCCAAGAAAGGAAAGTCTGCAAGTTGCTTAGATCCATTTATGGATTAAAGCAAGCATCCCGCTCATGGAACCAGAGGTTTGATCAAGCGATTAAGACATTTGGTTTTGAGCAGAACGTTGATGAACCTTGTGTTTACAAACATATTAAGGATGGAAAAGTGGTCTTTCTGATACTTTATGTCGATGATATACTACTCATTGAGAATGATGTAGGGAACTTATCATCGGTCAAGCTTTGGTTACACCAACAGTTTGACATGAAGGACTTGGGAGAAGCTAATTATGTTCTAGGCATTCGTCTCCTCAGAGATCGAAAGAACAAAATGATAGCGTTATCCCAAGCTTCATATATAGATAAAATAATTGACAAATATGCAATGCAAGAGGCAAAGAAAGGCTCACAACCTTCTATTGCTGATCTAACTCTTTCATTAGATGACTGTCCCAAGACATCGGAAGAAAGAGAGCATATGAGTAAGATCCCTTATGCATCCGCTGTAGGTAGCCTTATGTACGCTATGCTTTGCACTCACCCAGATATATGTTTTGCAGTAGGTATGATGAGTCGATATCAAGCAAATCCTGGAACCAAGCACTGGCAAGCTGTAAAGCATATACTCAAGTATCTTAAGAGAACGAGGGATTATATGCTAGTGTATTCTGGAGGGGACCTAACACCCGTAGGATACATGGACTCAGACTTCCAGACTTGTAAGGATTCGAGTAAATCGACATCTAGATCAGTGTTTTTACTCGGAGGAGGCGCCATCGTGTGGAGGAGCGTGAAGCAGGGCTGCACAGTTGACTTTACTATGGAGGCTGAGTATGTGGCTGCGGCTGAGGCATCTAAAGAAGCGGTTTGGCTCCGCAAGTTCTTTAGAGACCTTGAGGTCATTCCGAGTGTTGACAAGCCTATCACACTTTACTGTGATAATATAGGGGCTACTGCCAACACAAGGGAATCTCGGCACCACAAGAGGACCAAGCACATCTATCGGAGATATCATATTATTAGAGGGCATGTGGAGACAGGACAAGTGGATGTATGTAAGATCGCGTCAGAGGACAACATCGCTGATCCCTTTACTAAGACTTTGGTCGCTAGAAGCTTTGAGAGGCATGTAGAGGTGATGGGGATGCGTAACATGGCACATCTACTGACTTAGGGCAAGTGGGAGATTGTTAGGAAATGCCCTAAGCATTAGAGACATTTTGATGTATTCATTTTGAACTGGATAATAAAATTATATATAGAGGTTATTCATTACATTGCTATCTGTCCTCGTCTTATTTACATGTTAAAGTAAATGTAAGCAAATATGGCTCACTGACTGCTTGTGTTAAAACTGTTAGAACGTTGCATGCAATGGACTTTTGTATGTGAGAAGACAATGTTCTAAAGTTAGCGGTCTAAACTATGGTCTGTAGTCTATGGGGTTAGACCGAGCATCTAACTCATGTTAAGACTATTATGTTGTCTAAAGCCTTAGAGGGGACGGTTTGCCTTGACTGTCTGGAGCTGGACTCCCAAGTAGAGACATAGATATGTTACTTGGTGGTGACATATTAGACCGGGACTAAAGCATGATTGATCTACGTAGTCCACTATGAGTGGATCAATCTGCTTTTGACGTTCATTGTGCAATAACCTTAATCCTGAGTAAATGAACTACTTCATCTATATGACTTGTGTACTTTGATGTTCCAATGGCTAAAGCGTCTCAGAGGTAGTAAGCTTATAGACCGGTTCGTTGGGTGCATGACTTGTATATGATGAAGGGTTTGTTTGCAGATATCGGAATCATAGCTCTAAGGAGTTAAAGGTATCCTCTTAAAGGCATTATACTGAATGTGAAAATGGACAAGGCCTTGGGTCGTCTGCTGGGCGAATGACTTCTTATTCACATATGGTGTATAATCATTTTCTTAATTCGGTAGTATAATGGAACTTTAAGATAGCCTGATCAGTTGGATTAAACAGACTTTGACCTAAGGCTGATCATGGATATCATATGAGGGTTTTGCATATATGACAAGGTCATTGGATAGTAGCTCGTCACAGGCTTACGTAATACGATATATAATTGGGAGTTCAGTTTCAGGTTTATAGTGGTGTGACTCTGAAACTAGTGATCATATGATTGAGTTGTTCGGTAAAGAATGATGATCATATGGATTTGCGGGAGCCCGATTATATATGTCCAATCAGTCCCTCTACTAGCTCCACATAATTCCTTAACGTCTGGCAAATTGATTTGTGTATGCTATTGGCTGGTTTATTATGCATGGATGGTGATGACACAGGATTAGGATGGTGGACAAGATTCCCTCAGGTTGGATTCAGATTTTGTTTTGGATAATAGAGTACACAATTATTCGAACTCCAAACATAGTTCCCATGATTTTATTTGAGATTGGATTGGAGTTGTAGAAAATTATCCATGAGAACAAGAATTTGAAACACAACTGTTTTGTGAATTTTGAAATTTGAATTTTGAAATTTGAAATTTGAAATTTGAAATTTGAATTTTGAATTTTGAATTTGAAATTTGAATTTGAATTTTGAATTTGAAATTCGAATTTGAAATTTGAATTTGAAATTTAAATTTGAAATTTGAAATTTGAAATTTGAAATTTGAATTTGAAATTCGAATTTGAAATTTGAAATTCGAATTTGAAATTAGAAATTCAAATTTTGAATCACAGTTCAAGTGGGATTCGAATTTGTTGTGGAAAATCCACTAGGTTTGAAATTCGAATTTGAGTTGGATTTGGAGAGGATAATCTTGTTAGAATCCTACTTGAATTTTGAATCCAAATCCTAACAAATTATGGATGAAATTTTGAGGATAATCCTCAATGGAATTTTGGTTTTTGTGGATAAGGTTCAAGGAAAAAATTCAAGTTTCAATCCTAGTTGAATTTGGATTCTCTCCTTCCCTGAAAAGTGGCCGAAATTATGGAGGAAATCTCCTAGGAAAATTCGGTTATTTTGGATAAGGTTGAGATAAGATTCAAGCTTGAAAATCCTAGTGGAATTTTGATTCTCCCTTATCCTAAATGTGGCCGAATTTTTGGAGTGAAAATCTCCTAGGAAATTTCGGATTTTTTGGTTGAAAAGGGAGATAAAATTCTAGTTAAAATCTTGTTTAGATTTGGATTGGATTTATCCCAAATAAACCGAATTTTATTGTTGGGATTTTCCCATGGAAAATTCGGATTTTATGGATATGGATAAGGGAGAATATCTTTTCCTAATCCAATTCGAATTCAGAGAATCACCTCATGCAGGTCTATAAATAGAGGTCCTGCCACTCCAGTTCTCTTAGACCATAAACTCTCAGGTGAGCAGGCTTATTGTTGCACAGCTCATCGTGACAATAAGTTCTTTAGAGATCTGGATGGTCGGAAGAAGACTAGCAGTGCTAGCATACCGATCGAGGTTCAGAGTGCCCACACACTCAGCCATTCGGGAATTGGAGAATAGTAGAGAAGGCTAGTTGGTTGAAGCCTTCGGTCATTCTCCTCCTGCAAGATTGGCATCCTTGAGGTATGAGTTTTAATTATTGTTGGTTTATTGTATATGGCATCATGAGATATTTAACGATCTTAAAAAATTTTTATTGTTCCGCTACGCCACTCTGATACTTTTTTACCGATTTATTTTCCTACAGTTTGAAACCCTCTCCCACTCAATATTTTGAAAAACATGCAAATTTTGACAAATATGTATGATCAATATAGTATAAGCGGCACTCACCTATCCTATATGACATGTTATCAAATATGCATATAAAACATCCATCAATACATATTTATACATCCATGATATATCACAGAAAAAATAATTGATAGAATAACCAAGCCATGGTTCCATCCTAGAACAAAGAAAATAAAGATTACAAAATTTCATCCAAAGCATTCTTTGGGTCTTGAATTTTGTTCCGTCTTCTTGTATTCATCTTTATATAGCCTCTCCATTTATTTCTCATCCCAAGAATCATTTAAAATTTAAATCTCCAAAAATTTAAATTTCAAATTTAAATTCTAAATTCGAATTTCAAATTTAAATTTCAAATTCAAATTTTAAACAATTTTAAATAAACATCATGTATAATAATATGTAATTTCAAATTTTCAATTACATATTTTTAAACATGATTTAAAATTAAATCTCAAATTTAAAATCAAAATTTTTCGATTTTTGAATCGTCACACAACCGCCCCCGGAGGCGACAGCCGCCGTGGGCAGCCCCCAGCCCCCGGGGTTGGCAGCCTACGGCCGCCCATGTGCAGCCCTGCCGTGCTGTAGGCCAAGCCTGCAGCACCAGGCTGCACGCCCAGGCTGGGTGCAGCAGCCGGCAGGCTGCAGCCAGCCTTGGGGAGGCCACGGCCACCCTCGGCTGCAGGCCTAGCCTGCGGCCGTGGGTGGTTATGGCCTGCACTGGGGCTGCCGTAGTCCATCCTGCCCGAGGGCAGAGGCCGCAGCCCCACCAAGGCCCGACGGCCTATCCCGGGGGGTCGTGTCTCAATTTTCGTGCCATAATTCAATTTACCTATTAGGATCTCCAAAAATTAATTTGAATCCCAATTAAATTGAAATTTGCCACACATTCAAAATTTCAACCTTTAAATCAAATTTAACTTTTGGGAAAAATAAATTACGGTCTTCAATCTTCAATCTCCTCCAAGAATAATTACATAAAATTTCCTAAACCGTTAACGGTGTACAAAAAATTCTAACCATAATAATTCTAAGAGACAAAATTAAAATCCACGGGAAAATTACAGTGTTAATAAACTGCTCCCATGGTTACATAAAAATTCCTAGATACAGTTTTTCTAAATTCTAAGGAACCATAACTAACATAAACAAGCATGCTTATAATAATTTTAAACAATTAAAATAACCACATACTTTATACATAATACATGATAACAACATAAAGGAATCCTAGAATGCCACTCTCTAAATATCAAATCCATACATAAATAAAAAGACTAAGTAATTGTCTAATTTATGTACATGGCATAGTCATGAGATGGCTCTGATACCAATTGTACGAAAATAAATTAGTAAAAATGTATTAGAGTGGCGCAACAGAACAAAAAATATTTTCAGATCGTTAAATATCTCATGATACCATATACAATAAACCAACAACAATTAAAACTCATACCTCAAGGATGCCAATCTGCAGGAGGAGAATGACCAGAGGGCTTCAACTAACTAGCCTTCTCTACTATTCTCCAATTCCCGAATGGCTGAGTATGTGGGCACTCTGAACCTCGATCGATATGCTAGCACTGCTAGTCTTCTTCCGACCACCCAGATCTCTAAAGAACTTATTATCACGGTGTGTTGTGCAGCAATAAGCCTGCTCACCTGAGAGTCTGTGGTCTTAGAGAACTGAAGTGGCAGGACCTCTATTTATAGACCTACATGAGTTGATTCTCTGAATTCGAATTGGATTAGGAGAAGATATTCTCCCTTATCCACAATCATAAAATCCAAAATTATCCAAGGGAAAATCCCAACAAATTTCGGCCATTATAGGATAATTCCAATCCAAATCTAAACAATATTTTAACTAGAATTTTATCTCCCTTTTTCAACCAAAAAATCTGAAAATCCAAGGGGAAAATCCCAACAAAAATTTCGGCCACTTTTGGATAAGGGAAGAATCAAAATTCCACTAGGATTTTCAAGCTTGAATCTTATCTCATCCTTATCCAGAGATTTACTCCAAAAATCTCCTAGGAGATTTACTCCAAAAATTCGGCCATTACCAGGGAGGAGAGAATCCAAATTCAACTGGGATTGAAACTTAAATTTTTCCTTAAACCTTATCCACAAAAATCCAAAAATTCATTGAGGATAATCCTCAAAATTTTTATCCATATTTGGTTAGGATTTGGATTCAAAATTCAAGTAGGATTCTAACAAGATTTTCCTCTCCATATCCAACTCAAATTCAAATTTCATTCCTTGTGGATTTACCATAACAAATTTGAATCCCACTTAGACTGTGATTCAAAATTTAAATTTCAAATTTCAAATTTAAATTTCAAATTCAAATTTCAAATTCGAATTTCAAATTCAAATTTCAAATTCAAAATTCAAAATTTCAAATTTCAAAACTCAAATTTCAAAATCCACAAAACAGTTGTATTTCAAACTCTTGTTCTCATGGATAATTTTCTACAACTCTAATCCAATCTCAAATAAAATCATGGCAATTTTATTTGGAGTTCGAATAATTGTGTACTCTATTATCCAAAACAAAATTTGAATCCAACCGGAGAGAATCTTGTCTACCATCCTAATCCTATGTCAACACCATCCATGCATAATAAACTAGCCAATAGCATACACAAATCAATTTGCCAAACGTTAAGGAATTATGTGGAGCTAGTAGAGGGATTAATTGGATATATATAATTGGGCTCCCATAAATCCATATGATTATCATTCTTTACCGAACAACTCAATCATATGATCACTAACTTCAGAGTCACACCACTATAAACCTGAAACTGAACTCCCAATTATATTGTAGGAAAATAAATCGGTAAAAACGTATCAGAGTGGCGCAGCGGAACAATAAAAATTTTTAGATCGTTAAATATCTCATGATGCCATATACAATAAATCAACAACAATTAAAACTCATACCTCAAGGATGCCAATGAACAGGAGGAGAGTGACCGGAGGCTTCAACCAACTAGCCTTCTCTACTATTCTCCAATTCCCGAATGGCTGAGTGTGTGGGCACTCTGAACCTCGATCGGTATGCTAGCACTGCTAGTCTTCTTCCGACCACCCAGATCTCTAAAGAACTTTATTGTCACGATGAGCTGTGCAACAATAAGCCTGCTCACCTGAGAGTCTGTGGTCTAAGAGAACTGGAGTGGCAGGACCTCTATTTATAGACCTGCATGAGGTGATTCTCTGAATTCGAATTGGACTAGGAAAAGATTTTCTCCCTTATCCAAACCAAAAAATCCGAATTTTCCAAGGGAGAATCTCTACAATTAAATTCGGTTTTCCTAGGATAAATCCAATCCAAATCTAAACAAGATTTTAACTAGAATTTTATCTCCCTTTTTCAACCAAAAAATCTGAAATCTTTAGGAGAAAATCTCCTCCAAATTTTCAGCCACTTTTAGGATAAGGAAGAATCAAAATTCCACTAGGATTTTTCAAGCTAAATCTCATCTCAACCTTATCCAAAAATAACCGAATTTCCTAGGATTTAGGCTCCAAAATTTCGGCCACTTTTAGGGAGTAAAGAGAATCCAAATTCAACTAGGATTGAAGCTTGAATTTACCCTTGAATCTTATCCACAAAAACCGAATTTTCCATTGAGGATTATCCTCAAAAAATTCGCCCACTTTTGTTGGGATTTGGATTCAAAATTCAAGTAGGATTCTAACAAGATTATCCTCTCCAAATCCAACTCAAATTCGAATTTCAAACCTTGTGGATTTTCCACAACAAATTCGAATCCTACTTGGACTGTGATTCAAAATTTGAATTTCAAATTTCAAATTCAAATTTCAAATTCAAATTTCAAATTTCAAATTTCAAATTTCAAATTTCAAATTCGAATTTCAAATTCGAATTTCAAATTCAAATTTCAAATTCAAATTTCAAATTCAAAATTCAAATTTCAAATTTCAAAATTCAAATTTCAAATTTCAAAATTCAAATTTCAAATTCCACAAAACGGTTGTGTTTCATATTCTTGTTCTCATGGATAATTTTCTACAACTCCAATCCAATCTCAAATAAAATCATGGCAACTTTATTTGGAGTTCGAATAATTGTGTACTCTATTATCCAAAACAAAATCTGAATCCAACCGGAGAGAATCTTGTCTACCATCCTAATCCTGTGTCATCACCATCCATGCATAATAAACTAGCCAATAGCACACACAAATCAATTTGCCAAACGTTAAGGAATTATGTGGAGCTAGTAGAGGGACTGATTGGACATATATAATCGGGCTCCCGTGATTCCATATGATCATCATTCTGTACCGAACAACTCAATCATATGATCACTAATTTCAGAGTCACACCACTATAAACCTGAAACTGAACTCCCAATTATATACCGTATTACGTAAGCGTGTGACGAGCTACCATCCAATGACCTTGTCATATATGCAAAACCCTCATATGATATCCATGATCAGCCTTAGGTCAAAGTCCGTTTAATCCTACTGATCAGGCTATCTTAAAGTTCCATTATACTACCGAATCAAGAAAATGATTATTCACCATATGTGAATAAGAAGTCATCCGCCCAGCAGACGACCCAAGGCCTTGTCCATTTTCACATTCAGTATAATGCCTTTAAGAGGATACCTTTAACTCCTCAGAGCTATGATTCCGATATCTGCAAACAAACCCTTCATCGTATACAAGTCATGCACCCAACGAACCGGTCTATAAGCTTACTACCTCTGAGACGCTTTAGCCATTGGAACATCAAAGTACACAAGTCATATACATGAAGTAGTTCATTTACTCAGGATTAAGGTTATTGCACAATGAACGTCAAAAGCAGATTGATCCACTCATAGCGGACTACGTAGATCAATCACGCTTTAGTCCCGGTCTAATATGTCACCTCCAAGCAACATATCCATGTCTCTACTTGGGAGTCCAGCTCCAGACAGTCAAGACAGACCGTCCCCTCCAAGGTTTTAGACAACATAATAGTCTTAACATGAGTTAGATGCTCGGTCTAACCCCATAGACTACAGACCATAGTTTAGACTGCTAACTTTAGAACATTGTCTTCTTGCATACAAAAATCCATTGCATGCAACGTTCTAACAGTTTTAACACAAGCAGTCAGTGAGCCATATTTGCTTACATTTACTTTAACATGTAAATAAGACGAGGACAGATAGCAATGTAATGAATAACCTCTATGTATAATTTTATTATCCAGTTCAAAATGAATACATCAAAATGTCTCTAATACTTAGGGCATTTCCTAACAATCTCCCACTTGCCCTAAGCCAGCAGATGTGCCATGTTACGCATCCCCATCGCCTTTACATGCCTCTCAAAGCTTCTAGCTACCAAAGTCTTAGTAAAGGGATCAGCGATGTTGTCCTCGGACGCGATCTTACATACATCCACTTGTCCTGTCTCCACATGCCCTCTAATAATGTGATACCTCCGATCGATGTGCTTGGTCCTCTTGTGGTGCCGAGATTCCCTTGTGTTGGCAATAGCCCCTGTATTATCACAGTAAAGTGTGATAGGCTTGTCAACACCCGGAATGACCTCAAGGTCTCTAAAGAACTTGCGGAGCCAAACCGCTTCTTTAGATGCCTCAGCCGCAGCCACATACTCAGCCTCCATAGTAGAGTCAGCTGTGCAGCCCTGCTTCACGCTCCTCCACACAATGGCGCCTCCTCCGAGTAAAAACACTGATCCAGATGTCGATTTCCTCGAATCCTTACAAGTCTGGAAGTCTGAATCCGTGTATCCTACGGGTGTTAGGTCCCCTCCAGAATACACTAGCATATAATCCCTCGTTCTCTTAAGATACTTGA
The DNA here is from genome assembly GCA_035233585.1 of Antiaris toxicaria. Taxonomy (NCBI): domain Eukaryota; kingdom Viridiplantae; phylum Streptophyta; class Magnoliopsida; order Rosales; family Moraceae; genus Antiaris; species Antiaris toxicaria. The sequence continues at coordinate 30,021,433 of CP141154.1, forward strand.
GTATATGCTTTACTGCTTGCCAGTGCTTGGTTCCAGGATTCGCTTGATATCGACTCACCATACCTACTGCAAAACATATGTCCGGGCGAGTGCAAAGCATAGCGTACATAAGGCTACCCACAGCGGATGCATAAGGGACCTTACTCATACGCTCTCTTTCTTCCGATGTCTTGGGACAGTCATCCAATGAAAGAGTTAAACCGGCAATAGAAGGTTGTGAGCCTTTCTTTGCCTCTAGCATTGCATATTTGTCAATTATTTTATCTATGTATGAAGCTTGGGATAACGCTATCATTTTGTTCTTTCGATCTCTGAAGAGACGAATGCCTAGAACATAATTAGCTTCTCCCAAGTCCTTCATGTCAAACTGTTGGTGTAACCAAAGCTTGACCGATGATAAGTTCCCTACATCATTCCCAATGAGTAGTATATCATCGACATAGAGTATCAGAAAGACCACTTTTCCATCCTTAATACGTTTATAAACACAAGGTTCATCAACGTTCTGCTCAAAACCAAATGTCTTAATCGCTTGATCAAACCTCTGGTTCCATGAGCGGGATGCCTGCTTTAATCCATAAATGGATCTAAGCAACTTGCAGACTTTCTTATCTTGGCCTTTTGCTACGAACCCTTCGGGCTGTATCATATAGATACACTCTTCAAGATGGCCATTCAAGAATGCCGTCTTGACATCCATTTGCCAGATCTCGTAATCGAGAGCCGCAGCAATGGACAGAAGAATACGGATAGACTTCAGCATAGCAACAGGCGAAAAGGTTTCCTCGTAATCGATTCCAGCCTTTTGCGTGTATCCCTTTGCAACCAGTCTAGCTTTGAAAGTTTCCACTCTCCCTTCCGCATCCTTCTTTCTTTTGTAGACCCATTTGCATCCAATGGGTTTTATCCCATCCGGCAAATCTACAAGTTCCCAAACAGAGTTGGATTTCATAGAATCCATCTCATTGTTCATAGCCTGTTTCCAAGATCTAGAATCAACATCCTTTATAGCTTCATCATATGTGACCGGATCTTCCTCATGCTCATGAGCCTCAGCCTGGTATACCTCAGCATCATACATAAAGAAATTAGGTTTCTTAGAAACCCTCCCACTACGATGAGGCACCCTAAATTGTTGATCGTCTGCAGGTCTTTCACTGGAACTTGGACTTGCGTCCAAGACCGAAATCTGGGGAGCAGTTCTTTCACCCGATAACTCCTCTAGCACCACTTTGCTTCGAGGTTTAAAGTCATTCATGTGACTTTCCTCCAAGAATGTCACATGGGTTGAGACAATGACCTTTTGATCCTTCGGGTTATAGAACAGACCTCCTTTAGTTCCCTTTGGATACCCTACAAACATACACAATTCTGATCTTGGTTCCAACTTCTTCGCATCCCCATCCAGTACATGTGCCGGGCAGCCCCATATTCTCATATGTCCAAGGGAGGGCTTCCTGCCACGCCACAATTCATACGGAGTTCTAGGAATTGATTTGCTCGGAACCTGGTTCAGAATATAGCACGCCGTTTGTAAAGCATGTCCCCAAAATGATAATGGCAGCGTTGAGTAACTCATCATGGACCGTACCATATCCAATAAGGTCCTGTTTCTCCTTTCGGCTACACCATTCTGTTGTGGAGTACCAGGTGCAGTCAATTGGGATAAAATCCCGTTCTCTACAAGATGTCCTAGAAATTCATCAGAGAGGTATTCGCCACCTCGATCAGATCAAAGTGTCTTTATGGATTTATCCAATTGCTTTTCCACTTCCGCACGATACTCTTTGAACTTGTCAAAGGTTTCGCTCTTGCGGTGTATCAGATACACATATCCATACCTCGAGTAATCATCTATGAAAGAGACATAGTACTCGAACCCTCCTCGTGCTGTGACGTTCATGGGGCCACATACGTCAGTGTGCACAATTTCTAAGAGCTCCTGTGCCCTTGTACCCTTAGCTCCAAAAGACCTCTTAGTCATCTTACCCTCTAGACAAGACTCACATTGGGGAAGTCGTACCTCCTCCAGAGATTCCAGAGGACCGTCTTTCACCAATCTTTGAATCCTATCCTGATTAATATGACCAAGTCTTAAATGCCAAAGATACGCCTTGTTAGAGTGAGAAACTTTCAACCTTTTAGAGTTATCAATTAATTCAGTGTCAAGCAGTGAGTACATCTTTGGTCTGATCAAATATAGGTTTCCATCCATCCATCCAGAACAGATAAAAGACTTATTTCTACGAATATCAACTCTTTTACTAAAAGAAACTGAATAAGAATCCTTTATTAAACAAGCTACCGATATAAGGTTCCTCCTAAAATTAGGAACATAAAAACAGTCTTTCAATAAAATAAACCTAAATTGATCAAAATAAAGATGAACGTCTCCCACTGCCTCAGCCACCACAAAGCTACCATCTCCAGTCCGCAACGAGAGGCTCCTATCATGTAGACTTCTCGTTTCCACGAACCCCTGCATAGAAACACAAACATGATTAGTGGCGCCCGAATCAATAAGCCATGTGTCTTTCGATTCTTCCACCAAACACGCTTCTAAGTAATGAAGTTCCTTACCTTCCTTGCCCTTGGAGGCTAGGAATTCCCGGCAAGCCTTCTTGAAGTGACCTACCTTCCCACAGTGGAAGCATTTGGACTTTTTAGGGTCCTTCGGCTTCTTGTTCTTCTTCTTCTTCTTCCCGTCCGAGACAGGAGGATTAGAAGAACTGGAAGCCACTTGCTTCTTATTTGGCCTCTTCCTCTTCCGTGAGGGATTGGAAGATTCCGCCAAATTGGCCTCTCCTTTAGGTCGAACCGTATCCTCATCCCTGATCATCCGCTCATAAGCCTGTAGTTGCTTCATGAGCTCGGTAAGTCCTAACTCCTTTGTCGCTAGATTGTATGCGGCCTTAAACCCCACAAAATCTTTAGACAGAGTCTTGAACACCATCTCGATCTGGGTGTTATAGTCCAACTCAGCACCATTCTCGGCAGCCTCAGCGAAGAATCCCATTAGAGTGATCATATGGTCCTTCACCGGAGCACCCGCCTTTTGCTTAGAGTTCATAATGCTGGTGATAGCGGACTGTCGAGCCAATTTTTCTTGGCTTCCGAACATGTCCTCCAGATTTTCCATGATCTCCCCAGCAACTTGATAAGTCTCATGCTGCTTTTGTAAAGCACTCGTCATGCTAGCAAGGATGTAGCATCGAGCTATCTCATTGGATTCTCTCCAACGATTATAGGCAACCGGGACCTCCTCAAGTGGTGTGTCAGGTTTGGGCCCAGGTGGACATGGTTCGTCCAGTACGAACTTGTGTCTCTCGCAGCTGAGAACTATTAATAGATTTCTTTTCCAATCTTTATAATTGTCGCCATTCAACTTATTTTCAGTAAGTATCGAAATGAGGGGTGTCGGTGACCTTTTGAACTGAAATAAAATTATACTAGACATCATTACAAAGCCCAAGCAAATATGCAGATAATTTAGCAAATAAAACATACAAGTATGTTCCGACATGAAACTTGAAAAAAATGTAGCATTGCAACGGTAATTCTCAGCACCTATTGCCCCAAGCCACCGAGGGGTGGTCATGAGAACAAATAGCCGGAACATGGACCCCGTCCAATTAATATATGTTACCTTAAATCCTCCAAGGTTAAGACATATATTAATAACCGCTTATTTGGCCACCAGTTTAGTTAACAGAGCTTCTAGGGAAGGTTAATAACTAAACGAGTCTTGAGTGTATAACCATTGTTTACGTAGCCCGATCCACGTCCTACCAAGCCACCGAGGGGTGGTCATGAATAGGATCGCACCCGAACACGTTTTCCACATAGGAGATCCAATCTAGTATACCGGCGGCGGTAAACACCTACCGAGGGGTGTGGTCAGGTCAGAACTGACGCGAGGCGTTACCATGCTTTCACAAATGGATCAACAATGGAGGCCGTGGGTTTTGTTTGAAACCCTCTCCCACTCAATATTTTGAAAAACATGCAAGTTTTGACAAATTATGTATGATCAATATAGTATGAGCGGCACTCACCTATCCTATATGACATGTTATCAAATATGCATACAAAACATCCATCAATACATATTTATACATCCATGACATATCACAGAAAATAATTGACAGACTAACCAAGCTATGGTTCCATCCTAGAACAAAGAAAATAAAGATTACAAAATTCCATCCAAAGCATTCTTTGGGTCTTGAATTTTGTTCCGTCTTCTTGTATCCATCTTTATGTAGCCTCTCCATTTATTTCTCATCCCAAGAATTATTTAAAATTTAAATTTCCAAAAATTTAAATTTCAAATTCAAACTCCAAATTCGAATTTCAAATTTAAATTTCTAATTCAAATTTTAAACAATTTTAATCATCATGTGTAATAATATGTAATTTCAAAAATTTCAAATATTTAATTACATATTTTTAAACATGATTTAAAATTAAATCTCAAATTTAAAAATCAAAATTTTCAAATTTTGGACCGCCGCCCGTGAAGGCGGCAGCCGCCGTGGGCAGCCACCAACCCCGGAGGGGCTGGCAGCCCACGGCCGCCCCTTGTGCAGCCTGCCGGGCTGCAGGCCAAGCCTGCAGCACCAGGCTGCACGCCCAGACTGGGTGCTGCAGCCGGCAGGCTGCAGGCAGCGCCTGCAGCCAGAGGCTGCACGCCCAGGCTGCGGCCAGCCTTGGGCAGGCCACGGCCACCCCTGGCTGCAGGCAGAGCCTGCGGCCGTGGGTGGTGTGGGCCTGTACAGGGGCTGCCGCAGCCCCATCCTGCCCGAGGGCAGGGGCTACAGCCCCACCAAGGTTTGTCAGCCTATCCCGAGGGGTCGTGTCTCGATTTTCGTGCCATATTCCAATTTATCTTTTAGGATCTCCAAAAATTAATTTGAATCCCAATTAAATTGAAATTTTCCACACAATCAAAATTTCAACCTTTAAATTAAATTTAACTTTTGGGAAAAATAAATTACGGTCTTCAATCTTCAATCTCCTCCAAGAATAATTACATAAAAAATTCCTATACCGTTTCCGGTGTACAAAATTCTATCCATAAAAATTCTAAGAGACAAAATAAAATCCATGGGAAAATTACAGTGTTAATTAAACTGCTCCCATGGTTACATAAAAATTCCTAGATACAATTTTTCTAAATTCTAAGGAACCATAACCGGTATAATCAAGCATGCTTATAATAATTCAAAAAATTAAAATAACCACATACTTTATACATAATACATGATAACAACATAAAGGAACCCTAGAATGCCACTCTCTAAATATCAAATCCATACATAAATAAAAAGACTAAGTAATTGTCTAATTTATGTACATGGCATAGTCATGAGATGTCTCTGATACCAATTGTAGGAAAATAAATCGGTAAAAACGTATCAGAGTGGCGCAGCGGAACAATAAAAATTTTTAGATCGTTAAATATCTCATGATGCCATATACAATAAATCAACAACAATTAAAACTCATACCTCAAGGACGCCAATGAACAGGAGGAGAGTGACCGGAGGCTTCAACCAACTAGCCTTCTCTACTATTCTCCAATTCCCGAATGGCTGACTGTGTGGGCACTCTGAACCTCGATCGGTATGCTAGCACTGCTAGTCTTCTTCCGACCACCCAGATCTCTAAAGAACTTTATTGTCACGATGAGCTGTGCAACAATAAGCCTGCTCACCTGAGAGTCTGTGGTCTGAGAGAACTGGAGTGGCAGGACCTCTATTTATAGACTTGCATGAGGTGAATCTCTGAATTTGAATTGGACTAGGAAAAGATATTTTCCCTTATCCAAACCCAAAAAATTCGGTTTTCCTAGGATAAATCCAATCCAAATCTAAACAAGATTTTAACTAGAATTTTATCTCCCTTTTTCAATCAAAAAATCCGAAATCTTTAGGAGAAAATCTCCTCCAAATTTTCGGCCACTTTTAGGATAAGGAAGAATCAAAATTCCACTAGGATTTTTCAAGCTAAATCTCATCTCAACCTTATCCAAAAATAACCGAATTTCCTAGGATTTAGGCTCCAAAATTTCGGCCACTTTTAGGGAGTAAAGAGAATCCAAATTCAACTAGGATTGAAGCTTGAATTTACCCTTGAATCTTATCCACAAAAACCGAATTTTCCATTGAGGATTATCCTCAAAAAATTCGCCCACTTTGTTGGGATTTGGATTCAAAATTCAAGTAGGATTCTAACAAGATTATCCTCTCCAAATCCAACACAAATTCGAATTTCAAACCTTGTGGATTTTCCACAACAAATTCGAATCCTACTTGGACTGTGATTCAAAATTTGAATTTCAAATTTCAAATTCAAATTTCAAATTCAAATTTCAAATTTCAAATTTCAAATTTCAAATTTAAATTTCAAATTCAAATTTCAAATTCGAATTTCAAATTCAAATTTCAAATTCAAATTTCAAATTCAAAATTCAAATTTCAAATTTCAAAATTCAAATTTCAAATTTCAAAATTCAAATTTCAAATTCCACAAAACGGTTGTGTTTCATATTCTTGTTCTCATGGATAATTTTCTACAACTCCAATCCAATCTCAAATAAAATCATGGCAACTTTATTTGGAGTTCGAATAATTGTGTACTCTATTATCCAAAACAAAATCTGAATCCAACCGGAGAGAATCTTGTCTACCATCCTAATCCTGTGTCATCACCATCCATGCATAATAAACTAGCCAATAGCACACACAAATCAATTTGCCAAACGTTAAGGAATTATGTGGAGCTAGTAGAGGGACTGATTGGACATATATAATCGGGCTCCCGTGATTCCATATGATCATCATTCTGTACCGAACAACTCAATCATATGATCACTAATTTCAGAGTCACACCACTATAAACCTGAAACTGAACTCCCAATTATATACCGTATTACGTAAGCGTGTGACGAGCTACCATCCAATGACCTTGTCATATATGCAAAACCCTCATATGATATCCATGATCAGCCTTAGGTCAAAGTCCGTTTAATCCTACTGATCAGGCTATCTTAAAGTTCCATTATACTACCGAATCAAGAAAATGATTATTCACCATATGTGAATAAGAAGTCATCCGCCCAGCAGACGACCCAAGGCCTTGTCCATTTTCACATTCAGTATAATGCCTTTAAGAGGATACCTTTAACTCCTCAGAGCTATGATTCCGATATCTGCAAACAAACCCTTCATCGTATACAAGTCATGCACCCAACGAACCGGTCTATAAGCTTACTACCTTTGAGACGCTTTAGCCATTGGAACATCAAAGTACACAAGTCATATACATGAAGTAGTTCATTTACTCAGGATTAAGGTTATTGCACAATGAACGTCAAAAGCAGATTGATCCACTCATAGCGGACTACGTAGATCAATCACGTTTTAGTCCCGGTCTAATATGTCACCTCCAAGCAACATATCCATGTCTCTACTTGGGAGTCCAGCTCCAGACAGTCAAGACAGACCGTCCCCTCCAAGGCTTTAGACAACATAATAGTCTTAACATGAGTTAGATGCTCGGTCTAACCCCATAGACTACAGACCATAGTTTAGACTGCTAACTTTAGAACATTGTCTTCTCGCATACAAAAGTCCATTGCATGCAACGTTCCAACAGTTTTAACACAAGCAGTCAGTGAGCCATATTTTCTTACATTTACTTTAACATGTAAATAAGACGAGGACAGATAGCAATGTAATGAATAACCTCTATGTATAATTTTATTATCCAGTTCAAAATGAATACATCAAAATGTCTCTAATACTTAGGGCATTTCCTAACACATATACCGTATTACGTAAGCCTGTGACAAGCTATCATCCAATGACCTTGTCATGTATGCAGAACCCTCCTATGATATCCATGATCAGCCTTAGGCCAAAGTCCGTTTAATTTTACTGATCAGGCTATCTTAAAGTTCCATTATACTACCGAATTAAGAAAATGATTATTCACCATATGTGAATAAGAAGTCATCCACCTGGCAGACGACCCAAGGCCTTGTCCATTTTCACATTCAGTATAATGCCTTTAAGAAGATACCCTTAACTCCTCATTAGAACTATGATTCCGATATCTATAAACGAACCCTTCATCGTATACAAGTCATGCACCTAACGAACCGATCTATAAGCTTACTACCTCTGAGACGCTTTAGCCATTGGAACATCAAAGTACACAAGTCATATACATGAAGCTGTCCTTTTACTCAGGATTAAGGTGACTGCACAATGAACGTCAGAAGCAAATCGATCCACTCAAAGCGGACTTCGTAGATCAATCATGCTTTAGTTCCGGTCTAATATGTCACCACCAAGCAACATATCTATGTCTTTACTTGGGAGTCCAGCTCCAGACAGTCAAGACAAACCGTCCCCTCCAAGGCTTTAGACAACATAATAGTCTTAACATGAGTTAGATGCTCGGCTAACCCCATAGACTACAGACCATAGTTTAGACTGCTAACTTTAGAACATTGTCTTCTCGCATACAAAAGTCTATTGCATGCAACATTCTAATATTTTAACACAAGCAGTCGGGGAGCCATATTTGCTTACATTTACTTTAACATGTAAATAAAACGACGACAGATAACAATGTAACGAATAACCTCTATATATAATTTTATCATCCAGTTCAAAATAAATATATCAAAATGTCTCTAATGCTTAGGGCATTTCCTAACACAAAGCTAGACTAGTTGCAAAGGGGTACACGCAAAAGGCTAGAATCGATTACGATGAAACCTTTTCACCTATTGCTATGCTGAAGTCTATCCATATTCTTCTGTCCGTTGTTGCGGCTCTCGATTACAAAATCTGGCAAATAGACGTCAAGACAACATTCTTGAATGACCATCTTATGGAATGTATCTACATGATACAGCCCAAAGGGTTCGTGGCAAAAGGCCAAGAAAGAAAAGTCTGCAAGTTGCTTAGATCCATTTATGGATTAAAGCAAGCATCCCGCTCATGGAACCAGAGATTTGATCAAGCAATCAAGACATTCAGTTTTGAGCAGAACGTTGATGAACCCTGTGTTTATAAACGTATTAAGGATGGTAAAGTGGTCTTTCTAGTACTCTATGTCGATGATATACTGCTCATTGGAAATGATGTGGGGAATTTATCATCGATCAAGCTTTGACTACACCAATAGTTTGACATGAAGGACTTGGGAGAAGCTAATTATGTTCTAGGCATTCAGCTCTTCAGAGATCGAAAGAACAAAATGATAGCATTATCCTAGGCTTTATATATAGATAAAATAATTGAAAAATATGCAATACAAGAGGCAAAGAAAGGTTCACAACCTTCCATTGCTGGTCTAACTCTTTCGTTAGATGACTGTCCCAAGACATCAGAAGAAAGAGAGAGTATGAGTAAGGTCCCATATGCATCCGCTGTGGGTAGCCTTATGTACGCTATGCTTTGCACTTGCCCGAACATATGTTTTGCAGTAGGTATGATGAGTCGATATGAAGTGAATCCTGGAACCAAGCACTGGCAAGTAGTAAAGCATATACTTAAGTATCTCAAGAGAACGAGGGATTATATGCTAGTGTATTCTGGAGGGGACCTAACACCCATAGGATACACGGACTGAATCTTCCAGACTTGCAAGGATTCGAGGAAGTCGGCATCAGGATCAGTGTTCTTGATCGAAGAGGGCACGTGGAGACAGGATTAGTGGATGTATGTAAGATCGCGTCTGAGGACAACATTGGCTAAAAGCTTTGAAAGGCATGTAGAGGCGATGGGGATGCGTAACATGGCACATCAACTAGCTTAGGGCTAGTGGGAGATTGTTAGGAAATGCCCTAAGCATGAGAGACATTTTGATGTATTCATTTTGAACTGGATAATAAAATTATAATATATAGGTTATTCATTACATTGCTGTTTGTGCTTATTATATTTACATGTTAAAGTAAATGTAAGCAAATATGGCTCACTGACGGCTTGTGTTAAAACTGTTAAAACATTGCATGCAATGGACTTTTGTATGTGAGAAGACAATGTTCTAAAGTAAGCAATCTAAACTAAGGTCTGTAGTCTATGTGGTTAGACCGAGCATCTAACTCATGTTAAGCCTATTATGTTGTCTAAAGCCATGGTAGGGACGGTTTGTCTTGACTGTCCGGAGCATAGACTCCCAAGTAAAGACATAGATATGTTACTTGATGGTGACATATTAGACAGGGACTAAAGCGTGATTGATCTACATAGTCCGTGTGGTGCCCCACCCTGAATTGAGGCTTCAGTACTAGCATAGTAGAGCTCTAAAGTCCACTATGGTAGACCGTTACCTCAATGGGTCACCGACATCTTACTTGTAACTTGTTCTTGTTAAAATTACTAATTGTAATTAAAATGATTTTTAATTTGAAAACTAAGGGATTTTTTTTAAACTATTGGTGATTCTGAACTGTAAATATATAAACAACATACAAAATAAGATATACTACTATTTTACTGGTTGTACATAATTTACATCATGATGTATTTTCAAAATACAACTTAAAATCTGCTCTCAAAATAACACTTTTAATCTGCTCAAACTCTGCTCAGCGGAAAACAGCAGCAGGACCATTCCCCTTGCCCAACCCTGAAGGCAGATGCAATCCCGCCCTTCGTCCTGTAGGAAAATAAATCGGTAAAACCGTATCAGAGTGGCGCAGCGGAACAATAAAAATTTTTAGATCGTTAAATATCTCATGATGCCATATACAATAAATCAACAACAATTAAAACTCATACCTCAAGGACGCCAATCTGTAGGAGGAGAATGACCGGAGGCTTCAACCAACTAGCCTTCTCTACTATTCTCCAATTCCCGAATGGCTGAGTGTGTGGGCACTCTGAACCTCGATCGGTATGCTAGCACTGCTAGTCTTCTTCCGACCACCCGGATCTCTAAAGAACTTTATTGTCACGATGAGCTGTGCAACAATAAGCCTGCTCACCTGAGAGTCTGTGGTCTGAGAGAACTGGAGTGGCAGGACCTCTATTTATAGACCTGCATGAGGTGAATCTCTGAATTTGAATTGGATTAGGAAAAGATATTTTCCTTTATCCAAACCCATAAAATCCGAATTTTTCCAAGGGAAAATCCCAACAATAAATTCGGTTTTACTAGGATAAATCCAATCAAATCTAAACAAGATTTTAACTAGAATTTTTATCTCCCTTTTTCAACAAAAAATCCGAATTTCACAAGGAGAAAATCCTCCAAAAAATTTCGGCCGTTATGGATAAGGGAGAATCAAAAATTCCACTAGGATTTTCAAGCTAAATCTCATCTCAACCTTATCCAAAAATAACCGAATTTCCTAGGATAAAGGCTCCAAAATTTCGGCCACTTTTAGGGAGGAGAGAATCCAAATTCAACTAGGATTGAAGCTTGAAGTTACCCTTGAATCTTATCCACAAAATCCGAAATCTTTCATGAGGATTATCCTCAAAAATTTCGTCCCTTATTTGTTGGGATTTGGATTCAAAATTCAAGTAGGATTCTAACAAGATTATCCTCTCCAAATCCAACTCAAATTCGAATTTCAAACCTTGTGGATTTTCCACAACAAATTCGAATCCTACTTGGACTGTGATTCAAAATTTGAATTTCAAATTTCAAATTCAAATTTCAAATTCAAATTTCAAATTTCAAATTTCAAATTTCAAATTTCAAATTTAAATTTCAAATTCAAATTTCAAATTCGAATTTCAAATTCAAATTTCAAATTCAAATTTCAAATTCAAAATTCAAAATTCAAATTTCAAAATTCAAATTTCAAATTCCACAAAACGGTTGTGTTTCATATTCTTGTTCTCATGGATAATTTTCTACAACTCCAATTCAATCTCAAATAAAATCATGGCAACTTTATTTGGAGTTCGAATAATTGTGTACTCTATTATCCAAAACAAAATCTGAATCCAACCGGAGAGAATCTTGTCTACCATCCTAATCCTGTGTCATCACCATCCATGCATAATAAACTAGCCAATAGCATACACAAATCAATTTGCCAAACATTAAGGAATTATGTGGAGCTAGTAGAGGGACTAATTGGACATATATAATCGGGCTCCCGTGATTCCATATGATCATCATTCTGTACCGAACAACTCAATCATATGATCACTAATTTCAGAGTCACACCACTATAAACCTGAAACTGAACTCCCAATTATATACCGTATTACGTAAGCGTGTGACGAGCTACCATCCAATGACCTTGTCATATATGCAAAACCCTCATATGATATCCATGATCAGCCTTAGGTCAAAGTCCGTTTAATCCTACTGATCAGGCTATCTTAAAGTTCCATTATACTACCGAATCAAGAAAATGATTATTCACCATATGTGAATAAGAAGTCATCCGCCCAGCAGACGACCCAAGGCCTTGTCCATTTTCACATTCAGTATAATGCCTTTAAGAGGATACCTTTAACTCCTCAGAGCTATGATTCCGATATCTGCAAACAAACCCTTCATCGTATACAAGTCATGCACCCAACGAACCGGTCTATAAGCTTACTACCTCTGAGACGCTTTAGCCATTGGAACATCAAAGTACACAAGTCATATACATGAAGTAGTTCATTTACTCAGGATTAAGGTTATTGCACAATGAACGTCAAAATCAGATTGATCCACTCATAGCGGACTACGTAGATCAATCACGCTTTAGTCCCGGTCTAATATGTCACCACCGAGCAACATATCCATGTCTCTACTTGGGAGTCCAGCTCCAGACAGTCAAGACAGACCGTCCCCTCCAAGGCTTTAGACAACATAATAGTCTTAACATGAGTTAGATGCTCGGTCTAACCCCATAGACTACAGACCATAGTTTAGACTGCTAACTTTAGAACATTGTCTTCTCGCATACAAAAGTCCATTGCATGCAACGTTCCAACAGTTTTAACACAAGCAGTCAGTGAGCCATATTTGCTTACATTTACTTTAACATGTAAATAAGACGAGGACAAATAGCAATGTAATGAATAACCTCTATGTATAATTTTATTATCCAGTTCAAAATGAATACATCAAAATGTCTCCAATACTTAGGGCATTTCCTAACAATCTCCCACTTGCCCTAAGCCAGTAGATGTGCCATGTTACGCATCCCCATCGCCTCTACATGCCTCTCAAAGCTTCTAGCTACCAAAGTCTTAGTAAAGGGATCGGCAATGTTGTCCTCGGACGCGATCTTACATACATCCACTTGTCCTGTCTCCACATGCCCTCTAATAATGTGATACCTCCGATCTATGTGCTTGGTCCTCTTGTGGTGCCGAGATTCCCTTGTGTTGGCAATAGCCCCTGTATTATCACAGTAAAGTGTGATAGGCTTATCAACACCCGGAATGACCTCAAGGTCTCTAAAGAACTTGCGGAGCCAAACCGCTTCTTTAGATGCCTCAGCCGCAGCCACATACTCAGCCTCCATAGTAGAGTCAGCTGTGCAGCCTTGCTTCACACTCCTCCACACAATGGCGCCTCCTCCGAGTAAAAACACTGATCCAGATGTCGATTTCCTCGAATCCTTACAAGTCTGGAAGTCTGAGTCCGTGTATCCTACGGGTGTTAGGTCCCCTCCAGAATACACTAGCATATAATCCCTCATTCTCTTAAGATACTTGAGTATATGCTTTACTGCTTGCCAGTGCTTGGTTCCAGGATTCGCTTGATATCGACTCACCATACCTACTGCAAAACATATGTCCGGGCGAGTGCAAAGCATAGCGTACATAAGGCTACTCACAGCGGATGCATAAGGGACCTTACTCATACGCTCTCTTTCTTCCGATGTCTTGGGACAGTCATCCAATGAAAGAGTTAAACGGGCAATAGAAAGTTGTGAGCCTTTCTTTGCCTCTAGCATTGTATATTTGTCAATTATTTTATCTATGTATGAAGCTTGGGATAATGCTATCATTTTGTTCTTTCGATCTCTGAAGAGACGAATGCCTAGAACATAATTAGCTTCTCCCAAGTCCTTCATGTCAAACTGTTGGTGTAACCAAAGCTTGACCGATGATAAGTTCCCTACATCATTCCCAATGAGTAGTATATCATCGACATAGAGTATCAGAAAGACCACTTTTCCATCCTTAATACGTTTATAAACATAAGGTTCATCAACGTTCTGCTCAAAACCAAATGTCTTAATCGCTTGATCAAACCTCTGGTTCCATGAGCGGGATACCTGCTTTAATCCATATATGGATCTAAGCAACTTGCAGACTTTCCTATCTTGGCCTTTTGCTACAAACTCTTTGGGCTGTATCATATAGATACACTCTTCAAGATGGCCATTCAAGAATGCCGTCTTGACATCCATTTGCCAGATCTCGTAATCGAGAGCCGCAGCAATGGACAAAAGAATACGGATAGACTTCAGCATAGCAACAGGCAAAAAGGTTTCCTCGTAATCAATTCCAGCCTTTTGCGTGTATCCCTTTGCAACCAGTCTAGCTTTGAAAGTTTCCACACTCCCTTCCGCATCCTTCTTTCTTTTGTAGACCCATTTGCATCCAATGGGTTTTATCCCATCCGGCAAATCTACAAGTTCCCAAACAGAGTTGGATTTCATAGAATCCATCTCATTATTCATAGCCTGTTTCCAAGATTTAGAATCAACATCATATATAGCTTCATCATATGTGACCGGATCTTCCTCATGCTCATGAGCCTCGGCCTGGTATACCTCAGCATCATACATGAAGAAATTAGGTTTCTTAGAAACCCTCCCACTACGTCGAGGCACCCTAAATTGTTGATCGTCTGCAGGTCTTTCACTGGAACTCAGACTTGCGTCCAAGACCGAAATCCGTGGAGCAGTTCTTTCACCCGATAACTCCTCTAGCACCACTTTGCTTCGAGGCTTAAATTCATTCATGTGACTTTCCTCCAAGAATGTCGCATGGGTTGAGACAATGACTTTTTGTTCCTTCGGGTTATAGAACAGACCTCCTTTAGTTGCTTTTGGATACCCTACAAACATGCATAATTCTGATCTTGGTTCCAACTTCTTCACATCCCCATCCAGTACATGTGCCGGGCAGCCCCATATTCTCATATGTCCAAGGGAGGGCTTCCTGCCACGTCACAATTCATACGGAGTTCTAGGAATTGATTTGCTCGGAACCTGGTTCAGAATATAGCACGCCGTTTGTAAATCATATCCCCAAAATGATAATGGTAGCGTTGAGCAACTCATCATAGACCGTACCATATCCAATAAGGTCCTGTTTCTCCTTTCGGCTACACCATTCTGTTGTGGAGTACCAGGTGCAGTCAATTGGGATAAAATCCCGTTCTCTACAAGATGTTCTAGAAATTCGTCGGAGAGGTATTCGCCACCTCGATCAGATCGAAGTGTCTTTATGGATTTATCTAATTGCTTTTCCACTTCCGCACGATACTCTTTGAACTTATCAAAGGTTTCGCTCTTGCGGTGCATCAGATACACATATCCATACCTCGAGTAATCATCTATGAAAGAGACATAATACTCGAACTCTCCTCGTGCTGTGACGTTCATGGGGCCACATACGTCAGTGTGCACAATTTCTAAGAGCTCCTTAGCCCTTGTACCCTTAGCTCCAAAAGACCTCTTAGTCATCTTACCCTGTAGACAAGACTCACATTGGGGAAGTCGTACCTCCTCCAAAGATTCCAGAGGACCGTCTTTCACCAATCTTTGAATCCTATCCTGATTAATATGACCAATTCTTAAATGCCAAAGATATGCCTTGTTAGAGTGAGAAACTTTCAACCTTTTAGAGTTATCAATTAATTCAGTGTCAAGCAGTGAGTACATCTTTGGTCTGATCAAATATAGGTTTCCATCCATCCATCCAGAACAGATAAAAGACTTATTTCTATGAATATAAACTCTTTTACTAAAAGAAACTGAATAAGAATCCTTTATTAAACAAGCTACCGATATAAGGTTCCTCCTAAAATTAGGAACATAAAAACAGTCTTTCAATAAAATAAACCTAAATTGATCAAAATAAAGGTGAACATCTCCCATTGCCTCAGCCACCACAAAGCTACCATCTCCAGTCCGCAACGAGAGGCTCCTATCATGTAGACTTCTCGTTTTCACGAACCCCTGCATAGAAACACAAACATGATTAGTGGCGCCCGAATCAATGACCCAAGTGTCTTTCGATTCTTCCACTAAACACGCTTCCAAGTAATGAAGTTCCTTACCTTCCTTGCCCTTGGCGGCTAGGAATTCCCAGCAAGCCTTCTTGAAGTGACCTACCTTCCCACAATGGAAGCATTTGGACTTTTTAGGGTCCTTTGGCTTCTTGTTCTTCTTCTTCTTCTTCCCGTCCGAGACAGGAGGATTAGAAGAACTGGAAGCCACTTGCTTCTTATTTGGCCTCTTCCTCTTCCGTGAGGGATTGGAAGATTCCGCCAAATTGGCCTCTCCTTTAGGTCGGACCACATCCTCATCCCTGATCATCCGCTCATAAGCCTGTAGTTGCTTCATGAGCTCGGTTAGTCCTAACTCCTTTGTCGCCAGATTGTATGCAGCCTTAAACCCCATAAAATCTTTAGACAGAGTCTTGAACACCATCTCGATCTGGGTGTTGTAGTCCAACTCAGCACCATTCTCGGCAGCCTCAGCGAAGAATCCCATTAGAGTGATCATATGGTCCTTCACCGGAGCACCCGCCTTTTGCTTAGAGTTCATAATGCTGGTGATAGCGGACTGTCGAGCCAATTTTTCTTGGCCTCCGAACATGTCCTCCAGATTGTCCATGATCTCTCCAGTAACTTGATAAGTCTCATGCTGCTTTTGTAAAGCACTCGTCATGCTAGCAAGGATGTAGCATCGAGCTATTTCATTGGATTCTCTCCAACGATTATAGGCTACCGGGACTTCCTCAAGTGGTGTGTCAGGTTTGGGCCCAGGTGGGCATGGTTCGTCTAGTATGAACTTGTGTCTCTCGCAGCTGAGAACTATTAATAGATTTCTTTTCCAGTCTTTATAATTATCGCCATTCAACTTATTTTCAGTAAGTATCGAAATGAGGGGTGTCGGTGACATTTTGAAATAAAATAAAATTATACTAGACATCATTACAAAGCCCAAGCAAATATACAGATAATTTAGCAAATAAAAACATACAAGTATGTTCCTACATGAAACTTGAAAAAAACATGTAGCATTGCAACGGTAATTCTCAGCACCTATTGCCACAAGCCACCGAGGGGTGGTCATGAGAACAAATAGCCGGAACATGGACCCCGTCCAATTAATATATGTTGCCTTAAATCCTCCAAGGTTAAGACATATATTAATAACCGCTTATTTGGCCACCAGTTTACTTAACAGAGCTGTTAGGAAATGCCCTAAGTATTAGAGACATTTTGATGTATTCATTTTGAACTGGATAATAAAATTATACTTAGAGGTTATTCATTACATTGCTATCTGTCCTCGTCTTATTTACATGTTAAAGTAAATGTAAGCAAATATGGCTCACTGACTGCTTGTGTTAAAACTGTTAGAACGTTGCATGCAATGGACTTTTGTATGCGAGAAGACAATGTTCTAAAGTTAGCAGTCTAAACTATGGTCTGTAGTCTATGGGGTTAGACCGAGCATCTAACTCATGTTAAGACTATTATGTTGTCTAAAGCCTTAGAGGGGACGGTCTGTCTTGACTGTCTGGAGCTGGACTCCCAAGTAGAGACATGGATATGTTGCTTGGTGGTGACATATTAGACCGGGACTAAAGCGTGATTGATCTACGTAGTCCGCTATGAGTGGATCAATCTGCTTTTGACGTTCATTATGCAATAACCTTAATCCTGAGTAAATGAACTACTTCATGTATATGACTTGTGTACTTTGATGTTCCAATGGCTAAAGCGTCTCAGAGGTAGTAAGCTTATAGACCGGTTCGTTGGGTGCATGACTTGTATACGATGAAGGTTTTGTTTGCAGATATCGGAATCATAGCTCTGAGGAGTTAAAGGTATCCTCTTAAAGGCATTATACTGAATGTGAAAATGGACAAGGCCTTGGGTCGTCTGCTGGGCGGATGACTTCTTATTCACATATGGTGAATAATCATTTTCTAGATTCGGTAGTATAATGGAACTTTAAGATAGCCTGATCAGTAGGATTAAACGGACTTTGACCTAAGGCTGATCATGGATATCATATGAGGGTTTTGCATATATGACAAGGTCATTGGATGGTAGCTCGTCACAGGCTTACGTAATACGGTATATAATTGGGAGTTCAGTTTCAGGTTTATAGTGGTGTGACTCTGAAATTAGTGATCATATGATTGAGTTGTTCGGTACAGAATGATGATCATATGGAATCACGGGAGCCCGATTATATATGTCCAATCAGTCCCTCTACTAGCTCCACATAATTCCTTAATGTTTGGCAAATTGATTTGTGTATGCTATTGGCTAGTTTATTATGCATGGATGGTGATGACACAGGATTAGGATGGTAGACAAGATTCTCTCCGGTTGGATTCAGATTTTGTTTTGGATAATAGAGTACACAATTATTCGAACTCCAAATAAAGTTGCCATGATTTTATTTGAGATTGGATTGGAGTTGTAGAAAATTATCCATGAGAACAAGAATATGAAATACAACCGTTTTGTGGAATTTGAAATTTGAATTTTGAAATTTGAAATTTGAATTTTGAAATTTGAAATTTGAATTTTGAATTTGAAATTTGAATTTGAAATTTGAATTTGAAATTCGAATTTGAAATTCGAATTTGAAATTTAAATTTGAAATTTGAAATTTGAAATTTGAAATTTGAATTTGAAATTTGAATTTGAAATTTGAAATTCAAATTTTGAATCACAGTCCAAGTAGGATTCGAATTTGTTGTGGAAAATCCACAAGGTTTGAAATTCGAATTTGAGTTGGATTTGGAGAGGATAATCTTGTTAGAATCCTACTTGAATTTTGAATCCAAATCCCAACAAATAATGGACGAAATTTTGAGGATAATCCTCATGAAAGATTTCGGATTTTGTGGATAAGATTCAAGGGAATATTCAAGCTTCAATCCTAGTTGAATTTGGTTTCTCTCTCCTCCCAAAAGTGGCCGAAATTTTGGATCCCTAATCCTAGGAAATTCGGTTATTTTTGGATAAGGTTAAGATAAGATTTTGCTTGAGAAATCCTAGTGGAATTTTGATTCTCCCTTATGCTAAAAGTGGCCGAAAATTTGGAGGATTTTCTCCTTGTGAATTTCGGATTTTTTGGTTGGAAAAGGGAGATAAAATTCTAGCTAAAATCTTGTTAAGATTTGGATTGGATTTATCTAGAAAAACCGAATTTAATTGTGGAGATTCTCCCTTGGAAAATTCGGATTTTTTGGGTTTGGATAAGGGAAAATATCTTTTCCTAGTCCAATTCAAATTCAGAGATTCACCTCATGCAGGTCTATAAATAGAGGTCCTGCCACTCCAGTTCTCTTAGACCACAGACTCTCAGGTGAGCAGGCTTATTGTTGCACAGCTCATCGTGACAATAAAGTTCTTTAGAGATCTGGGTGGTCGGAAGAAGACTAGCAGTGCTAGCATACCGATCGAGGTTTAGAGTGCCCACACACTCAGCCATTCGGGAATTGGAGAATAGTAGAGAAGGCTAGTTGGTTGAAGCCTCCGGTCATTCTCCTCCTGCAAGATTGGCGTCCTTGAGGTATGAGTTTTAATTGTTGTTGGTTTATTGTATATGGCATCATGAGATATTTAACGATCTAAAAATTTTTATTGTTCCGCTGCGCCACTCTGATACGTTTTTACCGATTTATTCTCCTACAAGAGCTTCTAGGGAAGGTTAATAACTAAACGAGTCTTGAGTGTATAACCATTGTTTACGTAGCCCGATCCACGTCCTACCAAGCCACCGAGGGGTGGTCATGAATAGGATCGTACCCGAACACGTTTTCCACATAGGAGATCCAATCTAGTATACCGGCGGCGGTAAACACCTACCGAGGGTGTGGTCAGGGCAGAACTGACGCGAGGCGTTACCATGCTTTCACATATGGATCAACAATGGAGGCCGTGGGTTTTGTTTGAAACCCTCTCCCACTCAATATTTTGAAAAACATGCAAGTTTTGACAAATTATGTATGATCAATATAGTATGAGCGGCACTCACCTATCCTATATGACATGTTATCAAATATGCATACAAAACATTCATCAATACATATTTATACATCTATGACATATCACAGAAAAAATAATTGACAGAATAACCAAGCCATGGTTCATCCTAGAACAAAGAAAATAAAGATTACAAAATTCCATCCAAAGCATTCTTTGGGCCTTGAATTCTGTTCCGTCTTCTTGTATCCATCTTCATGTAGCCTCTCCATTTATTTCTCATCCCAAGAATTATTTAAAATTTAAATCTCCAAAAAAAATTTAAATTTCAAATTCAAATTCCAAATTCGAATTTCAAATTTAAATTTCAAATTTAAATTTTAAACAATTTCAAACACCATGTGTAATAATATGTAATTTCATAATTTCAAATTTTTAATTACATATTTTTTAAACATGATTTAAAATTAAATCTCAAATTTAAAAATCAAAATTTTCTGATTTTTTAGACCTTCGGACCGCCGCCCCCCTGGGCGGCGGCCGCCGTGGGCAGCCACCAACCCCGGAGGGGCTGGCAGCCCACGGCCGCCCCATGTGCAGCCCTGCCGGGCTGCAGGCCAAGCCTGCAGCGCCAGGCTGCACGCCCAGGCTGGGCGCAGCAGCCGGCAGGCTGCAGGCAGTGCCTGCAGCCAGTGGCTGCACGCCCAGGCTGCGGCCAGCCTTGGGCAGGCTACGCCACCCTCGGCTGTAGGCCAAGCCTGCGACCGTGGGTGATGTTTGCCTGCAGAGGGGCTGCCGCAGCCCCATCCTGCCCGAGGGCAGGGGCTACAGCCCCACCAAGGCCCGTCGGCCTATCCCGAGGGGTCGTGTCTCGATTTTCGTGTCATATTCCAATTTACCTATTAGGATCTCCAAAAATTAATTTGAATCCTAATTAAATTGAAATTTTCCACACAATCAAAATTTCAATCTTTAAATCAAATTTAACTTTTGGGAAAAAATAAATTACGGTCTTCAATCTTCAATCTCCTCCAAGAATAATTACATAAAAAATTCCTATACCGTTTCCGGTGTACAAAATTCTATCCATAAAAATTCTAAGAGACAAAATAAAATCCATGGGAAAATTACAGTGTTAATTAAACTGCTCCCATGGTTACATAAAAATTCCTAGATATAATTTTTCTAAATTCTAAGGAACCATAACCGGTATAATCAAGCATGCTTATAATAATTCAAAAAAAAATTAAAATAACCACATACTTTATACGTAATCCATGATAACAACATAGAGGAACCCTAGAATGCCACTCTCTAAATATCAAATCCATACATAAATAAAAAGACTAAGTAATTGTCTAATTTATGTACATGGCATAGTCATGAGATGGCTCTGATACCAATTGTAGGAAAATAAATCGGTAAAACCGTATCAGAGTGGCGCAGCGGAACAATAAAAATTTTTAGATCGTTAAATATCTCATGATGCCATATACAATAAATCAACAACAATTAAAACTCATACCTCAAGGATGCCAATCTGCAGGAGGAGAATGACCGGAGGCTTCAACCAACTAGCCTTCTCTACTATTCTCCAATTCCCGAATGGCTGAGTGTGTGGGCACTCTGAACCTCGATCGGTATGCTAGCACTGCTAGTCTTCTTCCGACCACCCAGATCTCTAAAGAACTTTATTGTCACGATGAGCTGTGCAACAATAAGCCTGCTCACCTGAGAGTCTGTGGTCTGAGAGAACTGGAGTGGCAGGACCTCTATTTATAGACCAGCATGAGGTGAATCTCTGAATTTGAATTGGATTAGGAAAAGATATTTTCCCTTATCCAAACCCATAAAATCCAAATTTTTCCAAGGGAAAATCCCAACAATAAATTCGGTTTTACTAGGATAAATCCAATCAAATCTAAACAAGATTTTAACTAGAATTTTTATCTCCCTTTTTCAACAAAAAATCTGAATTTCACAAGGAGAAAATCCTCCAAAAAATTTCGGCCGTTATGGATAAGGAAGAATAAAAAATTCCACTAGGATTTTCAAGCTAAATCTCATCTCAACCTTATCCAAAAATAACCGAATTTCCTAGGATAAAGGCTCCAAAATTTCGGCCACTTTTAGGGAGGAGAGAAACCAAATTCAACTAGGATTGAAGCTTGAATTTACCCTTGAATCTTATCCACAAAATCTGAAATCTTTCATGAGGATTATCCTCAAAAATTTCGTCCCTTATTTGTTGAAATTTGGATTCAAAATTCAAGTAGGATTCTAACAAGATTATCCTCTCCAAATCCAACTCAAATTCGAATTTCAAACCTTGTGGATTTTCCACAACAAATTCGAATCCTACTTGGACTGTGATTCAAAATTTGAATTTCAAATTTCAAATTCAAATTTCAAATTTCAAATTTCAAATTTCAAATTTAAATTTCAAATTCAAATTTCAAATTCGAATTTCAAATTCAAATTTCAAATTCAAATTTCAAATTCAAATTTCAAATTTCAAATTTCAAAATTCAAATTTCAAATTCCACAAAACGGTTGTGTTTCATATTCTTGTTCTCATGGATAATTTTCTACAACTCCAATTCAATCTCAAATAAAATCATGGCAACTTTATTTGGAGTTCGAATAATTGTGTACTCTATTATCCAAAACAAAATCTGAATCCAACCGGAGAGAATCTTGTCTACCATCCTAATCCTGTGTCATCACCATCCATGCATAATAAACTAGCCAATAGCATACACAAATCAATTTGCCAAACGTTAAGGAATTATGTGGAGCTAGTAGAGGGACTAATTGGACATATATAATCGGGCTCCCGTGATTCCATATGATCATCATTCTGTACCGAACAACTCAATCATATGATCACTAATTTCAGAGTCACACCACTATAAACCTGAAACTGAACTCCCAATTATATACCGTATTACGTAAGCCTGTGACGAGCTACCATCCAATGACCTTGTCATATATGCAAAACCCTCATATGATATCCATGATCAGCCTTAGGTCAAAGTCCGTTTAATCCTACTGATCAGGCTATCTTAAAGTTCCATTATACTACCGAATCAAGAAAATGATTATTCACCATATGTGAATAAGAAGTCATCCGCCCAGCAGACGACCCAAGGCCTTGTCCATTTTCACATTCAGTATAATGCCTTTAAGAGGATACCTTTAACTCCTCAGAGCTATGATTCCGATATCTGCAAACAAACCCTTCATCGTATACAAGTCATGCACCTAACGAACCGGTCAATAAGCTTACTACCTCTGAGACGCTTTAGCCATTGGAACATCAAAGTACACAAGTCATATACATGAAGTAGTTCATTTACTCAGGATTAAGGTTATTGCACAATGAACGTCAAAAGCAGATTGATCCACTCATAGCGGACTACGTAGATCGATCACGCTTTAGTCCCGGTCTAATATGTCACCACCGAGCAACATATCCATGTCTCTACTTGGGAGTCCAGCTCCAGACAGTCATGACTGACCGTCCCCTCCAAGGCTTTAGACAACATAATAGTCTTAACATGAGTTAGATGCTCGGTCTAACCCATAGACTACAGACCATAGTTTAGACTGCTAACTTTAGAACATTGTCTTCTCGCATACAAAAGTCCATTGCATGCAACATTCCAACAGTTTTAACACAAGCAGTCAGTGAGCCATATTTGTTTACATTTACTTTAACATGTAAATAAAACGAGGACAAATAGCAATGTAATGAATAACCTCTATGTATAATTTTATTATCCAGTTCAAAATGAATACATCAAAATGTCTCTAATACTTAGGGTATTTCCTAACACGTCCATCCTCTGTCTACTGGTGTACAGGTTTCTTGCCTGCAACATGAATAAACTGGTGAGCGACAGGCTCAGTAAGTTCAAACATACATGCAAGAACATAAATCACAAAATCCTGAAAATGCATTATTCATATAAATAGTAACTTTGACTTTTAATCATAAATAGTAAGGTTGACTTTGACTGATACTATTCACGTCAACTGGTATCTAAACTACTGCATAATCTGTTAGTATGTTTTATGCTAAATTATGACTGTTTTGAAATCTTAAGTCTTTATCTATTACTGAATTCTGCTATTGGGCCCCTGAATTGGTCGTACTGTAGTGCGCGCAATGCTGAGAGGACTCTGGGAGCGACTCACTGGCCAATCCTCTACAGCCTGAAAATATTAGACATCCAAACCCGAGACTCATCACTTGTAGTTTGGAGTCCTACTATAACTATAACTGGAATCTGAGAAACCTCCACATGTGTGGGAGGCCGGTATGCCAATACTGATTTAATTATTGAATTTTTGGTGGTTCCTGATCGGTGGCAATTATGCGGCTTCCTGGGTCTGGAACTCTCTGTAATTTATTCTGTAGTTTTCTTTAGATTTTATATCTTATGTTAGTGTGCCTACCACATGTGGCGGCCCGCCCCTTGGGGAGATCATACAATACTATTACAGTTAAGCTTTGTCGCTAACTGCGATAGATTGTACTCTCATGGGTCGCCGGCTTATCTCTCTCTCGTATTAAATCATGACGTTTTTGGGAAAATTTTTTTTTCTTTAAATATCATATAAAATCTTTTTCCACTATTTACTTTGTTGACAGATACAAAGTAATATAAATAATACAGTACTTTCGTAAAATATATATAATTACAAAAGACTGTTTCCCCCTTTTTCCCTTCACTTTAACGCTCAGCGGCAAGACTCTGGCAGTACCATATCCCTCGCCCAGTTATCCCATTTGACACGCGCCATCCCGTACGCCATCCAGTCAAACAAGCTACTGAGCTGGTCGCTTACCTGCAACATTAGCAAAAATGGTGAGCTACAGGCTCAGTAAGTTCAAACATGCAAGAAATAAAATTTCTATGAATAGTACTATTCATCATGAATAGTAAGGTTGACCACTATTCATATGTAAATAGTAACTTTGACCACTATTCATACGTGAATAGTAAAGTTGACCACACCACTGTATCACACTAGTACATCTACCGCGATGTTAGTGCTCTCACTAAACTGTCTTATGCTCAATTATGGCACAGTTTCAGTTTTAGGTCATTATCTTTAATTACGTTCTGGTTTTGAGCTCGGTTGGCAGTACCATTTAAGTGCGCATGACTGGGAGCGGTACATTAGTGCTAACCTCCACAGCCTTAATCTCATAGCCCCGAAGGCAAAATAGTACATTGACTGGGAGCGGTACATCAGTGCTGACCTCCACAGCCTTATCTCATAGCCCCGAAGGCAAAAGTAGTACCTCCCTATACGGAAGGCTGGTACGCCAGAAAGTGGTTTCATTACCGACTTTTTTTAACATTCTAACCCGGTGACTTCACATTGTCCCGTGGTTAGGAATGGTTCACATTTTAATTTTAGGTGAGTGAGTTTCATTAACCTCGCTCTAGTGCCCGAAGCACAATTAACCATGTGTCCCATTCTTATAGTGTCCGTAGCACATTTCGTCTCTCTCTCTATTCTATCATAGTGCCCGTAGCACATATGTACCTAACTTATAGTTAGTACATTAAAATTAGCACAATATTGCTATATGTTGCAGACAGGTAAATGTCTGAACTTACCTTATCAGACTGTTCTCTTTCTCTCTCTTGGATCTTGAATCGCCTTCCTTGTAGGCCGATTTTGGGATCCTACAGACAAAACTATGTCTGTTAATTTCTTTCTCATTTATAGCTTTTATTTTTCATTAAAAAGCTTAAATAAAACCTATTTATAACTTTTTAGGTTTTATTTATTATTTTCACCGTTTTCCCCCAACTTTTGCAAAATTACGATTTTGCCCCAATATTTTGGCAAAATTGCAGTTTTGCCCCTGACGGAATTTTATTGATCCAGACTGCATTTTTGGCTCTCAGGAACTTTTCTGACTCTTTTCTAATCATTACCGGGTTCATTTCTATTTTATTTCCACTTTTTGCTTTCCCGGCCCTCGGGAAGCACTATTCCGACCCTTATGTCGGTTTAGCGATTTTCTATCGTTTCGGAGTCTCAAATGGACGTTTCACTAGTATTTAAAACGTTCATCTAGACTTTCCCGACCTAGGTCTCCGAGGCTCGGGTTTTCCGTTCCCGACTCGGACCTTTATTTTATTTCCAAAAACGCCCCCCCCTCGGGGTCGGTTTTTCAATCTCACACGCGTTTTTCATTTTTAAGGGGATGGGTTACTATTCACGACCCACCCCTTAAATTTTTCCTTATTCAATTTTTCCGTTAGGGACTCGGGTTTCCGTCCCGGCCCTAACTTTTATTTTAAATTCCCAATTTTACCCCGAATGCCGTTTTCGAAATTTCGGCAGCATTTCGGCGTAAATTTAAGGCTTCCGGCGTTAGGTACGCCTCGAACCGAA
Source organism: Antiaris toxicaria (assembly GCA_035233585.1). NCBI lineage: Eukaryota > Viridiplantae > Streptophyta > Magnoliopsida > Rosales > Moraceae > Antiaris > Antiaris toxicaria. The sequence goes on from CP141154.1 coordinate 30,048,034, forward strand.
TGTACCTGCCACGTACTAAACCACAAGCCTATTTTATGTAAAAGTTTTCCAAACTTTTACATAAAAGCCCACAATTTTCCAATTTCACATTATCACCCACATTACAACATTTTTTCACAAATTTACCCTTAATTTGGTTTCGGTTTTCACAACAAAACCGAACCAAATTTTGTCAAACTTTCACCACATTTTAGGCCATTCAAATGTCACATTTTTAACACATTTTCAAGCCCATTTTCTTGGCATTTTCAACCAAATTTCTTAGGGTTTTTACACACTTAAAACCCACGGCCAAAGAATGAAAATCATGCTCAACATATTTGTTTCATTCTTTCAATCACATTGCCACCATTTACACATTAAATTGCACGATTTCAATCAACCAAATACCACATAAACCAACCAAAATTTTCCTTCCAAACCATTAACAAACCCACGGCCACTTTATGAAATTCATGCCATAAATTTTTTTCAAGCTTTTCATAATGAAATACAAGCTTTATTCTTCACCAAATTAAGCTTAGAAAGCATATTCACCATTAACCAAATTTTTTTCTCATTGGTTACCCAAGGTAACCCACGGATTTACCTTTGAAAAACCAACCAAAATTTGGTTTTTCTTTAATGAATTAGCATGGTTTTCTTCCTCAATACATCCTTAACAAAACCCAACATCAAATCCATGAAAAACAACCAAAAATTTCACATCTTTTTATCACTATTCATCCACGGATTTTGTGAAGAAAACCATGAAAAAAATCAAGTGCAAGGAAAGTTACCTTAATCAATTGCTTCCTTTGTCTTCAAGGAGTGTTTTGACACACTTTTTATGAAGAAATGTTGAAGAAAAAGCTTGGTCTCCCTTGGTCCCTCACGTAGCCACCATGGAAGGAAGTTAGAAAAATTTTCTTATGGCTTTTGCTTTGAAAAAATGTTTCGGCCCTTTTGTTACAAAGTTGCCGACTTAACCATGCAAGAAAGCCAATTAATTTGGCTCTAAACCAATCAAAATTTGACATCTTTCCATGCCATTTCTTTCCCCATTTTTCAAAAATTAAAAATGGAAATTTTTGGCCAAATCTTGGCCTTTAGATCAAAAGGTGATTAAATCCTAGCCATTAATGCCACCAACCACCTTATTTATTCCATTTAATAAACTTGATTTATGATGTCATAAATGCAAAAGTGAAAGTTGACTTTGACTTTCACTATTCACATTAATTCGACTACTTTTTGACCGATGCCGGTTCGAGCCGAAATTTTCCTGAAATCGTCCCGGCGTGTTCCTGAGGTCTCCTGTGCAGTCGGATCAATTTAATCTGCTTCCGTTTGATCAAAATCAATCCCGGAAGTTTACCGTCTTTTATTGCTCCGGTTAGGGTTTTTAATGCCGATTTTGGCACCGTTTCACCCGTTTCAACTCAGTGAATTTTTCCAACACTGAATTCTTACTCGTCAGTATTGTTAGAACATTTTCACATATTCTGAACAATATAAATACATTTATTTCACTCTTTAAACAGTACAAATTGTTATATACATACAATTGTACATTTTCGTCCGAGAATTGCCTGAATTTCCCGGTTGTCACATTCACCCCTCCTTATAAAATTTTCGTCCTCGAAAATTAGAACAAATGGGGGTATAAACTCCTCATCTCGTCTTCTCGTTCCCACGTAGCTTCTTCAATATTGTGATTTTTCCACAAAATCTTCACTAGTGGGATTACCTTATTCCTCAGTACTTTCTCTTCACGAGCTAGTACTTGAATAGGCTGTTCCTCATATGTCAAATCCTCATGGATTTGAATAGGCTCATGCTTCAATACATGGGACGGATCTGGTATATACTTTCTCAGCATCGACACATGAAATACGTTATGCACTGCCGACAATTCTGGAGGTAGCGCTAATCTGTAAGCGACCTTTCCAATGCGTTCGATAATTTCATAAGGTCCAATGTATCTTGGACTCAGTTTCCCCTTCTTACCGAAACGCATAATCCCCTTCATAGGCGATACCTTGAGAAACACGAAGTCTCCTTCGTCAAACTCCAAGGATCTCCGCCTTTTATCCGCGTAGCTCTTTTGTCGGCTTTGCGCAATTTTCATTTGACGCTGAATTCTAGCAACTGCATCGGAAGTCTCTTGCATGAAATCCGTCTTATGCAACTGCTTTTCTCACAAATCATACCAGTGTAATGGTGATCTGCACTTCCGTCCATACAAAGCCTCGTAAGGCGCCATGCCTATCGAAGCTTGGTAACTATTATTGTACGAGAATTCAATCAATGATAACTTCTCGTTCCAATTTCCCGCAAAATCCATAACGCAAGCTCGAAGCATGTCCTCTAACGTCTGAATTGTCCGCTCTGACTGCCCGTCTGTTTGCGGATGAAAAGCCGTACTGAGTCTCAATTCAGTACCCATGGCCTCTTGCACACACTTCCAGAAATTCGAAGTGAATCGTGCATCTCGATCTGATACAATGGATTTCGGTATTCCATGTAGTCTGACGACATAAGTTATGTACAGCTGAGCAAACTTTTCCAGCGAAAAAGTCATCTTGACAGCTATGAACCATGCCGTCTTGGTCAGTCTGTCCACAATAACCCAAATGGCGTCATAACCTTCTCGGGTTTTTGGGAGTCCCACTACAAAATCCATCGTAATGTGTTCCCATTTCCATTCAGGAATCTCCAACGGTTCCAATCTTCCCGCTAGATGTTTATGTTCCGCTTTGATTCTCTGACAGGTCATGCATCTACTCACGAATTTAGCTATATCGTTCTTCATCCCCTTCCACCAGAACTGTAACTTTAAGTCCTGATACATCTTGCTCGCTCCAGGGTGAACCGAATAGGGTGTCTCGTGGGCTTCAGACATGATCCGTCCTCTAAGTTCCTCATCAGCTGGAACATTTATCCTTCCTTGATAAAGGATCATTCCATCCTTGGAAATTCCTTCTTGAGAACTTTTCATCACTGGATCTCGCCTTTGAGCTTCCTTTATTTCCTCAAATAGCGATGATTCCACTTGGAGTGCAGCTAGTCTTCCAGATATCAGCTCCAAGTTCAAAGAATTTATCTCTTGCTGCAATGGCTTCGGAAGCCTGTTTATTGGTAGCTGGTACGATATGGTAGACTTTCTACTTAGAGCATCCGCTACACGGTTGGCCTTTCCTGGATGGTAGAGGATTTCACAATCATAATCCTTCACCAATTCCAACCATCGTCTCTGTCGCATATTGAGCTCTTTTTGCGTGAAGAAATACTTCAAGCTTTGGTGATTAGTGAAAATCTGACATTGAGCTCCATAGAGATAGTGTCGCCAAATTTTAAGTGCGAACACTACTGCAGTAAGTTCAAGGTCATGCGTAGGATAATTCCTTTCATGCTCCTTTAACTGACGGGAAGCATAGGCAATCACCTTGCCATTTTGCATTAGGACTGCTCCTAATCCTATTTTCGATGCATCACTGTAGATCACGAACTTCTCCCCTTCAGTGGGAAGCGTAAGGATTGGTGCGCTTGTCAGTCGCCTCTTTAACTCCTGGAAGCTTCTTTCGCATTCCATAGTCCACTCGTACTTCCTTTCCTTGCGTGTAAGAGCAGTAAGAGGTGCAGCTAGTCGCGCAAATCCCTCTACAAATCGCCGATAATAACCAGCCAATCCCAAGAAACTGCGTATTTCTGTCACACTCTTGGGTGCAGGCCACTGGTTAATTGCATCTACCTTTGTCGGATCTACAGCAATACCTTCCTGGGATACAACATGTCCGAGGAAATGTACTCTGTCCAGCCAAAATTCGCATTTTGAGAATTTGGCATACAGTTGATGCTTCCTTATCGTATTTAGCACGATCCTCAGATGCTCTTTATGCTCCTCCTGAGTCTTCGAGTATATAAGAATGTCATCACAAGGAACTCATAGTGTCCATAACGAGTCCTAAACGCCGTCTTAGGAATATCACTCTCTTTGATTCTCAACTGGTGATATCCTGATCGTAAGTCGATCTTGGAAAATACCGCTGCACCTTTTAACTGGTCGAATAGGTCATCAATTCTAGGTAACGGATACCTATTTTTGATCGTAACCTTATTCAACTCCCGGTAATCAATGCACAGTCGGAAAGTTCCATCCTTTTTCTTGACGAATAACACAGGTGCACCCCATGGAGAAAAACTCGGCCTGATGAATCCCTTATCCAAAAGCTCCTTTAATTGTATCTGTAGCTCCTTCAACTCCACTGGAGCCATGCGGTATGGTGCTTTGGAAATGGGTGCTGTTCCAGGCATCAACTCAATTTCAAACGAGATTTCTCTCTCTGGCGGTATCCCTGGTAACTCTTCCGGAAATACGTCAAGAAACTCATTAACCACCCGAACATCTTCAGCTTGAAGCTTCTGTTCCTCTACAGTATCCACTACATATGCCAGATATCCCACGCAACCACTGGCTATCAGCTTGCTGGCTCTCAGCGAACTGATGATCATCTTCCCGGGTCTTCGACAAGTATCAACATACTCGAAACTCTCTTCTTCCTCGGGTTGGAAGACTATCTTTCGATTTCGGCAGTCGATCGTAGCTTGGTATTTCCCTAGGAAATCCATGCCTAAAATCACATCGTAATCCATGATCTCCATTACGATCAACTCAGCATATAGTTCCCTATTTACCACATATACTGGTACATAAGGTAACCAGTAACTGGACAACAATACTTCCCCAGAAGGTAAGGCTGTCTTAAATACCCTTCCCATATTATCCTTAGGAAGTCCTATCTTGTTAGCAAATGCATAGGAAACAAATGAATGCGTAGCACCGGAATCGAATAGTATAGAGGCTACATGACTAGTGACAGGAAGCTGACCTGTCACCACGTTTGATGTTCCTGCCTCTGCGTCTTCCTTGCTGTAGGCCATCACACGAGCATCAGCACGTTGCATACGCTCCTGGCGTTGCGGCCTCACTGGTGACTCTTCCACTCTGGCTTGAAGGGAATGAGCTTGTGGGCGTGTCTGGTGCGGTTGGGAAGTGCCTTGTCCACCCTGCCTATTTGGACAGTTCCTGGCGTAATGGCCTTCCTTTCCACATTCGTAGCAAACAAGTGGCCCAAATCTGCATTGCCCAGAATGTCTCTTCCCGCATGTAGGGCAGTTTTGCACATTGGACTCTGCATTACTAGCTGTTCTCCGCTGCTGGTTTCGATTATTGCCCTGGCGATTCCCAGAAAAATTCCCTTTTCTTTTGTTTTGCTGGGATCCCTGATTGTTGCCTTGGCTTGGTTTCGCATTCTGACTTGGCTTGCTCGATTGACCAACTTGCGTAGACTTCGCCAAAGCCCTCTCCTTCTTCTTTGCCTCCCAATGTTTCTCTCTTTCCTCTTTCTGTCGAGCTACATGAAACTCAGCTCTAATGGCCCGACTCACACAATCTGCTACAGAAGTAGGTGGTACTAGTCCAGTATCTACTAACGCAGCAATTTCTGGCCTGAACATCCTGATCATTTTCTGTATTTTCTCCCTCTCAGTAGGGACTACGTAGGGACATAGACGGGATAACTGGTCGAACTTTCGGCAGACTTCGCTTACCGACATGTCCCCTTGTGTCAACTCTGAGAATTCTTTCTGTTGCTGTCTCAGAGATGCAGGGTCGTAATATTTCTGGTTAAATTCTTCCAGAAATTCCGCCCAACTCATGGTAGACACGTCTCTCCTCATTCGCACAGTGTCCCACCAAAAACGAGCATCTTTTCTCAGCACAAAAGACGCACATGCAACCTTTTCCCGGTCGGTTAGGTTCATGAACTCCATGATCACTTGTAACACATCATCGTACAACATATAATCATTTTGGTATTTCATTCATAGCAAAACATTTATATGTCATACATAATCATCACCGGTCATATATATACATCAGCCTGAGGTACAAAATGGCCACAAGTCTATACAAAAGAGCTTTTCTCTCTAAGCTACTTATGTACATATACACATCTACTGATCACTCGTTCCCTACATCCGGGACTAGAGGATATTCTTCCGGATCCTCATCGTCATCTGACTCATCTGAGTCGTCACCACCCCTAGGTAATGTTCCCTGTCCTGAGTCATCACCTCGTGGTCTAGACGGTCCGGCCTCATGATTATTCATCATTCTTCTCGGCCCGAATATGCGTGCAAACATCTCATCTTGACCCAGCGTCTCTCGTCGACTCTGCGTCAGATGCTCGATCAGAATCTCTCTCTCGATCGCCCTGATCGTTACCACGAACTCTTGGAGCGTCGGAGGAAACGGCTTGATCACCCTCGGTCTCAGCTCCAAGGATAAACCTTTCCAAAACAGCTCACAGCAGTTTGCTTCCGTGAGGTTAGGCAACGGACATCTCCTCCGAATGGTCTCCTCAAATCGCGCTGCGTAAGACATCACTGTCTCACCAGACAGCATGACCATCCTCTCGGTCTGGAGAATATAATCCCTGACCTCATCAAATCTAGGGTACGCAGGTGTATCAGCCTCTCGTCTCTCTGGAGATGCTGGTGCAGGTGCTGGATCTCTGGGTTGAAACTGATCAGCCAACCGCTGACAGAACTCAGCCCAACTGAATCCCAATAAAATCTCCTGGTCACAATATTGCCAGAACACTCGAGCGTCTCCCTGAAACATACTGACTGCCAACTGGATCCACATATCTCGATCAATGTCGCATATTACCATGATCCTCTCTACGGCATGGAGCCAGTCCTTGGTCTCCATCGACTGTCGTCCACCGTCGAACATAGGAGGACTGCTGGCCCTAAATGCCTGTACTGCCCGTGCCGACACTCTCACCCCAATATGTTGGCGTCCACCAACAACTGGAATGTCCACTACTACCGGTGGATGAACTATCGGTCGTGGCTGTACTATCTCTACTGGCGCTGGCACTGGTGCTGGTACTGGTACCGGAGGTCTCTCGGGTACCAGGGGTCTGACTACCGGCCTTTGGGAAATGGGCGGCCTCACAATAGGTCTCGTCCATACCCGTAATACCCCTCTCGGTCGAGGTAGCGGTGGTCTCACATATGGAGGTCTGGTCATCGTGCTACCTATAAGATAATTATTTTCACATAAGAAAATAATTAACTAAACTTAAGTAAACTACTTACTTGGATAGCGGTGCAGGATGCGCGAAGTGTCAAATCGGGATATGGTCACACCGCTCTGATACCAACTGTGGCGGCAATTGGTATTCAAAACTTAGCCACTCGAAAACCAGGCTCTGATACCAACTGTGACAGCAGTTGGTATTATAAACTAGACCAATCTCAGACCTTGCTCTGATACCAACTGTGGCGGCCCGCCCCTTGGGGAGATCATACAATACTATTACAGTTAAGCTTTGTCGCTAACTGCGATAGATTGTACTCTCATGAGTCGCCGGCTTATCTCTCTCTCGTATTAAATCATGACGTTTTTGGGAAAATTTTTTTTTCTTTAAACATCATATAAAATCTTTTTCCACTATTTACTTTGGTGACAGATACAAAGTAATATAAATAATACAGTACTTTCGTAAAATATATATAATTACAAAAGACTGTTTCCCCCTTTTTCCCTTCACTTTAACGCTCAGCGGCAAAACTCTGGCAGTACCATATCCCTCGCCCAGTTATCCCATTTGACACGCGCCATCCCGTACGCCATCCAGTCAAACAAGCTACTGAGCTGGTCGCTTACCTGCAACATTAGCAAAAATGGTGAGCTACAGGCTCAGTAAGTTCAAACATGCAAGAAATAAAATTTCTATGAATAGTACTATTCATCGTGAATAGTAAGGTTGACCACTATTCATATGTAAATAGTAACTTTGACCACTATTCATACGTGAATAGTAAAGTTGACCACACCACTGTATCACACTAGTACATCTACCGCGATGTTAGTGCTCTCACTAAACTGTCTTATGCTCAATTATGGCACAGTTTCAGTTTTAGGTCATTATCTTTAATTACGTTCTGGTTTTGAGCTCGGTTGGCAGTACCATTTAAGTGCGCATGACTGGGAGCGGTACATTAGTGCTGACCTCCACAGCCTTAATCTCATAGCCCCGAAGGCAAAATAGTACATTGACTGGGAGCGGTACATCAGTGCTGACCTCTACAGCCTTATCTCATAGCCCCGAAGGCAAAAGTAGTACCTCCCTATACGGAAGGCTGGTACGCCAGAAAGTGGTTTCATTACCGACTTTTTTTAACATTCTAACTCGGTGACTTCACATTGTCCCGTGGTTAGGAATGGTTCACATTTTAATTTTAGGTGAGTGAGTTTCATTAACCTCGCTCTAGTGCCCGAAGCACAATTAACCATGTGTCCCATTCTTATAGTGCCCGTAGCACATTTCGTCTCTCTCTCTATTCTATCATAGTGCCCGTAGCACATATGTACCTAACTTATAGTTAGTACATTAAAATTAGCACAATATTGCTATATGTTGCAGACAGGTAAATGTCTGAACTTACCTTATCAGACTGTTCTCTTTCTCTCTCTTGGATCTTGAATCGCCTTCCTTGTAGGCCGATTTTGGGATCCTACAGACAAAACTATGTCTGTTAATTTCTTTCTCATTTATAGCTTTTATTTTTCATTAAAAAGCTTAAATAAAACCTATTTATAACTTTTTAGGTTTTATTTATTATTTTCACCGTTTTCCCCCAACTTTTGCAAAATTACGATTTTGCCCCAATATTTTGGCAAAATTGCAGTTTTGCCCCTGACGGAATTTTATTGATCCAGACTGCATTTTTGGCTCTCAGGAACTTTTCTGACTCTTTTCTAATCATTACCGGGTTCATTTCTATTTTATTTCCACTTTTTGCTTTCCCGGCCCTCGGGAAGCACTATTCCGACCCTTATGTCGGTTTAGCGATTTTCTATCGTTTCGGAGTCTCAAATGGACGTTTCACTAGTATTTAAAACGTTCATCTAGACTTTCCCGACCTAGGTCTCTGAGGCTCGGGTTTTCCGTTCCCGACTCGGACCTTTATTTTATTTCCAAAAACGCCCCCCCCTCGGGGTCGGTTTTTCAATCTCACACGCGTTTTTCATTTTTAAGGGGATGGGTTACTATTCACGACCCACCCCTTAAATTTTTCCTTATTCAATTTTTCCGTTAGGGACTCGGGTTTCCGTCCCGGCCCTAACTTTTATTTTAAATTCCCAATTTTACCCCGAATGCCGTTTTCGAAATTTCGGCAGCATTTCGGCGTAAATTTAAGGCTTCCGGCGTTAGGTACGCCTCGAACCGAATGTACCTGCCACGTACTAAACCACAAGCCTATTTTATGTAAAAGTTTTCCAAACTTTTACATAAAAGCCCACAATTTTCCAATTTCACATTATCACCCACATTACAACATTTTTTCACAAATTTACCCTTAATTTGGTTTCGGTTTTCACAACAAAACCGAACCAAATTTTGTCAAACTTTCACCACATTTTAGGCCATTCAAATGTCACATTTTTAACACATTTTCAAGCCCATTTTCTTGGCATTTTCAACCAAATTTCTTAGGGTTTTTACACACTTAAAACCCACGGCCAAAGAATGAAAATCATGCTCAACATATTTGTTTCATTCTTTCAATCACATTGCCACCATTTACACATTAAATTGCATGATTTCAATCAACCAAATACCACATAAACCAACCAAAATTTTCCTTCCAAACCATTAACAAACCCACGGCCACTTTATGAAATTCATGCCATAAATTTTTTTCAAGCTTTTCATAATGAAATACAAGCTTTATTCTTCACCAAATTAAGCTTAGAAAGCATATTCACCATTAACCAAATTTTTTTCTCATTGGTTACCCAAGGTAACCCACGGATTTACCTTTGAAAAACCAACCAAAATTTGGTTTTTCTTTAATGAATTAGCATGGTTTTCTTCCTCAATACATCCTTAACAAAACCCAACATCAAATCCATGAAAAACAACCAAAAATTTCACATCTTTTTATCACTATTCATCCACGGATTTTGTGAAGAAAACCATGAAAAAAATCAAGTGCAAGGAAAGTTACCTTAATCAATTGCTTCCTTTGTCTTCAAGGAGTGTTTTGACACACTTTTTATGAAGAAATGTTGAAGAAAAAGCTTGGTTTCCCTTGGTCCCTCACGTAGCCACCATGGAAGGAAGTTAGAAAAATTTTCTTTTGGCTTTTGCTTTGAAAAAATGTTTCGGCCCTTTTGTTACAAAGTTGCCGACTTAACCATGCAAGAAAGCCAATTAATTTGGCTCTAAACCAATCAAAATTTGACATCTTTCCATGCCATTTCTTTCCCCATTTTTCAAAAATTAAAAATGGAAATTTTTGGTCAAATCTTGGCCTTTAGATCAAAAGGTGATTAAATCCTAGCCATTAATGCCACCAACCACCTTATTTATTCCATTTAATAAACTTGATTTATGATGTCATAAATGCAAAAGTGAAAGTTGACTTTGACTTTCACTATTCACATTAATTCGACTACTTTTTGACCGATGCCGGTTCGAGCTGAAATTTTCCTGAAATCGTCCCGGCGTGTTCCTGAGGTCTCCTGTGCAGTCGGATCAATTTAATCTGCTTCCGTTTGATCGAAATCAATCCCGGAAGTTTACCGTCTTTTATTGCTCCGGTTAGGGTTTTTAATGCCGATTTTGGCACCGTTTCACCCGTTTCAACTCAGTGAATTTTTCCAACACTGAATTCTTACTCGTCAGTATTGTTAGAACATTTTCACATATTCTGAACAATATAAATACATTTATTTCACTCTTTAAACAGTACAAATTGTTATATACATACAATTGTACATTTTCGTCCGAGAATTGCCTGAATTTCCCGGTTGTCACACCACACCTGACTACTAAATTTCTGTCATCGATATCACATAAGTATACTAAGTAAATTCATGCTGCAGACAAATAAATGTCTGAACTTACCGGTATTTTACTAGCAATTCATTTTTTGAGTCAACCAGCTTCCTTAACTCGCCTTTTGGTTGCTTTCCTATAACCGCAATAAATTGCGGTTATTTTTACTATTTACTTCGTATCTAAAATATAGTGAAAGTATAAAATTTCTAATTGAAATTCTTAATTATTCATTTTAGGATTCATATTTTAAATTCTAGAATCATTTTGTTTTATAAGCTACTATTTCGGGTCTTAATATCACTTTTCTGAACTTTTTGACAAAATGACCGTTTTACCTCTGTCTTTTGGTAAAATGACCATTTCGTCCTTAACGGGTTTTTCCCTCGTGTTTCTGACTTACCACTCTATTTTAGCCTTTAGAATTTTAGTAAAATTATTCTGAGGCTTTTACGACCTTTTTCTGACAATCTAGAAAATTTTGATCAAAATGACCATTTTACCCCTGACGGGACTATGGACTAAGAAATCCTCGTTTCATCATTTTATCCAGATTTTCTGATCCCAAAAATCTTAAAATAATGTTTCTTAAGTTTTCCCAAGCTTTTACGATATTTTCTGCAAAAACGCTCGGATTACTATTCACCCAACTCTCGGGTGGTACTATTCTGACCCTTGGGGTCATTTCTCGTTTTTCTAGCCTTTCGGGACCTCAAATGACTATTTTATAAGTTATATTATCGTCCCTCATTCTCTTCTCTAGCTTAGGTTTCGAGGGGCTTAGGTTTCCGGTTCCCGACCCTACTTTTTACCTCTCGTTTACCAAATTGCCCTTCGGGCATTCTGAAAATTTCGGTAGCATTTCTGCTGAATTTCTAGGTTCCCGGCATTTAGGAAACGCCTCGAAACCATCTATCCTATTCTACCCTACCAAGTACTATACGACAAACCTAATTTTACGTAAAAGTTACAAAATTTTTACGTAAAATTTCATCACAAAACTTGCTCGTTTTTAACAGAATTTCAACCCGTTCTTTATCACTTTTAGGCTTGGGTTTTTTTTTTTTATACTCAAATCACACATTACATAACTCAACAAAACTTTCTCATTCTCCACTACACTTATACATGGTTTTTCCTCAAAAACCCTAAACAAAAATTTTTGTTTTATGACTCAAATCTTCCTTATTTGTTTTCCACACTAACACATTCATTTTTCACCACAAAACCCTAACATAACTCGCCAAAATTCCATGCATTGTCCACGGATTTTCCTTGGAAAATCAACCTCAAAATTTTGATTTCATTTCCATTTTTTCTTTCTTGTTTTCTACACAAAATTAATATCACATTTACCATATGAAATCAACAACATAAAGTTTCATTTTTCCTCATTATTCTCCACGGTTTTGGATTGAAAAACAACACCAACATTGAAAGTTTTTCAATCACATTTCATCTATTTCTTTCTTCACATTTCCACATGATTTTCAACGTCAAAAATCAACCAAAATAACATGAAAATTTCATCATTCCAAACCTTAATAATCCACGGTTTTGATGAAAGAAACACTCATATAACTTGATTTTTTCATGCACTTGTTTCTTGTTTCACTTAATCACACATCACTTACACATTTTCAACCAAAATGCATGAAACAAAAACTGATTTTTCTCTCATTAAAAAAGCCCATGATACACTGTTTTTCTTCATGAAAAACAAGAAGAAATGATGTCAAAATGAAGGATTACCTTGCTTGCTTGATAACTTGAAACTTGTGATGAAATTTTCACTCTTTCTTAGCTAAATCTTGAAGAAAATTTGAGCTTTCTCTAAGGGTGATGCACGGCTTCAATGGTGGCTGAAAACTAGAGTTTTTTTTGGTTTCTAATGGCTGAAAACCGTGCCTTTAAACAGCCAAAAAAAGAGGGACCAATTTGCAAAGGATTTAAGGGTATTTTAGCAAACTTTTTGTGTAATTTTTCTACTCTTTAGGGGCTGTTTTGCAATTAACCAAAAAGAACCAGATTTTATCTGATTTTTGGCCCCAAAATCTGACACATTTCAGCCCTAGAAGATTCAAGAATTTCGCCTAAGTTTCCTTTGACTTTTTCTAGTTGACTTTGCATCTTAGCCATTAACTTTTCTTGACTTTAAACCCTAGCCCTTGGATTGGAATGTATTCTTACATCCATTCAAAGGCAAACACTCAATCTTTGACTTCTTATATATATTTGAAGTCAAACTTTTGACCAAAAGTCAAATCGAATCTTTTTGCACCGAAATCGCGTAGACGGGTTCCTGAGGCTGTCTGCACGATCAATTTTCCTTATTTCACTCCGGTTTGCCTGAAAATCAATACCATAAGTATTTCATCTTTTAGTGGTTTATAGTATATTACCAAAATTTTCGAAACCGAAAAGGCATAATTTGTCCGATTTCGGTTCGGTAAAATTTCCTATTTCTGAGAACACTCTTATCTGCACTGTCCGAACATTTCTTCGCCTTCTAAATGATATCAAAACATATATTTTACAGTTTTTCACATGATATCAAAACATACTGGTTATAAAAATTTCTAAAAACAGTAAAATTTTATGATTATGACATTCTCCCCTCCTTATAAAATTTTCGTCCTTGAAAATCAGAATATGTGAGGGTATAGGGCTTTCATCTCATCTTTACATTCCCACATAGCCTCTTCTACGCTGTGATTTCTCCATAAAACCTTGACTAATGGGATCATCTTATTTCTCAACACCTTCTCTTCTCGTGCTAAAATCTGCACTGGTTGTTCTTGGTAGGTCAAATCTTCTTGAACTTGTATTGGCTCATACTCCAGCACATGTGAAGGATCAGGTATATTGTGTACTTCTTGAACTTGTATTGGCTCATACTTCCTTAACATTGACACATGAAAAACATTGTGTACTATCAACAAATCTGGGGGTAATGCTAATCTATAAGCTACCTTCCCAATGCGTTCGATTATTTCAAATGGCCTAATATATCTTGGACTCAATTTTCCCTTCTTACCGAATCGCATTACGCCTTTCATTGGAGATACCTTGAGGAATATATGATCCCCCTTTTCAAACTCTAAGAATCTTCGTCGTTTATCTGTGTAACATTTTTGTCGGCTTTGAGCGATCTACATTCTTTTCTGAATCTTGGCTACTACTTTGGTAGTTTCTCTGATGAAATCAGTCTTACACAGCTGCTTTTCTCGTAGATCATACTAATGAATAGGAGACCTACACTTCCTTCCATACAGAGCCTCATAAGGTGCCATTCCTATAGAAGCTTGGTAACTGTTGTTATAAGAAAACTCTATCAACTGTAGTTTCTCATTCCAACTTCCAAGAAATTCTATAACACAGGCTCTGAGCATATCTTCCAATGTCTGGATAGTTCGCTCTGACTGTCCATCTGTTTGGGGATGAAAAGCTGTACTAAAGCGTAACTTGGTCCCCATAGCTTTTTGTACATACTCCCAGAACGCGGAAGTAAATCTTGCATCTTGATCTGAAACTATACACTTTAGCACTCCATGTAGCCTAATAATATGAGTCACGTACAACTGTGCTAATTTCTCCAACGTGAAAGTTGTCCTCATGGCTATGAATCGTGCCGTCTTGGTCAGTCTGTCAACAATTACCCAGATAGTGTCATACCCTTTTCTGGTCTTGGGAAGTCCTACCACGAAGTCCATGGTAATATGCTCCCATTTCCTATGACGCCCTGTGCCCTCAGCGGCCCGGACCGTCACTGTAAACTATTTTACTTAACTTGCTTCTTTAACTTTTACTTATACTTCTTCTTTAAAACCGATACTTAAACTTGCTGAATTTAATACCATAAATTTAGAGGGAATTTTTTTTTATATACGCGTACGTATTTACTATTCATGTACGCATACTATTAAAATGCGGAATTTGAAAAACATAAGAATTTCAATTATACATACACAATTATATACTTGTTTATCTGATTACTATTCACCAGATACTATTTAAATATACTACTCATACATATACTATTTACTATTCTAAAATACCGTTTAACCTTTACTATTCAAAATACTATTTAACTGTCACCATTCAAAATATTATTTACTCATACTATGCGGAAGAATACTCGCGGTGTATCCATAACCTCATCCTCACATCCACCTCCGCCACCATCATCGTCCCTTGATGTTTACGCTATAGGATGCTTACCTACAGCATGAACACACTCCGTGAGCTTTACGACCAGTAAGTACAATATGTTAACTGCAAAACATGTTTAAAACATAGCACATACGTAAAATTATAGGCATGACATATGTCACTTAATAAATCACATACCATATAAGCATATCACATATCAGCTCACATATCATGTCATCACATAACATGTCATAACAGTGAATATAAAACTTCACATACTTTATGCATGACAGAAGCATCGTGTACTGTATGCACTCTACTGAAAAAGAAAGCATAGCGAACTATAATTAATGCATGATTCGGTTATGTTCATTTATGCTTCAAAATTTTCTTTTTTTCTCTTCTTGTCTATTTAGGGCCCATGTGTCAGTACCGTGTGCGCGCAGACCAACGGTAACTCCCGAGGTCAACTAATGCCGAAGAGCCATCAACTGATGCTCAACTTTTGGCCTTAACTTTCTTTAACTGGAAACCCCTTCGACTGAAGGAGCCGGTACGACACACCTATTTATTTCCATCTTGTTTAACTGTTCTAGCCATACGCTTCTCTAAGCTGTCCCCAATCCTACACGGTAGGGATCTATGGCTTCTAACTTGTTCTTTCATCAATCTACTCGATTGTGAAACTATATGCTCCTATGTATGCTGTGCAGCATCGTGTGCAAGATACATACTTAAAATACTGAAAAAGCATCATTTTAACATCATTTTATTCATGCTACAGGCGGAGTTGTACTTACCTGTCAGCAGACAGTTTATACTCTCGCCTTTGTCACAATACAGGTACCTCCCTGTAATCATAATGCATTACATTAACATTCACTCTTAGGTCACCGTGGTCATTAGTGACTAATAAAAATTCTCGTTATGTGGTACCGATCCTTATCGGTACTAATTGCCCTCTTCTTAAGAATTTGATTTTCTAATCATTGTTAATTAATTTATTTACCCAATAAATTAATTAACATCGCTCTTAGGTCACTCTATCGTTAGGAACTAATAAACTTATCGTTGTGTGGTACCGATGCCTATCGGTACCCAACTGCTCTACTTTGGGAAATTTGATATCTAATTTTTAATCGTGCTTGATTAATTTGTCTACTTGACAAATTAATCACTGTCTCTCACTATCCCATTCCGACTTGGTCCTTGACTGGCTAACTGACCAGTCAACTGACTGAATACCTCTCGTATGACCATTTAGCCTGTCGGGTTACCGTTAACGATGTAATCGCCCCAAATTTTATATTTAGATCACACCCGTCCCTCGGGTGGCACTATTCTGATCTAGGGGTCGTTTTCTTACATTACGAAATTTCTAATTGGGCGGTTCACTAATCCTGTAAACGTCCGTCCTTCTTTCCCGGACCTAGGTCATCGAGGGGGCTCGGGTTTCCATCCCGATCACATTTTCAACCCTCGTTTCCTAAAATACCCCTTTGTGCCATTTTAGAAATTTTGGCAGCATTTCTGCTTAATTTTTGAGTTTTCGGCGTTTAGGAAACGCCTTAAAACCATCTAACCTATTCTAACCTGCCACGTACTGAACCAGAGGCCTAATTTTTACGTAAAAGCTCTGCTTTTTACGTAAAAATATTCACATTTCCTCACGTTCTCTTTTTCGACATTTCACCCCTTTTTCTTACAATTCCTCAAGTCAGTAAACCATAATTAATACATAATTATTTCCAATAATAAATTGAGGAATCAATAGATCAAAACTACTACCAAAATCGTTCCCGTCAGCAGTCGGGCGAACCGTTCGATCTCGACCGCACAATTTTTGAATCATCGTTCTTCACTTTTGAAACTCTGGTTTGCAAATCCGATGTCGCAGATGTGTCCGGAACGTCGAAAATAGGCCAACGGGCAATTCTTCAATTTTCGGTCTCCGGGTCGCCGTTGACCGACGTTGACCGCCGTTGACCGGCGTTGACCGCGGCGGCGATGGGAGTGGCGACCAACATCTTGAAGAGCTCGACGAGATGAACCCATTGGTGGTGTCAATTTCACCAATCGAGGCTCCTATCACCGGAAATCGGCCCTCGAAAAGTCGACAACGGTGGCGGTGTTGGATCTTCATTTTCCGGCGTTGTTGCCCAAAATTGATTTGGGGCTTTTGATCTACGTGTTGTTCTGAGCATTTTGACACCGACCTTGCAACTCAACTCCGCCGGAATAGTGAGATTCGACGGCGGCGATGGCGACGGCGACGGTGAACCTTGGGTGATGCGATCCGGTGGCTGCTGACGTGAAATGAAGCCTGGGTTTTGTTCTACTCTTCACCACGAATCCATTGGGGCCGGAATCGTGGCATTTGGACGTCGGACGGCGGAGATACGACGATTTGAAAAATTCGGCCACCGGCGGATTTAGGCGGCGCGTGCGGCGTGCTCCGGCGTCGGTTCGGTCGACTCGGCCCACCGTTGGAATCAGCTCGTCGAGAGCTTTCCAATGGTGCCAGCAGTGTCGAAAACGGAGGCCGGATTCGATGGTCGGTCACTGTTCATCCTCGTGTGGTGTTGGGGGAGGAAATGGGATTTGGAAAAATTATGGGGGCTGTTTTTCAATAGTCCCAAAAATTTCGTCCTTTTATATTAATTTTTTGAAAAATTTTAAGATAGGCTATACTGACTAATTTGGGTATGCTGAACCCAAATATATCAGATTTATCTTCATCCGAGGTCGTCTCGACCAGTTTCCCGATACTGTATGGTTCCCGGTCAAAAATTACTTTTTGCGCTCAAATGACTAATTTGAGCATTCTGATTCCAAATATATCAATTTTATATCAAGAAAAGGCCATCTTGACCAATTTCTTGATACTGTGGTTAGGCCTACACTGTGTTGACACTGTGCACGCATAACGAGGCATTTTCGCGTGAAATTTCAAACACAGTCTCTCTTGACTAATTTGGACGTGCTGATTTCAAATTTATCAGTTTTACGTCCATCTGAGGTCTTCTAGACCAGTTTTCAGGATCTGTATGACCCCGTCTTGAAAAACGTGTCAGGTGCCCGATTGACTAATTTGGGCGTCCTGAATCTAAATATATCAGTTTCGGGGTGAGAAAAGGTCGTCTTGACCCTCATCCCGATACTGCGTATCCCTTAAACAAAATCTACATTTTGTGCTCAATTGACCATATTGAGCCTGCTGACTATTAATATATCAGTTTTATGCCAGGTTAAGGCCGTCTTGGCCACTAACCTGACACTGCGTTTCTCACTATTCACTAATCACTATTCACTATCTGACTGACTAATCTGAGCGTTCTGACTTTGATTTTGTCAGTCAATTGGCGAGAAGAGGTCATCTAGACCACTTTTCTCCATACTGTACATCTATTAGGGCAATTATCACTACTACGCTCAGGTGACCAGTCTGAGCGTACTGATGACTAGCTCATCAGTTCTGTATCATGAAATGGTCGTCTTGACTGATTTCTTGATATTGCGTGTCTCAACGCATACTCACATAATAGGGTGGACAGATTTCACTATCGGTTGCCCATTTCACTACATGAATAGTAATTAAATATTACTATTCACATTTAATTCATTCAATTGAAAAGCACACTGTGCTTATTAACTTAATTACATCGTTACATAGTAATTAAGTTTCATAATTCATGAGAGTCATTATAGTGGCTCTCGGCTCATTACACAGCCTTCTATACGGACTTTTACACGTGCGTGTGCAACACAACACGGGCGTGTACATTTCAGACACAGACATGTACTAGTTGAGACTACTCAATACGACCATGTCTTTGAAATACATTCATCTATCTGAGCGATACACAGCCTCTTACACGATCGTGTACTTGACCGTGTTACACTACACGACTATGTACACTCACATGGCTATTAATAGATACACAGTCCGAATGGCACACGGTCACTCACACGGCTGTATACCTGACTGTGTTACTTAAATTTGCACTAGAAGGCATTAAATTATGTCCATTTTATTCCTTAATGACTTATTATAGGGTAAGTAGGTGCCATGAAAATGGCGGTCATTACATTTCCATCCTGGAATTTCTAAGGGTTCTAGTTTTCCTCCTGGATGTCTATGTTCGGCCTTTACTCTTTGACAAGTCAGACATCGGCTCACGGATTCTACAATATCTTTCTTCATCCCTTTCCACCAAAACTGTATCTTGAGATCTTGATACATTTTGCTGGCTCCACGATGAATGGAATATGGTGTTTCATGAGCTTCTGCCATGATTCATCTTCTCAGTCCTTCAGTAGCCAGAACATAGATTCTTCTTCAATAGAGAAGCATTCCATCAGTGGACATGCTTATATTTGATTCTTTATTTGCTGAAGCTTCTACTCGAAGTTTTATCGCTACTGGATCTTGCTTCTGGGCTTCTTTATTATCTTCATACAGAGAAGATTCTAACCTTAAGGCTGATAACCTTCCGGTTATTAACTCCAATTGAAGAGAGTTAATTTCTTGTTGTAAGGCTCTTGGTAGCTCTTCTATGGTCAACTTCTGTGGTGTGGTTGACTTTCTACTCAATGCTTCCGCTACTTGGTTTGCCTTTCCCGGATGGTAGAGAATTTCGCAATCATAGTCTTTCACTAACTTTAACCATCTTCTCTAACGCATGTTCAACTCCTTCTGTGTAAAGAAGTATTTCAAACTCTTATGACCAGTGAAGATTTGACACTGAGCTCCATACAAATAGTGTCACCAGATTTTGAGTGCGAACGCTAGAGCAGCAAGTTCTAGGTCATGCGTAGGATAATTCCTCTTATGGTTCTTTAACTGGTGCGACGCATAAGCTATCACCTTATCGTTCTACATGAGTACAGCTCCTAGGCCTATCTTTGAAGCATCACTGTAGATCATAAACTTTTCACCCTCTGTAGGTAAAATAAGAATAGGAGCACTTGTCAATCGCCTCTTCAACTCTTGAAAACTTCTTTCACACTCTGATGCCCACTTGTATTTCTTTTCCTTACGAGTGAGAGTAGTAAAAGGTGTAGCTAATCTTGTAAATCCTTCTACGAATCTTCTATAATAACCGATTAGTCCTAAGAAACTCCGTATCTCAGTTACAGTCTTAGGAGTAGGCCATTCATTAATCGCTTCTACCTTGACTGGATCTATTGCTATACCTTTCTTTGTCACTACATGTCCAAGGAAATGCACTTTATTCAACCAAAATTCACACTTAGAGAATTTTGCATACAACTAATGGCTTCTCACTGTGTGAAGGATAATTCTTAGATGCTCCTCATGCTCTTTGTGAGTCTTTGAATATATAAGTATGTCATCGATAAACACGATAACAAACTTATCAAGAAACTCTTTGAAAACTCTGTTCATCAAATCCATGAATGCTGCTGGGGCATTGGTCAATCTGAACGACATCACTAAAAATTCATAGTGACCGTATCGAGTCCTGAACACTGTCTTAGGAATATCACTCTCTCGGATTCCCAACTGATAATAGCCTAAACGTAAATCGATCTTCGAAAATACTGATGTTCCCTTTAGCTAGTTGAATAGGTTATCAATCCTAGGTAATGGATACCTATTCTTGATGGTAACCTTATTCAACTCTCTATAATCAATACACATCCGAAGAGTTCCATCCTTTTTTTTGACAAATAACACTGGAGCACCCTAAGGAGAATAACTAGGTCAAATAAACCCCTTGTCTAGTAGCTCTTTCAACTGTACTTGCAGCTCTTTTAATTCGACTGGGGCCATACAATATGGAGCCTTTGAAATTAGTGCAGTCCCTGGCATGATCTCAATTTCGAATGAAATCTCTCTTTCTGGAGGTAACCCTGGCAATTCCTCTGGGAACACATCAAGAAATTTGTTGACAACTGGAACCTCTTCTGGTTGCAATTCCTTTTCTTCAGTCACATCGGTGACATATGCCAGGTATCCAACACAACTACTAGCTATTAGCTTCTTCACTTTCATTGCACTGATCAACATCTTCTTTGATTGATGAGATGTATCAACATATTCAAAACTTTCCATGTCGTCCGGTCAAAAGACTATTTTTTGCTTCCGACAGTCGATAGTGGCCTGGTATTTTCCAGGAAATCCATTTCTAGGATCACGTCATAGTTGATGATCTTCATTATGATCAGATCGACATATAACTCCCTATTTGCCATAATTACTGGCACATGACGTAACCAGTAATTTGACAACATCACTTCCCCTGAAGGTAGAGCTGTCTTAAAAGTCATTTGTATAGGGTCTTTAGCATACCCTAGCTTGTTAGCAAATTTATGGGACATAAAAGAATGTGTGGCCCCTAAATCAAAAAGGACATATGCCATGTGGTTAAATACAGAAATCTGACCTGTAACCACATTGGATGTTCCCGCTTCAGCATCTTCTTTGGTAAAAACAGTGACACGAGCATCTGGTCGTGAAGTCTGTTCTGGGTGCTCAGACCATATTGGTGGCGCTCCTGAAGGTCCTTCTATCCTTCCCTGTAATGCATGAGCTTTAGGCAGTTGTTGACATGGAGGATACTATTGGCGCTGCTGCACTGGCCCTGGGATATTCTGGCCGTTCATTGGACAGTGCTTTGTAAAATGTCCTTCTTTTCCACACTGTTAACAAGCAGTAATGCCAACTTTGCATTGGCCTAGATGCTTCTTTCCACACGTAGCACATGTGGGAAAACTCAACCCTAAGCCCTGACTGGCCTTTCGTTGTTGATTGCGGGTGTCCTGACTTCTATTTCCTGAAAAATTTCCCTTTCTTTTACCCTACTGTTGTTAGGAGCCTTGAGGGTTAGACTGATTTGGTCTATTCTAGCTAGATTTGCTACCTTGTCCTGTCTGCATCCCTGCTTATGCTGATTCAACAAGGATCTTCTCTTTCTTTTTGGCTTCCCATACTTTCTCTCTTTCTTCTTTCTGCCTGAGCAAGTGATATTCAGCCCTGAGGGCTCTGCGTACATAATCTGCCACTGAAGTAGGCGGTACTGGCCCACTGTCAACTACCACTGCAATCTCTGGCCTAAACATGCCAATCATTTTCTGAATCTTTTCTCTTTCGGTTAGCACTACATATGGGCATAACCTGGATAGCTGATCAAATCTGCGACATACTTCGCTCACTGACTGGTTTCCCTGTTTTAATTTAGCAAATTCTTTCTATTGACGGTGAAGAGCAGCTGGATCATAATACTTCTGATTAAACTATTCCAGAAATTCTTCCCATGTCATGTTGGTAACATCTCTCCTCATGCGGACAGTTTCCCACCAAAAATGGGCATCCTTTTTTAGCACGAAGGACGCACACTGAATCTTCTCTTGATCTGTTAGATTCATGAAGTCAAGGATCCTCTGTAATGAAGAAAGCCACTCCTCTGCCTCGAGTGGGTCAATCGAACCTTTGAACTTTGGCAGCTTTATTCGATGGAATCATTCATATAAGGGTTCCTGATTCAACCTCCGTTAGGGCTGCTGAACCTCTGGGATGACTAGCGGCTCTGTTGGTACAGTTTCAGCCGCCTGGTAAGCATTGCCCTCTTCTTGGGCCTGTCTTTGTGTTCTATAGCGGAAAGTCGCTATCGTAGTTCAGCATTTTCTTTCATTTGGTTTTCGAGGAGAGCTTGTACTTCCTCCAACCTCTCAGCTAATGTAGGGCGTCGACCTCTTCTGGCATTCATTTTGATCTCTTTCTTTAAATCTTCTTTCTTCTAATCTTACAAAATAACTAATCATTAGATTTCCCATAATTAATTTTTTTGGAATTTTGAACAGAAATTTTAAACATGTCATTTACTGTAAAGCATACACCACAAAATATTTCATATCATTACATAGCACTTTCTTACATTATACATAGCATACACAACATTTACATATACTGTAACAACATCTATCTTAGCTTTTCCACACATACATGCATATATACATATATTATACATAGAGTGTATTTGCACTCTTCTTAGGTTTTGACTACCCTATTCATCTTGCCCTGTCAGAAATTCTTCAGGGTCTTCATCCTCCTCCTCTGAATCATCACCGGTAGCCGTTCCCTGATTACGAGTTCCATTTCCTCTTGGTCGTGACGAACCTACCTCGTGATAATTGGCCATAGGGGGTGGTCCATAAAAGCATGTCAGTACCCTTTCTTCGTGAGTCTACTCCTACTAATGCTTTTCCAAGCATTCTCTTACTTGTGCTCTCTCAATCCTGATGGCACTAGTAACAAAATCATGATGAGAGAAAGAATGGAGCAGGCTTACTCTGAGCTTCAACTCTGGGGTGAGTCCTTTCCAAAACATCTCACGGAAATCCTCATCAGAAAAATTTGGGAGCGGGCACTTTTTAACCACATTTTCCTCGAACCGCACTGCGTAGGTCAGCACTGTATCCCCTGGTGCCATCTGGAACCTCTCAATCATCTGTAAATAATCCCTAACATCAGTTATCCGAGGTAATGTTAGTGGTGCGCTCTCCTCCCTAGCTCGAGGAACTGGGGTCAGCTCTGGGCTCCTCTAAGGAAACTACTGTCTCATGACTCGATAAAAATCAGCCTAATTAAGCCTCAATAATGCCTCCTGATCATAGTATTCCCAATAAACTCGAACATCTCCCTGAAAAGTACTCACTGCTAAAATGACCCAGTAATCTCTGTCGATGTCACACGATCGACAAATTAGCTCCATAGTGTGTAGCCAATCATGTACTAGTGGAGACTGACGTCCTCTATCGAAACTAGGGGGCAAACAGGCTCTATATGCTCGGGTAGCCTGAGCCGATACCCTGGACCTAATATGGTCTCGACCACCTATTATTGGTATATCAACCACTATTGGTGGGGGATGGCGTATCGGTGGAGGGGTTGGTGCCCTAACTATGGCCTGTGCCTCTCTGGAACTAGCTGGATTGGTTGGTACTATGGGTGGTACCGTCAGTTGTTGGGGTAAAGGCGGTCTAATAATGGATCTGGTCCACACCCTAGGAGGACCCCTACCTTGATATGAATATGGTCGGTAGTGATGTGGCCTCGTCATCTCACTCCTACATGAGGTGCACTCTATATAAATAAACATGCTACTAATCATAAAATAAAATTAACTTACTTGGATCGACGAACGGGATGCACATTGGGCCTTGAGGGATATGGTCTACAGCTCTGATACCAGCTGTGGTGCCCCGCCCTGAATTGAGGCTATAGTACTAGTATAGTAGAGCTTTAAAGTCCACTATGGTAGACTGTTACCTCAATGGGTCATCGGCATCTTACTTGTAACTTGTTCTTGTTAAAATTACTAATTGTAGTTAAAATGATTTTTAATCTGAAAACCAAGGGATTTTTTAAACTGTTGGTGATTCTGAACTGTAAAAATATAAACAACATACAACATAGGATATGTTACTATTTTACTGGTTGTACATAATTTACATCATGATGTATTTTCAAAATACAACTTAAAATCTGCTCAGCGGAAAATAACAGCAGGACCATTCCCCTTGCTCAGCCCTGAAGGCAGATGCAATCTCGCCCTTCGTCCATCCTTTGTCTACTAGTGTATAGGTTTCTTACCTGCAACATGAATAAACTAGTGAGCGACAGGCTCAGTAAGTTCAAACATACATGCAAGAACATAAATCACAAAATCCTGAAAATGACTATTCATATGACTATTCATATGAATAGTAACTTTGACTTTGATCATGAATAGTAAGGTTGACTTTGACTGGCACTATTCATGTCAACTGGTATCTAAACTACTACATAATCTGTTAGTAGATTTTATGCTTAATTATGACTGTTCTGAAATCTTAAGTCTTTATCTGTTACTGAATTCTGCTATTGGGCCCCTAAATTGGTCGTACCGTAGTGCGCGCAATGTTGAGAGGGACTCTAGGGAGCGGCCCACTAGCCAATCCTCTACAGCCTGAAAATATTAGATATCCAAACCTGGGACTCGTCACCTATAGTTTGGAGTCTTGCTGTAACTGTAACTGGAATCTGAGAAACCTCCACCTGTGTAGGAGGCCGGTACGCCAATACTGATTTAATTACTGAATTTCTGGTGGTTCCTGACCAGTGGCAATTATGCTGCCTCCTGGGTCTGGAACTCTCTGTAATTTATTCTGTAGTTTTCTTAAGATTTTATATCTTATGTTAATGTGCCTACCGCACCTGACTACTAAATTTCTGTCATCTATATCACATAAGCATACTAAGTAAATTCATGCTACAGATAAATAAATGTCTGAACTTACTGGTATTTTACTAGCAATTCGTTTCCTGAGTCAACCGCCATCCTTAACTCACCTTTTGGTTGCTTTCCTATAACCGAAATAAATTGCGGTTAATTTTACTATTTACTTCATATCTAAAATATAGTGAAAGTATAAAATTTCTAATTGAAATTCTTAATTATTCATTTTAGGATTCATATTTTAAATTCTAGAATCATTTGGCTGTATAAGCTACTATTCCGGGCCTTAATATCACTTTTCTGAACTTTTTGACAAAATGACCGTTTTACCCCTGCCTTTTGGTAAAATGACTATTTCGTCCTTAATGGGTTTTTCCCTTGTTTTTCTGACTTACCACTCTATTTTAGCCTTTAGAATTTTAGTAAAATTATTATGAGGCTTTTATGACCTTTTTCTGACAATCTAGAAAATTTTGGTCAAAATGACCATTTTGCCCTTGACGGGACTATAGACAAAAAAATCCTCGTTTTATCATTTTATCTGGATTTTCTGATCCTAAAAATCTTAAAATAACGTTTCTTAAGTTTTCCCAATCTTTTACGACATTTTCTACAAAAACGCTTGGGTTACTATTCACCCAACTCTCGGGTGGTACTATTCCACCCTCGGGGTCGTTTCTCGTTTTTCTAGCCTTTCGAGACCTCAAATGACTGTTTTACAAGTTATATTATCGTCTCTTATTCTCTTATCTAGCTTAGGTTTCCGAGGGGCTCGGGTTTCTGGTTCCCGACCCTACGTTTTACCTCTCGTTTACCAAATTGCCCTTCGGGCGTTCTGAAAATTTCGACAACATTTCTGCTGAATTTCTAGATTCCCGGCGTTTAGGAAACGCCTCAAAACCATCTATCCTATTCTACCCTGCAAAGTACTATACCACAAACCTAATTTTACGTAAAAGTTACAAACTTTTTACGTAAAATTTCATCACAAAACTTGCTCGTTTTTAAAGAAATTTCAACTCGTTCTTTATCACTTTTAGGCCCGGTTTTTTTTTTTATATATACTCAAATCACACATTATATAACTCAACAAAACTTTCTCATTTTCTGCTAAACTTATACATGGTTTTTCCTCAAAAACCCCAAATAAAAATTTTTGTTTTATGACTCAAATCTTCCTTATTTGTTTTCCACACTAACACATTCATTTTTCACCACAAAACCCTAACATAACTCTCCAAAATTCCATGCATTGTCCACAGATTTTCCTTGGAAAATCAACCTCAAAATTTTGGTTTCATTTCCATTTTTTCTTTCTTGTTTTCTACACAAAATTAACATTACATTTACCATATGAAATCAACAACATAAAGTTTCATTTTTCCTCATTATTCTCCACGGTTTTGGATTGAAAAACAACACCAACATTGAAAGTTTTTCAATCACATTTCATCTATTTTTTTCTTCACATTTCCACATGATTTTCAACATAAAAAATCAACCAAAATAACGTGAAAATTTCATCATTGCAAACCTTAATAACCCACGGTTTTGATGAAAGAAAAACACTCATATAACTTGATTTTTTCATGCACTTGTTTCTTGTTGCACTTAATTACGCATCACTCACACATTTTCAACCAAAAAGCATTGACAAAAACTGATTTTTCTCCCATTAAAACAGCCCGGTTTTTCTTCCCGAAAAACAAGAAGAAATGATGTCAAAATGAAGGATTACCTTGCTTGCTTGATAAGTTGAACCTTGTGATGAATTTTTCACTCTTTCTTGGCCAAATCTTGAAGAAAATTTTGAGCTTTCTCTAAAGGTGATGCACGGCTTCAATGGTGGCTGAAAACCAGAGTTTTTTCTGGTTTCTAATGGCTAAAAACCGTGCCTTTAAACAGCCAAAAAAGAGGGACCAATTTGCAAAGGATTTAAGGGTATTTTAGCAAACTTTTTGTGCCATTTTTCTACTCTTTAGGAGCTGTTTTGAAATTAACCAAAAAGGACCAGATTTTATCTGATTTTGGCCGCAAAATCTGACACATTTCAGCCCTAGAAGATTCAAGAATTTTGCTTAAGCTTCCTTTGAATTTTTCTAGTTGACTTTGCATCTTAACCATTGATTTTTCTTGACTTTAAACCCTAGCCCTTGGATTGGAATGCATTCTTACATCCATTCAAAGGCAAACACTCGATGTTTGGCTTTTTATATATATTTGGAGTCAAACTTTTGACAAAAAGTCGACCGAAGATTTTTGCACCGAAATTGTGTAGACGGGTTCCTGAGGTTGTCTGCGCGATCGGTTTTCCATATTTCACTCCGGTTTGTGTGAAAATCAATACTGTAAGTGTTTCATCTTTTAGTGATTTACTGTATATTATCAAAATATTCGAAACCAAAAAGGCATAATTCATCCAATTTCAGTTCGGTAAAATTTCCCGTTTTTGAGCACACTCTTATCTGCACTGTCTAAACATTTCTGTGGCTTCTAAATGATATCAAAACATATATTTTACAGTTTTTCACATGAAAATCATAGAGTATACTGGTTATACAAAATTTCTAGAAACAGTAAAATTTTATGATTATGACAGTCTGCTGTAAGTGGATCAATCTGCTTTTGACGTTCATTATGTAATAACCTTAATCCTAAGTAAATGAATTACTTCATGTATATGACTTGTGTACTTTGATGTTCTAATGGCTAAAGCATCTCAGAGGTAGTAAGCTTATAGACCAGTTTGTTGGGTGCATGACTTATATGTGATGAAGGGATTGTTTACAGATATCAGAATCATAGCTCTAAGGAGTTAAGGGTATCCTCTTAAAGGCATTATACTGGATGTGAAAATGGACAAGGCCTTGGGTCGTCTGCTGGGCAGTTGACTTCTTATTCACACATGGTGAATAATCATTTTCTTATTCGGTAGTATAATAGAACTTTAAGATAGCCTGATCAGCAGGATTGAATGGACTTTGACCTAAGGTTGATCATAGATATCATATGAGGGTTCTGCATACATGACAAGGTCATTGGACATTAGCTTGTCAAAGGATTTCGTAATACGATTTATAATTGGGAGTTCAGTTTCAAGTTTATAGTAGTATGACTCTGAAATTAGTGATCATATGATTGAGTTGTTTGGTACAGAATGATGGTCATATGGATTCACAGGAGCCTGATTATATATGTCCAATTGGTCCCTCTACTAGCTCCACATAATTCCTTAATGAATGGCAAAATTGATCTGTGTATGCTTATTAGCAAGTTGACTTTACATGGATGGTGTTAACATAGGATTAGGATGGTGAACAAGATTCTCTTTGGTTGAATTCAGATTTTGTTTTGGATAATAGGGTACACGATTTTTCGAACTCCAAATAAAGTTGCCATGATTTTATTTGAGATTGAATTCGAGTTGTAGAAAATTATCCATGAGTAGAAAATTTTAAATACAACATTTTGTGGATTTGAAATTTGAATTTTGAAATTTGAAATTTAAATTTTGAATTTGAAATTTGAATTTGAAATTTAAATTTGAAATTTGAATTTGAAATTTGAGTTTGAAATTTAAATTTGAAATTTGAATTTTGAATTTTGAATTTTGAAAGTTGAAATTCAAATTTTGAATCACAGTCTAAGTGGAATTCGAATTCTGTGTGGATAATTCCACAGGGTTAGAATTCAAATTTAAGTTAGATTATGGAGAGGAAAATCTTGTTTGAATCCTACTTGAATTTTGAGTCCTAATCTATCTAGAAAAATCAAGTTTGTTAGGGAGGATAACTCCTAGGAGAATTCAGATTCTTAATGGATAAGGATGCAGGGAAAATTCAAGTTTCAATCCTAGTTAAATTTGGATTCTCTCCCCTCTTAATGTGCACAAAAATTTTGTGGATAAATCCAAGGAGATTTTTTAGTTTTTGTGAATAAGGGTGAGATTAAATTTAAGCTAGAAAATCCTATTTGAATTTTGATTTTTTCCCTTACAAAAGTGGCCGAAAATTCAAGGATAATCCTTAGGGAGATTTTCGGTTTTTTAGTGGATAAGGGTGAGATAAAATTCAAGTTAAAAAATCCTATTTGAATTTTGATTCTCCTCACATTAAAGTGGCCGAATCTAGCCTTATTTATGGCCTAGGGAAATTCAGTTATTATAGATAAATGAGGAGATAAAATTCAAGTTAAAATCCTGTTTGAATTTGGACTCCAAGATTCCCTAAAGTGGCCGAAAATTTTCCCTAAATTTTGGCCTAGAATTTTCAGATTTTTGTGAGTGGATAAGGGAGAAAATCTTCTCCTAATCCAATTCAAATTCAAGGGATCACCTCATACAAGTTTATAAATAGAGGTCCTACCACTCAATTCTCTCAGACCATAGACTCAATAGTAAGCAGGCTTATTGTTGCATAATTCACCGTGAGAATAAGTTCTTTAGAGATCTGGGTGGTTGGAAGGAGACTAGCAGTGCTAGCATACCGGTCGAGGAACCGAGTGCCCACACACTCTACCATCCAAGAATTGGAGAATAGTAGAGAAGGCTAGTTGGTTGAAGCCCTCCAGTCATTCTCCTCCTGCAGTTTGGCATCCTTCTGAGGTATGAGTTTTATTGTTGTTAGTTTATTGTATATGGCATCACGAGATATTTAATGATCTTGAAAAATTTTTATTGTTCCACTGTGCCACTCTGATGCGTTTTTAAAGATTTTAAACCTACACATAGCCAGTTGTGGTGTCACTACCCTGCTCTCTAGAGGGTCTGGAACTGGAGCTGGGCTTTTTGGCGAAAACTGCTGTATCATAATGTGTCTGAATTCAGCCCAATCGAGTCCTAATAGCATGTCCTGGTCACAATACTCCGGAACATCCGTGCATCCTCTCGAAGAGTGCCGACTGCTAAATGGACCTAGTAGTCCTCATCAATGCCGCATTGACGCATGATCGACTCTACATCATGTAGCCAATCACGAGTAGAGATCCCCTGTTGACCTCCCTTAAAGGTGGGTGGATGACTACCTCAGAAGGCATGTATTGTCACGGCCCCAATCTCGGCCACGCAAAACTATTACAATCCAACTCTGTAGTCGATTGCAACAGCCCGTGAACCTCATTGAGTCGTCAAAAAATTTCTCTCATTTTTAAATCTTTGTATTTTGGAGCTCTTTTTTTTTTTCAAAATACTTTTCTTGCATGAGAGCCATGTATGAAAGCCATATAAAGTTTAAAACTATACTTTAGTTGTCTTTTTGCAATACAAAATAATTTACAAAAATACATGATCTCAACTTTGTTTCTTAAAATACATTTTCTTCAAATTCCTTATTTTAACACTCAGCGGAAGACTGGTAGCAGGACCATAATCTACAGTAGAATTCCTTATCCCAATGGCACCGCATATCCTGCCGCCATCTAGGTTATCTACTAGACAGGTTTCTTACCTGCAACATGAATAAACCGGTGAGCTAACAGGCTTAGTAAGTTCAAACATACATACTATGAATCATATAAATTCAATAATATCAATATTAAAATTTCTTATGAATAGTACTATTCATCCATGAATAGTACTTGACTTTTGATCGATGAATAGTAACTTTGACTCTTATCGTATACTATTCACATCACTTCGACTGAATACACTACCCTTAACGTTAGTGCCGATTATGCTTAATTATACTCAATTATGGCTTTCATCACATTTTTGGTCATTATCTTCATTTATGTTCGGGTTTTAAACTCATATTGGCTGTATCGATATCATATGCGCGCGGACTATGAGGGGTCTTGGGAGTGACCCTGAGGCTAATCCTCCCCAGTCCATCATCATCCGAAGCGGTTCTTGTGTCCCCGAAGGACTTATAAACCTCCACCTTACTGGAGGCCGGTACGCCATAAGTGGTTTCATTACCATCTTTCAATTATAGTTCCGACCGAGTGGCATTAATCATCACCTGTAAGTCAGGAACCCTTTATGCCCATAGGTCTTTACACATTCTTTCTTTTAAGGGTGTCTTAAATTTAGTCACACTCTTTCTATAGTGTACCCACAGTACACATCTCACTTCATCAACTCGTTGGATGTGTTAGTCTAACTACACCCTAGTGCCCGTAGGGCTTTGCATCTAATGTACAATTAGTACATAATTAAATATCATAGTATTTGATATTGCAGACATGAAAATGCTTGAACTTACCATAACTGTGATAACGTCCACCTTCGGAAGTCCTCCGCAGTTTTGTTATCGTATCTTGTTTGGGTTCCTACAGACAACATATGGTCTGTTAATATCCATCATTATTTATCATTTTACATATATTCATTTTGTTATTAACATTATAACACATTTCATCTCTTTATGTGACACACGCCCATGTCTAAGCCCATGTACCTCTCAGGTCTCTACTACATGTCTGTGTTCCAAAGTACATGCCCGTGTACTTTATAAATTTTATATTTTAACTTTAAAATCTTAGTCATGGCCTCTAGAATCTTATTTAAAGCATTTTAGATCCTTAACAGCCCTTTCTGAGCCTTTCGAAAATTTTTGATTAAAATAACCATTTTACCCTTAGCGGGTTTTGGGATCATAACAATTCCGTTCTATCTGTGACACCCCGTGCCCTCAGTGGCTCGAACCGTCACTAAAAAACTGACTTGCTTGCTTTTCTTATACTTTCTAGTAATTTATACTTAACTAGATATTATAAAATTAGGGATTTTTTTTATTTTACATGTACGTATTTACTGTATACGTACGTATATCGATTACTATTCAAAAATACTATTTAGTGATTATTATTTAAAAATACTATTTAACGATTACTATTTTAAAATATGGTTTACGGTTACTATTCAAAAATACTATTTAACAATTACTATTCAAAAATACCATTTAACGGTTACTATTCAAACATACTATTTAACGATTACTATTCAAAATACTGTCTGACAATTACTATTCAAAGTACTATTTAACTATTACTATTCCAAATACTGATACTCAAATTTGCAAAAGATAAACTCGTGGTATCTCCATAACCTTGCCCTCACATCTGCCTTCGCCGCCACCATCGCCCATTAGGGTTTAAGCCGTAGGACACTTACCTACAACATGAACACACTACGTGAGTTTTACGCCTAGTAAGTACAACATGTTTCCCGCAAAACATGTTTAAACATATTACATACTTAAAAATATGTAAGCAGTCATATATCACATATACCACTTTAACATATCACATATCACATATCAGATCAATGATTATAAACTTCACATAACATGTGCATCACAGAAACATCGTGTATTGAGTGCATCTAGAAACATGGTGAACTATACCTAATGCATGATCCGGTTATGTTCATTTATACTTCAAACTTCTTTTTTCTTTTCTTGTCTATTTAGGGCCCATGTGTCAGTATGGTGCTTGCACAGACCATCGGTAATGGCTGTGGTAAATAGCCGGAGAGTCATCAACGGATGCTCAACTTTCTGCTTTAACTTAAAACCTCTTCATTTGAAAAGGCCGGTAAGACACGCTTACTAATTTTCGTCTTGTTTATCTTTCTAGCCATATGCTTCTCTAAGCTGTCCCAAATCCTACATGGTAGGGATGTATGGCATCTAACTTGCTTTTTCATCAATCTATTTGATTGTGAAACTACATGCTCTTAAATATGCAGTGCAACATCATGTGCATGGCATACATATTTTAACATACTGTAAACTATCATTTAAAAGCATTTTCGTTCATGCCATAAGCGGAGTTGTACTTACCTAATTACAACTTACTTGAAATCTCGCCTTTATCAATTCATAGGTTACTACCTGTCATTAATAACGTTTCTCATTAATACTCTCGTTGAGTCACTATTAACGTTAGTGACTATAATTTGCGTTTCTATGGGGTACCAAGACCCGTGGATACCCTATTGGCCTATTATGGGGATTTAGTGTCTAACTCATATCATGTTCGATCAATCATCTACTTGATAGATTAATCATCGTTCCTCATAGTGTTGTTCGAAACGCGATCTTTGACTGGTTTACTGATCAGTCAACTAACCGGCTATCTCACGTGTTGGTAACTAAGTAGTCTATCGAGTTCCTATACGTGAACATAGTGTAGTAATCCACTGGGTTACTTCACTTGCTGGGGTATGGTAGCCTACCAGGTTACTAAGGCTTGTTTGGTGTGGTAGCCTACCGGGCTACACACATTATTTTACTTTGAAAAATTGTTTGGGTTGGCCTGTAAAAATCTTGGAAAAATTCCTTATTTTGAAACCGTCCCCTTATCACCCCGTTGGAAGGTGGGGGACTTTTTTATGAAAACCTTGTTCATATTTTAAAGTGTTAAAAACATATTTTTATTTTGAAGGGTACAAATTATATTTTTTTGATGCTTACATTTTAAAGGTGGTTTTGAACCACTTTTGAAAACTATTTTGAAACTTGGTCGAAACGAATTTGTTTGTGATTTTGTTGAACATGAAAGTTTTCATTCTCAACAAGATGAACAAATCTCGTGTTCACCTTGAAGCATAAATCCAACTCTAATGGCTCGTAATTTCATTAAACCCATGGGCTTGGTGCCCGGTTTTTCGTAAAACTCCCAGTTTTACGTATCTGTAAAAACAGCTCGGTTTGAGGTCTGAAATGGCCAAATTTTTAAAACATGCATGGGTCTTGACGAGATCTACAACTTTTGTGTTGAGCTCAAGAACTAGTTCGGACTCTAAGTGGTCTGTTTTTAGCAAAACCCGAGGCTAAATACTGGGTTCGGATTTTGTTTCCAGTTTTGTCCCAGTTTTAGACACCGAGTGAAAAACACTCTAAAAACCTATATTAGGTTCGTTTTTGGCTGAGGTCTATTTGATGCAATAACGACCATATCAAAA
Source organism: Antiaris toxicaria (assembly GCA_035233585.1). NCBI lineage: Eukaryota > Viridiplantae > Streptophyta > Magnoliopsida > Rosales > Moraceae > Antiaris > Antiaris toxicaria. The sequence continues at coordinate 30,082,233 of CP141154.1, forward strand.
TTTCCTTGAAACGTTATGTTTTACTAAATCTAAAATTCGGAACCTAAGGGGGTCGAAATGGCCAAAATCCATGGCCTTTCCTTAAGGACAGATTTGTGTCTAGCCACTAAGAAGTTCATGCTCTCATTTGCACATAACCATTCATAAAAATAATGTAAACACAACCACAACCACATAAACTTAAAAATGATAATCTAAGGGCTCAAATAAACTTATTACAAACCATTTGCATAAATAAATACACATAAATGGCCTTGGATCAAAACTTAAAACCAACTAACACAGGATAGAGTTTTCGGTTTACCTTCGTGCCTTAAACCAAGCACGATTTCAACTAACTCTTGAGGAACCAAAAATGGTCATGGGAATCCAAGAGAGTGGGGTCTGTTTTTGCTAGAACAAATACCAAAAATTTCTCTTAAAAACCAAATCAAAATAAAAACTAAAAACTACAAGGATGGGTTTTCGAAAACTTACACTTGGTGCCTTAGAATGACTTGGATTCGACTCCTCCTAACACAAGCTTGTGTGGTTTGATTTTTGGTAACTCTTTGGTTTGATTTAAGGCTTGAAAAAGTGAAGGTTTGGAGGCTTAAAGAGGTTTGGCTGCAGCTAGAAGAAAAGGGAGAATGAGATGTGATTTGGGAGCCAAAAGAAAGGAAAGCAATTCACTTGTGTAAGGGGTGCCTTTTATAGGCAAAATTGATCAAGCTTACTTAGACTTAATCCTAATTAATTATCCACCATTTTAGCTTAATCATGGGATAAATTGCTGCCCATTTTCAATCCAAAAAGGGGCGTGGGCTGTTGCATTAAATGGGAAAAGAATAAAGAAAAATTGTTGACAAAGCTTTTGAAAACCCTTGAATATTTTATTCAAGTGTGTCATGGCTAGGATAATTTTTTAATGGCCACCTTTTGGGATATGTGTGCAGCTAATTACAGCTGCTTTTGTAGCTAGGGGGCATGAAATTTTAAGGCCAAAATTTATCGGTGTTGGCTTCTCATCCCAGTCTAATTTTATACTACGGTGTTTGGTCCTTTCTCGGCAATGTTCCAATTTTCACCCGAAAATTGGATTTCTGAATCCGATTTTTATACTATAAATTTTTAGTTGTTTTATACTATCTAAGAGCCCATTATCAGTCTAAATTACTGTTCATGTCCTATACTGTGGTTGCGTCTACACTGTGTTGTCCTTTTGCATGCAAACTGAGGCATTCCCAGGTGAAATTTCAGACACAGTCTCTCTTGACTAATTTGGACATGTTGATTCCATTTTTATCAGTTTTACATCCATTGGAGGTCATCTAGACTAGTTTTTGGGATCTATGTGACCCATCTCGAAAAACATGTCAAGTGCCCAATTAACTAATTTGGGCATTCTGAGCCCAAATATATCAGTTTTGGGGCAAGTAAAGGTCATCTTGAACCTCATCCTGGTACTACATATCTCTCAAACTAAAAATCTCATATTGTGCTTAATCAACCAGATCGAGTCTACTAATTGTTCATGTATCAGTTTTAGGTCAAATGAAGGCCGTCTTGACCAATAACTTGACACTGTATTTCTCACTATTCACTATTCATAATTTTCTACTTAACTGACTAGTTTGAGTGCTCTGACTTTGATTTTGTCAGTCTCTAGGCGAGAAAAGGTCATCCAAACCATTTTCTCGATATCGTATCCTTGCTAGGGCTATCTCTCGCCATTGTGCTCAGATGTTCGGTTCGAGCGTTCTGGTGATCTATTCACCAGTCTTGTGTCAAGAAATGGTCGTCCGGACCAGTTTCCTGACACTGCATGTCGTATTCATTTATACACATAATAGGGTGGACTGGGTTCACTGTTGGTCACCCCTTTCACTGCATAAATAGTACTTAAATAATACTGTATCGGTTTAGTCTATTTAATGGGAAATATACTATATTTTCCAACTTAATTACTCATTATATAGTAATTAGGTTTTATACATTTTTAAGAGTCTTTATCACGGCTCTCTGTTCATTACACGGCCGCCTCAGCCACCACCAATCTACCGTCCCCAGTCTGCAATGAGAGGCTCCTATAATGTAGACTTCTCGTTTCCACGAACCCCTACAAAGAAACACAAACATAATGAGTGGCGCCCGAATCAATGACCCATGTGTCTTTCGATTCTTCTACCAAACACGCTTCTAAATAGTGAAGTTCCTTACCTTCCTTGCCCTTGGTGGCTAGGAATTCCCGGCAAGCCTTCTTAAAGTGACCTACCTTCCCACAGTGGAAGCATTTAGACTTTTTAGGGTCCCTAGGTTTCTTGTTGTTCTTCTTCTTCTTCCCATCTGAGACAGGAGGATTAGAAGAACTGGAAGCCACTTGCTACTTATTTGGCCTCTTTCTCTTCCATGAGGGTTTGGAAGATTCTGCCAAATTGGCCTCTCTTTTAGGTTGGACTGCATCCCCATCCCTGATCATCTGCTCATAAGCTTAGAGTTGCTTCATGAGCTCAGTGAGTCCTAACTCCCTTGTCGCCTGATTGTATGCAACCTTAAACCCCACAAAATCTTTTGACAAAGTTTTGAACACCATCTCAATCTGGGCGTTGTAGTCTAACTCAGCACCATTTTTGGCAACTTCAGCAAAGAATCCCATTAGAGTGATCATATGGTCCTTCACCAGAGTACCTGCCTTCTACTTAGAGTTCATAACGCTGGTTATAGCAGACTGTCGAGCTAATTTTTCTTGGCCTCTGAACATGTCCTCCAGATTTTTCATGATCTCTTTAGCAACTTGATAAGTCTTATGCTACTTTTGTAAAGCACTCGTCGTGCTAGCCAGAATGTAGCATCGAGCTATCTCATTGGATTCTCTCCAACGAGTATAGGCAACCAGGACCTCTCCAAGCAATGTGTCAGGTTTAGGCACAGGTAGGCATGGTTCGTCCAGCACGAACTTGTGTCTCTCACAGCTAAGAACTATCAGTAGATTTCTTTTCCAGTCTTTATAATTATCACCATTCAGCTTATTTTCATTAAGTATTGAAATGAGGGGTGTCGGTGATATTTTGAACTGAAATAAAATTATACTAGATATCATTACAAAGTCCAAGCAAATATACAGATAATTTAGCAAATAAAACATACAAATATGCTCCTACATGAAACTTGAAAAAACATGTAGCATTGCAACAGTAATTCTTAGCACCTATTGCCCCAAGCCATCGAAGGGTGGTCATGAAACAAATAGCTGGAACATGGACTCTGTCCAATTAATATATATTGCCTTAAATCCTCCAAGGTTAAGACATATATTAATAACCGTTTATTTTGGCCACCAGTTTCGTTAACAGAGCTTCTAGGGAAGGTTAATAACTAAACGAGTCTTGAGTGTATAACCATTGTTTACGTAACCCGATCCACGTCCTATCAAGCCACCGAGGGGTGGTCATGAATAGGATCGTACCCGAACACGTTTTCCACATAGGAGACCCAAACTAGTATACCGGCGGCGGTAAACACCTACTGAGGGGTGTGGTCAGGGCAGAACTGATGCGAGGTGTTACCATCCTTTCACATATGGATCAACAATGGAGGCCGCGGGTTTTGTTTAAAACCCTCTCCCACTCACTATTTTGAAAAACATGCAAGTTTTGACAAATATGTATGATCAATATAGTATGAGCGGCACTCACCTATCCTATATGACATGTTATCAAATATGCATATAAAACATCCATCAATACATATTTATACATCCATGACATATCACAGAAAAAATATTTGACAGATAAATAACCAAGCCATGGTTCCATCCTAGAAAAATGAAAATAAAGATTACAAAATTCCATCCAAAGCATTCTTTGGGTCTTGAATTTTGTTCCGTCTTCTTGTATCCATCTTTATGTAGCCTCTCCATTTATTTCTCATCCCTTGAATCATTTAAAATTTAAATCCCAAAAATTTAAATTTCAAATTCAAATTCAAATTCCAAATTTGAATTTCAAATTTAAATTTCAAATTCAAATTTTTAAACAATTTTAAATATCATGTGTAATAATATGTAATTTCAAAAATTTAAAATTTTAATTGCATATTTTTAAACATGTATTAAAAATTAAATCTCAAATTTAAAAATTAAAATTTTTTGATTTTCAGTCCATCGGCCCCTCGACCCCAGAGGCCGGCAACCGTCGTGGGCAGCCCCCAGCCCCCGGGGGGGCTGGCAGCCCACGCCCCCACCATGTGTAGCCCTACCGGGCTGCAGGCCAAGCCTGCAACCCCAAGCTGCACGCCTGGGCTGGATGTAGCAGCCCACCAGGCGGCAGCCCAGGGTTGCGGCCAGACCTTTGGGGCCACGGCCACCCTCGGCTGCGGCAGAGCCTGCGGCCGTGGGTGGTGCAGCCATGGGCAGGGGCTGCAGCCCCATCACCGCTGGTGGTCCATCCCAAGAGGTCGGTCCTCGATTTCTGTGTCATATTTCAATTTATCCATTAGGATCTCCAAAAATTAATTTGAATCCTATTAAATTGAAATTTTCCGCACAATCAAAATTTAAACCTTTAAATTAAATTTAACTTTTGGGAAAAATAAATTACGATCTTCAAATTTCAATCTCCTCCAAGAATAATTACATAAAATTTCCTAAACCATTTTCAGTGTACAAAAATTCTAATCATAATAATTCTAAGAGACAAAAATTAAAATTCACGGGAAAATTATAGTGTTAATAAACTACTCCCATGGTTACATAAAAATTCCTAGATACAATTTTCTAAATTCTAAGGAACCATAACTGGTAATAAACAAGCATGCTTATAATAATTTAAAAAATTAAAATAACCACATATTACAAACATTATCCATGATAACAATATAAAGGAATCCTAGAATATCACTCTCTAAATATCAAATCCATACATAAATAAAAAGACTAATTAATTATCTAATTTATATACATGGCATAGTCATGAGATGGCTCTGATACCAATTGTAGGAAATAATTCAAAAAAAACGTATCAGAGTGGTGTAGTGAAACAATAAAAATTTTTCAAGATCGTTAAATATCTCATGATGCCATATACAATAAACCAACAACAATTTAAACTCATACCTCAAGGACGCCAATCTGCAGGAGGAGAATGATCGGAGGGCTTCAACCAACTAACCTTCTCTACTATTCTGCAATTCCTGAATGGCTGAGTATGTGGGCACTCTGAACCTCAATCAGTATGCTAGCATTGCTAGTCTTCTTCCGACTACCCAAATCTCTAAAGAACTTATTGTCACAGTGAGTTATGCAATAATAAGCTTGCTCACTTGAGAGTCTGTGGTCTGAGAGAACTGGAGTGGCAAGACCTCTATTTATAGACTTGCATGAGGTGATCCTCTGAATTTGAATTGGATTAGGAGAAGATTTTCTCCCTTATCCACAACACAAAATCTGAAATTTTCAAGCCAAAATCCTAACTAAAAAATTCGGCCATTCTCTAGATTTTGTGTTCAAAATTCAAACAAGATTTTCACTTGAATTTTGATCTCCCATTAACCAACCAAAAATCTGAAAATTCATTAGGATTTTCAATGAATATTTTTGGCCACAAAAAGTAGGGGAAGAATCAAAATTCAACTAGGATTTTCAAGCTTGAATTTTATCTCATCCTTATAAAAAAAAATCGAAAATCCCCTTGAGATTTATCTCAAAAATTTCGGCCACAAATAATAGGGAGAGAATCAAAATTCAACTAGGATTTTCAAGCTTGAAATTTTATCTCATCCTTATCCATGAAAACCGAAAATCTTCAAGAGATCTTCCCCAAAAATTTTAGCCACTTTGAGGGAGGAGAGAATCCAAATTCAACTGGGATTGAAACTTGAATTTTTCTCTGAATCTTATCCACAAAATTTTTGAAAATTCCATGAGGATAATCCTCAAAATTTTCAACCAAAATTAGTTAGGATTGTGATTCAAAATTCAAGTAGGATTCACACAAGATTTTCCTCTTCATAATCCAACTCAAATTTGAATTCTAGCCTTGTGGAATTATCCGCAAAGAATTCGAATTCCACTTAGACTATTATTCAAAATTTGAATTTCAAATTTCAAAATTCAAAATTCAAAATTCAAAATTCGAATTTCAAATTTAAATTTCAAATTCAAATTTCAAATTCAAATTTCAAATTTCAAAATTCAAATTTCAAAATCCACAAACAGTTGTATTTCAAATTCTTGTTCTCATGGATAATTTTCTACAACTCCAATCCAATCTCAAATAAAATCATGGCAACTTTATTTGGAGTTCGAATAATTGTGTACTCTATTATCCAAAATAAAATCTAAATTCAACTGGAGAGAATCTTGTCCACAATCCTAATCCTATATCAACACCATCCATGCATAATCAACTAGCCAATAGCATACTCAAATCAATTTGCCAATCGTTAAGGAATTATGTGGAGTTAGTAGAGGGACCAATTGGACATATATAATCAGGCTCCTGTGATTCCATATGATCATCATTCTATACCGAACAACTTAACCATATGATCACTAATTTCAGAGTCACACCACTATAAACCTGAAACTGAACTCTCAATTATATACCGTATTACGTAAGCCTGTGACGAGCTACTATCCAATGACCTTGTCTTATATACAGAACCCTCATATGATATCCATGATCAGCCTTAGGTTAAAGTCGGTTTAATCCTACTGATCAGGCTATCATAAAGTTCCATTATACTACCGAATAAGAAAATGATTATTCACCATATGTGAATAAGAAGTCATTCGCCCAGCAGACGACCTAAGGCCTTGTCCATTTTCATATCTAGTATAATGCCTTTAAGAGGATACCCTTAACTCCTTATTAGAGTTATGATTCCGATATCTATAAACAAACCCTTCATCATATACAAGTCATGTACCCAACGAACTGGTCTATAAGCTTACTACCTCTGAGACACTTTAGCCATTGGAACATCAAAGTACACAAGTCATATATATGAAGCTATTCATTCACTCAGGATTAAGGTTACTGCACAATGAATGTCAAAAGCAGATTGATCCACTCATAGCGGACTACGTAGATCAATCATGCTTTAGTCCTGGTCTAATATGTCACCACCAAGCAACATATCTATGTCTCTACTTGGGAATCTATGCTCCAGACAGTCAAGACAAACTATCCCCACCATGGCTTTAGACAGCAGAATAGTCTTAACATAAGTTAGATGCTCAGTCTAACCCCATAGACTACAAACCTTAGTTTAGACCGCTTACTTTAGAACATTGTCTTCTTGCATACAAAAAGTCTATTGCATGCAATGTTCTAACAGTTTTAACACAAGCAGTCAGGGAGCCATATTTGCTTATATTTACTTTAACATATAAATAGAATGAGGACAAACAGCAATGTAATGAATAACCTCTATATATAATTTTATTATCCAGTTCAAAATAAATACATCAAAATGTCTCTAATGCTTAGGGCATTTCCTAACACTACGCATGACTTAGAGCTACTTGCAGTAGTTTTTACACTAAAAATATGGAGGCATTACCTCTACGGAGTCAAATGCGAAATCTACACGGACTGCAAGAGCCTCAACTACATCTTCACACAGAAAGAGGTTAACATGAGGCAACGTAGATGGCTCGAGCTGGTGAAAGACTACCACTACGAGATCCTATATCAACTAGGAAAGGCCAACAAAGTGGCCGATGCATTGAGTTGGAGGCACTCCACGTCACTTATGGCTATCAGCGCCTTGCCGAGAGCTTTACAAAAGGATCTGTGCAACAGTGGGATCAAGATTATGTCAGGGAAATTATCCGAAATGACTCTCCAGTCGACACTCCTAGACGAGATCAAGGCTAGCCAAGACCTCAATTTGTCCCTAACCAAGCCAAGGAATGAGGCTAAGGAGGGTAAAAAACTCAGATTTTAAAGTCTCAGAGGACGGCATACTCTATTACAAGTGCAGAGTGTGTGTGCCGAAGAAGGAAGAACTCAGAAAATGAATCCTCTCGGAGGCTCACGAGATGTCGTATTCCCTACATCCAGGAGCTAACAAGTTGTATAAGGACCTGAAGGGAAGTTTTTGGTGGACTGGAATGAAGAATGACGTAGCAGAATTCGTCACCAAATGCCTTATGTGTCATAAACGTAAGGCTGAACATCAGCATCCAGCAGGAGAATTATAGAAAATCGAGCTACTCGAGTGGAAATGGGATCAGATTACAATGGATCTCATTGTCGGACTGCCAAGGACATCCAGTGGAAATGATGCAATCCGCGTGATTGTAGACCGATTGACGAAATCAGCCAGATTCCTAGCCATAAAGATCAGCTACTCGGCGGAACGACTAACAGAAATTTATGTAGCTCAGAACGTAAGGTTGCACGGAGTGCTGAAATCGATTTTCTCAAATCACGACGGATGCTTCACCTCCAGATTTTGGCAAAGCGTACAGACACTAGAGGACATGTTGAGAGCATGTGTCTTTGACTTCAAGGGAAATTAAGATAAAAAACTACCACTGATCGAGTTCTCGTACAACAACAGCTACCATTCCTCAATAGAGATGGTACCGTACGAGGCACTCTACGGAAGAAAATGTAGGTCCCCGGTCCATTGGCATGAGACCCGTGAGAAACATGTAACTAGCACAGACTTCGTCAGGGATATGACAGCAACCATGAAGCTGATACAGGAAAGCCTAGAAACAACACATAGCCTTCAGAAGAGCTATGCAGATAAGCATCGCAGACCTCTCGAGTTCTAAGTGGGAGACTCGGTCTTTCTCAAGGTGGCACCCATGAAGGGAATGATGTGCTTCGGGAAGAAGGGGAAACTCAGTCCTAGATACATAGGACCGTTCGAGATTATAGAGAGAATCAGGAACGTAGCCTACAGATTACCGCTTCCTTCCAAGTTAGCTTCAGTGCATAATGTCTTTCACATCTTAATGTTGAAGAAGTACGTGCCAGACAATTCACACGTCCTAAGACAGGAACCTGTCGAGGTGCATGCTGATCTGACTTATGAGGAGAAACCTATGCAGATTCTGGCCAGAGAGGAGAAAGTACTTAGAAATAAAGTTATACCGCTCGTAAAGGTATTGTGGTCGAATCATAATATAGAAGAAGCCATTTGGGAATGGGAAGAAGACTTCCCGGACTTGTTCTAATTTTCAAGGATGAAAATTTTGTAAGGGGGGTAGGTTGTGATGACCACCCTATACGTGTAAACCTGATTACTGTGTAATACATAATTTTATTTATAATGCGGTGTAAATTACCAATTAAATGCATTAAACGAGTATAGGATCATTTAATTATTATTCGTATAATGAAAGGGGCTACCGACAAGTACAATCGGTCTGTCTCGATATACGTGAAAATACACATAAGACAAGTCGTATCCAGAAAACGGCCCAAACAGCCATTTCTTGACATAGAATAGATGAACTAGTCATCGGTATGCTCAGGCTGGTCGTCTGAGCACAATAATGAAATCTTGCTTGATAAATATACCGTACCAAGAAAATAGCCGAGGTGACAATTTTCTTGACATGAAACTGGTGTATTTATAGTCAATAGGCCCAATCGTGTCAATTGGGCACAAAATATGAGGTTTTGTTTGAGAGACATGCAGTATCAAGAAAGGAGTCAAGACGACCTATTCTTAGCCTGAAACTGATATATTTAGATTCAGAACGTCGAAACTGGTCGGTTTAGCATAAAAGGTGATTTTCGGGTGGGAATCACACAGACACCAAAAACTGATCCAAACAACTTTGGATGGGCATAAAACTGTTAAAAATGGTTTTAGCATGCCCAAATTAGTTGGGATAGCCTGTGTCAGACATTTCGTGCAAAAAAGTTGTATTACGCGTGTGCGATGTCGATATAGTATAAGACGCAACCACAGTGCGAGAAATAAATAGTGAATAGTGACCAAGTGGGCTCATAGGCATTACAACCCAACCAAAAATATCTAGAAATAACTAGAATGAAAATCGGAAGCCATAGGTACAATTTCAGGTGAAAATTAGAACACTGTCAAGAAAGGATCGAAAATTACAGTAGAAAACTGGACTGCGAAGAAATCGACCCAGTTAGATTGTAACCATTCTAAAACTGGGTCCCATTAGATGGAAACTAGCTAGTTTGATTAGTTAGAAAACCCCATAAAGTAAGAATAAATAATGGGAAAATGGTATACCAAAAACCCTTAAACAAAAATTTATTTCCATCACCGTACATCACCATTTCACATCAATTTGATAAAAAATTGGCCTTGTTCTTCCCAAGGTGTGCGACATTATGGGGGGGTTGCACACATAAGAATTTGTCTCTTGGTTTAGACAAAATTTTGGGTTAATTTGGCTTGATTTAGTGAAGCTAATTGTGCTTAATTTTGCCTATAAATAGGTGTCACCTCCCTTGCCCTTCATTTCCTGTCTTTTAGCTCCCAAAAGCGTATTCTCCCTTCTCCTTGTAACCAAAAATCTGCCACTTTCCCCTTAGCCAAACACCAAAATTTTCATACAAAAACTCTTACACAAGGCTTGCTTACAAGGGTGCTTAGGAGTACATATCTTGGGGCTCATTCCGGTAAGGTCCTAGAACCAAATTTCATTTGTGGTTTAGTGTTATGTCTGGTTCGATATTAAGAGCAAAATTTTTGTATCCTTTCCTAGCTCACGTTGACCCCTCAACCCTTGGATCCCATGACTTTTTAGTCACTCAAGCCTAGCTCAGATTTGTGCTTGAACCGAAACACACAAGGTATAAATCGAAAACCTTACTTCTTTGTGGTTAGTTGTTTCTAAGTTTTTGATCAAGAAGTTTATGTGTATTTGTTTATGCAAATGGGTTATAATAAGTTTATTTTGAGCTTTTAGCCTTCCATTTTTAAGTTTGTAGTTGTGTGGTTATGTTTACATATTTTTACGACTGGTTTATGGATGAATGATGGATGGATGTGTTAGGGAAAAACTGAAAACAAATCTGTCCAGTTTTAGGGCCACAGATTTGGCTACTTTAGGACATGTTGTGGTCTATTTTCGAGAAAACATAAAACATAAAACTTTAAGAAAATTTCTTTACGAGCATTTTTGTGTAGAGCTCGGCCAAAAATGGCTCTAAGATAGGGTTATAAACTGTTTTTCAACCGGAGGTCAAAACTGGGGCCAAAATCCTGATTCTAGGAACAGCCTTAGATTTTCATTAAAATGACCCATTTAGGGTCCAAACCGGACTTCGGTTAAAACACAAAAGTTTTAGATCTCGATGAAACTGTAGGAAAATAAACCGGTAAAAACGTATCAGAGTGGCGCAGCGGAACAATAAAAATTTTTAGATCGTTAAATATCTCATGATGCCATATACAATAAATCAACAACAATTAAAACTCATACCTCAAGGACGCCAATATGCAGGAGGAGAATGACCGGAGGCTTCAACCAACTAGCCTTCTCTACTATTCTCCAATTCCCGAATGGCTGAGTGTGTGGGCACTCTGAACCTCGATCGGTATGCTAGCACTGCTAGTCTTCTTCCGACCACCCAGATCTCTAAAGAACTTTATTGTCACGATGAGCTGTGCAACAATAAGCCTGCTCACCTGAGAGTCTGTGGTCTGAGAGAACTGGAGTGGCAGGACCTCTATTTATAGACCTGCATGAGGTGATTCTCTGAATTCGAATTGGACTAGGAAAAGATTTTCTCCCTTATCCAAACCAAAAAAAATCCGAATTTTCCAAGGGAGAATCTCCACAATTAAATTCGGTTTACCTAGGATAAATCCAATCCAAATCTAAACAAGATTTTAACTAGAATTTTATCTCCCTTTTTCAACCAAAAAATCTGAAATCTTTAGGAGAAAATCTTCTCCAAATTTTTGGCCACTTTTAGGATAAGGAAGAATCAAAATTCCACTAGGATTTTTCAAGCTAAATCTCATCTAAACCTTATCCAAAAATAACCGAATTTCCTAGGATTTAGGCTCCAAAATTTTGGCCACTTTTAGGGAGTAAAGAGAATCCAAATTCAACTAGGATTGAAGCTTGAATTTACCCTTGAATCTTATCCACAAAAACCGAATTTTCCATTGAGGATTATCCTCAAAAAATTCGCCCACTTTTGTTGGGATTTGGATTCAAAATTCAAGTAGGATTCTAACAAGATTATCCTCTCCAAATCCAACTCAAATTCGAATTTCAAACCTTGTGGATTTTCCGCAAAAATTCGAATCCTACTTGGACTGTGATTCAAAATTTGAATTTCAAATTTCAAATTCAAATTTCAAATTCAAATTTCAAATTTCAAATTTCAAATTTCAAATTTCAAATTTAAATTTCAAATTCAAATTTCAAATTCGAATTTCAAATTCAAATTTCAAATTCAAATTTCAAATTCAAAATTCAAATTTCAAATTTCAAAATTCAAATTTCAAATTCCACAAAACGGTTGTGTTTCATATTCTTGTTCTCATGGATAATTTTCTACAACTCCAATCCAATCTCAAATAAAATCATGGCAACTTTATTTGGAGTTCGAATAATTGTGTACTCTATTATCCAAAACAAAATCTGAATCCAACCGGAGAGAATCTTGTCTACCATCCTAATCCTGTGTCATCACCATCCATGCATAAAAAACTAGCCTATAGCATACACAAATCAATTTGCCAAACGTTAAGGAATTATGTGGAGCTAGTAGAGGGACTGATTGGACATATATAATCGGGCTCCCGTGATTCCATATGATCATCATTCTGTACCGAACAACTCAATCATATGATCACTAATTTCAGAGTCACACCACTATAAACCTGAAACTGAACTCCCAATTATATACCGTATTACGTAAGCCTGTGACGAGCTACCATCCAATGACCTTGTCATATATGCAAAACCCTCATATGATATCCATGATCAGCCTTAGGTCAAAGTCCGTTTAATCCTACTGATCAGGCTATCTTAAAGTTCCATTATACTACCGAATCAAGAAAATGATTATTCACCATATGTGAATAAGAAGTCATCCGCCCAGCAGACGACCCAAGGCCTTGTCCATTTTCACATTCAGTATAATGCCTTTAAGAGGATACCTTTAACTCCTCAGAGCTATGATTCCGATATCTGCAAACAAACCCTTCATCGTATACAAGTCATGCACCCAACGAACCGGTCTATAAGCTTACTACCTCTGAGACGCTTTAGCCATTGGAACATCAAAGTACACAAGTCATATACATGAAGTAGTTCATTTACTCAGGATTAAGGTTATTGCACAATGAACGTCAAAAGCAGATTGATCCACTCATAGCGGACTACGTAGATCAATCACGCTTTAGTCCCGGTCTAATATGTCACCTCCAAGCAACATATCCATGTCTCTACTTGGGAGTCCAGCTCCAGATAGTCAAGACAGACCGTCCCCTCCAAGGCTTTAGACAACATAATAGTCTTAACATGAGTTAGATGCTCGGTCTAACCCCATAGACTACAGACCATAGTTTAGACTGCTAACTTTAGAACATTGTCTTCTTGCATACAAAAATCCATTGCATGCAACGTTCTAACAGTTTTAACACAAGCAGTCAGTGAGCCATATTTGCTTACATTTACTTTAACATGTAAATAAGACGAGGACAGATAGCAATGTAATGAATAACCTCTAAGTATAATTTTATTATCCAGTTCAAAATGAATACATCAAAATGTCTCTAATACTTAGGGCATTTCCTAACAATCTCCCACTTGCCCTAAGCCAGTAGATGTGCCATGTGACGCATCCCCATCGCCTCTACATGCCTCTCAAAGCTTCTAGCTACCAAAGTCTTAGTAAAGGGATCAGCGATGTTGTCCTCGGACGCGATCTTACAAACATCCACTTGTCCTGTCTCCACATGCCCTCTAATGTCGACTTCCTCAAATCCTCACAAGTCTGGAAGTCTGAGTCCGTGTATCCTACGGGTGTTAGGTCCCCTCCAGAATACACTAGCATATAATCACTCGTTCTCTTAAGATACTTGAGTATATACTTTACTACTTGCCAGTGCTTGGTTCCAGGATTCGCTTGATATCGACTCACCATACCTACTGCAAAACAAATGTCTGGGCGAGTGCAAAGCATAGCGTACATAAGGCTACCCACAGCGGATGCATAAGGGACCTTACTCATACGCTCTCTTTCTTCCGATGTCTTGGGACAGTCATCCAATGAAAGAGTTAAACCGGCAATAGAAGGTTGTGAGCCTTTCTTTGCCTCTTGCATTGCATATTTGTCAATTATTTTATCTATGTATGAAGCTTGGGATAACGCTATCATTTTGTTCTTTCGATCTCTGAAGAGACGAATGCCTAGAACATAATTAGCTTCTCCCAAGTCCTTCATGTTAAACTGTTGGCGTAACCAAAGCTTGACCGATGATAAGTTCCCTACATCATTCCCAATGAGTAGTATATCATCGACATAGAGTATCAGAAAGACCACTTTTCCATCCTTAATACGTTTATAAACACAAGGTTCATCAACATTCTGCTCAAAACCAAATGTCTTAATCGCTTGATCAAACCTCTGGTTCCATGAGCGGGATGCCTGCTTTAATCCATAAATGGATCTAAGCAACTTGCACACTTTCTTATCTTGGCCTTTTGCTACGAACCCTTCGGGCTGTATCATATAGATACACTCTTCAAGATGGCCATTCAAGAATGCCGTCTTGATATCCATTTGCCAGATCTCGTAATCGAGAGCCGCAGCAATGGACAGAAGAATACGGATAGACTTCAGCATAGCAACAGGCGAAAAGGTTTCCTCGTAATCGATTCCAGCCTTTTGCGTGTATCCCTTTGCAACCAGTCTAGCTTTGAAAGTTTCCACTCTCCCTTCCGCATCCTTCTTTCTTTTGTAGACCCATTTGCATCCAATGGGTTTTATCCCATCCGGCAAATCTACAAGTTCCCAAACAGAGTTGGATTTCATAAAATCCATCTCATTGTTCATAGCCTATTTCCAAGATCTAGAATCAACATCCTTTATAGCTTCATCATATGTGACCGGATCTTCCTCATGCTCATGAGCCTCGGCCTGGTATACCTCAGCATCATACATAAAGAAATTAGGTTTCTTAGAAACCCTCCCACTACGACGAGGCACCCTAAATTGTTGATCGTCTGCAGGTCTTTCACTGGAACTCGGACTTGCGTCCAAGACCGAAATCTATGGAGCAGTTCTTTCACCCGATAACTCCTCTAGCACCACTTTGCTTCGAGGCTTAAAGTCATTCATGTGACTTTCCTCCAAGAATGTCGCATGGGTTGAGACAATGACCTTTTGTTCCTTCGGGTTATAGAACAGACCTCCTTTAGTTCCCTTTGGATACCCTACAAACATGCACAATTCTGATCTTGGTTCCAACTTCTTCGCATCCCCATCCAGTACATGTGCCGGGCAGCCCCATATTCTCATATGTCCAAGGGAGGGCTTCCTGCCACGCCACAATTCATACGGAGTTCTAGGAATTGATTTGCTCGGAACCTGGTTCAGAATATAGCACGCCGTTTGTAAAGCATGTCCCCAAAATGATAATGGCAGCGTTGAGTAACTCATCATGGACCGTACCATATCCAATAAGGTCCTGTTTCTCCTTTCGGCTACACCATTCTGTTGTGGAGTACCAGGTGCAGTCAATTAGGATAATATCCCATTCTCTACAAGATGTCCTAGAAATTCATCGGAGAGGTATTCGCCACCTCGATCAGATCGAAGTGTCTTTATGGATTTATCCAATTGTTTTTCCACTTCCGCACGATACTCTTTGAACTTGTCAAAGGTTTCGCTCTTGCGGTGCATCAGATACACATATCCATACCTCGAGTAATCATCTATGAAAGAGACATAGTACTCGAACCCTCCTCGTGCTGTGACGTTCATGGGGTCACATACGTCAGTGTGCACAATTTCTAAGAGCTCCTGTGCCCTTGTACCCTTAGCTCCAAAAGACCTCTTAGTCATCTTACCCTCTAGACAAGACTCACATTGGGGAAGTCGTACCTCCTCCAGAGATTCCAGAGGACCGTCTTTCACCGATCTTTGAATCCTATCCTGATTAATATGACCAAGTCTTAAATGCCAAAGATACGCCTTGTTAGAGTGAGAAACTTTCAACCTTTTAGAGTTATCAATTAATTCAGTGTCTAGCAGTGAGTACATCTTTGGTCTGATCAAATATAGGTTTCCATCCATCCATCCAGAACAGATAAAAGACTTATTTCTACGAATATCAACTCTTTTACTAAAAGAAACTGAATAAGAATCCTTTATTAAACAAGCTACCGATATAAGGTTCCTCCTAAAATTAGGAACATAAAAACAGTCTTTCAATAAAATAAACCTAAATTGATCAAAATAAAGATGAACGTCTCCCACTGCCTCAGCTACCACAAAGCTACCATCTCCAGTCCGCAACGAGAGGCTCCTATCATGTAGACTTCTCGTTTCCACGAACCCCTGCATAGAAACACAAACATGATTAGTGGCGCCCGAATCAATGACCCAAGTGTCTTTCGATTCTTCCACCAAACACGCTTCTAGGTAATGAAGTTCCTTACCTTCCTTGTCCTTGGAGGCTAGGAATTCCCGGCAAGCCTTCTTGAAGTGACCTACCTTCCCACAGTGGAAGCATTTGGACTTTTTAGGGTCCTTCGGCTTCTTGTTCTTCTTCTTCTTCTTCCCGTCCGAGACAGGAGGATTAGAAGAACTGGAAGCCACTTGCTTCTTATTTGGCCTCTTCCTCTTCCGTGAGGGATTGGAAGATTCCGCCAAATTGGCCTCTCCTTTAGGTCGGACCACATCCTCATCCCTGATCATCCGCTCATAAGCCTGTAGTTGCTTCATGAGCTCGGTAAGTCCTAACTCCTTTGTCGCCAGATTGTATGCGGCCTTAAACCCCGCAAAATCTTTAGATAGAGTCTTGAACACCATCTCGATCTGGGTGTTATAGTCCAACTCAGCACCATTCTCGGCAGCCTCAGCGAAGAATCCCATTAGAGTGATCATATGGTCCTTCACCGGAGCACCCGCCTTTTGCTTGGAGTTCATAATGCTGGTGATAGCGGACTGTCGAGCCAATTTTTCTTGGCCTCCGAACATGTCCTCCAGATTTTCCATGATCTCCCCAGCAACTTGATAAGTCTCATGCTGCTTTTGTAAAGCACTCGTCATGCTAGCAAGGATGTAGCATCGAGCTATCTCATTGGATTCTCTCCAACGATTATAGGCAACCGGGATCTCCTCAAGTGGTGTGTCAGGTTTGGGCCCAGGTGGGCATGGTTCGTCCAGTACGAACTTGTGTCTCTCGCAGCTGAGAACTATTAATAGATTTCTTTTCCAATCTTTATAATTGTCGCCATTCAACTTATTTTCAGTAAGTATCGAAATGAGGGGTGTCGGTGACATTTTGAACTGAAATAAAATTATACTAGACATCATTACAAAGCCCAAGCAAATATGCAGATAATTTAGCAAATAAAAACATACAAGTATGTTCCTACATGAAACTTGAAAAAACATGTAGCATTGCAACGGTAATTCTCAGCACCTATTGCCCCAAGCCACCGAGGGGTGGTCATGAGAACAAATAGCCGGAACATGGACCCTGTCTAATTAATATATGTTACCTTAAATCCTCCAAGGTTAAGACATATATTAATAACCGCTTATTTGGCCACCAGTTTAGTTAACAGAGCTTCTAGGGAAGGTTAATAACTAAATGAGTCTTGAGTGTATAACCATTGTTTACGTAGCCCGATCCACGTCCTACCAAGCCACCGAGGGGTGGTCATGAATAGGATCGCACCCGAACACGTTTTCCACATAGGAGATCCAATCTAGTATACCGGCGGCGGTAAACACCTACCGAGGGGTGTGGTCAGGTCAGAACTGACGCGAGGCGTTACCATGCTTTCACATATGGATCAACAATGGAGGCCGTGGGTTTTGTTTGAAACCCTCTCCCACTCAATATTTTGAAAAACATGCAAGTTTTGACAAATTATGTATGATCAATATAGTATGAGCGGCACTCACCTATCCTATATGACATGTTATCAAATATGCATACAAAACATCCATCAATACATATTTATACATCCATGACATATCACAGAAAAATAATTGACAGAATAACCAAGCCATGGTTCCATCCTAGAACAAAGAAAATAAAGATTACAAAATTCCATCCAAAGCATTCTTTGGGTCTTGAATTTTGTTCCGTCTTCTTGTATCCATCTTTATGTAGCCTCTCCATTTATTTCTCATCCCAAGAATTATTTAAAATTTAAATCTCCCAAAATTTAAATTTCAAATTCAAATTCCAAATTTGAATTTCAAATTTAAATTTCAAATTTGAATTTTAAACAATTTTAATCACCATGTGTAATAATATTTAATTTCAAAAATTTCAAATTTTTAATTACATATTTTTAAACATGATTTAAAATTAAATCTCAAATTTAAAAATCAAAATTTTCGAATTTTGGACCGCCGCACCGCCGCCTGTGAAGGTGGCAGCCGCCGTGGGCAGCCACCAACCCCGGAGGGGCTGGCAGCCCACGGCCGCCCCTTGTGCAGCCTGCCGGGCTGCAGGCCAAGCCTGCAGCACCAGGCTGCACGCCCAGACTGGGCGCAGCAGCTGGCAGGCTGCAAGCAGCGCCTGCAGCCAGTGGCTGCACGCCCAGGCTGCGGCCAGCCTTGGGCAGGCTGCGCCACCCTCGGCTGCAGGCCAAGCTTGCGACCGTGGGTGATGCTTGCCTGCATAGGGGCTGCCGCAGCCCCATCCTGCCCGAGGGCAGGGGCTGCAGCCCCACCAAGGCCCGTCGGCCTATTCCGAGGGGTCGTGTCTCGATTTTCGTGCCATATTCCAATTTACCTATTAGGATCTCCAAAAATTAATTTGAATCCCAATTAATATTGAAATTTTCCACACAATCAAAATTTCAACCTTTAAATCAAATTTAACTTTTGGAAAAAATAAATTACGGTCTTCAATCTTCAATCTCCTCCAAGAATAATTACATAAAAAATTCTAAACCGTTTCCGGTGTATAAAAATTCTAACCATAAATATTCTAAGAGACAAAAATTAAAATCCATGGGAAAAACACAGTGTTAATAAACTGCTCCCATGGTTACATAAAAAATTCCTAGATACAATTTTTCTAAATTCTAAGGAACCATAACCGGTATAAACAAGCATGCTTATAATAATTCAAAAAATTAAAATAACCACATACTTTATACATAATACATGATAACAACATAAAGGAACCCTAGAATGCCACTCTCTAAATATCAAATCCATACATAAATAAAAAGACTAAGTAATTGTCTAATTTATGTGCATGGCATAGTAATGAGATGGCTCTGATACCAATTGTAGGAAAATAAACCGGTAAAAACGTATCAGAGTGGCGCAGCGGAACAATAAAAATTTTTAGATCGTTAAATATCTCATGATGCCATATACAATAAATCAACAACAATTAAAACTCATACCTCAAGGACGCCAATATGCAGGAGGAGAATGACCGGAGGCTTCAACCAACTAGCCTTCTCTACTATTCTCCAATTCCCGAATGGCTGAGTGTGCGGGCACTCTGAACCTCGATCGGTATGCTAGCACTGCTAGTCTTCTTCCGACCACCCAGATCTGTAAAGAACTTTATTGTCACGATGAGCTGTGCAACAATAAGCCTGCTCACCTGAGAGTCTGTGGTCTGAGAGAACTGGAGTGGCAGGACCTCTATTTATAGACCTGCATGAGGTGATTCTATGAATTCGAATTGGACTAGGAAAAGATTTTCTCCCTTATCCAAACCAAAAAAAATCCGAATTTTCCAAGGGAGAATCTCCACAATTAAATTCGGTTTTCCTAGGATAAATCCAATCCAAATCTAAACAAGATTTTAACTAGAATTTTATCTCCCTTTTTCAACCAAAAAATCCGAAATCTTTAGGAGAAAATCTTCTCCAAATTTTCGGCCACTTTTAGGATAAGGAAGAATCAAAATTCCACTAGGATTTTTCAAGCTAAATCTCATCTAAACCTTATCCAAAAATAACCGAATTTCCTAGGATTTAGGCTCCAAAATTTCGGCCACTTTTAGGGAGTAAAGAGAATCCAAATTCAACTAGGATTGAAGCTTGAATTTACCCTTGAATCTTATCCACAAAAACCGAATTTTCCATTGAGGATTATCCTCAAAAAATTCGCCCACTTTTGTTGGGATTTGGATTCAAAATTCAAGTAGGATTCTAACAAGATTATCCTCTCCAAATCCAACTCAAATTCGAATTTCAAACCTTGTGGATTTTCCACAAAAATTCGAATCCTACTTGGACTGTGATTCAAAATTTGAATTTCAAATTTCAAATTCAAATTTCAAATTCAAATTTCAAATTTCAAATTTCAAATTTCAAATTTAAATTTCAAATTCAAATTTCAAATTCGAATTTCAAATTCAAATTTCAAATTCAAATTTCAAATTCAAAATTCAAATTTCAAATTTCAAAATTCAAATTTCAAATTCCACAAAACGGTTGTGTTTCATATTCTTGTTCTCATGGATAATTTTCTACAACTCCAATCCAATCTCAAATAAAATCATGGCAAGTTTATTTGGAGTTCGAATAATTGTGTACTCTATTATCCAAAACAAAATCTGAATCCAACCGGAGAGAATCTTGTCTACCATCCTAATCCTGTGTCATCACCATCCATGCATAAAAAACTAGCCTATAGCATACACAAATCAATTTGCCAAACGTTAAGGAATTATGTGGAGCTAGTAGAGGGACTGATTGGACATATATAATCGGGCTCCCGTGATTCCATATGATCATCATTCTGTACCGAACAACTCAATCATATGATCACTAATTTCAGAGTCACACCACTATAAACCTGAAACTGAACTCCCAATTATATACCGTATTACGTAAGCCTGTGACGAGCTACCATCCAATGACCTTGTCATATATGCAAAACCCTCATATGATATCCATGATCAGCCTTAGGTCAAAGTCCGTTTAATCCTACTGATCAGGCTATCTTAAAGTTCCATTATACTACCGAATCAAGAAAATGATTATTCACCATATGTGAATAAGAAGTCATCCGCCCAGCAGACGACCTAAGGCCTTGTCCATTTTCACATTCAGTATAATGCCTTTAAGAGGATACCTTTAACTCCTCAGAGCTATGATTCCGATATCTGCAAACAAACCCTTCATCGTATACAAGTCATGCACCCAACGAACCGGTCTATAAGCTTACTACCTCTGAGACGCTTTAGCCATTGGAACATCAAAGTACACAAGTCATATACATGAAGTAGTTCATTTACTCAGGATTAAGGTTATTGCACAATGAACGTCAAAAGCAGATTGATCCACTCATAGCGGACTACGTAGATCAATCACGCTTTAGTCCCGGTCTAATATGTCACCTCCAAGCAACATATCCATGTCTCTACTTGGGAGTCCAGCTCCAGACAGTCAAGACAGACCGTCCCCTCCAATGCTTTAGACAACATAATAGTCTTAACATGAGTTAGATGCTCGGTCTAACCCCATAGACTACAGACCATAGTTTGGACTGCTAACTTTAGAACATTGTCTTCTTGCATACAAAAATCCATTGCATGCAACGTTCTAACAGTTTTAACACAAGCAGTCAGTGAGCCATATTTGCTTACATTTACTTTAACATGTAAATAAGACGAGAACAGATAGCAATGTAATGAATAACCTCTAAGTATAATTTTATTATCCAGTTCAAAATGAATACATCAAAATGTCTCTAATACTTAGGGCATTTCCTAACAGAAACCTTAAAACTGACGCTCGAGGGTTTCAAAAATTCAGCCATTTCGGGCCCCAAACAGACCTGTTTTAAAAAGTGCAGAAAACTAGGGATTTTCATAAAACATTGGCCACGGGTTTTTATGATTTCGGACCCCTTGGAGGTCAAACCGAGCTCCAAGATGTTCATCAGAGTTGTTATCTCGTCGAGGCAAAAAATTTTTCATTCGCCATTTTTATAAATGAAATCGCTTCGGATAAGTTTTAAGTGATTTTTCGAGAAAGGGTTCAAAAACCCCCTTAACAAATGAACACCAAAATGTGTTCTCCATTTTGAAAATGAAAATCGATTTTTGTAAAAATGCCCCCACCTTCCAATGGGGTGCTAAGCGGTCAATTTTAAAGAATTATGTTGCCCAAAAATCTTGCAAAGTTTTTTAGAACGTTTTTTGTAAAACTGGTGAAGTAGCCCGGTTAGCTACCAAGCAAAACTATAAAGTACCCAGATAGATGACTAGCCCAACTAGTCAATAGGCCCAATGTGAGGAACCCGGTAGCGGACTAACTGGTTAAATAGTCCAAATGCTAGGTAACCCGATAGGTTACACGGTCCATGTGCTAGGTAACCCAATGGGTTACACAATCCAATACGCAAAAAAGCCCAATGGGCACTGTTGGCAAAACACGAGGTGACCAGTCAGTAGACTGGCCGGTCAACCAGTCAAAGATCAATTTTGAATGTGAAGGTGAAATACGTCGATTAACTTGTCAAGTAAATGAATTAATCAGTCTCGTTAGACACCAGTACTATCAAAGTAGAACAGCTAGGTAGCGAGGGGCATCAATAACCTATAATAGTAAGAAGTTATAGTTGCTAACGATCGAAGTGACTTAAAAATGAATATTAACGACAATGCATTATGATTACAGGACGTTACCTGTAAGTGCAACAAGGCGAAGTACAAACTGTTGGCTAACAAGTAAGTACAATTCTGCCTACAGTATGAACGAAAATAAACTTAAAATGGTTGCTTAAATTATGTTAAGTATTGCAATATGGTGTACTTGTTGCATGACATACAAGAGGTTCATAATCGTGTAGATTAGTGAACATCATAAACTTGTCACATGACACATAGGAAGTTCATAATCGCGTAGATTAATGAACATCATAAGATAAGGTGCCGTTACAACCCCATCGAGGTATGATTTGGGGATGAGCCCAGATGGGCATTAGGCATGTTGATAATAGTACTCACAATCAATAACTGTGTAATCAGATTAAGGGTATCAGTATAATGGACCAAGTCGAGTCCATGAAGAAAATGAGTATGAATAAATGGGGCAAATGGCCCACGAGCAAAAAGCTCTCTATGGTCATGGTGAATCCGATGATTTGCACACCATAGTACTGACACCAGGGCCCTTCAGATAAGAAAAGATAAATAATAATGAAGCATAATTTGAGCATAACCGGTTCATGTATTGTTCACGGTATGCATTAGTTTTAAGCATAGTATGCTTCCCAAGTGCATGACATAATATGATGTGTTTCTCATGCTACATGATGTGATTGAATAACTTGCACTCTGTGAGATGCTATATGATATGTTCCCATGTTCTGTGTATGTTGTAATGCGTGATACGTGTGATATATGATTTATGGTTTACTATGCCACTGTCTATGGCTTATGTTTTAAATCCGATTTTGCAGATGATACGTTGTACTTACTGGGCATTAAAGCTCACATAGTATGTTCATGCTGTAGGTAAGAGACTTACAAGTTAAACACTGCTGGGCGATGATGGCGGCAGGGCGGATTTAAGGGTGAGGTTGTGGATACCACCACCAGAGTCTACTTCTGCAAATTATTTTGAGAGTTTATTTTATAAATAGTAATTTAACAGTTTGGCATATTGTGTATGTATATGTTAATCCAAATTGTACTAAGATCTTTGTATGGTTTTAAGTATAAGTATGTAGTATGTAGTTTGGTAAACACACTATTAAAAAAAATCCCTAAATTTTGGCTATTTACAAGTAATAGTTTTCAAACAAGATAAGTAAGACAAGTATTTTCAGTGACGGTTTATGCCACCAGGGCACAGGTCGTCACAATATTAGTTCATTGTAGTGCATAGCATATGTTAGAACTGTGTCATTAGACATTAGCTGTAGTCTCTCAGCCCAATGAACAAATTCTCATATATCTGTAACTCTAGGGAACTTAGGTAGTTTCACTTTCCCACTTGCCCATAAAGAATAACTGGAGCTGATGCTAAACTCCCCTCAGAGATTTGCTCAATCATGGTATGGCGAAACTTGACCCAGTTAAGAGCTCATCCTGGTCATAAGAATCCTAATACATACGAGAGTATCTTCCTGAGAGATATCAATAGCCCACATGACTCAGTTATCCTGATCAATGGCGGACAATTGGGGAATCACTTTGGTAGCTTGAAACCAATCCTGATATTCTCATGGAGTGTAGGAGTACTGCTTACCACTCAAAACTTAGTGGACAACTAGTTCTGAAGATCGGTACAACTCGGGCAGTAATCCATGTTCCTACTCTGAGTAGTTCTTTAGCACTGCACGGTCGTGATTTTCATATAGTGATCTTAGCATTTCTTCTGACTCTTTCTTTTTCAGTCGGTACCAAATCTAGACAAGATTGAGCCAACTGCTCAATCTTCCTGACTACCTCCATAACAGTTGTGCTACCTTAGTGCTGGTTGTTGAATTTGTCTTGCTACTCTGCTGGTGCTTCTTTATTAAAGTACATCTCTTTGAATTCCTCAGTGAAGTCGCTCCGGCTCATCTTACTAACGTTCCTTCTGATCACTGTTGTCTTCTACTATTGATGCGCTTCCTTCCTCAGGGCAAAGGATGCGTACATCCCCTTCTCTCTATCTACCAGTCCCTTAAAATCCAAGAATACTTGGAGATCTGTTAGCCAGTCATTGGCTTCTATGGGGTGATGGTTCCTTTTGAACTCTGGTGCTTTAATGCACCGGAATCTCTCGTATAAGTTGCCTTCCTTAAGAACTGGCTGAGGTAAATTTGCTGCTACGGGGGCAGCCACTGCTGAGGTTGTTGGTGGTGGTGCAAGAAATTCCCACCCTCGTGAAACTCCCTGGATAGGGGGAGTTGCTCACTCCCTTAAAGTCTCTGAGGTTGCTGAAGCCTCCTGGGCTAGCACTGCTGCTGCCTGTGGTGCCCGGGGTTTGCTAGCCCAGCTGTTTCGTAACCTGGTATAGTTCACGCTATTGGTTCCCTATCATTTCTCGCATAGGTGCAAGTTCTGCTATCAACTCATCCTTTCAGGATGCCTGGGTTGTTTGCATAAGCATTCTAACCATGATGTCTTTCGAACTCTATCATATAGTAGAAAAGAAATTATAAGTCTTTTTATCTCCATACTAGAAGATCACATCACCCATCATCATCCTTCTTACTCAACTATCATGGATATGTATATATGTACATATACACTATATCTTTCTCTTTTTTATACTGTGATGTTCAATATACTTTGCCATATCGTATTAAGACATCACCTGAGTGTCAGGATTCGTCCTGCACTTATCGTCACACTATGGTTATGGGTGGAAAATCATATCTAGGCCCTTGGGCAAAATTATACTACTTCTCATAACATATTCACAAAAATACGTACAAACTTCTAGTCTGATGGGAGTGACATGCACTTCCCAGTATATAATCCAAAAAGGATATTTTAGGCTAAGTCTAGTAGGAAAAACTACTGCTTCCCCTTATGTATATACATGGGTGGAAAGATCAGCTAAAATAGTTACTACTATTCTGAGGATAGTCCCGACCCTGCATCGGAGATCTCCTCATCGTCACTCTCATCGAGGGGGAAACTCCTCTGGTCCTCCTAATTTTGGCATAGACTCTCCCTTAGTTGTCTAGAGCTTCCTGTCTACCTTGTGTGATCGAAGGACCTTCGATCCTGGTCTGGATAGCATGAAGTTGGTTGTTTGCAGAACGAGCTTAGTTATGTTGATTCTACAGATTAGAATAACAGTTTTTAGCAGGCTGACCTTCCTTGCCACAGATGAAACAGCCACTCGTCCCTAACTTGCATTCCCCTGGGTGCCTTCTTCCATATTTTGGGCATGTCGGGCGTTTGTTGCCGTCTCTGCCTTGTTGTTCTTCTTTTGAGGGAAATTCTTCTATAGATCTTGGTTGCCCAAGTTCCTCTTCCTCTTTTGGTTGTTGTGGGACTGCCTACTATTATGGCTGGTCCCTATATTCTGCCCTCTATGTAGTGACTTGGGATTTCGTTTCCCTCGAGCTTGCATAACTTGAGTTCTTTCCTTGATGGGCGGTGGCCTATAGTTGTTGAAAAGATTTCGACAGAAATCCTCCTAGTGTACAATCCGGTCTCTACCCCTACAATGCTGATCCCACAAGGCCATAACTGGTCCCTCCAGCCTGCTACTGGCCAAATCCACCTGTAGGTGAGGTGGGATATGGCAAGTTCGGAAGATGACTTCCATGCAGTGTCCAGAATGGAAGCTTGTGTGGACGACGACCATCGTATTAATCTAGTTGCATGTTGGCAAAAGCTAAACTTGCCTGATGATCTTCGTATAATTGGCAGGGGTCTATTGGAGCAGGTTCTACCAGTGCCGATTTTGCTAGTACGGGTTTTCCCGGTACCAGTTCCATTGGTACGGCCATGGCTGCCTACTATAACCCAAACGTTAACTTATGTACTAACACTGAAAAAAACAAAAACTAACTTACTTAGATAGATGAGGCAGGCATAAGGCGATGTGAGGTAAGGTGGCAGGATACTGCTCTAATACCAACTGTGACGACCTGTGCCCTGAGTAGCCCTGACTGTCACTTAAAACTTAAACTTACTTGAGAACTATTTTACTTTCTTAAAGAACAGTTGCTTAACTTATTTAGCTTGAAAACTATTACTTGAACTAACTTATTTAATAATATAATTTTTAGGGATTTTTTTATATATATGCGCATGTTTTTACTATTCATTTACATATTAACATATACCGTACAAGTATAATAAGGTCTGAGTGAAGCTGAGGTTAAATCATACATATATATTTATGAAATTTGTTTAACTAGTTACTACTCAAAAATATAATATTTACTCAATCCTATGTGGAATTCAAAACTTGCGGTGGTATCTACAACCTCACCCTTACATCTGCCTCTGCCACCATCACCGTCCATTGTGGTCTAAGCCATAGGTCACTTACCTACAGCATGAACACACACACTGTGAGTTTTATGCCCAGTAAGTATAGCATGTCGTCCACAAATAATGTTTAAATCATAATACATACTTAAAACATATAAGCATGTCATGTTCTTTTTCTTGAATCATATCATATACTGAATGCAAAACCAGAGCATCACACAGAACTAAAAACATAACAACAACATCTCATCACTAAATGAATAATAGAAAACATCATATACTGAATGCATATCTACTATAGATGGAAGCATGCTGTAACTATAACTAAGGCATATCGTGAACAATATATGAACCGATTATGCTCATGTTATGCTTCATTATTCTTATCTTTTCTTTACTTTGCTGAGGGCTCATTATTTATTATCTTTTCTTTAATTTGCTGAGAGCACTTTGCTAAGGGCTAATTATTCATTATCTTTTCTTTAATTTGCTGATCTTTTCTTTAATTTGCTGAGGCCACTTTGCTAAGGGCTCATTATTCATTATCTTTTCTTTAATTTGCTGAGGCCACTTTGCTGAGGGCTCCTTATTCATTATCTTATATCCTCATGCCATAAGCTCTACTAGGCTATCCCCTAATCTTACGTGATAGGGATCTAATGGCATCTAACTTATACTGGTTATCAATATACGCGATTGTGAACCTATAAATCTTCTATTATACTATGCAACAACCATACATGATTTGCATACTTAACAAAGAGTAAAATAACACTTTAAACTCATTTTTGCTCATGCTGTAGGTGGAGTTGTACTTACTTGTCAGCGCACAGTTTGTACTCTCGTCTTCATCACAATACAGGTACTTTCCTGTAATCATAACACATTTCGTTAACATTCGCTCTTAGGTCATTGTTGTCATTAGTGACTAATAAAACTCTATCGTTAGGTGATACCGATCCTTATTGGTACTAACTGCTCTCCTCTTGAGGTTTGATTTTCTAATTTCTAATTATGGTTAATTAATTTATTTTCCCAATAAATTAATTAACGTCACTCTTCCTCTTCCTATCTCAGGTTTGATTGGTTAACTGGCTAATCAACTCACCGGTTACCTTGCATGTTGACTGTTTAGCCTATCGGGTTACTTTTAGCGATTTAATCACCCCAAATTTTATATTTAGCTCACACCCGTCCGTCGGGTGATACTATTCCAATATAGGGGTCGTTTTCTTACATTTCAAGATTTCGAATGGGCGGTTTACTAATCCTCAAAATGTCCATCCTTCTTTTCCGGGCCTAGGTCACCAAGGGGGCTTGGGTTTTCATCTCGATCATATTTTTACTCCTCGTTTCCTAAAATACCCCGTCATGCCGTTTTAGAAATTTTAGCAACATTTTCGCTTAATTTTTAGGTTCCTGGCATTTAGAAAATGCCTCAAAACTATCTAACTAATTCTAAACTACCAAGTACTAAACCAGAGGCCTAATTTTTACGTAAAAACTCAACTTTTTACGTAAAAATATTCACATTTCCTCACATTTTCTTTTTCAATATTTCATCCATTTTTCTTACAATTCCTCAAGCCAATAATCCATAATTAATACATAATTATTCCAATAATAAAATGAGGAATAAAGGTATCAAAATCACTACCAAAATCGTTTCCATCGGCAATCAAAAGAGCTATTCGGTGTCGACTGCACAATCTTTGAATCATTGTTCTTCACTTTTAAAATTTTGATTTGCAAATCTGATGCAGCAGATGTGTCTGAAACATCGAAAATAGGTCAAAGGGCCAATCTTCAAATTTTCAAGTCCGGTGGCCGTTGACTGACATTGACCGCCATTGATCGATCGTTAACCAACGTTGACCGTGGCGGTGCGGGTGAAGGTGGACACCATCTTGAAGAGCTCGATGAGAGGAACCAAAATCTGGTGTCGATTTCTCGATTTGAGGCTCGAATCACTGAAAACTAACCCCCTAACAGTGGACGGCGGGGTGAGCTTTGATCTCCGCTGTGCCGTGGTGGTTTTGTGCAATTGAGTTAGGGCTTTTGCTCCCCATATTGTTCTGAGCATTTTGGGCTGGGCGGTGTCACTCACCTCCATCGGAATCGACGAGTTCGACGGCGCGACTTTGGACGGTGTGATCCGACGGCCGTTGAGGTGAAATGAGGCATGAGTTTTGTTCTACTCTTCACCATGAATCTTTTGGGACCAGAATCACCTTGATCGAAGGTCGGACAGCTGAGTTATGGCATCGAAAAATTTTCGCTCCTCCGGCGACTTTGGGCGGTGCGTGTGGCGTCCTCCGGCTGTGGTTCTGTCGCGTCTGTCCACCATTGGACTCAGCTCAGTGAGAGCTTTCCAATGGTACTGGCGATATCAAAAATGGACATCGTTTCCAGTAGTCAGTTATTGTTCATTTCGGTGGTGCAGGGAGAAAACGAGAGAGAAAGAAAAATATTTGGGGGGGGAGGGCCGAGCTTTTTACAAAAACCAAATTTCTCACCCTTTTATACTTTTTTTTTGGGGAAAATTTTAACATAGGCTATACTAACTAATTTAGGCATGCTGAACCCAAATATATCAGTTTTATATTCATTCGAGGTTATCTCGACTAGTTTTTCGATACTGCGATTTCATGGTCAAAAATTACTTTTTGTACTCAATTGACTAATTTGAGCATGCTGATTCTAAATATATCAGCTTTATTTCAAGAAAAGGTCATATTGACCAATTTCTTGATACTGTGGTTGTGCCTACACTATGTTGACACTGTGCATGCATAACAAGGCTGTTTCATGCGAAATTATAAACACAGTCTATTCGACTAATTTGGACGTACTGATTTCAAATTTATCAGTTTTACGTCCATCTAAGGTCGTCTAGACCAATTTTTGGGATCTGTGATCCCACCTCGAAAAACTTACTTTGCACTCAATTGACTAATTTGAGCGTACTGAGTCTAAATATATCAGTTTCGGAATGAGAAAAGGCCGCCTTGACCCCTTTCTCGATACTACGTATCTCTCAAACAAAATTGCATGTTTTGTGCTCAATTGACTAAATTGAGCCTGTTGATTGTAATTATATCAGTTTTATGTCAAATTAAGACCCTTTTGGCCATCAACCTAACACTGCGTATCTATTATTTACTATTCATTGTTCTATGTTTAACTGACTAGTCTAAGCGTTTTGACTCTGATTTTGTTAGTTTCTTGGCCAGAAGAGGTCATCTAGACATCTATCGGGGCAATTATCCCTGTTGTGCTCAGATGACTAGTCTGAGCATACTGATGACTAGCTCATCAGTTTTGTATCAAGAAATAGATATCTGGACCGGTTTCTTGATACTGCGTGTCTCACATGCACGCTCACATGTACTAAGGTGAGCCAATCTCACTCTCC
Organism: Antiaris toxicaria; assembly: GCA_035233585.1. Lineage (NCBI taxonomy): Eukaryota > Viridiplantae > Streptophyta > Magnoliopsida > Rosales > Moraceae > Antiaris > Antiaris toxicaria. The sequence continues at coordinate 30,112,708 of CP141154.1, forward strand.
GTTGCCCCTTCCACTGCATGAATAGTAATTAAACATTTCTGTACCCGTTTAATTCATTCAACTAGAAAAATTATGCTGGATTCATTAACTTAATTATTTATTACATAGTAATTAGGTTCCATGAACAGGGAGGTCATTACAGTTCTCGGTAGCCTCAGCAAAGAATCCCATAAGCGTAATCATATGGTCCTTTATCGGAGTACCTGCCTTCTACTTAGAGTTCATGATACTGGTAATAGCAGACTATCGAGCTAATTTTTCTTAGCCTCTGAACATGTCCTCTGAGTTCTCCATGATCTCCCTAACAACTTGATAAGTCTCATGCTACTTTTGTAAAGTACTCGTCATACTAGCAAGAATGTAGCACCAAGCTATCTCATTGGATTCTCTCTAGTATAGGCAACCGGGACCTCCTCAAGTGGTGTGTCAAGTTTGAGCCCAGGTGGGCATGGTTCGTCTAGTTCGAACTTGTGCCTCTTGCAGCTAAGAACTATCAGCATATTTCTTTTCCAGTCTTTATAATTATCGCTGTTTAGTTTATTTTTAGTAAGTATTAAAATGAGGGGTGTCGGTGACATTTTGAATTGAAATAAAATTATACTAGATATCATTACAAAGCCCAAGCAGATATAGAGAGAGTTTAGCAAATAAAACATGCAAGTATGTTCCGACATGAAACTTGAAAAAACATGTAGCATTGCAATGGTAATTCTTAGCATCTATTGTCCCAGGCCACCGAGGGGTGGTCATGAGATGTGATGCCCCGTGCCCTCAGTGATCCGGACCGTCACTAAAACTTGCTACTTTAAATAATATTTATACTTTCTTGCAATTGATACTTAAAGTTACTTAATTAGATACCATAATTTTAGAGATTTTTTTTGATTACGTATATATTTACTATTCACGTGTGTGTATATTAACGGCTACTATTCAAAAATACCACTTAACGATTACTATTTAAAAATACTATTTAATGATTACTATTTACAAATACTATTTAACGGTTACTGTTTAAAAATACTTTTTATCAGTTATTATTTGAAAAATACCACTTAACGGTTACTATTTAAAAATACTGTTTAACTATCATTATTCAAAAATACTATTTAACAATTACTATTCATAAGTACTGTTTACTCAAAAATTATGCGGAAGAATACTTGCGGTGTGTCCACAACCTCCCCTCACATCCGCCTCTGCCACCGTTATCGCCCATAGATGCTTAAGCCATAGGACGCTTACCTACAACATAAACATACTCCGTGAGCTTTACACCTAGTAAGTACAACATGTTAACTGCAAAACATGTTTAAACATAGTATATACTTAAAATCACATAAGCATGACATATACCATGCAACAAATCACATATCATCACATAACATGTCATTGAATATAAAACTTTACATACATTATGCATAATGGAATACATCATGTACTGAAATGCATTTTACTATAACTAGAAGCATGGTGAACTATAACTAATGCATGATCCAGTTATGTTCACTTATGCTTCAAACTTCTCTTTTTTTTTTTTTTTTCTTCTTGTCTATTTAGGGCCCATGGTCAGTACCGTGTGTGCACAGACCATCGGTAATGCCCATGGTTAAAAAGCCAGAGAACCATCGACAGATGCTCAACTTTCTGCTTTTATTTATCTTAAAAACCCTTTCGACTGAAAAGGCTGGTACGACACGCGTATAAATTTCCATCTTATTTATCTTTTCTAGCCACGTGCTTCTCCAAGCTATCCCTAATCCTAATCAGTAGGGACGTATGGCATCTAACATGATCTTTCACTAATCTACTTAATTGTGAAACTATATGCTCTTAAATATGCTGTGCATCAACGTGTGCATGGCATACATACTTAACATACTGTAAAAACATTATTTTAAATATATTTTGTTCATGCCGTAGGCGGAGTTGTACTTACTTAAATTACAAGCAAATGCGTACTCGTACTCACGCCTCTATCAGCTTACAGGTTACCACCTGTAATCAATAACATTTCTTATTAGCACCTTCGCTGAGCCACTAATATCGTTAATGACTATTACTTGTGTTTCTATGTAGTACCGAGACCCATCGATACCTTATTGGCCTACTTTGGGGATTTGGCATCTAACTCCTATCATTGTTTGATTAACTATTTTCTTGAAAGATAAATCACCGTTCCTCATAGTGTCGTTCAGAACATGGTCCTTGACTGGTTGTCAACCAGTCAACTGATTGGTTACCTCGTGTATTGGTAACTAGGTAGCCTATCGGGTTACTATGCATAAACTTGTTGTAGTAACCGGCCGGGTTACTTTGCTTATTTGGGTATGGCAACCTACTCGGCTAAACACACTGTTTTGTTTATTTAAGAAAATCGTTTTGGTTAACTTATAAAATTCTTGAAAAAATTACGTGTTTGGAACCTGTCCCCTTATTATCCCATTGAAAGGTGGGGGACATTTTTGTGAAAACCATGTTTATATTTTAAAGTGTTAAAACACATTTTTGAGGTTGCATTTTAAAGGTGGTTTTTGAACCACTTTTGAAAACTTTTTTGAAACTTGACCGAAACAACTTTGTTTGTAAATTCAGTGAACATGAAAGTTTTCGTCCTCGACGAGATGAATAAATCTTGTTCACCTTGGAGCTCAAATCTAACCCTAACCAGCCCTAATCTTACTAAACCCGTGGCTTATGTGCCCAGTTTTTACAAAAAAAAAAATCCCAGTTTTGTATTGTTTTGAAAACGGCTCTATTTAAGGCCTGAAAAGGTCAAATTTTTAAAACACACACAAGTTGTTCTCAAGGTCTCCATGAGATCTACAACTTTTGTGTTGAGCCCGAAGTCCTGTTCAGAATTTAAGTGGTCCATTTTTAATAAAACCCAAGACTAATTTCTGGGTTCAGATTTTGTTCCCAGTTTTGGGCACCGAGTGAAAACCACTCGAAAAACCTATCATCGTGTCATTTTTGGCCAAAGCCTATTTGACCCAAAAACGACTGTAACAAAATATCCTTAAAACACTATGTTTTACCACATCCTAAATTCAGAACTTAAAGGGGTTAAAATAGCCAAAATCCGTGGCCTTTTCTTAAGGATAAATTGTGTCCAATTACTAAAAACGTTCATGCTCTCATTTGCACACAACCATTCGTAAAAATAATGTAAACACAACCATAACTACAACCACATAAACTTAAAAATGAAAAGTTAAGGACTTAAAATAAACTTATTACAAACCATTTGCATAAACAAATACACATAAATGGCCTTGATCAAAATCTTAAAATCACTAAATTACCGGGGATAGGGTTTTCGGTTATTACCTTTGTGCTTTGAACCAAGCATGATTTTGAACCGAGACTTGATGACCAAAATGGCCATGGAAAACCAACGGAATAAGGGTCAATTTTGTGCTAGCAAAACACCAAAATAATTTCTCTTAGTATCAAACCAATCAACATCTACAAACCACAAAGATTGATTCGAAATCTTACCCTTAAAAGACTTAGAATGACTTGGATTTGAAGTCACCTAGCACAAACTTGAAGAGGTTGGCTTTTGGTAAATTTTTGGTATGATTTATGGCTTGAAAAATGGAGGCTTGGTGACTTAGAGGGGTCGGCAGTAGCTAGAGGGAAAGGGAGAATGAGTTGAAAATTTTTTGGAGGTGTATAAATAAAGGAACATAAGCTTAGGTATGGTCATCTTTTTTATAGGCAAACTCTAAGCAAGCTTAACCAACTTAAGCTTAATTAATCAAGCCAACTTTAGGCTAATTTGAGGACAAATTCCTACCCTTTTTTGCCCATTTCCATCGAATGGTGCAGCAGCCATTTAAGGGTGAAAAGATAAAAAAAATGTGTTGCTTGGAAGTGATGGAATTGGTGACATTGTTTAATATTTTGTGTCATAACCTAATCAATATTTTATTTGCCACTTTTTGGGTTTTTTAGCAGCTGAAAACTAGTTGGTTTTCCAGCTAGAGAACACAGTTTTGAGGCTAACAAAATTTATCTATGTTGCTCTCTTCGCAGTCCAGTTTTCTACTGCGGTTTTTGGTCCTTTTTTGGCAGTGTTCTAATTTTCATTCGGAAATCGGATTTTCTGAATCCAATTTTTATATTGATGATTTTTAGATGGTTTATACTATCTATGAGGCCATTCTACACAAATTTACTATTCATTTTTATATTGTGGTTGTGTCTACACTGTATTGTCCTTTCACACGCAAACCGAGGCGTTCTCAGGAAAAATTTAGACATGGTCTCTCTTGACTAATTCGGATATGCTGATTTCAATTTTATGAGTCTTATGTCCGTCTGAGGTCGTCTGGACCAATTTTCAGGATCTGTGTGATCCCACCTCGAAAAACGTGTCAGGTGCCCGATTAACTAATTTTGGCGTCCTAAGTCTAAATATATCAGTTTCGAGGCGAGTAAAGGTCACCTTGAGCCTCTTCCCGATACTGCGTATCTCCCAAACTAAAATTCACGTTTTATGCTCAATTGACCAGATTGAGCCTATTGACCATTAGTATATTAGTTTTAAGTCAAATTAAGGCCGTCTTGGCCACTGTGTTTTTCACTATTTACTATTCACAGTTTTCGGTCTAATTGACTAGTTTGAGCATTCTGGCTCCGATTTTGTTAGTTTCTATACGAGAGGAGGTTATCTAGACCAACTTCTCGATATTGTACCCCTGCTAGGGTTATTTATTGCTATTGTGCTCGGACGTTTGGTCTGAGCATTCTGGTGATTAGTTCACCAGTCTTGTATCAAGAAATGGTCGTCCAGAACAGTTTCTTGATACTGCGCATTCATACACTTATATACATATTAGAGTGGACCAGGTTCACTATCGATCGCCCCTTTCACTTAATCTATTCAACTATAAAATATACTGTATTTTCCAACTTAATTACCCATTACATAGCAATTAAGTCTCATACATTTTCGAGAGTCTGTATATCGGCTTTCTGCCCATTACACGGCCTTCTACACGGGTTCTTACACGGGTATGTACAAGGCAATACGGGCTTGTATACTCCGGACATGGGCGTGTACTAGTTGAAATTCCTCAACACGGCCCTGTTCTGAAACACGGCCTTTTACACATCTATTAACCAGAGCGGTACACAGCCATTTACATGGCTGTGTACCAGACTGTGTCACACTTATACGACCATGTTCACTCACACGGCCTTTCTTACTTATGCAATCCGATCGGTACACGGCTTCTGACACGGTCGTGTACCTAACCGTGTTTTGCAAATTTGTGCTTAATGACATCAAATTATTCCTCAATTTCTCATTAATTGAAATTCAGATTACAGGAATGGGGCAGTCCTTACATGAGACAAATAGCCGAAATATGGACCCCATCCAATTAATACATGTTGCCTTAAATCCTCCACGATTAAGACATATATTAATAACCATTTATTTTGATCACTAGTTTAGTTAACAGAGCTTCTAGGGAAGGTTAATAACTAAACGAGTCTTGAGTGTATAACTATTATTTACGTAGTCCGATTCATGTCCTACCAAGCCACCGAGGGGTAGTCATGAATAGAATTATGCCCGAACACGTTTTCCACATAGGAGATCCAACCTAGTATACCGGTGGTGGTAAACACCTACTGAAGGGTGTGGTCAGGGTAAAACTAACACGAGGCATTACCATACTTTCACATATGGATCAACAATGGAGGCCGTGAGTTTTGTTTGAAACCCTTTCCCACTCAATATTTTGTAAAACATACAAGTTTTGACAAATATATATGATCAATATAGTCTGAGTGGCATTCACCTATCCTATATGATATGTTATCAAATATGCATCCAAATCATCTATCAATACATATTCATTCATCCATGACATATCATAGAAAAAATAATTGACGGAAAAATAACCAAGCCATGGTCCCATCCTAGAATAAAGAAAATAAAGATTATAAAATTCCATCCAAGGCATTCTTTAGGTCTTGAACTTTGCTCCATCTTCTTGTATCCATATCCATGTAGCCTCTCCATTTATTTCTCATCCCAAGAATCATTTAAAATTCAAATTTCAAAAATTTAAATTTCAAATTTAAATTTCAAATTCATAATTTTAAACTATTTAAATTTCATGTGTAATAATATGTAATTTCAAAATTTTCAAATTTCAATTACATATTTTTAAACATGATTTGAAATTAAATCTCAAATTTAAAAATTAAAATTTTTACTTTTCAGCCCGTCGACCCATGGGCCTAGAGGCCCACAGCTGCTGTGGGCAACCCCAACCCCAGGGGGGCTGGCAGCCCTGTTGCGGTGCAAGCAGAGCCTGCAGCCATGGGTTGCACCCCCTAGGAGGTTGCAGTAGCCCGCCAAGCTGCAGGCAGCGCCTGCAGCCATGGGTTGCACACCCCAGGTGGGTGCAGTAGCCCGCCAAGCTACAGGCAGTGCTTACAGCCATAAGCTGCAGCCCAGGGCCTTGGCAGCCCCTGGAGGGGGGGGGGGGGGGGGGGATGGCCACCCCTAGTTGCAGGTAGAGCCTGCGGGTGTGGGTGGTCTAGCCCTGGACAGGGGCTGCCACAGTCCCATCCTGCCCGAGGGCAGGGGTTGCAACCCCACTAGAATGATGGCCTGTCCCGAGGGGTTGGTCCTCGATTTTCGTGTCATATTCCAATTTATCCATTAGGATCTCTAAAAAATTAATTTAAATCCTAATTAAATTGAAATTTTCCACACAAACAAAATTTCAATTTTCTAATTAAATTTAATTTTTTGGAAAAATAAATTATGGTCTTCAAACTTTAATCTCCTCCAATAATAAGTATATAAAATCTCCTAAATCATTTCCAGTATACAAAATTCTAATCATAAAAATTTTAAGAAACTAAAAATTAAAATTCATAAGAAAATTACAGTGATTATAAAACGCTCCCATGGTTACAAAAAAAATTCCTAGATACAATTTTTCTAAATTCTAAGGAACCATAATCGATATAAAATAAGCATGCTTATAAAAATTCAAAAATTAAAATAACCACATACTACATACATAATACATGATAATAACATAAAGGAATCCTAGAATGCCACTCTGTAAATATCAAATCTATACATAAATAAAAAGACTAACAAATTGTCTAATTTATGTACATGGCATAATCACGAGATGGCTCTGATACCAATTGTAGGAAAAAATTGGCAAAGATGCATTAGAGTGGTGCATCAGAATTACAAAAAATTTTTCAAGATCGTTAAATATCTCGTGATGCCATATCCAATAAACTAACAACAATAAAACTCATACCTCTAGAGGATGCCAACTGCAGGAGGATGACAGAGTGTGTGCCCACTCGGTTCCTCAACCGGTATGCTAGCACTGCTAGTCTTCTTCTGACCACCAAGATCTCTAAAGAACTTATTGTCACGGTAAGTTATGCAACAATAAGCCTGCTCACCTGAGAGTCTATGGTCTGAGAGAACTGGAGTGGTAGGACCCCTATTTATAGATTAGCATAAGGTGATCCCTTGAATTCGAATTGGACTCCAAGAAGATTTTCTCCCTATCTTTCCTCACAATATCTGAAATCCCTATAGGCCATAATCATAGGAAGATTCGGCCAACCTAGGGGATTTTGCATTCCAAATTCAAATAAGATTTTAACTTGAATTTTATCTCCTCATTATCTACTAAAACTGAATTTTCCCTAGGCCAAGAACAAGGCTAGATTCGGCCATCCAAGTGTGAGGAGAATCAAAATTCAAATAGGGTTTTCTAGCTTGAATTTTATCTCACCCTTATCCACATAAAACTGAATTCCCTTAGCCTTATCCACTAAGATTTTTGGCCATCATTGTGAGGGAGAGAATTAAAATCCAAATAGGATTGAAATTTGAAATTTTCACTCATCCTTATCCACATAAAATCCAAATTCTCCTAGGGATAAATCTCCCTAACAAATTCGGCCATTATCCAATAGGTTTAGGATTCAAAATTCAAGTAGAATTCAAACAAGATCTTCCTCTCCCTTATCCACTTAAATCTGAATTTTCCTTTGTGGATTTATCCACAACAAATTCGGTTATAACAAGATATTGTGATTCAAAAATTTGAATTCAAATTTCAAAGTTTAAATTTCAAAATTCAAACTTCAAATTCAAATTTCAAATTTAAATTTTGAATTTAAATTTCAAATTTCAAATTTTAAATTTAAATTTCGAATTCAAATTTCAAATTTCAAATTTCAAATTTAAATTTCAAATTCAAATATCAAATTTCAAATTTAAATTTCAAATTCAAATATCAAATTCGAATTTCAAATTTAAATTTCAAATTTCAAATATCAAATTTGAATTTCAAATTTAAATTTCAAACTCAAATTTCAAATTCAAAATTTAAATTTCACATTTCAAATTTCAAATTTCAAATTTCAAACTCTACAAAAAATTATATTTCAAATTTTGCCCTCATGGATAATTTTCTACAACTCCAATTCAAACTCAAATAAAATCATGACAACTTTATTTGGAATTCGAATAATTGTGTACTCTATTATCCAAAACAAAATCCAAATTCAACTGGAGAGAATCTTGTCTTCCATCTTTATCTTATGTCTACACCATCCATGCATAGTCAACTAGCCAATAAACATACACAGATCAATTTGCCATTCGTTAAGGAATTATGTAGAGCTAGTAGAGGGACCAATTGGACATATATAATCGGGCTCCTATGATTCCATATGGTCATCATTCTGCACTGAATAACTCAATTATATGATCACTAATTTCAGAGTCACACCACTATAAACCTGAAACTAAACTCCCAATTATATATCGTCTTATGAAAGCCTGTGACAAGCTATTGCCCAATGATCTAGTCATGTATGCAAAACCCTCATATGATATCCATGATTAGCCTTAGGTCAAAGTCCGTTCAACCTACTAATCAGGCTATCTCAAAGTTCCATTATACTACCGAATAAGAAAATAACTATTCACCATATGTGAATAAGAAGTCATCCACCTAGCAAACGACCTAAGGCCTTGTTTATTTTCACATCTAGTATAATGCTTTTAAGAGGATACCCTTAACTCCTTATTAGAGCTATGATTCCAATATCTGCAAACAAACCCTTCATCGAATACAAGTCATGCACCTAACAAATCGATCTATAAGCTTACTACCTCCGAAATGCTGTAGCCATTAGAACATCAAAGTACACAAGTCATATACATAAAGTAGTTCATCTACTCAGGATTAAGGTTATTGCATAATGAACATCAAAAGCAGATCGATCCACTCATAGCGGACTACATAGGTCAATCACGCTTTAGTCCCGATCTAATATGTCATACCAAGTAACATATCTATGTCTTTATTCAAGAGTCTATGCTCTAAACAGTCAAGAAAAACCGTCCCCATCATAGCTTTAAACAACATAATAGTCTTAACATGAGTTAGATGCTCCGTCTAACCCCATAGACTACAGACTATAATTTAGACAGCTTATTTTAGAGCATTGTCTTCTTGCATACAAAAGTCCATTGTATGTAATGTTCTAACAGTTTAACACAAGCAGTCAGTGAGCCATATTTGCTTACATTTACTTTGACATGTAAATAGAATAAGGATAAACAGCAATGTAATGAATAACCTCTATATATAATTTTATTATCCAGTTCAAAATAAATGAAATACATCAAAATGCCTTTCATGCTTAGGGCATTTCCTAACAACATAGATGACTTATAAATGCTCGTACCCTAGAGGACAAAGCATATCTAATACCAACTATGGCATCAGAATATTAATATAACATATATCCTACATTACTTTAAACTTCATACTTAACATACTTAACATCCTTAACATCTTGAACATACTTAACATCCTTAACATACATGAACATACTTAACATACATACAACACATTACGTATATATATCATCCATTGCTTAAAACATTCATACTTAAATATTACATACTTAACATAACATAGAGCATACTTAACATAGTATGACTGACTTATGCATATCAACTTATGCATAACATAACATATACATAACAATGAATATTAGTCATGTTATGCTTGTTTATTTTTATAGTACTATTCATCATAAATAGTAACTCTGACCATAAACAGTACTATTAATGGTGAACAGTGCCATTGACCGTGAACAGTAACTTTGACTATGATGGTACTCGTAATGTTAATATATCTTATGCTCATTTATGGGCTGCATTTTTAGTCTTGGGTCTTTATCTTTCATTATATTCTGGTTTTGGGCCCCATGATTAGTCGTACCATAGTGTGCGCATCACTAAGAGGGACTCCGGGGAGCGACTTACTGGCCAATCCTTTACAGTCTACTTAACATGAACATGACATAACATAACTTAACGTGAGGAACCTTCACCTGATTGGGAGGCCGGTACGCCAAAAGTGGTTCATTATCTTCTTTCATGTGGTTCCTAACCGATGGCATTATCATTGCCTCCTTGGTCTGGAACACTTTACAATTCTTTCTTTACTTGTGTGTATTTTATTTTATACATTAGTGTGCATAAGGTACCTTGATACATACTTTACATATTATACATAGCATATAAACATATTACGTAAATTCATGTTACAGATAATAAAATGTCTGAACTTACATGTCAAGTAAATTCATGTTGTAGACAATTAAATATCCGAACTTACAACATATAATATATAAACATAACAGTTCATTCATGTTGCAGACATGGAAATGTTCAAACTTACCACATGCCAAATAAATTCGTGTTACAGATAGTGCAATATATATGAACTTATAGATACTTCACTAGTATCTTCCTTTTCTTGCTTCTGGATCTGCAGACGTTCCTTCGTCTTGTCTAGGTCGGGTTCCTATAACTAAAATAATAACGGTTATTTTCAATCCTCATTTCATACATAAAGCTTAGTAAAACATAAAAATTCTATGTTTCATTTCCAAATCATAAACTTAGGGGTCTAATATCCCATTTATAACTTTTTTGCTAACTTTTGACAAAATTACCATTTTACCCCTAACGGGATTTTTCATCATAACCTTACTTTTCTTTGATTTACAACTTGCTTTTGGTCCTTAGAATCTTAATTAAGCCATTCTAAGTCCATTAGAGCCCTTTTCTATCATTCCTAAAATTTTTCGATCAAAATGACCGTTTTGACCCTGACGGGTTTCTAGGTCGTATCATTTTCATTTTAATGCTTAAACTGGATTTTTTAAGCCCAAAAATAATAAAATAAACTTTCTAGTCTTTATAAGGTCTTTACCGCTTTAATTGCTCCAAAAATCATGAAATAATATTTCTTAGGCTTTACTAAATTTTTATAGAATCATTTGCCGTAATTTCTCAATTTACTATTACTATTCACCGACCTCCGAGCGGTAATATTCTGATTCTAGGTCGTTTTTTCTCTTTTTCTTATGTTTCAGGGCTCTGAATGGACGCTTCACTAATCCTGAAAAACGTCCGTTGTCCTTTCCCCGACCTAGGTCACCGAAAGGGCTCGGGTTTTCAACTCTAACCCCATTTTAACCCTCATTTCCTAAAATACCCCTTTGTGCCATTTTAGAAATTTCGGCAGTATTTCTGGTTAATTTTTGGGTTCCCAACGTTTAGGAAACAACTCAAAACCATTTAACTAATTCTAATCTGCCACGTACTAAATCAGAGGCCTAATTTTTACATAAAAACTCAAACTTTTTACATAAAAATCTTCACATTTTACACATTTTTTTATTCAATCATTTTTCATACCAATAATGCATAATTAACATATAATCATTCCAATTAACAAATTGAGGAATGAAAATAGTCAAGATCACTACCGCAGTCATTCAATGACATCCAATAGGTAGGTTGACTCCAATCGACGATCGAAGGAGCCATTCGATCCTACACGTACAAACTTTAATTCACTGTTCTTCATGTTTGAAATTTTGTCTTGAAATTTTGACGTCACGAACATGTCCGGAATGTCGAAAATAAGCCAAAGGACCATCCTTCAAAATTTGGGGTCTGGGTCGCCATTGACCGGCCGTTGGCCGGAGGTAGCATGAGCCAAGGTGGACACCAATTCATAGATCTCAACGAGAAGAACTCATTTCCAGTGTCAATTTACCGAATCAAAGCTCCCATCACTAGAAATCATCTCCCCCACGACAACGGTGACATTCGATCTCCATCGTGTCGGCGTCAATTCATGCAATTGAGTTGGGGCTTTTGTTCCCCACATCATTCTGAGCAATTTGAGATGGGTGATGTCGCTCACCTCTACTGGAATTAGTGAATTCCATGATGGGGATGGTAGCGGCGATGGGCGGACTTGGACGGCGTGATTCGGTGGTCGTTGAGGTGAAATAAGACCTGGGTTTTGTTCTCTTCTTCACCATCAATCTATTGGGACTGGAATCATCTTGGTCGGAAGTCGAACGGTGAAGATAGAAAAATTCACGCCTCTGGCGGCTTTGGGCGGCGCATGCAGTGTCCTTCGGCGGCGGTTCCGTCGACTCGACCCGCTGTTGGACTCAGCTCAGCGAGAGCTTTCCAATGAGACTGGCGGTGTCGAAAACGGACATAGTTTCTGGTTCATGGTTACTATTCACTTTTGGTGTAGGGGAGGAAAGAGAAAGAGAAGAAAAAAAATGAGGGTTTTTTTTGCAATTTCTGACTTTTTCACCTTTTTATACTTTTTTTTGTGAAAATTTTAACATATGCTATACTGACTAATTTGGGCCTGCTGAACCCAAATATATCAGTTCTACATTTATTTGAGGTCATCTTGACCAGTTTTCTAGTACTATGATTTCCCGGTCAAAAATTACTTTTTGTGCTCAATTGACTAATTTGAGCATGTTGATTCTAAATATATTAGTTTTATTTCAAGAAAAGGTCATCTTGACCAATTTCTTGATAATGCATGTTTCCAGGTCAAAAATTACATTTATACTCAATTGGCTAATTTGAGCGTACTAACTCTAAATATATCAGTTTTATTTCAAGAAAAGGTCATCTTGACTGATTTCTTGATATTATATGTTTCCTAGTTAAAAATTACTTTTTATACTCAATTGACTAATTTGAGTATACTGATTCTAAACATATCAGTTTTATATCAAGAAAAGGTCATCTTGACCAATTTCTTGATACTATGGGTGACACACATGCGTACACACATAAAATCACTACATTTCACATTTTAAACATGAAATTCATCGTGTACATTTCATATACCGATTTTTCCGAGAATGATGAAATTTCCCGGTTGTCACAATATGTGGGCTCCAATAATCTATGTAACTATTATTTTTTGCCAAACAAACCTGTTACAATTGTTAGTTTCAGAGTCACATTATTATAAACGTGAAACTACACTCTTAATTATATATCCTATTGTATAAGCCAGTAATAAGCTATTGTTCAATGACCTTGTCATATATACAAAACCCTTATATAATATCCATGATCAGCTTTAGGTCAAAGTCCGTTTGACCTATTGATCAAGCTATTTTAAATATCTATTATACTCCCGAATAAGAAAATGATTATTCACCATAGGCAAATAAGAAGTCATATGCCCAACAAACGACCCAAGGTCTTGTCTATTTTCACATTCAGTATAATGCCTTTAAAAGAATAACCTTTACTCCTCATTAGAGTTATGATTCCAATATCTATAAATAAACCCTCCATCATATACAAGTCATATATCCAATGAACCGGTCTATGAACTTACTACCTATGAGACATTTTAGTCCTTAGAACATCGAAGTACACAAGTCATATACATGAAACGATATATCAACTCAAGATTAAGATCATTATATAATAAGTGTCGAAAGTGACATGATCCACTCAAGCAGACTACATAGATCAATTACACTTTAATCCACATCTAATACGTCACTTCTAAGCAACATATCTATGTCTCTACTTAGGAGTCAAAGCTCTAGACAGTTAAAATACACCATCCCCTAAATTAGCTTTAGACAACATAATAGTCTTAACATAAGTTAGATACTTAGTCTAATACCAAAGACTACAAATCATAGTTTAGATTCTTACTTTAGAACGTTGTCTTCTTGCATATAAAAGTTCATTGTATGCAACATTCTAATAGTTTAACCTAAGCAGCCAGTGAGCGATATTTGCTTACATTTACTTTAATATGTAAATAGGATGAAGACATATAACAATATAATGAATAATCTCTGATATAATCTTATCATCTTGTTCAAAATAAATGAAATACCTATAAAATGTCTTTGCCACTTAGGGCATTCCTAACATGCAAGTGGGTCTATAAGAGAAAGAGGGATGAAGAAGGAAAAGTTGAAACTTTCAAGGCTAGACTTGTGGCTAAGAGGTATACACAAAAGGCTAGAGTCAACTATGATGAAACCTTTTTCCTTGTGGTGATGCTAAAGTCTATCCGTATTCTTCTATCTATTGTTATGGCTCTTGATTTCAAGATGTAGCAAATAAACATCAAGATGGCATTCTTGAATGGCCATCTTTATGAAAGTATCTATATAGTACAACCCAGTCATGGCAAAAGGCTAAGAAAGAAAAGTTTGCAAATTACTTCGATTCATTTATAGATTAAAGCAAGCATTCCACTCATGGAACAAAAAATTTAATCAGGTGATCGAAATATTTAGTTTTGAGCAAAACATTGATGAACCTTATGTTTATAAACATATGAAGGATGGTAAAATAGTCTTTCTGTTACTTTATGTCGATGATATACTACTCATTAGGAATGATGTAGGGAACTTATCATCGGCCAAATTTTGGTTATTCAAATAGTTTGATATGAAGGACTTAGAAGAAACTAATTATATTCTAGACATTCATCTCTTCAGAGATCAAAAGAACAAAATGATAGCATTATTCCAGGCTTCATACATAGATTAAATAATTAACAAGTATGCAATGCAAAGGGCAAAGAAAGGTTCTCAATCTTCCATTCCTAGTCTAACTCGTTCATTGGATGATTGTCCTAAGACATCGGAAGAAAAAAAAATATGAATAAGGTCCCTTATGCATTTGTTGTGGGTGTCCTTATGTACACTTGTTTTGCACTCGTCTGGACTTTTGTTTTGCAGTAGGTATAGTGAGTTAATATCAAGCAAATCCTAGAATCAAGCATTGGTAAGCCGTGAAGCATATACTCAAATACCTTAAGAGAATAAGGAATTATATGATGGTATATTCTGGAAAGGACCTAACATCTATAGGATACATGGACTCAAATTTCCAAACGTGTAATGATTCAAGGAAATTGACTTTGGGATCAATGTTCATACTTAGAAGAGGTTCCATTGTATAGAGTAGCATGAAATAGGGTTGCATTGCTGACTCTACGATGGAAGCTGAATATGTGGTTATGATTGAGGCATCTAAAAAACTTGTTTAGCTTCACAAGTTCTTTAGAGACCCTGAGATCGTTACAGGTGTTAACAAGACTATCACACTATATTATGATAACAACGTGGCTATTGCCACACAAAAGAATCTAGGCACCATAAAAGGACTAAGTGTATCGATTGAAGATACCATATAATTAGAGAGTACAAATGTATGTAATATCGTGTCTGAGGACAACATTGCTAATCCCTTTATTGACGACTTTGGTGACTAGAAGTTTTGAAAGGCTCGTAGAGTTAATGGGGATGCGTAACATGGCACATTTGCTACCTTAGGACAAATGGGAGATTGTTAGAAATGCCCAAAATAGGAAGGACATTTTTTTTATTTTATTTATTTTTGAACTGATTAATAATATATTAGAGATTATTCATTACATTGCTATATGTCCTTATCCTATTTACATGTTAAAGTATGCAAGCAGATATGGTTCATTGACTACTTGTTGTTAAAGTATTAGAATGTAGTATACAACGATCTTTTGTATGCGAGAAGATAATGTTTTTATGAGTTTAGAGTGAGCATCTAATTTATATTACGACTATTATATTTTTTTAAAGCTAATTGGAGATACAATTTATCTTGACTGTCTTGAGCATTTGACTCCTTAGTAAAGACATATATATGTTGCTTGGTGGTGACATATATATGTTTCTTGTTAGTGACATATTGGACTGGGACTAAAGTGCAATTAACCTATGTAATCTACTTGAGTGAATTGATTGACTTTCAATATTCATTATAGAATAACCTTAATCCTGAGTAAATGAATCACTTCATGTATATTACTTATGTACTTTGATATTCTAAAGGCTAAAATATCTTAGAAATAGTAAGCTTATATACTAGTTCGTTAGGTACATGACTTATATACGATGGAGGTTTTACTTATAGATAAAAGCATTATACTAGATATGAAAATAGACAAGACCTTGGATCATTTGCTCTACAAATGATTTCTTATTCACATATAATGAATAATTATTTTCTTAATAGGGTGTATAATGGATCTTTAAGATAGCGTGATTTATAAGTTGAATGAACTTTAACTTAAGGTTGATCATGAATATCATATGAGGGTGCTACATTTATAAGTAGGTCATTGGACGATGGCTATTCATTGGCTTGCGTAATTTAATATATAATTGGGAGTACAATTTCAGATTTATAGTGGCATGACTCTGAAACTAATGATTGTGTAATGAGTTTATTCGGTATAGAATAATAGTTACATAGATTATTGAAGCTCATATTATATATATTCAATCGATTCCTTTACTAGCTCTGCATAACTCCTTAACTTTTTTCAGTATAGAATAATAATTGTTTACGCATTTTTTCTCTGGACCAAGGGTAAAATTATAATTTTATTTCATTTAATTAATGGGATAAATATTTAATTTGTATAAATATGAATTTGGAAGATAAGATTTGAAATTTAAATTAATTATGTTTGTCTTTTAAAAGATGAATGTGAGATTAATTTAAATTTTGAAAATATTATTTAAATAAGTATTTTAAATTGAAAGATCATCCTATTTGAATTTAAATTAAACAAAATCTTATACTTACACACTTTAAGGAGGCATCCATCTTGAGAATTTGGAAGACAAGATTTTCTCCTAATTTGATTTTGTTTTGGATAATTATTACATAATTGTTTAATTCAAATAAAATTTTCATAATTTTATTTTTGAATTTAAATTGGAGTTATAGAACATTATCCATGGAGATAAAATTACAAGATTTGTAGAGTTTGAATTTTGAATCAAATTTTGAATCACAAACCTAAGTGGTGGCTAAATCTTTTGAAAAACCTGCTAGTGGCAGATTTTTTGGGAAAAATACCTAGGGAGAAACTAGCCACACCAAGGGAAGGAGGGAAAAAAATCTTTTTTAGGGTCTTATTCAAATTCTAAAAGTTACCTAATGCAATTTTATAAATAGGGCCCTTGGGGCTCCTTTTATTTTTAGACCACAAACTCTCAAGTGAGTGAATTTATTATTATATCTCACATTAATAAAAGTGAATTCTTAGAGATCTGGATGGTTAGAAGAAGACAAGCCGTGTAAAATACCAATTAAGAAACCAAATGCTCACACACTCCACCATTCGGGAATTGAAGAATAGTAAGGAAGGCTAATTGGTTGAAGCTTTCTCAATCATATCCTTTGACACTCTTGGTATTTTCCTCTAAAGGTATTAAGATTATTGTCTAATTTTTTGTATATGGTAATACAAGACAGTATGTATTTCATTTATTTTTAACTAATTAATAATATATTAGAGGTTACTCATTACATTGCTATATGTTCTTGTTCAATTTACATGTTAGAGTAAATGTAAACAAATATGACTTACTGATTGCTTGTTGTTAAACTATTAGAATGTTGTATACATGGACTTTTCTATGTGAGAAGACAACCTTCTAAACTAAGCAGTCTAAATCTATTGTCCGTAATCTATGGAGTTAGAGTAAGGATCTAACTTATATTAAGACTATTATGTTGCCTAAAGCCAATTAGGGGGACAGTTTGTCTTAACTACCTAGAACTTTGTCTCTTACGTAGAGACATAGATATGTTTTTTGGTGGTGACGTAACAAACTTAGACTAAAGTGTAATTGATCAACGTAGTTTGCTTTATTAGATCAATCAACTTTTGATATTCATTATGTAATAACCTTAACCTTAAATAAGTGAATCGCTTCTTTTGTATGACTTGTATATTTTGATGTTCCAATGGATAAAGCATATCAAAAATAGTAAGCTTATAAACCGGTTCGTTGGGTACATGACTTGAATACAATAGAGGGTTTGTCTATAGATGTTTGAATCATAGCTCTAATGAGGAGTAAAAGTTATCCTTTTAAAAGTATTATACCGGTTGTGAAAATGGACAAGGCCTTAGATTATTTGCTTTACAAATGACTTCTTATTCATATATGATGAATAATCATTTTCTTAATTAGGTATATAATGGATCTTTAAGATAACGTGATCAGTAGGTCGAACAGATTTTGACCCAAGGTTGATCATGGATATCATATGAGGGTATTATATACATAACAAGATCATTAGATGATGGCTATTCACTTGCTTGCGTAATTCAGTATATAATTAGGATTACAGTTTCAAGTTAATAATGGTATGATTATGAAACTAATAATTATGTAATGGGTTTATTCAGTATAGAATAATAGTTACATGGATTATTGGAGCCCATATTATATATGTCCAATCAGTTCCTTTAATAGCTCCGTATAATTCCTTAACTGATGGTAATAGATTGGGATATCTTTTATTACTTGTATTCTTTGATTTAGTAAAGAGAAAAATCCAGATCACCTATTTTCAAGTATAGGCATTTTTCTCTAGATGCCAAAGACAAAATTGTAATTTTGTATTATTCAATAAATGGGGTAAATATTTAATTTAGGTGAATATTTATTTTCCAAAATAAGATTTGAAATTTAAATTAATTGTTTTTGCTTTTTAATATGAGATTAATTTAAATTTTGAAAATCTTGTTTAAATAAATATTTAAAATTTAAAAGATTATCCTATTTGAATTTGAACCGAACAAAATCTTTTCCTAACACAAATATAGCTGGCATACATCTTTAGGGTTTGGAAGGTAAGATTTTCTCTGGATTTGAAATTTGATTTTGTTTTGGATAAGAGATTACACAATTATTTGAATTTTAAACAAAGTTGCCATGATTTTATTTGAATTTGAATTGAAGTTGTGAAAAATTATCTATGTAAACAAAAAATCACATGATTTGTGGAGTTTGAAATTTGAATCAAAATTTGAATCACAAAATCACACTATGGCCAAATTTTTATGTGGAATTCGAAAAGGTAGAATTGGCTTTGCAATGGGAGGAGAGAGAAAAATCTTGTTTGAATATTGTTTAAATTTTGAATGATCTTAACTTTATGGTAGTTGAATTTTCTAGGGGCTCTCTCAGGGAAATTTTTGGCCTTAGAGTTTTAGTAAAGAGAGAAAAATATTTTCTTAATCCAATTCAAAATTCAAAAGACCATCTAATGCAAATTTATAAATAGGACCCTTATGACTCCTATTTTCTTGAGACTACATATTCTCAGATGAACAAATTTATTATTATACATCTCATTAGTAATAGTAAATTCTTAAAGATCTAGGTGGTTAGAAGGAGACAAGTTGCGCTAGAATACTGATTGAGAAACTGAGTGTCCACATACTCCACCGTCCATGAATTGGAGAACAGTAGAGAAGGCTAGTTGGTTGAAGCCCCTCGGTCACATCCTCCAGCATTCTTGGTGATCTTCTTCGAACGTATAATGATTATTAAATAATTTATTGTATATTCCAACATGAGTTTTTAACGATCTTGAAAATTTTTAAAATTCTACTATACACGTCTTACAAATTTCCCTACATTATGATCTTTAAAAAAATTTTAAATTTCTACTACGTATGTTTTTATTTTTCCTACATATGGATGATTTTGATAAGGAGAAATAGCTTAAAGCAATGAAACTTAAGATGAATTATATGTATTCTAACTCAGTCTGGGAACTTGTTGATCTTCGTGGATGGGTAAAACCCATAGGGTACAAATGGATCTATAAGAGAAAGAGAAGATTAGACCAAAAAGTGGGGACTTTCAAAACTACATTGGTAGCTAAGGGTTATACCTAAAAGGAGGAAGTTAACTATAAAGAAACTTTTTTCTCCAGTGGCAAAACTTAAGTCCATTATAATCCTCTTATCTGTTGCCATTTGTTATGATAATGACATATGGCAAATGGATGTCATGACAACATTTTGAATGGCTATCTTGAGAAAAGTATATATATGATGCAACTAGAAGATTTCATAGCTAAAGAACAAGAGCAGAAAGTCTGTAAAATTGCAAAAGTTAATTTATGGACTTAAGCAGGCTTCTAGATCATATAACATTAGATTTGATAAGGTTATTAAGTCTTATGGTTTTTAAACAAAATCTAGATGAACCATGTAGCTACAAATACATAAGAGAAAAGAAAGTTTTCTTCTTTGTCCTTTACTTTGATGACATCCTAATTATTGGGAATGATAAGGAATCAACACCAAAAGTAAATGACTAATTAGCAAACCAATTGCAAATGAAATATTTGGGAGAACCAAGTTATATTCTTAGGATCTAGATTTTGGCATTGTCTTAGGCATTGTACATTGATAAGGTGCTTATCAGGTACAACATATAGAACTCCATGAAAAAGAATGTGCCTTCTAGGCATAGCATTCATTTTTCAAAGGAGCAATATCCAAAGACTCCTTATGAGGACATGAAAGGTTTTCCATATGTATCTATAGTTAGAATGTTAATGTAGGCTATGTAATGTACTAAGCCAAAAATTTGCTGTGTAGTGAGAATAATCAATAAGTTTCAATCTTATCCATGATTTTATCACAGTACAAGAGTAAGGTGCATTCTCAAGTATCTTAGGAGAATGAGAATTACATGCTTGTATATTCTGATATACAGGTTCTAGTTTTCAAACAGATTAAGATAGCTGAAAGTCGATATCTAGTTTCATGTTCACCCTTTATGGTGGCAGAGACAAAGTAGTAATTTGTTGATAACTCTTAAATAGAGGGTGTATATATGGCTACTTGTGAAGCATCCAAGAAAGCACTATGGCTTTGGATACTTTTGGATGATCTAGAAGTTGTTCTAGACATGGTGAAACATGTGGAGACATTTGGTTTGAAAGACATGTCTTACATGCTTTAGTGTAAGTGGGAGATTATTGGGATTTATGCCCAAAAGCATGTGATGTTTTGGATATTATTTATTTTGAATGAATAAATTTGATTTTTCATTATAATTACGTGTATGTATTTTTTTGAATACTTTATGAGTATCATTAAAATTTCATAATTATCTATGTGACTTTCAATATTGTATATAAGTATTATACACTAGAGGATAATATTTAAAGATAATAATTAAAATAGTCTGTGATAATTAATCAATTATTTAATTGATTAACCAATTAAAGTATGGAATCTTTAATTGAATATCTCTAGTGCATGTCATTACCATTAATAATAAAATGATCTTATCCGAATTATTAACGTGGCGAGACATTTAATGTTTGCATTATACATGATGTGATTATGTAGGATGGGGTAATGATGAGAAATGAATCGCTAATAATTTCCATTAAGTATACTGAATTCTAATCACATTAATTGATGGTCATGTATATAACGATTTTAATCCTGAGTTATTAGTAGATTCCTATTTATGGAATCATGTCTTTTGATTTATTAGGTATAGATTTGAGTATTTAATTTTATTTCTTATACTTTAAATATATGATGAAATAAGGAGTCGGAAATGTTAATATTGTAAGATGTAATCCATTCTTTCTTATTTAAGAAATAGATATATAATTCCCTTTTGTGTTGATTTAGGGCTTGAATTTGTTGAGCGCACAATTCGTAATTAATTTCATGAATTTATCATTCATTATAGAACCAATGCTAGTCAAGGAAAAAGAAGTAATTAGAGAGTTTAACAGATTTTATCTAACTCTAATTATGAATCATTTATGGATGATCGATATATATGTCATAGTTATATCAAATGGATGATTTTATTCTTTGAGTAATTTTATATCTATAATTTCAATAGTATAATTTTAAGTTTTTAGTGGAGCAACATTGGAATTAATAAAATTGATAAATTAATTAAAGAGTTTGATTATTTGTCAAATTTATCGGAGCTTGAAATTATAGGTTCATAATTTCCCACACTGCCTATGTTAGTAATTGAACAAATATATTTAATGAATTGTATTTATACTCTCAAATTATATGATATAAAATATAAGAGAGTATCTACTTGTATTATCACATATATTTATTTGTTACCCAAATAATTAACTGTGAATTAATTGTGTAATTTAAATAATAAAGATTATTTGAATATTAAAATTGGATGACTTAACGGGTGAGACCCACTGAGTATACATCTATTGTGTGCAGATATTTATCAAATAGTTTTCAAATTCTGAAAATATAAATATTAAATTTAAAATTAAATGTTTATAATATATTATATAAATAAGTAAACAAGAAACGTATATTTTTTAATAGTATATGTATACATTTATATGTGTGTGATATATATACATTACAAAAAAAAAAAAAAAACCGAGGAAATTGTTGTCCACAGTGTATACGTATACATATTGATATATATATATTATATTTAGAATATAATATAATTTCTAATTTTGAATTAATTTTGATTTTGAATATTTAGAATATTCTAAATTCAAGATGGAATATAAGGCAAGCTATCTTACTTTATAAATTAGTTTTTATATCAAGGTAGAAGGAGATTTTTGGGTTTTCAAAAAATTCGAGAGAGAAATGTTTTCTTTGTACTCTTTATTTTCTCATGTGTTGAGGTCAAAATAAAGATACTCAAATCGTGAAGGTGTGAATCCTTCCATCATCTAATAAACGCTCACTCATTTATTCAATCAAGCAATATAGGTAAATTGTGGAAGAATGTGATATCAAAATAGAAGTGTCATTCACGAGTTCATATGATTTTTTTTTTTTAAGTTTTTAAAGTTACCACTTAATCATGCAATAATATAATTCTATTTATTTCTTCTAATATATTAAATTAATATAGTTATAGAAAAGTAATAAAAATTTCTGAAATTTTTATTATTTCGTTCTTTCTTTGCCGTGAAAATTTTTAAAATATAGATTTTGAAACCAACATTTATTCCATCGTTAATTGTACGTGTAGGTACAGAAACTAATTACCATTGGGTAAATTCCACAATGGCCATTACAGTACTTTAAAAACAATATCGTCATATATTCATAATCAAACAAGTCAACTTACTGCTTCTAACCAAAAATAAAAAATAAAAAAAGTAAAAGAAAATACCCTATAGTTTATAGTCCACTACCGTCCACTAATAAAAAATCCCTATAGTTAAGTTAATTATAAACATGCCATGGCTTAACTATTGTCAGCCTCGACGGCGTCAAATTTTGAGGTCATCCCATGACTCATCCATCTCCAAATCACTGCCAACATTATTCCCAACCTTACTAGTACCATGATTCCAAACGTAGCTTGCTAACCACTCACGGAACAATAGCATTCGATCTTGGATAAACCAGTTGTAAGGACCGTTCCGTTCGTGTAACCTAATTTCTATGTAACGAAAAATTGAGGAATAATTTGATGCCTTTTTATGTAAATTTGAAGAATACGGTTAGGTCCACGGCCGTGTAAACAGTCGTGTACCGCTCAGACTGTGAAATGTTAGAAACCGTGTGAGTGAACATGGCCGTGTAGTATAACACGGTTAGGTACACGGCTGTGTAAGTGGTCGTGTACCACTCGGGTTTATGAACTTGTAAAAGGCCGTGTTTCAGAACAGGGCCATGTTGCCATGTATACGCCCGTGTAAGAACCCGTGTAGAAGGCCGTGTATGGAGTTGAGAGTCACCGTAAAGACTCTCGTAATGCGTAAGACCTAAATACTATGTAATAAGTACTTAGGTTGACTAAATACAGTATATTTTCTAGTGGAATAGTTTAAACAAGCACAGTAGTATTTAGTTACTATTCATGCAGTGAAAGGGATAACCGACAGTGAAATCGGTCCACCCTATTATGTGTTTGAGTGTGTAAGATGCACAATATCAGGAAACTGGTTCAAACAACCATTTTCTGACACAAAACTGGTGAACAGATCACCGGAACGCTCGGACCAAACATCTAATCACAACAGTGAGAAATACCCTAGTAGCGGTATAGTACTAAAAACGAAGGTCCAAATGACCTCTTCTCGCTCAGAGACTAATAAAATCGGAGTCAGAGCACTCAGACTAGTCAGTCAAACAGAAAACAGTGAATAGTGAATAGTGGAAAACGCACTGTCAGATTTATGGCCAAAACGGCCTTAATTTGACACAAAACTGATATATTAGCAGTCAACAAGCACAATCTGGTTAATTGAGCACAAAATGTAAAATTTTGTCTGGGAGATACGCAGTATCAGGATGAAGGTCAACATGACCTTTTCTCACTCCAAAACTTATATATTTAGATTTAGAATACCTAAATTAATCAATCGGGCATCTGACATGTTTTTCGAGATGGGATCACACAGATCCTGAAAACTGGTCCAGACGACCTCAAATGCATGTAAAACTGATAAATTTGAAATCAACATGTCCAAGTTAGTCAAGAGAAACTGTGTCTGAAATTTCACACAGGAACACCTCGTTTTATGTATGAAAGGACAACATAGTGTAAACACAACTATAGTAGAGAAAATGAATAGTAAAATGGTACAGAATGGGCTCTTAGACAGTACAAACTGACTAGGAATGATCAGTACAAGAATCAGATTCAGAAAATCTAATTCCGGGTAAAAATTAGAACACTGCCGAGAAAGGACCGAACACTGCAGTAGCAAATTACACTGCAACAAGAGGCAAATGTAGATGAATTTTTGGCCTCAAAATCCATGTCCCCCAAGTTGAAAACCAGTTGTTTTTAGCTGCAAAAATAACCCCAAAAAGTAGCATTAAAATAAGGGACAACTTATGACACAATTCATTAAACAATGTTAGATTTTCCATCACATTCCATTACCAAAATTTTTTTTAATCTTCCCCTCCTTCCCATGCATAGCCCATGGCTCCAAAGGCTAGAAAATGGGCAGAAATTTGTCCCCAAATTAGCATAAGATTGGCTTAATTAATTGAGCTTAGTGTTGGTTAATTTTACTTAGGTTTGTCTATAAAAGGGTGACCAAGGCTTAGGCTTTTGTTCTTTCTTTTTCACACCTCAAAAACACAACTTCTTTCTCTCTCTTTTCCCTTGCTGTAGCCGACTGCTCCAAGCACGCAAAAGCCACCATTTCCAAGCCAAAAACCAAACCAAAAAGTCACCAAAAATCAGCCCTTCAAGCTTGTGTTAGGATGATTCATTCTCAAGCCATTTCAAGGTGATGAAGGGTGAGATTCTAGAACCAAAACTTTGTGGTTTTTATTTATTGTTTTGGGTTGATGTTAAGAGAAATTTTTGGTGTCTTTGCTAGCACAAAACTGACCCCTGCCTCTCTTGGTTCACATGGCCATTTCAGTCATTCAAGCCTTTGTTTCGGTGTGCTTGATTCTTAGCACGAAAGGTAAACCCGAAAAAAACCCTCCCTTTTGTGGTTAGTTGTTTTTAAGTTTTTGATCAAGAAATTTATGTGTATTTGTTTATGCAAATGGGTTGTAGTAAGTTTATTTTGAGCCCTTAGCTTTTAATTTTTAAGTTATGTGGTTGTGTGATTGTGGTTTACATTTTTTTACAAATGGATGTGTGCACATGTGAGCATGAACATTTTTTTTATGTGGCTGGACACAATCTGCCCCCAGAAAAAGGCCATGGGTTTTGGCCATTTTATACCTCTTTAGGGTCCTAATTTAGGATTTGGTAAAACATGGAGTTTTAAGAAAATTTTGTTATGATCATTTTGCATTTAATTAGTTTTGGCAAAAAACGATATTAATATAGGTTTTTCGAGTGGTTTTCATTTGGTGTCCAAAACTGGGACTAAAAATTTGAGCCCAGACATAGTCTCGGGTTTTGTTAAAAATGGACCACTTAGAGTCCGAACCGGATCTCAGACTCAACATGAAAGTTGTAGATCTCGTCGAAACCTTTAAGACAACTAATGCGAGTTCTAAAAATTTGGCCGTTTCAGGTCTCACACAGAGCCGTTTTTAAAGTAACATTAAACTGGGATTTTTACAAAAAACTGGGCACAAGAAGCCACGAGTTTTTTAAGATTAGGACCTGTTTGATTTTGATATGAGCTCCGAGATGAACACGAGAAATTGTTTATCTCATTGAGGATGAAAAATTTTGTGTTCACCAAATTTGCAAACTAAATCGTTCTAAACATGTTTTTAAAACGGTTTCGGTAAGTGGTTCAAAAACCACCTTTAAAATGCAACATCAAAAATGTATTCTACACTTTTAAAAATAAAAACATGGTTTTAATAAAATGCCCCCACCTTTCAACGAGGTGATAAGGATACGGTTTCAAAACACATAATTTCCCCAAGAATTTTATAAGGCAACCAAAATGATTTTCAAAAATAACTTAAACATTATGGGTAGCCCGATAGGCTACCACACCAAACAAGCGATAGTAATCTGGTAGACTACCTAGTAACGATATGCGAGGTAACCGGTCAGTTGACTAGTCAGTAAACCAGTTAAGGACTGTGTCTTGAATGATGTGGTGAGGGACGATGATTAATTTGTCTAGTAGACAAATTAATCAAATACGATAGAAGATAGATGCCACATTCCCAAAGTAAGACCAATAGGGTACCGATGGGCCTCAGTACCATACGGAAACACAAGTTATAGTCACTAACGGCAAAAGTGACCTAAGAACGCTGTAATTAATTTACGGGGCAATAAATTAATTAAACATGCCTAGAGAATCAAACTCTGAATAAAGAGCGAGTTAATACCGATGGAAATTGGTACCAAGCAATTTTATCCGCTTTAGTCACTAACAGTATTAGTGACTCAGCAAAAGTGTTAATGGAGTACGTTATGTTGACAGGTGGTTACCTGTAATCTGGTAAAGGCGAGAGTACAAGTTGCTTGCAACTGGGTAAGTACAACTTCACCTATAACATGAATAAAATGAATTTAAATGACGATTTTTACAGTATTTTAAGTATGCATCTATGCACAGTCGTGCACAACATATAGAAGAGCATATAGTTCACAATCGCGTAGATTGATGAAAGAATAAGTTAGATGCCATATATCCCTATCACGTAAGATTAGGGACAGCTTAGAAGAGCATATGGCCAGAACAGATAAACAAGTCAGAATTTAATAGGCATGTTGTACTAGCCTTTTCAGTTGAAGAGGTTTTTCAAGTTAAAGTTAGGTTGAGCATTTGTTAATGACTCTTCGTTTTAGTTACCATGGGTGTTACCGATGGTCTGTGCACACTCGGTACTGACACATGGGCCCTAAGTAGATAAGAGAAAGAAAAAGAGCATTAAAGTATAAATGAACATAATCAGATCATGCATGGTTAACAATACGAATTAGTTATAAGTTCACTATGCTTCTAGCTACAGTAAGATGCATTCAGTATACGATATTTCTACTATGCATATAGTATGTGAAGTTTTGTATTCAATGACATAATACATGATGATATGGTATGTGATATGTGGTATATGTTGATACCTGACATGCTTATATGATTTTAAGTATGTACTATGTTTTAAACATGTTTTGCAGTTAACATGTTGTACTTACTGGACATAAAGCTTACAATGTACGTTCATGATATAGGTAAGCGTCCTATGGCATAATCATCAATGGGCAATGATGGCAGCACAGGCGGATGTGAGGGCAAGGTTATGGATACACCAGCACAGCTTAAGTAATCAATATTTTTGAATAGTATCAGTTAAACATTATTTTTATATAGTAATAGTTAAACAGTATTTTTGAATAGTACCAGATAAAAAGTATTTTTGAATAATACATAGTTAAACAGTATTATAAGTGTGCATGTATAATTGAACTTCCTATGACGTAGTCTCTGTATTTTAATAGTATATGTACGTAAATAGTAAATACATATGCATATAAAAAAAATCCCCTAAAATTAAGGTATCTAAGTTAATAAGTTTTAAGTAAGTATTAATAGTTTGCAAGAAAGTATAAGTATCAGTTCAAGTAGTAGTTTTTAAGTGACGGTTCGGGCCACTCAGGACACGGGACGTCACAGTTGGTATCAGAGCGGTATCCTGCCACCCTACTTCATATCGCCGTACGCCTGCCTCATCTGTCCAAGTAAGTTAGTTTTTGTTTTTCTTTCAGAGTTAATATATAAGTTGACGTTTAAATTATAATAGGTGATAATGGCCGCACCGATTGACTCCCGCCAAGTACAAGAAGACCGTTAAGTGAGCTTAGCTTTTGCCACCATGCGACCAGACTTATATGATGGTCGCCACCCACATGAACTCGCATATTGGATCCATCACATGGAGGTGATTTTTGAAGCCTGCCATATCCCACCTCACCTACAGGTAGTATTGGCCAGTAGCCGACTAGAAGGACCAGTGATGGTATTGTAGAATGGACGATGAAAGATCAGAGATCCAATAATGCAATGGACTGAGTTCTGCCAAGACCTCCGTGACTTCAATGGACCGGCTAGAGACAGAGACATTTGGGATGATATGGAAGAGAGGCGATATCAGGTCCTCTCTGACATCTAGGATGTTTATGAGGAAGAGGCCATGGCACACTACTATCAGAGGTTTCTAAATGCCATGCTGCCTTATATCCCTGTGGATAGGCCATTTGCAGAGATGGCTGACTTGCTATGGAAAGGGATACCATGGTACGTGAGGGACCTTGTTCCCTACCCTCCGCAACACAAAGACCCGAGGCGCCTTGCCCAGGTTCTAAATGTATAGAGGGAAGCAGTAGCTTTCTTGCCAGACTTAGCTAAATATACTTATGGGATCGTATATTAGGAAGTGTGTGCCACTCCCACTGAATTAGAGTTTTGGATGTATATATACATATATTTGTGAAATATATTATGAAAAGTAGTATAGTTTTACCCAGATGGCCTAAATTTGATGAGTTTCCACACATAATAGTAGTGTGACAGAAAGGGCAAGACGAATCCTAGCACTCAGATGATGTCTTAATATGATGTGGCAATTGTATTGAACATCACAGAATAAGAAAAGAAAAGAAAGATATAATACGTATATTTATATCTATGATGTTAAAGTGAGATTATTAAGTAAGAAAATAATGTGTGATACGAGTCCTAAGTACAGAGTTTAAAAGACTTATGTTTTCTCTCCCGCTGTGTGATAGGGTTACATAGGAAGCAATACAAGAACAAGAGCTCAGACTAATCAGGCCACCTGAGAAGATGAGCTGATGGCACAGCTCGTCGCCATGCAAGTCATGATGGAAATCCAATAGTAAGAACTTACCCAGCTGAGGGAACGGCTGGACTGATAACCCCAAGCACTACAACCAGTAGAGGTGCTAATCCTTGCGGCACCAGTAGCCCCCGACACCCCTAGAGAGCAAGCGGCCTCACCAGTCCAGACAACGCCACACCATTGGCTGTGGTTGCTCCCGCAGCAGTCAATGTTCTTGTGCCAGCCTATAGAGAAGGCGACCTATACGAGTGATTCAGGCGCATGAAGGTGCCAGAATTTGAAGGGACTACGAACCCCATTAAAGCCAACAACTAGCTAATAGATATCTAGGTCATCTTAGACCTCGTTGGCTTGACAGAAAGGGAAAAAGTATTGTGTGCATCCCTTGCCCTACGCAAGAGGGCACACCAATGGTGGAAGATCGTGGCCATCTGGAGGAATGTTAACGAGATGAGCTGGATAGACTTTGTGGATGAATTTAAGGAGATGTATTTCAATGACGAAGCCCTAGCAGTCCAGCAGGATGAGTTAAATAATCTATGCCAGGGAAGCATGACTGTCATGGAGGCAGTGAGGAAGTTCGAGCAGCTGGCTCGACTCTGCCCAAACCTGATGCCAACAGAGAAGGAGAAGGTTAAAAGGATGTTGAAAATGTTCCGGACGGATATCGCCGTCCAAGTTTGTAGTGGAAGCCATAGAACCGCAATGGTGGTTGAATGTGTCAGCCGGGCCATCCGAACAGAGTATTGGTTGGACCAGGACAAAGAAAAAAGGGCCCAGATCTTCAAGACCAAGAAAGAAGAGAAGAACCAGGTGAAGCAGACCAAGGGCAGACAACATCCCAAATCTCAACACAAGGGACAGAATATGGGGACCAGCCAGAACAATAGGCAGTCCCATAATAACAAGAGAAAGGGAAACCAGAATAACCAAGGGCCGCAGAGATACTTCCCTCAGAAGAAGAATAACCGAGGAGGAAATGGCAATCCACACCCACCTTGTCCAAAGTGTGGGAAGAATCATCCAAAAGAATGTCATCTAGGAACCAGTGACTACTACATCTATGGCAAAGAAGGCCACTATGCCAACCACTGCCGCTTCAACCCACAAAATCAATAGGGTCAAGCCCGTGCCACTAGCGGCCAACTGCATGCCGCCCAGACTAGGATTGAGGGTCCATCAATCACTCAGGATAGACTGGAGGCACCAGAAGCTCAGGGAAAGATCTACGCCTTTACCAGAGAGGATGCAGAGGTCGAAACCTTGATGGTGGTGACAGGCCAGCTTTCTGTCACTAACTCCACTGCACTGGTTTTATTTGATTCCAGAGCTACACATTCATTTGCATCCTCAGAATTTGCTAGGAAGTTAGACAAGAACCTAAATAAGATGGATCAAACTTTTCAAACTACTCTTCCCTCCGGGGAAGTTTTGTTGTCTAGCTATTGGATACGTCATGTGTCAGTAGTTATCAGTAGGCACGAGCTGAGCATGGACCTAATTGTCATCGATATGTGTGACTGCGATGTAATCATGGGAGTGGACTTCCTCACCAAATATAATGCCACCATAGATTGTCGAAGATGAGAAGTTACCTTCGACCTAATCAGACACGAGAAGTTTGTCTACAAGGGCTTATCGCTGAAGCAGTTGAAGAGGATGATTTCAACAATGAAGGCTCACAAGCTACCATCCAGTGGATGCACCGGCTTCCTTACACACATAGTGGACAAGACCCAGGAAGTAGAAGCAAGGCCAGACAGTGTACCGGTAGTTAAGGAGTTTGTAGAACTATTTTCAGAGGATCTCCTAGGGCTTCCGCTAGAGCGAGAGATATCATTTGAGATCAAGCTATTACCAGGATCAGCCCCCATCTCCATGGCCCCCTACAGAATGGCCTTGGTAGAGTTGAAAGAGCTTCAAACTCAGTTGAAGGATTTGATAGACAAGGGCTTCATTTGACAGAGTTGCTCACCGTGGGGAGCACCTGTTTTATTCGTAAAGAAAAAGGATGGAATGCTGAGAATGTGTATAGACTACAGGGAGCTGAACAAGATCACGATAAAGAAAAAGTATCCGTGGCTACGGATCGATGATCTGTTCGACTAGCTCTGAGGTGCTGCAGTGTTCTCAAAAATTGACTTACGTTCCAGGTACCATCAGTTATAAATCTGGGAGGAAGATGTACCCAAGACGGCTTTCCGAACACGATATGGACACTACGAGTTTCTTGTTATGTCCTTCGGATTGACTAATGCTCCTGCAGCCTTCATGGACTTAATGAACCGTGTCTTTAAGGAATTCTTAGACAAGTTTATCATTGTGTTTATCGATGACATACTTGTATATTCCAAGACAAAGGAAGAGCACGAGGAGCATTTGAGAGCCATCCTACTCAAGCTAAAAGAGCATCAGCTGTATGCCAAATTTTCCAAGTGCAAATTTTTGCTAGAGAAGGTCCACTTTCTTGGCCACGTAGTCTCCAAGGAAAGAGTATCAGTAGACCCAATGAAAGTTGAAGCAATTAGTGAATGGCTGACTCCGAAGAACATGACAGAAATCCATAGTTTTCTCAGACTAGTAGGATATTACTGACACTTTGTCGAATGCTTCTCAAAGTTGGCCGCACCATTCACAGCGCTCACCAAGAAAGAGAAGAAGTATGAG
This sequence comes from Antiaris toxicaria, assembly GCA_035233585.1. Classification (NCBI taxonomy): domain Eukaryota; kingdom Viridiplantae; phylum Streptophyta; class Magnoliopsida; order Rosales; family Moraceae; genus Antiaris; species Antiaris toxicaria. The sequence goes on from CP141154.1 coordinate 30,144,879, forward strand.
TGGACTAATAAGTTGGAAAAGAGCTTCCAAGAGCTAAAAAGGAGACTCACGAGCACCCCGATTCTGACTATTCCAGAAGCTAGTCAAGGAAATTTTGTGATCTACAGTGACACATCCAAGACCGGACTAGGTGCCGTGTTGATGCAAAACGGTTGAATGGTTGCGTATGCTTCGCCACAACTCAAGAACCACGAAAGGAATTACCCCACACACGACCTAGAGCTGGTGGTGGTCGTTTTTGCACTTAAAATTTGGAGGCACTAATTATATGGTGTTAAGTATGAAATCTATACAGACTACCAGATCCTTAAGTACATCTTCACGTAGAAAGAGCTCAACATGAGGTAATGAAGATGGCTGGAACTAGTTAAGGATTATGACTGTGAAATCCTATATCACCCAGAAAAGGCCAACAAAGTGGCCGATGTGCTAAGTAGAAAGCACTCTTCATCATTTATGGCTATCGATACCTTGCAGGAAACACTACAAAATGAGCTACAAAACAGTGAAATCAACATTCTAATGGGGAGATTATCCGAAATGACCCTTTAATCAATGGTCCTAGAGGAAATTAAGGCCAGCCAGGATCTCGATTCGTCTCCAAATAAGCTCAAAAAGAGGCAACGGAGGACCAAAGTTTAGAATTTCAAGTCTCTAAGGATGGCATACTCTATTTCAGAAATAGAGTGTGTATTCTAAAGGATGAAGAACTCAGGAAAATGATCCCTTCAAAAACCCATGACACGCTATACTCGGTACATCCAGGGGCGAACAAAATATACAAAGACCTAAAAGAGAGTTTTTAGTGGCCTAAGATGAAGAACGACATCGCCGAGTTCATTGTAAGGTGTTTCACATGTTAGAGAATTAAAGTAGAACATCAACGACTGGCTAGAGAACTACAAAAAATCAATCTTCCTGAGTGGAAATAGGAGCAGATTATAATGGATTTCATGGTCGGATTGCCCAGAATGTCAAGCGGCAATGACGCAATCTGGGTAATTGTGGACCGATTGATAAAATTAGCTTGATTTTTAGCTATAAAGCCAAGCTACTTGGTGGAAAGACTAGCCAAAATGTATGTAGCTTAGATTGTTAGGTTGCACAGTGTGCCCAAATCAATCATTTTATATCACGATGGACGCTTCACTTCTAAATTTTGGCAGAGTGTCCAAGCCTCACTAAGAACCAAGTTGAAGTTCAGCATAGGTTTTTATCCTCAGACTGACGGTCAGTCTGAGAGAACCATTCAGACATTAGAGGATATGCTGAGAGCTTGTGTCCTAGATTTCAAGAGGAACTGGGACTAGAAGCTACCATTGGTCGAGTTCACGTACAATAAGAGCTATCATTCCTCAATCAGGATGGCTCCGTACGAGGCAGTCTATGGAAGAAGATGTCGATCTCCGGTCCACTAGCACGAGACCGGAAAGAAACAGCTCACTAGCATGGATTTCGTCAAGGATACTACAACAAACGTGAAGTTAATTCGAGAGAGGCTAGAAATGGCACACAGTCGCCAGAAGAACTATGCAGACAAACACCATAGACCTCTCGAGTTTTAAGAAGGAGACTCTGTCTTTCTTAAAGTGGTACCCATGAAAGGGGTGATACACTTTGGGAAGAAAGGGAAGCTGAGTCCTAGGTACATAGGACCATTCAAGATTATCTAGAGAGTTGGGAAGGTGGCCTACAGATTAGCACTCCCTCCTGAATTAGCTTCGGTACATAACGTTTTCCACATCTCAATGCTGAAGAAGTACGTGCCGAATAGCTCCCACATCTTAAGCCAAGAACCAGTAGAAGCCCACACCGATATGACATATGAAGAAAAACCCGTGCAAATTTTACTCAAGGAAAATGAAGTCCTCAGGAATAATGTTATTCCACTTATAAAAGTGTTGTGGCGGAACCATAATATAGAAGAAGCCATATGGGAATGGGAAGAGGATATGAAAAGAGACTTCTTGGAGCTATTCTAATTTTCAAGGACGAAAATTTTGTAAGGGGGTAGGTTATAAGGACTGCCCCATTCGTGTAACCTAATTTTTATGTAATGAGAAATTGAGGAATAAGTTGATGCCTTTTTACGCAAATTTAAAGAACACGGTCAGGTACACGGCCATGTATCATTCGGACTGTGAAATGTTAGAAGCCGTGTGAGTGAACATGGTCGTGTAGTGTAACACGGTTAGGTACACGGCTGTGTAAGTGGCCGTGTACCGCTCGAGTTTATGAATGTGTAAAAGGCCGTGTTTCAGAATAGGGTCGTGTTGCCATGTACATGCCCGTGTAAGAACCTGTGTAGAAGGCCGTGTATGGAGCTGAAAGCCATCGTAAAGACTCTTATAATGCATGAAACCTAAATACTATGTAATAAGTACTTAGATTGACAAAATATAGTATATTTTCCAGTAGAATAGTTTAAACAAGCACAGTATTGTTTAGTTACTATTTATGCAGTGAAAGAGGCAACCGACTGTGAAACCGGTCCACCCTATTATGTGTTTGAGTGTGTAAGATGTGCAGTATTAGGAAACTGGTCCAAATGACCATTTCCTGACACAAGACTGATGAATAGATCACCAAAACGCTCGGGCCGAACATCTGAGCACAACAGTGAGAAATACCCTAGTAGTGGCATAGTACTAAGAACAAAGGTCTAGATGACCTCTTCTCGCTCAAAGACTGACAAAATTGGAGTCAGAACACTTAGACTAGTCAGTTAGACGGAAAACAATGAATAGTAAATAGTGGAAAATGCAGTGTCAGATTTATGGCTAAGACGGTCTTAATTTGATACAAAACTGATATATTAGCAGTCAACAGGCTCAATCTGGTTAATTGAGTACAAAATATAAAATTTTATCTGAGAGATACGCAGTATCGGGATGAGGGTCAAGACGACCTTTTCTTGCCTCGAAACTGATATATTTAGATCCAGAACACCCAAATTAATCAATCAGGCACCTCACACGTTTTTCGAGGGGGATCACACAGATCTCGAAAATTAGTCCAGACGATCTTAGTTAGGTATAAAACTGATAAATTTGAAATCAGCACATCCAAATTAGTCAAGAGAGACTATGTCTGAAATTTCGCACAGGAACGCCTTGTTTGGTGTGTGAAAGGACAACACTGTGTAGAGACAATCATAGTATAGGAAATAAATAGTAAACTGATACATAATGGGCTCTTAGACAGTGTGAACCGATTAGGAATGATCAGTACAAAAATCGGATTCAGAAAATCCACTTCTGGGTGAAAATTGGAACGCTGCCGAGAAAGGACCGAGCACTGCAGTAGAAAATTAGGCTGCAACAAGAGGCAAATGCAGACAAATTTTTGGCCCCAAAATCTGTGTCCCCCTAGCTGAAAACTAGCTGTTTTTAGCTGCAAAAATAACCCCAAAAAGTAACATTAAAATAAGGGACAAGTTATGACACAATTCATTAAACAATGTTAGATTTTCCATCACATTCCATCACCAAAATTTTTTTTAATCTTCCCCTCCTTCCCATGCGTAGCCCACGGCTCTAGGAGTAGAAAATGGGTAGAAATTTGTCCCCAAATTAGCCTAAGATTGGCTTGATTAATTGAGCTTAGTGTTGGTTAATTTTACTTAGGTTTGTCTATAAAAGGGTGACCAAGGCTTAGGCTTTTGTTCTTTCTTTTTCATACCTCAAAAACACAACTCCTTTCTCTCTCTTTTCCCTTATTGCAGCCAACTACTCCAAGCCCCCAAGACCCACCATTTCCAAGGCAAAAACCAAACCAAAAATTCACCAAAAATCAGTCCTTCATGCTTGTGTTAAGAGGATTCATTTTCAAGTTATTTCAAGGTGATCAAGGGTGAGATTCTAGAATTAAAACTTTGTGGTTTTAAGTTATTATTTTGGGTTGATGTTAAGAGAAATTTTTGGTGTCTTTGCTAGCACAAAACCGACCCCTACCTCTCTTGGTTCACACAGCCATTTCAGTCACTCAATCCTTTGTTTCGGTGTGCTTGATTCATAGCACAAAAGGTAAACCCAAAAAAAACCCTCCCTTTTATGGTTAGTTGTTTTTAAGTTTTTGATCAAGAAATTTATGTATATTTGTTTATGCCAATAGGTTGTAATAAGTTTATTTTGAGCCCTTAGCTTTTCATTTTTAAGTTATATGGTCGTGTGGTTATGGTTTACATTTTTTTATGAATGGATGTGTGCAAATGTGGGCATGAACATTTTTTTTAGGTGGCTGGACACAATCTATCCTTAGAAAAAGGCCACGGGTTGGCCAATTTAACCCCCTTAGGGTCCGAATTTGGGATTTGGTAAAATACAGAGTTTTAAAAAATTTTGTTATGGCCATTTTTGCATCAAATAGATTTTAGCCAAAAACGACACTAAGATAGGTTTTTTGAGTGGTATTCATTCGGTGTCCAAAACTGGAACTGAAAATCCGAGCCCAAACACAGTCTCGGGTTTTCTTAAAAAGGACCACTTAGAGTCTGAATAGGATCTCAGGCTCAACATGAAAGTTGTAGATCTCGTTGAAACCTTTAAGACAACTATGCGTGTTTTAAAAATTTGGCCGATTCGGGCCTCAAACAGAGCCGTTTTTAAAGTAACATAAAATTGAGATTTTTACAAAAAACTGGGCACAAGGAGCCACGAGTTTAGTAAGATTAGGACCTATATGAGTTTGATTTGAGCTTTGAGATGAACACGAGAATTGTTCATCTCATCGAGGATGAAAAATTTTATGTTTGCCAAATTTACAAACTAGATTGTTTCAAAAATAATTTTAAAACGATTTCGGCAAGTGGTTCAAATACCACCTTTAAAATGCAACATCAAAAATGTATTCTACACTTAAAAAAAAAAAACATGGTTTTAATAAAACCCCCCCCACCTTCCAACAGGGTGATAAGGGGATGGTTTCAAAACACATAATTTCCCTAAGAATTTTATAAGGTAACCAAAACGATTTTCAAAAATAATTTAAACAGTGTGGATAGCCCGGTAGGCTACCACACCAAACAAGTAATAGTAACCTTGTAGACTGCCTGTTAACGATGTACGAAGTAACTGGTCAGTTGACTGGTCAGTAAACCAGTCAAGGACTGTGTTTTGAATGATATGGTGAGGGACAATGATTAGTTTGTCAAGTATACAAATTAATCAAACACGATAGAAGATAGATGCTAAATTCCCAAAGTAAGACCAATAGGGTACCAATTGGCCTCGGTACCATACAAAAACATGAGTTATAGTCACTAACGGCAAAAGTGACCTAAGAACGCTATAATTAATTTATGGGGCAAATAAATTAATTAAACACGCCTAGAGAATCAAACTCTGAGTAGAGAGTGAGTTAGTACCGACGACAATCGGTACCAAGCGATTTTATCGGCTTTAGTCAATAACAGTATTGGTGACTCAGCAAAAGTGTTAATGGAGTATGTTATGTTGACAGGTGGTTACTTGTAATCTGATAAAGGTAAGAATACGAGTTGCTTGCAACTAGATAAGTATGACTGTGTCTACAACATGAATCAAATGAATTTAAATGATGCTTTTTATAGTATTTTAAGTATGCATCTATGCACAGTCATGCACAGCATATAGAGGAGCATATAGTTCACAATCGCGTAGATTGACGAAAGAACAAGTTAGATGCCATATATCCCTATCGCGTAAGATTGGGGACAGCTTAGAAGAGTATATAGCCAAAACAGATAAACAAGTCAGAATTTAATAGGCATTATTAGGAAATGCACCTAAGCATTAAAGACATTTTGATGTATTTATTTTGAATTGGATAATAAAATTATATATAGAGGTTATTCATTACATTACTATTTGTCCTCATTCTATTGACATGTTAAAGTAAATGTAAGCAAATATGGCTCACTGACTGCTTGTGTTAAAGCTCTTAGAACATTGCATGCAATGGACTTTTGTATACGAGAAGACAATGTTCGAAAGTAAGCAGTCTAAACTAAGGTCTATAGTCTATAGGGTTAGACCGAGCATCTAACTCATGTTAAGACTATTATGTTGTCTAAAGCCATGATGGAGACGATTTGTCTTGACTGTCTGGAGCATAGACTCCTAAATAGAGATATAGATATGTTGTTTGGTGGTGACATATTAGACCGAGACTAAAGCGTGATTGATCTACGTAGTCTGCTATGAATGGATCAATCTGCTTTTGATGTTCATTATGCAATAACCTTAATCCTGAGTAAATGAACTACTTCATGTATATGACTTGTGTACTTTGATGTTCCAACGGCTAAAGCATCTTAGAGATAGTAAGCTTATAGACTGATTTATTGGGCGCATGACTTGTATACGATGAAGGGTTTGTTTACAAATATCGGAATCATAGCTCTAAAGAGTTAAAGGTATCCTCTTAAAGGAATTATACTGGATGTGAAAATGGACAAGGCCTTAGGTCGTCTGTTGGGCAGATGACTTCTTATTCACATATGGTGAATAATCATTTTCTTATTCGATAGTATAATGGAACTTTAAGATAGCCTGATCAATAGGATTAAACAGACTTTGACCTAAGATTGATCATGGATATCATATGAGGGTTTTACATATATGACAAGGTCATTAGACAATAGCTCGTCACAGGCTTACATAATACGGTATATAATTGGGAGTTTAGTTTCAGGTTTATAGTGGTGTGACTCTAAAATTAGTGATCATATGATTGAGTTGTTCGGTAAAGAATGATGATCATGTGGATTCACGAGAGCCTAATTATATATCCAATTGGTCCCTCTACTAGCTTTACATAATTCCTTAACAATTGGCAAATTGATTTGTGTATGCTTATTGGCTAATTGATTATGCATGGATGGTGTTGACATAGGATTAGGATGGTGGACAAGATTCTCTCCGGTTGAATTCATAATTTGTTTTGGATAATAAAGTACACAATTATTCGAACTCCAAATAAAGTTGCCATGATTTTATTTGAGATTGGATTAGAGCTGTAGAAAATTATCCATGAGGGCAAAATTTGAAATACAACTTTTTTGTGGATTTTGAAATTTGAATTTTAAAATTTAAAATTTAAATTTTGAATTTGAAATTTGAATTTGAAATTTAAATTTGAAATTCAAATTTAAAATTTGAATTTGAAATTTGAAATTTGAAATTTGAAATTTGAAATTTGAAATTTGAAATTTGAATTTGAATTTTGAATTTTGAATTTTAAATTTTGAATTTTGAAATTCAAATTTTGAATCACAGTCCATGTGGAATTCGAATTCTTTGTGGATAATTCCATAAGGTTAGAATTCAAATTTGAGTTGGATTATGATGAGAAAAATCTTGTTTAAATCCTACTTGAATTTTGAATCCCAATCATAACTAACTTGCATGAAAATATTGAGGAATATCCTCATAGATTTTTCGATTTTTGTATGGATAAGATTCAGGGAAAAATTCAAGTTTCAATCCTAGTTGAATTTAGGTTTTCTCCTCCCTGGAAGTTGTAAGGACCGCCCCGATCATGTACTTTAATTTTCAATTTAATGAGAAATTGAAGAATGATTTTATGCAATTTAGTGTAATTTTTAAATTACACGGTTAGGTACACGGCCATGTAAGTGGCCGTGTACCACTTAGACTATGTATGTGTGTGTAGCCGTGTAAGTACACATAGCCGTGTAGCAGGACACGGTCAGGCACACGACCATGTAAGAGGTCGTGTATTGCTTGGGTCGTGAACGTGTGAGAAGCCATGTAACTAAACATGGCCGTGTAGTAAAACACGGTCAAGAACACGGCCATGTACCCCTCGGGTTAATGAACATGTAAAAGGCCGTGTTTTCAAACATAGCCGTGTTGAAGAAATTTAGCTAATACACGCCCGTGTTCGGTGTATACACGCCCATGTTACATTATACACGCCCGTGTTAGAGGCCATGTTGAAGGCCGTGTAATGAGCAGAAAGCCGTTACACAGACCCTCAAATTGCATGAAACCTGATAGTAGTTAACAATATTTGTTTAATCCCTTCCTCCTCCCAATGAGCAGCCCACGCCCACTTATTCTAAAATTGGGCAGCATATTTGTCCCAAGATTTGGCTAATTCGGTAGACAATTAAGTAGGATTAAGCCTAAGTAGTTTGATTAATTTTTGCCTAAAAAAGGCACTCTTGACATAAGACATGGACTTTTGCTTCCACACACCTAAAACCACAAGTTTTTTTCTTCTTCTTTTCCTTGCTTGCTGCCAAATCTTCTCAGCCACAAAAGCCAACATTTTGCAAGCCAAAACCTTGACCAAAACTCACAAAAAAACTGACCTCTTCCAAGCTTGAGTAAGGGGAGATTGAACCAAAATTTTCAGGTGCACCAAGGGTAAGTGCAAAACCGATTTTCCATGTGTTTTGATTCTTGGTTTTGAGTTGTTGTCTGAATGATTTTTTTTGGTAACTTGGCTAGCATAAAACCAACCTCAAGCTCTTGAGTTTCCACAGCATTTTGACCCCCCAAGCCTAGCCAAAAGTGTGCTTGAGTCCAAAGCACCAAAGGTAAAAATCAAAACCCTTCTCATGGTGATTGGTTGAAAAATTTAGTTTTCAATCTAAGGGTTTTATGCATATTTGTTTATGCAATAAGCTTGTATTAAGTTATTTGAGCCCTTATCTTTCATTTCTTAAGGTCATTATAGTTGTGGTTGTGTTTACTTTAAGTTGCATATGGTTTGTGAATGTGAATGCATGGATGTGTATTAGGGTGGCTGGACACAAAACTGTCCTTAGAAATCAGCCATGGATTTTGGTCATTTTGACCCACTTAGGGTCCGAATCTGGGATTTGCTAAAATATAATGTTTTAAGAAAATTTTGATACGGTCGTTTTTTCGTCAAATAGACCTCGGCCAAAAATGAACCTAAGATAGACTTTTCGGCCAGTTTTGGTTCAGTGTCCAAAACTAAGAACAAAAATCTGAGTGTTGAAACAGTCTCTGGTTTTGCTAGAAATAACCCACTTAGAGTCCGAACCGGTTCTTAGACTCAACATAAAAGTTGTAGATCTCATCGAGACCTTGAGAATGACCTATAAGAGTCAAAAATTTGGCCGTTTCAGGCTTCAAACCGAGCCATTTTTACAGAGACGTAAAACTGGGACTTTTACAAAAAAACTAGGCACTAAGCCCATGGTTTTAATGAAATTAGTAGCCCTTAGAGTTAGATTTAGGCTCCGAGATGAACACAAGATTTGTCGAGAACGAAAACTTTCATGTTCGACAAAATTTCAAACAAAGTCGTTTAGACCAAGTTTCAGAATTGTTTTCAAAAGTGGTTCAAAAACCACCTTTAAAATGCAAGCTTTAAAAATATAATTTATACACTTCAAAATAAAAATGTGTTTTTAACACTTTAAAATATGAACAAGGTTTCCATAAAAACATCCCCCACCTTCCAACGGGGTGATAAGGGGACGGTTTTAAAATAAGTAATTTTTCCAAGATTTTTACAAACCAACCCAAACAATTTTTTTTTTCAAAGTAAAATAGTGTGTGTAGCCCGGTGGGCTACCACACCAAACAAGCCTTAGTAGCCCGGTAGGCTACTAATCCAAATAAGCCATAGTGGCCCAGTGGGCCATTACACCAAATAAGCCTTAGTAGCCCGGTAGGCTACCACACCCCAACAAGCGAAGTAACCCGATCGATTACTACACTAAGTTCACGTATAGTAACTCGATAGACTACTTAGTCACCAACACGTGAGTTAACCGGTTAGTTGACTGATCGGCAAACTAGTCAAAGGCCGCGTTTCAAACAACATACTGAGGAACGATGATTAATCTGTCAAATAGATGATTGATCGAACACGATACGAGTTAAACACCAAATCCCCATAATAGGCCAATAGGGTACCGACGGGTCTCGGTATCCCATAGAATCGCAAGTTATAGTCACTAACGTTAATAGTGACTCAACGAGAGTATTAATGAGAAACGTTATTGATGACAGGTGGTAACCTGTGAATTGATAAAGGCATGATTTCAAGTTGCTTACAATTAGGTAAGTATAACTCCACCTATGGCATGAACAAAAATGCTTTTAAATGATATTTTATAGTATGTTAAAATATATATGCCATGCACACAATGTTACACCTCATGTTTAAGAGCATGTAGTTTCACAATCAAGTAGATTGATAAAAAAGCAAGATAGATGCCATACGTCCCTACCATGTAGGAGTTGGGACAGCTGAGAGAAGCATATGGCTAGAAAAGATAAACAAGACGGAAAGTAGTAACCGTGTTGTACCGGCCCTTTCAAATGAAGGGGTTTTTAAGTTAAAGCAGAAAGTTGAGCATCCGTTGATGGCTCTCCGGCTATTTTACCACGGGCATTACCGATGGTCTGTGCACGCACAGTACTGACACATGGGCCCTTAATAGACAAGAAAAGAAAAGAGAAGTTTGAAGTATAAATGAACATAACTGGATCATGCATTAGTTATAGTTCACTATGCTTATAGATGCATTCAGTACATGATGTTTCTGTGATGCACATGTTATATAAAGTTTTATAATCTTTGATATGATATATGATATGCGATATGTTAAAATGGTGGATGTGATATGTTTTTAAGTATGTACTATATTTAAACATGTTTTGCGGTAAACATGTTGTACTTACTAGGTGTAAAGCTCACGTAGCGTGTTCATGCTGTAGGTAAGCGTCCTACGGCTTAAATCCCAATGGGCGATGGTGGCGGTAGAGGCGGATGTGAGGGCAAGGTTATGGAGACACCGCGAGTTTATCTTCCGCAAATTTGAGTATCAGTATTTTGAATAGTAATGGTTAAATAGTACTTTGAATAGTAATTGTCAGATAGTATTTTGAATAGCAATCGTTAAATAGTATGTTTAAATAGTAACTGTTAAATGGTATTTTTGAATAGTAATCATAAACCGTATTTTTGAATAGTAATCCCTAAATAGTACCTTGAATAGTAATCGCTAAATAGTATTTTAAATAGTAACCGTTAAATAGTATTTTTTAATAGTAATCGATATACGTATGTATACAGTAAATATGTACATGTAAAAAAAAATCCCTAATTTTATGATATCTAGTTAAGTATAAATGGCTAGAAAGTATAAGAAAAGCAAGCAAGTATGAGTTTTTAGTGACGGTCCGGGCCACTGAGGGCTCGGGGCGTCACAGTTGGTATCAAAGCGGTTTCCTACCACCCTATCTCACATCGCCGTATGCCTGCCTCATCTATCCAAGTAAGTTAGCTTTTGTTTTTCAGAATTTAGTATATGAGTTGACGATTAGATTATAATAGGAGAATGGCCGCACCAGTTGACCCTCAGCAAGTGTGAAAGGACTGAGAAGCGAGTATAGCTTTCGCCGCCATGCGACCACACACATACGACGGCAGTAACCCATACGAACTCCTTATTAGATTCATCATATGGAGACAGTCTTCAAAGGGTACCATATTCCACCCTGCCTACAGGTGGTAATGGCCAGTAGTTGATTGCTAGGACCAGTATTGACGTGGTGGAACGATCGACGTAGGATCAGGGGTCCAGCGATGCAGTGGAATGAGTTCTACCAAGACCTTCGCAACTCTGACAGTCCAGCTAAGGAGGCCGATATCTGGGCAGATATGCACGAGCGACGATACCAGATCCTCTCCGACACTTGGGATCTCTATGACGAAGAGACCATGGCAAATTATTGTCAGAGATTTCTAGATGCCATGTTACCTCATATCCCTCAAGATAGATACTTTTTAGATATAGCCGATCTGCTATGGGGCGAAGTACCAGGGTATGTGAGGAATCTCGTCCACTACCCTCCGCCACATGAGAACTTGAGGCACCTGATCCAAGACATAATGGACGCTGTGCGAGTGGCAATCAACCCCGACCTGGCAAACGCCGAACCATAGCCAGCAATACCTCAAGACAATGAAGACCTGATGGAGGACCCCGAACCAGCCCCTCTGTCTCCCGGACACCATATGGATGAAGACGGTGATGAGGCTATCCCCGATACCCAACCTAACGATGAGGAGGAGGAGATCCCCGATCACATCAGTGACGATGAGGAAGTAGAAATGTATGAGCCCCAAGTCATCATCGCCAGTGATGATGAAGTTAATTTTGCTTGGGAAGATGAGGATGAAGACCCCAAGGAGTTTCTTCTGAGTCAAAGCAAGAATGAGAAAATGTCAGACGTAGAGTCAGGATTATCCTCTGAGTAGTAGAAACCCTTTTCATGGAAGTTTTTGTTATGTATTTTTGTAGAGGGAAATAGTAGCTTTCCCCATCTGACTTAAGTTAATGTACTTAATGGGATCGTATTTTGGGAAGTGTGTGTCACCCCCCACCGAATTTAAATATATATATGTTTTATAAGATGTTTTATGAAAAGTAGTATCATTTTGCCCTGAGGACCTAAATATGATTTCTTTACGACTATGATCAAGTATGGTAAAGAGTACGGGACGGTTTCTGGCACTAAGACGATGTCCCAATACGACGCGATAGTTATATTGAACATCATAAGAATAAGAGAAGGAAGGAAAGATATAGTATGTATATATCTATGAAGTTTAAGATGAAGTTGTTTAGTAAGAAGGAAAATGATGTGTAAATACGAATCCCAAGTACAAAATTTGAGAAGCTTATGTTCTCTTTTTCCGTTATATGATAGGGTTACATAGGTGACAATGGCAAGAACAAGAGCCCAAATGAACCAAGCTACATGAGACGACGAGCTACTGGCACGTCTCGCAACGATGCAAGAAATGATGGTAAATCAATAACAAATGAACCGACAACAACAAGCACCATAACCCATGGAGGTACTAGTCCAAGTTGTACCAGTAGCCCCCGACACTCCCAGAGAGCAAGCGGCCCCACCAGCCCAAGCAATGCCAGTACCACCAGTTGTGGCTACTCCCACAGCAGTCAATGTTATTATATCAGCCTATAGAGAGGGCGACTTATACGAGTGGTTTAGGCGCATGAAGGTGTCTGAATTCGAAGGGACTACGAACCCTATTGAAACCGACGATTGGCTGACTGATGTTCAAGTCATTCTAGACCTCGTAGGGCTGACCAAACGAGAAAAAGTTATATGCGCATCTCTAGCCCTAAGGAAAGGAACACACCAGTGGTGGAAGACCGTGGCTTTTAGAAGGAACATCAATGAAATGAACTGGGCAGATTTCATTGTTGAGTTCAGAGAAATGTACTTCAACGATGAAGCCTTAGCAGTCCAGCAGGATGAATTCAACAATTTGTGCCAAGGAGGCATGACGGTCATAGAGGACGTGAGAAAATTCAAACAGCTAGCCCGACTTTGCCCCGACCTAGTGCCGACTGAGAAAGAAAAGGTCAGGAGGATGCTGAAAATGTTTCGGATGGATATAGCCATCCAAGTCTGTAGCGGCAGCCATGGGCCAACAATCATGGGCGAACGTGTCAGTAGAGCCATCCGCGCTGAGTATTGGCTAGCCCAAGACAAAGAAAGTGTAGGAATAAAATTGATAAAAACGTATCAGAGTGGCACAGCGAAACAATAAAATTTTTTTAAGATCGTTAAATATCTCATGGTGCCATATATAACAAACCAACAACAATTTAAACTCATACCTCAAGGATGCCAATCTTGCAGGAGGAGAATGACCGGAGGACTTTAATCGACTAGCCTTCTCTACTATTCTCCAATTCCTGAATAGCCGAGTGTGTGGGCACTCTAAACCTCGATTGGTATGCTAGCACTGCTAGTCTTCTTCCGACCACCCAGATCTCTAAAGAACTTATTGTCATGGTGAGTTATGCAACAATAAGCCTGCTCACCTAAGAGTCTGTGGTCTAAGAGAACTGGAGTGGCAGGATCTCTATTTATAGACTTGCATGAGGTGATCTTCTGAATTCGAATCGGATTAGGAGAAGATATTCTCCCTTATCCATAAGCATTAAATCCGAATTTTCCAAGGGGAAAATCCCAACAATAAATTCGGCCACTTTAGGATAATTCCAATCCAAATTCAAACAAGATTTTAACTAGAATTATATCTTCCTTTTCCAACCAAAAAATCCGAAAACCCTAGAGGATCTTCACCAAATATTTTCGGCCACTTTAGGATAAGGGAAGAATCAAAATTCCACTAGGATTTTCGAGCTTGAATCTTATCTCATCCTTATCCAAAATAACCGAAAATCTCCTAGTAGATCTTCCTCAAATTTTCGGCCATAATCAGGGAGGAGAGAATCCAAATTCAACTGGGATTGAAACTCAAATTTTTCCTTGAACCTTATCCACAAAAAATCTGAAAATTCCACGAGAATAATCCTCAAAATTTTCGTCCATTATTGTTAGGATTTGGATTCAAAATTCAAACAGGATTCTAACAAGATTTTCCTCTCCATATCCAACTCAAATTCGAATTTCATTCATTGTGGATTTACCACAAGAAATTTGAATCCCACTTGGACTGTGATTCAAAATTTGAATTTCAAATTTCAAATTTCAAATTTTAAATTTCAATTTCAAATTTAAATTTCAAATTCAATTTCAAATTCGAATTTCGAATTCAAATTTCAAATTTCAAATTTCAAATTCAAATTTCAAATTTCAAATTTCAACTTTTATCTTTTCCTCTAGACAAGACTCACATTAAGGAAGACGTACCTCCTCTAGAGATTCTAGAGGACCGTCTTTTGCCAATCTTTGAATCCTATCTTGATTAATATGATCAAGTCTTAAATGCCAAAGATACGCCTTGTTAGAGTGAGAAACTTTCAACTTTTTAGAGTTATCTATTAATTCGGTGTCAAGCAGTGAGTACATCTTTGGTTTGATCAAATATAGGTTTCCATCCATCCATCCAGAACAGATAAAAGACTTATTTCTACGAATATTAACTCTTTTACTAAAAGAAATTGAATAAGAATCCTTTATTAAATAAGCTACCGATATAAGGTTCTTCCTAAAATTAGGAACATAAAAACAGTCTTTCAATAAAATAAACCTAAATTGATCAAAGTAAAGGTAAATATCTCCCACTACCTCAGCCACCACTAAGCTACCGTCTCCAGTCTGCAACGAGAGGCTCCTATCATGTAGACTTCTCATTTCCACGAACCCTTGCATAGAAACATAAACATAATTAGTGGCGCCCGAATCAATGACCCAAGTGTCTTTCGATTCTTCTACCAAACATGCTTCTAAATAGTGAAGTTCCTTACCTTCCTTACCCTTAGCTGCTAGGATTTCCCGGCAAGCCTTCTTAAAGTGACCTACCTTCCCACAGTGGAAGCACTTGGACTTTTTAAGGTCCCTGGGCTTCTTGTTCTTCTTATTCTTCTTCCCATCCGAGGCAGGAGGATTAGAAGAACTAGAAGCCACTTGCTTCTGATTTGGCCTCTTCTTCTTCCGTGAGGATTTGGAAGATTCTGCCAAATTGGCCTCTCCTTTGGGTTGGACCACATCCCTATCCCCATCCCTGATCATCCGATCATAAGCTTAGAGTTGCTTCATGAGCTCGGTTAGTCCAAACTCCCTTGTCGCCAGATTGTATGCGGCCTTAAACCCTACAAAATCTTTAGACAGAGTTTTGAACACTATCTCGATCTGGGTGTTGTAGTCCAACTTAGCACCATTCTCGGTAGCCTCAGCGAAGAATCCCATTAGAGTGATCATATGGTCCTTCATCGGAGTACCTGCCTTTTGCTTAGAGTTCATAATGCTGGTAATAGCGGACTGTCGAGCCAATTTTTCTTAGCCTCCGAACATGTCTTCCAGATTTTCCATGATCTCCCCAGCAACTTGATAAGTCTCATGCTGCTTTTGTAAAGCACTCGTCATGCTAGCCAGTATGTAGCATCGAGGTATGTCATTGGATTCTCTCTAACGAGTATAGGCAACCGGGACCTCCTCAAGCGGTGTGTCAAGTTTGGGCCTTGGTGGGCATGGTTCATCTAGTACGAACTTGTGTCTCTTGCAGTTAAGAACTATCAACAGATTTCTTTTCCAGTCTTTATAATTATCGCCATTCAATTTATTTTCAGTAAGTATTGAAATGAGGGGTGTCGGTAACATTTTAAGCTGAAATAAAATTATACTAGACATCATTACAAAGCCCAAGCAAATATATAGATAATTTAGCAAATAAAACATACAAGTATGTTCCTACATGAAACTTGAAAAACATGTAGCATTGCAACGGTAATTCTCAGCACCTATTGCCCCAAGCCACTGAGGGGTGGTCATGAAAACAAATAGCCAGAACATGGACTCCGTCCAATTAATATATGTTGCCTTAAATCCTTTAAGGTTAAGACATATATTAATAACCGCTTGTTTGGCCACCAGTTTAGTTAATAGAGCTTCTAGGGAAGGTTAATAACTAAATGAGTCTTAAGTGTATAACCATTGTTTACGTAGCCTGATCCATGTCCTACCAAGCCATCGAGGGGTGGTCATGAATAGGATCGTACCCGAACACATTTTTCACATAGGAAATCCAATCTAGTATACCGGCGGCGGTAAACACCTACCGAGGGGTGTGGCCAGGGCAGAACTGACACGAGATGTTACCATGCTTTCACATATGGATCAACAATGAAGGCCGTGGGTTTTGTTTGAAACCCTCTTCCACTCAATATTTTGAAAAACATGCAAGTTTTGACAAAGTATGTATGATCAATATAGTATGAGCGGCACTCACCTATTCTAAATGACATGTTATCAAATATGCATATAAAACATCCATCAATACATATTTATAAATCCATGACATATCACAAAAAAAATAATTGACAGAATAACCAAGCCATGGTTCCATCCTAGAACAAAGAAAATAAAGATTACAAAATTCCATCCAAAGCATTCTTTGGGTTTTGAATTTTGTTCCGTCTTCTTGTATCCATCTTTATGTAGCCTCTCTATTTATTTCTCATCCCAAGAATCATTTAAAATTTAAATCTCCAAAAATTTAAATTTTAAATTCAAATTCCAAATTCGAATTTCAAATTTAAATTTCAAATTCAAATTTTAAACAATTTTAAACATCATGTGTAATAATATGTAATTTCAAAAATTTCAAATTTTTAATTACATATTTTTTAAACATGATTTAAAATTAAATATCAAATTTAAAAAACAAAATTTTCGATTTTTGAACCGTCGTCCCACCACATCGGAAGTTAGCAGCCGCCGTGGGCAGCCCCTAGGCCCCGGGGGGCTGGCAGCCCACGGCCGCCCCATGTATAGCCCTGCCGGGCTGCAGGCCAAGCTTGCAATGCCAGGCTTTGCGCCTAGGCTATGTGCAATAGCTTGCAGCCACAGCTGCACGCCTAAGCTATGGCCAACCTTGGGAGGGCCACGGCCGCCCTCGGCCGCAGGTTGGCCTGCGGCCGTGGGTGGTCATGGCCTGTCAAGGGGCTGCCGCAGCCCCATCCTGCCCAAGGGCAGGGGCTGTGCCCTACCAAGGCCCGACAGCCTATCCCGAGGGGTCGTGTCTCGATTTTCATGTCATATTCCAATTTACCCATTAGGATCTCCAAAAATTAATTTGAATCCCAATCAAATTGAAATTTTCCACACAATCAAAATTTCAACCTTTAAATTAAATTTAAATTTTGGGAAAAATAAATTACAGTCTTCAATCTTCAATCTCCTCCAAGAATAATTACATAAAAAATTTCCTAAACCGTTTCCAGTGCACAAATATTCTAATCATAATAATTCTAAGAGACAAAATTAAAATCCATGGGAAAATTACAGTGTTAATAAACTGCTCCCATGGTTACATAAAAAAAATCTTAGATACAATTTTCTAAATTCTAAGGAACCACAACCGGCAAGAATAAGCATGCTTATAATAATTCAGAAAATTAAAATAACCACATACTACATACATAATCCATGATAACAACATAAAGGAATCCTAGAATGCCACTCTCTAAATATCAAATCCATACATAAATAAAAAGCTAAGTAATTGTCTAATTTATGTACATGGCATAGTCATGAGATGGCTCTGATACCAATTGTAAGAATAAAATCGATAAAAACGTATCAGAGTGGCATAGCGGAACAATAAAAATTTTTCAAGATCGTTAAATATCTCATGATGCCATATACAATAAACCAACAACAATTTAAACTCATACCTCAAGGACGCCAATCTTGTAAGAGGAGAATGACCGGAGGGCTTCAACCAACTAGCCTTCTCTACTATTCTCTAATTCCGGAATGGCTGAGTATGTGGGCACTCTGAACCTCAATCAGTATGCTAGCACTGCTAGTCTTCTTCCAATCACCCAGATCTCTAAAGAACTTATTATCATGGTGAGTTATGCAACAATAAGCCTGCTCACCTGAGAGCTTGAATCTTATCTCATCCTTATCCAAAATAACCGAAAATCTCCTAGGAGATCTTCCTCAAATTTTCGGCCATAATCAGGGAGGAGAGAATCCAAATTCAACTGGGATTGAAACTTGAATTTTTCCGTGAACTTTATCCACCAAAAATCCAAAAATTCCATGAGGATAATCCTCAAAATTTTCGTCCATTATTGTTAGGATTTGGATTCAAAATTCAAGCAGGATTCTAATAAGATTTTCCACTCCATATCCAACTCAAATTCGAATTTCATTCCTTGTGGATTTACCATAAGAAATTCGAATCCCACTTGGACTGTGATTCAAAATTTGAATTTCAAATTTCAAATTCAAATTTCAAATTTCAAATTTCAAATTTGAATTTCAAATTCAAAATTCAAATTCGAATTTCAATTTCAAATTTGAAATTCAAAATTCAAATTCAAATTACAAATTTCAAATTTCAAAATTCAAATTTCAAAATCCATAAAACAGTTGTATTTCAAATTCTTGTTCTCATGGATAATTTTCTACAACTCCAATCTAATCTCAAATAAAATCATGGCAACTTTATTTGGAGTTCGAATAAGTGTGTACTCTATTATCCAAAACAAAATCTGAATCCAACCGGAGAGAATCTTGTCGAGCATCCTAATCCTATGTCAACACCATCCATGCATAATAAACTAGCCAATAACATACACAAATCAATTTTGCCAAACGTTAAGGAATTATGTGGAGCTAGTAGAGGGACCAATTGGACATATATAATCAGGCTCCCGCAAATCCATATGATCATCATTCTTTACCGAACAACTCAATCATATGATTACTAATTTCAGAGTCGCACCACTATAAACTTGAAACTGAACTCCCAATTATATACCGTATTACGTAAGCCTGTGACAAGCTATCATCCAATGACCTTATCATGTATGCAGAACCCTCATATGATATCCATAATCAGCCTTAGGTCGAAGTCCGTTTAATCCTGCTGATCAGGCTATCTTAAAGTTCCATTATACTATCGAATAAAGAAAATGATTATTCACCATATGTGAATAAGAAGTCATCCACCCAGCAGATGACCCAAGGCCTTGTCCATTTTCACATTCAGTATAATTTCTTTAAGAGGATACCTTTAACTCCTCATTAGAGCTATGATTCCGATATCTGTAAACGAACCCTTCATCGTATACAAGTCATGCACCCAATGAACCGGTCTATAAGCTTACTACCTCTGAGACGCTTTAGCCATTGGAACATCAAAGTACACAAGTCATATACATGAAGCTGTCCTTTTACTCAGGATTAAGGTTACTGCATAATGAACATCAAAAGCAGATCGATCCACTCAAAGCGGACTTCGTAGATCAATCATGCTTTAGTCCTGGTCTAATATGTCACCACCAAGCAACATATCTATGTCTCTACTTGGGAGTCCAGCTCCAGACAGTCAAGACAAATCGTCCCATCCAATGATTTATCATTGGTTGAAAGCCAAATTAATTGGCTTCCTTGCTAGTTTAAGTCGGCAACATTTGGAACAAAATGGCCGAGACTATTTCCAAGCCAAAACATAACAAAAAAAATTTCTAAGTGTTGTCTATGGTGAGTACGTGAGCAACCAAAGAGGAACCAAGCAAATACTTCAAGTTTTCTTCACAAAATTGGTGTCAAACCCTTCCTTGAAGACAAAGGAAGCAAGTGAGCAAGGTAACTTTCCTTGATTTGTATTTTTTCTTGATTTTCCTCCCTAAAATCCGTGGGATGAATAGTGTAAAGGATGAAAAATTTTTGGTTTGTTTTGATTGATTTGGTGCTTGGGTTTTGTTAAGGGTATGATTAGAAGAAAAACCATGCATTTTGTTTAAAGAAAAACAAAATTTTGGTTGCTTTTCCAAGGGTAAAACCGTGGGTTACCAAGTGTAGTCAATGATGAATTGTTGTGGTTTAAGTGTTAAAATGCTTTAAATCATGTTTTGATTAAATGTAAAACATGATTTGGATGATTGAAAGCTTAGAAAAAAATTTGGTGTGAAATAACCCTAATATGGCTGTGGGTTTAATTAGGGTTTGGGGAAAAATTTTTGCATGATTTACTTGATGTTTGGATAGTTAAATTCATGCATTGAATTATGGAAATGATGGATTTGTGATTGAAAGCATGAAACAAAAAAATTTGGTGCATGTTTCTCTTAAATGGCCGTTGGTTACAATGGTGAAAACCCTAAAAATTTGTGTTAAAAATGCATTGAAATTGGCTTGAAAATGTGCTAGGTAATGACATTGGAATAGCCTAAAATTTGGTTGAAAATTTGAGAAGTTTTGGTTAGGTTTTGAGTGAGAAAACTATGGCCAAAACAAAGGGTAAAATTGAAAGAAATCTTGTGGAATGTGGTTGAAAATGTGAATTGAAATGTTGTGAGCTTTTATGTAAAAGTTTGGAAAACTTTTACATAAAATAGGTTTGTGGTATAGTACGTGGCAGGTACATATGGTTCGAGGCGTACCTAACGCCGGTAGCCTTAAATTTACGCCGAAATGCTGTCGAAATTTCGAAAACGGCATTTGGGGTAAAAAGGGAATTAAAAATAAAAGTTTAGGGTTGGGTTGGAAACCTGAGTCCCTAAAAGAAAATTTAATAAGGAAAACTTAAGGGGTGGTTTGTGAATAGTAACCGTCCCCTTAAACATGTAAAACGCGAGTGAAACTGAAAAACCGACCCCGAGGGGGGGCGTTTTTAAGAAATGAAATAAAGGTCCGAGTCGGGTACGGAAAATCCGAGCCTCGGAGACCTAGATCGGGAATGTCTAGATGAACGTTTTAAATATTAGTAAAACGTCCATTTTAGGTTCCGAAACGATAGAAAATCACCAAACCAACGTAAGGGTCAGAATAGTGCTTTCCGAGGGTCGGGAAAGTGAAAAATGGAAATAAAATAGAAACGAACCTGGTAATGATTAGGTACATATGTGCTACAGGCACTATTATAGAGTAGAAAGAGAGACGAAATGTGCTACGGGCACTATTAAGAATGGGACACATAATAAATCGTGCTTCGGGCACTAGAGCGAGGTTAATGAAACTCACTCACCTAAAATTAAAATGTGAACTATTCCTAACCACGGGGTAATATGGAGTCACCGGGTTAGAATTTTAAAAAGTCGGTAATGAAACCACTTTTTGGCGTACCAGCCTTCCATATAGGGAGGTAATTTTGCCTTCGGGGCTATGAGATTGTAACGTCCCAAAACCCGGGACAGCAACAGGTGTCACTTCCCAAAAAGCCAAGATAGTGACGGATATTAAATTTTAAAAGAATAAGGGAAAGGAAAGCTCAGATTCCTAAGTCTGTCAGTTTTTATATCTTACCCTTTACCGACTCTTTAAACTTGTTTATAAATTATGCTTGTATATTTTAAATTTATTAATATTTGTCTTTCTATTTTTATCGCAATATTAGGTGGTGAGGTACCCATGTCCCACAGATGCATACTTGGATAAAATAAAATAACTGAAATTGTAAAAGTAAAGTTTAGAATTTACAGTCCCGGAATGCTTTTATACATACTTTGTCCTAATGTACAGGTCACTACTTCAAGTCCTTGGCATCCACGGACGGGTCCACGTCACCCGTATCTTCTAATCAGCTTTCTCTCCTGGGGGTTTACCAGTTTTAAAACAGTGAGCGAAAGGCCCAGTAGGATATTCTTTAAAAAAATGTTTCAACATTTTAATTTAACCATCATACTAAGTATGTCAATGCAATACCGAATCATAAACGTGGAATCGTGATTATGCAAATTGTGTCCCTATATACATCTAGTTCGTGTACAGTCCGTATGAGCCTCCCTCACCATGCCGAAGCATAATGAGTGATCCTCGATCAAGATGTGCACTCTTCGCACGTGTGTGCTAGCTCCCGGTATACTTTAACACCAAATCCAACTTTCAACATTTCATGTGAACATATGATTCACATACTAAAAATATACTGTATTGTTTTTCAAAAAAAATCCGTAACCAGATATTTTTCCTTAAATTTCCGAAACTGTGATATTTTCTAAATCACGTAAATTTCAAAGCTTTATAAACACATTTTCTTCAAATGATTTTTGGCCAAATCATTAAAACAAAATTGGCTACAAGGAAAGGGTAAGATATCCTACCTCGTCAGCAATTTGACCTACGATCAATTTCTCGCACGAATTCCAAGATAGTCTTTTTTTCCGAATTCGATCAACGAGTACCTAAAACAAGAAATACAGATAATTTAATTATCTGTCCAAGAATTCCGTAATCAAATTATGGTAAACTCAACTAATTAGTATGCCATTGAATTTTTAAAATTTAAAATGATACTTTATTTTAACACCGTAATTTTAAAATAGCAATTTTAACAAAAATATCTAAAATATAGATATAAATTTTTAAAATTTTCGGCATGACCTACCCTAAAAATAGGCTTCCCCAAAAGCTCCAAATTGCTTAACCTGCAGAAAAATTTTCCAATTCCTAGAACAGTTCAAAATACAAATTTCAAATCAATGAAATTTTAAAATCTAAAAATCATTATTATTTTTATTATTATTATTATTAGTATTTTTATTATTATTATTAGTATTATTATTATTATTATATATATATGAAAACACACACACGCACATAGTTACACTTATATATATATATGCGTATCCAACAAATTTTTTCTTTTCTTTTTGCCGAAGAGATCGGCCGGCCGGAAGGAACTCACGGCGGCAGGGGGCGGAGGCTGGCGTCGGGCACGGCAGTCGGCAGCGCGGCAAGGGGCAGCCGGCGAGGTGAGGACGAATGGCGAGGCGCGAGGGGGCACGGCCGGGTCGAACGGGACCGGGGGGGAAAATTGAGCTTGGCGGTGCCGCGGGAAAGGCGAGGCGCGGTTGGCGGTCTTCAGCGGCTTGGCGGATGGCGTGGGGTGTTCCGGGCTCGTGAGAGAACGGCGACATCGGGTGGCTTGGCAGCGACGGTCGATCGACGGTGGCGTCACGAGGGAGGCGGGGTGGCTAGTTCGGTGGGATGGAGAAGAGCTGGCTCGGGCGACGGTCGTGGAGCTCCAGTCCCGGTCGGAGTTAGGCGGTTGGCGGTGACGGTTAGCTCGGGGGTGGTTGGTTCGGTGGCCTTTGACCAAAAGAAAGAAAAAAGAAAAAGAAGAAAAGAGAAGAAGAAAAGGTAACAGAGGAAGAGGACACGAGAGAGGAAGAAGAAAGGAAAAGAAGAAAAAAAAATAAAACAAGGGGAGAGGGGGAGAAAGAGAATCGATGGAGGAAGGGGCTTTAAAAAAAAGGAAGGAGTAGGGGAAGATGGGTGAGGAAAAAAAAAACGGTGAGGGGAAGAAGAAGAGAAAAGAAAATAAGGGATAAGGAGCGTGAGAGAGAGAGACGAGAAGCAAAAGAAGAAAAAAAAACACAGAGGCAGAGAGAGCAGACAGAGAGGGTCGGTGAAGAAGGAAGAAAAAGAAAAAATGAGAGTGAGTATTAAGATGAGAGGGGGGATAATTCCGGAAGAATCCGGAAAGAAAGAAGAGAAAAAAAAAAAGAAAAATAAATAAATGAAAAAAAATATTTAACAAATTTTGATTAGGTAAAAATTGTTAAAATTTTAAAATTGGTAAAAATGTTTTAAATATCCTCAAATTAATATTTAATACCCCAAAAATTTAAAATTTAATTCCCATGATAATAAGAAAAATTTTATTGGCACACTAACAAATTGAGTTTATACATTCACGCGCGAAATTTAAAATTCAAAAATTTTGCAGCGTGACAATTCTCCCCTCCTACAAAAGAATTTCGTCCTCGAAATTCGAATTATCTAGATTTTCAAACAAATGGGGGTATTTCTCTAACATTTCGCTTTCCACTTCCTAAGTAGCGTCTTCACTTCCGTGATGTTGCCATAAAACCTTAACTAGCGCTACCTCTTGATGTCGTATTCTCTTGATCTTTCTATCAAGAATTCGTACCGGTGCCTCTTCGTAGGAAACATCTTCTCGAATTGGTATGTCCTCAGGTGAAACTATTGCAGTAGGACCCGGTTCGCATTTCCTGAGTATCGATACATGAAATACATCATGCACGTGGGACAACTCTGATGGCACCGCTAAACGATAAGCAACTTTACCAACTCGTTGAATAATAAGGAATAGTCCCACGTATCGTGGAGCTAATTTCCCTTTCTTGCCGAAACGAGAAACTTCTTTTTGAGGGGAAACCTTTAGAAGTATGAAATCTCCTACCTCAAATTCCAATGGTCTCCGTCATCTGTCAGCGTAACTCTTTTGTCGGCTCTGAGCTGTTTTTAAGTGTTCTCGAATAATTCGAATTTTCTCGGTAGTCTCCTCGATGATAGTTGCTCCAGTATGAACTCGATCTTCAGGTTCGATCCAACATATGGGTGATCTGCATGGTCTTCCGTAAAGAGCTTCGAATGGTGCCATTTTGATGCTAGATTGATAACTGTTGTTGTAGGCGAACTCTGCTAACGACAAATTATCAATCCATTTGTTCCCATAATCCAACGCGCAGGCACGTAACATGTCTTCAAGAATCTGAATAACTCTTTCGGATTGTCCATCGGTCTACGAATGGAAAGCGGTGCTGAATTTCAAGTCTGCCCCAAAAGCTGCCTGGAAACTCTTCCAATATCGAGCGGTAAATCAAGGATCTCGATCAGAAATAATACTTAATGGTATTCCATGATATTTCACTATCTCGTCCAAATATGCTTTGGCTAAGTTCTGCCTACCATATGTGGACTTGATAGGAATGAAGTGCGCTGATTTCGTCAATCGATCTACCACTACCCAAATTGCATCGAAACCATTCCGTGTTTTTGGTAGTCCCATAAGGAAATCCATGGTAATTTCTTCCCACTTCTAGTCTGGAACAGGTAGCGGCTGTAGCATTCCTCCAGGTTTCTGACGTTCCGCTTTGACCTTAAGACAATTCTAACAAGTCTTCACATAATTTGTCACATCATTTTTCATGTTTCGCCACCAGTATTGCCTCTTTAGATCTTGATGCATCTTGATGACCCCTGGATGTATTGCAAATCGAGATTTATGAGCTTCATCCATGATTGCCTTCTTCAATTCTGGTATTTGTGGAACAGCTAGGCGATGTTTGAAATACAAAGCTCCATCACCACGGATGTTCCAATGTTCCAGTTGTTCTCCATTCTGAAGCTTGGACCAAACGTTTTGCAAATGGCTATCTTTGTGTTGATTCTCCTTAACTTGTTGGATCAAGTAGGATGGAGTTACCAAATTGTACAAAGTGATTGAATTTTGATCCTCAGAGATCTGAAGATCATAATCCTCAACCATTGCTGTTCTTTTCCAATCAAGCACTGCTAACGAAGCAAGAACACCGGCACCTTTCTGACTAAGAGCATCCGCTACGACGTTAGCCTTACCTGGATGATATTCCAGAGTAAAGTCATAATCTTCCATATACTCTACCCAACGTCTTTGTCTCAAATTCAGATCTTTCTGAGTAAAGAGATACTGCAAACTCTTATGTTCAGAGAAAATCCAAAATGAGACACCATAGAGATAGCATCTCCAAATTTTTAAAGCAAAAATAATGGCTGCCAACTCTAAATCATGTGTTGGGTAGTTTTTCTCATGCGTCTTCAATTGTCGAGATGCGTATGCTACGACATGTCCTCTCTGCATTAAAACACACCCGAGTCCTTGCATCAATATAAACCTCATAAGGCTCTTCAGGCTTAGGAATTATAAGAACTGGAGCGCTGGTCAAGCGAGTTTTCAATTCTTGAAAAGCGTTCTCACATTTGCTATCCCAGTCAAATCGAACATCTTTTCTTGTCAGTTGTGTCATTGGGGCTTCAATTCGCAAGAAATCCTGAACGAATTTACGATAATACCCCGCTAATGCCAGAAAACTTCTGATTTCGGTTATATTTCTAGGTCGTTCCTACTTTAATATTGCCTCGACTTTTGTAGGGTCCACGGCTATGCCTTGACTAGAGATAATATGCCCAAGAAATTTGACTTCAGATAACCAAAAGTCGCATTTCTCCCTCTTAACGTACAGCTGATGCTCCCGCAGAGTTTGTAGGACCAACCTTAAGTGTTGTTCGTGTTCTCCCGGGTTTTAGAATAGATCAGAATATCATCAATGAAGACGATAACAAACTGATCTAGAAATGGTCAAAAAACACGATTCATCAAGTCCATAAAAGCTGCTAGAGCGTTCGTTAAACCAAAAGGCATAACCAGAAATTCGTAAGATCCATACCGAGTCCTAAATGCAGTTTTTGGGATGTCTTCCTCTCAGATTTTCAATTGATGATATCCGGATCTCAGATCAATCTTTGAGAAGTACTGAGCACCTTCGAGTTGATCAAATAACTCGTTGATCCTTGCCAAAGGATATTTATTCTTGATGGTCACCCTGTTCAGTTGTCTATAGTCAACACACAGTCGTAAGCTTCCATCTTGTTTCTTTGTAAATAGGACCGGTGCTCCCCATGGTGATTTGCTGAGTCGGATGAATCCCTTGAGTTCTAGCTCTGTCAATTGTTTCCGCAATTCAGCTTTCTCCGCAGGTGCCATTTTGTAAGGCGGAATTGATATTGGAGCTGTACCAGGAATAAGGTCGATGCAGAATTCTACCTTTCGGTCAGGTGGCAACCCAGGTAAATCTTCAGGAAATACATCTGGAAATTCATCTACCACTGGAGTGTAGTGATCACCTCTTTCCACGTTGTTGTCACCTTCTAATGCGAAAATAATAGCGGCGCAAGATAGCTTTCGTCGACCATCGATGGCTGATCTCAACAACTCACTGGTCATCACCCGATCTGGATCTTCGAGTTCGATCACCGTCGGGTTTGGCTGTATGAATAATATCACCTTTCGGTGATGACAATCTAACGTCGCCCTATTCTGAGTTAACCAATCCATACCAAGAATCACATCATAGCGTCTCATTGGTAGGATAATGAATTGGACATTAAGTTGTTCGCCTTCTCGCGTAACAACATTAGTCCAACATATCATTGAAGCTTAGGTTTTTCCAAGTGGCGTAATTAGGTGCAAAGGTGACTCTAAAAATTTGATTTCTAATTCTAATACTGTTGCAAACGTGGATGCAATAAAAGAATGACTGGCACCAGTATCAAACAATACATGTGCCCAACTAGAAGAGATCAGAATCATACCCTCCATGACCGTGGGACTGTTCTGAGTTGCTGGTTCTTCCCCTTTCATTGCATACATTTTTCCTTTCGCCTTGTCATTCATACTATTCCTCGAGGCAGTGGGTCCCGCTGGCCTGAATTATGGCGGTTACGAAGAAGCTTGCCTGCTAGTGGACATCTGAGGTCTCCACTGTGACTGAAATGACTGGGGTCCAAAATTTGGCTGATAAGGGGCTTGTGGCAGCCTATATTGTGGCTGACCAAATCCTGACTGTCCCTGATTACCCTATCCCTGGTTAAATTGTCCCGATCTAGATTGATGAGATCCGGCTGATGATTGGCTGGACTGCTAGAATTGTTGAGACGGCTGCTATTGCCTGTAAGGACAGTTCCTCTTTAAATGTCCTGTTTGGCCACAGTTATAACAGCTCCTTTCATATGCGTGTACTCTTCCGGTAGAGGTGTTACTAGTACTGTCAATTCTTCTACCTTCAACGTTGACTCCACTAACATGAGTACGATTCCCACGTTGACTTCTAGTCGGTCCACCAGTTGTCCTTGGAGCTTCAGATTTCTCTTTCTGAAAATTTTGATTATCTTGCTCAATACGCAGGGCAGCTGACATGAGCGTCGAGTAGTCACGAATCTGCATACCCACCACCAGTCTCCTTATCGATGGTTTAATTCCTTGCTCAAACTTGATACATTTGATGCGCTCAGTCACCACCATCGTAGAAGTAAATCTGGATAATTCTCCAAATTTTGACACGTACTCGAATACGGTCATATTTCCTTGTTGTAGGCTTGTGAATTCTATAATCTTTTGATCCCTAAAACTCTCAGGGAAAAATTGATCATAGAATAATTGTTCAAACATCTCCCAGGTCATCTCTTGGAGATTGTGCGTTCTCCTAATTTGTCTCCACCATATGCCAGCTTTACCGTCCAAATAGATGGAAATAATTTCAATTTGGTATTCAGGTGGGGTCTGGATAGTGTCCATCTTCATCACTACACTTTGGAACCAATCATCTGCTTCTTGAGGGTCACCTTCACCAGTAAAGGCTGGAATTCGAAATCATTGGAAATCGCGTAGGCTCCGATTCATGTCACGAACGACCGGTTCATCTCTGGCATGAGCGGCCATGTTTTGTAATACTCGATACATCGCTTCCGTGACGTTAGCCTGGTCTGGCTCTGGCGTCGGTGCTGAAGTCGGGGTCGGAGTAGTTGTCGAACAGTTCCCCTTCTACGTCTGGACGGCATTCTATAAAATAAAATTCCGGGTTGTAAATTAGCATTTTCTTTTACTCCAAGTATGCATACAATTCCTATGGGAACCCCAAACCATGCTCTGATACCAAAAATCCTGTCGCGTCCCAAAACCCGGGACAGCGACAGGTGTCACTTCCCAAAAAGCCGGGATAGTGACGGATATTAAATTTTAAAAGAATAAGGGAAAGGAAAGCTCGGATTCCTAAGTCTGTCAGTTTTTATATCTTACCCTTTACCGACTCTTTAAACTTGTTTATAAATTATGCTTGTATATTTTAAATTTATTAATATTTGTCTTTCTATTTTTATCGCAATATCAAGTGGTGAGGTACCCATGTCCCACAGATGCATACTTGGATAAAATAAAATAACTGAAATTGCAAAAGTAAAGTTTAAAATTTACAGTCACGGAATGCTTTTATACATACTTTGTCCTAATGTACAGGTCACTACTTCAAGTCCTTGGCATCCACGGATGGGTCCACGTCACCCGTATCTTCTAATCAGCTTTCTCTCCTGGGGGTTTACTAGTTTTAAAACAGTGAGTGAAAGGCCCAGTAGGATATTCTTTAAAAAAATGTTTCAACATTTTAATTTAACCATCATACTAACTATGTCAATGCAATACCGAATCATAAACGTGGAATCGTGATTATGCAAATTGTGTCCCTATATACATCTTGTTCGTGTACGGTCTGTATGAGCCTCCCTCACTATGCCGAAGCATAATGAGTGATCCTCGATCGAGATGTGCACTCTTCGTACGTGTGTGCTGGCTCCCGGTATACTTTAACACCAAATCCAACTTTCAACATTTCATGTTAACATATGATTCACATACTAAAAATATACCGTATTGTTTTTCAAAAAAAATCCGTAATCGGATATTTTTCCTTAAATTTCTGAAATCGTGATATTTCCTAAATCACGTAAATTTCAAAGCTTTATAAACAAATTTTCTTCAAATGATTTTTGGCCAAATCATTAAAACAAAATTGGCTACAAGGAAAGGGTAAGATATCCTACCTCATCAGCAATTTGACCTACGATCAATTTCTCGCACGAATTCCAAGATAGTCTTTCTTTCTGAATTCGATCAACGAGTACCTAAAACAAGAAATACAGATAATTTAATTATCTGTCCAAGAATTCCGTAATCGAATTACGGTAAACTCAACTAATTAGTATGCCATTGAATTTTTAAAATTTAAAATGATACTTTATTTTAATACCGTAATTTTAAAATAGCAATTTTAACACAAATATCTAAACTATAGATATAAATTTTTAAAATTTTCGGCATGACCTGCCCTAAAAATAGGCTTCCCCAAAAGCTCCAAATTGCTTAACCTGCAGAAAAATTTTCCAATTCCCAGAACAGTTCAAAATACAAATTTCAAATCAATGAAATTTTAAAATCTAAAAATCATTATTATTTTTATTATTATTACTTACTATTATTATTATTATTATTAGTATTATTATTATTATTATTAGTATTCTTATTATTATTATTATTATATATGAAAACACACACACACACACATAGTTACACATATATATATATATGCGTATACAACAAATTTTTTCTTTTCTTTTTACCAAAGAGATCGGCCGGCCGGAAGGAACTCACGGCGGCAGGGGGCGGCGGCTGGCATCGGCACGGTAGTCGGCGGTGGTGAGGACGAACGGCGAGGCGCGAGGGGGCACGGCCGGGTCGAACGGAACCGGGGGGGAAAATTGAGCTTGGCGGCGCCGCTGGAAAGGCGAGGCGCGGTTGGCGGTCTTCAGCGGCTTGGTGGATGGCGTGGGGTGTTCCGGGCTCGCGAGAGAACGGCGGCGTCGGGTGGCTTGGCGGCGACGGTCGATCGACGGTGTCGTCACGAGGGAGGCGGGGCGGCTAGTTTGGCGGGATGGAGAAGAGCTGGCTCGGGCGACGGTCGTGGAGCTCCAGTCCCGGTCGGAGTTAGGCGGTTGGTGGTGGCTCAGGCTCGGTAGCTTGGCGGCGACGGTTAGCTCAGGGGTGGTTGGTTTCGGCCAAAAGAAAGAAAAAAGAAAAAGAAGAAAAGAGAAGAAGAAAAGGGAACAGAGGAAGAGGACGCGAGAGAGGAAGAAGAAAGGAAAAGAAGAAAAAAAAATAAAACAAGGGGAGAGGGGGAGAAAGAGAAGGGGGGGAGGAGGGGGCTTAAAAAAAAAAGAGGGAGCAGGGGAAGATGGGCAAGGAAAAAAAAATGGTGAGGGGAAGAAGAAGAGAAAAGAAAATAAGGGATAAGGAGCGTGAGAGAGAGAGACGAGAAGCAAAAGAAGAAAAAAAAATACAGAGGGAGAGAGCAGAGAGAGAGGGTCGGTGAAGAAGGAAGAAAAAGAAAAAATGAGAGAGAGTATTAAGATGAGAGGGGGGATAATTCCGGAAGAATCCGGAAAGAAAGAAGAGAAAAAAAAAAGAAAAAAAAATAAATGAAAAAAAATATTTAACAAATTTTGATTAGGTAAAAATTGTTAAAATTTTAAAATTGGTAAAAATGTTTTAAATATCCTCAAATTAATATTTAATACCCCAAAAATTTAAAATTTAATAAGAAAAATTTTATTGGCAAACTAACAAATTGAGTTTATACATTCACGCGCGAAATTTAAAATTCAAAAATTTCGCAGCGTGACAAAGATTAAGGCTGTGGAGGTCAGCACTGAGGTACTGCTCCCAGTCATGTACAATTTTGCCTTCGGGGCTATGAGATTAAGGCTATGGAGGTCAGCACTAATGTACCACTCCTAGTCATGCGCACTTAAATGGTACTGCCAACCTGAGCTCAAAACCAGAACATAATTAAAGATAATTGCCTAAAATTGAAACTATGCCATAATTGAGCATAAGACAGTTTCGTGAGGGTACTAACATCGCGGTAGATGTATTGTTAATATACTGTGTTGTGGTCAAATTTACTATTCATAATGAATAGTGGTCAAAGTTACTATTTATATATGAATAGTGGTCAATGTAACTATTCACGTAAATAGTACTATTCATAGAAATTTTATATCTTGCATGTTTGAACTTACTAAGCCTGTAGCTCACCATTTTTGCTTATGTTGCAGGTAAGCGACCAGCTCAGTAGCTTTGATTGACTGGATGGCGGACGGGATGGCGTGTGTCAAATGGGATAGGAGGCGAGGGATATGGCCCTGCCAGAGTCTTTCTACTGAGCGATAAAAGAGAAGGGAAAAAGAAACAGTTTTTTGTAATAATATATATTTTACGAAAGTACTGTATTATGTAAATTACTTTGTACTTGTAAACAAAGTAAATAGTGGATAATGTCTCACATGAGGTTTAAAAAAAAAATTTCCTCAAAAACGTCATGTTTTAAAGAGAGATAGATTAGCCGGCGACCCATGAGAGTACAATCTATCGCGGTTGGCGATAAAGTTTAACTGTAATAGTATTGTATGATCTCTACGAAGGGCGGGCCGCCACAGTTGGTATCAGAGTCAGGTTTACGTTTGGTCTAGTTTAGATTACTGACTGCTGTCACAGTTGGTACATCAGAGCAGTGTTGACCATATCCTGATTTGACAATTCGCGCATCCTGCACCGCTATCCAAGTAAGTAATTTATTTAAGTTTAGTGAATTATTTTCTTATATGAAAATAATTATCTTATAGGTAGCAAGATGACCAGACCTCCTTATGTGAGACCGCCGCTACAACGACCAAGAGGGCTATTATGGGTAAGGACGAGACCTATTGTGAGGCCATCTATTTCCCAACGACCAGTAGTTAGACCCCCGGTACCCGAGAGACCTCCAGTACCAGCACTAGCACCTGCTCCAGTAGATATAGTATAGCCTCGACCGGTACTTCATCCACCTGTAGTAGTGGACATTCCAGTTGTTGGTGGACGCCAACATATTGGGGTGAGAGTTTTGGCATGGCAAGTACAGGCATTCGGAGCAAGCAGTCCCCCTATGTTTGATGGTGGACGACAGTCGATGGAGACGAAGAACTGGCTCCATGCCATAGAGAGGATTATGGTGATGTGCGACATTAACCGAGAGATGTGGATCCAGTTGGCTATAAGTATGTTTCAGGGAGATGCTCGAGTATTCTGGGAGTATGACCAGGAGATTCTATTGGGATTCAGTTGGCTGAGTTCTGTTAGCGATTGGCTGATCAATTTCCGCCTAGGGATCCGCCACCTACTCCAGCACCTCCGGAGAGACAAGAGGCAGATACACCCGTGTATCTTGGATTTGATGAGGTTAGGGATTATATTCTCCAGACTGAGAGGATGGTCATGTTGTCTGGTGAGACAATTATGTCTTACGCAGCACGATTTGAGGAGACCATTAGGAGGAGATGTCCGTTGCCCAACCTCACTGAAGCAAACTGTTGTAAGGTTTTCTAGAGAGGTTTACCCATGGAGTTGAGACAGAGGGTGATTAAGCTATATCCTCCTACGCTCCAAGAGTTTATAGTGACAATCAGGACGATCGAGAGGGAGATTCTGATTGAGCATCTGACACAGAGTCGACGAGAGACACTAGGTCAAGATGAGATGATGGCACGTATCTTTGGGCCGAGAAGAATGATGAACGATAATGAGGCTGGACCGTCTAGACCACGAGGAGGTGATGACTCAGGACAGGGAGCATTGCCTAGGGGTGGTGACGATTCAGATGATCCAGATGACAACGAGGATCCAGAAGAATATCCTCTAGTCCCAGACACAGGGGATGTGTGACCAGTAGATGTATGCATGTACATAAGTAGCTTATAGAGAAAAGCTCTTTTGTATAGACTTGTGGCCAAGATGTATATGATGGCCGATGTATATATGACTGGTGATGGTTATGTAGGATATATAAACGTTTTGCTATGAACAAAATATCAAAATGATTATATGTTGTACGATGATGTGTTACGATGATGTAGCTTTACATTACCCTGAATTTCGTAAATTTATATGATTTTACGAATGTGGTCATGGAAAAGCTAACGGTGAATTGTTGTGTCGTAATAGGATAATAGGCAAGATGGTGGATTTGCAAAATCGACCAGAGGGACGAGAACGACGTCCTAATATCATGGAGAGATTAGATCAGATATAAGCCTTACTAGAAGCTCAGATACAGGAAAATGCTAATCTGAGACAACGGGTAGAGGAGCTAGAATAGAGGCAACGCTCTGAAGGTACCCAAGTAGAACAGGAAGCTGAGGTAGATCCAGTTATTCCTCCAGCTGCTGTACATGAGAGAGTTCCTGAACAGCAACCGGTTTTAAATTTGGAACCCCTCTATGAAAGATTCAGGCGTATGAGGCTGCCAGAATTTGAAGGTTCTACAAATCCTCTAGAGGCTGAAGACTGGTTGTCGTCATTATAAGTAATCATGGAATTTATGAACCTAACTGACCAGGAGAAGGTCGCATGTGCGTTTTTTGTGTTGAGAAAAGATGCTCAATTTTGGTGGGACACTGTGCAAATGAGAAGAAACGTGTCTACCATGAGTTAGGCGGAATTTCTGGAAGAATTTAACCAGAAATATTATGACCCTGCATCTCTGAGACAACAGCAGAAAGAGTTCTCAGAATTGACGCAAGGAAATATGTCGGTGATGTTAGGAAATGCCCTAAGTATTAGAGACATTTTGATGTATTCATTTTGAACTGGATAATAAAATTATACTTAGAGGTTATTCATTACATTGCTATCTGTCCTCGTCTTATTTACATGTTAAAGTAAATGTAAGCAAATATGGCTCACTGACTGCTTGTGTTAAAACTGTTAGAACGTTGCATGCAATGGATTTTTTGTATGCGAGAAGACAATGTTCTAAAGTTAGCAGTCTAAACTATGGTCTGTAGTCTATGGGGTTAGACCGAGCATCTAACTCATGTTAAGACTATTATGTTGTCTAAAGCCTTGGAGGGGACGGTCTGTCTTGACTGTCTGGAGCTGGACTCCCAAGTAGAGACATGGATATGTTGCTTGGTGGTGACATATTAGACCGGGACTAAAGTGTGATTGATCTACGTAGTCCGCTATGAGTGGATCAATCTGCTTTTGACGTTCATTATGCAATAACCTTAATCTTGAGTAAATGAACTTCTTCATGTATATGACTTGTGTACTTTGATGTTCCAATGGCTAAAGCGTCTCAGAGGGTAGTAAGCTTATAGACCGGTTCGTTGGGTGCATGACTTGTATACGATGAAGGGTTTGTTTACAGATATCGGAATCATAGCTCTGAGGAGTTAAAGGTATCCTCTTAAAGGCATTATACTGAATTTGAAAATGGACAAGGCCTTGGGTCGTCTGCTGGGCGGATGACTTCTTATTCACATATGGTGAATAAACATTTTCTTAATTCGGTAGTATAATGGAACTTTAAGATAGCCTGATCAGTAGGATTAAACGGACTTTGACCTAAGGCTGATCATGGATATCATATGAGGGTTTTGCATATATGACAAGGTCATTGGATGGTAGCTCGTCACAGGCTTACATAATACGGTATATAATTGGGAGTTCAGTTTCAGGTTTATAGTGGTGTGACTCTGAAATTAGTGATCATATGATTGAGTTGTTCGGTACAGAATGATGATCATATGGAATCACGGGAGCCCGATTATATATGTCCAATCAGTCCCTCTACTAGCTCCACATAATTCCTTAACGTTTGGCAAATTGATTTGTGTATGCTATAGGCTAGTTTATTATGCATGGATGGTGATGACACAGGATTAGGATGGTAGACAAGATTCTCTCCGGTTGGATTCAGATTTTGTTTTGGATAATAGAGTACACAATTATTCGAACTCCAAATAAAGTTGCCATGATTTTATTTGAGATTGGATTGGAGTTGTAGAAAATTATCCATGAGAACAAGAATATGAAATACAACCGTTTTGTGGAATTTGAAATTTGAATTTTGAAATTTGAAATTTGAATTTTGAAATTTGAAATTTGAATTTTGAATTTGAAATTTGAATTTGAAATTTGAATTTGAAATTCGAATTTGAAATTTGAATTTGAAATTTAAATTTGAAATTTGAAATTTGAAATTTGAAATTTGAATTTGAAATTTGAATTTGAAATTTGAAATTCAAATTTTGAATCACAGTCCAAGTAGGATTCGAATTTGTTGTGGAAAATCCACAAGGTTTGAAATTCGAATTTGAGTTGGATTAGGAGAGGATAATCTTGTTAGAATCCTACTTGAATTTTGAATCCAAATCCCAACAAATAAGGGACGAAATTTTTGAGGATAATGCTCATGAAAATTTCAGATTTTGTGGATAAGATTCAAGGGTAAATTCAAGCTTGAATCCTAGTTGAATTTGGATTCTCTTCTTCCCTAAAAGTGGCCGAAATTTTGGAGCCTAAATCCAAGGAGAATTCGGTTATTTTTTGGATAAGGTTGAGATGAGATTTAGCTTGAAAATCCTAGTGGAATTTTGATTCTCCCTTATCCATAATGGCCGAAATCTTTTGGAGGATTTTCTCCTTGTGAATTTCGGATTTTCTGGTTGAAAAAGGGAGATAAGATTCTAGTTAAAATCTTGTTGAGATTTGGATTGGATCTATCCTAAGAAAACCGAATTTTTAGTGGAGATTATCCCTTGGAAAAATTCGGATTTTATGGGTTTGGATAAGGGAAAATATCTTTTCCTAATCCAATTCAAATTCAGAGATTCACCTCATGCAGGTCTATAAATAGAGGTCCTGCCACTCCAGTTCTCTGAGACCACAGACTCTCAGGTGAGCAGGCTTATTGTTGCACAGCTCATCGTGACAATAAAGTTCTTTAGAGATCTGGGTGGTCGGAAGAAGACTAGCAGTGCTAGCATACCGATCGAGGTTCAGAGTGCCCACACACTCAGCCATTCGGGAATTGGAGAATAGTAGAGAAGGCTAGTTGGTTGAAGCCTCCGGTCACTCTCCTCCTGTTCATTGGCGTCCTTGAGGTATGAGTTTTAATTGTTGTTGATTTATTGTATATGGCATCATAAGATATTTAACGATCTAAAAATTTTTATTGTTCCGCTGCGCCACTCTGATACGTTTTTACCGATTTATTTTCCTACAATTGGTATCAGAGCCATCTCATGACTATGCCATGTACATAAATTAGACAATTACTTAGTCTTTTTATTTATGTATGGATTTGATATTTAGAGAGTGGCATTCTAGTGTTCCTTTATGTTGTTATCATGTATTATGTATAAAGTATGTGGTTATTTTAATTTTTCGAATTATTATAAGCATGCTTGTTTATACCGGTTATGGTTCCTTAGAATTTAGAAAAATTGTATCTAGGAATTTTTATGTAACCATGGGAGCAGTTTATTAACACTGTGTTTTTCCCATGGATTTTAATTTTTGTCTCTTAGAATATTTATGGTTAGAATTTTTGTACACCGGAAACGGTTTAGAATTTTTTATGTAATTATTCTTGGAGGAGATTGAAGATTGAAGACCGTAATTTATTTTTCCCAAAAGTTAAATTTAATTTAAAGATTGAAATTTTTGATTGTGTGGAAAATTTCAATTTAATTGGGATTCAAATTAATTTTTGGAGATCCTAATAGGTATATTGGAATATGGCACGAAAATCGAGACACGATCCCTCGGAATAGGCCGACGAGCCTTGGTGGGGCTGCAGCCCCTGCCCTCGGGTAGGATGGGGCTGCGGCAGCCCCTCTGCAGGCAAACATCACCCACGGCCACAGGCTTGGCCTGCAGCCGAGGGTGGCGCAGCTTGCCCAAGGCTGGCCGCAGCCTGGGCGTGCAGCCACTGGCTGCAGGCACTGCCTGCAGCCTGCCGGCTGCTGCGCCCAGTCTGGGCGTGCAGCCTGGCGCTGCAGGCTTGGCCTGCAGCCCGGCAGGGCTGCACAAGGGGCGGCCGTGGGCTGCCAGCCCCTCCGGGGTTGGTGGCTGCCCACGGCGGCTGCCGCCTACGGGGGCGGCGGTCCGACGGTCTAAAAATCAGAAAATTTTGATTTTTAAATTTGAGATTTAATTTTAAATCATGTTTAAAAATATGTAATTAAAAATTTGAAATTTTTGAAATTACATATTATTACACATGATGTTTTAAAATTGTTTAAAAATTTAAATTTGAAATTTAAATTTGAAATTCGAATTTGGAATTTGAATTTAAAATTTAAATTTTTGGGAGATTTAAATTTTAAATAATTCTTGGGATGAGAAATAAATGGAGAGGCTACATAAAGAAGGATACAAGAAGACGGAACAGAATTCAAGACCCAAAGAATGCTTTGGATGGAATTTTGTAATCTTTATTTTCTTTGTTCTAGGATGGAACCATGGCTTGATTATTCTGTCAATTATTTTTCTGTGATATGTCATGGATGTATAAATATGTATTGATGGATGTTTTGTATGCATATTTGATAACATGTCATATAGGATAGGTGAGTGCCGCTCATACTATATTGATCATACATAATTTGTCAAAACTTGCATGTTTTTCAAAATATTGAGTGGGAGAGGGTTTCAAACAAAACCCACGGCCTCCATTGTTGATCCATATGTGAAAGCATGGTAACGCCTCGCGTCAGTTCTGACCTGACCACACCCCTCGGTAGGTGTTTACCACCGCCGGTATACTAGATTGGATCTCCTATGTGGAAAACGTGTTCGGGTGCGATCCTATTCATGACCACCCCTCGGTGGCTTGGTAGGACGTGGATCGGGCTACGTAAACAATGGTTATACACTCAAGACTCGTTTAGTTATTAACCTTCCCTAGAAGCTCTGTTAACTAAACTGGTGGCCAAATAAGCGGTTATTAATATATGTCTTAACCTTGGAGGATTTAAGGTAACATATATTAATTGGACGGGGTCCATGTTCCGGCTATTTGTTCTCATGACCACCCCTCGGTGGCTTGGGGCAATAGATGCTGAGAATTACCGTTGCAATGCTACATGTTTTTTCAAGTTTCATGTAGGAACATACTTGTATGTTTTTATTTGCTAAATTATCTGTATATTTGCTTGGGCTTTGTAATGATGTCTAGTATAATTTTATTTTAGTTCAAAATGTCACCGACACCCCTCATTTCGATACTTACTGAAAATAAGTTGAATGGCGATAATTATAAAGACTGGAAAAGAAATCTATTAATAGTTCTCAGCTGCGAGAGACACAAGTTCGTACTAGACGAACCATGCCCACCTGGGCCCAAACCTGACACACCACTTGAGGAGGTCCCGGTTGCCTATAATCGTTGGAGAGAATCCAATGAGATAGCTCGATGCTACATCCTTGCTAGCATGACGAGTGCTTTACAAAAGCAGCATGAGACTTATCAAGTTGCTGGGGAGATCATGGAAAATCTGGAGGACATGTTCGGAGGCCAAGAAAAATTGGCTTGACAGTCTGCAATCACCAGCATTATGAACTCCAAGCAAAAGGCGGGTGCTCCGGTGAAGGACCATATGATCACTCTAATGGGATTCTTCGCTGAGGCTGCCGAGAATGGTGCTGAGTTGGACTATAACACCCAGATCGAGATGGTGTTCAAGACTCTGTCTAAAGATTTTGTGGGGTTTAAGGCCGCATACAATCTGGCGACAAAGGAGTTAGGACTTACCGAGCTCATAAAGCAACTACAGGCTTATGAGCGGATGATCAGGGATGAGGATACGGTCCGACCTAAAGGAGAGGCCAATTTGGCGGAATCTTCCAATCCCTCACGGAAGAGGAAGAGGCCAAATAAGAAGTAAGTGGCTTCCAGTTCTTCTAATCCTCCTGTCTCGGACGGGAAGAAGAAGAAGAAGAACAAGAAGCCAAAGGACCTTAAAAAGTCCAAATGCTTCCACTGTGGGAAGGTAGGTCACTTCAAGAAGGCTTGCCGGGAATTCCTAGCCTCCAAGGGCAAGGAAGGTAAGGAACTTCATTACTTAGAAGCGTGTTTGGTGGAAGAATCGAAAAACACATGGGTCATTGATTCGGGCGCCACTAATCATGTTTGTGTTTCTATGCAGGGGTTCGTGGAAACGAGAAGTCTACATGATAGGAGCCTCTCATTGCGGACTGGAGATGGTAGCTTTGTGGTGGCTGAGGCAGTGGGAGACGTTCATCTTTATTTTGATCAATTTAGGTTTATTTTATTGAAAGACTGTTTTTATGTTCCTAATTTTAGGAGGAACCTTATATCGGTAGCTTGTTTAATAAAGGATTCTTATTCAGTTTCTTTTAGTAAAAGAGTTGATATTCGTAGAAATAAGTCTTTTATCTGTTCTGGATGGATGGATGGAAACCTATATTTGATCAGACCAAAGATGTACTCACTGCTTGACACTGAATTAATTGATAACTCTAAAAGGTTGAAAGTTTCTCACTCTAACAAGGCGTATCTTTGGCATTTAAGACTTGGTCATATTAATCAGGATAGGATTCAAAGATTGGTGAAAGATGGTCCT
The DNA here is from genome assembly GCA_035233585.1 of Antiaris toxicaria. Lineage (NCBI taxonomy): Eukaryota > Viridiplantae > Streptophyta > Magnoliopsida > Rosales > Moraceae > Antiaris > Antiaris toxicaria. The sequence continues at coordinate 30,185,198 of CP141154.1, forward strand.
CTGGAATCTCTGGAGGAGGTACGACTTCCCCAATGTGAGTCTTGTCTAGAGGGTAAGATGACTAAGAGGTCTTTTGGAGCTAAGGGTACAAGGGCGCAGGAGCTCTTAGAAATTGTGCACACTGACGTATGTGGCCCCATGAACGTCACAGCACGAGGAGGGTTCGAGTACTATGCCTCTTTCATAGATGATTACTCGAGGTATGGATATGTGTATCTGATGCACCGCAAGAGCGAAACCTTTGACAAGTTCAAAGAGTATCGTGCGGAAGTGGAAAAGCAATTGGATAAATCCATAAAGACACTTCGATCTGATCGAGGTGGCGAATATCTCTCTGATGAATTTCTAGGACATCTTGTAGAGAATGGGATTTTATCCCAATTGACTGCACCTGGTACTCCACAACAGAATGGTGTAGCCGAAAGGAGAAACAGGACCTTATTGGATATGGTACGGTCCATGATGAGTTACTCAACGCTGCCATTATCATTTTGGGGACATGCTTTACAAACGGCGTGCTATATTCTGAACCAGGTTCCGAGAAAATCAATTCCTAGAACTCCGTATGAATTGTGGCGTGGCAGGAAGCCCTCCCTTGGACATATGAGAATATGGGGCTGCCCGGCACATGTACTGGATGGGGATGCGAAGAAATTGGAACCAAGATCAGAATTGTGCATGTTTGTAGGGTATCCAAAGGGAACTAAAGGAGGTCTGTTCTATAACCCGAAGGAACAAAAGGTCATTGTCTCAACCCATGCGACATTCTTGGAGGAAAGTCACATGAATGATTTTAAACCTCGAAGCAAAGTGGTGCTAGAGGAGTTATCTGGTGAAAGAACTGCTACACAGATTTCGGTCTTGGACGCAAGTCCAAGTTCCAGTGAAAGACCTGCAGACGATCAACAATTGAGGGTGCCTCGTCGTAGTGGGAGGGTTTCTAAGAAACCTAATTTCTTTATGTATGATGCTGAGGTATACCAGGCCGAGGCTCATGAGCATGAGGAAGATCCGGTCACATATGATGAAGCTATAAAGGATGTTGATTCTAGATCTTGGAAACAGGCTATGAACAATGAGATGGATTCTATGAAATCCAACTCTGTTTGGGAACTTGTAGATTTGCCGGATGGGATAAAACCCATTGGATGCAAATGGGTCTACAAAAGAAAGAAGGATGCGGAAGGGAGAGTGGAAACTTTCAAAGCTAGACTGGTTGCAAAGGGATACACGCAAAAGGCTGGAATCGATTACGAGGAAACCTTTTCGCCTGTTGCTATGCTGAAGTCTATCCGTATTCTTCTGTCCATTGCTGCGGCTCTCGATTACGAGATCTGGCAAATGGATGTCAAGACGGCATTCTTGAATGGCCATCTTGAAGAGTGTATCTATATGATACAGCCCGAAGGGTTCGTAGCAAAAGGCCAAGATAGGAAAGTCTGCAAGTTGCTTAGATCCATTTATGGATTAAAGCAGGCATCCCGCTCATGGAACCAGAGGTTTGATCAAGCGATTAAGACATTTGGTTTTGAGCAGAACGTTGATGAACCTTGTGTTTATAAACGTATTAAGGATGGAAAAGTGGTCTTTCTGATACTCTATGTCGATGATATACTGCTCATTGGGAATGATGTAGGGAACTTATCATCGGTCAAGCTTTGGTTACACCAACAGTTTGACATGAAGGACTTGGGAGAAGCTAATTATGTTCTAGGCATTCGTCTCTTCAGAGATCGAAAGAACAAAATGATAGCGTTATCCCAAGCTTCATACATAGATAAAATAATTGACAAATATGCAATGCTAGAGGCAAAGAAAGGCTCACAACCTTCTATTGCCGGTTTAACTCTTTCATTGGATGACTGTCCCAAGACATCGGAAGAAAGAGAGCGTATGAGTAAGGTCCCTTATGCATCCGCTGTGGGTAGCCTTATGTACGCTATGCTTTGCACTCGCCCGGACATATGTTTTGCAGTAGGTATGGTGAGTCGATATCAAGCGAATCCTGGAACCAAGCACTGGCAAGCCGTAAAGCATATACTCAAGTATCTTAAGAGAACGAGGGATTATATGCTAGTGTATTCTGGAGGGGACCTAACACCCGTAGGATACACGGACTCAGACTTCCAGACTTGTAAGGATTCGAGGAAATCGACATCTGGATCAGTGTTTTTGCTCGGAGGAGGCGCCATTGTGTGGAGGAGCGTGAAGCAGGGCTGCACAGCTGACTCTACTATGGAGGCTGAGTATGTGGCTGCGGCTGAGGCATCTAAAGAAGCGGTTTGGCTCCGCAAGTTCTTTAGAGACTTTGAGGTCATTCCGGGTATTGACAAGCCTATCACACTTTACTGTGATAATACAGGGGCTATTGCCAACACAAGGGAATCTCGGCACCACAAGAGGACCAAGCACATCGATCGGAGGTATCACATTATTAGAGGGCATGTGGAGACAGGACAAGTGGATGTTTGTAAGATCGCGTCCGAGGACAACATCGCTGATCCCTTTACTAAGACTTTGGTAGCTAGAAGCTTTGAGAGGCATGTAGAGGCGATGGGGATGCATAACATGGCACATCTACTGGCTTAGGGCAAGTGGGAGATTGTTAGGAAATGCCCTAAGTATTAGAGACATTTTGATGTATTCATTTTGAACTGGATAATAAAATTATACTTAGAGGTTATTCATTACATTGCTATCTGTCCTCGTCTTATTTACATGTTAAAGTAAATGTAAGCAAATATGGCTCACTGACTGCTTGTGTTAAAACTGTTAGAACGTTGCATGCAATGGATTTTTTGTATGCGAGAAGACAATGTTCTAAAGTTAGCAGTCTAAACTATGGTCTGTAGTCTATGGGGTTAGACCGAGCATCTAACTCATGTTAAGACTATTATGTTGTCTAAAGCCTTGGAGGGGACGGTCTGTCTTGACTGTCTGGAGCTGGACTCCCAAGTAGAGACATGGATATGTTGCTTGGTGGTGACATATTAGACCGGGACTAAAGTGTGATTGATCTACGTAGTCCGCTATGAGTGGATCAATCTGCTTTTGACGTTCATTATGCAATAACCTTAATCCTGAGTAAATGAACTTCTTCATGTATATGACTTGTGTACTTTGATGTTCCAATGGCTAAAGCGTCTCAGAGGGTAGTAAGCTTATAGACCGGTTCGTTGGGTGCATGACTTGTATACGATGAAGGGTTTGTTTACAGATATCGGAATCATAGCTCTGAGGAGTTAAAGGTATCCTCTTAAAGGCATTATACTGAATTTGAAAATGGACAAGGCCTTGGGTCGTCTGCTGGGCGGATGACTTCTTATTCACATATGGTGAATAAACATTTTCTTAATTCGGTAGTATAATGGAACTTTAAGATAGCCTGATCAGTAGGATTAAACGGACTTTGACCTAAGGCTGATCATGGATATCATATGAGGGTTTTGCATATATGACAAGGTCATTGGATGGTAGCTCGTCACAGGCTTACATAATACGGTATATAATTGGGAGTTCAGTTTCAGGTTTATAGTGGTGTGACTCTGAAATTAGTGATCATATGATTGAGTTGTTCGGTACAGAATGATGATCATATGGAATCACGGGAGCCCGATTATATATGTCCAATCAGTCCCTCTACTAGCTCCACATAATTCCTTAACGTTTGGCAAATTGATTTGTGTATGCTATAGGCTAGTTTATTATGCATGGATGGTGATGACATAGGATTAGGATGGTAGACAAGATTCTCTCCGGTTGGATTCAGATTTTGTTTTGGATAATAGAGTACACAATTATTCGAACTCCAAATAAAGTTGCCATGATTTTATTTGAGATTGGATTGGAGTTGTAGAAAATTATCCATGAGAACAAGAATATGAAATACAACCGTTTTGTGGAATTTGAAATTTGAATTTTGAAATTTGAAATTTGAATTTTGAAATTTGAAATTTGAATTTTGAATTTGAAATTTGAATTTGAAATTTGAATTTGAAATTCGAATTTGAAATTTGAATTTGAAATTTAAATTTGAAATTTGAAATTTGAAATTTGAAATTTGAATTTGAAATTTGAATTTGAAATTTGAAATTCAAATTTTGAATCACAGTCCAAGTAGGATTCGAATTTGTTGTGGAAAATCCACAAGGTTTGAAATTCGAATTTGAGTTGGATTAGGAGAGGATAATCTTGTTAGAATCCTACTTGAATTTTGAATCCAAATCCCAACAAATAAGGGACGAAATTTTTGAGGATAATGCTCATGAAAATTTCAGATTTTGTGGATAAGATTCAAGGGTAAATTCAAGCTTGAATCCTAGTTGAATTTGGATTCTCTTCTTCCCTAAAAGTGGCCGAAATTTTGGAGCCTAAATCCAAGGAGAATTCGGTTATTTTTTGGATAAGGTTGAGATGAGATTTAGCTTGAAAATCCTAGTGGAATTTTGATTCTCCCTTATCCATAATGGCCGAAATCTTTTGGAGGATTTTCTCCTTGTGAATTTCGGATTTTTTGGTTGAAAAAGGGAGATAAGATTCTAGTTAAAATCTTGTTGAGATTTGGATTGGATCTATCCTAAGAAAACCGAATTTTTAGTGGAGATTATCCCTTGGAAAAATTCGGATTTTATGGGTTTGGATAAGGGAAAATATCTTTTCCTAATCCAATTCAAATTCAGAGATTCACCTCATGCAGGTCTATAAATAGAGGTCCTGCCACTCCAGTTCTCTGAGACCACAGACTCTCAGGTGAGCAGGCTTATTGTTGCACAGCTCATCGTGACAATAAAGTTCTTTAGAGATCTGGGTGGTCGGAAGAAGACTAGCAGTGCTAGCATACCGATCGAGGTTCAGAGTGCCCACACACTCAGCCATTCGGGAATTGGAGAATAGTAGAGAAGGCTAGTTGGTTGAAGCCTCCGGTCACTCTCCTCCTGTTCATTGGCATCCTTGAGGTATGAGTTTTAATTGTTGTTGATTTATTGTATATGGCATCATGAGATATTTAACGATCTAAAAATTTTTATTGTTCCGCTGCGCCACTCTGATACGTTTTTACCGATTTATTTTCCTACAGGTGAGTGAAGTTTGCTGAAAGTTCGACTAGTTATCCCGTTTATGTCCCTATATAGTCCCTACTGAGAGGGAGAAAATACAGAAAATGATCGGGATGTTCAGGCCAGAAATTGCTGCATTGGTAGATACGGGACAGGTACCGCCTACTTCTGTAGCAGATTGTATTAGTCGGGCCATCAGAGCTGAGTTTCACGTAGCCCGACATAAAGAGGAGAGAGAAAAGCACTGGGAGGCCAAGATGAAGGAGAGGGCTTTGGCTAAGTCTACACAAGCTGGTCAATCGAGCAAGCCAAATCAGTATGCTAAACCAAGCCAAGGCAATAATCAAGGATCCCAGCAAAACAAGAGGAAAGGCAATTTTACTGGAAATCGCCAGGCCAATAATCGAAACCAGCAGCGAAGAACAGCTGGTAATGCAGAATCCAATATGCAAAATTGTCTTACATGCGGAAAGAGACATTCTGGGCAATGCAGATTTGGGCCACTTGTTTGCTATGAATGTGGAAAGGAAGGCCATTATGCCAGGAACTGTCCAAACAATAGGCAGGGAGTACAAGGCACTTCCCAACCGCACCAGACACGCCCACAAGCTCATTCCCTTCAGGCCAAAGTTGAAGAGTCACCAGTAAGGCCACAACGCCAGTAGCGTGTGCCACGTGCTGATGCTTGTGTGATGGCCTACAGCAAAGAGGATGCAGAGGCAGGAACATCGAATGTAGTGACAGGTCAGCTTACTGTCGCTAGTCATGTAGCCTCTGTACTATTCGATTCTGGTGCTACGCATTCTTTTGTTTCCTATGAATTTGCTGACAAGATAGGACTTCCTAAGGACTATATGGGAAGAGTATTTAAGACAGCTTTACCCTCTGGGGAAGTATTGTTATCCATTTACTGGCTTCCTCATGTACCAGTATATGTGGCAAATAGGGAACTATATGCTGAGTTGATCATAATGAAGATCGTGGATTACGATATGATTCTAGGCATGGACTTCCTAGGGAAATATCAAGCTACGATCGACTGCTGAAATCGAAAGATAGTATTCCAACCCGAGGAAGAAGAGAGTTTCGAGTACGTCGATGCTTCTAGAAAACCTAGGAAGATGATGATCAGTTCGCTGAGAGCAAGCAAGCTGATAGCTAGTGGTTGTATGGGATATCTGGCATATGTGGTGGACACTACAGAGGAATCGAAGCTTCAACCTGAAGATGTTCCCGTTGTTAAGGAATTTCTTGACGTATTTCCAGAAGAGTTACCAGGGATACCTCCAGAGAGAGAAATCTCGTTTGAAATTGAATTGATGCCTGGAACGGCACCCATTTCCAAAGCACCATACCGCATGGCTCCAATGGAGTTAAGGGAGCTACAGGAACAATTAAAGGAGCTTTTGGACAAGGGATTTATCAGACTGAGTTATTCTCTATGGGGTGCACCTATGTTGTTCGTCAAGAAAAAGGATGGAACGTTCCGTTTGTGTATTGATTACCGGGAGTTGAATAAGGTTACGATCAAAAATAGGTATCCATTACCTAGAATTGATGACCTATTCGACCAGTTAAAAGGTGCAGTGGTATTTTCCAAGATTGACTTACGATCAGGATATCACCAGCTGAGAATTAAAGAAAGTGATATTCCTAAGACGGCGTTTAGGACTCGTTATGGTCACTACGAGTTCCTTGTGATGCCATTTGGATTAACAAATGTGCCGGCAGCATTAATGGATTTAATGATCAGAATCTTTAGAGAGTATTTGGATAAGTTTGTCATTGTATTCATTGATGACATTCTTATATACTCAAAGACTCATGAGGAGCACAAGGAGCATCTGAGGATCGTATTGCATACGATAAGGAAGCATCAACTGTATGCCAAATTCTCAAAATGTGAGTTTTGGTTGGATAGAGTACATTTCCTCGGACATGGTGTATCCCAGGAAGGTATTGCTGTAGATCCGACGAAAGTAGATGCAATTAACTAGTGGCCTGCACCCAAGAGTGTGACAGGAATACGCAGTTTCTTGGGGTTAGCTGGTTATTATCGACGATTTGTAGAGGGATTCGTGCGATTAGCTGCACCTCTTACTGCTCTTACACGCAAAGAAAGGAAGTATGAGTGGACTATGGAATGCGAAAGAAGCTTCCAGGAGTTAAAGAGACGGCTGACAAGCGCACCAATCCTTACGCTTCCCACTGAAGGGGAGAAGTTTATGATCTACAGTGATGCATCCAAAATAGGATTGGGAGCAGTCCTAATGTAAGGCGGCAAGGTGATTGCTTACGCTTCCCGTCAATTAAAAGATCATGAAAGGAATTACCCTACGCATGACCTTGAACTTGCTGTAGTAGTGTTCGCACTTAAAATTTGGCGACACTATCTTTATGGAGCTCAGTGTCAGATTTTTACTGATCACCAAAACCTGAAGTATTTCTTCACACAAAAGGAGCTCAATATGCGACAAAGACGATGGTTGGAACTGGTGAAGGATTATGATTGTGAAATTCTATATCATCCAGGAAAGGCCAACTGTGTAGCGGATGCTTTAAGTAGAAAGTCTACTATATCGCACCAGCTACCGATAAAAAGGCTTTCAAAGCCGTTGCAGCAAGAGATAAATTCCTTGAACTTGGAGCTGATATCTGGAAGATTGGCTGCACTCCAAGTGGAATCATCGTTGTTTGAGGATATAAAGGAAGCTCAAAGACGAGATCCAAGAATGACAAGTTCTCAATAAGGAATTTCCAAGGATGGAATGATCCTTTATCAAGGAAGGATAAATGTTCCAGCTGATGAGGAACTTAGAAGACGGATCATGTCAGAAGCCCATAAGACACCATATTCGGTTCATCCCAGAGCTAGTAAGATGTATCAGGACTTGAAGTTATAGTTCTGGTGGAAAGGGATGAAGAATGATATAGCGAAATTCATGAGCAGATGCATGACCTGTCAAAGAATCAAAGCGGAACATAAACATCCAGCTGAAAGATTGGAACCTTTGGAGATTCCTGAATGGAAATGGGAACACATTATGATAGATTTTGTAATGGGATTACCAAAAACTTGAGAAGGTTATGATGCCATCTGGGTTATTGTGGACAGACTGACCAAGACGACACGGTTTATAGCTGTCAAGAGGAATTTTTTGTTGGAAAAGTTTGCTAAGCTGTACATAACTCATGTCGTCAGATTACATGGAGTACCAAAATCCATTGTATCAAATCGAGATGCACGATTCACTTCGAATTTCTGGAAGTATGTGCAATAAGCCATGGGTACTGAATTGAGATTCAGTACGACATTTCATCCGCAAACAGACGGGTAGTCAGAGCAGACCATTCAGACGTTATAGGACATGCTTCGAGCTTGTGTAATGGATTTTGTGGGAAATTAGAACGAGAAATTATCATTAATTGAATTCTCGTATAATAATAGTTACCAAGCTTCTATAGGCATGGCACCTTATAAGGCTCTTTATGGACGGAAGTGCAAATCACCACTACACTGGTATGATTTGTGAGAGAAGCAGTTGCATAAGACGGATTTCATACAAGAGACTTCCAATGCAGTTGCTAGAATTCAGCGTCAAATGAAAATTGCGCAAAGCTGACAAAAGAGTTATACGGACAAGAGGCGAAGATCCTTGGAATTTGATGAAGGAGACCTCGTGTTTCTCAAGGTATCACCTATGAAAGGGATTATGCGTTTCGGTAAGAAGGGGAAACTGAGTCCAAGATATATTGGACCCTATGAAATTATCGAACGCATTGAAAAGGTCGCTTACAGATTAGCGCTACCTCCAGAATTGTCGGCAGTGCATAATGTATTTCATGTGTCGATGCTGAGAAAGTATATCCCAGATCGGTCCCATGTGTTGAAGCATGAACCTATTCAGATCCACAAGGATTTGACGTACGAAGAACAACCTATTCGAGTACTGGCTCGTGAATAAAAAGTACTAAGGAACAAGACAATCCCACTAGTGAAGATTTTGTGGAAAAATCACAACATTGAAGAAGCTACGTGGGAACGAAAAAACGAGATGAGGAGTTTATACCCCCACTTATTTTAATTTTCGAGGACGAAAATTTTATAAGGATGGGTGAATGTGACAACCAGGAAATTCAGGCATTCTCGGAAGTAAATGTGCAAATGTATGTATATAACAATTTGTACTATTTAAAGAGTAAAATAAATGTATTTATATTCTTTAGAATGTATTAAAATGTTCTAATAATACTGACGAGTAAGAATTCAGTGTTGGAAAAATTTACTGAGTTGAAACGGGTGGAACGGTGCCAAAACCGGCATTGAAAACCCTAACTGATGCAATAAAAGATGAAAAACTTCCGGGATTGATTTTGATCAAACGGAAGTAGTATAAATTGATCTGACTGCACAGAAGACCTCAGGAACCCGCCAGGATGATTTCAGGAAAATTTCGGCTCGAACCGGTATCGGTCAAAAAGTAGTCAAATTAATGTGAATAGTAAAGTCAAAGTCAACACTTTACTTTTGCATTTATGACATCATAAATCAAAATTAATAAATGAAAGAAATATGGTGGTTGGTGGCATTAATGGCCAAGATTTAATCACTTTTTGATCTAAAGGCCAAGATTTGGCCAAAATTCCATCATTTTATTTTTTAAAAATTTGGAAAGAAATAGGCTTGATAAGTGTTGATTTCTCATTGGTTGAAAGCCAAATCAATTGGCTTCCTTGCTAGTTTAAGTCGGCAACATTTGGAACAAAATGGCCGAGACTATTTCCAAGCCAAAACATAACAAAATAAATTTCTAAGTGTTGTCTATGGTGAGTACGTGAGCAACCAAAGAGGAACCAAGCAAATACTTCAAGTTTTCTTCACAAAATTGGTGTCAAAACCTTCCTTGAAGACAAAGGAAGCAAGTGAGCAAGGTAACTTTCCTTGGTTTGTATTTTTTTCTTGATTTTTCTCCCTAAAATTCGTGGGATGAATAGTGTAAAGGATGAAAAATTTTTGGTTTGTTTTGATTGATTTGGTGCTTGGGTTTTGTTAAGGGTATGATTAGAAGAAAAACCATGCATTTTGTTTAAAGAAAAACAAAATTTTGGTTGGTTTTCCAAGGGTAAAACCGTGGGTTACCAAGTGTAGTCAATGATGAATTGTTGTGGTTTAAGTGTTAAAATGCTTTAAATCATGTTTTGATTAAATGTAAAACATGATTTGTATGATTGAAAGCTTGGAAAAAAATTTGGTGTGAAATAACCCTAATATGGCCGTGGGTTTAATTAGGGTTTGGGGAAAATTTTTTGCATGATTTACTTGATGTTTGGATAGTTAAATTCATGCATTGAATTATGGAAATGATGGATTTGTGATTGAAAGCATGAAACAAAAAAATTTGGTGCATGTTTCTCTTAAATGGCCGTGGGTTACAATGGTGAAAACCCTAAAAATTTGTGTTAAAAATGCATTGAAATTGGCTTAAAAATGTGCTAGGTAATGACATTGGAATAGCCTAAAATTTGGTTGAAAAATTGAGAACTTTTGGTTAGATTTTGAGTGTGAAAACCGTGGCCAAAACAAAGGGTAAAATTGAAAGAAATCTTGTGGAATGCGGTTCAAAATGTGAATTGAAATGTTGTGAGCTTTTATGTAAAAGTTTGGAAAACTTTTACATAAAATAGGTTTGTGGTATAGTACGTGGCAAGTACATATGGTTCGAGGCGTACCTAACGTCGGTAGCCTTAAATTTACACCGAAATGCTGCCGAAATTTCGAAAACGGCATTTGGAGTAAAAAGGGAATTAAAAATAAAAGTTTAGGGTCGGGTTGGAAACCCGAGTCCCTAAAAGAAAATTTAATAAGGAAAACTTAAGGGGTGGTTCGTGAATAGTAACCCGTCCCCTTAAAAATGTAAAACGCGAGTGAAACTGAAAAACCGACCCCGAGGGGGGGCGTTTTTAGGAAATGAAATAAAGGTCCGAGTCGGGTACAGAAAATCCGAGCCTCGGAGACCTAGATCGGGAATGTCTAGATAAACGTTTTAAATATTAGTAAAACGTCCATTTGAGGTTCCGAAACGATAGAAAATCACTAAACCAACGTAAGGGTCAGAATAGTGCTTCCCGAGGGTCGGGAAAGTGAGAAATGGAAATAAAATAGAAATGAACCCGGTAATGATTAGAAAAGAGTCAGAAAAGTTCCTGAGAGTCAAAAATGCAGTCTGGATCAAGAAAATTCTGTCAGGGGCAAAATTGTAATTTTGCCAAAAGTTGAGAAAAATGGGGAAAATGATAAATAAAGCCTAAAAAGTTATAAATAGGTTTTATTTAAGCTTTTTAATGAAAAATAAAAGCTATAAATGGAAATGAAATTAACAGACAAAGTTTTGTCTGTAAGATCCCAAAATCGACCTACAAGGAAGGCGGTCAAAGATCCAAGAAATGAAAGGGGAAGAAATTGATAAGGTAAGTTCAGATATTTACCTGTCTGCAACATATAGCATTATAGTTGCTAACTTTGATGTGCTAACTATAAGTTAGGTACATATGTGCTACGGGCACTATTATCGAGTAGAAAGAGAGACGAAATGTGCTACGGGCACTATTAAGAATGGGACACATAATAAATCGTGCTTCGGGCACTAGAGCGAGGTTAATGAAACTCACTCACCTAAAATTAAAATGTGAACCATTCCTAACCACAGGGCAATATGAAGTCACTGGGTTAGAATTTTAAAAAGTCGGTAATGAAACCACTTTTTGGCGTACCCGCCTTCCGTATAGGGAGGTAATTTTGCCTTCGGGGCTATGAGATTAAGGCTGTGGAGGTCAGCACTGATGTACCGCTCCCAGTCATGTATAATTTTGCCTTCAGGGCTATGAGATTAAGGCTGTGGAGGTCAGCACTAATGTACCACTCCCAGTCATGCGCACTTAAATGGTACTGCCAACCTGAGCTCAAAACCAGAACATAATCAAAGATAATTACCTAAAACTGAAACTATACCATAATTGAGCATAAGACAGTTTCGTGAGGGTACTAACATCACGGTAGATGTATTGTTGATATACTGTGTTGTGGTCAAATTTACTATTTATAATGAATAGTAGTCAAAGTTACTATTCATATATGAATAGTGGTTAACGTTACTCTTCATGATGAATAGTCCATTCATAGAAATTTTATTTCTTGCATGTTTGAACTTACTGAGCCTGTAGCTCACCATTTTTGCTTATGTTGCAGGTAAGCGACCAGCTCAGTAGCTTTGATTGACTGGATGGCGGACGGGATGGCGTGTGTCAAATGGGATAGGAGGCGAGGGATATGGTCCTGCCAAAGTCTTTCCGCTTAGCAATAAAAGAGAAGGGAAAAAGAAACAGTCTTTTGTAGTAATATATATTTTATGAAAGTACTGTATTATGTAAATTACTTTGTACTTATAAACAAAGTAAATAGTGGATAATGTTTCACATGAGGTTTAAAAAAAAAGATTTCCCCAAAAACGTCATGTTTCAAGGAGAGATGGATTAGCCGGCGACCCATGAGAGTACAATCTATCGCGGTTAGCGATAAAGCTTAACTGTAATAGTATTGTATGATCTCTACGAAAGGCGGGCCGCCACACGTTCAACCCTTCTTCTTGACAAACAACACGGGAACACCCCATGGGAAATAGCTCAGACTTATGAATCCCTTGTCAAGAAGCTCTTCTAATTGCTCTTGTAACTCCTTTAGCTCCACCGGTGTCACTCGATATAGCGCTTTTGAGATAGGTACAGTTCCTAGCATCAATTTTGTGACAACCAAGAAATTTTACTACTCTCAGAAACCATGTATAATATATGTACATAATGATTTTTATGTGTATTGTGACACCCCGTGCCCTCAGTGGCCCGGACCATCACTAGAAACTGACTTACTTGCTTTTCTTATACTTGTTAGCAATTTATACTTAACTAGATATCATAAAATTAGGGATTTTTTTTACATGTACATATTTACTGTATACGTACATATATCGATTACTATTCAAAAATACTATTTAATAGTTACTATTTAAAAATACTATTTAACGATTACTATTTAAAAATACGGTTTATGGTTACTATTCAAAAATACCATTTAACGGTTACTATTCAAAGGTACTGTCTGATAATTACTATTCAAAGTACTATTTAACAATTACTATTCAAAATATTGATACTTAAATTTGTGGAAGATAAACTCGTGGTGTCTCCATAACTTTACCCACACATCTGCCTCCACCGCCACCATCGCCCATGGGATTTAATGCGTAGGACGCTTACCTATAGCATGAACATACTACGTGAGCTTTACGCCCAGTAAGTACAACATGTTTACCACAAAACATGTTTAAACATAGTACATACTTAAAAACATATAAGCAGTCATATATCACATATACCACTTTAACATATCACATATCATACATCATATCAATGATTATAAAACTTCACATAACATGTGCATCACAGAAACATCATGTACTGAATGCATCTAGAAGCATGGTGAACTATAACTAATGCATGATCCGGTTATGTTCATTTATTCTTCAAACTCCTCTTTTCTTTTCTTGTCTATTTAGGGCCCATGTGTCAGTACCGTGCGTACACAGACCATCGGTAATGCCCGTGGTAAAATAGCCGGAGAACCATCAACGGATGCTCAACTTTTTGCGTTAACTTAGAACCTCTTCATTTGAAAAGGCCGGTACGACACGCTTACTAATTTCCATCTTGTTTATCTTTTCTAGCCATATGCTTCTCTAAGCTGTCCCAAATCCTACATGGAAGGGACATATGGCATCTATCTTGCTTTTTCATCAATTTACTTGATTGTGAAACTACATACTCTTAAACATGAGGTGCAACATCGTGTGCATAGCATACACATTTTAACATACTGTAAAATATCATCTAAAAGCATTTTCATTCATGCCATAGGCGGAGTTGTACTCACCTAATTTGCAAGCAACTTGAATCACGCCTTTATCAATTCACAGGTTACCACCTGTCATCAATAATTTTTCTCATTGATACTCTTGTTGAGTCACTATTAACGTTAGTGACTATAACTTGCGTTTCTATGGGGTACCGAGACCCGTCGGTACCCTATTGGCCTATTATGAGGATTTGGTGTCTAACTCGTATCATGTTCGATTAATCGTCTACTTGACTGATCAATCACCGTTCCTCACTGTGTTGTTCGAAATGCGGTTCTTGACTGATTTATCACTCAGTCAACTGACCAGTTAACTCATGTGTTGGTAACTAAGTAGTCTATCGAGTTACTATACGTGAACTTAGTGTAGTAACCGACTGGGTTACTATGCTTATTGGGGTGTGGTAGCCTACCGGCTTACTAAGGCTTGTTTGGTGTAATGGTCCACCGGGCAACTATGGCTTGTTAAAAATCTTGGAAAAATTCCTTATTTTGAAACCACCCCCTTATCACCCCATTGGAAGGTGGGGGACATTTTTATGAAAACCTTGTTCATATTTTAAAGTGTTAAAAACACATTTTTATTTTGAAGTGCATAAATTATATTTTTAAAGCTTGCATTTTAAAGGTGGTTTTTGAACCACTTTTGAAAACTATTTTGAAACTTGGTATAATGTGATTTTGTCAAACATGAAGGTTTTCATCCTCGACAAGATGAAAAATTCTCGTGTTCATCTCGAAGCCTAAATCTAAATCTAATGGCTCCTAATTTCATTAAAACCGTGGGCTTGGTGCCCAGTTTTTTTGTAAAAGTCTCAGTTTTACGTCTCTGTAAAAACGGCTCCGTTTGGGGCACGAAACTGCCAAATTTTTGACACACGTGAGGGTTCTCAAGGTCTCGACGAGATCTACAACTTTCATGTTGAGTCCGAGAACTGGTTCGGACTCTAAGTGGTCTGTTTCTAGCAAAACCCAAGATAAATACTGGGTTCAGATTTAATTCCCAATTTTGGACACCGAGTGAGAAACACTCTCAAAACCTATCTTAGGCTCGTTTTTGGCCGAGGCCTATTTGCCACAAAAATGACCGTATCAAAATTTCCTTTAAACACCTTGTTTTACCAAATCCCAAAATCAGACCCTAAGGGGGTCGAAATGGCCAAAATCCATGGCCTTTCCCTAAGGACAAATTTGTGTCCAGCCACTAAAACGTTCATGCTCTCATTCACCCATATTCATTCGTAAAAATAATGTAAACACAACCACAACCACATAAACTTAAAAATGATAATCTAAGGGCTTAACATAAACTTATTACAAACCATTTGTATAAATAAATACACATAAATGGCCTTGATCAAAACTTAAAACAAACTAACACAAGATAAGGTTTACGGTTTAACTTCGTGCCTTGAACCAAGCACGGTTTCAACTAGGCTTGAGGAACCAAAAATGGTCATGGAAATCCAAGAGAATGGGGTCTGATTTTGCTAGAACAAATACCAAAAAATTTCTCTTAAAAACCAAATCAAAACAGAAACTAAAACTACAAGGATCGGTTTTTGGAAGACCTACCCTTTGGTGTCTAAAAACAACATGGATTTGAATCCTCCTAGCATAAGCTTGTGAGGTTTGATTTTTAGTAAGTTTGTGGTATGATTTAAAGCTTGAAAAAGCAAGGGTTTGGAGGCTTAAGGGGTGCGGCTGCAGCTAGGAGAAGAAGGGAAATGAAAAGTGTTTTGGAAGCCCAAAAGAAAGGAAACAAATCACTTGTGTAAAAGGTACCTTTTATAGGTAAAATTGATCAAACTACTTAGACTTAATCCTACTTAATTGTCTACCAAATTAGCCAAATCTTGGGACATATTTGCTGCCTAATTTTAGACCAAATGGCATGGGCTGCTCATTGGAAGGAGGGAGGAATAAACAAATGTTGTTGACTAGCTTTTTAAAAACCCTTGAATAAAATATTCAAGTGTGTCATGGCTAGGGAGATTATTTTAATGGCCACCTTTTGGGCTATGTGTGCAGCTTATTTCAGCTGCTTTTGCAGCTAAGCGGCATAGAAATTTAAGGCTAAATTTTATCTGTGTTAGCTTCTTATCGCAGTCTAATTATATACTGCGGTGTTCGGTCCTTTCTCGGTAGTGTTCCAATTTTCACCAGAAATTTGGTTTTCTGAATCCGATTTTTTGTACTGTAAATTTCTGTATGTTTTATACTGTCTAAGAGCCCATTATCAGTCTAAATTACTGTTCATGTCCTATACTGTGGTTGTGCCTACACTGTGTTGTCCTTTCACATGCAAACCGAGGCATTCCCGAGTGAAATTTCAGACACAGTCTCTCTTGACTAATTTGGACGTGCTGATTCCATTTTTATCAGTTTTATGTCTATCGGAGGTCATCTAGGCTAGTTTTCAGGATCGGTGTGACCCCACCTCGTAAAATGTGTCAGGTGCCCGATTGACTAATTTGGGTGTTCTAAGCCCAAATATATCAGTTTCGGGGCGAGTAAAGGTCGTCTTGACCCTCATCCTGATACTGTGTACTTCTCACTATACATTATCCATCGTTTTCTACTTAACTAATCAGTCTAAGTGCTCTGACTCTGATTTTGTCAGTCTCTAGGTAAGAAGAGGTCATCCGGACCATTTTCTCGATATTGTACTCTTGTTCGGGCTATCTCTTGCTATTATGCTCAGATGTCTGGTCCGAGCATTCTGATGATCTATATACCAGTTTTATGTCAAGAAATGGTCGTTCAGACCAGTTTCCCGACACTGCATGTCTCATTCATATATACACATAATAGGGTGGAACGGGTTCACTGTCGGTCGCCCCTTTCACTGCATGAATAGTATTTAAATAGTACCGTATCTGTTTAGTCTATTCGATCAGAAAATATACTATATTTTCCAACTTAATTACTCATTGCATAGTAATTAGGTTTCATGCAATTTGAGGGTCTGTGTAATGGCTTTCTGCTCATTACACGGCCTTCAACACGACCTCTAACACGGGCGTGTATAAGGTAACACGGGCGTGTATACACCGGACATAGGTGTGTACTAGCTGAAGTTTTTCAACATGGTCCTATTTCAAAACACCACCTTTCACATATTCACAACCTGAATGGTACACAGCCTCTTACACAGCCGTGTTCCTGACCATGTATCTGTACACGGCCATGTTCAGTTACACGGATTCACACACATTAACAACCCGAGCGGTATACGGCCTCTTACACAGCCGTGTACCTGACCGTGTTCTGCTACACGGCCATGTACACTTACACGGCTACACACACATACACAGTCTGAGTGGTACACGGCCACTTACACAGCCGTGTACCTGACCATGTACTTTAAAAATTGTACTAAAATGCATTGAATTATTCTTCAATTTCTCATTAAATTGAAAATTAAAGTACATGATCGGGGCGGTCCTTACAATCTACCCCTCTTACAAAAATTTTCATCCTCAAAAATTTGAATAAATCTAGAAAGTCTCTTTTCATATCCTCTTCCCGTTCCTATGTAGCTTCTTCGAGGTTATGGTTCCGTCATAATACTTTAACAAGCAGAATCACTTTATTCCTAAGAACCTTGTTTTCCCTAGCTAAAATCTGTACAGGTCTTTCTTTATAGGTTAGATCTGCATGTACTTCAACTGGCTCTTGGCTTAGTATGTGGGAACTATTCGCACGTACTCCTTCAATATCGAGACGTGGAAAACATTGTGTATGAAAGCTAGTTCGAGAGGAAGCGCTAATCGATAGGCTACCTTTCTGACCCTTTAGAGGATCTCGAAAGGACATATATACCTAGGACTGAGCTTCCCTTTCTTCCCAAAGTGCATCGCCCCTTTCTTGAAATTCGAGAGGTCTTCATCGTCTATCCGCATAACTCTTCTGGCAGCTATGCACTGTATCCAGTCTCTCTCGTATAAGCTTCACAGCTTTTGTTGTATCCTTGACGAAGTCAGTGCTGGTGAGCTGTTTTTCTCCGGTCTCGTGCCAGTGAATCGGAGATCAGCATCTTCTTCCATAAAGTGTCTCGTACGGAGCCATCCTAATCAAGGAATGATAGCTATTATTGTACGAGAACTCTATCAATGGTAGCTTCTGATCCTAATTCCCCTTGAAGTCTAAGACACATGCTCTCAACATAGTCCTCTCAGACTGACCGTCAGTCTGAGGATGGAAAGCGGTGCTGAACTTTAATTTGGTTCCTATTGCAGCTTGAACGCTCTGCCAAAACCTTGAAGTGAAGCGTCCATCGCGATCTGAGATGATCGGTTTGGGTATTCTGTGCAGTCTTACTACTTGAGCGATGTACATTTCTGCTAACCTCTCTACTGAGTAACTCAACTTCATGGCTAAGAATCGAGCTGACTTCATTAGTTGATCCACAATTACCCATATGGCATCATTCTCGCTTGAGGTTCTGGGCAATCCGACCATGAAATCCATGGTAATTTGCTCCTATTTCCACTCTGGTAGCTCAATCTTCTGCAGCTCTCCTCCTAGCTGCTGATGTTCTGCTTTAATTTTCTGGCAGGTAAGGCACCTTGTTACGAACTCAACGACGTCATTCTTCATGTTTGGTCACTAAAAACTTCCTTTCAAGCCTTGGTACATCTTATTTGCTCCTGGATTTATCGAGTATGGCGTGTCATGAGCTTCTGACAGGATCCACTTCTTGAGTTCTTCATCCTTTGGAACACACACTCTATCTCCGAAATAGAGTATGCCATCCTTAAAGACCTGAAACTCTAAATTCTGGTCCTCCATTGCCTCCCTTTTGAACTTATGCAGGGATGAATCGAGGTCTTGGCCAGCCTTGATTTCCTCCATAAGCATTGACTGGAGGACCATTTTAGACAACCTTCCTGTTAACATCTCAATCTCGCTGCTTCGTAGCTCCTTTTGCAGTGCTTCTGGCAGGGCATGGATGGTCATAAGCATCGAAGAATGCATTCTGCTCAACGCGTCAGCCACCTTATTGGCTTTTCTTAAGTAATATAGGATTTCACAGTCGTAATCCTTCACTAGCTCGAGCCATCTTCATTGCCTCATATTAAGCTCCTTCTGCGTGAAAATGTATTTGAGGCTCTGGTGGTCCGTGTAGATCTCGCACTTGACACCATATAGGTAATACCTCCATATTTTGAGCACAAAACCACTGCTGCAAGCTCCAAGTCATGCGTCGGGTAGTTCCTTTCGTGATTCTTGAGTTTTCATGAGGCGTATGCGACTACCTTACCACCTTGTATTAACACGGCTACTAGTCTAATCTTGGACGTGTCGTTGTAAATTACAAAATTCCCTTGTTCAGCATCTGGTATGGTCGGGATTGGAGCACTCGTGAGTCAGCTTTTTAGCTCATAAAAGCTCTTTTCACACTTATCAGGCCACTCGTACTTCTTTTCCTTCTTGGTTAGCGTCGTGAGTGGTGCAGCTAGCTTCGAGAATCCTTCCACAAAGCGTCAGTAGTATCCCGCTAAACCTAAGAAGCTGTGGATTTCTGTTATGTTCTTCGGAGTCGGCCAATTGCTAACTACTTCTACCTTTGCTAGGTCCACAGACACTCCTTCATGAGAGACCATGCGACCGAGAAAATGAACCTTCTCCAGCTAAAATTCACATTTAGAGAATTTGACATACAGTTGATGCTCCTTAAGCTTGAGTATGAAAATTGTGGCTAAAACTAAGGGCAAAATTGAAAGAATTTTGTTGAATGTAGTTCAAAATGTGAATTGTTAAATGTGTGAGCTTTTATGTAAAAGTTTGGGAAAATTTTACATAAAATAGGACTTTGGTATAGTACGTGGCAGGTACACATGGTTCGAGGCGTACCTAACGCCGGTAGCCTTAAATTTACGCCGAAATGCTGCCGAAATTTCGAAAAACGGCATTTGGGGTAAAAAGGGAATTAAAAATAAAAGTTTAGGGTCGAGTCGGAAACCCGAGTCCCTAAAGGAAAATTGAATAAGGAAACCTAAGGGGTGATTCATGAATAGTAACTCGTCCCCTTAAAAATGTAAAACGCGAGTGAAACTAAAAAACCGACCCCGAGGGGTGGTGTTTTTGGGAAACAAAGTAAAGGTCTGAGTCGGGTACGGAAAATCTGAGTCTTGGAGACCTAAATCAGGAACGTCTAGATGAACGTTTTAAATATTAGTAAAACGTCCATTTGAGACTCCGAAACGATAGAAAATCACTAAACCGATGTAAGAGTCAGAATAGTACTTCTTGAGGGTTGGGAAGGTGAAAAATGGAAATAAAATAAAAACAACCCCGGTAATGAATAGAAAAGAGTCAGAAAAGTTCCTGAGAGCCAAAAGTGCGGTCTGGATCGAGAAAAATTCCGTCAGGGACATAATTGCAATTTTGCCAAAATATAGGGGTAAAATCGTAATTTTTCAAAAGTTGAGAAAAATAGGAAAAATGATAAATAAAGCCTAAAAAGTTATAAATAGGTTTTATTTAAGCTTTTTAATAAAAAAATAAAAGCTATAAATGGAAATGAAATTAACAGACAAGGTTTTGTCTGTAGGATCCCAAAATCTACCCACAAGGAGAGCGATTAAAGATCCAGGAAGGTAAAGGAGAATAAACGAATAAGGTCAATTCAGACATTTATTTGTCTGCAACATGTAGTATTATTATTACTAACTTTGATGTACTAACTATAAGTTAGGTACATATGTGCTACGGGCACTATTATAGAACAGAGAGAGACGCAATGTGCTATGGGCACTATTGAAATGGGACACATAATAAATTGCGCTTCGAGTACTAGAGAGAGGTTAATGAAACTTACTCATGTGAAATTAAAATGTGAACCATTCTTAACCACGGGACAATATGAAGTCACCGGGTTAGAACTTTAAAAAGTCGGTAATGAAACCACTTTTGGCGTACCAGCCTTCCGTACAGGGAGGTAAACTTTGCCTTCGAGGCTATGATGATGAGATTAAGGCTGTGGAGGTCATCACTAATGTACTGCTCCCAATCATGTGCACTAAAATGGTACTACCAACCTGAGCTCAAAACCAGAACATAATTAAAGATAATTACCTAAAACTGAAACTATGCCATAATTGAGCATAAGACAGTTTCGTGAGGGTACTAACAACGTGGTTGATGTACTGTTGATATACGGTGCTGTGGTCAAAGTTACTATTCATAAAAATTCTATTTCTTGCATGTTTAAACTTACTGAGCCAGCTCAGTAGCTTTGTATGGCTGGATGGCGGACGGTATAGTGAGTGTCAAATGGGATAGGAGGCCAAGGGATATGGTCCTGCCAGAGTCTTTCCGCTGAGTGATAACAGAGAAAGGAAAGAGCAACAGTCTTTTGTAATAATATATATTTTACGAAAGTACTGTATTATGTAAATTACTTTGTACTTGCAAACAAAGTAAATAGTGGATGATGTTTCATATGATGTTAAAAAAAATGTCATATTTTACAAGAGAAATAGATTAGCCGGCGACCCATGAGAGTAAAATCTATCGCAGTTAGTGATAAAGCTTGACTATAATAGTATTGTATGATCTCTACGAAGGGCGGGCCGCCATAGCTATCACCACGGTTGAGGTTCCGGCCTCTGCATCCTCCCGAGTAAAAGCATAAATCCTCCCCTGTGGCTCTGGAGCTTCCAATCTACCTTGGCTGATTGCTGGGCCTTCAATCCTTCCCTAGGCGTGCAGCTGTCCGCTAGTAGGGCGGGCTTGACCTTGCTGATTTTGCAGGTTTGAGCGGCAGTGTTTAGCGAAGTGGCCTTCCTTGCCACATATGTAACGGCAGTTGGTGCCCTGGCGGCATTCTCTAGGATGGTTCCTTCCATATTTTGGACAAGGTGGGTGTTGATTTCCGTTTCTTCCTCTGTTATTTTTCTTCTAAGGAAAGTTACTTTGCTGGCCTTGATTGCCTGGATTCCCTTTCCTCTTATTGTTGTTGTTGGATGACCGGTTGTATTGGTTGTTTCCCGTACTCGGCCCTCTATGTTGAAATTTAGAGTGCTGTTTGCCCTTGGTCAGCTTCGATTGGTTCTTCTCCTCTCTCTTTGCCTTGAAGATCTGTGTCCTCCTCTCTTTGTCTTGGGCTAGCCAATACTCAGCCCGGATGGCTCTACTGACACATTCGGCCATGGTTGTTGGCCCATGGCTGCCATTGTAGACTTGGACGGCTATACCCATGCGGAACATTTTCAGCATCCTCCTAATCTTTTCCTACTCAGTCAGCACTAGGTCGGGCAAAGTCGGGCTAGCTGTTCGAATTTTCTTATAGCCTCTATGACCGTCATGCTTCCTTGGCGCAAATTGTTAAATTCATCCTGCTGGACTGCTAAGGCTTCGTCGTTGAAGTACATTTCTCTATACTCGACAATGAAGTCTGCCTAGTTCATTTCATTGATGTTCCTTCTGATAGCCACGGTCTTCCACCACTGGCGTGCTCCTTTCCGTAGGGCTAGGGATGCGCATATAACTTTTTCTACTTCGGTCAGTCCCACGAGGTCTAGAATGACTTGGACATCTATCAGCCAATCATCAGCTTCAATAGGGTTCGTAGTCCCTTCAAATTCATGCACCTTCATGGGCCTAAACCGCTCGTATAAGTTGCCCTCTCTATAGGCTAGCACAATAACATTGGCTACTGCAGGATTAGCCACAGCCGGTGGTGCTGGCATTGCTTGGGTTGGTGGGACCACTTGCTCTCTGGGAGCATCGGGGGCTACTGGTGTAGCTTGGACTGGTACCTCCACGGGTTGTGGTGCCTGTTGCTGTCGATTCATTTGTTCTCTGAGCTGGTTAAGCTCCCGTTGTTGATTTACCATTATTTCCTGCATCGTTGCGAGACGTGCCAGTAGCTTGTCGTCTCGCATAGCTTGGTTTGTTTGGGCTCTTGTCCTTGCCATTGTCACCTATGTAACCCTATCACACAATAGAAAAAGAGAACATAAGCGTCTCACATTTTGTACTTGGGATTCGTATTTACATATCATTTTCCTTCTTACTAAACAACTTCATTTTAAGCATCATAGATATATACATACTATATCTTTCCTTTCTTCTCTTATTCTTATGATGTTCAATACAACTATCGCATCGTATTGGGACATCGTCTGAGTGCCAGGAACCGTCCTATACTCTTTACCATACTTGATCATACTCATAGAAAAAAATCATATCTAAGCCCTCAGGGCAAAATGATTCTACTTTTCATAAAACATCTCATAAAACATATATATATTTTTTAAATTTTGGGGAAGTGACACACAACTTCCCAAAATATGATCCCATTAAGTACATTAAGTTGAGTCAGACAGGGAAAGCTACTGTTTCCCTCTACATAAATACATAACAAAAATTTTCGTGAAAAGGGTTATTACTACTCAGAGGACAATCCTGACTCTGTGTCGGACATTTTCTCATTCTCGCTTTCACTCAAGGGAAACTCCTCAGGTTCTTCATCCTCGTCTCTTTAAGTAAAATCAACTTCATCATCACTGGTGATAATGACTTAGGGCTCATACATTTCTACCCCCTCATCATCACTGATGTGATCGGGGATCTCCTCCTCCTTATCGTTAGGTTGGGCATCGGGGATAGCCTCATCGCCGTCTTCATCCATATGATGTCCGGGAGATAGGGGCTGGTTCGAGGTTCTCCATCGAGTCTCCATTGTCTTCAGGTACTGCTGGCTGTGGTTCGGCTACGAGCTCTTCATTGGCTAGCTGAGGTGCGGCATTTGCAAGGTCAGGGTTGAGTTCTACTCACTCAGCATCCACTATGTCTCAGACCAGGTGCCTCAAGTTCTCATGTGGCAGAGGGTAGTGGATGAGGTCCCTCACATACCATGGAATCCCTCTCCAAAGCAAGTTGGTTACCTCTGCAAATGGCTTGTCTAAGGGGATGCTCGGTAACATGGCATCCAAAAATCACTGACAGTAGTGTACCATAGTCTCTCCCTCGTAAATGTCCCAAATGTCAGAGAGGACCTGATATCTCCTCTCATACATATCATCCCACTGCATCACTGGACTCCTGATCCTGCATCAATCGTTCCACCATGTCATTACTGGTCCTCGTAATCGGCTACTGGCCATTATCACCTGTAGACGGGGTGGAATATGGCACCCTTCGAAGATTGTCTCCATATGAGGAATCCGATAAGGGAGTTCGTATGGATTACTGCCATCGTATGTGTGTGGTCGCATGGCGGCGAAAGCTATACTCGCTTCTTGGTCCTCTCACACTTGTTGAGGATCAACCGGTGCAGCCATTCTCCTATTATAAATTAATCGTCAACCCATATACTAAATTTTGAAAAACAAAAGCTAACTTACTTGGACAGATGAGGCAGGCATACGGTGATGTGAGGTAGGGTGGCAGGAAACCTCTCGGATGCCAACTGTGACGCCCCGTGCCCTCAGTGGCTCAGACCGTCACTAAAAATTGACTTACTCGCTTTTCTTATACTTGTTAGCAATTTATACTTAACTAGATATCATAAAATTAGGGATTTTTTTTTACATGTACGTATTTACTGTATACGTACGTATATCGATTACTATTCAAAAATATTATTTAACGGTTACTGTTTAAAAATACTATTTAATGATTACTATTTAAAAATATGGTTTATGGTTACTATTCAAAAATACCATTTAACGGTTACTATTTGAAGATATTGTTTGACAATTACTATTCAAAGTACTATTTAATCATTACTATTCAAAATACTGATACTTAAATTTACAGAAGATAAACTCGCTGTGTCTCCGTAACCTTGCCCTCACATCCGCCTCCGCCGCCATCATCACCCATGGGATTTAATGCGTAGGACGCTTACCTATAGCATGAACACACTACGTGAGCTTTACGCCCAGTAAGTACAAGATGTTTACCGCAAAACATGTTTAAACATAGTACAAACTTAAAAACATATAAGCAGTCATATATCACATATACCACTTTAACATATCACATATCACACATCATATCAATGATTATAAAACTTCACATAACATGTGTATCACAGAAACATCATGTACTGAATGTATCTAGAAGCATGGTGAATTATAACTAATGCATGATCCGGTTATGTTCATTTATGCTTCAAACTCCTCTTTTCTTTTCTTGTCTATTTAGGGCCCATGTGTCAGTACCGTGCGTATACACACCATCGGTAACGCCCGTGGTAAAACAACCGGAGAGCCATCAACGGATGCTTAACTTTCTACTTTAACTTAGAACCTCTTCATCTGAAAAGGCCGGCATGACACGCTTACTAATTTCCATCTTGCTTATCTTTTCTAGCCATATGCTTCTCTAAGCTGTCCCAAATCCTACATGGTAGGGATGTATGGCATCTATCTTGCTTTTTCATCAATCTACTTGATTGTGAAACTACATGCTCTTAAACATGAGGTGCAACATCGTGTGCATAGCATACACATGTTAACATACTATAAAATATCATTTAAAAGCATTTTCGTTTATGCCATAGGTGGAGTTGTACTTACCTAATTTGCAAGCAACTTGAATCACGCCTTTATCAATTCACAGGTTACCACCTGTCATCAATAACGTTTCTCATTAATATTCTCGTTGAGTCACTATTAACGTTGTGACTATAACTTGCGTTCCTATGGGGTACCGAGACCCGTCGGTACCCTATTGGCCTATTATGGGGATTTGGTGTCTAACTCATATCATGTTCGATTAATCGTCTACTTGACTGATCAATCACCGTTCCTCACTGTGTTGTTTGAAATGCAGTCCTTGACTGGTTTACCGCTCAGTCAACTGACCGGTTAACTCGCGTGTTGGTAATTAAGTAGTCTATTGAGTTACTATACATAAACTTAGTGCAGTAACCAACTGGGTTACTTCGCTTGTTGGGGTGTGGTAGCCTACCGGGCTACTAAGGCTTGTTTGGTGTAATGGCCCACCAGGCCACTATGACTTGTTAAAAATCTTGGAAAAATTCCTTATTCTGAAACCGCCCTCTTATCACCCCGTTGGAAGGTGGGGCGTGTTTTTATGAAAACCTTGTTCATATTTTAAAGTGTTAAAAACACATTTTTATTTTGAAGTGCATAAATTATATTTTTAAAGCTTGCATTTTAAAGGTGGTTTTTGAACCACTTTTGAAAACTATTTTGAAACTTGGTCTAAACGACTTTGTTTGCGATTTTGTCGAACATGAAAGTTTTCATCCTCGACAAGATGAACAAATCTCATGTTCATCTCGGAGCCTAAATCTAAATGTAATGGTTCCTAATTTCATTAAAACTGTGGGCTTGGTGCCCAGTTTTTTTGTAAAAGTCCCAGTTTTATGTCTCTGTAAAAACGGCTCGGTTTGAGGCCCGAAACGGCCAAATTTTTGACACATGCGAGTTGTTCTCAAGGTCTTGACGAGATCTAAAACTTTCATGTTAAGTCCAAGAACTGGTTCGGAACTTAAGTGGTCCGTTTCTAGCAAAACCAGAGACTAAATACTGGGTTCGGATTTTATTCCCAGTTTTGGACACGAAGTGAGAAACACTCTAAAAACCTACCTTCGGCTTGTTTTTCGCAGAGGCCTATTTGACACAAAAACTACCGTATCGAAATTTCCTTAAAACACCATGTTTTACCAAATCCAAAATTCAGAACCTAAGGGGTTCGAAATGGCCAAAATCTGTGGCCTTTCCCTAAGGACAGATTTGTGTCCAGCCACTAAAACGTTCATGCTCTCATTCACCCATATTCATTTGTAAAAATAATGTAAACACAACCACAACTACATGAACTTGAAAATGATAATCTAAGGGCTCAACATAAACTTATTACAAACCATTTGCATAAATAAATACACATGAATAGCCTTGATCAAAACTTAAAACAAACTAACACAAGATAAGGTTTTCGGTTTACCTTCGTGCCTTGAACCAAGCATGGTTTCAACTAGGCTTGAGGAACCAAAAATGGTCATGGAAATCCAAGAGAATGGGGTCTGATTTTTGTAGAACAAATACCAAAAATTTCTCTTAAAAACCAAATCAAAACAGAAACTAAAACTACAAGGATCGGTTTTTGGAAGACTTACCCTTGGTGTCTTAAAACGACTTGGATACGAATCCTCTTAGCACAAGCTTGTGAGGTTTGATTTTTAGTAAGTTTGTGGTATGATTTAAAGCTTGAAAAAGTGAGGGTTTACAGGCTTAAGGGGTTCAACTGCAGCTAGGAGAAGAAGGGAAGTGAAAAGTATTTTGGAAGCCAAAAAGAAAGGAAACAAATCACTTGTGTAAAAGGTGCCTTTTATAGGCAAAATTGATCAAACTACTTAGAATTAATCCTACTTAATTGTCTACCAAATTAGCCAAATCTTGGAACAAATTTGCTGCCCAATTTCAGACCAAGTGGGCATGGGCTGCTCATTGGAAGGAGGGAGGAATAAACAAATGTTGTTGACTAGCTTTTTAAATACCCTTGAATAAAATATTAAAGTGTGTCATGGCTAGGGAGATTATTTTAATGGCCGCCTTTTGGGCTATGTGTGCAGCTGATTTCAGCTGCTTTTACAATTAAGGGGCATGGAAATTTAAGGCCAAATTTTATCTGTGTTGGCTTCTCATCGCAGTCTAATTTTATACTACGGTGTTCGGTCATTTCTCGGCAGTGTTCCAATTTTCACCCGAAAATTGGTTTTCTGAATCTGATTTTTTATACTGTAAATTCTTGGTTGTTTTATACTGTCTAAGAGCCCATTATCAGTTTAAATTACTGTTCACATCCTATACTATGGTTATGTCTAAACTGTGTTGTCCTTTTGCATGCAAACCGAGGCGTTCCCGGGTGAAATTTCAGACACGGTCTCTCTTGACTAATTTGGATGTGCTGATTCCATTTTTATCAATTTTACATCCATTAGAGGTCATGTAGATCAGTTTTCAGGATCAGTGTGACCCCATATCGAAAAACGTGTCAGGTGCCCCACTAATTTGGGCGTTCGAAGCCCAAATATATCAGTTTCAGGGCAAGTAAAGGTCGTCTTGACCCTCATCCTGATACTGCGTACTTCTCACTATACATTATCTACCGTTTTCTACTTAACTGACCAGTCTGAGTGCTTCGACTCTGATTTTGTCAGTCTCTAGGTGAGAAGAGGTCATCCGAACCATTTTTTTAATATTGTACCCTTGCTAAGGCTATCTCTTACTATTGTGCTCAGATGTCTGATCCGAGCATTCTGATGATCTATATACCAGTCTTATGTCAAGAAATGATCATCTGGACCAGTTTCCCGACATTGCATGTCTCATTTATATATACACATAATAGGGTGGAACGGGTTCACTATCGGTCGCCCCTTTCACTGCATGAATAGTACTTAAACAGTACCGTATCTGTTTAGTCTATTCAATGGGGAAATATATTATATTTTCCAACTTAATTACTCATTGCATAGTAATTAGGTTTCACGTAATTTGAGGGTCTGTGTAACAGCTTTCTGCTTATTACACGGCCTTCAACACGGCCTCTAACACGGGCGTGTATAAGGTAACACGGGCGTGTATACACCGGACACGGGCATGTACTAGCTGAAGTTTTTCAACACGATCCTGTTTCAAAACATGGCCTTTCACACATTCGCAACCCGAACGGTACACGGCCTCTTACACGGCCGTGTTCCTGACCGTGTCTCCGTACACGGCCATGTTCAGTTGCACGGCTTCACACACGTTCACAACCCGAGCGGTACACGGCCTCTTACACAGCCGTGTACCTGACCATGTTCTGCTACATGGCCATGTACACTTACACAGCTACACACACGTACATAGTTTGAGTGGTACACCACCACTTACACAGCCGTGTACCTGACCGTGTACTTTAAAAATTACACTAAAATGCATCGAATTATTCTTCAATTTCTCATTAAATTGAAAATTAAAGTACATGATTGAGGCGGTCCTTACATGTATAATTGTAAAAACATATGATTTAATACTATTTAGAATGCAACGAAATGTTCTTACCATGCCAAAGAGAGTGCATTCAGGAATGAAAAATTTTACCGAACCGAAATCAGACAAATTATGCCTTTTCGATTTCAAAAACCCTAGAAATATATTGTATGGCCCAAAAAGATGAAATACTTATGGCATGGATTTTTAGTCAAACAGGAGTGAATTAAGGAAAACCGATTGCACGGACAGCCTCAGAAACTCGTTTACACAACTTCGGTGCAAAACCATTCGATTTGACTTTTGTTCAAAAAGTTTGACCCAAATAATTATGTGGAGTCAAAGATTGGATGTGAAACATTGAATGGATGCAAGATTACATCAAGATCCAAGGGCTAGGGTTTAAAGTCACTTTGATCCAATGACTAGCATGCAAAGTCAACATAAAAATGTCAAAAATCTATCTTACACAAATTCAAGAATTTTCAAGGGTTTATGGTCTCAGAAACTCGTCTACACAACTTCGGTGCAAAACCATTCGATTTGACTTTTGTTCAAAAAGTTTGACCCAAATAATTATGTGGAGTCAAAGATTGGATGTGAAACATTGAATGGATGCAAGATTACATCAAGATCCAAGGGCTAGGGTTTAAAGTCACTTTGATCCAATGACTAGCATGCAAAGTCAACATAAAAATGTCAAAAATCTATCTTACACAAATTCAAGAATTTTCAAGGGTTTATGGTGGTGCATTTTGATTGGAAAATGAAAGAAAAATCAGCAAAAATTTTTATAATTGCAAACTAGCCCTTAAAAAGTTGCTAAAAAGCCCTTGAATTGTTGCTAAATTGTCCAAGACCCTTTGCAAATTGGTCCCTCCTTTTTGGGCTGATATATACATGATTTTGGAGGCCAAATTTCATAAAATTTTCAGCATTTTTCCTCCATTGCAGCCGTGAGCTTTCCTTCACCGAAACCAAAAAATTTCTTCAAGTTTTCTTCATCAAAAGTGTGCAAAATCCATCCCTAACTTCAAGGAAGCAAGATAGCAAGGTGAGCTTCCATTTTTACAAGCTTTCTTCTTGTTTTTCCATTGAAAAACTGTGTGAACATGGGGCTGTTTTGAAGTGAAAATTTCAGTTTTGTTTTGTTGGTTTTGTCTTGAAAAAACAATGCTAGCAAGTGATGAAATAAAGCCATGAGCTAGAGTCTAAAAATTAGAAGTTTTTATGTTGGTTTCTCATAAAAATCCGTGGGAATACCAACCTATTTTTCTGTTGTCTTAAGTGTTAAGTTTGGTGGGTTTTTGGTGTTGAAAATCATGTGGTAATGTGATGAAAGAAAAGGAGGAAATGGAATTGAAAAACACCACCTCTTGTGCTTATTTCTCATGAAAAATCCGTGGGATGCAACATGGAAAGGTAAACTTGGTGTTGATGATTTTGGATTGTAAAAATGGTGTTAACATGTAATGGAATCAAGTAAAGGAATGAAGTAGGAATGTGACAATCGAGAAATTCGATCATTCTCGGAGACTTTGTACACTGTAGATGTATATGATTATTTTATGTTAAAAATGTAAAATGAATGATTTAATATCATTTAGAATGTATTAAAATGTTCTAACAGTGTTAAAGAGTAGGATTTCATAAATGGAAATTTTTCCTAAACCGAAACAGACAAAACAATGCCTTTTTAAGGACCGAAAACCTTAATGGGGTACCAAGGGTAAGCTAAGGATTACTAAAGGATAAAATATGTTCGGATATGATTTTTGGTCAAACGATAGCAAAACAAGGAAAATCGATCGCACGGAAGGCCTCAAAAACCCGCCGGGGCGATTTCGGTGAAATTTTGTTCGGTTTGAATTTTTGGTAAAAGTTGACTTTTGGAGTTAATTGAATTAATTCAATTCAATTGTGAGTCTCTCCCCCATTTCGAAGCAAAATTTTTCAAGTTTTTGGAGCAAAAACTCAAGTACAAGTTGTCTTCACTCATACTAGCAAGGTAACTCTTGAAAACATGCTGTTTTATTACATTTTTAATGAAAAATCCGTGGCTGATTTAGGGTGGAAGGATTGAGAATTTTCAAGTTTCAATTATGTGGTTTTGGTGTTGTTAATGTTTGGTTGTGATTAGAGAAGGTTTTGGGAGTAAAAACACAAACTTTGGGTGTGTTTTTGAGTGGAAAATAACGTGTTTGTTAAGGGGTTGGAATGAGAAATTTTCAAAGTAAAGATTGTGGTTATGGTTTTGTTTATGTGTATTGATATGAGAATTGAAATTTTATAAACTTGGAAGTGTGAAAATAAAAATTTGGTTGTGTGGATTCTAGGTAAATCCGTGTGCATAGGTTCATTGAAAAATGAAATTTTCTTGTTGAGTTTTGATTATTGGTTAGTTCAAAAATAAAGTTTGATGTGTGAAATTGATAAGTAAAGGATGAGAGCATGAAAACAAAATTTGGTGCATGATTTCTTTAAGAAAATCTGTGGCTTTTACGGGAATGATGCATGAAAATTTTGTGATGAGATAGGTTAGGTTTTGTGTTGTAATGGACATGTGTTGGTGTGGAAAAATGAATGATGAAAATGAAACCTTGAAACAATATTTTTGTTTAGGGTTTCCTTAATCAAACTGTGTATTGGCTAGTGCAAAAAGGGTTGTGTTTTGTATGAAATGATTTGAGATGAAACAATGTGTTAAATGTGTATTAAACCGAGCCTAAAATGAGAAAGAACAAGTTGAAATCCTGTTAAGAATGACTAAGTTTTTATGGAAAATTTTACATAAAAAGTTTGTAACTTTTACGTAAAATTAGGTTTGTGGTATAGTACGTGGTAGGTTAGAATAGGTTAGATGATTTTGATGTGTTCCTAAATGCCGAGAACCTAGAATTTTAGAGGAAATGCTGCCGAAAATTTTATAACGGCACAAAGGGTATTTTAGGAAACGAGGGGCAAAAGTGTGATCGGGAAAGGAAACCGAGCCCCCTCGATAACCTAGACTCAGGAAATGGCAAGGGACGTTTTCCAAGATTAGTGAAACATCCATTTGAGGTCTTGAAACATTATAAAAATGAGAAACGACCCTAGGTGTTGGAATAGTACCCGAGGGTCAGAAAATGAATAGTTGTTGATTTTGTAGCAAATAAAGCAGTAAAAGGATAGCTTGTTTCACTAATCAATAAAGCAAATATACCGAGCCCCCTCAATAAAGCAAATATATCGGTAGCTTGTTTAATAAAGGATTCTTATTCAGTTTCTTTTAGTAAAAGAGTTGATATTCGTAGAAATAAGTCTTTTATCTGTTCTGGATGGATGGATGGAAACCTATATTTGATCAAACCAAAGATGTACTCACTGCTTGACACTGAATTAATTGATAACTCTAAAAGGTTGAAAGTTTCTCACTCTAACAAGGCGTATCTTTGGCATTTAAGACTTGGTCATATTAATCAGGATAGGATTCAAAGATTGGTGAAAGACGGTCCTCTGGAATCTCTGGAGGAGCTACGACTTCCCCAATGTGAGTCTTGTCTAGAGGGTAAAATGACTAAGAGGTCTTTTGGAGCTAAGGGTACAAGGGCTCAGGAGCTCTTAGAAATTGTGCACACTGACGTATGTGGCCCCATGAACGACACAGCACGAGGAGGGTTCGAGTATTATGTCTCTTTTATAGATGATTACTCGAGGTATGGATATGTGTATCTGATGCACCGCAAGAGCGAAACCTTTGACAAGTTCAAAGAATATCGTGCGGAAGTGGAAAAGCAATTGGATAAATCCATAAAGACACTTCGATCTGATCGAGGTGACGAATACCTCTCCGATGAATTTCTAGGACATCTTGTAGAGAACGGGATATTATCCCAATTGACTGCACCTCGTACTCCACAACAGAATGGTGTAGCCAAAAGGAGAAACAAAACCTTATTGGATATGGTACGGTCCATGATGAGTTATTCAATGCTGCCATTATCATTTTGGGGATATGCTTTACAAACGGCATGCAATATTCTGAACCAAGTTCCGAGCAAATCAATTCCCAGAACTCCGTATGAATTGTGGCATGGCTGGAAGCCCTCCCTTGGACATGTGAGAATATGGGGCTGTCGGCGCATGTACTGGATGGGGATGCGAAAAAGTTGGAACCAAGATCAGAATTGTGCATGTTTGTAGGGTATCCAAAAGGAACTAAAGGAGGTCTGTTCTATAACCCGAAGGAACAAAAGGTCATTGTCTCAACCCATATGACATTCTTGGAGGAAAGTCACATAAATGACTTTAAGACTCGAAGCAAAGTGGTGCTACAAGAGTTATCGGGTGAAAGAACTGCTCCACAGATTTCGATCTTGGACGCAAGTCTGAGTTCCAGTGAAAGACCTGCAGACGATCAACAATTTAGGGTGCCTCATCGTAGTGGGAGGGTTTCTAAGAAACCTAATTTCTTCATGTATGATGCTGAGGTATACCAGGCCGAGGCTCATGAGCATGAGGATGATCCGGTCACTTATGATGAAGCTGTAAATGATGTTGATTCTAAATCTTGGAAACAGGCTATGAACAATGAGATGGATTCTATGAAATCCAACTCTGTTTGGGAACTTATAGATTTGCCGAATGGGATAAAACCCATTGGATGCAAATAGGTCTACAAAAGAAAGAAGGATGCGGAAGGGAGAGTGGAAACTTTCAAAGCTAGACTGGTTGCAAAGGGGTACACGCAAAAGGCTGGAATCGATTATGATGAAACCTTTTTGCCTGTTGCTATGCTGAAGTCTATCCGTATTCTTCTGTCCATTGCTGCGGCTCTCGATTACGAGATCTGGCAAATGGATGTCAAGACGGCATTCTTGAATGGTCATCTTAAAAAGTGTATCTATATGATACAGCCCAAAGGGTTCGTAGCGAAAGGCCAAGAAAGGAAAGTCTGCAAGTTGCTTAGATCCATTTATGGATTAAAGCAGGCATCCCGCTCATGGAACCAGAGGTTTGATCAAGCGATTAAGACATTTGGTTTTGAGCAGAACGTTGATGAACCTTGTGTTTATAAACGTATTAAGGATGGAAAAGTGGTCTTTCTGATACTCTATGTCGATGATATACTACTCATTAGGAATGATGTAGGGAACTTATCATCGGTCAAGTTTTGGTTACACCAACAGTTTGACATGAAGGACTTGGGAGAAGCTAATTATGTTCTCGTCTCTTCAGAGATCGAAAGAACAAAATGATAGCGTTATCCTAAGCTTCATACATAGATAAAATAATTGACAAATATGCAATGCAAGAGGCAAAGAAAGGCTCACAACCTTCTATTACCGGTCTAACTCTTTCATTGGATGACTGTCCCAAGACATCGGAAGAAAGAGAGCGTATGAGTAAGGTCCCTTATGCATCCGCTGTGGGTAGCCTTATGTACGCTATGCTTTGCACTCGCCCGGATATATGTTTTGCAGTAGGTATGGTGAGTCGATATCAAGCAAATCCTGGAACCAAGTACTGGCAAGCTGTAAAGCATATACTCAAGTATCTTAAGAGAACGAGGGATTATATGCTGGTGTATTCTGGAGGGGACCTAACACCTGTAAGATACACGGACTCAGACTTCCAGACTTGTAAGGATTCGAGGAAATCGACATCTGGATCAGTGTTTTTACTCAAAGGAGGTGCCATTGTGTGGAGGAGCGTGAAGCAGGGCTGCACAGCTGACTCTACTATGGAGGCTGAGTATGTGGCTGCGGCTGAGGCATCTAAAGAAGCGGTTTGGCTTCGCAAGTTCTTTAGAGATCTTGAGGTCATTCTGGGTGTTGACAAGCCTATCACACTTTACTGTGATAATACAGGGGCTATTGCCAACACAAGGGAATCTCGGCACCACAAGAGGACCAAGCACATCGATCGGAGATATCATATTATTAGAGGGCACGTGGAGACAGGACAAGTGGATGTATGTAAGATCGCGTCCGAGGACAACATCACCGATCCCTGTACTAAGACTTTGGTGGCTAGAAGCTTTGAGAGGCACGTAGAGGCGATAGGGATGCGTAACATGGCACATCTGCTGGCTTAGGGCAAGTGGGAGATTGTTAGGAAATGCCCTAAGCATTAGAGACATTTTGATGTATTTATTTTGAACTGGATAATAAAATTATATATAGAGGTTATTCATTACATTGCTATCTGTCCTCGTCTTATTTACATGTTAAAGTAAATGTAAGTAAATATGGCTCCCTGACTGCTTGTGTTAAACTGTTAGAACGTTGCATGCAATGGATTTTTGTATGCGAGAAGACAATGTTCTAAAGTTAGCAGTCTAAACTATGGTCTGTAGTCTATGGGGTTAGACCGAGCATCTAACTCATGTTAAGACTATTATGTTGTCTAAAGCCTTGGAGAGGACGGTTTGTCTTGACTGTCTGGAACTGGACTCCCAAGTAGAGACATGGATATGTTGCTTGGTGGTGACATATTAGACCGAGACTAAAGCGTGATTGATCTATGAAGTCCGCTTTGAGTGGATCAATCTGCTTTTGACGTTCATTATGCAGTAACCTTAATCCTGAGTAAAAGGACAACTTCATGTATATGACTTGTGTACTTTGATGTTCCAATGGCTAAAGCGTCTCAGAGGTAGTAAGCTTATAGACCGGTTCGTTGGGTGCATGACTTGTATACGATGAAGTGTTCGTTTACAGATATTGGAATCATAGCTCTAATGAGGAGTTAAGGGTATCCTCTTAAAGGCATTATACTGAATGTGAAAATGGACAAGGCCTTGGGTCGTCTGCTGGGCAGATGACTTCTTATTCACATATGGTGAATAATCATTTTCTTTATTTGGTAGTATAATGGAACTTTAAGATAGCCTGATCAGTAGGATAAAACAGACTTTGGCCTAAGGCTGATCATGGATATCATATGAGGGTTCTGCATACATGACAAGGTCATTGGACGATAGCTTGTCATAAGCTTACGTAATACGGTATATAATTGGGAGTTCAGTTTCAGGTTTATAGTGGTGTGACTCTAAAACTAGTGATCATATGATTGAGTTGTTCAGTAAAAAAATGATGATCATATGGATTTGCGGGAGCCCGATTATATATGTCCAATCAGTCCCTCTACTAGCTCCATATAATTCCTTAACGTTTGCCAAATTGATTTGTGTATGTTATTGGCTAGTTTATTATGCATGGATGGTGATGACACAGGATTAGGATGGTAGACAAGATTCTCTCTGGTTGGATTCAGATTTCGTTTTGGATAATAGAGTACACAATTATTCAAACTCAAAATAAAGTTGCCATGATTTTTTTTGAGATTGGATTGGAGTTGTAGAAAATTATCCATGAGAACAAGAATTTGAAACACAACCGTTTTGTGGATTTCGAAATTTGAATTTTGAATTTTGAATTTTGAATTTTGAATTTGAAATTTGAATTTGAAATTTGAATTTGAAATTCGAATTTGAAATTTGAATTTGAAATTTAAATTTGAAATTTGAATTTTGAAATTTGAAATTTGAAATTGAAATTCGAATTTGAAATTTGAAATTCAAATTTTGAATCACAGTCCAAGTGGGATTCAAATTTGTTGTGGAAAATCCACAAGATTTGAAATTCGAATTTGAATTGGATTTGGAGAGGATAATCTTGTTAGAATCCTACTTGAATTTTGAATCTGAATCCTAACAAAAGGTGGACGAAATTTTGAGGATAATCCTCCATGGAATTTCGGTTTTTGTGGATAAGGTTCAAAGGGAAAAATTCAAGTTTCAATCCCAGTTGAATTTGGATTCCCTCCTCCCTGAAAAGTGGCTGAAATTTTGGAGTGTATCTCCTAGGAAAATTTGGTTATTTTGGATAAAGTTGAGATAAGATTCAAGCTTGAAAATCCTACTGCAATTTTGGTTCTCCCTTATCCTAAAAGTGGCCGAATTTTATGAGGAGATTTTCTCCTAGGAATTTTGGATTTTTTGGTTGAAAAAGGGGAGATAAAATTCTAGTTAAAATCTTATTTAGATTTGGATTGGATTTATCCATAATGGCCGAATTTTATTGTTGAGAATCTCCCATAGAAAATTCGGATTTTTATGGTTATGATAACGGAGAATATCTTTTCCTAGTTCAATTCAAATTCAGAGAATCACCTCATGCAGGTCTATAAATAGAGGTCCTGCCACTCCAGTTCTCTCAGACCACAGACTCTCAGGTGAGCAGGCTTATTGTTGCACAACTCATCGTGACAATAAAGTTCTTTAGAGATCTGGGTGGTTGGAAGAAGACTAACAGTGCTAGCATACCGATCGAGGTACAGAGTGGCCACACACTCAGCCATTCGGGAATTGGAGAATAGTAGAGAAAGCTAGTTGGTTGAAGCCTCCGGTCATTCTCCTCCTGCAGATTGGCGTCCTTGAGGTATGAGTTTTAATTTATTGTATATGGCATCATGAGATATTTAACGATCTAAAAATTTTTATTGTTCCGCTGCGCCACTCTGATACGTTTTTATCGATTTATTATCCTACAAGGAATTCCCAGTAGGTCAAAATGAATGAGATAATTAGAGTACAAAATGTATAAAAATATGTATGTATTTGTATGTAAATGTATATATGAACATGGAGTAAAGGGCTATGGTAATATAGCCTTAATGTTAATGTGTATGTATGTAAGTACTCATGTACAACATGTAACATGATATGTAAATATTATGAAATGATATGTTATGGTATGTTATATTATGAGATGTTAGGAAATGATATGAAATGTTTATGTTATGAAATGAGTAATATGTAAAAATATGATACGTTGAAATTATATTTTCCTTATATTATCAAATTTAATTATAGAAAATTTAACGTTTGATCATCGTGCTATTTTAGGAACAGGAAACACACAATGAGTACTAGAAGAGGAAGATGAAATAAACTGGCTGATCGAGTAGAAGAATTACAAGCTCTTCTGGAAACACAAATGAAAGAAAATGCAAAATTAAGACAGCGGTTAGAGGCCTTAGAACAAAGACAAGATCCTGAAGAAGTATAAGCAGAACCGACCACTGCAGCTCAATAGGCAATGCCACCGGTTATAGATAAAGAAGTGTATAGACCTCAACCTTAACCCATGATAAATCTAGAGCCTCTTTATGAACGATTCCGTCAGATAAAGCCGCTGGAGTTTGAAGGGTCTACAGATCCCCTAGAGACAGAGGCATGCCTTTCCTTCTTACAAGCGATCCTAGACTTCATGAATTTGACTGAACATGAAAAGGTTCTATGTGCTTCCTTTGTTTTGAGAAAGGATGCCAGATCTTGGTGGGATACAGTTCGAATGAGGAGGGATGTTACTACGATGACATGGAACGAATTTCTGGAAGAATTTAACCAGAAGTATTATGATCCTGCATCCCTAAGACCACAACAAAGGGAGTTTACAGAATTGAAATAGGGAAACATGACAGTCAGCAAAGTTTGCAGAAAGTTTGACCAACTGTCCTGATTGTGTCCGTATGTAGTCCCTACTAAAAGGGAAAAGATACAGAAGATGATAGGAATGTTCCGACCGGAAATTTCAGTCGTGGTAGACAGTGGGCCAATATCGCCGACTTTAGTAGCTAACTGCGTAAGTCGAGCAGTAAGGGTAGAATTCCATCTTGCACAACAAAAAGTGGAAAGAGAAAAAGTATGGGAAAATTGGAAGAAAGAGAAGATTTTAGCTAAAGCAACCTAAGTAGGGAGTGGTAATCAGGTCAGTCAAGCTGGCAAGTTTAATTAGACTGGGAAACCAGGCCAAACTAGCAATCAAGGCTCTCAGCGATAGCAAAAGAGGAAGGGCAATTTTTTTGGAAATAGAAACCAAGATAACCGGAACCAACAGTGGAAATTTAATGCCAATCCAGGGTCCAATATTTCTCCCTATGCTATATGTGGAAATTTCATCAAGGTCAGTGTCGTTTGGACACCAATGTTTGCTATCTTTGTGGAAAGGAAGGACATTTTGGGAAGAACTGTCAAACCAATCGTCAGAATGTCCAAGCACCTATGCAACAACGTCCACAATTTAATCAATGTCCACAACCTCTACAAGTACATGCCATTCAAGCAAGAGTTGAAGGATGTGATGACCGAGAAATTCCATCGTTCTCGGAAAAATTAGTATATGGAATGTACACGATGATATTCGTTTTTAAAACGTAAAATGTAGTGATTTTATATATGTACGCATGTGTATCGTACACAGTATTAAGAAACTGGTCAAAATGACCATTTCTTAAAATAAAATTTATATATTTAGAATTAGTATTCTCAAAATAGCCAATTGAGCATAAAATGTAATTATCAACCGACAGATATGCAGTATCAAGAAATTGGTCAGGATGACATTTTCTTCATATAAAACTGAGATATTTAGAATCAGAATGCTCAAATTAGTCATTTGAGCACAAAATGTAGATCTTTTCTCGGCCCAAAACTGATATATTTAGACTCAGGATGCCCAAATTAGTCAATCGGGCACCTGACATGTTTTTCGAGACAGGATCATACAGATTCTGAAAACTGGTCAAGATGACCTCGAATGAAGTTGAAACTAGTAAATTTGGAATTAGCACATCTGAATTAGTCAGTATAGCCTATCAGTTTTCTCAAATTAGTTAATTGAGCATAAAGGTAATTTTTGATTGAGAATTCACAGTACCGGAAACTGGTCAAGATGACCTTAGATGAAAATAAAATTGATATATTTGGGTTCGGCACACCAAAATTAGTCAGGATAGCCCATGTTGAAATTTTGGACGAAAAAGTATATAAAGGGCAAAAATTTAATATTTGCGAATAGGGCCTCATAACTTTCCTTAACCAGAATTTCTCCCACGCCACCCAAAAGTGAACAGTAAACAACTATCGAAAACGGTGTCTGTTTTAGACACCGTCGATCTCATTGGAAAGCTCTTGCTGAGCTAAGTCCAACGGTGGGTCGACTCGATGGAACGGCCGCCGCACGCGCCGCCCAAAGCTCGCCGGAGCTGTGAATTTCAAGCGGTCGTATCTCGGTCATCCGGCTACCGTTTGCCATGAAACCGGTCCCAAAAGGTTCGTGGTGAAGAGTACTACAAAACCCATGTGGTGGTTCATAGCAACAACCACCGTATCATGCCAACCAAGCTTCGAGGAATTCATCGTCGCCGCCGTGGGAGCCACCGTCGATTCCGGCCAAATTGAAGGGAGCCACCGGTGCAGACATGGTCGTGGGGTTATGGGGAGTAAAAGCCCTCAACCAATTTCAGGAAAAAAGTCCGGCACGATGGAGTTCCACCATCGCCGCCGTGGCCGTGGCTTTCAAGGGCATTTTCCGACGATAAGGGCCTCAAAACATGAAATCGAGGCCACCAATGGATTCCTCTCATCGAGCTCTTCAAGATGGGCTACTTATTTGCCACCGTCGCCGCTGTCAACTACAGGTCAACGGTGAGTCAACACCAATCAACGACGGTCAATGTCGGTCAACGGCGACCGATGACCGAAAATTGAAGAATGGCCCGTTGGCCTATTTTTGACGTTCCTGACACATCGGCGGTGTCAGAATTGCAAGACAGAGTCTCAAAAGTAAAGAACGAAGAATTAAAGTTTATCCACGTGAAACCGAACAGTTCATTCGATCACCAGTGGGACGTTTCCGGTAGTGACTTTGGTCCCTCCATTCCTGAAATTTATGTTTTGGAATGAGTATATATAAATTATGTATTCTGGAATTTGAAATTGTACGAAAAATGGACTATATGTATGAAAAATAGTCAAATGAGAAAATGTGTAAAATGTAAAGATTTTTACGTAAAAAGTTGAGTTTTACGTAAAAATATAGGCTCTAGTATAGTACATGGTAGAATAGAAATAGGTTAGATGGTTTCGAGGCGTTTCCTAAACGCCGAGAACTCAAAAATTAAGCGAAAATGCTGCCAAAATTTTGAAAACGGCATAGAAGAGTATTTTAAGAACCGAAGGGTAAAAACGTGGTCGGGATGGAAACTCGAGGCCTTTCGATGACCTAGACCCGAAAAAGAGCATTAACGCTCGAGAGTCAGAATAGTACCACCTAAGGGTTAGTAAATAGTAAACCAAGAAAGTGTGGCAAATAAGGCCATAAAAATTTAGTAAAGCCTAAGAAAAATTATTTTATGATTTTTGGGTTAAGAAAATCCAGTCTAAGCAATAAAATGAGAATGATAGGACTCAAAGACCCATTAGGGGTAAAACGGTAATTTTGATCGAAAAATTTTAGGAATAATAGAAAATGGCCCTAATGGACTTAGAATGGTATTCTAAGGGCCAAAATTGAGTTGTGAATCAAAGACAAGTAAAGTTATGATGAAAAAGTCTCGCAAAGGGCAAAATAGGAATTTTGCCAAAAGTTAGCATAAAAGTTATAAATGGGATATTAGAACCTTAAGTTTATGATTGAGAAATGAAACGTATAATTTTTATGTTTTATTAAGTTTTATATATGAAAGAAGCATGGAAAATAACCGTTATTATTTCGGTTATAGGGATCTGCACTAGACGAGATGAAGAGATGTCTGCGGACCAAGGAAGCAAGAAAAGAGATGCTAGCAAGTATTAGTAAGTTCAAGCATTTAATTGACTGCAACATAAATGGACTGGTCATGTTATGTGTTATGTGTTCTATGTAGTAAGTTCAAAAATGTGATTTGTCTGCAACATAAACTAACATGTTATTTCATGCCTATATGATATGTAGTAAGTTCAAGCGTTTAATTGTCTGCAACATGAACTAACATGTTATATTATGTTTATATGATATGTGTAGTAAGTTCAAGTAGTCAATTGCTTTGTCTGCAACATGAACTGACATGTTATGTTAGGTTTATGTTTAAGCGTTATATGAAATTCATGTATGTGAGTGCTATATGCACTAAAGTGTGACTAACATAATTCACACTATAGAAAAGTTACGTTAAGAAAGAAATGATTTATGAAATACAAACGAAAGAAAAGAAATGAGCAAAAGAAAGAATTGATTTATGACAAGCTTATGAAAGAGCATAAAAGAAACGAAAGAAAAGAAAGGAAAGAAAGAAAGTAAAGAAAAGAAACGAAAGAAAGAAAGAAAAGAAATGAACGAAAGAAAGAAAGTAAAGAAAAGAAACGAAAGAAAGGAAGAAAAGAAATGAACGAAAGAAAGAAAGTAAAGAAAAGAAACGAAAGAAAGGAAGAAAAGAAATGAACGAAAGAAAGAAAGGAAAGAAAAAGAAAGAAAGAAAGAAAGAATGAACGAACGAAAAGATAAATTAAAGAAAGAGAAAGATAAGCAAGACAATAAGACTAAAAAGTTAAGGTTGGCGTACCGGTCTCCCCAACTTTGAGGTTTAAGAGTTAAGAATAGTCTCCACCCTAGATGTGTGGTGCTACCGCAAGCTTAAGGTAGTTAATGGCTAACGCACTACCCCAAGTTTTGTAGTGCGAGATCGACCTTGGGGTTGATTGGTGGGTCACTCCCTCGTTCCTCCATTGGTCTGCATGCACTAGGTACGTCCAACCATGGGCCTACAAGAGAAAGTGAAAGATAAGAAAGAAAAGAAAATACAAATAAAGAAAGAAAAAAAAGAGAAGAAAAGAAAGTAAAGCTAAGAAAAGCTAAGAAAAGCAAAGAAAAGAAAAGAAAAGAAAGTAAAGCTAAGAAAAGCTAAGAAAAACAAAGAAAGTAAAAGAAAAGAAAGTAAAGTGAAGAAAAGCTAAGAAAAGCTAAGAAAAGAAAAGAAGAGAAAAGAAAGTAAAGCAAAGAAAAGATAGGAAAAGCTAAGAAAAGAAAAGAAAAGAAACAGATTAGGATATGATCCATCAGTGAAAGAAAAGAAACAGATTAGGACAGGATCCACCAGTAAGAGTAAGGAAGGAGATAGATCGATAGATTAGGATATGATCTACCAGTAAAAAAAAAAGAAAAGAAAAGAAAATAAGCAAGTAAGAATAGAAAGGAGACAAATAAAGAAAGAAAAGAAAGGAAGGAAATAGAACGACAGATTAGGATATGATCCATCAGTGAAAGAAAAGAAACAGATTAGGATATGATCCATCAGTCAAAGAAAAGAAATAGATTAGGATATGATCCATCAGTGAAAGAAAAGAAACAGATTAGGACAGGATCCACCAGTGAGAGTATGGAAGGAGATAGATCGACAGATTAGGATATGATCTACCAGTAAAAGGAAAGAAAAGAAAAGAAAAGAAGCAAGTAAGGAAAGAAAAGAAATGAGGGAAATAGAATGACGAATAGGAGAAGGAAAGAGAGGAAAGAGATAGATCGACAGATTAGGATATGATCCACCGGTAAAAGAAAAGAAAAGAGACAAATATAGAAAGAAAAGAAAAGAAGGAGATAGAACAATAGATTAGGATATGATCCACCAGTGAAAGTAAAAAAAAAAGAAAAGAAAGAAAGGAACAAGTGAGGAAAGAAAAGAAAAGAGAGAAATAGAATAAAGGAATAGGATATGATCTATAGAACAAGAAGAACGACATAATATGAAAGAAAAAACGAACAATGAAAATGAAAGTTAAGCAAGAAAAGAAAAGAAAAAGAAAAGTATGACATGAAAGAAAGAAAGAACAAAAGAATACAATGAAGAAGAAAGAACGAAAAGTAAGCAAGCATGATGCGACTAACATGTATGCTTAAGTTGTGATATACATAATTTGACATGCATAAGTCAGTCATACAATTTTAAGTATATTTGTGATGTTTAAGCATACATTAAGTATGTGTTATTTAAATTGATTTCTGTATACAATGTTTTGTATGATGTTAAGTATGTTACG
Organism: Antiaris toxicaria; assembly: GCA_035233585.1. Lineage (NCBI taxonomy): Eukaryota > Viridiplantae > Streptophyta > Magnoliopsida > Rosales > Moraceae > Antiaris > Antiaris toxicaria. The sequence goes on from CP141154.1 coordinate 30,229,025, forward strand.
CTTAAGATGTTAAACATACATTCTGTATGCTATGTTTAAATTATGTTATGCTAAAGAACGTTGAGATTGTTCTCTCAATGTTAGAATATGTTATGTATGAAGTGGAAAGTAATGTATGATGTATGTTCATGTTCTGATGCCACAGTTGGTATCAGATGTGCTCTGTCCAAAAGGTATGAGTTATTATTTTGTCATGAATGTATGTTTGAACTTACTGAGTCTATCGCTCACAAGTTTGTTTATGTTGCAGGTAAGCATCCTGCATGAAGATAAGACAAGTGATGGATGACGAATGGGATCTGCAAGTAGGATGATAAATCGGTAAAAACGTATCAGAGTGGTGCAGCGGAACAATAAAAAATTTTAGATCGTTAAATATCTCATGATGCCATATACAATAAACCATCAATAATTAAAACTCATACCTCAAGGACGCCAATCTTGTAGGAGGAGAATGACCAAAGGCTTCAACCAACTAGCCTTCTCTATTTTTCTTCAATTCCCGAATGGCTGAGTGTGTGGGCACTTTGAACCTCAATCGGTGTGCTAACACTGCTAGTCTTCTTCCGACCACCCAAATCTCTAAAGAACTTTATTGTCACGATGAGCTGTGCAACAATAAGCCTGCTCACCTGAGAGTCTATGGTCTGAGAGAACTGGAGTGGCAGGACCTCTATTTATAGACCTGCATGAGGTGATTCTCTGAATTTGAATTAGACTAGGAAAAGATATTCTCCCTTATCCATAACCATAAAAATCTGAATTTTTCATGGGAAAATCCCAACAATAAAATTCGATGTTTTAAGGATAAAACCAATCCAAATCTAAACAAGATTTTAACTAGAATTTTATTTCCCTTTTTCAACCAAAAAATCCGAAATTTCCTAGGAGATTTTTCTCCAAATATTCGGCCACATTTAGGATAAGGGAGAATCAAAATTCCACTAGGATTTTCAAGCTTGAATCTTATCTCAAACTTATCCAAAATAACTGAATTTTCCTAGGAGATTTCCTCCAAAATTTCGGCCACTTTTCAGGGAAGGAGAGAATACAAATTCAACTAGGATTGAAACTTGAATTTTCCCTTGAACCTTATCCACAAAAACCGAAATTCATTGAGGATTATCCTCAAAAATTTTGTCCACTTTTGTTAGGATTTAGATTCAAAATTCAAGTAGGATTCTAACAAGATTATCCTCTCCAAATCCAACTCAAATTCGAATTTCAAACCTTGTGGATTTTCCACAACAAATTCGAATCCCACTTGGACTGCGATTCAAAATTTGAATTTCAAATTTCAAATTCGAATTTCAAATTCAAATTTCAAATTTCAAATTTCAAATTTCAAATTTAAATTTCAAATTCAAATTTCAAATTCGAATTTCAAATTCAAATTTCAAATTCAAATTTCAAATTCAAAATTCAAATTTCAAATTTCAAAATTCAAATTTCAAAATTCACAAAACAGTTGTGTTTCAAATTCTTGTTCTCATGGATAATTTTCTACAACTCCAATCCAATCTCAAATAATATCATGGCAACTTTATTTGGAGTTCGAATAATTGTGTACTCTATTATCCAAAACAAAATCTGAATCCAACCGGAGAGAATCTTGTCTACCATCCTAATCCTGTGTCATCACCATCCATGCATAATAAACTAGCCAATAGCATACACAAATCAATTTTCCAAACGTTAAGGAATTATGTGGAGCTAGTAGAGGGACTGATTGGACATATATAATCGGACTCCCGCAAATCCATATGATCATCATTCTTTACTGAACAACTCAATAATATGATCACTAGTTTCAGAGTCACACCACTATAAACTTGAAACTGAACTCCCAATTATATACCGTGTTACGTAAGCCTGTGACGAGCTACTATCCAATGACCTTGTCATATATGCAAAAGCCTCATATGATATCTATGATCAGCCTTAGGTCAAAGTTTGTTTAATCCTACTGATCAGGCTATCTTAAAGTTCCATTATACTACCGAATTAAGAAAATGATTATTCGCCATGTGTGAATAAGAAGTCATCCGCCCAGCAGACGACCCAAGGCCTTGTCCATTTTCACATTCAGTATAATGCCTTTAAGAGGATACCTTTAACTCCTTAGAGCTATGATTCCGATATCTGCAAACAAACCCTTCATCGTATACAAGTCATGCACCCAACGAACCGGTCTATAAGCTTACTACCTCTGAGACGCTTTAGCCATTGGAACATCAAAGTACACAAGTCATATACATGAAGTAGTTCATTTACTCAGGATTAAGGTTATTGCACAATGAACGTCAAAAAGCAGATTGGTCCACTCATAGCGGACTACGTAGATCAATCACGCTTTAGTCCCGGTCTAATATGTCACCACTAAGTAACATATCTATATCTCTACTTGGGAGTCCAGCTCCAGATAGTCAAGACAAACAGTCCCCTCCAAGGCTTTAGACAACATAATAGTCTTAACATGAGTTAGATGCTCGGTCTAACCCCATAGACTACAGACCATAGTTTAGACCGCTAACTTTAGAACATTGTCTTCTCGCATACAAAAGTCCATTGCATGCAACGTTTTAACAGTTTTAACACAAGCAGTCAGTGTGACAACCGGGAAATTCAGGCAATTCTCAGATGAAAATGTACAAATGTATGTATATAATAATTTTTACTATTTAAAGAGTGAAATAAATGTATTTATATTGTTTAGAATATATGAAAATGTTCTAACAATACTGACGAGTAAGAATTAGTGTTGGAAAAATTCACTGAATTGAAACGGGTGAAACGGTGTCAAAACCGGCATTGAAAACCCTAACCGGGACAATAAAAGACGGAAAACTTCCGAGATTAATTTTGATCAAACAGAAGCAGTTTAAATTGATCCGACTGCACAGGAGACCTCAGGAACACGCCGGGACGATTTCAGGAAAATTTCGGCTCGAACCGGTATCGGTCAAAAAGTAGTCGAATTAATGTGAATAGTGAAAGTCAAAGTCAACTTTTGCTTTAGCATTTATGACATCATAAATCCATTTATTAAATGGAAAGAAAATGGTGGTTGGTAGCATTAATGGCCATGATCCATTTACTTTTTGATCTAAAGGCCAAGATTTGGCCAAAATTCACCATTTTTAATTTTTGAAAATTATGGAAAGAAATGGTGTTGAAAGATGTTTAATTCTTATTGGTTAATGGCCAAATTAATTGGCTTTTAGTTGCTTAAGTCGGCAACTTTAGTGACAAAGAGGCCGAGACACATTTTCATGCCAAAAACCAAGAGAAAAAAATGCTAAGTGTTCTTCCATGGTGTACGTGAGCAACCCAAAGAGAAACCAAGATATCTCTTCAGTTTTTCTTCACAAAAAGTGTGCCAAAGCATTCCTTGAAGGCAAAGGAAGCAATTGACTAAGGTAACTCCCTTTGCACTTAACTTTTTCATGGTTTTTCTTCAAGAAAACCGTGGGTGAATAGTGGGAAAAAGATGGAAAATTTTTGGTTGTTTTTCCATGGTTTGATGCTTGGGTTTTGTTAAGGGTGTAATAAGGAAGAAAACCATGCAATTGGTTTAAAGAAAAACCAATTTTTGGTTGGTTTACCAAGGGTAAAACCGTGGGTTACCTTAAGTAAACAATGAGAAATTTGTGTGGTTTAATTGATAACATGCTTTCAAGTTAAATTTTGTGAAGAATAAACCATGAATTTCATTATGGAAAGCTTGAAAAAAATTTGGTGTGCATTTACATAATGTGGCCGTGGGAATTCTAAGGGTTTGGAAGAAAAATTTGCATGGTTTTATGTGATGTTTGATTGATTGAAGTCATGCATTTTACAATGTAAATAAAGGAATTATAATTGAAAGCATGAAACAAAAATGGTGTGCATCATTTTCATGAATTGGCCGTGGGTTATATATGGTAAAAACCCTAAGAATTTGGTTGAAAAATGCAATGTAAATGTGCTTGAAAATGTGTTGAGGAAATGAAATTGAATAGCCTAAAAAGCGGTTGAAAAGTTTGAGAAATTTTGGTTCGGTTTGGTTATGAAAACCGAAACCAAAACTATGGACAAAATCGTGAAAAAATTTTGTAATGTGGTTGAAAATGTGAAATTTGAATTTTGTGAGTTTTTATGTAAAAGTTTGGAAAACTTTTACATAAAATAGGCTTGTGGTATAGTACGTGGCAGGTACATATGGTTCGCGGCATACCTAACGCCGGAAGCCTTAAAATTACGTCGAAATGCTGCCGAAATTTCGAAAACGGCATTCGGGGTAAAATGGGAATAAAAAAATAAAAATAAAAATAAAAAAAATAAAAGTTTAGGGTCGGGTCGAAAACCTGAGTCCCTAACGGAGAATTGAATAAGGAAAACCTAAGGGGTGGTTCGGGAATAGTAACCCGTCCCCTTAAAAATTTAAAACGCGAGTGAAATTGAAAAAAATCAACCCCGAGGGGGGGGGCGTTTTTGGAAATGAAATAAAGGTCCGAGTCGGGAACGGAAAATCCGAGCCTCGGAGACCTAGGTCGGGAAAGTCTAGGTGAACGTTTTAAATACTAGTGAAACGTCCATTTGAGGCTCCGAAACGATAGAAAATCGCTAAACCGACGTAGGGGTCGGAATAGTGCTTCCCGAGGGTCGGGAAAGTGAAAAGTGGAAATAAAATAGAAATGAACCCGGTAATGATTAGAAAAGAGTAAGAAAAGTTCCTGAGAGCCAAAAATGCAGTCTGGATCGGGAAAATTTCCATTAGGGGCAAAATTATAATTTTGCCAAAGTATAGGGGTAAAATTGTAATTTTACCAAAATACAGGGGCAAAATCGTAATTTTGTAAAAGTTGAGAAAAAATGGAGAAAATGATAAATAAAGCCTAAAAAGTTATAAATAGGTTTTATTTAAGCTTTTAAATGAAAAATAAAAGCTATAAATGGAAATGAAATTAACAGACAAAGTTTTGTCTGTAGGATCCAAACATCGACCTACAAGGAGGGCGATCAAAGATCCACGAGAGAAAAAGAGAAGAGACTGATAAGGTAAGTTCAGACATTTACCTGTCTGTAACATATAGCATTATTGTTGCTAACTTTGATGTACTAACTATAAGTTACGTACATACGTCCTACGGGCACTATTATAGAGTAGAGAGAGAGACGTAATGTGCTACGGGCACTATTGAGAATGGACACATTATTAATTGTGCTTCGGGCACTAGAGCGAGGTTAATGAAACTCACTCACCTAAAATTAAAATGTGAACCATTGCTAACCACGGGACAATGTGAATTCACCGGGTTAGAATTTTAAAAAAGTCGGTAATGAAACCACTTTCTGGCGTACCAGCCTTCCGTACAGGGAGGTACTTTTGCCTTCGGGGCTATGAGACTAAGGCTGTAGAGGTCAGCACTGATGTACCGCTCCCAGTCATGTACAATTTTGCCTTCGGGGCTATGAGATTAAGGCTGTGGAGGTCAGCACTAATGTACCACTCCCAGTCATGCGCACTTAAATGATACTGCCAACCTGAGCTCAAAACCAGAACATAAGCAAGATAATTACCTAAAACTGAAACTATGCCATAATTGAGCATAAGACAGTTTAGTGAGAGTACTAACATCGCGGTAGATGTACTGTTGTGACACTGTGTTGTGGTCAACCTTACTATTCACGTATGAATAGTGGTCAAAGTTACTATTTATGTATGAATAGTGGTCAAAGGTACTATTCACGATGAATAGTACTATTCATAGAAATTTTATTTCTTGCATGTTTGAACTTATTGACCTATTCATAGAAATTTTATTTCTTGCATGTTTGAACTTATTGAGCCTGTAGCTCACAATTTTTGCTAATGTTGCAGGTAAGCGACCAGCTCAGTAGCTTGTTTGACTGGATGCGGACGGGATGGCGCGTGTCAAATCGGATAACTGGGCGAGCGATATGGTCCTGCCAGAGTCTTTCCGCTGAGCGATAAAAAGGGAAGGACAAAAAAAAAGAAACAGTCTTTTGTAATATTATATATTTACGAAAGTACTGTAATATGTAAATTACTTTGTACTTGCCAACAAAGTAAATAGTGAGAAATATTTACATGATGTTTAAAGAGAAAAAAAAAATTTTCCCCAAAAACGACATGATTTAAAAAGAGAGAGAGATAAGCCGGCGACCCATGAGAGTATAATCTATCGCAGGTTAGCGATAAAGCTCAACTGTAATAGTATTGTATGATCTCTACGAGGGGCGGGCCGCTACAGTTGGTATTAGAGCGGGTTTACGGTTGGTGTAGTCTATAATACCAACTGCTGCCACAGTTGGTATCAGAGCAAGTTGAGATTGGTCTAGTTTATAATACCAACTGCCGTCACCGTTGGTATTAGAGCGAAATTACGATGGATCTAGTTTGGATTACCAACTGCAGTCATAGTTGGTATATCAGAGCAGTGTGACCATATCCTGATTTGACACTTCGCGCATCCTGCACCGCTATCCAAGTAAGTAGTTTACTTAAGTTTAGTTAATTATTTTCTTATGTGAAAATAATTATGTTATAGGTAGCAAGATGACCAGACCTCCATATGTGAGACCACCGCTACCTCGACCGAGAGGAGTATTACGGGTATGGACGAGACCTATTGTGAGGCCGTCTATGTCCCAACGACTGGTAATTAGACCCCCGGTGCCCGAGAGACCTCCGGTACCAATACCAGCATCAGCACCAGTGCCAGTAGAGGTTGTACAGCCACGACCGATAGTTCATCCACCGGTAGTAGTGGACATTCCAGTTGTTGGTGGACGCCAACATATTGGGGTGAGAGTTTCAGCTCGGGCAGTACAGGCATTTCGAGCTAGCAGTCCCCCGATGTTTGATGGTGGACGGCAGTCAATGGAGGCGAAGGACTGGCTCCATGCCATCGAGAGGATTATGGTGATATGCGACATCGATCGAGATATGTGGATCCAGTTGGCCGTCAGTATGTTTCAAGGAGATGCTCGAGTATTTTGGCAGTATTGCGACCAGGAGATTTTATTAGGATTCAGTTGGGCTGAGTTCTGTCAGCGATTGGCTGATCAATTTCCGCCTAGGGATCCAACACCTGCTCCAGCACCTCCAGAGAGACGAGAGGCTGATACACCTGCGTATCCCAGATTCGATGAGGTTAGAGACTACATTCTCCAGACTGAGAGGATGGTCATGTTATCTGGTGAGACAGTGATGTCTTACGCAGCACGATTTGAGGAGACCATTAGGAGAAGATGTCCGTTGCCCAACCTCACTGAAGCAAACTGTTGTGAGCTGTTTTGGGGAGGTTTACCCTTGGAGTTGAGACAGAGGGTGATCAAGCTGTTTCCTCCTACACTCCAAGAGTTTGTGGTGACTATCAGGACGATTGAGAGAGAGATTCTGATTGAGCATCTGACACAGAGTCGATGAGAGACACTGGGTCAAGATGAGATGTTTGCACGCATCTTCGGACCGAGGAGAATGATGAATGATCATGAAGCTGGACCGTCTAGACCACAAAGAGGTGATGACTCAGGACAAGGAGCATTGCCTAGGGGCGGTGACGATTCAGACGATCCCGATGACGATGAGGATGAGGATCTAGAAGAATATCCTCTAGTCCCAGACACAGGGGATGCGTGACCAGTAGATATGTATACATGTACATAAGTAGCTATTAGAGAAAAGCTCTTTTGTATAGACTTGTGGTCAAGATGCATAAAAAGGCCGATGTATATATATGACTGGTGATGATTATGTATGACATATAAATGTTTTGCTATGAATAAAATATCAAAATGATTATATGTTATACGATGATGTGTTACGATGATGTGGCTTTACATTACCCTAAATTTCGTGAATTAATATGATTTTACGAATGTGGTTATGGAAAAGCTAACGGTGAATTATTGTGCCATAATAGGACAATAGGCAAGATGGTGGATTTACGTAATCGACCAGAGGGACGAGAGCGACGTCCTAATGTTATGGAAAGACTGGATCAGATACAAGCTCTACTAGAAGCTCAGATGCAAGAAATGCTAATCTGAGGCGACGGGTAGAGGAGCTAGAACAGAGACAAGGCTCTGAGGGTACCCAAGTAGAACAGGAAGCTGAGGTAGATCCGGTTATCCCTCCAGCTGCTGTAAATGAGAGAGTTCCTAAACAGCAACCGGTTTTGAATCTGGAACCCCTCTATGAAAGATTCAGGCGTATGAGGCCACCAGAATTTGAAGGGTCTACAAATCCTCTAGAGGCTGAAGACTGGTTGTCGTCATTGCAAGTGATCATGGAATTCATGAACCTAACCGACAGGGAGAAGGTTGCATGTGCGTCTTTTGTGCTGAGAAAAGATGCTCGTTTTTGGTGGGACACTATACGAATGAGAAGAAACGTGTCTACCATGAGTTGGGCGGAATTTCTGGAAGAATTTAACCAGAAATATTACGACCCTGCATCTCTGAGGCAACAACAGAAAGAGTTCTTAGAATTGACTCAAGGAAACATGTCGGTAAGTGAAGTTTGCCGAAAGTTCGATCAGTTATCCCGTTTATGCCCTTATGTAGTCCCTACTGAGAGGGAGAAGATACAGAAAATGATTGGGATGTTCAGGCCAGAAATTGCTGCATTGGTAGATACTGGACAAGTACCGCCTACTTCTGTAGCAGACTGTGTGAGTCGGGCCATCAGAGCCGAGTTTCATGTAGCTCGACAGAAAGAAGAAAGAGAAAAACACTGGGAGGCCAAAAAGAAGGAGAGGGCTTTGGCAAAGTCTACACAAGCTGGCCAATCGAGCAAGCCAAGTCAGAATGCTAAACCAAGCCAGGGCAATAGTCAAGGATCCCAGCAAAATAAGAGAAAAGGCAATTTTTCTGGAAATCGCCAGGGCAATAATCGAAACCAGCAGTGGAGAACAGCTGGTAATGCGGAATCCAACGTGCAAAATTGTCCTACATGCGGGAAGAGACATTCTGGGCAATGCAGATTTGGGCCACTTGTTTGCTATGAATGTGGAAAGGAAGGCCATTATGCCAGGAACTGTCCAAATAGATAGGGTGGACAAGGCACTTCCCAATAACATCAGACACGCCCACAAGCTCATTCCCTTCAGGCCAGAGTTGAAGAGTCACCAGTAAGGCCGCAACGCCAGGAGCGTGTGCCACGTGCCGATGCTCGTGTGATGGCCTACAGCAAAGAGGATGCAGAGGCAGGAACATCGAACGTGGTGACAGGTCAACTTCCTGTCGCTAGTCATGTAGCGTCTGTACTATTCGATTTCGGTGCTACGCATTCTTTTGTTTCCTATGCATTTGCTGACAAGATAGGACTTCCTAAGGACAATATGGGAAGGGTATTTAAGACAGCTTTACCCTCTGGGGAAGTATTGTTGTCCAAATACTGGCTACCTCATGTACCAGTATATGTGGCAAATAGGGAACTATATGCGGAGTTGATCGTGATGAAGATCGCGGATTACGATGTGATTCTAGGCATGGATTTCCTACGAAAATACCAAGCTACGATCGACTGCCGAAATCGAAAGATAGTATTCCAACCCGAGGAAGAAGAGAGTTTCGAATATGTCGACACTTCTCGAAAGCCCAGGAAGATGATGATCAGTTCGCTGAGAGCAAGCTGTAGGAAAATAAATCTGTAAAAACGTATCAGAGTGGCGCAGCGGAACAATAAAAATTTTTAGATCGTTAAATATCTCATGATGCCATATACAATAAATCAACAACAATTAAAACTCATACCTCAAGGACGCCAATGAACAGAAGGAGAGTGACCGGAGGCTTCAACCAACTAGCCTTCTCTACTATTCTCCAATTCCTGAATGGCTGAGTGTGTGGGCACTCTGAACCTCGATCGGTATGCTAGCACTGCTAGTCTTCTTCCGACCACCCAGATCTCTAAAGAACTTTATTGTCACGATGAGCTGTGCAACAATAAGCCTGCTCACCTGAGAGTCTGTGGTCTGAGAGAACTGGAGTGGCAGGACCTCTATTTATAGACCTGCATGAGGTGAATCTCTGAATTTGAATTGGATTAGGAAAAGATATTTTCCCTTATCCAAACCCATAAAATCCGAATTTTCCAAGGGAGAATCTCCACAATTAAATTCGGTTTTCCTAGGATAAATCCAATCCAAATCTAAACAAGATTTTAACTAGCATTTTATCTCCCTTTTTCAACCAAAAAATCCGAAATCTTTAGGAGAAAATCTTCTCCAAATTTTCGGCCACTTTTAGGATAAGGAAGAATCAAAATTCCACTAGGATTTTTCAAGCTAAATCTCATCTCAACCTTATCCAAAAATAACCGAATTTCCTAGGATTTAGGCTCCAAAATTTCGGCCACTTTTAGGGATTAGAGAGAATCCAAATTCAACTAGGATTGAAGCTTGAATTTACCCTTGAATCTTATCCACAAAAACCGAATTTTCCATTGAGGATTATCCTCAAAAAATTCACCCACTTTTGTTGGGATTTGGATTCAAAATTCAAGTAGGATTCTAACAAGATTATCCTCTCCAAATCCAACTCAAATTCGAATTTCAAACCTTGTGGATTTTCCACAACAAATTCGAATCCTACTTGGACTGTGATTCAAAATTTGAATTTCAAATTTCAAATTCAAATTTCAAATTCAAATTTCAAATTTCAAATTTCAAATTTCAAATTTAAATTTCAAATTCAAATTTCAAATTCGAATTTCAAATTCGAATTTCAAATTCAAATTTCAAATTCAAAATTCAAATTTCAAATTTCAAAATTCAAATTTCAAATTTCAAAATTCAAATTTCAAATTCCACAAAACATTTGTATTTCATATTCTTGTTCTCATGGATAATTTTCTACAACTCCAATCCAATCTCAAATAAAATCATGGCAACTTTATTTGGAGTTCGAATAATTGTGTACTCTATTATCCAAAACAAAATCTGAATCCAACCGGAGAGAATCTTGTCTACCATCCTAATCCTGTGTCATCACCGTCCATGCATAATAAACTAGCCAATAGCATACATAAATCAATTTGCCAAACATTAAGGAATTATGTGGAGCTAGTAGAGGGACTGATTGGACATATATAATCGGGCTCCCGTGATTCCATATGATCATCATTCTGTACCGAACAACTCAATCATATGATCACTAATTTCAGAGTCACACCACTATAAACCTGAAACTGAACTCCCAATTATATACCGTATTACGTAAGCCTGTGACGAGCTACCATCCAATGACCTTGTCATATATGCAAAACCCTCATATGATATCCATGATCAGCCTTAGGTCAAAGTCCGTTTAATCCTACTGATCAGGCTATCTTAAAGTTCCATTATACTACCGAATCAAGAAAATGATTATTCACCATATGTGAATAAGAAGTCATCCGCCCAGCAGACGACCCAAGGCCTTGTCCATTTTCACATTCAGTATAATGCCTTTAAGAGGATACCTTTAACTCCTCAGAGCTATGATTCCGATATCTGCAAACAAACCCTTCATCGTATACAAGTCATGCACCCAACGAACCGGTCTATAAGCTTACTACCTCTGAGACGCTTTAGCCATTGGAACATCAAAGTACACAAGTCATATACATGAAGTAGTTCATTTACTCAGGATTAAGGTTATTGCACAATGAACGTCAAAAGCAGATTGATCCACTCATAGCGGACTACGTAGATCAATCACGCTTTAGTCCCGGTCTAATATGTCACCTCCAAGCAACATATCCATGTCTCTACTTGGGAGTCCAGCTCAAGACAGTCAAGACAGACCGTCCCCTCCAAGGCTTTAGACAATATAATAGTCTTAACATGAGTTAGATGCTCGGTCTAACCCCATAGACTACAGACCATAGTTTAGACTGCTAACTTTAGAACATTGTCTTCTTGCATACAAAAATCCATTGCATGCAACGTTCTAACAGTTTTAACACAAGCAGTCAGTGAGCCATATTTGCTTACATTTACTTTAACATGTAAATAAGACGAGGACAGATAGCAATGTAATGAATAACCTCTAAGTATAATTTTATTATCCAGTTCAAAATGAATACATCAAAATGTCTCTAATACTTAGGGCATTTCCTAACAATCTCCCACTTGCCCTAAGCCAGTAGATGTGCCATGTTACGCATCCCCATCGCCTCTACATGCCTCTCAAAGCTTCTAGCTACCAAAGTCTTAGTAAAGGGATCAGCGATGTTGTCCTCGGACGCGATCTTACAAACATCCACTTGTCCTGTCTCTACATGCCCTCTAATGTCGACTTCCTCAAATCCTCACAAGTCTGGAAGACTCAGTCCGTGTATCCTACGGGTGTTAGGTCCCCTTCAGAATACACCAGCATATAATCCCTCATTCTCTTAAGATACTTGAGTATATGCTTTACTGCTTGCCAGTGCTTGGTTCCAGGATTCGCTTGATATCGACTCACCATACCTACTGCAAAACATATGTCCGGGTGAGTGCAAAGCATAGCGTACATAAGGCTACCCACAGCGGATGCATAAGGGACCTTACTCATACGCTCTCTTTCTTCCGATGTCTTGGGACAGTCATCCAATGAAAGAGTTAAACCGGCAATAGAAGGTTGTGAGCCTTTCTTTGCCTCTAGCATTGCATATTTGTCAATTATTTTATCTATGTATGAAGCTTGGGATAACGCTATCATTTTGTTCTTTCGATCTCTGAAGAGACGAATGCCTAGAACATAATTAGCTTCTCCCAAGTCCTTCATGTCAAACTGTTGGTGTAACCAAAGCTTGACCGATGATAAGTTCCCTACATCATTCCCAATGAGTAGTATATCATCGACATAGAGTATCAGAAAGACCACTTTTCCATCCTTAATACGTTTATAAACACAAGGTTCATCAACGTTCTGCTCAAAACCAAATGTCTTAATCACTTGATCAAACCTCTGGTTCCATGAGCGGGATGCCTGCTTTAATCCATAAATGGATCTAAGCAACTTGCAGACTTTCCTATCTTGGCCTTTTGCTACGAACCCTTCGGGCTGTATCATATAGATACACTCTTCAAGATGGCCATTCAAGAATGCCGTCTTGACATCCATTTGCCAGATCTCGTAATCGAGAGCCGCAGCAATGGACAGAAGAATACGGATAGACTTCAGCATAGCAACAGGCGAAAAGGTTTCCTCGTAATCGATTCCAGCCTTTTGCGTGTATCCCTTTGCAACCAGTCTAGCTTTGAAAGTTTCCACTCTCCCTTCCGCATCCTTCTTTCTTTTGTAGACCCATTTGCATCCAATGGGTTTTATCCCATCCGGCAAATCTACAAGTTCCCAAACAGAGTTGGATTTCATAGAATCCATCTCACTGTTCATAGCCTGTTTCCAAGATCTAGAATCAACATCCTTTATAGCTTCATCATATGTGACCAGATCTTCCTCATGCTCATGAGCCTCGGCCTGGTATACCTCAGCATCATACATAAAGAAATTAGGTTTCTTAGAAACCCTCCCACTACGACGAGGCACCCTAAATTGTTGATCGTCTGCAGGTCTTTCACTGGAACTCGGACTTGCGTCCAAGACCGAAATCTGTGGAGCAGTTCTTTCACCCGATAACTCCTCTAGCACCACTTTGCTTCGAGGTTTAAAGTCATTCATGTGACTTTCCTCCAAGAATGTCGCATGGGTTGAGACAATGACCTTTTGTTCCTTCGGGTTATAGAACAGACCTCCTTTAGTTCCCTTTGGATACCCTACAAACATGCACAATTCTGATCTTGGTTCCAACTTCTTCGCATCCCCATCCAGTACATGTGCAGGGCAGCCCCATATTCTCATATGTCCAAGGGAGGGCTTCCTGCCACGCCACAATTCATACAGAGTTCTAGGAATTGATTTGCTCGGAACCTGGTTCAGAATATAGCACGCCGTTTGTAAAGCATGTCCCCAAAATGATAATGGCAGCGTTGAGTAACTCATCATGGACCGTACCATATCCAATAAGGTCCTGTTTCTCCTTTCGGCTACACCATTCTGTTGTGGAGTACCAGGTGCAGTCAATTGGGATAATATCCCATTCTCTACAAGATGTCCTAGAAATTCATCGGAGAGGTATTCGCCACCTCGATCAGATCGAAGTGTCTTTATGGATTTATCCAATTGCTTTTCCACTTCCGCACGATACTCTTTGAATTTATCAAAGGTTTCGCTCTTGCGGTGCATCAGATACACATATCCATACCTCGAGTAATCATCTATGAAAGAGACATAGTACTCGAACCCTCCTCGTGCTGTGACGTTCATGGGGCCACATACGTCAGTGTGCACAATTTCTTAGAGCTCCTGTGCCCTTATACCCTTAGCTCCAAAAGACCTCTTAGTCATCTTACCCTCTAGACAAGACTCACATTGGGGAAGTCGTACCTCCTGCAGAGATTCCAGAGGACCGTCTTTCACCAATCTTTGAATCCTATCCTGATTAATATGACCAAGTCTTAAATGCCAAAGATACGCCTTGTTAGAGTGAGAAACTTTCAACCTTTTAGAGTTATCAATTAATTCAGTGTCAAGCAGTGAGTACATCTTTGGTCTGATCAAATATAGGTTTCCATCCATCCATCCAGAACAGATAAAAGACTTATTTCTACGAATATCAACTCTTTTACTAAAAGAAACTGAATAAGAATCCTTTATTAAACAAGCTACCGATATAAGGTTCCTCCTAAAATTAGGAACATAAAAACAGTCTTTCAATAAAATAAACCTAAATTGATCAAAATAAAGATGAACGTCTCCCACTGCCTCAGCCACCACAAAGCTACCATCTCCAGTCCGCAACGAGAGGCTCCTATCATGTAGACTTCTCGTTTCCACGAACCCCTGCATAGAAACACAAACATGATTAGTGGCGCCCGAATCAATGACCCATGTGTCTTTCGATTCTTCCACCAAACATGCTTCTAAGTAATGAAGTTCCTTACCTTCCTTGCCCTTGGAGGCTAGGAATTCCCAGCAAGCCTTCTTGAAGTGACCTACCTTCCCACAGTGGAAGCATTTGGACTTTTTAGGGTCCTTTGGCTTCTTGTTCTTCTTCTTCTTCTTCCCGTCCGAGACAGGAGGATTAGAAGAACTGGAAGCCACTTGCTTCTTATTTGGCCTCTTCCTCTTCCGTGAGGGATTGGAAGATTCCGCCAAATTGGCCTCTCCTTTAGGTCGGACCGTATCCTCATCCCTGATCATCCGCTCATAAGCCTGTAGTTGCTTCATGAGCTCGGTAAGTCCTAACTCCTTTGTCGCCAGATTGTATGCGGCCTTAAACCCCACAAAATCTTTAGACAGAGTCTTGAACACCATCTCGATCTGGGTGTTATAGTCCAACTCAGCACCATTCTCGGCAGCCTCAGCGAAGAATCCCATTAGAGTGATCATATGGTCCTTCACCGGAGCACCCGCCTTTTGCTTAAAGTTCATAATGCTGGTGATAGCGGACTGTCGAGCCAATTTTTCTTGGCCTCCGAACATGTCCTCCAGATTTTCCATGATCTCCCCAGCAACTTGATAAGTCTCATGCTGCTTTTGTAAAGCAGTCGTCATGCTAGCAAGGATGTAGCATCGAGCTATCTCATTGGATTCTCTCCAACGATTATAGGCAACCGGGACCTCCTCAAGTGGTGTGTCAGGTTTGGGCCCAGGTGGGCATGGTTCGTCCAGTATGAACTTGTGTCTCTCGCAGCTGAGAACTATTAATAGATTTCTTTTCCAATCTTTATAATTGTCGCCATTCAACTTATTTTCAGTAAGTATCGAAATGAGGGGTGTCGGTGACATTTTGAACTGAAATAAAATTATACTAGACATCATTACAAAGCCCAAGCAAATATGCAGATAATTTAGCAAATAAAACATACAAGTATGTTCCTACATGAAACTTGAAAAAACATGTAGCATTGCAACGGTAATTCTCAGCATCTATTGCCCCAAGCCACCGAGGGGTGGTCATGAGAACAAATAGCTGGAACATGGACCCCGTCCAATTAATATATGTTACCTTAAATCCTCCAAGGTTAAGACATATATTAATAACCGCTTATTTGGCCACCAGTTTAGTTAACAGAGCTTCTAGGGAAGGTTAATAACTAAACGAGTCTTGAGTGTATAACCATTGTTTACGTAGCCCGATCCACGTCCTACCAAGCCACCGAGGGGTGGTCATGAATAGGATCGCACCCGAACACGTTTTCCACGTAGGAGATCCAATCTAGTATACCGGCGGCGGTAAACACCTACCGAGGGGTGTGGTCAGGTCGGAACTGACGCGAGGCGTTACCATGCTTTCACATATGGATCAACAATGGAGGCCGTGGGTTTTGTTTGAAACCCTCTCCCACTCAATATTTTGAAAAACATGCAAGTTTTGACAAATTATGTATGATCAATATAGTATGAGCGGCACTCACCTATCCTATATGACATGTTATCAAATATGCATACATAACATCCATCAATACATATTTATACATCCATGACATATCACAGAAAAATAATTGACAGAATAACCAAGCTATGGTTCCATCCTAGAACAAAGAAAATAAAGATTACAAAATTCCATCCAAAGCATTCTTTGGGTCTTGAATTTTGTTCCGTCTTCTTGTATCCATCTTTATGCAGCCTCTCCATTTATTTCTCATCCTAAGAATTATTTAAAATTTAAATCTCCCAAAAATTTAAATTTCAAATTCAAATTCCAAATTCGAATTTCAAATTTAAACTTCAAATTTAAATTTTAAACAATTTTAAACATCATGTGTAATAATATGTAATTTCAAAAATTTTAAATTTTCAATTACATATTTTTAAACATGATTTAAAATTAAATCTCAAATTTAAAAATCAAAATTTTCAAATTTTGGACCGCCGCACCGCCGCTCGTGAAGGCGGCAGCCGCCGTGGGCAGCCACCAACCCCGGAGGGGCTGGCAGCCCACGGCCGCCCCTTGTGCAGCCCAGCCGGGCTGCAGGCCAAGCCTGCTGTGACGACCAGAGAATTTTAGCGGTGTGACCTAGTTTAATCTAGGGTTTTCTATGAGTTCTGTAAGTAAGAATGTAAAGAAACACTATGGTTGTAATTAGACAAATTATAGTGTTGATAGAAATAAATAAATGTTTTGGAGGAAATTAAAATCTCCAAAAATAAGTAGAGAATAAAGTATATGAGTAAGAAAGTGAATTCAGGCCCAAAACGCTCAAAAAGGAGTAGTTTCGGTATCTGAACAGTATAAAGATAAGAATATGGCAAGTCAAAGTAAGAGCACAGTAAGAAAAGTACAAATATATGTATATAATAATTTGTACTATTTAAAGAGTGAAATAGATGTATTTGTATTGTTTAGAATATATTAAAATGTTCTAACAATACTGACGAGTAAGAATTCGGTGTTGGAAAAATTCACTAAGTTGAAACGGGTGAAACGGTGCCAAAACCGGCATTGAAACCCTAACCGGAGCCAATAAAAGACGGTAAACTTCCGGGATTGATTTTGATCAAACGGAAGCAGATTAAGTTGATCCGACTGCACAGGAGACCTCAAGAACACGCCGGGAAGATTTCAGGAAAATTTCGACTCGAACCGGCATCGGTCAAAAAGTAGTCGAATTAATGTGAATAGTGAAAGTCAAAGTCAACTTTCACTTTAGTAATTATGACATCATAAATCCATTTAAGAAATGGAAAGAAATTGGTGTTAGGTAGGATGAATGGCCATGATTCATTTGCTTTTTGATCCAAAGGCCAAGATTTGGCCAAAAATATGCCTTTTTAATTTTTGAAAAATGGAGAAAGTATTAGGGTGAAAGGTGTCTAATTTTCATTGGTGGAAGCCAAATTAATTGGTCTTTTTGGTGGCTTAAGTCGGCAAAACATGGGGGATAAGTGGCCGAAGCCAATTTTCAAGCAAAACATAACAAAATTTTGCTAAGTCTTTTCTTCCATGGGAGCCGTGGGTGACCAAAGGAAAATCAATTAATTTCTTCAAGTTTTCTATACAAAAAGTGTGGCAAAACATCACTTGAAGACAAAGGAAGAAAGTGAACAAGGTAACTTCCCTTGGATTGAAATTTTTCATGGTTTTTCTTTAGGAAATCCGTGGGGTGAATAGTGAATTAAGATGGAAAAAATTTTGGGTTTTTTTCATTAAGTTGATGATGGGTTTTGTTAAGGGTGTAAGGAGGAAGAAAACCATGCAATTGGTTTAAAGAAAAACCAATTTTTGGTTGGTTTTCCAAAGGAAAATCCGTGGGTTACCATTGGTAAGCAATGAGAAATTTGTGTGATTTATGTGTTAACATGCTTTTAACTTATGTTTTGTTAAGAATAAAGCATGAATTTCACTATGGAAAAGCTTGGAAAAATTTTGGTGTTCATTTATTTCAAAGTGGCCGTGGGTTTCCTAATAGTTTGGAAGAAAAATTTTCATGCTTTTAGGTGATGTTTGGTTAATTGAAATCATGCATTTTGTGATGTAAATGATGAAAATGTGATTGAAAGAATGAAACAAAAATGTTTGACATGTTTAGCATTCAATGGCCGTGGGTTATACAAGGGTAAAACCCTAAGAAATTTAGTTCAAAAGAACAAGAAAATGGGCTTGAAAAGTGTTAGAAAAATGGCATTTAATAGCCTAACAAGTGGTTGAAAAGTTTGAGAAATTTCGGTTCGGTTTGGTGGTGAAAACCGAAACCAAAACTAAGGGCAAAATTGTAAAAAAAATTTTGTAATGTGGTTAAAAATGTGAAATTGGAATTTGTGAGCATTTATGTAAAAGTTTGGAAAACTTTTACATAAAATAGGCTTGTGGTATAGTACGTGGCAGGTACATATGGTTCGAGGTGTACCTAACGCCGGAAGCCTTAAAATTACGCCGAAATGCTGCCAAAATTTCGAAAACGGCTTTCGGGCTAAAATAGGAATTAAAAATAAAAGTTTAAGGTCGGTTCGGAAACCCGAGTCCCTAACGGAGAATTGAATAAGGAAAACCTAAGGGGTGGTTCGTGAATAGTAGACCGTCCCCTAAAAATGTAAAATGAGAGTGAAACGGAAAAAAAAAAAAACGACCCCGAGGGGGGGGCGTTTTTGGAAATGAAATAAAGGTCCGAGTCGGGTACGGAAAATCCGAGCCTCGGAGACCTAGGTCGGGAAAGTCTAGATGAACGTTTTAAATACTTGTGAAACGTCTATTTGAGACTCCGAAACGATAGAAAATCACTAAACCGACGTAAGGGTCGGAATAGTGCTTCCCGAGGGTCGGGAAAGTGAAAAGTGGAAATAAAATAGAAGCGAACCCGGTAATGATTAGAAAAGAGTCAGAAAAGTTCCTGAGGGCCAAAAATGCAGTCTGGATCAATAAAATTCCGTCAGGGACAAAACTGCAATTTTGCCAAAATATAGGGGCAAAATCGTAATTTTGCAAAAGTTGGGAAAAATTGGGAAAATGATAAATAAAGCCCAAAAAGTTGTAAATAGGTTCTATTTAAGCTTTTTAATGAAAAAAATAAAAGCTATAAATGGAAATGAAATTAACAGACAAAGTTTGTCTGTAGGATCCAAAAATCGACCTACAAGGAGGGCGATCAAAGATCCTAGAGAGAAAAAGAGAAGAGATTGATAAGGTAAGTACATACATTTAATTGTCTACTCACGAATGGACTTACCATAAAGTTGTGTTATATATATATATTTAAGCTATTCAGTTTGTGACATGATACTAACATGTTCACGAGAATAGTAAGCAAGATCAGAAATAGAAAAGAGGAATAAAATAAGTCAGATAATAAGACTTAAAAGTTAAGGTTGGCGTACCGGCCTCCCCAGTTGTGAGGTTCCCAGATAGCCTCCACCCCAGAAGTGTGGCGCTGCCTTGTTAATAATGAGGTAGTTTATGGCTTAACTTCCTGCCTCCACCCCAGAAGTGTGGCGCTGCCTCGTTAATAATGAGGTAGTTTATGGCATGACTTACTACCTATAAGGTCAGTAGTCCAGAGATGACCTTAGGGTTGATCGGTGGGTCGCTCCCCTGATCCTCTATTGGTCTGCGTGCACCAGGTACGTCCAACCACGGGCCCACAAGTGAAAGACTAAGCAGATGAAGTAAAGCAAAGAAAAGAAAGAAATAGAATAGAAAGAACAAGTAGTATAGGACTAAAGAAAATAATTGGTCCTAAGTTGACTAACCCTAGAGTGGTCTATTCAGCTTATTTACTTGTATGTATGTTTGTACTTACTGAGCTTTAGCTCATTAGTCTATTCGTGCTGTAGGTAATAAAGGAAAACAACCAGCAGTATGAAGCAAGAGTAGCGGACTGGCAGGCAGATCCCAGCGATGTCATGGACGGGTTATGGTTCCGTTTCGCAGAATTCCGCTGTACTCAAGGTGTAAAAGAAAGAAAGTGTAATAGTGAGATATATGTATAAAGACAAGACAAGAGTGTAGTATGTAGAGTAGTGAAACAAGCTTAAAAGTATGTTTCTATTTTTACGTACTTTAAAGTAACAAGACTCCAAAAATATATTTTGGAAAAACAAAAAGTATTAAGTAGTACGTATATATTTATGTATACACAATTTTCAAGAATCAGTAGTTTCATCCAGTCCAGTTTAAAAAGAAAGAAAAAAAAAATATTCCTAGTTTTTCAAGAACAAATCTTTTAAACCCTAAGGAGAAGAAAGTTATAGAGACAAGCAAGCTAAGTAAGACTAAGCAAAGAATAAAGAAAGCAAGCAAGATAAGGTGGACGACCTAAGCTAGAGGGGTCGCCCACAAGAGTTGGTATCAGAGCGAGCGGTTCTACTATCAACCTTCCATGACATCTCAGCATCTGCTCCTGCTCAGTCGAAGTAAGTTAATTTTAGATAATCAATATCTAATTTAGCACTAAACCATGTCGCTATTGTTATAGGTCAGACACAGCAACATGGTTCGTACACGAGCTGCACAAGCTCAAGAAGCCGATTTAGCTGCTGTCCTAGCCAACATACAAGCTCGGCTAGAGGCACAAGAAACACAGAACCAGAGACTGCAAGAGCTACTGGAACAGAGGAATGGGGCCCAAGCGTATTTCCCTCCACCTCAAGCACCAGTACCAGAGCCACAACCAGCTCCTGAACCAGTAGTACCACCAGTCCGAATGGTACCTGAAGTAGCAATAGGTGCCCGAGCTGGAGCCAACCAGGGATCATTGTATGAACGGTTCCGAAAGATGAAGCCAAAAGAGTTTGAGGGATCTATAGAACCCTTAGAGGCTGAAGAATGGTTAGCGTCATTGCAGACTATGTTTGAGTTTATGGACCTAACAGACCAAGAGAAGGTCCTTTGCGCCTCCTGCATATTAACGAAGGATGCTCGTTATTGGTGGGAGACAGTAAAGATGCGAAGGGACGTTAGAAGGATGACCTGGAATGACTTCCTAGGAGAATTTAACAGGAAGTATTTCAACCTTGACACCCTACGAGCTCAACAAAGAGAGTTCGATGAGCTGAGGCAAGGCGAGATGACAGTGACCGAAGCCTGTCGTAAATTCGACAGATTAGCTCGATTGTGTCCACATTTGGTACCCACAGAAGAAGAGCGGGTACGGAGGATGATCAATATGTTCCGACAAGATATAGCCCTAAATGTGGAAAGTGGCGAGACCCTGCCAACCACTGTAGCAGACTGTGTAAGCAGAGCTATGAGGGCCGAGAATCGTCTGAACCGAGTTAAGGAAGAAAGAACAAAAGTCTGGGAGGAGAAGAAGAAAGAAAGAGATCTCGTGAAGCAGACTCAGAAGAACAACCAAGCTAGCCAAAGTAATAAATCTGGTCAAGGAATGAAGCCTGGTCAGAAAAATAACCAGAACCAGCAAAATACTAATAAGCGAAAGGGAAACCCAAATGAAAATTGGGGCCAAAACACTCGCAATACTCAGCAAAGGCAAGGCCTAGAAGGAGTACAGAACCGACAGCCATGCCCAAAATGTGGAAGAATGCACAAGGGCGAGTGCAAGCTGGGGAATACCGCATGCTATGTTTGTGGTAGAGAAGGTCATTATGCTAGAGTCTGCCCATCCAACCCACAGAACCAGCCGGGATCCTTCCAGTCCCGACAGATGAGCCAGGTCCATGCTATACAAGGATCGCATACTCAACCTGGAGGCCAGGAGAATATACCAAAGACCGAGGCACATCTATTAGCCTACACCAGGGAAGATGTAGAGGCAGGCACCTCGAATGTGGTGACAGGTCAGCTTCTTGTCGCCCAAAGCCCTGCACTTATTTTATTTGACTCCGGTGCATCGCATTCATTTGCCTCACATAGCTTTGTAGAAAGAGTTAGTCATGCCAAGGATAAAATTGGCCAAGTGTTTAAAACCACCTTACCGTCTGGTGAGGTATTATTATCTGATTACTGGTTACGTCACGTGCCAGTAATTGTTGCTGATAGGGAGTTATACGTCGACTTAGTCGTCTTAGAGTTAGTCGATTATGACGTTATCCTTGGAATGGATTTCCTTGCAAAATATCAAGCGACCATTGACTGTCGACGACGAAAAGTAGTGTTTCAGTCTGGAGAAAAAGACCAGTTTGAGTATCAAGGACATTCTCAGAAGCAGTCGAAAATGCTGATCAGTTCCCTGCGGGCAAGAAAGCTGATATCTAGTGGCTGTACTGGATATCTAGCTTATGTCAAGGACACCACCAAGAAGGTAGAACTACAACCGAACGAGGTACCAGTGATCAACGAGTTCATGGAGGTATTTCCAGAAGAATTACCAGGACTTCCTCCTGATCGAGAGATTACTTTCGAAATCGAGTTGCTGCCAGGAACGTCTCCGATTTCAAAGGCCCCTTACAGAATGGCACCGGCCGAGCTTAAAGAATTACAAACTCAGCTGAAGGAGTTGTTAGAGAAAGGTTTTATACGGCCTAGTTATTCGCCGTGGGGAGCTCCAGTTCTCTTCGTGAAGAAAAAGGATGGAACCCTCCGAATGTGCATAGATTATCGTGAGCTCAACAAAGTCACGATCAAGAATAAATATCCTCTACCAAGGATCGATGATTTATTCGATCAGCTAAAAGGAGCCACCGTCTTCTCGAAGATTGATCTTCGATCCGGCTATCATCAGTTAAAAATTAAAGAAAGAGACATTCCAAAGACCGCGTTCCGAACACGGTATGGGCACTACGAATTTCTCGTTATGCCTTTTGGATTAACGAATGCACCAGCCGCTTTTATGGATCTGATGAATCGAGTATTCAAGGAATTTTTAGACCAGTTTGTCATTGTGTTTATCGATGACATCCTTATATACTCGAAAGATTGGAAGGAGCATGAGAAGCATCTTCGGATTGTGTTACGCACTCTGAAGGAGCATCGGCTATATGCAAAGTTCTCCAAATGTGAATTTTGGCTAGGTAAGGTCCACTTTTTAGGACATGTCGTTTCCAAAGATGGAATTTCAGTAGACCCAACAAAGATCGAAGCGGTAAGCAAGTGGTCTCCTCCAAAGAATGTGACCGAGATCCGGAGTTTTCTCGGATTAGCGGGCTATTATCGGAGATTTGTAGAGGGATTTGCCAGATTAGCTGCCCCTCTCACTGCTCTCACACGCAAAGAGAAGAAGTTCGAGTGGACAAGGAAGTGTGAAGAAAGCTTTCAAGAATTGAAGAATCGGTTGACCAGTGCTCCAATTCTCACAATTCCAAAGGATGAAGGAGACTTCGACATTTATAGCGATGCCTCCAGGACAGGTCTAGGAGCTGTGCTGATGCAGGATGGAAAAGTAATAGCCTATGCATCAAGACAACTCAAAGAGCATGAAAAGAACTATCCGACTCATGATTTGGAGTTAGCAGCCGTCGTATTTGCTTTGAAGATATGGCGACATTACCTATATGGAGTTCGGTGTAGAATTTTCACCGACCACCAGAGCTTAAAGTATTTCTTTACTCAGAAAGAGCTTAACATGAGACAAAGAAGATGGCTGGAGTTGGTAAAAGATTACGATTGTGAGATCTTATATCACCCCGGTAAGGCAAACAGAGTGGCAGACGCGTTGAGTCGTAAATCAACGATGCCAGAGCAAATAGCCATCGATAAGTTGCCCAAGCCACTTCAACATGAGATCTCCTTGTTGGGAGTGGAGATAATTTCAGGAAAATTAGCAGCAATGCAACTCAAACCAACAATTCTTGAGGAGATTAAAGAGGCTCAAGAGCTAGATGCTGCTTTCAAAAGGCTTAAAGAAGAGGCCTCTAAGAATGACAAGTCAGAGTTCCACCTCTCCAAGGACGGAACTTTACTCTTCCAAGGAAGAATCTGTGTACCAGATAAAGAAGTTTTGAAGAAAAGAATCCTGACAGAGGCCCATGACACTCCATATTCAGTGCATCCGGGCAGTACGAAAATGTATCAGGATCTAAAGCAGCACTTTTGGTGGAAAAAGATGAAGAATGACATTGTTAAACACATCAGCAGCTGCTTAACATGTCAAAGAGTCAAAGCAGAGCATCAGCGGCCAGCCGGAGAGCTGCAACCATTAGAGATTCCAGAGTGGAAGTGGGAGCACGTAACCATGGATTTCGTGGTCGGGCTACCCAAGACAAGTGAAGGATTTGACATGATATGGGTAGTGGTGGATCGATTGACCAAATCTGCTCACTTTATACCCGTAAAGATGACATACACATTAGAGAAATTCGCAGAACTGTACATTGCCAACATTGTGAGATTACATGGAATACCGACAACAATAGTGTCAGATCGTGACAGTCGGTTCACATCCAAATTCTGGAAAAGTGTACAAGAGACAATGGGCTCCGAACTAAGATTCAGCACTGCATTTCATCCTCAGACCGACGGACAGTCTGAGCGTACGATCCAAACGCTAGAAGATATGCTTCGTGCTTGTATTTTAGATTTCAAAGGAGCCTGGAACAAGAAGCTGCCGTTGATAGAATTCTCCTACAATAACAGCTATCAAGCGTCCATCGGGATGGCTCCTTATGAGGCATTATATGGACGAAAGTGTAGATCTCCCATTCATTGGTATGAACTCAGGGAGAAAGAACTCCATAAAACTGAGTTTATCCAAGAAACGATAGACGCGGTCCAAAAGATTCAGCAGAGAATGAAAACTGCACAAAGTCGTCAGAAAAGCTACGCAGATAAAAGACGAAGATTCCTAGAGTTTAACGAGGGTGACTTCGTATTCTTAAAAGTAGCACCAATGAAAGGTGTCATGCGTTTTGGAAAGAAAGGAAAGCTGAGCCCAAGATACATAGGACCTTTCCCAATTATTAGCCGGGTTGGGAAAGTAGCCTATAAGATAGCTTTGCCACTGGAATTATCTTCAGTGCATAATGTCTTTCATGTATCTATGCTAAGAAAGTATATCTCGGACCCTTCACATGTCCTAGATTCTGAGCCAATCCAAGTTCGAGAGGATCTCTCTTACGAAGAGCAACCAGTGCAAATACTTGCTCGAGAAGAGAAGATATTAAGAAATAAAAGCATTCCACTAGTCAAAGTTCTATGGAGAAATCATAATGTAGAAGAGGCCACGTGGGAAAGAGAAGATGAGATGAGAGCCAAATATCCCCACCTGTTCTGATTTTCGAGGACGAAAATTTTTAAGGAGGGGTGAATGTGACGACCAGAGAATTTTAGCGGTGTGACCTAGTTTAATCTAGGGTTTTCTATGAGTTCTGTAAGTAAGAATGTAAAGAAACACTATGGTTGTAATTAGACAAATTATAGTGTTGATAGAAATAAATAAATGTTTTGGAGGAAATTAAAATCTCCAAAAATAAGTAGAGAATAAAGTATATGAGTAAGAAAGTGAATTCAGGCCCAAAACGCTCAAAAAGGAGTAGTTTCGGTATCTGAACAGTATAAAGATAAGAATATGGCAAGTCAAAGTAAGAGCACAGTAAGAAAAGTACAAATATATGTATATAATAATTTGTACTATTTAAAGAGTGAAATAGATGTATTTGTATTGTTTAGAATATATTAAAATGTTCTAACAATACTGACGAGTAAGAATTCGGTGTTGGAAAAATTCACTAAGTTGAAACGGGTGAAACGGTGCCAAAACCGGCATTGAAACCCTAACCGGAGCCAATAAAAGACGGTAAACTTCCGGGATTGATTTTGATCAAACGGAAGCAGATTAAGTTGATCCGACTGCACAGGAGACCTCAGGAACACGCCGGGAAGATTTCAGGAAAATTTTGACTCGAACCGGCATCGGTCAAAAAGTAGTCGAATTAATGTGAATAGTAAAAGTCAAAGTCAACTTTCACTTTAGTAATTATGACATCATAAATCCATTTAAGAAATGGAAAGAAATTGGTGTTAGGTAGGATGAATGGCCATGATTCATTTGCTTTTTGATCCAAAGGCCAAGATTTGGCCAAAAATATGCCTTTTTAATTTTTGAAAAATGGAGAAAGTATTAGGGTGAAAGGTGTCTTATTTTCATTGGTGGAAGCCAAATTAATTGGTCTTTTTGGTGGCTTAAGTCGGCAAAACATGGGGGATAAGTGGCCGAAGCCAATTTTCAAGCAAAACATAACAAAATTTTGCTAAGTCTTTTCTTCCATGGGAGCCGTGGGTGACCAAAGGAAAATCAATTAATTTCTTCAAGTTTTCTATACAAAAAGTGTGGCAAAACATCACTTGAAGACAAAGGAAGAAAGTGAACAAGGTAACTTCCCTTGGATTGAAATTTTTCATGGTTTTTCTTTAGGAAATCCGTGGGGTGAATAGTGAATTAAGATGGAAAAAATTTTGGGTGTTTTTCATTAAGTTGATGATGGGTTTTGTTAAGGGTGTAAGGAGGAAGAAAACCATGCAATTGGTTTAAAGAAAAACCAATTTTTGGTTGGTTTTCCAAAGGAAAATCCGTGGGTTACCATTGGTAAGCAATGAGAAATTTGTGTGATTTATGTGTTAACATGCTTTTAACTTATGTTTTGTTAAGAATAAAGCATGAATTTCACTATGGAAAAGCTTGGAAAAATTTTGGTGTTCATTTATTTCAAAGTGGCCGTGGGTTTCCTAATAGTTTGGAAGAAAAATTTTCATGCTTTTAGGTGATGTTTGGTTAATTGAAATCATGCATTTTGTGATGTAAATGATGAAAATGTGATTGAAAGAATGAAACAAAAATGTTTGACATGTTTAGCATTCAATGGCCGTGGGTTATACAAGGGTAAAACCCTAAGAAATTTGGTTGAAAAGAACAAGAAAATGGGCTTGAAAAGTGTTAGAAAAATGGCATTTAATAGCCTAACAAGTGGTTGAAAAGTTTGAGAAATTTCGGTTCGGTTTGGTGGTGAAAACCGAAACCAAAACTAAGGGCAAAATTGTAAAAAAAATTTTGTAATGTGGTTAAAAATGTGAAATTGGAATTTGTGAGCTTTTATGTAAAAGTTTGGAAAAATTTTACATAAAATAGGCTTGTGGTATAGTACGTGGCAGGTACATATGGTTCGAGGTGTACCTAACGCCGGAAGCCTTAAAATTACGCCGAAATGCTGCCAAAATTTCGAAAACGGCTTTCGGGCTAAAATAGGAATTAAAAATAAAAGTTTAGGGTCGGGTCGGAAACCCGAGTCCCTAACGGAGAATTGAATAAGGAAAACCTAAGGGGTGGTTCGTGAATAGTAGACCGTCCCCTAAAAATGTAAAATGAGAGTGAAACGGAAAAAAAAAAAAAACGACCCCGAGGGGGGGGCGTTTTTGGAAATGAAATAAAGGTCCGAGTCGGGTACGGAAAATTCGAGCCTCGGAGACCTAGGTCGGGAAAGTCTAGATGAACGTTTTAAATACTTGTGAAACGTCCATTTGAGACTCCGAAACGATAGAAAATCACTAAACCGACGTAAGGGTCGGAATAGTGCTTCCCGAGGGTCGGGAAAGTGAAAAGTGGAAATAAAATAGAAGCGAACCCGGTAATGATTAGAAAAGAGTCAGAAAAGTTCCTGAGGGCCAAAAATGCAGTCTGGATCAATAAAATTCCGTCAGGGGCAAAACTGCAATTTTGCCAAAATATAGGGGCAAAATCGTAATTTTGTAAAAGTTGGGAAAAATTGGGAAAATGATAAATAAAGCCCAAAAAGTTGTAAATAGGTTCTATTTAAGCTTTTTAATGAAAAAAAATAAAAGCTATAAATGGAAATGAAATTAACAGACAAAGTTTATCTGTAGGATCCAAAAATCGACCTACAAGGAGGGCGATCAAAGATCCTAGAGAGAAAAAGAGAAGAGATTGATAAGGTAAGTACATACATTTAATTGTCTACTCACGAATAGACTTACCATAAAGTTGTGTTATATATATATATATATTTAAGCTATTCAGTTTGTGACATGATACTAACATGTTCACGAGAATAGTAAGCAAGATCAGAAATAGAAAAGAGGAATAAAATAAGTCAGATAATAAGACTTAAAAGTTAAGGTTGGCGTACCGGCCTCCCCAGTTGTGAGGTTCCCAGATAGCCTCCACCCCAGAAGTGTGGCGCTGCCTCGTTAATAATGAGGTAGTTTATGGCTTAACTTCCTGCCTCCACCCCAGAAGTGTGGCGCTGCCTCGTTAATAATGAGGTAGTTTATGGCATGACTTACTACCTATAAGGTCAGTAGTCCAGAGATGACCTTAGGGTTGATCGGTGGGTCACTCCCCTGATCCTCTATTGGTCTGCGCGCACCAGGTACGTCCAACCACGGGCCCACAAGTGAAAGACTAAGCAGATGAAGTAAAGCAAAGAAAAGAAAGAAATAGAATAGAAAGAACAAGTAGTATAGGACTAAAGAAAATAATTGGTCCTAAGTTGACTAACCCTAGAGTGGTCTATTCAGCTTATTTACTTGTATGTATGTTTGTACTTACTGAGCTTTAGCTCATTAGTCTATTTGTGCTGTAGGTAATAAAGGAAAACAACCAGCAGTATGAAGCAAGAGTAGCGGACTGGCAGGCAGATCCCAGCGATGTCATGGACGGGTTATGGTTCCGTTTCGCAGAATTCCGCTGTACTCAAGGTGTAAAAGAAAGAAAGTGTAATAGTGAGATATATGTATAAAGACAAGACAAGAGTGTAGTATGTAGAGTAGTGAAACAAGCTTAAAAGTATGTTTCTATTTTTACGTACTTTAAAGTAACAAGACTCCAAAAATATATTTTGGAAAAACAAAAAGTATTAAGTAGTACGTATATATTTATGTATACACAATTTTCAAGAATCAGTAGTTTCATCCAGTCCAGTTTAAAAAGAAAGAAAAAAAAAATATTCCTAGTTTTTCAAGAACAAATCTTTTAAACCCTAAGGAGAAGAAAGTTATAGAGACAAGCAAGCTAAGTAAGACTAAGCAAAGAATAAAGAAAGCAAGCAAGATAAGGTGGACGACCTAAGCTAGAGGGGTCGCCCACACCTGCAGCGCCAGGCTGCACGCCCAGGCTGCGGCCAGCCTTGGGCAGGCCATGGCCACCCCTGGCTGCAGGCAGAGCCTGCGGCCGTGGGTGGTGTGGGCCTGTACAGGGGCTGCCGCAGCCCCATCCTGCCCGAGGGCAGGGGCTGCAGCCCCACCAAGGTTTGTCGGCCTATCCCAAGGGGTCGTGTCTCGATTTTCGTGCCATATTCCTATTTACCTATTAGGATCTCCAAAAATTAATTTGAATCCCAATTAAATTGAAATTTTCCACACAATCAAAATTTCAACCTTTAAATCAAATTTAACTTTTTGGGAAAAATAAATTACGGTCTTCAATCTTCAATCTCCTCCAAGAATAATTACATAAAAAAATTCCTATACCGTTTCCGGTGTACAAAATTCTATCCATAAAAATTCTAAGAGACAGAATAAAATCCATGGGAAAATTACAGTGTTTAATTAAACTGCTCCCATGGTTACATAAAAATTCCTAGATACAATTTTTCTAAATTCTAAGGAACCATAACCGGTATAATCAAGCATGTTTATAATAATTCAAAAAATTAAAATAACCACATACTTTATACATAATCCATGATAACAACATAAAGGAACCCTAGAATGCCACTCTCTAAATATCAAATCCATACATAAATAAAAAGACTAAGTAATTGTCTAATTTATATACATGGCATAGTCATGAGATGGCTCTGATACCAATTGTAGGAAAATAAATCGGTAAAAACGTATCAGAGTGGCGCAGCGGAACAATAAAAATTTTTAGATCGTTAAATATCTCATGATGCCATATACAATAAATCAACAACAATTAAAACTCATACCTCAAGGACGCCAATGAACAGGAGGAGAGTGACCGGAGGCTTCAACCAACTAGCCTTCTCTACTATTCTCCAATTCCCGAATGGCTGAGTGTGTGGGCACTCTGAACCTCGATCGGTATGCTAGCACTGCTAGTCTTCTTCCGACCACCCAGATCTCTAAAGAACTTTATTGTCACGATGAGCTGTGCAACAATAAGCCTGCTCACCTGAGAGTCTGTGGTCTGAGAGAACTGGAATGGCAGGACCTCTATTTATAGACCTGCATGAGGTGAATCTCTGAATTTGAATTGGATTAGGAAAAGATATTTTCCCTTATCCAAACCCATAAAATCCGAATTTTCCAAGGGAGAATCTCCACAATTAAATTCGGTTTTCCTAGGATAAATCCAATCCAAATCTAAACAAGATTTTAACTAGAATTTTATCTCCCTTTTTCAACCAAAAAATTCGAAATCTTTAGGAGAAAATCTTCTCCAAATTTTCGGCCACTTTTAGGATAAGGAAGAATCAAAATTCCACTAGGATTTTTCAAGCTAAATCTCATCTCAACCTTATCCAAAAATAACCGAATTTCCTAGGATTTAGGCTCCAAAATTTCGGCCACTTTTAGGGATTAGAGAGAATCCAAATTCAACTAGGATTGAAGCTTGAATTTACCCTTGAATCTTATCCACAAAAACTGAATTTTCCATTGAGGATTATCCTCAAAAAATTCGCCCACTTTTGTTGGGATTTGGATTCAAAATTCAAGTAGGATTCTAACAAGATTATCCTCTCCAAATCCAACTCAAATTCGAATTTCAAACCTTGTGGATTTTTCACAACAAATTCGAATCCTACTTGGACTGTGATTCAAAATTTGAATTTCAAATTTCAAATTCAAATTTCAAATTCAAATTTCAAATTTCAAATTTCAAATTTCAAATTTAAATTTCAAATTCAAATTTCAAATTCGAATTTCAAATTCAAATTTCAAATTCAAATTTCAAATTCAAAATTCAAATTTCAAATTTCAAAATTCAAATTTCAAATTTCAAAATTCAAATTTCAAATTCCACAAAACAGTTGTGTTTCATATTCTTGTTCTCATGGATAATTTTCTACAACTCCAATCCAATCTCAAATAAAATCATGGCAACTTTATTTGGAGTTCGAATAATTGTGTACTCTATTATCCAAAACAAAATCTGAATCCAACCGGAGAGAATCTTGTCTACCATCCTAATCCTGTGTCATCACCATCCATGCATAATAAACTAGCCAATAGCATACACAAATCAATTTGCCAAACGTTAAGGAATTATGTGGAGCTAGTAGAGGGACTGATTGGACATATATAATCGGGCTCCCGTGATTCCATATGATCATCATTCTGTACCGAACAACTCAATCATATGATCACTAATTTCAGAGTCACACCACTATAAACCTGAAACTGAACTCCCAATTATATACCGTATTACGTAAGCCTGTGACGAGCTACCATCCAATGACCTTGTCATATATGCAAAACCCTCATATGATATCCATGATCAGCCTTAGGTCAAAGTCCGTTTAATCCTACTGATCAAGCTATCTTAAAGTTCCATTATACTACCGAATCAAGAAAATGATTATTCACCATATGTGAATAAGAAGTCATCCGCCCAGCAGACGACCCAAGGCCTTGTCCATTTTCACATTCAGTATAATGCCTTTAAGAGGATACCTTTAACTCCTCAGAGCTATGATTCCGATATCTGCAAACAAACCCTTCATCGTATACAAGTCATGCACCCAACGAACCGGTCTATAAGCTTACTACCTCTGAGACGCTTTAGCCATTGGAACATCAAAGTACACAAGTCATATATATGAAGTAGTTCATTTACTCAGGATTAAGGTTATTGCACAATGAACGTCAAAAGCAGATTGATCCACTCATAGCGGACTACGTAGATCAATCACGCTTTAGTCCCGGTCTAATATGTCACCTCCAAGCAACATATCCATGTCTCTACTTGGGAGTCCAGCTCCAGACAGTCAAGACAGACCGTCCCCTCCAAGGCTTTAGACAACATAATAGTCTTAACATGAGTTAGATGCTCGGTCTAACCCCATAGACTACAGACCATAGTTTAGACTGCTAACTTTAGAACATTGTCTTCTTGCATACAAAAATCCATTGCATGCAACGTTCTAACAGTTTTAACACAAGCAGTCAGTGAGCCATATTTGCTTACATTTACTTTAACATGTAAATAAGACGAGGACAGATAGCAATGTAATGAATAACCTCTAAGTATAATTTTATTATCCAGTTCAAAATGAATACATCAAAATGTCTCTAATACTTAGGGCATTTCCTAACACAAGCAAGCTGATAGCCAGTGGTTGTATGGGATATCTGGCATATGTGGTGGACACTACAGAGGAACAGAAGCTTTGACCTGAAGACGTTCCTGTGGTTAATGAATTTCTTGACGTATTTCCGGAAGAGTTACCAGGGATACCTCTAGAGAGAGAAATCTCGTTTGAAATTGAGTTGATGCCTGGAACGGCACCTATTTCCAAAGCACCATACCGTATGTCTCCAGTGGAGTTAAAGGAGCTGCAGGTACAATTGAAGGAGCTGTTGGATAAGGGATTCATCAGGCCGAGTTATTCTCCATAGGGTGCACCTGTGTTATTCGTCAAGAAAAAGGATGGAACATTCCGTTTGTGCATTGATTACCGGGAGTTGAATAAGGTTACGATAAAAAACAGGTATCCGTTACCTAGAATTGATGACCTATTCGACCAGTTAAAAGGCGCAGTGGTATTTTCCAAGATCGACTTACAATCAGGATATCACCAGCTGAGAATTAAAGAAAGTGATATTCCTAAGACGGCGTTTAGGACTCGTTATGGTCACTACGAGTTTCTTGTGATGCCATTTGGATTAACAAATGTGCCGGCAGTGTTCATGGACTTGATGAACAGAATTTTTAAAGAGTATTTGGATAAGTTTGTCATTGTATTCATTGATGACATTCTTATATACTCGAAGAGTCATGAGGAGCACAAGGAGCATCTGAGGATCGTGCTGAATACGATAAGGAAGCATCAACTGTATGCCAAATTCTCAAAATGTGAGTTTTGGCTGGACAGAGTACATTTCCTCGGGCATGTTGTATCCCAGGAAGGTATTGCTGTAGATCCGACAAAGATAGATGCAATTAACCAGTGGCCTGCACCCAAGAGTGTGACAGAAATACGCAGTTTCTTGGGGCTAGCTGGTTATTATTGGCGATTTGTAGAGGGATTCGCGCGTTTAGCTGCACCTCTTACTGCTCTTACACACAAAGAAAGGAAGTACGAGTGGACTATGGAATGCAAAAGAAGCTTCCAGGAGTTAAAGAGACAGCTGACAAGTGCACCAATCCTTACGCTTCCCACTGAAGGGGAGAAGTTTGTGATCTACAGTGATGCATCTAAAATAGGATTGGGAGCAGTCCTGATGCAAGACGGCAAGGTGATTGCTTATGCTTCCCGTCAATTAAAGGATCATGAAAGGAATTACCCTACGCATGACCTTGAACTTGCTGCAGTAGTGTTCGCACTTAAAATTTGGCGACACTATCTTTATGGAGCTCAATGTCAGATTTTCACTGATCACCAAAGCCTGACGTATTTCTTCACGCAAAAGGAGCTCAATATGCGGCAAAGGCGATGGTTGGAACTGGTGAAGGATTATGATTGTGAAATCCTATACCATCCAGGGAAGGCCAACCGTGTAGCGGATGCTCTAAGTAGAAAGTCTACCATATCGCACTAGCTACCAATAAACAGGCTTTCGAAGCCATTGTAGCAAGAGATAAATTCTTTAAACTTGGAGCTGATATCTGGAAGACTAGCTGCACTCCAAGTGGAATCATCGCTATTTGAGGATATAAATTAAGCTCAGAGGTGAGATCCAACAATGACAAGTTCTCAAGAAGGAATTTCCAAGGATGGAATGATCCTTTATCAAGGAAGGATAAATGTTCCAGCTGATGAGGAACTTAGAAGACGGATCATGTCAGAAGCCCGCGAGACACCCTATTTGGCTCATCCCGGAGCTAGCAAGATGTATCAGGACTTGAAGTTACAGTTCTGGTGGAAAGGGATGAAGAACGATATAGCGAAATTCGTGAGCAGATGCATGACCTGTCAGAGAATTAAAGCGGAACATAAACATCCAGCGGGAAGATTGGAACCGTTGGAGATTCCTGAATGGAAATGGGAACATATTACGATGGATTTTGTAGTGGGACTCCCAAAAACCCGAGAAGGTTACGATGCCATTTGGGTTATTGTGGATAGACTGACCAAGATGACACGGTTTATAGCTGTCAAGATGACCTTTTCATTGGAAAAGTTTGCTCAGCTGTACGTAACTCATGTCGTCAGACTACATGGAGTACCAAAATCCATTGTATCAGATCGAGATGCATGGTTCACTTCGAATTTCTGGAAGTGTGTGCAAGAGGCCATGGGCACTGAACTGAGACTCAGTACGGCTTTTCATCTGCAAATAGACGGACAGTCGGAGCGGACAATTCAGACGTTAGAGGACATGCTTCGAGCTTGTGTTATGGATTTTGCGGGAAATTGGAACGAGAAGTTACCATTGATTGAATTCTCATACAATAATAGTTACCAAGCTTCTATAGGCATGGCACCTTATGAGGCTTTGTATGGACGGAAATGCAGATCACCATTACACTGGTATGATCTGCGAGAGAAGCAGTTGCATAAGACGGATTTCATAAAAGAGACTTCCGATGCAGTTGCTAGAATTCAGCGTCAAATGAAAATTGCGCAAAGCCGACAAAAGAGCTACGTGGATAAGAGGCGGAGATCCTTAGAGTTTGATGAAGGAGACTTCGTATTTCTCAAGGTATTGCCCATGAAGGGGATTATGCGTTTTGGTAAGAAGGGGAAACTAAGTCCAAGATATATTGGGCCTTATGAAATTATCGAACGCATTGGAAAGGTCGCTTACAGATTAGCGTTACCTCCAGAATTGTCGGCAGTGCATAATGTATTTCATGTGTCGATGCTGAGAAAGTATATACCAGATCCGTCCCATGTGTTGAAGCATGAACCTATTCAAATTCATGAGGATTTGACATATGAGGAACAACCTATTCAAGTACTGGCTCGTGAAGAGAAAGTACTGAGGAATAAGAAAATCCTACTAGTGAAGATTCTGTGGAAAAATCACAACATTAAAGAAGCTACGTGGGAACGAGAAGACGAGATGAGGAGTTTATACCCCCATTTGTTCTAATTTTCGAGGACGAAAATTTTATAAGGAGGGGTGAATGTGACAACCGGGAAATTCAGGCAATTCTCGGATGAAAATGTACAAATGTATATATATAACAATTTATACTATTTAAAGAGTGAAATAAATGTATTTATATTGTTTAGAATATATGAAAATGTTCTAACAATACTGATGAGTAAGAATTCAGTGTTGGAAAAATTCACTGAGTTGAAACGGTGTCAAAACCGGCATTGAAAACCCTAACCGGGACAATAAAAGACGGAAAACTTCCGATATTAATTTTGATCAAACGGCAGCAGTTTAAATTGATCCGACTGCACAGGAGACCTCAGGAACATGCCGGGACGATTTCAGGAAAATTTCGGCTCGAACCGGTATCAGTCAAAAAGTAGTCGAATTAATGTGAATAGTGAAAGTCAAAGTCAACTTTTGCTTTAGCATTTATGACATCATAAATCCATTTATTAAATGGAAAGAAAATGGTGGTTGGTAGCATGAATGGCCATGATCCATTTACTTTTTGATCTAAAGGCCAAGATTTGGCCAAAATTCACCATTTTTAATTTTTGAAAATTATGGAAAGAAATGGTGTTGAAAGATGTTTAATTCTTATTGGTTAATGGCCAAATTAATTGGCTTTTGGTTGCTTAAGTCGGCAACTTTAGTGACAAAGAGGCCGAGACACATTTTCATGCCAAAAACCAAGAGAAAACAATGCTAAGTGTTCTTCCATGGTGTACGTGAGCAACCCAAAGAGAAACTAAGATATCTCTTCAGTTTTTCTTCACAAAAAGTGTGCCAAAGCATTCCTTGAAGGCAAAGGAAGCAATTGACTAAGGTAACTCCCTTTGCACTTAACTTTTTCATGGTTTTTCTTCAAGAAAACCGTGGGTGAATAGTGGGAAAAAGATGGAAAATTTTTGGTTGTTTTTCCATGGTTTGATGCTTGGGTTTTGTTAAGGGTGTAATAAGGAAGAAAACCATGCAATTGGTTTAAAGAAAAACCAATTTTTGGTTGGTTTTCCAAGGGTAAAACCGTGGGTTACCTTAAGTAAACAATGAGAAATTTGTGTGGTTTAATTGATAACATGCTTTCAAGTTAAATTTTGTGAAGAATAAACCATGAATTTCATTATGGAAAGCTTGAAAAAAATTTTGTGCGCATTTACATAATGTGGCCGTGGGAATTCTAAGGGTTTGGAAGAAAAATTTGCATGGTTTTATGTGATGTTTGATTGATTGAAGTCATGCATTTTACAATGTAAATAAAGGAATTATAATTGAAAGCATGAAACAAAAATGGTGTGCATGATTTTCATGCATTGGCCGTGGGTTATATATGGTAAAAGCCCTAAGAATTTGGTTGAAAAATGCAATGTAAATGGGCTTGAAAATGTGTTGAGGAAATGACATTGAATAGCCTAAAAAGCGGTTGAAAAGTTTGAGAAATTTTGGTTCGGTTTGGTTGTGAAAACCGAAACCAAAACTATGGACAAAATTGTGAAAAAAATTTGTAATGTGGTTGAAAATGTGAAATTGGAATTTTGTGAGTTTTTATGTAAAAGTTTGGAAAACTTTTACATAAAATAGGCTTGTGGTATAGTACGTGGCAGGTACATATGGTTCGAGGCGTACCTAAGGCCGGAAGCCTTAAAATTACGCCGAAATGCTGCCGAAATTTCGAAAACGGCATTAGGGGTAAAATAGGAATAAAAAAATAAAAATAAATAAAAAATAAAAGTTTAGGGTCGGGTCGGAAACCTGAGTCCCTAACGGAGAATTGAATAAGGAAAACCTAAGGGGTGGTTCGGGAATAGTAACCCGTCCCCTTAAAAATTTAAAACGAGAGTGAAATTGAAAAAAATCAACCCCGAGGGGGGGGGCGTATTTGGAAATGAAATAAAGGTCCGAGTCGGGAACGGAAAATCCGAGCCTCGGAGACCTAGGTCGGGAAAGTCTAGGTGAACGTTTTAAATACTAGTGAAACGTCCATTTGAGGCTCCGAAACGATAGAAAATCGCTAAACCGACGTAAGGGTCGGAATAGTGCTTCCCGAGGGTCGGGAAAGTGAAAAGTGGAAATAAAATAGAAATGAACCCGGTAATGATTAGAAAAGAGTAAGAAAAGTTCCTGAGAGCCAAAAATGCAGTCTGGATCGGGAAAATTTCCATCAGGGGAAAAATTGTAATTTTGCCAAAGTATAGGGGTAAAATCGTAATTTTACCAAAATACAGGGGCAAAATCGTAATTTTACAAAAGTTGAGAAAAAATGGAGAAAATGATAAATAAAGCCTAAAAAGTTATAAATAGGTTTTATTTAAGCTTTTAAATGAAAAATAAAAGCTATAAATGGAAATGAAATTAACAGACAAAGTTTTGTCTGTAGGATCCAAACATCGACCTACAAGGAGGGCGATCAAAGATCCACGAGAGAAAAAGAGAAGAGACTGATAAGGTAAGTTCAGACATTTACCTGTCTGTAACATATAGCATTATTGTTGCTAACTTTGATGTACTAATTATAAGTTAGGTACATACGTGCTACGGGCACTATTATAGAGTAGAGAGAGAGACGTAATGTGCTACGGGCACTATTGAGAATGGACACATTATTAATTGTGCTTCGGGCACTAGAGCGAGGTTAATGAAACTCACTCACCTAAAATTAAAATGTGAACCATTGCTAACCACGGGACAATGTGAATTCACCGGGTTAGAATTTTAAAAAAGTCGGTAATGAAACCACTTTCTGGCGTACCAGCCTTCCGTACAGGGAGGTACTTTTGCCTTCGGAGCTATGAGACTAAGGCTGTGGAGGTCAGCGCTGATGTACCACTCCCAGTCATGTACAATTTTGCCTTCGGGGCTATGAGATTAAGGCTGTGGAGGTCAGCACTAATGTACCGCTCCCAGTCATGCACACTTAAATGGTACTGCCAACCTGAGCTCAAAACCAGAACATAAGCAAGATAATTACCTAAAACTGAAACTATGCCATAATTGAGCATAAGACAGTTTAGTGAGAGTACTAACATCGCGGTAGATGTACTGTTGTGACACTGTGTTGTGGTCAACCTTACTATTCACGTATGAATAGTGGTCAAATATACTATTCACGATGAATAGTACTATTCATAGAAATTTTATTTCTTGCATGTTTGAACTTACTGAGCCTGTAGCTCACCATTTTTGCTAATGTTGCAGGTAAGCGACCAGCTCAGTAGCTTGTTTGACTGGATGTGGACGGGATGGCGCGTGTCAAATCGGATAACTGGGCGAGGGATATGGTCCTGCCAGAGTCTTTCCGCTGAGCGATAAAAAGGGAAGGAAAAAAAAAAAGAAACAGTCTTTTGTAATATTATATATTTACGAAAGTACTGTAATATGTAAATTACTTTGTACTTGCCAACAAAGTAAATAGTGGGAAATATTTACATGATGTTTAAAGAGAAAAAAAAATTTTCCCCAAAAACGACATGATTTAAAAAGAGAGAGAGATAAGCCGGTGACCCATGAGAGTACAATCTATCACAGGTTAGCGATAAAGCTCAACTGTAATAGTATTGTATGATCTCTACGAGGGGCGAGCCGCCACAGTCAGTGAGCCATATTTGCTTACATTTACTTTAACATGTAAATAAGACGAGGATAGATAGCAATGTAATAATAACCTCTATATATAATTTTATTATCCAGTTCAAAATGAATACATCAAAATGTCTCTAATACTTAGGGCATTTCTTAACAATCTCCCACTTGCCCTAAGCCAGTAGATGTGCCATGTTACGCATCCCCATCGCCTCTACATGCCTCTCAAAGCTTCTAGCCACCAAAGTCTTAGTAAAGGGATCAGCGATGTTGTCCTCGGACGCGATCTTACATACATCCACTTGTCCTGTCTCCATATGCCCTCTAATAATGTGATATCTCCGATCGATGTGCTTGGTCCTCTTGTGGTGCTGAGATTCCCTTGTGTTGGCAATAGCCCCTGTATTATCACAGTAAAGTGTGATAGGCTTGTCAACACCCGGAATGACCTCAAGGTCTCTAAAGAACTTGCGGAGCCAAACCGCTTCTTTAGATGCCTCAGCTGCAGCCACATACTCATACCTCAAGGATGCCAATCTTGCAGGAGGAGAATGACCGGAGGCTTCAACCAACTAGCCTTCTCTACTATTCTTCAATTCCCGAATGGCTGAGTGTGTGGGCACTCTGAACCTCGATCGGTATGCTAGCACTGCTAGTCTTCTTCCGACCACCCAGATCTCTAAAGAACTTTATTGTCACGATGAGCTGTGCAACAATAAGCCTGCTCACCTGAGAGTCTGTGGTCTGAGAGAACTGGAGTGGCAGGACCTCTATTTATAGACCTGCATGAGGTGATTCTCTGAATTCGAATTGGACTAGGAAAAGATTTTCTCCCTTATCCAAACCAAAAAATCCGAATTTTCCAAGGGAGAATCTCCACAATTAAATTCGGTTTTCCTAGGACAAATCCAATCCAAATCTAAACAAGATTTTAACTAGAATTTTATCTCCCTTTTTCAACCAAAAAATCTGAAATCTTTAGGAGAAAATCTTCTCCAAATTTTCGGCCACTTTTAGGATAAGGAAGAATCAAAATTCCATTAGGATTTTTCAAGCTAAATCTCATCTCAACCTTATCCAAAAATAACCGAATTTCCTAGGATTTAGGCTCCAAAATTTCGGCCACTTTTAGGGAGTAGAGAGAATCCAAATTCAACTAGGATTGAAGCTTGAATTTACCCTTGAATCTTATCCACAAAAACCGAATTTTCCATTGAGGATTATCCTCAAAAAATTCGCCCACTTTTGTTGGGATTTGGATTCAAAATTCAAGTAGGATTCTAACAAGATTATCCTCTCCAAATCCAACTCAAATTCGAATTTCAAACCTTGTGGATTTTCCACAACAAATTCGAATCCTACTTGGACTGTGATTCAAAATTTGAATTTCAAATTTCAAATTCAAATTTCAAATTCAAATTTCAAATTTCAAATTTCAAATTTCAAATTTAAATTTCAAATTCAAATTTCAAATTCGAATTTTCAAATTCAAATTTCAAATTCAAAATTCAAATTTCAAATTTCAAAATTCAAATTTCAAATTTCAAAATTCAAATTTCAAATTCCACAAAACGGTTGTGTTTCATATTCTTGTTCTCATGGATAATTTTCTACAACTCCAATCCAATCTCAAATAAAATCATGGCAACTTTATTTGGAGTTCGAATAATTGTGTACTCTATTATCCAAAACAAAGTCTGAATCCAACCGGAGAGAATCTTGTCTACCATCCTAATCCTGTGTCATCACCATCCATGCATAATAAACTAGCCAATAGCATACACAAATCAATTTGCCAAACGTTAAGGAATTATGTGGAGCTAGTAGAGGGACTGATTGGACATATATAATCGGGCTCCCGTGATTCCATATGATCATCATTCTGTACCGAACAACTCAATCATATGATCACTAATTTCAGAGTCACACCACTATAAACCTGAAACTGAACTCCCAATTATATACCGTATTACGTAAGCCTGTGACGAGCTACCATCCAATGACCTTGTCATATATGCAAAACCCTCATATGATATCCATGATCAGCCTTAGGTCAAAGTCCGTTTAATCCTACTGATCAGGCTATCTTAAAGTTCCATTATACTACCGAATCAAGAAAATGATTATTCACCATATGTGAATAAGAAGTCATCCGCCCAACAGACGACCCAAGGCCTTGTCCATTTTCACATTCAGTATAATGCCTTTAAGAGGATACCTTTAACTCCTCAGAGCTATGATTCCGATATCTGCAAACAAACCCTTCATCGTATACAAGTCATGCACCCAACGAACCGGTCTATAAGCTTACTACCCTCTGAGACGCTTTAGCCATTGGAACATCAAAGTACACAAGTCATATACATGAAGAAGTTCATTTACTCAGGATTAAGGTTATTGCATAATGAACGTCAAAAGCAGATTGATCCACTCATAGCGGACTACGTAGATCAATCACACTTTAGTCCCGGTCTAATATGTCACCACCAAGCAACATATCCATGTCTCTACTTGGGAGTCCAGCTCCAGACAGTCAAGACAGACCGTCCCCTCTAAGGCTGTAGACAACATAATAGTCTTAACATGAGTTAGATGCTCGGTCTAACCCCATAGACTACAGACCATAGTTTAGACTGCTAACTTTAGAACATTGTCTTCTCGCATACAAAAGTCCATTGCATGCAACGTTCTAACAGTTTTAACACAAGCAGTCAGTGAGCCATATTTGCTTACATTTACTTTAACATGTAAATAAGACGAGGACAGATAGTAATGTAATGAATAACCACTAAGTATAATTTTATTATCCAGTTCAAAATGAATACATCAAAATGTCTCTAATACTTAGGGCATTTCCTAACAATCTCCCACTTGCCCTAAGCCAGTAGATGTGCCATGTTACGCATCCTCATCGCCTCTACATGCCTCTCAAAGCTTCTAGCTACCAAAGTCTTAGTAAAGGGATCAGCGATGTTGTCCTCGGACGCGATCTTACATACATCCACTTGTCCTGTCTCCACATGCCCTCTAATTATGTGATACCTCCGATCAATGTGCTTGGTCCTCTTGTGGTGCCGAGATTCCCTTGTGTTGGCAATAGCCCCTGTATTATCACAGTAAAGTGTGATAGGCTTGTCAACACCCGGAATGACCTCAAGGTCTCTAAAGAACTTGCGGAGCCAAACCGCTTCTTTAGATGCCTCAGCCGCAGCCACATACTCAGCCTCCATAGTAGAGTCAGCTGTGCAGCCCTGCTTCACGCTCCTCCACACAATGGCGCCTCCTCCGAGCAAAAACACTGATCCAGATGTCGATTTCCTCGAATCCTTACAAGTCTGGAAGTCTGAGTCCGTGTATCCTATGGGTGTTAGGTCCCCTCCAGAATACACTAGCATATAATCCCTCGTTCTCTTAAAATACTTGAGTATATGCTTTACTGCTTGCCAGTGCTTGGTTCCAGGATTCGCTTGATATCGACTCACCATACCTACTGCAAAACATATGTCCAGGCGAGTGCAAAGCATAGCGTACATAAGGCTACCCACAGCGGATGCATAAGGGACCTTACTCATACGCTCTCTTTCTTCCAATGTCTTGGGACAGTCATCCAATGAAAGAGTTAAACCGGCAATAGAAGGTTGTGAGCCTTTCTTTGCCTCTAGCATTGCATATTTGTCAATTATTTTATCTATGTATGAAGCTTGGGATAACACTATCATTTTGTTCTTTCGATCTCTGAAGAGACGAATGCCTAGAACATAATTAGCTTCTCCCAAGTCCTTCATGTCAAACTGTTGGTGTAACCAAAGCTTGACCGATGATAAGTTCCCTACATCATTCCCAATGAGTAGTATATCATCGACATAGAGTATCAGAAAGACCACTTTTCCATCCTTAATACGTTTATAAACACAAGGTTCATCAACGTTCTGCTCAAAACCAAATGTCTTAATCGCTTGATCAAACCTCTGGTTCCATGAGCGGGATGCCTGCTTTAATCCATAAATGGATCTAAGCAACTTGCAGACTTTCCTATCTTGGCCTTTTGCTACGAACCCTTCAGGCTGTATCATATAGATACACTCTTCAAGATGGCCATTCAAGAATGCCGTCTTGACATCCATTTGCCAGATCTCGTAATCGAGAGCCGCAGCAATGGACAGAAGAATACGGATAGACTTCAGCATAGCAACAGGCGAAAAGGTTTCCTCGTAATCAATTCCAGCCTTTTGCGTGTATCCCTTTGCAACCAGTCTAGCTTTGAAAGTTTCCACTCTCCCTTCCGCATCCTTCTTTCTTTTGTAGACCCATTTGCATCCAATGGGTTTTATCCCATCCGGCAAATCTACAAGTTCCCAAACAGAGTTGGATTTCATAGAATCCATCTCATTGTTCATAGCCTGTTTCCAAGATCTAGAATCAACATCCTTTATAGCTTCATCATATGTGACCGGATCTTCCTCATGCTCATGAGCCTCGGCCTGGTATACCTCAGCATCATACATAAAGAAATTCGGTTTCTTAGAAACCCTCCCACTACGACGAGGCACCCTAAATTGTTGATCGTCTGCAGGTCTTTCACTGGAACTTGGACTTGCGTCCAAGACCGAAATCTGTGGAGCAGTTCTTTCACCCGATAACTCCTCTAGCACCACTTTGCTTCGAGGTTTAAAGTCATTCATGTGACTTTCCTCCAAGAATGTCGCATGGGTTGAGACAATGACCTTTTGTTCCTTCGGGTTATAGAACAGACCTCCTTTAGTTCCCTTTGGATACCCTACAAACATGCACAATTCTGATCTTGGTTCCAACTTCTTCGCATCCCCATCCAGTACATGTGCCGGGCAGCCCCATATTCTCATATGTCCAAGGGAGGGCTTCCTGCCACGCCACAATTCATACGGAGTTCTAGGAATTGATTTGCTCGGAACCTGGTTCAGAATATAGCACGCCGTTTGTAAAGCATGTCCCCAAAATGATAATGGCAGCGTTGAGTAACTCATCATGGACCGTACCATATCCAATAAGGTCCTGTTTCTCCTTTCGGCTACACCATTCTGTTGTGGAGTACCAGGTGCAGTCAATTGGGATAATATCCCATTCTCTACAACATATCCTAGAAATTCATCGGAGAGGTATTCGCCACCTCAATCAGATCGAAGTGTCTTTATGGATTTATCCAATTGTTTTTCCACTTCCGCACGATACTCTTTGAACTTGTCAAAGGTTTCGCTCTTGCGGTGCATCAGATACACATATCCATACCTCGAGTAATCATCTATGAAAGAGACATAGTACTCGAACCCTCCTCGTGCTGTGACGTTCATGGGGCCACATACGTCAGTGTGCACAATTTCTAAGAGCTCCTGTGCCCTTGTACCCTTAGCTCCAAAAGACCTC
Organism: Antiaris toxicaria; assembly: GCA_035233585.1. NCBI lineage: Eukaryota > Viridiplantae > Streptophyta > Magnoliopsida > Rosales > Moraceae > Antiaris > Antiaris toxicaria. The sequence goes on from CP141154.1 coordinate 30,273,618, forward strand.
TTAGTCATCTTACCCTCTAGACAAAACTCACATTGGGGAAGTCGTACCTCCTCCAGAGATTCCAGAGGACCGTCTTTCACCAATCTTTGAATCCTATCCTGATTAATATGACCAAGTCTTAAATGCCAAAGATACGCCTTGTTAGAGTGAGAAACTTTCAACCTTTTAGAGTTATCAATTAATTCAGTGTCAAGCAATGAGTACATCTTTGGTCTGATCAAATATAGGTTTCCATCCATCCATCCAGAACAGATAAAAGACTTATTTCTACGAATATCAACTCTTTTACTAAAAGAAACTGAATAAGAATCCTTTATTAAACAAGCTACCGATATAAGGTTCCTCCTAAAATTAAGAACATAAAAACAGTCTTTCAATAAAATAAACCTAAATTGATCAAAATAAAGATGAACGTCTCCCACTGCCTCAGCTACCACAAAGCTACCATCTCCAGTCCGCAACGAGAGGCTCCTATCATGTAGACTTCTCGTTTCCACGAACCCCTGCATAGAAACACAAACATGATTAGTGGCGCCCGAATCAATGACCCATGTGTCTTTCGATTCTTCCACCAAACACGCTTCTAAGTAATGAAGTTCCTTACCTTCCTTGCCCTTGGAGGCTAGGAATTCCCGGCAAGCCTTCTTGAAGTGACCTACCTTCCCACAGTGGAAGCATTTGGACTTTTTAGGGTCCTTTGGCTTCTTGTTCTTCTTCTTCTTCTTCCCGTCCGAGACAGGAGGATTAGAAGAACTGGAAGCCACTTGCTTCTTATTTGGCCTCTTCCTCTTCCGTGAGGGATTGGAAGATTCCGCCAAATTGGCCTCTCCTTTAGGTCGGACCGTATCCTCATCCCTGATCATCCGCTCATAAGCCTGTAGTTGCTTCATGAGCTCGGTAAGTCCTAACTCCTTTGTCGCCAGATTGTATGCGGCCTTAAACCCCACAAAATCTTTAGACAGAGTCTTGAATACCATCTCGATCTGGGTGTTATAGTCCAACTCAGCACCATTCTCGGCAGCCTCAGCGAAGAATCCCATTAGAGTGATCATATGGTCCTTCACCGGAGCACCCGCCTTTTGCTTGGAGTTCATAATGCTGGTGATTGCAGACTGTCGAGCCAATTTTTCTTGGCCTCCGAACATGTCCTCCAGATTTTCCATGATCTCCCCAGCAACTTGATAAGTCTCATGCTGCTTTTGTAAAGCACTCGTCATGCTAGCAAGGATGTAGCATCGAGCTATCTCATTGGATTCTCTCCAACGATTATAGGCAACCGGGACCTCCTCAAGTGGTGTGTCAGGTTTGGGCCCAGGTGGGCATGGTTCGTCCAGTACGAACTTGTGTCTCTCGCAGCTGAGAACTATTAATAGATTTCTTTTCCAGTCTTTATAATTATCGCCATTCAACTTATTTTCAGTAAGTATCGAAATGAGGGGTGTCGGTGACATTTTGAACTGAAATAAAATTATACTAGACATCATTACAAAGCCCAAGCAAATATACAGATAATTTAGCAAATAAAACATACAAGTATGTTCCTACATGAAACTTGAAAAAAATGTAGCATTGCAATGGTAATTCTCAGCACCTATTGCCCCAAGCCACCGAGGGGTGGTCATGAGAACAAATAGCCGGAACATGGACCCCGTCCAATTAATATATGTTACCTTAAATCCTCCAAGGTTAAGACATATATTAATAACCGCTTATTTGGCCACCAGTTTAGTTAACAGAGCTTCTAGGGAAGGTTAATAACTAAACGAGTCTTGAGTGTATAACCATTGTTTACGTAGCCCGATCCACGCCCTACCAAGCCACCGAGGGGTGGTCATGAATAGGATCTCACCCGAACACGTTTTCCACATAGGAGATCCAATCTAGTATACCGGCGGCGGTAAACACCTACCGAGGGGTGTGGTCAGGTCAGAACTGACGCGAGGCGTTACCATGCTTTCACATATGGATCAACAATGGAGGCCGTGGGTTTTGTTTGAAACCCTCTCCCACTCAATATTTTGAAAAACATGCAAGTTTTGACAAATTATGTATGATCAATATAGTATGAGCGGCACTCACCTATCCTATATGACATGTTATCAAATATGCATACAAAACATCCATCAATACATATTTATACATCCATGATATATCACAGAAAAATAATTGACAGAATAACCAAGCCATGGTTCCATCCTAGAACAAAGAAAATAAAGATTACAAAATTCCATCCAAAGCATTCTTTGGGTCTTGAATTTTGTTCCGTCTTCTTGTATCCATCTTTATGTAGCCTCTCCATTTATTTCTCATCCCAAGAATTATTTAAAATTTAAATCTCCAAAAATTTAAATTTCAAATTCAAATTCCAAATTCGAATTTCAAATTTAAACTTCAAATTTAAATTTTTAAACAATTTTAAACATCATGTGTAATAATATGTAATTTCAAAAATTTCAAAATTTTTTAATTACATATTTTTAAACATGATTTAAAATTAAATCTCAAATTTAAAAATCAAAATTTTTCTGATTTTTGGACCGTCGGACCGCCGCCCCCGTAGGCGGCAGCCGCCGTGGGCAGCCACCAACCCCGGAGGGGCTGGCAGCCCACGGCTGCCCCATGTGCAGCCTGCCGGGCTGCAGGCCAAGCCTGCAGCACCAGGCTGCATGCCCAGGCTGGGCGCAGCAGCCGGCAGGCTGCAGCCAGTGGCTGCACGCCCAGGCTGCGGCCAGCCTTGGGCAGGCTGCGCCACCCTCGGCTGCAGGCCAAGCCTGCGGCCGTGGGTGATGCTTGCCTGCATAGGGGCTGCCGCAGCCCCATCCTGCCCGAGGGCAGGGGCTGCAGCCCCACCAAGGCCCGTCGGCCTATCCCGAGGGGTCGTGTCTCGATTTTCATGCCATATTCCAATTTATCTTTTAGGATCTCCAAAAATTAATTTGAATCCCAATTAAATTGAAATTTTCCACACAATCAAAATTTCAACCTTTAAATTAAATTTAACTTTTGGGAAAAATAAATTACGGTCTTCAATCTTCAATCTCCTCCAAGAATAATTACATAAAAAATTCCTATACCGTTTCCGGTGTACAAAATTCTATCCATAAAAATTCTAAGAGACAAAAATTAAAATCCATGGGAAAAAACACAGTGTTAATAAACTGCTCCCATGGTTACAAAAAAAATTCCTAGAAACAATTTTTCTAAATTCTAAGGAACCATAACCGGTATAAACAAGCATGCTTATAATAATTCAAAAAATTAAAATAACCACATACTTTATACATAATACATGATAACAACATAAAGGAACCCTAGAATGCCACTCTCTAAATATCGAATCCATACATAAATAAAAAGACTAAGTAATTGTCTAATTTATGTACATGGCATAGTCATGAGATGGCTCTGATACCAATTGTAGGAAAATAAATCGGTAAAAACGTATCAGAGTGGCGCAGCGGAACAATAAAAATTTTTTTAGATCGTTAAATATCTCATGATGCCATATACAATAAATCAACAACAATTAAAACTCATACCTCAAGGACGCCAATGAACAGGAGGAGAGTGACCGGAGGCTTCAACCAACTAGCCTTCTCTACTATTCTCCAATTCCCGAATGGCTGAGTGTGTGGGCACTCTGAACCTCGATCAGTATGCTAGCACTGCTAGTCTTCTTCCGACCACCCAGATCTCTAAAGAACTTTATTGTCACGATGAGCTGTGCAACAATAAGCCTGCTCACCTGAGAGTCTGTGGTCTGAGAGAACTGGAGTGGCAGGACCTCTATTTATAGACCTGCATGAGGTAATTCTCTGAATTCGAATTGGACTAGGAAAAGATTTTCTCCCTTATCCAAACCAAAAAATCTGAATTTTCCAAGGGAGAATCTCCACAATTAAATTCGGTTTTCCTAGGACAAATCCAATCCAAATCTAAACAAGATTTTAACTTGAATTTTATCTCCCTTTTTCAACCAAAAAATCCGAAATCTTTAGGAGAAAATCTTCTCCAAATTTTCGGCCACTTTTAGGATAAGGAAGAATCAAAATTCCATTAGGATTTTTCAAGCTAAATCTCATCTCAACCTTATCCAAAAATAACCGAATTTCCTAGGATTTAGGCTCCAAAATTTCGGCCACTTTTAGGGAGTAGAGAGAATCCAAATTCAACTAGGATTGAAGCTTGAATTTACCCTTGAATCTTATCCACAAAAACCGAATTTTCCATTGAGGATTATCCTCAAAAAATTCGCCCACTTTTGTTGGGATTTGGATTCAAAATTCAAGTAGGATTCTAACAAGATTATCCTCTCCAAATCCAACTCAAATTCGAATTTCAAACCTTGTGGATTTTCCACAACAAATTCGAATCCTACTTGGACTGTGATTCAAAATTTGAATTTCAAATTTCAAATTCAAATTTCAAATTCAAATTTCAAATTTCAAATTTCAAATTTCAAATTTAAATTTCAAATTCAAATTTCAAATTCGAATTTTCAAATTCAAATTTCAAATTCAAATTTCAAATTCAAAATTCAAATTTCAAATTTCAAAATTCAAATTTCAAATTTCAAAATTCAAATTTCAAATTCCACAAAACGGTTGTGTTTCATATTCTTGTTCTCATGGATAATTTTCTACAACTCCAATCCAATCTCAAATAAAATCATGGCAACTTTATTTGGAGTTCGAATAATTGTGTACTCTATTATCCAAAACAAAGTCTGAATCCAACCGGAGAGAATCTTGTCTACCATCCTAATCCTGTGTCATCACCATCCATGCATAATAAACTAGCCAATAGCATACACAAATCAATTTGCCAAACGTTAAGGAATTATGTGGAGCTAGTAGAGGGACTGATTGGACATATATAATCGGGCTCCCGTGATTCCATATGATCATCATTCTGTACCGAACAACTCAATCATATGATCACTAATTTCAGAGTCACACCACTATAAACCTGAAACTGAACTCCCAATTATATACCGTATTACGTAAGCCTGTGACGAGCTACCATCCAATGACCTTGTCATATATGCAAAACCCTCATATGATATCCATGATCAGCCTTAGGTCAAAGTCCGTTTAATCCTACTGATCAGGCTATCTTAAAGTTCCATTATACTACCGAATCAAGAAAATGATTATTCACCATATGTGAATAAGAAGTCATCCGCCCAGCAGACGACCCAAGGCCTTGTCCATTTTCACATTCAGTATAATGCCTTTAAGAGGATACCTTTAACTCCTCAGAGCTATGATTCCGATATCTGCAAACAAACCCTTCATCGTATACAAGTCATGCACCCAACGAACCGGTCTATAAGCTTACTACCCTCTGAGACGCTTTAGCCATTGGAACATCAAAGTACACAAGTCAAATACATGAAGAAGTTCATTTACTCAGGATTAAGGTTATTGCATAATGAACGTCAAAAGCAGATTGATCCACTCATAGCGGACTACGTAGATCAATCACACTTTAGTCCCGGTCTAATATGTCACCACCAAGCAACATATCCATGTCTCTACTTGGGAGTCCAGCTCCAGACAGTCAAGACAGACCGTCCCCTCTAAGGCTTTAGACAACATAATAGTCTTAACATGAGTTAGATGCTCGGTCTAACCCCATAGACTACAGACCATAGTTTAGACTGCTAACTTTAGAACATTGTCTTCTCGCATACAAAAGTCCATTGCATGCAACGTTCTAACAGTTTTAACACAAGCAGTCAGTGAGCCATATTTGCTTACATTTACTTTAACATGTAAATAAGACGAGGACAGATAGTAATGTAATGAATAACCTCTAAGTATAATTTTATTATCCAGTTCAAAATGAATACATCAAAATGTCTCTAATACTTAGGGCATTTACTAACAGCAGCAATGGACAAAAGAATACGGATAGACTTCAGCATAGCAACAGGCGAAAAGGTTTCATCGTAATCGATTCTAGCCTTTTACGTGTACCCCTTTGCAACCAGTCTAGCTTTGAAAGTTTCCACTCTCACTTCCGCATCCTTCTTTCTTTTGTAGACCCATTTGCATCCAATGAGTTTTATCCCATCCGGCAAATCTACAACTTCCCAAACAGAGTTGGATTTCATAGAATCCATCTCATTGTTTATAGCCTGTTTCCAAGATTTAGAATCAACATCATTTACAGCTTCATCATAAGTGACCGGATCATCCTCATGCTCATGAGCCTCGGCCTGGTATACCTCAGCATCATACATGAAGAAATTAGGTTTCTTAGAAACCCTCCCACTACGACGAGGCACCCTAAATTGTTGATCGTCTGCAGGTCTTTCACTGGAACTCGGACTTGCGTCCAAGACCGAAATCTGTGTAGCAGTTCTTTCACCCGATAACTCCTCTAGCACCACTTTGCTTCGAGGCTTAAAGTCATTCATGTGACTTTCCTCCAAGAATGTCACATGGGTTGAGACAATGACTTTTTGTTCCTTCGGGTTATAGAACAGACCTCCTTTAGTTCCTTTTGGATACCCTACAAACATGCACAATTCTGATCTTGGTTCCAACTTTTTCGCATCCCCATCCAGTACATGTGCCGGGCAGCCCCATATTCTCATATGTCCAAGGGAGGGCTTCCTGCCATGCCACAATTCATACGGAGTTCTGGGAATTGATTTACTTGGAACCTGGTTCAGAATATAGCATGCCGTTTGTAAAGCATATCCCCAAAATGATAATGGCAACATTGAATAACTCATCATAGACCGTACCATATCCAATAAGGTCCTGTTTCTCCTTTCGGCTACACCATTCTGTTGTGGAGTATCAGGTGCAGTCAATTGGGATAAAATCCCGTTCTCTACAAGATGTCCTAGAAATTCATTGGAGAGGTATTCGCCACCTCGATCAGATCGAAGTGTCTTTATGGATTTATCCAATTGCTTTTCCAATTCCGCACGATACTCTTTGAACTTGTCAAAGGTTTCGCTCTTGCGGTGGATCAGGTACACATATCCATACCTCGAGTAATCATCTATAAAAGAGACATAATACTCGAACCCTCCTCGTGCTGTGACGTTCATGGGGCCACATACGTCAATGTGCACAATTTCTAAGAGCTCCTAAGCCCTTGTACCCTTAGCTCCAAAAGACCTCTTAGTCATTTTACCCTCTAGACAAGACTCACATTGGGGAAGTCATACCTCCTCCAGAGATTCCAGAGGACCGTCTTTCACCAATCTTGAATCCTATCCTGATTAAGATGACCAAGTCTTAAATGCCAAAGATACGCCTTGTTAGAGTGAGAAACTTTCAACCTTTTAGAGTTATCAATTAATTCAGTGTCAAGTAGTGAGTACATCTTCGGTTTGATCAAATATAGGTTTCCATCCATCCATCCAGAACAGATAAAAGACTTATTTCTACGAATATCAACTCTTTTACTAAAAGAAACTGAATAAGAATCCTTTATTAAACAAGCTACCGATATAAGGTTCCTCCTAAAATTAGGAACATAAAAACAGTCTTTTAATAAAATAAACCTAAATTGATCAAAATAAAGGTAAACATCTCCCACTGCCTCAGCCACCATAAAGCTACCATCTCCAGTCCGCAACGAGAGGCTCCTATCATGTAGACTTCTCGTTTCCACGAACCTCTGCATAGAAACACAAACATGATTAGTGGCGCCCGAATCAATGACCCAAGTGTCTTTCGATTCTTCCACCAAACACGCTTCCAAGTAATGAAGTTCCTTACCTTCCTTGCCCTTGGCGGTTAGGAATTCCCGGCAAGCCTTCTTGAAGTGACCTACCTTCCCACAATGGAAGCATTTGGACTTTTTAAGGTCCTTTGGCTTCTTGTTCTTGTTCTTCTTCTTCTCGTCCGAGACAGGAGGATTAGAAGAACTAATAGCCAATTGCTTCTTATTTGGCCTCTTTCTCTTCTGTGAGGGATTGGAAGATTCCACCAAATTGGCCTCACCTTTAGGTCGGACCACATCCTCATCCCTGATCATCTACTCATAAGCCTGTAGTTGCTTCATGAGCTCGGTTAGTCCTAACTCCTTTGTCGCCAGATTGTATGCGGCCTTAAACCCCACAAAATCTTTAGACAGAGTCTTGAACACCATCTCGATCTAGATGTTGTAGTCCAACTCAGCACCATTCTCGGCAGCCTCAGCGAAGAATCCCATTAGAGTGATCATATGGTCCTTCACCGGAGTACCTGCCTTTTGCGTTGAGTTCATAATGCTGGTGATAGCGGACTATCAAGCCAATTTTTCTTGGCCTCCGAACATGTCCTCCAGATTTTCCATGATCTCCCCAGCAACTTGATAAGTCTCATGTTGCTTTTGTAAAGCACTCGTCATGCTAGCAAGGATATAGCATCGAGCTATCTCATTGGATTCTCTCCAACGATTATAGGCAACCGGGACCTCCTCAAGTGGTGTGTCAGGTTTGGGCCCAGGTGGGCATGGCTCGTCCAGTACGAACTTGTGTCTCTAGCAGCTGAGAACTATTAATAGATTTCTTTTCCAATCTTTATAATTGTCACCATTCAGTTTATTCTCAGTAAGTATTGAAATGAGGGGTGTCGGTGACATTTTGAACTTAAATAAAATTATACTAGACATCATTACAAAGCCCAAGCAAATATACAGATAATTTAGCAAATAAAACATACAAGTATGTTCCTACATGAAACTTGAAAAAACATGTAGCATTGCAATGGTAATTCTCAGCACCTATTACCCCAAGCCACCGAGGGGTGGTCATGGAAACAAATAGCCAGAACATGGACCCCGTCCAATTAATATATGTTGCCTTAAATCCTCCAAGGTTAAGACATATATTAATAACCGCTTATTTGGCCACCAGTTTATTTAACAGAGCTTCTAGGGAAGGTTAATAACTAAACGAGTCTTGAGTGTATAACCATTGTTTATGTAGCCTGATCCACGTCCTACCAAGCCACCGAGGGGTGGTCATGAATAGGATCGTACCCGAACACGTTTTCCACATAGGAGATCCAATCTAGTATACTGGCGGCGATAAACACCTACCGAGGGGTGTGGTCAGGGCAGAATTAACGCGAAGCGTTACCATGCTTTCACATATGGATCAACAATGGAGGCCATGGGTTTTGTTTGAAACCCTCTCCCACTCAATATTTTGAAAAACATGCAAGTTTTGACAAATTATGTATGATCAATATAGTATGAGCAGCACTCACCTATCCTATATGACATGTTATCAAATATGCATACAAAACATCCATCAATACACATTTATACATTCATGATATATCACAGAAAAAATAATTGACAGAATAACCAAGCTATGGTTCCATCCTAGAACAAAGAAAATAAAGATTACAAAATTCCATCCAAAGCATTCTTTGGGTCTTGAATTCTGTTCCGTCTTCTTGTATCCATCTTTATGTAGCCTCTCCATTTATTTCTCATCCCAAGAATTATTTAAAATTAAAATCTCCAAAAATTTAAATTTCAAATTCAAATTCCAAATTCGAATTTCAAATTTAAATTTCCAATTCAAATTTTAAACAATTTTAAACATCATGTGTAATAATATGTAATTTCAAAAATTTCAAATTTTCAATTACATATTTTTAAACATGATTTAAAATTAAATTTCTAATTTAAAAATCAAAATTTTTCGATTTTCTAGACCGTCGTACCGTCGCCTCCGAAGGCGGCAGCTGCCATGGGCAGCCACCAGCCCCTAAGGGGCTGGCAGCCCACGGCTGCCCCCTATGTGCAGCCTTGCCGAGCTGCAGGCCAAGCCTGCAGCGCCAGGCTGCACGCCCAGGCTGGGCGCAGCAGCCGGCAGGCTGCAGGTAGCGCCTGTAGCCAGAGGCTGCACGCCCAGGCTGCGGCCAGCCTTGGGCAGGCCACGGCCACCCTTGGCTGCAGGCCAAGCCTGTGGCCGTGGGTGGTGTTGGCCTGCACAGGGCCTGCCACAGCCCCATCCTGCCCGAGGGCAGGGACTGCAGCCCCATCGAGGCCCGTCGGCCTATCCCGAGGGGTCGTGTCTCGATTTTCGTGCCATATTCCAATTTACCTATTAGGATCTCCAAAAATTAATTTGAATCCCAATTAAATTGAAATTTTCCACACAATCAAAATTGTAGTATAAATAAACCGGTAAAACGTATCAGAGTGGCGCAGCGGAACAATAAAAATTTTTAGATCGTTAAATATCTCATGATGCCATATACAATAAATCAACAACAATTAAAACTCATACCTCAAGGACGCCAATGAACTGGAGGAGAGTGACCGGAGGCTTCAACCAACTAGCCTTCTCTACTATTCTCCAATTCCCGAATGGCTGAGTGTGTGGGCACTCTGAACCTCGATCGGTATGCTAGCACTGCTAGTCTTCTTCCGACCACCCAGATCTCTAAAGAACTTTATTGTCACGATGAGCTGTGCAACAATAAGCCTGCTCACCTGAGAGTCTGTGGTCTGAGAGAACTGGAGTGGCAGGACCTCTATTTATAGACCTGCATGAGGTGATTCTCTGAATTCGAATTGGACTAGGAAAAGATTTTCTCCCTTATCCAAACCAAAAAATCCAAATTTTCCAAGGGAGAATCTCCACAATTAAATTCGGTTTTCCTAGGATAAATCCAATCCAAATCTAAACAAGATTTTAACTAGAATTTTATCTCCCTTTTTCAACCAAAAAATCCGAAATCTTTAGGAGAAAATCTTCTCCAAATTTTCGGCCACTTTTAGGATAAGGAAGAATCAAAATTCCACTAGGATTTTTCAAGCTAAATCTCATCTCAACCTTATCCAAAAATAACCGAATTTCCTAGGATTTAGGCTCCAAAATTTCGGCCACTTTTAGGGAGTAAAGAGAATCCAAATTCAACTAGGATTGAAGCTTGAATTTACCCTTGAATCTTATCCACAAAAACCGAATTTTCCATTGAGGATTATCCTCAAAAAATTCGCCCACTTTTGTTGGGATTTGGATTCAAAATTCAAGTAGGATTCTAACAAGATTATCCTCTCCAAATCCAACTCAAATTCGAATTTCAAACCTTGTGGATTTTCCACAAAAATTCGAATCCTACTTGGACTGTGATTCAAAATTTGAATTTCAAATTTCAAATTCAAATTTCAAATTCAAATTTCAAATTCGAATTTCAAACTCAAATTTCAAATTCAAATTTCAAATTCAAAATTCAAATTTCAAATTTCAAAATTCAAATTTCAAATTTCAAAATTCAAATTTCAAATTCCACAAAACGGTTGTGTTTCATATTCTTGTTCTCATGGATAATTTTCTACAACTCCAATCCAATCTCAAATAAAATCATGGCAACTTTATTTGGAGTTTGAATAATTGTGTACTCTATTATCCAAAACAAAATCTGAATCCAACCGGAGAGAATCTTGTCTACCATCCTAATCCTGTGTCATCACCATCCATGCATAATAAACTAGCCTATAGCATACACAAATCAATTTGCCAAACGTTAAGGAATTATGTGGAGCTAGTAGAGGGACTGATTGGACATATATAATCGGGCTACCGTGATTCCATATGATCATCATTCTGTACCGAACAACTCAATCATATGATCACTAATTTCAGAGTCACACCACTATAAACCTGAAACTGAACTCCCAATTATATACCGTATTACGTAAGCCTGTGACGAGCTACCATCCAATGACCTTGTCATATATGCAAAACCCTCATATGATATCCATGATCAGCCTTAGGTCAAAGTCCGTTTAATCCTACTGATCAGGCTATCTTAAAGTTCCATTATACTACCGAATCAAGAAAATGATTATTCACCATATGTGAATAAGAAGTCATCCGCCCAGCAGACGACCCAAGGCCTTGTCCATTTTCACATTCAGTATAATGCCTTTAAGAGGATACCTTTAACTCCTCAGAGCTATGATTCCGATATCTGCAAACAAACCCTTCATCGTATACAAGTCATGCACCCAACGAACCGGTCTATAAACTTACTACCTCTGAGACGCTTTAGCCATTGGAACATCAAAGTACACAAGTCATATACATGAAGTAGTTCATTTACTCAGGATTAAGGTTATTGCACAATGAACGTCAAAAGCAGATTGATCCACTCATAGCGGACTACGTAGATCAATCACGCTTTAGTCCCGGTCTAATATGTCACCTCCAAGCAACATATCCATGTCTCTACTTGGGAGTCCAGCTCCAGACAGTCAAGACAGACCGTCCCCTCCAAGGCTTTAGACAACATAATAGTCTTAACATGAGTTAGATGCTCGGTCTAACCCCATAGACTACAAACCATAGTTTAGACTGCTAACTTTAGAACATTGTCTTCTTGCATACAAAAATCCATTGCATGCAACGTTCTAACAGTTTTAACACAAGCAGTCAGTGAGCCATATTTGCTTACATTTACTTTAACATGTAAATAAGACGAGGACAGATAGCAATGTAATGAATAACCTCTAAGTATAATTTTATTATCCAGTTCAAAATGAATACATCAAAATGTCTCTAATACTTAGGGCATTTCCTAACAATTTCAACCTTTAAATCAAATTTAATTTTTTTGGGAAAAAATAAATTACGGTCTTCAATCTTTAATCTCCTCCAAGAATAATTACATAAAATTTCCTAAACCGTTTCCGGTGTACAAAAAATTCTAACCATAAAAATTCTAAGAGACAAAAATTAAAACCCATAGGAAAATTACAGTGTTAATAAACTGCTCCCATGGAGTAATGACCACCATTTTCATGACACCTACTTACCATGTAATAAGTCATTAAGGAATAAAATGGACATAATTTAATGTCTTTTAGTACAATTTAAGTAACACGGTCAGGTACACGGTCGTGTGAGTAACCGTGTGTCATTCGGACTGTGTATCTATTAGTAGCCGTGTGAGTGTACATGGCCATATAGTGTAACACGGTCAAGTACACGACCGTGTAGGAGGCCGTGTACCACTCGGATAGATGTTTTTGTTTCAAAGACATGGCCGTGTTGAGTAGTCTCAACTAGTACACGCCCGTGTTTGAAATGTACACGCCCGTGTTGCGTTGCACACGCACGTGTAAGAGTCTGTGTATAAGGCTGTATAATGAGCCGAGAGCCACTGTAATGACTCTCATGAATTATGAATCTTAATTACTATGCAATGATGTAATTGAGTTAATAAACACAGTGTGTTTTTCAGTTGAATGAATTAAACGAGTATAGTAACGTTTAATTACTATTTATGCAGTGAAAGGGGCAATCGACAGTGAAATCGGTCCACCCTATTATGTGAGTATGCGTTGAGACACGCAATATCAAGAAACCGGCCTAGACGACCATTTCATGATACAGAACTGATGAGCTAGTCATCAGTACGCTCAGACTGGTCATCTGAGTGCAACAGTGATAATTGACCTAATAGATGTACAGTATCGAGAAAAGCGGTCTAGATGACCTCTTCTCGCCCATAGACTAACAAAATCAGAGTCAGAACGCTCAGATTAGTCAGTCAGATAGTGAATAGTGAATAGTGAATAGTGAGAAACGCAGTGTCAGGTTAGTGGCCAAGACGGCCTTAATCTGGCATAAAATTGACATATTAATAGTCAGCAGGTTCAATCTGGTCAAGTGAGCACAAAATGTAGATTTTGTTTAAAAGATACGCAGTATCGGGATAAGGGTCAAGACGACCTTTTCTCCCCCCGAAACTGATATATTTAGACTCAGGACGCCCAAATTAGTCAATCGGGCACCTGACACGTTTTTTGAGACGGGATCATACAGATCTCGAAAACTGGTCTAGAAGACCTCAGATGGACGTAAAACTGATAAATTTGAAATCAGCACGTCCAAATTAGTCAAGAGAGACTGTGTTTGAATTTTCACGCGAAAACGCCTCGTTATGCGTGCACAGTGTCAACACAGTGTAGGCCTAACCACAGTATCAAGAAATTGGTCAAGATAACCTTTTCTTGATATAAAACTGATATATTTGGAATCAGAATGCTCAAATTAGTCATTTGAGCACAAAAAGTAATTTTTTACCGGGAACCATGCAGTATACGAAACCTGGTCGAGACGACCTCGGATGAAGATAAAACTGATATATTTGGGTTCACCACGCCCAAATTAGTCAGTATAGTCTATCTTAAAATTTTTCAAAAAATTAGTATAAAAGGACGAAATTTTTGGGACTATTGAAAAATAGCCCCCATAATTTTTCCAAATCCCATTTCCTCCCCCAACACCACCCAAGGATGAACAGTAACCATCAGTCGAATCCGACCTCCGTTTTCGACACCGCCGGAACCATTGGGAAGCTCTCGACGAGCTGACTCCAACGGTGGGCCGAGTCGAATGAACCGTCGCCGGAGCACGCCGCACGCGCTGCCCAAAGCCGCCGGTGGTTGAATTTTTCAAACCGCCGTATCTCCGCCGTCCGACATCCAAATGCCACGATTCCGGTCCCAATGGATTCGTGGTGAAGAGTAGAACAAAACCCATGCTTCATTTCACGTCAGCAGCCGCCGGATCGTGCCGCCCAAGGTTCGTCGTCGCCGTCGCTATCGCCGCCGTCGAATCTCGCTATTCCGGCGGAGTTGAGTTGCAAGGTCGGTATCAAAATGCTCAGAACAACATGTAGATCAAAAGCCCCAAATCAATTTTGGGCAACAACGCTGGGAAATGAAGATCCAACACCGCCGCCTTCGTCGACTTTTCGAGGGCCGATTTCCGGTGATAGGAGCCTCGATTGGTGAAATTGACACCACCAATGGGTTCCTCTCGTCGAGCTCTTCAATATGGTGGTCCCCACTCCCATTGCCGCTGTGGTCAACACCGGTCAACACCGGTCAATGCCGGTCAACGGCGACCCGGAGACCGAAAATTGAAGAATGGCCTGTTGGCCTATTTTTTACGTTCCGGACACATCCGCGGTGTCGGATTTGCAAACCGGAGTTTCAAAAGTGGAGAACGATGATTCAAAGATTGTGCGATCGAGATCGAACGGTTCACCCGACCGCCGATAGGAACGATTTTAGTAGTGGTTTTGATCCCTTGATTCCTCAATTTATTATTGGAAATAATTATGTATGAATTATGGGTTACTGACTTGAGGAATTGTAAGAAAAAGAGAATGTGAGGAAATGTGAATATTTTTACTTAAAAAGCGGAGCTTTTACGTAAAAATTAGGCCTCTGGTTTAGTACGTGGCAGGTTAGAATAGGTTCGATAGTTTTGAGGCGTTTCCTAAACGCCGGAAACCCAAAAATTAAGCGGAAATGCTGCCGAAATTTCTGAAACGGCACAAAGGGGTATTTTAGGAAACGATGGGTGAAAATGTGATCGGGATGGGAACCCGAGCCCCCTCGATGACCTAGGTCCAGGAAAGAAGGACGGACGTTTACAGGATTAGTGAACCACCCAATTAGAAATCTCGAAATGTAAGAAAATGACCCCTAGATCAGAATAGTGCCACCCGAGGGACGGGTGTGATCTAAGTATAAAATTTGGGGCGATTACATCGGTAACGGTAACCCGACAGGCTAAATGGTCATACGGGAGGTATTCAGTCAGTTGACTGGTCGATTAGCCAGTCAAGGACCAAGTCGGAATGGGATAGTGAGAGACAGTGATTAATTTGTCAAGTAGACAAATTAATCAAGCACGATTAGAAATTAGATATCAAAATTCCCAAAGTAGAGCAGTTGGGTACTGATAGGCATCGGTACCACACAACGATAAGTTTATTAGTTCCTAACGATAGAGTGACCTAAGAGCGATGTTAATTAATTTATTGGATAAATAAATTAATTAACAATGATTAGAAAATCAAATTCTTAAGAAGAGGGCAATTAGTACCGATAAGGCTCGGTACCACATAACGAGAATTTTTATTAGTCACTAATGACCACGGTGACCTAAGAGTGAATGTTAATGTAATGCATTATGATTACAGGGAGGTACCTGTATTGTGACGAAGGCGAGAGTATAAACTGTCTGCTGACAGGTAAGTACAACTCCGCCTACAGTATGGATAAAATGAATTTAAAATGATGCTTTTCTAGTACTTTAAGTATGTATCTTGCACACGATGCTGCACAGCATACATAAGAGCATATAGTTTCACAATCGAGTAGATTGATGAAAGAACAAGATAGAAGCCATAGATCCCTACCGCGTAGGATTGGAGACAGCTTAGAGAAGCGTATGGCTAGAACAGTTAAACAAGATGGAAATAAATAGGTGTGTCGTACCGGCTCCTTCAGTCGAAGGGGTTTCCAGTTAAAGAAAGTTAAGGCCAAAAGTTGAGCATCAGTTGATGGCTCTTCGGCATTAGTTGACCTCGGGCGTTACCGTTGGTCTGCGCGCACACGGTACTGACACATTGGCCCTAAATAGACAAAAAAAGAAAAGAGAAGTTTGAAGCATAAATGAACATAACCGAATCATGCATTAGTTATAGTTCGTTATGCTTTTTTTTTCAGTAGAGTGCATACAGTACACGATGCTTTTGTCATGCATAAAGTATGTGAAGTTTTATATTCAGTGTTATGACATGTTATGTGATGACATGATATGTGAGCTGATATGTGATATGCTTATATGGTATGTGATTTATTAAGTGATATATGTCATGCTTAGGATTTTAAGTATGTGCTATATTTTAAACATGTTTTGCGGTTAACATGTTGTACTTACTGGGCGTAAAGCTCACGGAGTGTGTTCATGCTGTAGATAAGCTTCCTATAGCGCAAACACCAAGGGGCGATGATGGCGGCGGAGGTGGATGTGAGGATGAGGTTATGGATACACCGCGAGTATTCTTCCGCACAGTATGAGTAAATAGTATTTTGAACGGTGACAATTAAACACTATTTTGAATAGTAAAGATTAATTGGTATTTTGGAACAGTAAACAGTATATGTATGAATAGTATATTTAAATAGTGTCTGGTGAATATTAATCAGATAAATAAGTATATAAGTGTGTATGTATATTTGAAATCCTTATGTTTTTCAAATTCCGCATTTTAATAGTATACGTATGTGAATAGTAAATATGTAGACGTATATTAAAAAAAAAATCCCTCTAAATTTTATGGTATTAAATTCAGAAAGTTTAAGTATCGGTTTTAAAGAGGAAGTATAAGTAAAAGCTAAAGAAGCAAGTTAAGTAATAGAGTTTTTAGTGACGGTCCGGGCCGCTGAGGGCACGGGGCGTCACAGTTGGTATCAGAGCGGTTTCCTGCCATCCTACCTCACATCGCCGCATGCCTGCCTCATCTGTCCAAGTAAGTTAGTTTTATTTTTTAGTCGGTAAATGTTTATCTATTGAAGATAACATTTTATAGTAATGAAACGACGAAATCTATGATGGCGAGGATAAGATGAAAAGATGCTGAGATCATTATATGAAAAATCACGACCGTGCAGTGCTAGAGAACTGCTCAGAGAAAGAACATGGATTGCTGCCCGAGTTGTACCGATCTTCTGGGCTAGTTGTCCACTAAGTTTCGATTGGCAAACAGTACTCCTGCACTCCATGAGAATGCCAGGACTGGTTTCATGTTATCAAAGTGATTCCCTGATTGTACGCCATTGACCAGGATAACTGAGTCCTGTTGGCTGTTGATATCTCTTAGGAAGATACTCTCGTGTGTATCAGGATCCTTATGATCAGGATTAGCTCTTAACTGTGTCAAGTTTCGCCATACCACGATCGAGCCAATCTCTGAGAGCAGTCCAGCATCAGCCCCAGTTTTTCTCTAGGGGCAAGCGGGGAGTGAAACCGCCTAAGTTCTCTAGAGTTATGGATATACGAGAATTTGTTCATCGGACTGAAAAACTGCAGCTGATGTCCGGTGATACAGTTCTAACGTATGCTGTTCGCTACAAGGAACCGATATGGACTTCCACAATACATGCCAAGACAAAAGTGGATCAAGACAGGAGAAGACCCAAAGAGAGAAAGAGACCTTGCCAAACTGAATTAGAAGAGCGATCAAGCAGGACTAGCAAGCCTTATCAAGGAGATAGTGAACGCCGAGAGAAAAGTGCTCAACCCCAGGAACCCTACACAAGCCCAAAGCATTACAGCAGCCACCATTATAGAGGGTGACCCGGTAGAACCAGCACCCCAACTGGCCGATGAAGAGTTCATGGCCGAGCACCAGCCAGAAGTACATGAGGGCAATAGGGAGCCAATGGAGAACCCCAAACCAGCCCGTATGTCTCCCGAACACCCCATGGAAGAGGAAGATGACAAGACTCTTTCCAATGCCCATCCAGACGATGAGGGAGAGGAGATCCCCGACCGCTTTAGTAATGACAAATAGATGAGGATGTACGAACCCCAAGTCATCATAGCCAGCGATGACAAGGTCAGTTTCGACTGAGAAGAAGAGGAGAACCCAGAGGAGTACTCACTCAGTGATAGTGACGATGAGGAGATGCCTGATACTGAATCAGGATTGTCCTTCCAATAGTAGTAACCCTTCTGCAGGAATGTTAGTTGAGAAAATATATAGAGGGAAGCAGTAGCTCTCCCCCGTCAGTTGAAGCATAATGTACTTGTTGGGATCGTATAGGGGAAGTGTGTGTCACTCCCACTGAACTAGAATCTTGAATATATGTATATATATTATGTGAAATATATTATGTGATAAGTGGTAAAACTTTGCCCTAGGGGCCAGATATAAATTTTTTCCACAGTGTGAGTATGATATGACAGAAAGTGCAGGACGAATCCTAGCACTCAGACGATGTCCTAATACAATGCGGTAATTGTATTGAGCATCACAGTATGAGAGAAAGAAAGGTGGATATAGTGTGTATATCCATAATGTTTAAGTAAGATTGTTAAGTAGGAAAGAAAATGATATGTGATACGAGTCCCAAGTACAGAATTTAAGAGACTTATATTTTCCTTTCCCGCTCTACAATAGGGTTATATAGGAAAACATGACAAGAATGAGAGCTTAGTTAAATCCAGCATCCCGAGAGGATGAGTTGATAGCACAGATCACAGCCATGCGAGAGATGATAGAGAACCAATAACCGGAGCTAAACCAGCTTAGGGAACAGCTGGGCCAGCAACCCCAGGCACCACAGTCAGTAGAGATGCCAACACAGGAGGCTCCAGTAGCCCCAGAAACTCTCTAAGAGCAAGCAGCTCCTCCAGCTCAGAAAGCACTAGCACCTATAGTAATGGCTGCTTTCGTAGCAGCAATTATTTTCTGCCAATCCCTAGGAAAGGCGACTTGTATGAGAGATTCCGACGCATGAAAGCATTAGAATTCTTGGGAATCACCAACCCTATAGAGGCCGATGATTGGCTAAAGGATATCCAAGTAATCTTGGATTTTATAGGGTTAATAGATAGAGAGAGAAAGTGATGTACGCACCCTTCACCCTGCGCAATGAGGCGCGTCAGTGGTGGAAGATGATAACCATTAGGAGGAACATTAGAGAGATGAGCTGGAGTGATTTCATTGAGGAATTCAAGGAGATGTACTTCAACGAGGAAGCACTAGCAGCGCAGTAAGACGAGTTCAACAACCTGCGCCAAGGTAGTGTGACTGTTATGGAGGCAGTCAAGAAATTTGAGCAGTTGGCTCAACTTTTTCCAGATTTGTTACCGACTAAAAGGAGAGAGTTAGATGAATAATGAAGATGTTCAGAACAGACATCGCAGTTTAGGTCTGTAGCGGATGCCACGGACCAGCGACACTAGCTAAACATGTTAGTAAGGCTATCTGAGCCGAGTACTGGTTGGCTCAGGATAAGGAGCAAAAGACGCAGAATTTTAAGGCACGAAAGGACGGAAAAACGCAAGCTGAGCAGGCTCAGGTGAAGCAGAACCCCGAGTTACAATACAGAGGACAGAACATGGGAACCGACTGGAATAGCAGGCATTCCAACAACAACAACAAGAGAAAAGGGGAACCAGGGCAACCAAGAGTCATAGGAGAATTTCCCCCAGAAGAGAAATGATCTGGAAGGAGATGACAGCCAATACCCGACGTGCACGAGATGTGGAAAGAGGCACCCAGGAGAATGCAAGTAAAGAGCAAGTGGTTGTTTCATCTGTGGCAATAAAGGCCACTTTGCCAAAAACTGGCACTCCAACCCACAGATCCGATAGAATCAACCCCACACTGGGAATAATCAACTTCACACCAACCAGACCAGGATCGAAGACCCTTCAATCACACAAGGTATACTAAAAGCTTTAGACAGCTAAAGGAGAATCTATGCTTACACGGGGAGTGACGTTGAAGCTGTAACTTCTGCAATGGTGACAGGCCAGCTTTCTATCGCCAACTTTGATGCGTTAGTTCTACTTGATTCTGGAGCCACCCATTCGTTGCATCATCAGATTCTGCCAAAAAAAAAAAAGCTTAGGACACAACGTTGTCATAAACTGTTGAAGGCAGAAAATCGTTTTCGAACCAATCGGATGTGAAAAGTTCATCTATAAGGGTTTGTTGCCAGAGCAACCAAATACGATGATATCAGCAGTGAAGGCTCGCGAGATGCTATCCAGTGGATGCACGGACTTCCTAGTATACGCAGCAGATAAGACTCAAGGAATAGAGATAGGACCCGACAACGTATCGATAGTCCAGGAATTCGAGGAGATATATCCAGAAGATCTTGCAAGTCTCCAACCAGAAAGCGGGATCTCGTTTGAGATTGAACGTCTACTAGAATCAGCCCCATCTTTGAGGCCCCCTACGGAATAGGCCCTATAGAGCTAAAGGAGCTCCAAGCCCAGCTAAAGGACTAAATAGATAAGGGATTCATGCGACAGAGCTATTCACCCTGGAGAGCACCCATACCATTCGTGAAGAAGAAAGATGGACCACTGAGAATGTGCATCGACTACAGAGAGTTGAACAGGATTACGATTAAGAACAAGCATCTGTTGCCGCGAGTTGACGATCTATTTGATTAGCTCTGAGACGCTGCAATGTTCTCGAAGATCGATCTACGTCCCGGGTACCATCAACTACGAATCGGGAATGAAGATGTACCCAAAATAGCCTTTCAAACGCGGTATGGATATTACGAGTTTCTATTCATGTTGTTCAGATTAATGGACGCACCAGCAACTTTCATGAACCGGATGAACCGCATGTTCAAGGACTGTTTGCATAAGTTTGTCATAGTGTTCATTGATGACATACTTATACACTCTAAGACGAAGGAAGAGCACGAAGAGCACTTAATTATCATTTTACGCATGCAACAGGACCATCAGTTATGCACTAAGTTCTCCAAGTACGAGTTTTGGCTGGAGAAGGTCCATTTCCTAGGCCACGTAGTCCCCAAGGAAGGAGTATCTGTGGACCCAATGAAAATTGATGCAGTTAGCACGTGGCCAGCTCAGAGGAACGTAACGGGAATTCACAGTTTCTTTAAACTAACAGGATGTTACCTACACTTAGTCGAAGGCTACTCAAAGTTAGCTGCTCCGCTCACATTGCTCACCAAGAAGGGAAAGAGGTATAAGTGAACCGACAAGTGTGAGGAAAGCTTTCAAGAGCTAAAATGAAGAATGACATTGTCGAGTTCGTCGCCAGATACCTTATGTGCCAGAAGGTTAAGGCAGAACACCAGTGCCCAGCAGGATAATCGTAGAAAATTTAGCTACCTGAGTAGAAATGGGACCAGATTATGATGAATTTCATAATCGGATTGCCGAAGACGTCAAACGATAATGACACAATCTGGGTGATTGTAGAAAGACTGATGAAATCAGTTAGATTTTTAGCAATGAAAGTTAGCTACTCGGTGGAACGACCAGTAGAAATCTATGCAGCACAGTTCGTGAAACGGCACGGAATACCAGAGTCGATCGTCTCAGATCATAGTGGACGCTTTACCTCCAGATTTTGGTGAAGTGTTCAAGCCGCATTACGGTCCAAGTGAGAGTTCAACACAGCATTTCATCCTCAGACCGACAGTTAGTCTGAGAGGACCATACAGATGTTAGAGGACATATTGAGACCTGCGTCCTAGACTTCAAAGGAAATTGGAATCAGAAGCTACCATTGAGCGAGTTCTCATACAACAGCAACTACCATTTATAGATAGGAATGGCACCGTACGAGACATATTGTAAAGGAAATGCAGATCTCTGGCTCATTAGTACGAGTCTGGAGAGAAACAACTAGTTAGCTCGGACATCATCAAGAATACCATGGCAGACGTGAAGTTGATACGAGAAACGTTAGATACAGCGCACAGTCGACAGAAAAAAAATTTTGATGATAAGCACTATAGACCCCTTGAGTTTCAAGTAAGAAACTTGGTCTTTATCAAGGCGGCACTCATGAAAGGGGTAGTGCATTTCGAAAAGAAAGAAAAGCTCCGTCCTAGGCATATAGGACCCTCGAGATAATAGAGAAAGTCGGGAAGGTAGCTTATAGACTAACGCTTCCTCCCGAGTTAGCTATAGTGCACAACATCTTTCACGTCTTGATGCTGAAGAAGTACGTGCCAGACAACTCCCATGTTCTTAGCCAAGAATCCATTGTAGTATACGCTGATCCGATGTACAAGGAGAGACCTGTGCAGATCCTAGTTAGAAAAGAGAGAGTACTTAGGAATGAAGTATACCGCTAGTAAAAGTGTTGTGACAGAATCATAGTGTTGAGGAAGCCACATGAGAATGGGAAGAAGACATGAGAAGAGACTTCCCGGAATTATTCTAATTTTCGAGGACGAAAATTTTGTAAGGGGGGTAGGGTGTAATGACCGCCATTTTCATGACACCTACTTACCATGTAATAAGTCATTAAGGAATAAAATGGACATAATTTAATGTCTTTTAGTACAATTTAAGTAACACGGTCAGGTGCACGGTCGTGTGAGTGACCGTGTGTCATTCGGACTGTGTATCTGTTAGTAGCCGTGTGAGTGTACATGGTCGTATAGTGTAACACGGTCAAGTACACGACCGTGTAGGAGGCCGTGTACCACTTGGATAGATGTTTTTGTTTCAAAGACATGGCCGTGTTGAGTAGTCTCAACTAGTACACGCCCGTGTTTGAAATGTACACGCCCGTGTTGCGTTGCACACGCACGTGTAAGAGTCTGTGTATAAGGCTGTATAATGAGCCGAGAGCCACTGTAATGACTCTCATGAATTATGAATCTTAATTACTATGCAATGATGTAATTGAGTTAATAAACACAGTGTGTTTTTCAGTTGAATGAATTAAACGAGTATAGTAACGTTTAATTACTATTTATGCAGTGAAAGGGGCAACCGACAGTGAAATCGGTCCACCCTATTATGTGAGTATGCGTTGAGACACACAATATCAAGAAACCAGTCTAGACGACCATTTCATGATATAGAACTGATGAGCTAGTCATCAGTACGCTCAGACTGGTCATCTGAGCGCAATAGTGATAATTGCCCTAATAGATGTACAGTATCGAGAAAAGCGGTCTAGATGACCTCTTCTCGCCCATAGACTGACAAAATCAGAGTCAGAACGCTCAGATTAGTCAGTCAGATAGTGAATAGTGAATAGTGAGAAACGCAGTGTCAAGTTAGTGGCCAAGACGGCCTTAATCTGGCATAAAATTGACATATTAATAGTCAGCAGGTTCAATCTGGTCAAGTGAGCACAAAATGTAGATTTTGTTTAAAAGATACGCAGTATCGGGATAAGGGTCAAGACGACCTTTTCTCCCCCTGAAACTGATATATTTAGACTCAGGACGCCCAAATTAGTCAATCGGGCACCTGACACGTTTTTTGAGACGGGATCATACAGATCCCGAAAACTGGTCTAGAAGACCTCAGATGGACGTAAAACTGATAAATTTGAAATCAGCACGTCTAAATTAGTCAAGAGAGACTGTGTTTGAATTTTCACGCGAAAATGCCTCGTTATGCGTGCACAGTGTCAACACAGTGTAGGCCTAACCACAGTATCAAGAAATTGGTCAAGATAACCTTTTCTTGATATAAAATTGATATATTTGGAATCAGAATGCTCAAATTAGTCGTTTGAGCACAAAAAGTAATTTTTGACCGGGAACCATGCAGTATACGGAACCTGGTCGAGACGACCTCGGATGAAGATAAAACTGATATATTTAGGTTCAGCACGCCCAAATTAGTCAGTATAACCTATCTTAAAATTTTTCAAAAAATTAGTATAAAAGGACGAAATTTTTGGGACTATTGAAAAATAGCCCCCATAATTTTTCCAAACCCCATTTCCTTCCCCAACACCACACGAGGATGAATAGTAACCATCAGTCGAATCCGACCTCCGTTTTCGACACCGCCGGCACCACTGGAAAGCTCTCGACGAGCTGATTCCAACGGTGGGCCGAGTCGACCGAACTGACGCCGGAGCACGCCACACGCGCCCCCCAAAGCTGCCGGTGGCTGAATTTTTCAAACCGCCGTATCTCCGCCGCCCAACGTCCAAATGCCACGATTCCGGTCCCAATGGATTCGTGGTGAAGAGTAGAACAAAACCCAGGCTTCATTTCATGGCTGCGATATGTGCTATCAACTCATCCTCTCGGGATGCTGGATTTAACTAAGCTCTCATTCTTATCATGTTTTCCTATATAACCCTATCGTAGAGCGGGAAAGGAAAATATAAGTCTCTTAAATTCTGTACTTGGGACTCGTATCACATATCATTTTCTTTCCTACTTAACAATCTTACTTAAACATTATGGATATACACACTATATCCACCTTTCTTTCTCTCATACTGTGATGTTCAATACAATTACTGCATTGTATTGGGACATCGTCTGAGTGCTAGGATTCGTCCTGCACTTTCTGTCATATCATACTCACACTGTGGAAAAAATTTATATCTGGCCCCTAGGGCAAAGTTTTACCATTTATCTCATAATATATTTCACATAATATATATACATATATTCAAGATTCTAGTTCAGTGGACCATCCTAATCCTATGTCAACACCATCCATGCATAATAAACTAGCCAATAGCATACACAAATCAATTTGCCAAACGTTAAGGAATTATGTGGAGCTAGTAGAGGGACTGATTGGACATATATAATCGGGCTCTCGTAAATCCATATAATCATCATTCTTTACCGAACAACTCAATCATATGATCACTAGTTTTAGAGTCACACCACTATAAACCTGAAACTGAACTCCCAATTATATACCGTATTACGTAAGCCTGTGACGAGCTACCATCCAATGACCTTGTCATATATGCAAAACCCTCATATGATATCCATGATCAGCCTTCGGTCAAAGTTCGTTTAATCCTACTGATCAGGCTATCTTAAAGTTCCATTATACTACCGAATTAAGAAAATGATTATTCACCATGTGTGAATAAGAAGTCATCTGCCCAGCAGACGACCCAAGGCCTTGTCCATTTTCACATTTAGTATAATGCCTTTAAGAGGATACCTTTAACTCCTTAGAGCTATGATTCCGATATCTGTAAACAAACCCTTCATCGTATACAAGTCATGCACCCAATGAACCGGTCTATAAGCTTACTACCTCTGAGACGCTTTAGCCATTGGAACATCAAAGTACACAAGTCATATACATGAAGTAGTTCATTTACTCAGGATTAAGGTTATTGCACAATGAACATCAAAAAGCAGATTGATCCACTCATAGCGGACTACGTAGATCAATCACGCTTTAGTCCCGGTCTAATATGTCACCACCAAGTAACATATCTATGTCTCTACTTGGGAGTCTAGCTCCAGACAGTCAAGACAAACCGTCCCCTCCAAGGCTTTAGACAACATAATAGTCTTAACATGAGTTAGATGCTCGGTCTAACCCCATAGACTACAGACCATAGTTTAGACCGCTAACTTTAGAACATTGTCTTCTCACATACAAAAGTCCATTGCATGCAACGTTCTAACAGTTTTAACACAAGCAGTTAGTGAGCCATATTTGCTTACATTTACTTTAACATGTAAATAAGACGAGGACAGATAGCAATGTAATGAATAACCTCTATATATAATTTTATTATCCTGTTCAAAATGAATACATCAAAATGTCTCTAATACTTAGGGCATTTCCTAACACTGCATGTGCCAAGGGACTGGGTGAGGGTTATGGTACTGCTATGAGTCTTCCGCTGAGTTGTTTAAAAGAGTATTGAAATGATGTTTTATAATGTAAATGAAATTAAGGTAATGTAAAATGTTTATTATAGTAAATGTTTTACGACAGTACAGTTTCCAAGTAAAGTTTAAGAAAAGAAAAAAAAATTATTCCCTATTTTCACGTTCAAATGGGAAGTTAGAGTAAGCATGTTAAAGAAAGTATGTTAAAAGTAAGATACCAGCCATCACAAAGGATCCCCGGTGATGCCTCCAGTGTGGCAAGAATGACAGGAATATACTCCTCGCGCTTATGCAAGAGTGATGGCTTATACAAAGGAAGATGCTAAAGCGGGCACGTCCAATGTGGTCACAGGTCAGCTTTCTGTGACTAACCAGTTGGCATATGTACTTTTTGATTCTGGTGCTTCATATTCCTTTACATCGCACGAATTTGCGAAAAAATTAGAACATGCTAAGGATATAATTGGAACAATGTTTAGGACAGTATTGCCTTCGAGTGAGGTTTTGTTGTCCAATTACTAGTTACGACATGTACCAGTAAGTGTGGCAGATAGGGAATTGTTTGTTGACCTCATATTCATTAAATTAGCAGACTATGACGTGATCCTAGGAATAGATTTCCTAGGAAAATACTAAGCCAAGATTGGTTGCCGAAGTAAGAAGGTAGTCTTTGAACTGGATGGAGAAGAGGATTTCAAATATATTGCTTCATCTCCAAAGTCTCCAAAAATGATGATCAGTTCATTGAAAGAAAAGAAACTGATGACCAGTGGATGTACTAGATATTTGGCCTATGTGACAGATGTGGCAGAAGAAAAGAAGGTTCAGCCAGAAGATGTCCTAATTGTCAATGAATTCCTTGATGTTTTTCTTGAAGAATTACCAGGAGTACCTCTAGAACGAGAAATCTCATTTGAGATTGACCTTATGCCAGGGACAGTACCAATATTAAAGGCACCGTACTGTATGGCACCAGTGAAATTGAAAGAACTACGGGTGCAATTAAAGGAGTTACTCGACAACAAATTTATTCGACCAAGTTAGTCGCCTTAGGGAGCTCCAGTTTTGTTTGTCAAGAAGAAAGATGGCACTCTCCGAATGTTTATTGATTACCGCTAATTGAATAAGGTCACTATCAAAAATAGGTATCCATTACCTAGGATTGATGACTTTTTCGATCAACTTAAGGGCGTAGTACTATTTTCTAAGATTGATCTGCGTTCGGAATACCATCAACTCAGGATTAAAGAGAGTGATATTTCCAAGACGGCGTTTCGAACCCATTACGTTCATTATGAGTTTTAAGTAATGCCTTTTGGGTTAACCAATGCTCCAACTGCATTCATAGACCTAATAAATAGAGTCTTCAAAGAATTTTTAGATAAGTTTGTCATTGTATTTATCGATGACGTACTTATATATTCAAAGACTCCCATGAAACATGCAGAGCATTTGAGGATTGTTCTTCACACGGTGAAGAAGCATCAATTATATGTAAAATTCTCTAAGTGTGAATTTTGGTTAGATAAGGTACACTTCCTGGGGCATGTTGTATCAAAGGAAGGAATTGTTGTAGATCCTGCTAAAATGGAAGCAATCAACAAATGGCCCGCACCAAAGAGTGTGACTGAGATGTGAAGCTTCCTAGGACTAGCCGGTTACTAGAGAAGATTTATGGAAGGGTTTGCACGACTAGCTACACCTCTCATTACCCTTACCTATAAAGAAAGAAGATATGAATGGACAGAAGAATGTGAAAGAAGCTTTCGTGAATTAAAGAGAAGGTTAACAAGTGCACCAATTCTTACGCTTCCCACTGAAGGAGAGAAATTTACAATCTACAGTGATGCCTCGAAGATAGGCTTGGGAGTAGTTCTAATGCAGAATGATAGAGCGATTGCTTATGCATCATGCCAATTGAAGAATCATGAGAAGAATTATCCCACTCATGACTTAGAACTTGCCGCAGTAGTGTTCACACTCAAGATTTGATGACATTACTTATATAGAGCTCAGTGTCAAATTTTCACTGATCATCAAAGTTTGAAGTATTTCTTCACGTAGAAAGAGTTAAATATGCGACAAAGAAGATGGCTAGAGCTGGTGAAAGAATATGATTGTAAAATTCTCTACCATCTTGGCAAGGCAAACCGAGTAGCTAATGCTTTAAGTAGGAAATCGATGACTCCACAATAATTACCCATAGACGAAGTGCCAAAATCATTACAATAGGAAATTAATTCACTCAGACTGGAGCTAATATCCAAAAGGTTAGCTGCACTTTAATTGGAGTCACCACTGATTAAAGACATCAAAGAAGCCCAGAAACGAGATCTAAACTTGGAAAATTTCGAGAAGGAGTTTCTAGTAGCCAGAAGTCAGAATTCAGCACCACTAGTGATGGGATGATTCTGTATCAAGGGAGAATTTATGTTCCAGCAAATAAAGATCTTAAAAGATGAATTAAGGCACAAGCTCATGAAACATCATATTCAGTTCATCCTGGAGCCAACAAAATGTATCAGGATTTGAAGATACAGTTTTGGTGGAAAAAGATGAAAAATGATATTGCGGAATTCGTGAGTAAGTGTATGACCTGTCAAAAAGTGAAGGCCGAACATCGACATCTGGGAGGAGAATTAGGGCCTTTGGAAATTCCGTAATGGAAATAGGAGCATATCACCATGGATTTCGTGGTAGGCTACCAAAAACTCAAGAAGGATATGATGCTATTTGGGTAATCGTGGACAGGTTGACAAAGATATCAAGATTTATAGCCATAAAACTAACGTTCACACTAGATAGATTGGCACATTTATATGTGACCCATGTTGTCTGATTACATGGTATACCTAAGTCCATTGTCTCCGACCGTAATGCACAGTTCACATCAGTATTTTGGAAGAGTGTACAAGAAGCTATGGGTACGGAGTTACAACTTAGTATAGCTTTCCACCCTCAAATGGATGGATAGTCGAAGCGAACCATCCAGATATTGGAAGACATGTTCCGGGCATGCGTGATAGATTTCGCAGGAGTTTGGAATGAAAAGCTACCTCTAGTAAAGTTTTCGTTCAACAATAATTACCAAGCTTCCATCGGGATGGCACCATACGAAGCACTATATTGGCGGAAGTGCAGATGGCCTATTCATTGGTACGATTTAAAAGAGAAGCAACTGCATAAGACTGATTTCATACAAGAGACTACGGATGTAATTGCCAAGATTTAATAACGAATGAAAATTTCTCAAAGCCGACAGAAAAGTTATGCTGATAAAAGATGAAGATTCCTAGAGTTCAACGAAGGGGACTCCGTATTTCTTAAGGTATCACTAATGAAGGGTGTAATGCATTTCGGTAAAAAGGGAAAGTTAAGTCCAAGATTATTGGGCCATATGAAATTATCGAACGCAATGGAAAGGTTGCCTACAAGTTAGCATTGCCTTCAGAATTGTCGGCTGTGCATACAGAATTGTCGGCTGTGCATAACGTCTTGCATGTATCTATGTTGAGAAAGTATGTATCAGATTCATTGCACGTGTTAGAATATGAACCAGTCCAGATATAGGACAACTTGACATATAAGGAACAACCTGTCCAAATTTTAGCCCTTGAAGAAAAGGTGCTGAGAAACAAGATGATTCCACTAGTTAAGGTGCTATGGAGAAATCACAGTATCAAAGAGGCTACGTGGGAACATGAAGATGAAATGAAGGCTTTATACCCCTACTCATTTTAAATTTTCAAGGACGAAAATTCCATAAGGAGGGGTGAATATGACAATCGAGAAATTCGATCGTTCTCAGAGACTTTGTACACTGTAGATATATATGATTATTTTATGTTAAAAATGTAAAATGAATGATTTAATATCGTTTAGAATGTATTAAAATGTTCTAACAGTGTTAAAGAGTAGGATTTCAAAAATGGAAAATTTTCCTGAACCGAAACAGGCAAAACAGTGCCTTTTTAAGGACCGAAAACCTTAATGGGATACCAAGGGTAAGCTAAGGATTAATAAAGGATAAAATATGTTCAGATATGATTTTTGGTCAAACGACAGCAAAATAAGGCCTCAGAAACCCGCCGGGGCGATTTCGGTTAAATTTAGTTCGGTTTGACTTTTTGGTAAAAGTTGACTTTTGGAGTTAATTGAATTAATTCAATTATGTCATGAGTGATGTCACATGGGTGATGTCAAAAATAAGAAAAACAATTCTATGTGGAAAGAAAGAAAAGGATCCAAGGGCTAAGATTAAAAGTAACTTGATCTAAGGGCTAAAATGAAGCCAAAAGGGCATGGTATTTAATTTTTTTATTTCAGTTAATCTTGGGCTGCAAGAGTTGGTTCCCATTCAAAGAATTCAGAAAAAATTTTAAAAATTACAAATAAACCCTTGAAAGGTTGCAAAAAGGTCCCTAAAGTGTTGCCAAATTGCACCAAAATTTCGCAACTTGGTCCTCACCACTTTGGCAGCCATTAAACACGTTTATGAGCTGAAATATTCAGCAAATAAACTGCAAGAAATCTGTCCATAAGCAGCCGTGAGTCTCTCCCCCATTTCCAAGCAAAAATTTTCAAGTTTTTGGAGCAAAAACTCAAGTACAAGTTGTCTTCACTCATACTTGCAAGGTAACTCTTGAAAACATGTAGTTTTCTTGTATTTTTAATGAAAAATCCGTGGCTGATTTAGGGTGGAAGGATTGAGAATTTTCAAGTTTCAATTATGTGGTTTTGGTGTTGTTAATGTTTGGTTGTGATTAGAGAAGGTTTTGGGAGCAAAAACACAAACTTTGGGTGTGTTTTCTAGTGGAAAATAACATTTATGTTAAGGGGTTGGAATGAGAAGTTTTCAAAGTAAAGATTGTGGTTATGGTTTTGTTTATGTGTGTTGGCATGAGAGTTGAAATTTTATAAACTTGGAAGTGTGAAAATTAAAATTTGGTTGTGTGGATTCTAGGTAAATCCGTGTGTGTGTAGGTACATTGAAGAATGAAATTTTCATGTTGAGTTTTGATTATTG
Organism: Antiaris toxicaria; assembly: GCA_035233585.1. Taxonomy (NCBI): domain Eukaryota; kingdom Viridiplantae; phylum Streptophyta; class Magnoliopsida; order Rosales; family Moraceae; genus Antiaris; species Antiaris toxicaria. The sequence continues at coordinate 30,304,789 of CP141154.1, forward strand.
GTTAGTTCAAAAATAAAGTTTGATGTGTGAAATTGACAAGTAAGGGATGAGAGCATGAAAACAAAATTTGGTGCATGATTTCTTTAAGAAAATACGTGGCTTTTAAGGGAATGATGCATGAAAATTTTGTGATGAGATAGGTTAGGTTTTGTGTTGTACTGGACATGTGTTGGTGTGGAAAAATGAATGATGAAAATGATACCTTGAAACAATGTTTTTGTTTAGGGTTTCCTTAAGAAAACTATGTATTGCTTAGTGCAAAAAGGGTTGTGTTTTGTATGAAATGATATGAGATGAAACAATGTGTTAAATGTGTATTAAACCTGGTCTAAAAATGAGAAAGAACGGGTTGAAATCCTATTAAAAACGACTAAGTTTTTATGGAAAATTTTACGTAAATAGTTTGTAACTTTTGCGTAAAATTAGGTTTGTGGTATAGTACGTGGTAGGTTAAAATAGGTTAGATGATTTTGAGGCGTTTCCTAAACGCCAGGAACCTAGAATTTTAGCAGAAATACTGCTGAAAATTTTATAATGGCACAAAGGGTATTTTAGGAAATGAGGGGTAAAAGTGTGATCGGGAAAGGAAATCGAGCCCCCTCAGTAACCTAGACTCGGGAAACGGCAAGGGACGTTTTTCAAGATTAGTGAAATGTCCATTTAAGGTCTTGAAACATTAGAAAAATGAGAAACAAACCTAGGTGTCGGTATAGTACCCGAGGGTCAGAAAATGAATAGTTGTTGATTTTGCAGCAAATAAAGCTGTAAAAAGATACAGAAGCCTAGGGAATATTATTTTATGATAATTAAGCTTAGAAAATTTGGTTAAAATGTTAGAACGGAAATTTAACGGTCCATTGACCCATCAGGGGCAAAATGGTCATTTTGACCAAAAATTCTCGGAATACACAAAAAGGGTCGTTAGAGCTTTAGAATGATTTAACTAAAATTCTAAAGGTCAAAACTGAGTTTTAACTCAATAAAAGGTAGGGTTACGATGAAAAATGAAATTGGGGGTAAAATGGTCATTTTGACTGAAAGTTAGCAGAAAAGTCTAGAATGAAATGTAAAGCCTCTAAGTTCTTTAATAGGAAAGTAAATGTAAAATTTTTATGTTTTTCTAAAATTTAAAAGCACAAAATAACGGTTGTCTGTCTCGATTATAGGAATCAGACCCAAACGTGACGAGGAAACATCAATGGACAGGGAAAGCAAACGCTATCTAATTACCTGTAAGTTCAGACATTTAATTGTCTATGGCATGAACTTACTCATTATGTTTTTATGTTATATGTATGATGTAAAATGATATGTAAAGATGTTGTACACAAGGTAGGGTGTTAATATATATATACACCTAATGAAAGAAAGAAATGTAAAGGTTTCCAGATCATGGGGCAATGAGAATTGTCACCTGGTCGGAACTAAATGAAAGACGGTAATGAAACCACTATTGGTATATCGGCCTCCCGACCTACGGGTAGGTTTAATGGTGTTATATACACGTATATATATGTATTAATGAAATGTTCGATTGTGGAGGATTGGCCAGTGGGTCGCTCTCCCGTGTCCCTCCCAGTCATGCGCATAAAAGAACGGTACGACCAACAATGGGGCATAAAACCAGAACATAATGAAAGATAATGACCGAAAACTAAAAACGGTATCATAACTCATCATAAATGAATATAATATGTACTAACTTTATGTGCGGTGTCTTAGGTCAAAGTCAATGTGAATAGTATCGATCAAAGTCAACTTTACTATTTATGATCAAAAGTCAAAGTTACTATTCATGATTAATAGTACTTTTTATGATTTTACGTTCTGGTATTTATTTTTGAACTTACTGAACCTGTAGCTCTTGAGTTTGTTCATGTTACAAGTAAACAACCTGCCCCAAAGTAGGATTGATGGATGGTGGCGGGGTATGCATATGCTAGGAGATAGGACAAGGGAAATGGTTCCGCTACAAGACTCCATTGAGCAGCAATTAAAAGGAAATTTTGAAAGATGTATTATGATGTAAATGATATATATATATGATGATGTAAAGTGACTGCTGTAGTAAAATTTTACAATCTAGTGATATATATATATGTGAAACAGTTAAGAAAAAAAAATATACGCATCAAATTGGCAAGTAAAATGAGAAGATTAAAAATATAAAAAAAATGGTACATAAAAGTAAGTTACCGATGACCCAAGTGGTTATAGTCTATCGCAGTTGGCAACAATGGCTAACTGTAATAGTATTGTTTAACCCTACGTAGGGTGGGCAGCCACAGGAAAAAACAAAAATTTTGTGCAAGATTTTCCAAGGAAAATCCGTGAGACAAGAAAGGGTTTGAATGAAAAATTTTCAATTGGTTAGGGTAATGTTTTGAATTTATAAACTATGTTGGTATATGAGGAAATTATAAACAAAGTTAGGAGCAAGAAATAAAAATTTTGGTGCTTGTTTAATAGTAAAACCCGTGGTTAGGGTTTTGGTGAAAATGAGAAATTTTGTGAGGAATAAGTGAATATGTAATGTGAATAAAATCAAGGGTAAGAAAAGTAAATAACGAAACCAAAACGTCTTTAAAAATGACTAGGGTTGTAAATGCATTTTTACGTAAAAATTTTACTTTTTACGTAAAAATTAGGCCTCTGATTTAGTAATTGGCAGGTACCAAGGGTTTTGAGACGTTACATAAACGCTGAGATCCTAAAAATTAAGCAAAAACGCTGCCAAAATTTTTAGGGCACCCGAAGGGCATTTTAGGAAACGAGGGGTAAATTAGGATCAGGAATTTGGAAACCCGAGCCCATCAGGGGCCTAGGCTCGAGGAAGGGTAATGGACGATTTTAGAAGTAGTGAAATGTCCATTTGAGGTCCTAAGCGGTTAGAAAAACGAGAAACGATCACAAAGGTCGGAATATTACCACCTGGGGGTCGGTGAATAGTAACCCAAGCGTTTCGGCAAGAAATGTAGTAAAAGCTTGGTAAGGCCTAAGAAGAGTTATTCTATGATTTTTAAGGACTAGAAAACCCAATTAAAATGCTAAAATGAAAATTTTAAGGCCTATGGTCCCATCAGGGGCAAAATGGTCATTTTGACCAAAATTTTATAAATTGCTAGAAAAAAACTGTAAAAGCCTCCAAATGATTTAATTAAATTTTTAAAGGCCAAAATAGAGCTGTAAGTCAGAAAAATAAAGAAAAATCCCACTATGGATGAAATGGTCATTTTTGTCAAAAATTAGGCGTAAAATGGTCATTTTGTCAAAAGGTTAGGAAAAGTGATTTTAAGGCCCAAAATAGTATCCCAGGCTGTGTAATAAATACAGAAATAAAAAATAAACCCCTAAACAAATAATTAGAGAAATTTTATATTTTCATAACATTTTAAGTGTGAAATGAATGGTAAAAATAACCGTGATTTATTTCGGTTATAGGGATTCAACAAAAAGGCATATAAAAGGACACCGGTTGACCCTGGCAAGGAAATGCTAGCAAAATATCTGCAAGTTCAGACATTTATTTGTCTGCAACATGAATTTACTTAATATGTTTATATGTTATGTATGATATGTAAGTAAGTATCAATGTGCTATATGCACACTAACGTGGGAAATAAAACAACCACAAATAAAGAACATAATGTAAAGAGTTCCAGACCCAGGAGGTAGTAAAATTCCATCGGTTAGGAACCACATGAAATTTGGTAATGAAACCAATATTGGCGTACCGGCATACCACACAGGTGGAGGTTTCTCATGTTATGTTATATTATGTCAAGTTCATGTAGACTGTAGAGGATTGGCCAATAGGTCACTCCCTAGAGTCCCTTTCAATCATGCGCGCACTATGGTACGACCAATCATAGGGTCCAAAACCAGAACTTAATGCAAGATAAGATCTAAGACTTAAGATTTACCATAATTGAGCATAATATGTACTAACTTTACGTGTAGCATCTTAGGTCAAAGTCAACATGAATAGTATCGATCAAAGTCAACTTTACTATTTATGATCAAAAGTCAAAGTTACTAATTATGATGAATAGTACTTTTCATGATTTTAAGTTTTATGTTCCGATATTTATGTTTGAACTTACTGAGCCTGTTGCTCATAAGTTTATTCATGTTGCATATAAGACGCCTGTACACCAGTAGATAATGGATGGACGAGAAGCGGGATCCGCATCTGCCGTCAGGGCTGGGCGAGGGGAATGGTCCTACTGATGTTTTCCACTGAGCAATTCTAAGACTTGTTTTGAAAGATTGTAACATGATGTAAATTATGTATGACAAAGTATGATATGTATTTCAATATATGTTTTGTAATGCTTTACAACTTTACAATTTCAAGTTCAGTCTAAAAAAATATATATCCTCCGTTTTCACCATAAAATTTAAGTTTAAAATACGAATGGTAAATAATAAAAACAAGTTACAAGTAAGTTATCGGCAACCCATTGCGGTGACAGTCTATCATAGTGGGCTCCAAAGCTCTACTATGCTAGTACTGTTAGCCTCCATGAAGGGCGGGCCACCACAGTTGGTATCAGAACTAGGTTGACCATGTCCCTCAAGGCCTGATGCGCATCCCATTCGTCAATCCAAGTAAGTTAAGTTTATTTTCAAAATTAGTAAAATGTTTATTTACATTAAGTGAACCTTACATAGGAACTTGATGACAAGACCAGCATATATCAGACCACATCCATATCGAGTTAGGAGTCCTCCTAGGGTGTGGACTAGACCCATAATAAGGCCATCCCCACCCCAACGACCGACGGTACACTCTTTGGCATCGGCTAACCTTGCTGCTCTACAAGTAGAGGCATCGACGACTACTAGGGTACCAACCCCTCCACCAGTACTCCATCCACCACCAGTGGTAGTCGACATCCTCGTAGTTGGCGGACGAGACCATATTGGCACGAGAGTTTCTGCCAGAGCTACCCAGGCTTTTAGGGCTTACCAGCCACCTATCTTTGATGGATGGCCGCATTCTATTACAGTACAGGATTGGCTGCACACTGTAGAGATCATTTGCCAATCATGCGACATAGACTAAGATTATTGGGTTATCCTCGCCGTGAGTACTTTCCAAGGAGATGCTCGACTATATTAGGAGCATTGCGATCAATAGGGATTAATGAGGCTTAACTGGGCCAACTTCTGTTTGACCATGAGGCAGTAATTTTCCCAAAGGAGCCCAGAGACGACTCCAGTTCCTCCACCTAGTGAGGAAAGTACGCCGCCGCCTACATTACCCCAAATAATAGATGTCAGGGATTTTATTCAGAGAACTGAAAGATTTCAAATGACGCCTGGGGATATAGTACTTACATAAGTAGTGCGATTCGAGGAGAATGTTGTTAAGAGATGCCCGCTCCTAAATTTCTCCAATGAAGATTTTTGTGAAATGTTCTGGAAAGGACTCACCATAGAGTTGAAATGAAGGGTAAGTCTACTCCATTCCATTACTAGGCATGAGTTTGTCACTAGCGCCATTAGAGCTGAAAGGGTGCAGTTAAGGGAATGCATGGAAAGGCATCAATGGGAACAAGATCATAAGGAAGGGGTATTGACATGTTTATATGGACCACCACCGATGGCTAATGATCATGAGGCCGATCCATCACAACAAAGGACAAATACGACTCGTGATTAGGGGACGTCTACTGGAGATGACTCTGATGAGGACAAAGAGGACCCGGAGGAATTTCCATTGGATCAAAATGAATAGGATAGTTGAACCTGGAATTTATGTAAATACGTGTCCATATGTAAATATGTATATATGTATGTATGTTTATATGAAGTAAGAAGGTAAGACAAATATAGCCTAAATGTTATAGTGTATGTAAATGTTCATGTATGTTATGTGTGATATAAGGAAATGCTATGAAATGACATGAGATGTTTTGAAATGCTTATATTTTGCAGTAAATGATATGTTCAAGATTTCTGCAATGTTATGAAATTTATTTATAGAAAATCTAACTCTTGATCATTATCTAAGGCTAGAAGAAAGATAACATAATGAGTGCACGAAGAGGCTGATGCCCTACCATAGTAGATAGAGTGGAGGGATTACAATACCTCCTAGAGTCCCAAATGAAAGAAAATACTGAACTACGACAATGGTTATCTGCCATGGAACAACGACAAAGCTAAGAGGAAGGCCATGCCTCCTAGGTGGTAGAAACAGTACCAGCAGTGCCGCCAGTTGTTCCAGAGGTCTAGCAAAACTTAGGGTGAACCAGGAACCCTTATACAAACGATTCTATCCGATGAAGCCACCGAGTTTGAGGGTTCGATTGATCCACTAGAGGCAGAGGAGTGGCTTTTTTCTCTGCAAATTATTCTTGAATTTACAAACTTGACTAATCAAGAAAAGATTTTGTGTGCATCCTTCGTGCTGAAAAAGTATGCTCGATTCTGGTGGGCCACTATCTGCATGAGGAGAGATGTGACCACAATGACCTGGGATGAATGTCTAGAGCAATTCAACCAGAAATACTATGATCCGGCCACCCTACGCCCTCAACAAAAAGAATTTGCTGAATTGAAGCAAAGGAATTAGTCAGTGAGCGAAGTATGCAGGAGATTTGATCAGTTGTCTCAGTTGTGTCCATATGTGGTGTCGACTGAGAGAGAGAAAATCCAAAAGATGATTGGTGTATTTATGCCAGAGATATCTGCCTTAGTTGATAGTGGCCCAGTACCACCAATCTCAGTGGCAGATTGTGTAAGTCGGGCCCTCAGAGCTGAAGACCACCTGCTCAGACAAAAGGAAGAAAGAGAGAAAGTTTGGGAGGCAAAGAAAAAGGAAAAGATCCTAGCCAAATCAGCACAGGTAGGGATGCAGATGGGTCAAGGCAGTAAGTTCGGTCAGAATCGACCCACCCAGTCTAACACTTAAGGCTCCCAACAACAGCAAAGTAAAAGAAAAAGGACTTTTTATAGGAATAGAAGTCAAGACAGCCGCAAGCAACAGTGAAAGACCAGTCAAGGTACAGGATTGAGTTTTCCCACGTGTGCCACGTGTGGAAAAAGGCACCCAGGTCAGTGCTGATTTGGCACTAACACATGTTACTAGTGCGAACAATAGGGCCATTTTGCTAAAAATTATCCGATGAACCGCCATAATACCTCAAGGCCGATGCAACAGCGCCAGCAATATCCTTCACGACCCCAACCGCCTCAGGCTCATGCCATACAGGGAAGAATTGAAGGGCCTTCGGTAGTACCACCCACATGGTCCGAACGCCAAGAGCAGACCCCACGGACAGATGCTCGCGTTACAATCTTCACCAAAGAGGATGCTGAAGCGGTGACATCTAATGTGGTTACAGGTCAGCTTTCTGTATTTAACCATGTGACATGTGTCCTTTTTGATTTAAGAGCCACACATTCCTTTGTATCCCATGAATTCGCTGACAAGTTAGAATATGCTAAGGACCATATGGGAATGACTTTTAGAACAGCTCTACCTTCAGGAAAAGTGATGCTGTCAAATTACTAGTTACGCCATGTACCAGTAATTATAACAAATCAAGAGTTGTATGTCGATTTGATCGTAATGAAGATCGCTGACTATGACGCGATCCTAGGAATGGATTTCCTAGAAAAATACCAATCTACAATAGACTGTCGAAAGTGGAAAATAGTCTTTCGACTGGACGAGAAAGAGAGTTTTGAGTATGTCGGCACATTTTGTCAATCGAGGAAGATGCTGAACAGTGCCATGAAAGGGAAAAAGTTGATAGCTAGCGACTGTATGGGATACCTTGCATATGTAACAGATGTGACAGAGGAAACGAAATTACAACCAAAAGATGTTCCAATTATCAATGAATTCCTTGACGTATTCCCAAAGGAATTGCCAGGATTTCTCCGAGAAAGGGAAATTTCATTCAAGATCGATATTATGCCAAGGACTGTTCCAATATCCAAAGCACAGTATCGTATGGCCCCAGCAGAATTGAAAGAGCTGCAGGTGCAGTTAAAAGAACTACTTGACAATGAATTTATCTGACCAAGTTACTCTCCATGGGGAGCTCTGGTTTTATTCGTTAAAAAGAAGTATGGAACTCTCTAGATGTGTATTGATTATCAAAAGTTGAATAAGGTTACCATCAAGAATAGGTATCCATTACCTAGAATTGATGACCTATTTGACCAGTTAAAAGCAGCAGCGGTATTCTTAAAAATTGACTTACATTCGAGATATCATCAACTGAGAATCCGGGAGAGTGACCTTCCTAAGACAGCGTTCAGAACCCATTATGGTCACTATGAATTTTTAGTGATGTCGTTCGGACTAACTAATGCTCCAAATGCATTTATGGATCTAATGAACATAATCTTTAAGGAATTTCTTGACAAGTTTGTCATTGTATTTATCGATGACATACTTATATATTCAAAGACACATGAAGAGCATGAGGAACATCTGAGAATTGTTCTTTACACTGTGAGAAGGCATCAGTTGTATGTGAAATTATCTAAGTGTGAATTCTGGTTGGATAAAGTGCACTTTCTTGGACACGTGGTGACAAAAGAAGGAATCACTGTAGATCCCACTAAGGTGGAAGCAATTAATGAGTGGCCTACTCCTAAGAGTGTGACTGAAATAGGTAGCTTCTTAGGACTAGTCGGCTACTACAGAAGGTTGTGGAAGGGTTTGCATGACTAGCCACACCCTTCATTGCTCTCACTCATAAGGAAAAGAAATACGTGTGGAAGTAAGAGTGTGAAAGAAGTTTTCAGGAATTGAAGAGACGACTGACGAGTGCATCCATTCTTACATTACCCACTGAAGGAGAAAAATTCACAATCTACAGTGATGCTTCAAAGATAAGCTTGGGAGCTGTACTAATGCAGAATGATAAGGTGATTGCTTATGCGTCATGCCAGTTAAAGGATCATAAAAGGAACTACCCCACGCATGAATTAGAACTTGCTGCAGTAGTGTTCACACTCAAAATCTAGCGACACTATTTATATGGAGCTCAGTGCCAAATATTCACTGATCACCAAAGTTTGAAATACTTCTTCACGCAGAAGGAGTTAAACATGCGACAAAGATGATGGTCAGAGTTGGTGAAGGACTATGATTGTGAAATCCTTTACCATCCTAGAAAGACAAACTGAGTAGTGGATGCTTTAAGTAGAAAATCTACTACTCCGCAACAGTTATCAATAGAAGAGCTACCAACAGCTTTGCAGCAAGAAATTAACTCCTTCAGATTGGAGTTAATAACTAGGAAATTATCAGCACTACGTATAGAATCCTCTTTGTATGAAGATATTAAAGAAGCTCAGAAGCAGGATCTAAGTGCAATGAAGCTCCGAGAAGAGGTTTCCGATAGCAGAAAGTCAGATGTAAGCATTTCCAATGATGGAATACTTTTATACCAGGGGAGAATCTATGTCCCAGCCAATGAAGGACTTAGAAGATGAATCATAGCAGAAGCTCATGAAATGTCGTATTTCGTTCATCCTAGAGCTAGCAAAATGTATCAAGACCTCAAGATACAGTTCTGGTGGAAAGGAATGAAGAATGTGTTAGGAAATGCCCTAAGTATTAGAGACATTTTGATGTATTCATTTTGAACTGGATAATAAAATTATACTTAGAGGTTATTCATTACATTGCTATCTGTCCTCGTCTTATTTACATGTTAAAGTAAATGTAAGCAAATATGGCTCACTGACTGCTTGTGTTAAAACTGTTAGAACGTTGCATGCAATGGATTTTTGTATGCGAGAAGACAATGTTCTAAAGTTAGCAGTCTAAACTATGGTCTGTAGTCTATGGGGTTAGACCGAGCATCTAACTCATGTTAAGACTATTATGTTGTCTAAAGCCTTAGAGGGGACGGTCTGTCTTGACTGTCTGGAGCTGGACTCCCAAGTAGAGACATGGATATGTTGCTTGGTGGTGACATATTAGACCGGGACTAAAGCGTGATTGATCTACGTAGTCCGCTATGAGTGGATCAATCTGCTTTTGACGTTCATTATGCAATAACCTTAATCCTGAGTAAATGAACTACTTCATGTATATGACTTGTGTACTTTGATGTTCCAATGGCTAAAGCGTCTCAGAGGTAGTAAGCTTATAGACCGGTTTGTTGGGTGCATGACTTGTATACGATGAAGGGTTTGTTTGCAGATATCGGAATCATAGCTCTGAGGAGTTAAAGGTATCCTCTTAAAGGCATTATACTGAATGTGAAAATGGACAAGGCCTTGGGTCGTCTGCTGGGCGGATGACTTCTTATTCACATATGGTGAATAATCATTTTCTTGATTCGGTAGTATAATGGAACTTTAAGATAGCCTGATCAGTAGGATTAAACGGACTTTGACCTAAGGCTGATCATGGATATCATATGAGGGTTTTGCATATATGACAAGGTCATTGGATGGTAGCTCGTCACAGGCTTACGTAATACGGTATATAATTGGGAGTTCAGTTTCAGGTTTATAGTGGTGTGACTCTGAAATTAGTGATCATATGATTGAGTTGTTCGGTACAGAATGATGATCATATGGAATCACGGGAGCCCGATTATATATGTCCAATCAGTCCCTCTACTAGCTCCACATAATTCCTTAACGTTTGGCAAATTGATTTGTGTATGCTATTGGCTAGTTTATTATGCATGGATGGTGATGACACAGGATTAGGATGGTAGACAAGATTCTCTCCGGTTGGATTCAGATTTTGTTTTGGATAATAGAGTACACAATTATTCGAACTCCAAATAAAGTTGCCATGATTTTATTTGAGATTGGATTGGAGTTGTAGAAAATTATCCATGAGAACAAGAATATGAAACACAACCGTTTTGTGGAATTTGAAATTTGAATTTTGAAATTTGAAATTTGAATTTTGAAATTTGAAATTTGAATTTTGAATTTGAAATTTGAATTTGAAATTTGAATTTGAAATTCGAATTTGAAATTTGAATTTGAAATTCGAATTTGAAATTTGAATTTGAAATTCGAATTTGAAATTTGAAATTTGAAATTTGAAATTTGAATTTGAAATTTGAATTTGAAATTTGAAATTCAAATTTTGAATCACAGTCCAAGTAGGATTCGAATTTGTTGTGGAAAATCCACAAGATTTGAAATTCGAATTTGAGTTGGATTTGGAGAGGATAATCTTGTTAGAATCCTACTTGAATTTTGAATCCAAATCCCAACAAATAAGGGACGAAATTTTGAGGATAATCCTCATGAAAGATTTCGGATTTTGTGGATAAGATTCAAGGGAATATTCAAGCTTCAATCCTAGTTGAATTTGGTTTCTCTTTCCTCCCAAAAGTGGCCGAAATTTTGGATCCCTAATCCTAGGAAATTCGGTTATTTTTGGATAAGGTTAAGATGAGATTTTGCTTGAGAAATCCTAGTGGAATTTTGATTCTCCCTTATCCTAAAAGTGGCCGAAAATTTGGAGGATTTTCTCCTTGTGAATTTCGGATTTTTTGGTTGGAAAAGGGAGATAAAATTCTAGCTAAAATCTTGTTAAGATTTGGATTGGATTTATCTAGAAAAACCGAATTTAATTGTGGAGATTCTCCCTTGGAAAATTCAGATTTTTTGGTTTGGATAAGGGAGAAAATCTTTTCCTAGTCCAATTCGAATTCAGAGAATCACCTCATCCAGGTCTATAAATAGAGGTCCTGCCAATCCAGTTCTCTTAGACCACAGACTCTCAGGTGAGCAGGCTTATTGTTGCATAGCTCATCGTGACAATAAAGTTCTTTAGAGATCTGGGTGGTCGGAAGAAGACTAGCAGTGCTAGCATACCGATCGAGGTTCAGAGTGCCCACACACTCAGCCATTCGGGAATTGGAGAATAGTAGAGAAGGCTAGTTGGTTGAAGCCTCCGGTCATTCTCCTCCTGTTCATTGGCATCCTTGAGGTATGAGTTTTAATTGTTGTTGATTTATTGTATATGGCATCATGAGATATTTAACGATCTAAAAATTTTTTATTGTTCCGCTGCGCCACTCTGATACGTTTTTACCGGTTTATTTTCCAACAGAATGATATTGCGGAATTTGTGAGTAGATGCCTGACTTGTTAAAAAGTCAAGGCCAAGCATAGACATCCGGGAGGAAAATTGGAACCTCTAGAAATTCTAGAGTGGAAATGGGAGTATATTACCATGGATTTTATGGTAGGGCTTCCTAAAACCTGAGAAGAGTATGATGCTATATGGGTAATTGTCGATAAACTATCAAAGACGGCGCGATTCATAGCCATGAAAACAACCTTCATATTGGTGAAGTTGGCACATCTGTATGTGACCAATATTATTCAGTTAAATGGAGTTCCAAAGTCTATTATTTCTGATCAAGATACACGGTTCACTTCAGCATTTTGGAAGTGTATATAACAAGCTATGGGGATAGAGTTATTTCTTAGTACAGCTTTTCATCCCCAAATAGATGGACAGTGAGAGTGAACCATCTAGACATTGGAAGACATGCTCAGAGCATGTGTTATAGATTTTCTTGGAACTTGGAATGAGAAACTACCGTTGATAGAACTTTCATATAATAATAGTTACCAAGCTTCCATAGGAATGGCACCGTATGAAGCTCTATATGGACGAAAGTGTAGATCGCCTATTCACTGGTACGAACTATGAGAAAGGCAGCTGCATAAGGCTGATTTCATATAGGAAACTTCAGGTGCAGTTGCAAAGATTCAGAGAAGGATGAAGATCGCCCAAAGCAGACAGAAAAGTTATGCAAACAAACGATGAAGATTCCTGGAGTTCAACAACGGAGACTTCGTGTTTCTTAAGGTATCACCGATGAAGGGCGTGATGCATTTCGGTAAAAAGGGAAAACAGAGCCCAAGATATATTGGGCCATTCGAAATAATCGAACGCATTGGAAAGGTAGCCTATAAGTTGGCATTCCCTTAGATCTGTCGGCAGCACATAAAATCTTTTATGTGTCAATGTTGAGTAAGTACGTACTTGATTTATCACATGTGTTAAAGTATGAACCGATACAAGTCCAAGAAGATTTGACGTATAAAGAATTACTAGTACAGATTTTAGCACGTGAGGAAAAGGAGTAAAGAAATAAGACGATCCCACTAGTCATGGTTTTATGGAGAAATCATAGTGTTGAAGAGGCTACGTGGGAACATGAAGACGAGATAAAAGCTTCATACCCCCACTTATTTTAATTTTCGAGGATGAAAATTTTATAAGGAGGGGTGAATGTGACAACTGAGAAATTTTAATGCTCTCAGAAACCATGTATAACGTATGTACATAATGATTTTTATGAGTATAATTGTAAAAAAGTATGATTTAATACTATTTAGAATGCAATGAAATGTTCTGACCATGCCAAAGAGAGTGCATTCACGAACAAAAAATTTTACCGAACCAAAATCAGACAAATTATGCCTTTTCGGTTTCAAAAACCCTAAAAATATACTGTATGGCACTAAAAGATGAAATACTTACGGTATAGATTTTTAGTCAAACCGAAGTGAATTAAAGAAAACCGATCGCACGGACAGCCTCAGAAACTCGTCTATGCGATTTCGGTGCAAAACCGTTTGGTTTGACTTTTGGTCAAAAAGTTTGATCCAAATAATTATGTGGAGTCAAAGATTGGATGTGAAACATTGAATGGATATAAGGTTACATCAAGATCCAAAGGCTAGGGTTTAAAGTCACTTTGATCCAATGGCTAGGATGCAAAGTCAACACAAAAAAGTCAAAAATCTATCTTACAAAAATTCAAGAATTTTCTAAGGTTTATGGTGGCGCATTTTCATTGGAAAATGAAAGAAAAATCAGCAAAAATTTTTATAATTGCAAACTAGCCCTTAAAAAGTTGCTAAAAAGCCCTTGAATTGTTGCTAAATTGTCCAAGACCCTTTGCAAATTGGTCCCTCCTTTTTGGGCTGATATATACATAGTTTTAGAGGCCAAATTTCAAAAAATTTTCATCCATTTTTTCTCCATTATAGCCGTGAGCTTCCCTTCACCAAAACCAGAAAATTTCTTCAAGTTTTCTTCATCGAAAGTGTGCAAAATCCATCTCTAACTTTAAGGAAGCAAGATAGCAAGGTGAGCTTCTATTTTTACAAGCTTTCTTCTTGTTTTTCCATTGAAAAACCGTGTGAACAAGGGGCTGTTTTGAAGTGAAAATTTCAGTTTTGTTTTGTTGCTTTTGTCTTGGAAAAACAATTCTAGTAAGTGATGAAATAAAGCCGTGAGCTAGAGTTTAAAAATTAGAAGTTATTATGTTGATTTCTCATAAAAATCGGTGGGAATACCAACCTATTTTTGTGTTGTTTTAAGTGTTAAGTTTGGTTGGTTTTTGGAGTTGAAAATCATGTGGTAATGTGATAAAAGAAAAGGAGGAAATGGAATTGAAAAACACCAACTCTTCTGCTTATTTCTCATGAAAAATCAGTGGGATGCAACATGGAAGGTAAACTTGGTGTTGATGATTTTGGATTGTAAAAATGGTGTTAACATGTAATGGAATCAAGTAAAGGAATGAAGTGGGAAAAACAAAAATTTTGTGCAAGATTTTCCAAGGAAAATCCGTGAGATAAGAAAGGGTTTGAATGAAAATTTTTCAATTGGCTAGGGTAATGTTTTGAATTCATAAACTATGTTGGTATATGAGGAAATTATAAACAAAGTTAGGAGCAAGAAATAAAAATTTTGTTGCTTGTTTAATAGTAAAACCCGTGGTTAGGATTTTGGTGAAAATGAGAAATTTTGTGAGGAATAGGTGAATATGTAATGTGAATAAAATCGAGGGTAAGAAAAGTTAATAATGAAACCAAAATGTTGTTAAAAATGATTAGGGTTATAGATGCATTTTTACGTAAAAATTTTGGTTTTTATGTAAAAATTAGGTCTCTGGTTTAGTAATTGGCAGGTACCAAGGGTTTTGAGACATTACCTAAACGCCAGGATCCTAAAAATTAAACAAAAACGCTGCTGAAATTTTTAGGTCGCCCGAAGGGTATTTTAGGAAACGAGGGGTAAATTAGGGTCGGGAATTTAGAAAACCGAGCCCCTCGGGGACCTAGGCTCGAGGAAGGGTAATGGACGATTTCAGAAGTAGTGAAATGTCCATTTTAGGTCCCAAACGGTTAGAAAAACGAGAAACGAGCCCAAAGGTCGGAATAGTACCACCCGATGGTCGGGTGAATAGTAATCCGAGCGTTTCAGCAAGAAATGTCATAAAAGCTCGGTAAGGCCTAAGAGGAGTTATTTTATGATTTTTAGGACTAGAAAACCTAGTTAAAAAGCTAAAATGAAAATTTTATGATCCAGGGTCCCGTTAAGGGCAAAATGGTCATTTTGACCAAAATTTTCTAAATTATAAGAAAAAGACTGTAAAAGCCTCTGAATAATTTAATTAAATTTTTAAAGGCCAAAATAGAGCTGTAAGTCAGAAAAACGAAGAAAAATCCCACTAAGGATGAAATGGTCATTTTGTCAAAAGTTAGGGGTAAAATGATCATTTTGTCAAAAAGTTAGGAAAAGTGATATTAAGGCCTGAAATAGTATCTTAGGCTGTGTAATAAATACAGAAATAAAAATAAACCCCTAAACGAATAATTAGATATCTATAATCAGAAATTTTATTCTTTCATAATATTTTAAGTATTAAATGAATAGTAAAAATAACCGTGATTTATTTCGATTATAGGGATTCAACGAAAAGGTGATAAAAGGACACCAGTTGACCCTGGTAAGGAAACGCTAGCAAAATATCTGTAAGTTCAGACATTTATTTGTCTGCAACATGAATTTACTTAATATGTTTATATGTTATATATGATATGTAAGTAAGTATCAAGGTGCTATATGCACACTAATATGGAAAATAAAACAACCACAAGTAAAGAACATAATGTAAAGAGTTCCAAACCCAGGAGTTAGTAATAATGCCATCAGTTAGGAACCACATGAAAGTTGGTAATGAAACCAATATTGGCGTACCGACCTCCCATACAGGTGGAGGTTTCTCATGTTATGTTATATTATGTCAAGTTCATGTAGACTGTAGAGGATTGGCTAGTAGATCGCTCCCCAGAGTCTCTCTCAGTCATGTGCGCACTACGGTACGACCAATCATGGGGCCCAAAACTAGAACTTAATGCAAGATAAGATCTAAGACTTAAAAAATACCATAATTGAGCATAATATGTACTAACTTTATGTGTAGCATCTTAGGTCAAAGTCAACATGAATAGTATCGATCAAAGTCAACTTTACTATTTATGATCAATAGTCAAAGTTACTATTCATGATAAATAGTACTTTTCATGATTTTAAGTTTTATGTTCCGATATTTATGTTTGAACTTACCAAGCCTGTTACTCATAAGTTTATTCATGTTGTAGGTAAGAAGCCTATACACCCGTAGATAGTAGATAGACGAGGAGCGGGATCTGCATCTGCCATTAGGGCTGGGCGAGGGTGTGACGCCCTGTGCCCTCAATGGCCCGGGCCGTCACTTAAAAACTCTTTCTTTAACTTATACTTATATTTTCTTGCAATTGACACTCAAAGTTACTTAACTAGGTATCATAAATTTAGGGATTTTTTTTTTGCGTATGTATTTACTATACACGTACATATACCGATTACTATTCAAAAATAGTATTTATCGGTTACTATTTAAAAATACTGTTCAATGATTACTATTGTTCAATAGTTATTCTTCAAAAATACTATTCAATGATTACTATTCAAAAATACTGTTCAAGGGTTACTATTTAAAAATACTGTTACTCAACATACTATGTGGAAGAATACTCGCAGTGTATCCATAACCTCGCCTCACATCCGTCTCCGCCGCCGTCATCACCCACTAGTGATCTGGCCATAGGAAGCTTACCTATAGCACGAACACACTCCATGAGCTTTACGTCCAGTAAGTACAATATGTTTACCGCAAAACATGTTTAAAACATAGTACATACTTCAAATCATATAAAAACTAGAAATCATATCACACATTCACACAGAACATGGAAACATATCATGTAGCATCTTAGAATGCATATCATGTGGGCATGTCCTGTCATGCAACTAGGAAACTTACTCTAACTGTATTTAAGGCATAACGTGTACACTACATGAATCATTTATACTCAGCTTATGCTTCAATATTCATTACCTTTCATTATGAATGTTGACTTGGGCTCATTATAAAATTTGAACCTAGATTAGTCTTTCTTTATGAGCCTCGACTTGGACTCGTTATGTGTTATTAGTCTTAACTTGGACTCGTTATGTATGTTGTGAGCCTCGGCTTGGACTCGTTATATGTTGTGAGCCTCGGCTTGGACTCATTACAGATTATGGGCCTCGACTTGGACCCGTCATATCTACACTTTAACTTTATTACCCAATTCTGTATTTGATTATGCCATATGCTCTATTAGGCTTATCCTCAATCTTATGTGATATGGATCTGTGGCATCCCACTTATGTTTTCATAAATCTACGCAATTATGAAACTATATGCTCTTCTAACATGCTATGCAACAACATGTGCATGCTATGCATACTTAACATACTATAAAAATCACTTTAAACTCATTTTATTCATGCCATAGGCGGAGTTGTACTTACCTCACAGAAACTTGTACTCTCACCTTTATCAACTTACAGATTACTACCTATCATCAATAATATATCTCATTAATTCTCTTGCTAAGTCACTAATACTGTTAGTGACTAAAGCAGTTAAATCGCTTGGTACCGATTGTCATCGGTACTAACTCACTCTCTATCTCAAGAGTTTGTTTCTCTATACGTGGTTAATTAATTCATCACCTCATAAACTAATCAATGTCGTTCTTGTTAGGAAATGCTCTAAGCATTAGAGACATTTTGATGTATTTATTTTAAACTGGATAATAAAATTATATATAGAGATTATTCATTACGTTGCTGTGTGTCCTCATTTTATTTACATGTTAAAGTAAATGTAAGCAAATATGGCTCCCTGACTGCTTGTGTTAAAACTGTTAGAATGTTGCATGCAATGGACTTTTGTATGCGAGAAGATAATGTTCTAAAGTAAGCGGTCTAAACTAAGGTCTGTAGTCTATGGGGTTAGACCGAGCATATAACTCATGTTAAGACTATTATGTTGTCTAAACATGGTGAGGACGGTTTGTCTTGACTGTCTAGAGCATAGACTCCCAAGTAGAGACATAGATATGTTGCTTGGTGGTGACATATTAGACTGGGACTAAAGCGTGATTGGTATACGAAGTCCACTTTGAGTGGATCAATCTGCTTTTGACGTTCACTATGCAGTAACCTTAATCCTGAGTGATTGAACAGCTTCATGTATATGACTTGTGTACTTTGATGTTCCAATGGCTAAGCGTCTCAAAGGTAGTAAGCTTATAGACCGGTTCATCGGGTGCATGACTTATATATGATGAAGGGTTTGTTCACAGATATCAGAATCATAGCTCTAATAAGGAGTTAAGGGTATCCTCTTAAAGGATTATACTGGATGTGAAAATAGACAAGGCCTTTCGTCGTCTGCTAGGCGGATGACTTCTTATTCACATATGGTAAATAATCATTTTCTTTATTCGGTAGTATGATGGAACTTTACGATAGCCTGATCAGTAGGATTGAACAGACTTTGACCAAAGGCTGATCATGGATATCATATGAGGGTTCTGCATACATGACAAGGTCATTGGACGATAACTTGTCACAGGCTTACGTAATACGGTATATAATTGGGAGTTTAGTTTCAGGTTTATAGTGGTGTAACTCTGAAATTAGTGACCATATGATTGAGTTGTTTGATAAAGAATGATGATCATATGGATTCGTGGGAGCCTGATTATATATGTCCAATTGGTCCCTCTACTAGCTCTACATAATTCCTTAACATTTGGTAAATTGATTTGTGTATGCTATTGGCTAGTTGATTATGCATGGATGGTGTTAACATAGGATTAAGATGGTGGACATGATTCTCTCCGGTTAAATTCAGATTTTGTTTTGGATAATAGAGTACATAATTATTTGAACTCCAAATAAAGTTGTCATGATTTTATTTGAGATTGAATTGGAGTTATAGAAAATTATCCATGAGAACAAGAATTTGAAATACAACTATTTTGTGGATTTTGAAATTTGAAATTTAAAATTTGAATTTTAAATTTTAAATTTGAATTTGAAACTTAAATTTGAAATTCAAATTTGGAATTTGAATTTGAAATTTAAATTTTAAATTTGAAATTCAAATTTTGAATCACAGTCTAAGTAGGATTCAAATTTCTTGTGGTAAATCCACAAGAGTGAAATTCGAATTTGAGTTGGATATGGAGAGGAAAATCTTATTTGAATCCTACTTGAATTTTGAATCCAAATCCTAACAAACTTGGTCGAAAATTTTGAGTTAGCCTCATGAAATTTTTAGATTTTTTGTGGATAAGGTTAAGGGAAAAATTCAAGTTTCAGTCCCAGTTGAATTTGGATTCTCTCCTCCCTAGATTGTGGCCGAAATTTTGAGGGCATATCTCATATAGATTTTCGGTTATTTTGGATAAAGATGAGATAAAATTCAAGCTTGAAAATCCTTGTGAAATTTTGATTCTCTCCCTATTATTTGTGGCCGAAAATTTGGAGGAAATGTAAAGATAGATTTTCAGATTTTTTGGTTGGATAATGATGAGATAAAATTCTAGTTAAAATCCTGTTTAAATTTTGAACACAAAATCTTGAATGTGGCCGATTCTTTTAGTGGATTTTGGCTTGGTTAATTTCGGATTTTATGTTGTAGATAAGGGAGAAAATCTTCTCCTAATCTAATTCGAATTCAGAGGATCACCTCATACAAGTCTATAAATAGAGGTCCTGCCACTCCAGTTCTCTCATACCATAAACTCTTAGGTGAGCAGGCTTATTGTTGCATAACTCACCGTGACAATAAGTTCTTTAGATATCTGGGTGGTCGGAAGAAGACTAGCAGTGCTAGCATACCGATCGAGGTTCAGAGTGCCCACACACTCAGCCATTCGGGAATTGGAGAATAGTAGAGAAGGCTAGTTGGTTGAAGCCCTCTGATCATTCTCCTCCTACAGATTGGCGTCCTTGAGGTATGAGTTTAAATTGTTGTTGGTTTATTGTATATGGCATCATGAGATATTTAACGATCTTAAAAACTTTTTATTATTCTGCTGCGC
The DNA here is from genome assembly GCA_035233585.1 of Antiaris toxicaria. NCBI lineage: Eukaryota > Viridiplantae > Streptophyta > Magnoliopsida > Rosales > Moraceae > Antiaris > Antiaris toxicaria. The sequence continues at coordinate 30,325,039 of CP141154.1, forward strand.
CACTCTGATACATTTTTATCGAATTATATCCTACAATTGGTATCAGAGCCATCTCATGACTATGCCATGTGCGTAAATTAGACAATTAATTAGTCTTTTTATTTATATATGGATTTGATATTTAGAGAGTGGCATTGTAGGATTCCTTTATGTTGTTATCATGGATTATGTATGTAGTATGTGGTTATTTTAATTTTTTGAATTATTATAAGCATGCTTGTTTTTGCCGGTTATGGTTCCTTAGAATTTAAAAAAATGGTATCTAGGAATTTTTGTGTAACCATGGGAGCAGTTTATTAACACTGTAATTTTCTCATGGATTTTAATTTTTGCCTCTAAGAATTATTATTATGATTAGAATTTTGTACATCGGAAACTATTTAGAATTTTTATGTAATTATTCTTGGAGGAGATTGAAGTTTGAAGACCGTAATTTATTTTTCCCAAAAGTTAAATTTAATTTAAAGGTTAAAATTTTGATTGTGTGGAGAATTTCAATTTAATTAGGATTCAAATTAATTTTTGGAGATCCTAAATGGGTAAATTGAAATATGGCACGGAAATCAAGGACCAACCCCTCGGGATAGGCCATCGGCCTTGGTGGGACTGCAGCCCCTGCCCTCAGGCAGGATGGGGTTGTGGTAGCCCTTGTACAGGCCATGACCACCCACGGCCGTAGGCTTGGCCTACAGCCAAGGGTGGCCGTGGCCCCCCCAAGGTTGGCTGTAGCCTGGGCGTGCAGCCTGCCGGCTGCTGCGCCCAGCCTAGGCATGCAGCCTGGGGTTGTAAGCTTGGCCTGCAGCCCGGCAGGGCTGCACATGGGGCGGCCATGGGCTGCCAGCCCCTCGGGGTTGGGGGCTACCCATGGCTGCTGCCGAGCTCCGGGGCCAGTGGGGCGACGATTCAAAAATCGAAAAAATTTGATCTTTAAATTTGAGTTTTAATATTTAAATCATGTTTAAAAATATGTAATTCAAAATTTCAAAATTTTGAAATTACATATCATTGCACATGATATTTAAAATTGTATAAAATTTGAATTTGAAATTTAAATTTTTGAGATTTAAATTTTAAATAATTCATGGGATGAGAAATAAATGGAGAGGCTACATAAAGATGGATACAAGAAGATGGAACAAAATTCAAGACCCAGAGAATGCTTTGGATGGAATTTTGTAATATCTATTTTCTTTGTTCTATGATGAAACCATGGCTTAGTTATTTTTCAATCAATTATTTTTTCTATGATATGTCATGGATGTATAAATATGTATTGATGGATGTTTTATATGCATATTTGATAACATGTCATATAGGATAGGTAAGTGCCGCTCATACTATATTGATCATACATATTTGTCAAAACTTGCATGTTTTTTAAAATATTGAGTGGGAGAGGGTTTCAAACAAAACCCACGGCCTCCATTGTTGATCCATATGTGAAAGCATGGTAACGCCTCGCGTCAGTTCTGCCCTGACCACGCCCCTCGGTAGGTGTTTACCGTCGTTGATATACTAGGTTGGATCTCCTATGTGGAAAACGTGTTCGGGTACGATCCTATTCATGACCACCCCTCGGTGGCTTTGTAGGACGTGGATCGGGCTACGTAAACAATGGTTATACACTCAAGACTCGTTTAGTTATTAACCTTCCCTAGAAGCTCTGTTAACTAAACTGGTGGCCAAATAAGCGGTTATTAATATATGTGTTAACCTTGGAGGATTTAAGGCAACATATATTAATTGGACGGGGTCCATGTTCTGGCTATTTGTTTCCATGACCACCCCTCGGTGGCTTGGGGTAATAGGTGCTGAGAATTACCGTTGCAATGCTACATGTTTTTTCAAGTTTCATGTAGGAACATACTTGTATGTTTTATTTGCTAAATTATCTGTATATTTGCTTGGGCTTTGTAATGAAGTCTAGTATAATTTTATTTCAGTTCAAAATGTCACTGACACCCCTCATTTCAATACTTACTGAGAATAAACTGAATGGTGACAATTATAAAGATTGGAAAAGAAACCTATTAATAGTTCTCAGCTGCGAGAGACACAAGTTCGTACTGGACGAGCCATGCCCACCTGGGCCCAAACCTGACACACCGCTTAAGGAAATCCCGATTACCTATACTCGTTGGAGAAAATCCAACGAGATAGCTCGGTGTTACATACTTGCTAGCATGACTAGTGCTTTACAAAAGCAGCATGAGACTTATCAAGTTGCTAGGGAGATCATGGACAATTTGAAGGACATGTTCGGAGGCCAAGAAAAATTGGCTCGACAGTCTGCTATAACCAGCATTATGAACTCTAAGCAAAAGGCAGGTACTCTGATGAAGGACCATATGATCACTCTAAAGGCATTCTTTGCTGATGCTACTGAGAACGGTGCTGAGTTGGACTATAACACCCAGATCGAGATGGTGTTCAAAACTCTGTCTAAAGATTTTGTGGGATTTAAGGGCACATATAATCTACAACAAGGGAGTTAGGACTTACAGAGCTCATGAAGCAACTCCAAGCTTATGAACAGATGATCAGGGATGGGGATGCGGTCCAACCCAAAGGAGGGCCTATTTGACGGAATCTTCCAAACCCTCACGGAAGAGGAAGAGGCCAAATCAGAAGCAAGCAGCTTCCAGTTCTTCTAATCCTCCTGTCTCTGATGGGAAGAAGAAGAAGAAGATCAAGAAGCCCAGGGACCCTAAAAAGTCCAAGTACTTCTACTGTGGGAAGGTAGGTCACATCAAGAAGGCTTGCCGGGAATTCCTAGCCGCCAAGGGCAAGGAAGGTAAGGAACTTCACTACTTAGACGCGTATTTGGTGGAAGAATCGAAAGACACTTGAGTCATTGATTCGGGCGCCACTAATCATGTTTGTGTTTCTATGCAGAGGTTCATGAAAACGAGAAGTCTACATGATAGGAGCCTCTTGTTGCGGACTGGAGACGGTAGCTTGGTGGTGGCTGAGGTAGTGGGAGATGTTTACCTTTGCTTTGATGAATTTAGGTTTATTTTATTGAAAGACTATTTTTTATGTTCCTAATTTTAGAAGGAACCTTATATCAGAAGCTTTTTTAATAAAGGATTCTTATTCAGTTTCTTTTAGTAAAAGAGTTGATATTCCTATAAATAAGTCTTTTATCTGTTCTGGATGGATGGATGGAAACCTATATTTGATCAAACCAAAGATGTACTCACTGCTTGACACTGAATTAATAGATAACTCTAAAAGGTTGAAAGTTTCTCACTCTAATAAGGAATATCTTTGGCATTTAAGACTTGGTCATATTAATCAGGATAGGATTCAAAAGTTGATGAAAGACGGTCCTCTGGAATCTCTGGAGGAGGTACGTCTTCATCAATGTGAGTCTTGTCTTAAGGGTAATATGACTAGGAGGTCTTTTGGAGCTAAGGCTACTAGGGTGCAGGAGCTCTTAGAAATTTTACACACTGAGGTATGTGGCCCCATGAACGTCATAGCACGAGGAGGGTTTGAGTATTATGGCTCCTTTATAGATGATTACTCGAGGTATGGATATGTGTATCTGATGCACCGCAAGAGCGAAACCTTTGACACATTCAAAGAGTATCGTGCAGAAGTGGAAAAGCAATTGGATAAATCCATAAAGACACTTCGATCTGATCGAGGTGGTGAATTCCTCTCCGATGAATTTATAGGACGTCTTGTAGAGAATGGGATATTATCCCAATTGACTTCACCTAGTACTCCACAATAGAATGGTGTAGCCGAAAGGAGAAATAGGACCTTGTTAGATATGGTACGGTCCATGATGAGTTATTCAATGCTGCCATTATCATTTTGGGGATATGCTTTACAAACGGTGTGCTATATTCTAAACTAGGTTCCAAGAAAATCAATTCCCAGAACTCCGTATGAATTGTGGCGTGGCAGGAAGCCCTCCCTTAGACATATGAGAATATGGGGCTGCCCGGCACATGTATTGGATGGAGACGCGAAGAAGTTGGAACCAAGATCAGAATTGTGCATGTTTGTAGGGTATCCAAAGGGAACTAAAGGAGGTCTGTTCTATAACCCGAATAAACAAAAAGTCATTGTTTCAACCCATGCGACATTCTTGGAAGAAAGTCACATGAATGACTTTAAGCCTCGAAGCAAAGTGGTGCTAGAAGAGCTATCGGGTGAAAGAACTACTCCACAGGTTTCGATCTTGGATGCAAGTCTGAGTTCCGGTGAAAGACCTGCAGACGATCAACAATTTAGGATGCCTCGTCGTAGTGGGAGGGTTTCGAAGAAACCTAATTTCTTCATGTATGATGCTGAATTGTACCAGGCCAAGGCTCATGAGCATAAGGAAGATTCGGTCACCTATAATAAAGCTATAAATGATGTTGATTCTAAATCTTGGAAATAGGCTATGAACAATGAGATGGATTCTATGAAATCCAACTCTGTTTGGGAACTTGTAGATTTTTCGGATAGGATAAAACCCATTGGATGCAAATAAGTCTATAAAAAAAAGAAGGATGCGGAAGGGAGAGTGGAAACTTTCAAAGCTAGACTGGTTGCAAAGGGGTACACGCAAAAGGCTGGAATCGATTACGATGAAACCTTTTCACCTGTTACTATGCTGAAGTCTATCTGTATTCTTCTGTCCGTTGCTACGGCTCTCGATTACGAGATCTGGCAAATGGATGTCAAGACGGCATTCTTGAATGGCCATCTTGAGGAGTGTATCTACATGATACAGCCCGAAGGCTTCGTAGCGAAAGGCCAAGAAAGGAAAGTCTGTAACTTGCTTAGATCCATTTATGGATTAAAGCAAGCATCCCACTCATGGAACCAGAGATTTGATCAAGCGATCAAGACATTTGGTTTTTTGCAGAACGTTGATGAACCCTGTGTTTATAAACGTATTAAGGATGGAAAAGTGGTCTTTTTGATACTTTATGTTGATGATATACTACTCATTGGGAATGATGTAGGAAACTTATCATCCGTCAAACTTTGGTTACACCAACAGTTTGACATGAAGGACTTGGGAGAAGCTAATTATGTTCTAGGCATTCGTCTCTTCAGAGATCGAAAGAACAAAATGATAGCGTTATCCCAAGCTTCATACATAGATAAAATAATTGACAAATATGCAATGCAAGAGGCAAAGAAAGGCTCACAACCTTCTATTACCGGTCTAACTCTTTCATTGGATGACTGTCCCAAGACATCGGAAGAAAGAGAGCGTATGAGTAAGGTCTCTTATGCATCCGCTGTGGGTAGCCTTATGTATACTATGCTTTGCACTCACCCGAACATATGTTTTGCAGTAGGTATGGTGAGTTGATATCAAGCGAATCCCGGAACCAAGCACTGGCAAACGGTAAAGCATATTCTCAAGTATCTTAAGAGAACGAGGGATTATATGCCGGTGTATTCTGGAAGGGACCTAACACCCGTAGGATACACGGACTCAGACTTCTAAACGTGCAAGAATTCGAGGAAATCGACATCTGGATCAGTGTTCTTGCTCGAAGGAGGCGCCGTTGTGTGGAGGAGCATGAAGCAGGGTTACACAGTTGACTACACTATGGAGGCTGAGTATGTGGCTGCGGCTGAGGCATCTAAAGAAGCAGTTTGGCTCCGCAAGTTCTTTAGAGACCTTGACGTCATTCCGAGAGTCGACAAGCCTATCACACTTTAGCGTGATAACACTGGAGCTATTGCCAACACAAGGGAATCTCGGCACCACAAGAGGACCAAGCACATAGATCGGAGATATCATATTACTAGAGGGCACGTGGAGACAGGACAAGTAGATGTATGTAAGATCGCGTCCGAGGACAACATTACCGATCCCTTTACTAAGACTTTGGTGGCTAGAAGCTTTAAGAGGATACAAAGGTGATGGGGATGCGTAACATAGCACATTTACTGGCTTAGGGCAAGTGGGAGATTGTTAGGAAATGCCCTAAGCATTAGAGACATTTTAATGTATTTATTTTGAACTGGATAATAAAATTATATATAAAGGTTATTCATTACATTGCTGTGTGTCCTCATTCTATTTACATGTTAAAGTAAATGTAAGCAAATATGGCTCCCTAACTGCTTGTGTTAAAACTGTTAGAACGTTGCATGCAATGGACTTTTGTATGTGAGAAGATAATGTTATAAAGTAAGCGGTCTAAACTAAGGTTTGTAGTCTATGGGGCTAGACCGAGCATATAACTCATGTTAAGACTATTATGTTGTCAAAAGCCATGGTGGAGACGGTTTGTCTTGACTGTCTGGAGCATAAACTCCCAAGTAGAGACATAGATATGTTGCTTGGTGGTCACATATTAGACTGGGACTAAAGTGTGATTGATCTACGAAGTCCGCTTTGAGTGGATCAATCTGCTTTTGATGTTCATTATGCAGTAACCTTAATCCTGAGTGAATGAACAGCTTCATGTATAAGACTTGTGTACTTTGATGTTCCAATGGCTAAGCGTCTCAGATGTAGTAAGCTTGTAGACCGGTTCGTTGGGTGCATGACTTGTATACGATGAAGGGTTTGTTCACAGATATCAGAATCATAGCTCTAATAAGGAGTTAAGGGTATCCTCTTAAAGGCATTATACTGGATGTAAAAATGGACAAGGACTTGGGTCGTCTGCTGGGCGGATGACTTCTTATTCACATATGGTGAATAATCATTTTCTTTATTCGGTAGTATGATGGAATTTTAAGATAGCCTGATCAGTAGGATTGAACAGACTTTAACCTGAGGCTGATCATGGATATCATATGAGGGTTCTGCATACATGACAAGGTCATTGGATGATAGCTTATCACAGGCTTACGTAATACGGCATATAATTCGGAGTTCAGTTTCAGGTTTATAGTGGTGTGACTCTGAAATTAGTGATCATATGATTGAGTTGTTCGGTAAAGAATGATGATCATATGGATTTACGGGAGCCCGATTATACATGTCCAATCAGTCCCTCTACAAGCTCCACATAATTCCTTAACGTTTGGCAAATTGATTTGTGTATGTTATTGGCTAGTTTATTATGCATGGATGGTGTTGACATAGGATTAGGATGGTCGACAAGATTCTCTCCGGTTGGATTCAGATTTTGTTTTGGATAATAGAATACACAATTATTCGAACTCCAAATAAAGTTGCTATGATTTTATTTGAGATTGGATTGGAGTTGTAGAAAATTATCCTTGAGAACAAGAATTTGAAATACAACTGTTTTGTGGATTTTGAAATTCGAATTTTGAAATTTGAATTTGAAATTTGAAATTTGAATTTGAAATTTGAATTTGAAATTTGAAATTTGAATTTGAAATTTGAATTTGAAATTCGAATTTGAAACTTTAATTTGAAATTCGAATTTGAAATTCGAATTTGAAATTTGAAATTTGAAATTTGAAATTTGAATTTGAAATTTAAATTTGAATTTGAAATTTAAATTTGAAATTTGAAATTCAAATTTTGAATCACAGTACAAGTAGGATTCGAATTTCTTGTGGTAAATCCACAAGGAATGAAATTCGAATTTGAGTTGGATATGGAGAGGAAAATCTAGTTTGAATCCAACTTGAATTTTGAATCCAAATCTTAACAAACTTGGTCGAAAATTTTGTGGATTATCCTCATGGAATTTTCAGATTTTTTGTGGATAAGGTTCAGGGAAAATTTCAAGTTTCAGTCCTAGTTGAATTTGGATTCTCTCTTCCCTAGATTGTGGCTGAAATTTTGAGGGCATATCTCATGTAAATTTTCGGTTATTTTGGATAAGGATGAGATAAAATTCTAGCTTGAAAATCCTAGTGGAATTTTGATTCTTTACCTATTATTTATGGCCGAAAATTTGGTGGAAATCTAAAGATAGGTTTTCGGATTTTTTGGTTGGATAATGATGAGATAAAATTCTGGTTAAAATCCGGTTTGAATTTCGAACACAAAATCTTGAATGTGGCCGATTCTTTTAGTGGATTTTGGCTTGGTTAATTTCGAATTTTATGTTGTGGATAAGGGAGAAAATCTTCTCCTAATCCAATTCGAATTCAGAGGATCTCCTCATGCAAGTCTATAAATAGAGGTCCTGCCACTCCAGTTCTCTCAGACCACAGACTCTCAGGTGAGCAGGCTTATTGTTACACAACTCACCATGACAATAAGTTCTTTAGAGATCTGGGTGGTCGAAAGAAGACTAGCAGTGCTAGCATACCGATCGAGGTTCAGAGTGTCCACACACTCAGCCATTCGGGAATGTTAGGAAATACCCCAAGCATTAGAAACATTTTGATGTATTTATTTTGAACTGGATAATAAAACTATATATAAAGGTAATTTATTACATTGTTATCTGTCCTCATTTTATTTACATGTTAAAGTAAATGTAAGCAAATATGGCTCCTTGACTGCTTGTGTTAAACTGTTAGAACGTTGCATGCAATGGACTTTTGTATGCGAGAAGACAATATTCTAAAGTTAGCGGTCTAAACTATGGTCTGTAGTCTATGGGGTTAGACCTAGTATCTAACTCATGTTAAGACTATTATGTTGTCTAAAGCCTTGGAGGGGATGGTTTGTCTTGACTGTCTAGAGCTAGACTCCTAAGTAGAGACATAGATATGTTACTTGGTGGTGACATATTAGACCGAGACTAAAGCATGGTTGATCTACAAAGTCCACTTTGAGTGGATCGATCTGCTTTTGACGTTCATTATGCAGTAACCTTAATCCTGAGTAAAAGGACAGCTTCATGTATATGACTTGTGTACTTTGATGTTCCAATGGCTAAAAAGTCTCAGAGGTAGTAAGCTTATAGACCGGTTCGTTGGGTGTATGACTTGTATATGATGAAGAGTTCGTTTACAGATATCAGAATCATAGCTCTAATGAGGAGTTAAGGGTATCCTCTTAAAGGCATTATACTGAATGTGAAAATGGACAAGGCCTTGGGTCGTCTGCTGAGCGGATGACTTCTTATTCACATATGGTGAATAATCATTTTCTTTATTCGGTAGTATAATGGAACTTTAAGATAGCCTGATCAGTAGGATTAAATGGACTTTGGCCTAAGGCTGATCATGGATATCATATGAGGGTTCTGCATACATGACAAGGTCATTGGACGATAGCTTGTCACAAGCTTACGTAATACGGTATATAATTGGGAGTTCAGTTTCAGGTTTATAGTGGTGTGACTCTGAAATTAGTGATCATATGATTGAGTTGTTCGGTAAAGAATGATGATCATATGGATTTGCGGGAGCTCGATTATATATGTCCAATTAGTCCCTCTACTAGCTCCACATAATTCCTTAACGTTTGGCAAAATTGATCTGTGTATGCTATTGGCTAGTTTATTATGCATGGATGGTGTTAACATAGGATTAGGATGGTAGACAAGATTCTCTGCGGTTAGATATAGATTTTGTTTTGGATAATAGAGTACACAATTATTCGAACTCCTAATAAAGTTGCCATTATTTTATTTGAGATTGGATTGGAGTTGTAGAAAATTATCCATGAGAACAAGAATTTGAATTACAACTGTTTTATGGATTTTGAAATTTGAAATTTGAATTTGAAATTTGAATTTGAAATTTGAATTTGAAATTTAAATTTGAAATTTGAAATTTGAAATTTGAATTTGAAATTCGAATTTGAAATTTGAAATTCAAATTTTGAATCACAGTCCAAGTGGGATTTGAATTTGTTGTGGTAAATCCACAAGGAATGAAATTCGAATTGGAGTTGGATATGGAGAGGAAAATCTTGTTAGAATCCTACTTGAATTTTGAATCCAAATCCTAACTAAAGATGGACGAAAATTTTGAGGATTATCCTCAATGGATTTTCAGATTTTTTGTGGATAAGGTTCAAGGAAAAATTCAAGTTTCAATCCCAGTTGAATTTGGATTCTCTCCTCCCAGATAATGGCCGAATTTTTGGAGTGAATCACCCAGGAGATTTTTGGTTATTTTGGATAAGTATGAGATAGGATTCAAGCCTGAAAATCCTAGTGGAATTTTGATTCTCCCTTATCCTAAAGTGGTCGAATTTATTGTTGGGATTTTCCCCTTGGAAAATTTGGATTTTGTGCTTATGGATAAGGGAGAATATCTTCTCCTAATCCAATTCAAATTCAGAGAATCACCTCATGCAGGTCTATAAATAGACGTCCTGCCACTCCAGTTCTCTCAGACCATAGACTCTAGGTGAGCAGGTTTATTGTTGCACAGCCCACTGTGACAATAATTTTTTAGAGATCTGGATGGTTAGAAGAAGACTAGCAGTGCTAGCATACCGATCGAGGTTCAGAGTGCCCATACACTCAGCCATTCGGGAATTGGAGAATAGTAGAGAAGGCTAGTTGGCAGAAGCCCTCCGGTCATTCCCCTCCTGCACATTGGCGTCCTTGAGGTATGAGTTTTAATTGTTGCTGGTTTATTGTATATGGCATCATGAGATATTTAACGATCTGAAAATTTTTTATTGTTCCGCTACACCACTCTGATACGTTTTTATCGATTTATTTTCCTACAATTGGTATCAGAGCCATCTCATGACTATGCCATGTGCATAAATTAGACAATTACTTAGTCTTTTTATTTATGTATGGATTTGATATTTAGAGAGTAGCATTCTAGGATTCCTTTATGTTGTTATCATGGATTATGTATGTAGTATGTGGTTATTTTAATTTTTGAATTATTATAAGCATGCTTGTTTATGCCGGTTATGGTTCCTTAGAATTTAGAAAAAATTATATCTAGGAATTTTTATGTAACCATGGGAGCAGTTTATTAGCACTATAATTTTCCCATGGATTTTAATTTTTGTCTCTTAGAATTATTATGGTTAAAATTTTATACACTGGAAATGGTTTTAGAAATTTTTATGTAATTATTCTTGGAGGAGATTGAAGATTGAAGACCGTAATTTATTTTTCCCAAAAGTGAAATTTAATTTAAAGGTTGAAATTTTGATTGTGTGGAAAGTTTCAATTTAATTGGGATTCAAATTAATTTTTGGAGATCCTAATAGGTAAATTGGAATATGACATGAAAATCAAGACACGACCCCTCGGGATAGGCCGTCGGGCCTTCGTGGGGCTGCAGCCTCTGCCCTCGGGTAGGATGGGCTGCGGCAGCCCCTGTGCAGGCCATAATCACCCAAGGCCGCAGGCTTGGCCTGCAGTCGAGGGTGGCCATGGCCTCCCCAAGGCTGGCCACAGCCTGGGCGTGCAGCCTGTGGCTGCAGGCGCTGCCTGCAGCCTGCCGGCTGCTGCTCCCAGCCTGGGCATGTAGCCTAGCACTGCAGGCTTGGCCTGCAGCCCGGCAAGGCTGCACATGGGGTGACCGTGGGCTACCAGCCCCCCCGGGCCTGGGGGCTGCCCACGGCAGCTGCCGCCTCCAGGGGCCGGTGGGGCGACGATTCTAAAATCAAAAAATTTTAATTTTTAAATTTGAGATTTAATTTTGAATCATGTTTAAAACATATGTAATTGAAAATTTAAAATTTTTGAAATTACATATTATTACACATGATGTTTAAAATTGTTTAAAATTTGAATTTGAAATTTAAATTTGAAATTTGAATTTGGAGTTTGAATTTGAAATTTAAATTTTTAGAAATTTAAATTTTAAATGATTCTTGGGATGAGAAATAAATGGAAAGGCTACATAAAGATGGATACAAGAAGACGGAACAAAAATTCAAGACCCAAAGAATGCTTTGGATGAAATTTTGTAATCTTTATCTTCTTTGTTCTAGGATGGAACCATGGCTTGGTTATTCTGTCAATTATTTTTTCTGTGATATGTCATGGATGTATAAATATGTATTGATGGATGTTTTATATGCATATTTGATAACATGTCATATAGGATAGCTGAGTGCCACTCATACTATATTGATCATACATAATTTGTCAAAACTTGCATGTTTTTCAAAATATTGAGTGGGAGAGGGTTTCAAACAAAACCCACAGCCTCCATTGTTGATCCATATGTGAAAGCATGGTAACGTCTCGCGTCAGTTCTGCCCTGACCACACCCCTCGGTAGGTGTTTACCATCGTCGGTATACTAGATTGGATCTCCTATGTGAAAAACGTGTTCAGGTACGATCCTATTCATGACCACCCCTCGGTGGCTTGGTAGGACGTGGATTAGGCTACGTAAACAATGGTTATACAATCAAGACTCGTTTAGTTATTAACCTTCCCTAGAAACTCTGTTAACTAAACTGGTGGCCAAATAAGCGGTTATTAATATATGTCTTAACTTTGGAGGATTTAAGGCAACATATATTAATTGGATGGGGTCCATGTTCTGGCTATTTGTTTCCATGACCACCCCTCGGTGGCTTGGGGCAATAGGTGCCGAGAATTACTGTTGCAATGCTACATGTTTTTCAAGTTTTATGTAAGAACATACTTGTATGTTTTATTTGCTAAATTATCTATATATTTGCTTGGGTTTTGTAATGATGTGTAGTATAATTTTATTTTGGTTCAAAATGTCACCGACATCCCTCATTTCAATACTTACTGAGAATAAACTGAATGGCGATAATTATAAGGATTGGAAAAGAAATATGTTAATAGTTCTCAGCTGTGAGAGACACAAGTTCGTACTGGACGAACCATGCCCACCAGGGCCAAAACCTGACACACCGCTTGAGGAGGTCCCGGTTGCCTATACTCATTGGAGAGAATCCAATTATATAGCTCAATGCTACATGCTTGCTAGCATGACGAGTGCTTTACAAAAGTAGCATGAGACTTATCAGGTTACTGGGAGATCATGGAAAATCTGGAGGACATGTTCGGAGGCCAAGAAAAGTTGTCTCAACAGTCCGCTATAACCAGCATTATGAACTCTAAGCAAAAGGCAGGTACTCCGGTGAAGGACCATGTGATCACTCTAATGGGATTATTCGCTGAGGCTGCCGAAAACGGTGCTGAGTTAGACTACAACACCTAGATCGAGATGGTGTTCAAAACTCTGTCTAAAGATTTTGTGGGGTTTAAGGCCACATACAATCTAGTGACAAGGGATTAGGCCTAACCGAGCTCATGAAGCAACTCCAAGCTTATGAGCAGATGATCAGGGATGGGGATGCGGTCCAACCCAAAGGAGAGGCCAATTTGACGGAATCTTCCAAACCCTCACGGAAGAGGAAGAGGCCAAATCAGAAGCGAGCAGCTTCCAGTTCATCTAATCCTCCTGTCTCCGATGGGAAGAAGAAGAACAACAACAAGAAGCCCAGGGACCTTAAAAAGTCCAAGTGCTTCCGCTATAGGAAGGTAGGTCATTTTAAGAAGGCTTGCCGGGAATTCCTAGCCGCTAAGGGCAAGGAAAGTAAGGAACTTCATTACTTAGAAGTGTGTTTGGTGGAAGAATCGAAAGACACTTAGGTCATTGATTCGGGCGCCACTAATCATGTTTGTGTTTCTATGCAGGGGTTCGTGGAAACGAGAAGTCTACATGATAGGAGCCTCTCGTTGCGAACTGGAGATGGTAGCTTGGTGGTGACTGAGGCAGTGGGAGATATTTACCTTTACTTTGATCAATTTAGGTTTATTTTATTGAAAGACTGTTTTTATGTTCCTAATTTTAGGAGGAACCTTATATCGGTAGCTTGTTTAATAAAGGATTCTTATTCAGTTTCTTTAAGTAAAAGAGTTGATATTCGTAGAAAAAAGTCTTTTATCTGTTCTGGGTGGATGGATGGAAACCTTTATTTGATCAAACCAAAGATGTACTCACTGCTTGACATTGAATTAATAGATAATTCAAAAAGGTTGAAAGTTTCTCACTCTAACACAGCGTATCTTTGGCATTTAAGACTTGGTCATATCAATCAGGATAGGATTCAAAGATTGGTGAAAGACGGTCCTCTGGAATCTATGGAGGAGGTACGTCTTCCCCAATGTGAGTCTTGTCTAGAGGGTAAGATGACTAAGAGATCTTTTGGAGCTAAGGATGCAAGGGCTCAAGAGCTCTTAGAAATTGTGCACACTAACGTATGTGGTCCCATGAATGTCATAGCACGAGGAGGGTTCGAGTATTATGTCTCTTTTATAGATGATTACTCGAGGTCTGGATATGTGTATTTGATGCACCACAAGAGCGAAACCTTTGACAAGTTCAAAGAGTCTCGTGTGGAAGTGGAAAAGCAATTGGATAAATCCATAAAAACACTTCAATCTGATCGAGGTGGCGAATACCTCTCCGATGAATTTCTAGGACATCTTGTAGAGAACGGGATATTATCCTAATTGACTGCACCTGGTACTCCACAACAGAATGGTGTAGCTGAAAGGAGAAACAAGACCTTGTTGGATATGGTACGATCCATGATGAGTTATTCAACGCTGCCATTATCATTTTGGGGATATGCTTTACAAACGGCATGCTATATTCTAAACCAGGTTCCAAGCAAATCAATTCCCAGAACTCCGTATGAATTGTGGCGTGGCAGGAAGCCCTCCTTTGGACATATGATAATATGGGGTTGCCCGGCGCATGTACTGGATGGGGATGCAAAAAAGTTGGAACCAAGATCAGAATTGTGCATGTTTGTAGGGTATCCAAAGGGAACTAAAGGAGGTCTGTTCTTTAACCCGAAGGAACAAAAAGTCATTGTCTCAACCCATGCGACATTCTTAGAGGAACGTCACATGAATGACTTTAAGCCTCGAAGCAAAGTGGTGCTAGAGGAGTTATCCGGTGAAAGAACTACGCCACAGATTTCGGTCTTGGACGCAAGTCCGAGTTTCAGTGAAAGACCTGTAGATGATCAACAATGTGACGTCCCCTGATTCCAACTACCCGTAACTGTCATGGATCGACTCTATGGCCGACCAAGACCGTTCGTGTGCCGAAACCGAGTCATCAGTTTTAAACTCTTTTACTCATATTTCTTAAACACCAGAGCCTAAAATTTCACCCCAAATTTTTTTTCTTTAATTCATACTTTTTCTTATGATTATCAAGTAAGAAAGCGATGTAAAATATAATACTAGCTTTTTCATGTCTGAAATAAGTACAACATATTTGGTAATAGATATAATATCTATATGTACTGTATATTTTGTCTTCAAACATATTTTCTTTACTCAAAAAGCTCAGCGGAAAACTTTGGCAGGACCAAGTCCACGATGAGTTCCCTATCCCCTTGACACGCTCACATCCTGCCACCATCCAAGAATCTACTGGATAGGTTTCTTACCTGCAACATGAACAAACTGATTAGCTAATAGGCTTAGTAAGTTCAAACATCCATAGTAAGAATCATATTAATTCAAAAACAATAAAAACTCAATCTCCTATGAATAATACTATTCATTATGAATAGTAAAGTTGACCTTTGATCGATGAATACTACCAGTTACCCTAACTGTGTACTATTCATATATCCTAACCGAACTTACATTACTCTAACGTAAATTTCGGTTATGCTCAATTATGATTTTTTACCATTTTGTTGAGTGCTTATTTTCTATTAGATTTCTAGTGTAGAGCTCTATTTATGGCAGTATCGATGATTATTAGCGCGCTGACTGGGAGGGTCTAAGGAGCGACCTTAGAACATTGTCCTCCACAGCCCTGATAACCCCGTAGGATTTAAACAAACCTCCACCAGTATGTTGGAGGGATGGTACGCCTTAATGGTTTCATTACCATTTTTCAATTTATAGTTTTGACTGAGTGATCGTATATGTCACCTCAAGGTCACTATCCTCCATTGCCCGTAGGTCTTACTTATTTTCGTTATTTGGGAAATGTTATACTAACTAATCCCCAAATGCTCATAGGATTTTATCTCTAGTGAGCAGCTAGTATAGAATAGATTAACACGGTATTTCATGTTGCAGACACGAAAATGCTTGAACTTACCAATACTGCACTAGTGTCTACTTTCGGAACTCCTCCGCAGTTCTATCTTTATTTTGGGTTCCTACAGACATAATAGTGTCTGTTAATACCCTATTTTATTAACATTTTAAATACATATTTATTTTACTTAACGATTCTACACATTTAAATTTTGTTTGTGGTACACGGTTGCAACACGCCTGTGTTCCAGCCCGTGTACCTCTCGGGTCTATAAGATTTTTCCTATACACGGCCGTATATCCCTTTACATGCCCGTGTTCCTTAAAATTTTTAGACTTTTAACTCTAAAATCTTTATTTTAAGGTTTAGAATTTTATCTAAGTTATTCTACGTCGTTTAGGATTCTTTCCGTGCATTTTCAGAAATTTTTGGTCAAAATGACCATTTTACCCCTAACGGGTCTCGGGATCGTAATTTGTTTCATTCTATTATTTTTTTCCAAATTTTCTAAGCCTAATTATTTTAAAATAATATTTCCTAAGCTTTTGTATCATTTTACAGCTTAAATTGCTGCAAAATCTCAACTTCATTTTTCCCGGCTCTGATTACTATTCATCCGTCACCTAGGATCGTTTTTTCATTTTTCGAGCGTTTCCGAGCCTCAAATGGCCCTTTCACTGTTTATTAAACGTTATTTATCTTGTCTCCAACCCTCGGTCCTCGAGAGGCTTGAGTTTCCTATCCCGACCTAAAATTTTCCCTCGTTTCCCAAAATACCCCTAACATGAATTTTTTTCCTGCTTTAGGCATTTTAGTGATTTAGGGTCGGTTTACTATTCCTTTTGAGTTGGTTTTCCATTTCTAATCATAATTCACCGAGGGGTCTCGGTTTCCTTTCTGAGTTCAATATTTTTACCCCTCGTGTGACAACCGGGAAATTCAAGCAATTCTCGGATGAAAATGTACAATTGTATGTATATAACAATTTGTACTATTTAAAGAGTGAAATAAATGTATTTATATTGTTTAGAATATGTGAAAATGTTCTAACAATACTGACGAGTAAGAATTCAGTGTTGGAAAAATTCACTGAGTTGAAACGGGTGAAACGGTGCCAAAACCGGCATTGAAAACCGTAACCGAGGCAGTAAAAGACGGTAAACTTCCGGGATTTATTTTGATTAAACGGAAGCAGATTAAATTGATCCGACTGCACAGGAGACCTCAGGAACACGCCGGGACGATTTCAGGAAAATTTCTGCTCGAACCGGTATCGGTCAAAAAAGTAGTCGAATTAATATGAATAATAAAAGTCAAAGTCAACTTTTACTTTAGCAATTATGACATCATTAATCCATTTATTAAATGGAAAGAAAATGGTGGTTGGTAGCATTAATGGCCATGATTCATTTGCTTTTTGATCTAAAGGCCAAGATTTGGCCAAAATTCACCCTTTTTAATTTTTGAAAAATGTGGAAAGAAATGGTGATGAAAGGTGGTTAATTCTCATTGGTTTAGAGCCAAATTAATTGGCTTTCTTTCATGCATAAGTCGGCCACTTTAGGAACAAAAGGCCGAAACCAAATTTCAAGCCAAGTCGGTAATGAAACCATTTTTTGGCGTACCAGCCCTCCGTACAGGGAGGTATTTTTGCCTTCGGGGCTATGAGAATAAGGCTGTGGAGGTCAGCACTGATGTACCGCTCCCAGTCATGTATTATTTTGCCTTCGGGGCTATGAGATTAAGGCTGTGGAGGTTAGCACTAATGTACCACTCTCAGTCATGCGCACTTAAATGGTACTGCCAACCTGAGCTCAAAACCAGAACATAAGCAAAGATAATTACCTAAAACTGAAACTATGCCATAATTGAGCATAAGACAGTTTAGTGGGAGTACTAACATCGCGGTAGATGTACTGTTGTGACCCTGTGTTATGCTCAACCTTACTATTCACGTATGAATAGTGGTCAAAGTACTATTCATGTATGAATAGTAGTCAAAGTTACTATTCACGATGAATAGTACTATTCATCGAAATTTTATTTCTTGCATGTTTGAACTTACTGAGCCTATAGCTCACCATTTTTGCTAATATTGCAGGTAAGCGACCAGCTCAGTAGCTTGTTTGACTGGATGCGGACGGGATGGCGCGTGTCAAATCGGATAACTGGGCGAGGGATATGGTCCTGCCAGAGTCTTTCCGCTGAGCGATAAAAAGGGAAGAAAAAAAAAGAAACAGTCTTTTGTAATATTATATATTTTACGAAAGTACTGTAATATGTAAATTACTTTGTACTTACCAACAAAGTAAATAGTGAGAAATGGTTACATGATGTTTAAAGAAAAAAAAATTTTCCCCAAAAACGTCATGATTTAAAAAGAGAGAGATAAGCCGGCGACCTATGAGAGTACAATCTATCGCAGTTAGCGATAAAGCTCAACTGTAATAGTATTGTATGATCTCCACGAGGGGCGGGCCGCCACAGTTGGTATCAGAGCGGGTTTACGATTGGTGTAGTCTAGAATACCAACTTCTGCCACAGTTGGTATCAGAGGAAGGGTTGCGATTGGTTTAGATTTGAATACCAACTGCCGCCACAGTTGGTATCAGAGCAAGGTCTGAGATTGGTTTAGTTTATAATACCAACTGCTGCCACAGTTGGTATCAGAGCGGAGTTTGAGATTGGTCTAGTTTATCATACCAACTACCGTTACAGTTGGTATTAGAGCGGAATTACGATGGATCTAGTTTGGATTACCAACTGCAGTCATAGTTGGTATATCAGAGCAGCGTGACCATATCCTGATTTGACACTACGCGCATCCTGCACCGCTATCCAAGTAAGTAGTTTACTTAAGTTTAGTTAATTATTTTCTTATATGAAAATAATTATGTTATAGGTAACAAGATGACCAGACCTCCATATGTGAGACCACCGCTACCACGACCGAGAGGAGTATTACGGGTATGGACGAGATCTATTGTGAGGCCGTCTATGTCCCAATGACCGGTAATTAGACCCCCGGTGCCCGAGAGACCTCCGGTACCAATACCAGCACCAGCACCAGTGCCAGTAGATATTGTACAGCCACGATCGATAGTTTATCCACCGGTGGTAGTGGACATTCCAGTTGTTGGTGGACGCCAACATATTGGAGTGAGAGTTTCAGCTCGGGCAGTATAGGCATTTCGAGCTAGCAGTCCTCTTATGTTTGATGGTGGACGACAATCGATGGAGACGAAGGACTGGCTTCATACCATAGAGAGGATCATGGTGATATGTGACATCGATTGAGATATGTGGATCCAACTGGCCGTCAGTATGTTTCAGGGAGATGCTCGAGTGTTCTGGCAGTATTGTGATCAGGAGATTTTATTAGGATTCAGTTGGGCTGAGTTCTGTCAGCGATTGGCTGATCAGTTTCCGCCTAGGGATCCATTACCTGCTCCAGCACCTCCAGAGAGACGAGAGGCTGATACACCTACGTACCCTGGATTCGATGAGGTCAGGGACTATATTCTCCAGACTGAGAGGATGGTCATGTTGTCTGGTGAGACAGTGATGTCTTACGCAGTACGGTTTGAGGAGACCATTCGGAGGAGATGTCCATTGCCCAACCTCACTGAAGCAAACTGTTGTGAGCTGTTTTGGAGAGGGTTACCCATGGAGTTGAGACAGAGGGTAATCAAGCTATTTCCTCCTACGCTCCAAGAGTTTGTGGTGACGATCAGGACGATCGAGAGAGAGATTCTGATCGAGCATCTGACGCAGAGTCGATGAGAGACACTGGGTCAAGATGAGATGTTCGCACGCATCTTTGGACCGAGAAGAATGATGAATGATCATGAAGCTGGACCGTCTAGACCACGAAGAGGTGATGACTCAGGACAAGGAGCATTGCCTAGGGGCGGTGACGATTCAGATGATACCGGTGACGATGAGGATCCAGAAGAATATCCTCTAGTCCCAGATACAGGAGATGCGTGATCAGTAGATGTGTATATGTACATAAGTAGCTTAGAGAAAAGCTCTTTTGTATAGACTTATGGTCAAAATGTATATAAGGGCCGATGTATATATGACTGGTGATGACTATGTATGACATATAAATGTTTTGCTATGAATGAAATATCAAAATGATTATATGTTATACGATGATGTGTTACGATGATATGGCTTTACAGTACCCTAAATTTCGTGAATTGATATGATTTTACGAATATGGTTATGGAAAAGCTAACGGTGAATTATTGTGCCATAATAGGACAATAGGCAAGATGGTGGATTTGCGTAATCGACCAGAGGGACGAGAGCGACGTCCTAATGCTATGGAGAGACTGGATCAGATACAAGCCCTATTAGAAGCTCAGATGCAAGAAAATGCTAATCTGAGACGACGGGTAGAGGAGCTAGAACAGAGACAAGGCTCTGAGGGTACCCAAGTAGAACAGGAAGCTGAGGTAGATCCAGTTATCCCTCCAGCTGCTGTGAATGAGAGAGTTCCTGAACCACAACCAGTATTAAATCTAGAACCCCTCTATGAAAGATTCAGGCATATGAGGCCGCCAGAATTTGAAGGGTCTACAAATCCACTAGAGGCCGAAGACTGGTTGTCATCCTTACAAGTGATTATGGAATTCATGAACCTAACCGATAGGGAGAAGGTTGCATGTGCGTCTTTTATGCTGAGAAAAGATGCTTGTTTTTGGTGGGACACTGTACGAATGAGAAGAGACGTGTCTACCATGAGTTGGGCGGAATTTCTGGAAAAATTTAACCAGAAATATTATGACCCTGCATCTCTGAGACAACAACAAAAAGAGTTCTCAGAATTGACTCAAGGAAACATGTCGGTAAGCGAAGTCTGCCGAAAGTTCGACTAGTTATCCCGTCTATGTCCCTATGTGGTCCCTACTGAGAGGGAGAAGATACAGAAAATGATCGGGATGTTCAGGCCAGAAATTGCTGCATTGGTAGATACTAGTCAGGTACTGCCTACTTCTGTAGCAGACTGTGTGAGTCGGGCCATCAGAGCTGAGTTTCATGTAGCCCGACAGAAAGAGGAAAGAGAAAAACACTGGGAGGCCAAGAAGAAGGAGAGGGCTTTGGCGAAGTCTACACAAGCTGGTCAATCAAGCAAGCCTAATCAGAATGCTAAACCAAGCCAGGGCAATAATCAAGGATCCCAGCAAAATAAGAGAAAAGGCAATTTTTCTGGAAATCGCCAGGGAAATAGTCGAAACTAGCAGCGGAAAACAGCTGGTAATGTGGAATCCAATGTGCAAAATTGTCCTACATGTGGAAAGAGACATTCTGGGCAATGCAGATTTGGGCCACTTGTTTGCTATGAATGTGGAAAGGAAGGCCATTACGCCAGGAACTGTCCAAATAGGCAGGGTGGACAAGGAACTTCCTAACAACACCAGACACGCCTACAAGCTCATTCCCTTCAGGCCAGAGTTGAAGAGTCACCAGTAAGGTCGCAACGCCAGGAGCGTGTACCACGTGCCGATGCTCGTGTGATGGCCTACAACAAAGAGGATGCAGAGGCAGAAACATCGAACGTGGTGACAGGTCAGCTTCCTGTCGCTAGTCATGTAGCCTCTGTACTATTCGATTCCGGTGCTACGCATTCTTTTGTTTCCTATGCATTTGCTGACAAGATAGGACTTCCTAAGGACAATATGGGAAGGGCATTTAAGACAGCTTTACCCTCTGGGGAAGTATTGTTGTCCAAATACTGGCTACCTCATGTACCAGTATATGTGGCAAATAGGGAACTATATGTGGAGTTGATCGTGATGAAGATCATGGATTACGATGTGATTCTAGGCATGGATTTCCTAGGGAAATACCAAGCTACAATCGAGTGCCGAAATCGAAAGATAGTATTCCAACCCGAGGAAGAAGAGAGTTTCGAGTACGTCGACACTTCTCGAAACCCCAGGAAGATGATGATCAGTTCCCTGAGAGCAAGCAAGCTGATAGCCAGTGGTTGCATGGGATATCTGGCATATGTGGTGGATACTACAGAGGAACAGAAGCTTCAAGCTGAACATGTTCCTGTGGTTAATGAGTTTCTTGACGTATTTCCAGAAGAGTTACCAAGGATACCTCCAGAGAGAGAAATCTCGTTTGAAATTGAGTTGATGCCTGGAACAGCACCTATTTCCAAAGCACCATACCGCATGGCTCCAGTGGAGTTAAAGGAGCTGCAGGTACAATTAAAGGAGCTTTTGGATAAAGGATTCATCAGGCCGAGTTTTTCTCCATGGGGTGCACTTGTGTTATTCGTCAAGAAAAAGGATGGAACATTCCGTTTGTGCATTGATTACCGAGAGTTGAATAAGGTCACGATCAAAAATAGGTATCCGTTACCTAGAATTGATGACCTATTCGACCAGTTAAAAGGCGCAGCGGTATTTTCCAAGATCGACTTACGATCAGGATATCACCAGCTGAGAATTGAAGAAAGTGATATTCCTAAGACGGCGTTTAGGACTCGTTATGGTCATTACGAGTTCCTTGTGATGCCATTTGGATTAACAAATGCACCGGCAGCGTTCATGGATTTAATGAACAGAGTTTTTAAAGAGTATTTGGATAAGTTTGTCATTGTATTTATTGATGACATTCTTATATACTCGAAGAGTCATGAGGAGCACAAGGAGCATCTGAGGATTGTGCTGAATACGATAAGGAAGCATCAACTGTATGCCAAATTCTCAAAATGTGAGTTTTGGCTGGACAGAGTACATTTCTTCGGACATGTTGTATCCCAGGAAGGTATTGCTGTAGATCCGACGAAGGTAGATGCAATTAACCAGTGGCCTGCACCCAAGAGTGTGACAGAAATACGCAGTTTCTTGGGATTGGCTGGTTATTATCGATGATTTGTAGAGGGATTCGCGCGACTAGCTGCACCTCTTATTGCTCTTACATGCAAAGAAAGGAAGTACGAGTGGACCATGGAATGCGAAAGAAGCTTCCAGGAGTTAAAGAGGCGACTGACAAGCGTACCAATCCTTACGCTTCCCACTGAAGGGGAGAAGTTTGTGATCTACAGTGATGCATCTAAAATAGGATTGGGAGCAGTCCTGATGCAAGGTGACAAGGTAATTGCCTATGCTTCCCATCAATTAAAGGATCATGAAAGGAATTATCCTACGCATGACCTTGAACTTGTTGCAGTAGTGTTCGCACTTAAAATTTGGCGACACTATCTCTATGGAGCTCAATGTCAGATTTTCACTGATCACCAAAGCCTGAAGTATTTCTTCACGCAAAAGGAGCTCAATATGCGACAAAGACGATGGTTGGAACTGGTGAAGGATTATGATTGTGAAATCCTATACCATCCAGGGAAGGCCAACCGTGTAGCGGATGCTCTAAGTAGAAAGTCTACCATATCGCACCAGCTACCAATAAACAGGCTCCCGAAGCCATTGCAGCAGATAAATTCTTTGAACTTGGAGCTGATATCTAGAAGACTAGCTACACTCCAAGTGGAATCATCGCTATCTAAGGATATAAAGGAAGCTCAGAGGCGAGATCCAACAATGACAAGTTCTCAAGAAGGAATTTCCAAGGATGGAATGATCCTTTATCAAGGAAGGATAAATGTTCCAGCTGATGAGGAACTTAGAAGACGGATCATGTCAAAAGCTCATGAGGCACCCTATTCGGTTCATCCCAGAGCTAGTAAGATGTATCAGGACTTGAAGTTACAGTTCTGGTGGAAAGGGATGAAGAACGATATAGCGAAATTCGTGAGCAGATGCATGACCTGTCAGAGAATCAAAGCGGAACATAAACATCCAGCGGGAAGATTGGAACCATTGGAGATTCCTGAATGGAAATGGGAACACATTACGATGGATTTTGTAGTGGGACTCCCAAAAACCCGAGAAGGTTATGATGCCATTTGGGTTATTGTGGATAGACTGACCAAGACGGCACGGTTTATAGCTGTCAAGATGACTTTTTCGTTGGAAAAGTTTGCTCAGCTGTACGTAACTCATGTCGTCAGACTACATGGAGTACCAAAATCCATTGTATCAGATCGAAATGCACGGTTCACTTCGAATTTCTGGAAGTGTGTGCAAGAGGCCATGGGTACTGAATTGAGACTCAGTACGGCTTTTCATCCGCAAACAGACGGATAGTCGGAGCGGACAATTCAGACGTTAGAGGACATGCTTCGAGCTTGTGTGATGGATTTTGCAGGAAATTGGAACGAGAAGTTACCATTGATTGAATTCTCGTACAATAATAGTTACCAAGCTTCTATAGGCATGGCACCTTACGAGGCTTTGTATGGACGGAAGTGCAGATCACCATTACACTGGTATGATTTGCGAGAGAAGCAGTTGCATAAGACGGACTTCATAAAAGAGACTTCCGAGGCAGTTGCTAGAATTCAGCATCAAATGAAAATTGCGCAAAGCCGACAAAAGAGCTACGCGGATAAGAGGCGGAGATCCTTAGAGTTTGATGAAGGAGACTTCGTATTCCTCAAAGTATCGCCCATAAAGGGGATTATGCGTTTCGGTAAGAAGGGAAAACTGAGTCCAAGATATATTGGACCTTATGAAATTATCGAGCGCATTGGAAAGGTCGCTTATAGATTAGCGTTACCTCCAGAATTGTCGGCAGTGCATAATGTGTTTCATGTATCGATGCTGAGAAAATATATACCAGATCCGTCCCATGTTTTGAAGCATGAGCCCATTCAAATCCACGAGGATTTGGCATATGAGGAACAGCCTATTCGAGTACCAGCTCATGAAGAGAAGTACTAAGGAATAAGATAATCCCACTAGTGAAGATTCTATGGAAAAATCACAATATTGAAGAAGCTACGTGGGAACGAGAAGATGAGATGAGGAAATTATACCCCCATTTGTTCTAATTTTTGAGGACGAAAATTTTATAAGGAGGGGTGAATGTGACAACCGGGAAATTCAGGCAATTCTCGGATGAAAATGTACAATTGTATGTATATAACAATTTGTACTATTTAAAGAGTGAAATAAATGTATTTATATTGTTTAGAATATGTGAAAATGTTCTAACAATACTGACGAGTAAGAATTCAGTGTTGGAAAAATTCACTGAGTTAAAACGGGTGAAACAGTGCCAAAACCGGCATTGAAAACCCTAACCGAGGCAGTAAAAGACGGTAAACTTCCGGGATTTATTTTGATTAAACGGAAGCAGATTAAATTGATCCGACTGCACAGGAGACCTCAGGAACACGCCGGGACGATTTCAGGAAAATTTCGGCTCGAACCGGTATCGGTCAAAAAAGTAGTCGAATTAATGTGAATAGTAAAAGTCAAAGTCAACTTTTACTTTAGTAATTATGACATCATTAATCCATTTATTAAATGGAAAGAAAATGGTGGTTAGTAGCATTAATGGTCATGATTCATTTGCTTTTTGATCTAAAGGCCAAGATTTGGCCAAAATTCACCCTTTTTAATTTTTGAAAAATGTGGAAAGAAATGGTGATGAAAGGTGGTTAATTCTCATTGGTTTAGAGCTAAATTAATTGGCTTTCTTTCATGCATAAGTCAGCCACTTTAGGAACAAAAGGCCGAAACCAAATTTCAAGCCAAAAACCATAACAAAATTTTTCTAAGTTATTTCCATGGTGTCTACGTGAGCCACCCAAGGAGAACCAAGAGATTTCTTCAAAATTTCTTCACAAAAAGTGTGTCAAAACACTCCTTGAAGACAAAGGAAGCATTAGACTAAGGTAACTTCCCTTGCACTTGATTTTTTCATGGTTTTTCTTTATGAAATCCGTGGGTGAATAGTGAGAAAAAGATGGAAAATTTTTGGTTGTTTTTCATGGATTTGATGTTGGGTTATGTTAAGGATGTAATAAGGAAGAAAACCATGCAAATTGTTTAAAGAAAAACCGAAATTTGTTGGTTTTTCAAGGGAAAATCCGTGGGTTACCTTAAGTAACCAATGAGAAAAAGTTGTGGTTTAATTGCTAACTTGCTTCCAAGCTTAAAATTGGTGAAGAATAAAGCATGAATTTCATTGTGAAAAGTTTAAAAAAAAATTTTGTTGTGAATTATATAAGGTGGCCGTGGGGTTTGTTAAAGGTTTGGAAGAAAAATTTTGCATGGTTTATGTGATATTTGGTTGATTGAAATCATGCAATTTAATATGCAAAGGATGAATTTATAATTGAAAGCATGAAACAAAAATGTTGAGTATGATTTCCATTCATGAGGCCGTGGGTTATAACCCTAAGAAATTGGTTGAAAATGCCAAGAAAATGGGCTTGAAAATGTGTTGAAAAAAATGACATTTGAATGGCCTAAAGTGTGGTGAAAAGTTTGACAAAATTTGGTTCGGTTTGATTGTGAAAACCGAAACCCAATTAAGGGCAAAATTGTGAAAAAAATTTTGTAATGTGGGTGATAATGTGAAATTGGAATTTTGTGAGCTTTTATGTAAAAGTTTGGAAAACTTTTACATAAAATAGGCTTGTGGTATAGTACGTGGCAGGTACATATGGTTTGAGGCGTACCTAACGCCGGAAGCCTTAAATTTACGCCGAAATGCTGCCGAAATTTCAAAAACGGCATTCGGGGCAAAATGGGAAATAAAAATAAAAAGTTTAGGGTCGGTCGGAAACCCGAGTCCCTAGCGGAAAATTGAATGAGGAAAACCTAAGGGACGGTTCGTGAATAGTAACCCGTCCCCTTAAAAATTTAAAACGTGAGTGAAATTGAAAAAAAACCGACCCCGAGGGGGGGCGTTTTTGGAAATGAAATAAAGGTCCGAGTCGGGAACGGAAAATCCGAACCTCGGAGACCTAGGTCGGGAATGTCTAGATGAACGTTTTAAATACTAGTGAAACTTCCATTTGAGGCCCCGAAACGATAGAAAATCACTAAACCGACGTAAGGGTCGGAATAGTGCTTCCCGAGGGTCGGGAAAGTGAAAAATGGAAATAAAATAGAAATGAACCCGGTAATGATTAGAAAAGAGTCAGAAAAGTTCCTGAGAGCCAAAAATGCAGTCTGGATCGGGAAAATTTCCGTCAGGGGCAAAATTGTAATTTTGCCAAAATATTGGGGCAAAATCGTAATTTTGCCAAAATACAGGGGCAAAATCGTAATTTTGTAAAAGTTGGGGAAAATGGGGAAAATGATAAATAAAGCCTAAAAAGTTATAAATAGGTTTTATTTAAGCTTTTAAATGAAAAATAAAAGCTATAAATGGAAATGAAATTAACAGACAAGGTTTTGTCTGTAGGATCCAAAGAATTGACCTACAAGGAAGGCGATCTGAGATCCAAGAGAGAAAGAAAGGAAAGAGACTGATAAGGTAAGTTCAGACATTTACCTGTCTGCAACATATAGTATTATTGTTGCTAACTTTGATGTACTAACTATAAGTTAGGTACATATGTGCTACGGGCACTATTATAAAGTAGAGAGAGAGACGTAATGTGCTACGGGCACTATTGAGAATGGACACATTGTTAATTGTGCTTCGGGCACTAGAGCGAGGTTAATGAAACTCACTCCTCTAAAATTAAAATGTGAACCATTCCTAACCACGGGACAATGTGAAGTCACCAGGTTAGAATTTTAAAAAAGTCGGTAATGAAACCACTTTTTGGCGTACCAGCCTTCCGTACAGGGAGGTATTTTTGCCTTCGGGGCTATGAGAATAAGGCTGTGGAGGTCAGCACTGATGTACCGCTCCCAGTCATGTACTATTTTGCCTTCGGGGCTATGAGATTAAGGCTGTGGAGGTCAGCACTAATGTACCGCTCCCAGTCATGCGCACTTAAATGGTACTGCCAACCTGAACTCAAAACCAGAACATAAGCGAAGATAATTACCTAAAACTGAAACTATGCCATAATTGAGCATAAGACAGTTTAGTGGGAGTACTAACATCGCGGTAGATGTACTGTTGTGACCCTGTGTTATGGTCAACCTTACTATTCACGTATGAATAGTGGTCAAAGTACTATTCACGTATGAATAGTAGTCAAAGGTACTATTCATGATGAATAGTACTATTCATAGAAATTTTATTTCTTGCATGTTTGAACTTACTGAGCCTGTAGCTCACCATTTTTGCTAATGTTGCAAGTAAGCGACCAGCTCAGTAGCTTGTTTGATTGGATGCGGACGGGATGGCGCGTGTCAAATCGGATAACTGGGCGAGGGATATGGTCCTGCCAGAGTCTTTCCGCTGAGCGATAAAAAGGGAAGAAAAAAAAAAAGAAACAGTCTTTTGTAATATTATATATTTTACGAAAGTACTGTAATATGTAAATTACTTTGTACTTACCAACAAAGTAAATAGTGAGAAATGGTTACATGATGTTTAAAGAAAAAAAAAATTTTCCCCAAAAACGTCATGATTTAAAAAGAGAGAGATAAGCCAGCGACCTATGAGAGTACAATCTATCGCAGTTAGCGATAAAGCTCAACTGTAATAGTATTGTATGATCTCCACGAGGGGCGGGCCGCCACACCTCATTTCCTGAAATGCTCTTAAGCCGATTTTAGAAATTTCGGTAGTATTTCTGCTTATATTTTAAGGTTTCCCGGCGTTAGGTACGCCTCAGAACCTTTGTACCTGTCACGTACTATACCAGAGGCCTATTTTATACAAAGTTTCCAAACATTATATAAAAATTTTCCACATGATTCAACATTTAGGAATCAACACAAACCACAACATTTTTCTTTCAAATTAGCCTTGGTTTACTAGTTAATCACATCTAATTAATTTTCATCACATCACATCATTCTTAGGCCTTCTAATGTGTAAAACAACATTCAAAACCTAGCAAAACATGCATTCTAACCCTAGTTATAGCCACGGATTTTATGTATAAACACATAGAAAATTTCCTTCTCTTTCCTAGGGTTTTTATCAACCTTCTTTCAACATTAAAAATTTCTCATTTCATAATGTTCTTGCCCACGGTTTTAGCAAGAAATTTACATCGAACTTTTCTTGTTTCTTTATTCCAATTCATGCTTAATTCAACACATAATTGAATGAACATTAATACTAAATCAAAACAACAAAACTCATGAAATTTTCACACCATTGAAGCCACGGATTTTCAAGGGAAACATGTAAAATTTTTGCTTGTTTTTCAATCCTAATTCATGCTTTAAATACTAAAACATCAAACCAATCATAGAATCTTCAAAACAACAATTTTTTTCATTGTTTTTCATCCCTCCAAACCCACAAATTTTCTATGAAAAATCAAGGAAAAATACTTCAAATTTGAAGCTTACGTTGATTTGTTGATACCTTGAGATTGGAGATGCAATTCAAGCTAGGTTTGATGTGAAATTGGAAACAAAATTTGTGGTTTAAGGGGGGTAAAGCTCACGGTTTTGGGCTGAAGAAAAAGAGCAAGAGTTTAGTTAGTTTTTCCATTTTTTTTGCTTGAATTTTGATGCCTATTTATAGGCAAAAACCAAGGGTTTTTTTACAATTTTTTTCCAATAATTTCCTAATTGTTCAAGGACTAAAAAGTAAAGATTTTGAGGCAAAAATAAAATTTTTTTCTTCTCCCTTTCCAAGTGGCCAAATGGCCTTTTAAATTTTTTTACAAAATTTTTTTAATGGCTTTTTGGCATGATCTTAGCCATTGATCATAAAGTAGGCTAATCTACACCATACACCTTTCAAAATTTCTTTCTAACTTTAAGAAAAATAATTTGTATTATGACATCATCAAGGTGATGCCATCAACTATTCATATTAATTCATTAATTAATTCGTGGTCAATTTTTGACCGTAATCCGATCCGAACGGAATTTTACCGAAATCGTGTAGGCGAGTTCTCAGCGCCTCCAGTGCGATCGATTTGTCTTATTTTGCTGCCGTTTGATCAGAATTCTCTACCATAAATTTCTATTGTTTTAGTACATTTCAATGCACTCTCTAGGGTTTTCGACTCTAATTTCAAACCATCTCACCCAATTATGTCCGGTAAGATTTTCCATCCCCAAACTCACACACTTTAACACTACCAGAACATTTTTACACTATTCACAACAGTATTGGAATACAACTTTTTCACATTTTGTTTATTAAAATTGTTATACACATACAATTTTAACATAATTCGAGAAACTAAAATTCTCAGTTATCACATTCACCCCTCCTTATAGAATTTTCGTCCTCGAAAATTTAGAACAAGTAGGGGTACAAGTTCTTCATTTCGTCCTCATGCTCCCATGTAGCCTCTTCAATGTTGTGATTTCTCCACAGCACTTTGACTAATGGGATCATTTTATTCCTCAAGATTTTATCTTTGCGAGCCAGTATTTGAACAGGTCTCTCCTCATAGGTCAGATCTTCCTGAATCTAGATTGGTTCATGTTTCAGCACGTGGGATGGATCCGATATGTACTTCCGTAGCATTGACACGTGAAACACATTATGTACTGCCGACATTTCTGGAGGTAATGCTAATCTATAGGCGACTTTACTAATGCGTTTGATGATCTCGTATGGTCCAATATATCTTGGACTTAACTTTCCCTTCTTTCCGAACCACATTATCCCTTTCATCGGGGAAACTCTTAGGAATACGAAATCCCCTTCATTGAACTCCAGGAATCTTCGTCTTTTGTCCGCGTAGCTTTTCTGTCAGCTCTGGGCTGTCTTCATCTGCTGCTGTATTTTTATAACTGCATCTACTGTTTCTTAGACGAAATCAATCTTATGTAGTCGTTTCTCTTGTAGGTCGTACCAATGAACCGGTGATCTACATTTTCTTCCGTACAAGGCTTCATAAGGTGCCATACCTATAGAAGCTTGGTAGCTGTTGTTATATGAAAATTCTACCAATGGAAGTTTCTCATTCCAGCTCCCTGGAAAATCTATTGTACATGCACGCAGCATGTCTTCGAGAGTCTGAATGGTTCACTCAAATTGCCCGTCTGTCTACGGATGAAATGCTGTGCTCAGTCATACTTCTGTTCCCATAGCCTCTTGTATGTATGTCCAGAAGTTCGAAGTGAATCTTGGATCACGATCTGACACAATGGATTTAGGAACTCCATGTAGCCTGACTATGTGGTTAACATACAAGTCTGCCAATCTTTCCAATGAGAAGGTCATCTTTACTGCGATGAACCTTGCCTTTTTTATCAGTCTATCTACAATAACTCATATGGCATCATAGCCTTCTCGGGTCTTTGGTAGTCCCATCACAAAGTCCATCGTGATATGCTCCCACTTCCACTCAGGAATCTCTAACGGCTCTAGCTTCCCACTTGGATAACGATGTTCAGCCTTAACTTTCTGGCATGTCATACACTTGCTTACAAACTCCGCTATATCCTTCTTCATCCCTTTCCACTAGAATTGCAACTTCAAATCCTGGTACATCTTGCTAACTCCGGGATGTATTGAGTAAGGCATTTTATGGGCTTTAGCCATGATTTGCTTTCTTAATCCTTCATCATCTGGAACTTGAATTCTCCCCTGATGTAGGATTAATCCATCTTCAGATGCTTCTTCTTACGGGCTTGCTAGTGTCGGATCTCGCTTCTAAGCTTCTCTGATGTCTTTATACAATGTTGACTCCAGTTGTATCGTAGCTAGCTTTCTAGTTATTAGCTCCATCTCTAACATGTTGATTTCCTGCTGTAATGGCTTTGGAAATTTTTCAATCGACAGTTGCTGTGGAATAGTAGATTTCCTACTTAACGCATCTACAACTCGATTGGCCTTTCCTGGGTGATAGAGGATTTCATAATCATAATCCTTTACCAACTCTAGCCATCGCCTTTGCCGTATATTTAGTTCCTTCTATGTGAAGAAATATTTCAGACTCTAGTGGTCCGTATAAATCTGACACTGAGCTCTATATAGATAGTGACACCAGATCTTTAACGTGAACACTACAGCGACAAGCTCCAGATCGTGCGTGGGATAATTCTTCTCAAGGTCCTTTAATTGACGCAAGGCATAGGCAATCACCTTATCGCCTTGCATCAGGACAGCCTCTAATCCCATTTTTGAAACGTCACTGTATATCATGAACATCTCCCCTTCCGTCGAAAGTGTAAGTATTGGCGCACTTGTTAGTCATTTCTTCGGCTCTTGGAAACTTTTCTCGCACTGTTCAGTCCATTCATATTTCCTTTCCTTGTGTGTAAGAGCTATGATAGAAGCGGCAAGTCGTGCAAATCCTTCAACGAATCTTCTATAATAGCCGGCCAGACCTAAGAAACTTCGTATTTCTGTCGCGCTCTTAGGTACGGGCTACTCGTTGATCACCTCCACTTTAGTAGGATCCACAGCGATTCCTTCCTTGGAAACCACATGTCCGAGGAAATGTACTCTATTTAGCTAGAATTCACATTTAGAGAACTTGGCATAAAGTTGATGTTCCCTTATCCTTTGCAGAACAATTCTCAAATGCTCTTCGTGCTCCTCTCGAGTCTTTGAATATATAAGAATGTCATCGATGAACACAATAGCAAATTTATCTAAATATTCCTTAAAGACTCGATTCATTAGATCCATAAAAGCTGCTGGCGCATTTATTAACCCAAACGGCATTACCACAAATTCGTAATGACTGTAACGGGTTTGAAATGCGGTCTTATGGATGTCACTCTCCTTGATCTTCAGTTGATGATATCCTGATCGCAGATCAATCTTGGAGAATACGGCTGCACCTGTGAGTTGATCGAATAGGTCATCAATCCTAGGTAGCGGATACCTATTCTTGATAGTAACCTTGTTCAGTTCCTGATAATCAATACACATCCGGAATGAGCCATCTTTCTTTTTAACAAACAGCACTGGAGCACCCTATGGGGAATAGCTTGGGTATATGAATCCTTTGTTAAGAAGTTCCTTCAGCTGCTCCTGTAATTCTTTTAACTCTACTAGCGCCATCCGGTATGGTGCCTTTGAGATTGGTGCAGTTCCTGGCGTCAACTCGATCTCGAAATAAATTTCTCGTTCAGGTGGCAGTCCTGGTAATTCTTTTGGGAAGACATCAATGAATTCCTTTACAATAGGAACGTCTTCGGGTTCGAGCTTTGATTCCTTCGTCATGTCTAGAACACATGCTAGGTATGCAGCACAACCGCTAGACATCATCCTTTTTGCTTCCATTGAGTTGATCATTATCTTCTGTAATCTTCATGACGTATCGACGTATTCAAATCCTTTTTCTTCATCAGGTTGAAACCTTATCATCCATTTCTGGCAATCGATCGTAGCTCGATACTTCCCTAGGAAATCCATTCCTAGTATTACATCGTAGTCGGCAAGCTCCATCACGATCAATTCTACAAATAACTCCCTATTTGCCACAATTATTAGCACACGCAGTAACCAGTAATTGGACATTAGGACTTCCCCCGAGGGTAATGTAGTTTTAAATGTCATACCTATGTTGTCCTTAGGATATCCTATCCTATTAGCAAATTGGTGTGAAATGAAAGAATGCGTAGCTCCAGAGTCAAATAAAACAGACACCAAATTATTAGCGATAGAAAGCTGACCTGTCACTACATTTGACGTTCCTGCTTCTGCTTCTTCCTTTGTGTAGACCATAATTCTTGCATCTACTCGAGGTAAGAGTTCTGGTCTTTCTTGCCTCTCAGAATGGGATGACTTGACCTGTAATGCATGTGCCTGGGGACATTGTTGTGACTGAGATGAACCTTGCACATTCTGCCTATTTTTTGGACAGTTTTTGGTAAAGTGACCGTCCTTCCCACACTAAAAACAGGCATTTGGGGCCAGTCTGCATCGACCTGAATGTCTTTTCCCACAGTTCACATAGTCTCGAACCATAGGATTAGCATTATTGTTTGTTCTCCTTTGCTGGTTCTGGTTCCCGGGATTATTTGCTTTTTTCTTTCCCTGGGATTGCTGGCCAGAAGTGCTTGGCTGTCCAGCCTTGACAATCGAACTTTGCTTGCTGCTTTGTCCAGTTTGAGGTCCAGCTTGTATGGCTTTGGTCAAGATCTTTTCTTTCTTCCTCTCATCCCAGACCTTCTTTCTTTCTTCCTTTTGTCAGATCAGATAATACTCTACCCTTAGCACATGGCTAACACAATCAGATACAGTGTCAGGCGGCGTCAACCCATTGTCCACTAATGCTGAAATCTCAGGACGAAACATCCCTAGCATCTTCTGGATTTCTCCCTCTCAGTGGTGACCGTGTATGGGCATACTCTGGATAACTAATCAAACTTATTGCAGACTTCTATTATTGTCATGTCACCTTGCTTTAGCTCTGCGAACTCTCTTTGTTGTGGTCGCAATAGCGCCGGATTATAATACTTCTGATTGAATTCCTCCAGAAAATCCAACCAAGACATGGTATATATGTTTCTCCTCAACTTAACCGACTCCCACCAGAACCTTGCATCCCTTTTCAGAACAAAGGATGCACACAGAATCCTTTCTTGGTCATTCAACTCCATAAACTCCAATATCGTATGGAGTGAAGACAACCACACCTCAGCATCCAGAGGGTTTGTGGAGCCCTCAAACTCTGGTGGCCTCATGCGTCGGAATCTTTCATATAATGGGTCGATATTGTTCCTGGGTTGTGGTTGGGGTCGTACCACTTCTTCTTGTGCCGCTAGAGGTACTTCTGGTTCTGGTACGGCCATTTAAGGGGCTTGGTCTTCTTCCTGTTCCTGTCTCTGCTCCATTTGCTCTAGTCTTTGTCTTAACTCAGCATTTTCTCTCATTTGAGCTTCTATTAAGGCTACTAGCTTGTCCACTCTTTCTGACAATACTGGACGTCCTCACATATTCCGTAGATTTCTTGGGTTCACCATCTTATCCTATTTCCTAAAATCGCATAAGAGTCAATCATTAGGTTTTTAACATTCATATTTTTATAATATAAATACAAATAATTTTAATTATCACATAATTTCAACATTTCACACATTGCATATGTCAAAATATGGTTATCATTTCTTTTCATTTCAAAAGTACATTAGTTTGAAGGCTTTCCTCAAAATAGCCTTTTAACACTGTCACATATACACATATACAGTTATATATATACCTATTTATACAACACATGTATTTCTATCACTAATCTCCTAGCTGGGGTTCCTCTGGAATCGCCAAAAACTCGATTGGATCCATTTCTTCATTGTCTGTTCCGTTTCCGGCCTCAGATGGTGTTGAACCTTCAGCTGGATCTGCTCCCTCTGGTTGTCTCGACGGACCTGCCTCATGATCGTTTGTGATCGGCCCAGATCCGTATAGGCGGTCTAACATTGCTTCTTGTAGCAACTGTTCACGCCTCTTGCATACCATGCGCTCCATCATCATTTCCTCCTCTACTTTAGCTACATCAATAATAAACTTGTGTAAAGTAGCAGGGTATAAAGGGGTTACTCTCTGTCATAGGTCTAGGGTGAGTCCCTTCCAAAATATATCACAAAAGTTATCATTTGTGATGTTGGTTAGAGGACATGCCCTTACGATGCTATCTTAGAATCTAACTGCATATGAAAATACAGTGTCACTCAGCATCGTCTGCTGCCTCTCTGCCTTCAAAACAAAATCTCTGACATCCGCATAACTAGACATGGCCGGTGGTGGTGATAATGTCCTACTCTCAGGAGGGCCTACCACTGGTGCAGAGCTCTTTTGTGGGAATTGCTCCAGCATGACTTTGTGAAACTCGACCTAATCCGCTGCTAGCAGCATCTCCTGATCGTAATACTCCCAATACAACTGTGTATCCTCACGGAATGTGCCAATGGCCATCAGAACCCAGCAATCTTGATTGATATCGCACTGGCGCATGATGACCTCAATGTCGTGTAGCCAGTCTCTCGTAGAGATCCCCTGTTGACCTCCCTCGAACACCAGTGGATGACTACCTCTAAATGCATGTACAGCTCGTACTGATACTGTGGCTCTTATACAGGCTCGATCTCCCACCACTGGTATGTCTACTGCCACGGGAGGGTTTACTATCGGCCGCGGAGGTGGTACTTGTACTGGTGCTAGCGCTGCTATCCTTGGCGCTAGTGGCTCAGGCACAGGCGGTCGCTGCATCTCTCGTCTCATCATGGACGGTCTGATCATGGGCCTAATCAATACGCGGATCAGTCCTCTAGGTCGGTATGGATGAGGTCTCACATACGGTGGTCTAGTCATCTTAAATCCTACAAAAATATATAATTTTGAATAAATGAAAGTTAACTAATCTTAAAGAAGCTAACTTACTTGGATTGACGAGCAGATCGCGCTTCGTGTCAATAGGGATATTGTCAACCGCTCTGATACCAACCTGTGACGTCCCATGATTCCAACTACCCGTAACTGTCATGGATCGACTCTACGGCCAACCAAGACCATTCGTGTTGTCACGACCCAAAATTTAGACACGTGACACGGTAGTCAAATCATGATATCAACCCGAGATTTAAGGAAAAACATTTATTACGAAAAGCGGGTCAACATCATAATTTAGCTAAGCCTAATTATTTATAAAGTAGCATCATAACCACATAATAAAATAAAGTAGAAAATAAATACTTTTTAATGCGGAAACCAAACACAAAATCGGTCTTCAAAAGAAATTACCAACCGTAAAATATTCCCAAGCATGAAATTTAAATAACGTGAAATAAAGTCCAAACTTAAAGTCTTATTACATCAGAACGAGAAACAGAAGGAAGAAGATGGAGAAAACGGATAGCATCATCTTCGGTAGAAACGGATAGCTCAACGATTTTCAGAACTACTACCTCCCGCACCTGGAAGTAGTCATTTCGAAATCACAAAGAAAAAGGGATGTGAGCCCTGGCTCAGTAGGATAGAAACAAAGGTGGTTTAAACAGGTAACATTTAAAAGTATGACATAATATTCGTTTCAAAAAAATAATTAACAATTTAAGAATACATGGCATAATAACCATTTCCAAAAATAATCAACAATTTCATGAAAACATTTTTAATACAAGTTTTATTCTGCTGAGGACTTAGTGTAGCTGCAATATACGTGCCCCAATATTAAAAATAATAAATCATTAAAATAAACCATCATATTTTGAGTGAGGACTTGTCGTAACTATAATATACGTGCCTCGAATTGAATTATCCTAGATCATCTCGTTACAGTCTAAATAGGCCGAACGGCCCTGCGCAGGTTTAGGGACCTTCCCCCATGGCGTCAACTTTGGGACGCATGCATCATTTATAATGATCGTGAACTAGAGCTCAATTACGTTCACCGGATTATTCAAAAGATGGTATTTACCAAGTTATATTATGCCATTAATCAAAATACGCTTTAAAATACACATTTATTACAAAACACTTTGCATGCGTTTATTTCATCAAAACAGGATAATAATTTCATAAACTGAAAACAGCATGCCATCAATAAAACAGGGAAATTTAAAACACTTGACTTCTCCCAGAAAAGGCTAGAAAGTCCTACCTCGATTATTGCACAAGCGTTGCAACAACGTGATCCACGAATCAAGCAAGAACGTCAAATAAATCCTATAATCACAACATATGATCAGTCTAGGTCTAGACATAATCATCCAATCATTTTAGTGTGCCACAAAAGGATTTTAAAATGTTTAATAAACATTTGGGATTTAAAATTTGTGAAAAACTCTAAGTTAGGATATTACTGGTCATGGGCAGACTGACCTAGGCTGACTGTAAAATCAATATTAATTCATTTTTAATCCCAAAAATTCTAAATTTTTAATATGTTAAACTAGACATCTGTAGCTTTAATTTCATATAATTTTTATAATTTTTAGACATCATTTGGTTATTCAATTAGGCCAAAATCTGAGGGGTTGTTTTCAGGCAATTTGGGTTTCGGTTTCAGTTCAAAAACTGGTAGTTCTGTCCACCTATCTTAGAAAAATACTTTGACTAGGCCAACGGATGAGTTTGGTTCTGAAATTTTGCAGGCATTTTGGGGACATCTTGAATTTAATTTTAGGCTGAAGATTTACTCGAAAATCATTTTTAAAACTCAAGTTATGGCTGACACAATTTCACTGTTCATATGGTAATTTTCCAGGTTTCCCTTTTTTTCCTGTCTGAATTTCAATTAGCCTCAAACCAATTCAATTTTCATCCAATGATCATGAAATTTCGTGGAGAACCTTATTTATATGTCATTAACACAACCCAAGAACCAAATTGGAAAAAATCATAAAATTTACACATGTGATAATAGGGTTTTTGAAAGGGGATCAATGAGGCAAAATTTTTAGGGTTTTAGAGAGAGAAATCACACCTTGTTTGTGCTGCACTATTTTTGATGCTTGGTCTCCTTTTTGGCTGAATTTGTGCGAGTGTTGGAGTCTTCAAAACAGTAGGGAAAACAGTGGAGAAAAACCATAAAAATTCCAGATTTAAAATCAAAAGGAGAAGGAAGGAAAAAGTTGATTTCTCACCTTGTTTTTGTCTCAAAAATTGTTGAATCCTTGAGCTGCCTTTAGGTAGGTTTTGCTTGCTGTTTTGGGTGTGTTTTGGGAGAGAAAAATTCAGAGGAAATAGGGTGAGGCTGGCCGAATTTTGAGAGTGAAAGGAAAGGTGAATGAGAGTTGAAAGAGGGTTCTTATACTAGGTTTTTTTTGTTGTTTTCTTTCCCTTTTTTTTTCCTTGCTTGGCCAAATATTTTGAGGAGCAAAAGGGGTAACTTTGTACTGTTTTGAGGCTAGGGTTTTTCTCTCCTTATTTTTCCTTAAGTGGCCGAAATTACCCATTAGTATTTAAGGAAAAATAATTTGAATTTTGATTGAGTTTTGACCTAGCTTTTAATTCAAATAAAATCTCCTTTATTTCCGACACTTTATGGCCGAATTTCTTCTTTATATTTAAGGGATGAAATTTGAGTTTGAATCCTCCTTGGATTTATGGGATTTAAATTTTAATTAAAAATCCAAAGTAATGGCCGAATATTTTAGGGTTTTTGAAGTCGAAATTGTTGACTTTTTGAATGGAATTTGACTAGGAAACCAACCTAGGGTTTCCAAAAGATTTTTAATTAATTTTTGGTACACTAATTTTATTTAAATTATATATTGACCCTTAAATAAAATTTAAGGCGTCACAGTGTGCCGAAACTGAGTCGTCAGTTTTAAACTCTTTTACTCATACTTCTTAAACACCAGGGCCTAAAATTTTGCCCCAAATTTTTTTCCTTTAATTCATACTTTTTCTTATGATTATCAAGTAAGAAAGCGATGTAAAATATAATACTGGCTTTTTCATGTCTGAAATAAGTACAACATATTTGGTAACAGATATAATATCTATATGTACTGTATATTTTGTCTTCAAACATATTTTCTTTACTCAAAAAGCTTAGCGGAAAACTTTGGTAGGACCAAGTCCATGGTGAGTTCCCTATCCCCTTGACACGCTCGCATCCTGCCGCTATCCAGGAATCTACTGGACAGGTTTCTTACTTGCAACATGAACAAACTGATGAGCTAACAGGCTTAGTAAGTTCAAATATCCATAGTAAGAATCATATTAATTCAAAAACAATAAAAACTCAATCTCCTATGAATACTACTATTCACCATAAATAGTACTATTCATCATGAATAGTAAAGTTGACCTTTGACCAATGAAAAGACCAGTTACCCTAACTGTGTACTATTCACATATCCTAACCGAACTTACATTACTCTAACGTAAATTTCGGTTATGCTCAATTATGATTTTTACCATTTTGTTGAGTGCTTATTTTCTATTAGATTTCTAGTGTAGAGCTCTATTTATGGCAGTACCGATGATTATTAGCGCGCTGACTGGGAGGGTCTAAGGAGCGACCTTAGAACATCGTCCTCCACAGCTCTGATAACCTCGTAGGATTTAAACAAACCTCCACCACTATGTTGGAGGAGCGGTACGCCTTAATGGTTTCATTACCATCCTTCAATTTATCGTATATGTCACCTCAAGGTCACTATCCTCCATTGCCCGTAGGTCTTACTTATTTTCGTTATTTGGGATATGTTATACTAACTAATCCCCAAATGCTCATAGGATTTATATCTAGTAAGCAGCTAGTATAGAATAGATTAACGCAGTATTTCTTGTTGCAGACACGAAAATGCTTAAACTTACCAATACTGCGCTAGTGTCCACTTCCGGAACTCTTCCGCAGTTCTATCTTTATTTTGGGTTCCTACAGACATAATAGTGTCTGTTAATACCCTATTTTATTAACATTTTAAATACATATTTAGTTTACTTAATAATTCTACACATTTAAATTTTGTTCGTGGTACACAGTCTGCAACACGCCCGTGTTCCAGCCCGTGTGCCTCTCGGGTCTATAAGATTTTTCCTATACACGGCCGTGTATCCCTTTACGCGCCCGTGTTCCTTAAAACTTTTAGACTTTTAACTCTAAAATCTTTATTTTGAGCTTTAGAATTTTATCTAAGTTATTCTACGTCTTTTAGGATTCTTTCCGTGCCTTTTTAGAAATTTTTGATCAAAATGACCATTTTACCCCTAACGGGTCTCGGGATCATAATTTGTTTCATTCTATCATTTTTTTCCAAATTTTCTAAGCCTAATTATTTTAAAATAATATTTCCTTAGTTACTATTCATCCGTTACCTAAGGTCGTTTTTTCATTTTTCGAGCGTTTCGGAGCCTCAAATGGCCCTTTCACTACTTATTAAACGTTATTTATCCCGTCCCCGACCCTCGGTCCTCGAGAGGCTCGGGTTTCCTATCCCGACCTAAAATTTTCCCTCGTTTCCCAAAATACTCCTAACATGAATTTTTTTCCTGTTTTAGGCATTTAAGTGATTTAGGGTCGGTTTACTATTCCTTTTGGGTTGGTTTTCTATTTCTAATCATAATTTACCGAGGGGTCTCGGTTTCCTTCCCGAGTTCAATATTTTTTCCCCTCGTTTCCCGAAATACCCTTAAGCCAATTTTAGAAATTTCGATAGCATTTCCACCTATATTTTAAGGTTTTCCGGTGTTAGGTACGCCTCAGAACCTTTGTACTTGCCACGTACTATACCAGAGGCCTATTTTATACAAAGTTTCCAAACATTGTATAAAAATTTTCCACATGATTCAACGTTTAGGAATCAACACAAACCATAGCATTTTTCTTTCAAATTAGCCTTGGTTTACTAGTTAATCACATCTAATTAATTTTCATCACATCACATCATTCTTAGGCTTTCCAATGTATAAAACAGCATTCAAAACCTAGCAAAACATGCATTCTAACCCTAGTTATAGCCACAGATTTTATCAACCTTCTTTCAACATTAAAAATTTCTCATTTCATAATGTTCTTGCCCACGATTTTAGCAAGAAATTTACATCAAACTTTTCTTGTTTCTTTATTCCAATTCATGCTTAATTCAACATATAATTGAATAAACATTAATACTAAATCAAAACAACAAAACTCATGAAATTTTCACACCATTGAAGCCACGGATTTTCAAGGGAAACATGCAAAATTTTTGCTTGTTTTTCAATCCTAATTCATGCTTTAAATACTACAACATCAAACCAATTATAGAATCATCAAATCAACAATTTTTTTCCATTATTTTTCAACGCTCCAAACCCACGGATTTTCTATGAAAAATCAAGGAAAAATGCTTCAAATTTGAAACTTACCTTGATTTGTTGATGCCTTGAGATTGGAGATGCAATTCAAGCTAGGTTTGATGTGAAATTGAAAACAAAATTTTTGGTTTAAGGGGGGTAAAGCTCACGGTTTTGGGCTGAAGAAAAAGAGCAAGAGTTTAGTTGGTTTTTCCATTTTTTTGCTTGAATTTTGATGCCTATTTATAGACAAAAACCAAGGGCATTTTTGCGATTTTTTTCCAACAATTTCCTAATTGTTCAAGGACTAAAAAGTAAAGATTTTGGGGTAAAAATCAAATTTTTTTCTTCTCCCTTTCCAAGTGGCCGAATGGCCTTTTAAATTTTTTTACAAAATTTTTTTAATGGCTTTTTGGCATGATCTTAGCCATTGATCATAAGGTAGGCTAATCTACACCACACACCTTTCAAAATTTCTTTCTAACTTTAAGAAAAATAATTTGTATTATGACATCATCAAGGTGATGTCATCAACTATTCATATTCATTCATTAATTAATTCGTGGTCAATTTTTGACCGTAATCCGATCCGAACGGAACATTACCGAAATCGCGTAGGCGAGTTCTCAACGCCTCCAGTGCAATCGGTTTGTCTTATTTTGCTTCCGTTTGATCAGAATTCTCTACCGTAAATTTCTATTGTTTTAGTACATTTCAATGCACTCTCTAGGGTTTTCGGCTCTAATTTCAAATCGTCTCACTCAATTATGTCCGATAAGATTTTCCATCCCTGAACTTACACACTTTATCACTCTCAGTACATTTTTACACTATTCACAACAGTATTGGAATACAACTTTTTCACATTTTATTTATTAAAATTGTTATACACATACAATTTTAACATAATTCGAGAATCTAAAATTCCCAGTTATCACAAACAATTTAGGGTGCCTCGTCGTATTGGGAGGGTTTCAAAGAAACCTAATTTATTCATGTATGATGCTGAGGTATACCAGGCCGAGGCTCATGAGCATAAGGATGATCCGGTCACTTATGATGAAGCTATAAATGATGTTGATTCTAAATCTTGGAAACAGGCTATGAACAATGAGATGGATTCTATGAAATCCAACTCTGTTTGGGAACTTGTAGATTTGCCGGATGGGATAAAACCCATTGGATGCAAATGGGTCTACAAAAGAAAGAAGGATGCG
This sequence comes from Antiaris toxicaria, assembly GCA_035233585.1. NCBI lineage: Eukaryota > Viridiplantae > Streptophyta > Magnoliopsida > Rosales > Moraceae > Antiaris > Antiaris toxicaria. The sequence continues at coordinate 30,367,700 of CP141154.1, forward strand.
GAAGGGAGAGTAGAAACTTTCAAAGCTAGACTGGTTGCAAAGAGGTACACCCAAAAGGCTGGAATCGATTATGATGAAACCTTTTCGCCTGTTGCTATGCTCAAGTCTATCCGTATTCTTCTGTCCGTTGCTGCGGCTCTCCATTACGAGATCTGGCAAATGGATGTCAAGACGGCATTCTTGAATGGCCATCTTGAAGAGTGTATCTATATGATACAGCCCGAAGGGTTCGTAGCAAAAGGCTAAGAAAGGAAAGTCTGCAAGTTGCTTAGATCCATTTATGGATTAAAGCAAGCATCCCGCTCATGGAACCAGAGGTTTGATCAAGCGATTAAGACATTTGGTTTTGGTAAAATTGATCTGTGTATGCTATTGGCTGGTTTGTTATGCATGGATGGTGTTAACATAGGATTAGGATAGTAGACAAGATTCTTTCTGGTTGGATTTAGATTTTGTTTTGGATAATAGAGTACACAATTATTCGAACTCCAAATAAAATTACCATGATTTTATTTGAGATTGGATTGGAGTTGTAGAAAATTATTCATGAGAACAAGAATTTGAAATACAACTGTTTTGTGGATTTTGAAATTTGAATTTTGAAATTTGAAATTTGAAATTTGAAATTTGAATTTGAGATTTGAATTTGAAATTCGAATTTGGATTTTGAATTTGAAATTTAAATTTAAAATTTGAAATTTGAAATTTGAAATTTGAATTTGAAATTTGAAATTCAAATTTTCAATCACAGTCCAAGTGGGATTCGAATTTGTTGTGGAAAATCCACAAGGAATGAAATTCGAATTTGAGTTGGATATGGAGAGGAAAATCTTGTTAGAATCCTACTTGAATTTTGAATCCAAATCCTAACTAAAGATGGACGAAAATTTTGAGGATTATCCTCAATGGATTTTCAGATTTTTTATGGATACGGTTCAAGGAAAAATTCAAGTTTCAATCCCAGTTGAATTTGGATTCTCTCCTCCCAGATAATGGCCGAATTTTTTGAGTGAATCTCCTAGGAGATTTTTGGTTATTTTGGATAAGGATGAGATAAGATTCAAGCTTGAAAATCCTAGTGGAATTTTGATTCTCCCTTGTCCTAAAGTGGCCGAATTTATTATTGGGATTTTCCCCTTGGAAAATTTGGATTTTCTGCTTGTGGATAAGGGAGAATATCTTCTCCTAATCCAATTCGAATTCAGAGAATCACCTCATGCAGGTCTATAAATAGAGGTCCTGCCACTCCAATTCTCTCAAACCACAGACTCTCAGGTGAGCAGGCTTATAGTTGCACAGCCCACCGTGACAATAAGTTCTTTAGAGATCTGGGTGGTCGGAAGAAGACTAGCGGTGCTAGCATACCGATCGAGGTTCAGAGTGCCCACACACTCAGCCATTCGGGAATTGGAGAATAGTAGAGAAGGCTAGTTGGTTAAAGCCCTCCGATCATTCCCCTCCTATACATTGGCGTCCTTGAGGTATGAGTTTTAATTGTTACTGGTTTATTGTATATGGCATCATGGGATATTTAACGATTTGAAAATTTTTTATTGTTCCGCTGCGCCACTCTGATACGTTTTTACCGATTTATTTTCCTACAGGGAATTGGAGAATAGTAGAGAAGGCTACTTGGTTGAAGCCCTCCAGTCATTCTCCTCCTGCAGATTGGCGTCCTTGAGGTATGAGTTTAAATTATTGTTGGTTTATTGTATATGGCATCATGAGATATTTAACGATCTAAAAAAATTTTTATTGTTTCGCTACGCCACTCTGATACATTTTTATCAAATTATATCCTACAGTTCTTAGGTCACTATTTTCGTTAGTGACTATAACTCGCGTTTCTATGTGGTGCTGAGGCCCATCAGTACCCTATTGGCCTATTTTAGGGATTTGGTGTCTATTTTCTATCGTACATGATTAAGTGTCTCTTTGATAGGTTAATCATTATTCCTTACCATTTCGTTCATAACACGGTCCTTGAATGGTTGTCGACCGATCAACTGACTGGTTACCTCGCGCGTTGGTAACTAGGTAGCCTATCGCGTAAACTTAGTGTAGTAACCGACCGGGTTACTTTACTTGTTAGGGTGTGGTAGCCTACCGGGCCACTATTCCTTGTTTATTGTAATGGCCCACCAGGCCACTATGGCTTGCTTGGGATAGTAGCCTACTGGGCTACTGAGGCTTGTTTGGTGTGGTAGCCTACCGGGCTACGCACACTATTTTACTTTGAAAAATTGTTTGGGTTGGCTTGTAAAATCTTGGAAAAATTCCTTGCTTTGAAACCATCCCCTTATCACCCCGTTGGAAGGCAGGGGATTATTTTATGAAAACCTTGTTTATATTTTAAAGTGTTAAAAACACATTTTTATTTTGAAGAGTATAGATCACATTTTTAAAGTTACATTTTAAAGGTGGTTTTTGAACCATTTTCAAAACTTGATTGAAATGACTTTGTTTGTGATTTTGGTGAACATAAAATTTTTTTCCCTCGACAAGATGAACAAATCTCGTGTTTACCTTGGAGCCTAAATCCAACTCTAACGGCTCCTAATTCCATTAAACCTGTGGGCTTATGCCCAGTTTTTCGAAAAATTCTCAGTTTTATGTCTCTATAAAAATAGCTCTGTTTGAAGCCAAAACAGCCAAATTTTTAAAATCCGCATGTGTCAATTTCAAGGTCTCGACAAGATCTATAACTTTCATGTTGAGCCTGAGAACCGGTTCAGACTCTAAGTGGTCCATTTTTAATAAAATCTGAGACAAATTTCCAGGCTCGGATTTTGTTCCTAGTTTTGGACACCGAGTGAAAAACACTCTAAAAACCTATCTTAATGTCGTTTTTGGCCGAGAGCTATTTGATGCAAAAACAACTGTATCAATTAAAACATTATGTTTTACAAATCCCAAATTTGGAACCTAATTGGGTCAAAATGGCCAAAATCCATGGCCTTTACTAGGGATAGATTTATGCCCAGCCATGTTCCTAAACATTCGTAGCATTGCACATACAATAGCCATTCATAAAAATTGTAAACACAACCATAATCATATAAACTTAAAAATGGAAACTTAAGGGCTTAAAATAAATTATTACAAACCATGTGCATAAACAAATACACATAAATGGCTTTGATCAAAACTTAAAATCACTAAATCACCAAAAAGGAAGGTTTTGTTTTTTTACCTTTGTGCTTTGAACCAAGCACGTTTTTGAACTAGGGCTTGAGGAACCAAAATGGCCATGTGGAATCAAGGGTTTGAAGGCTAGTTTTGTGCTAGCAAGACACCAAAATAATTTCTCTTAATATTAAACCAAAATAAAAACTAAAACCACAAATATTGGATTACAAAACTTACCCTTGATCACTTTGGAAAAGGCTCAGATTTGAATCCTCCTAACACAAGCATGTGAGGTTTGATTTTTGGTAAGTTTTTGGTATGATTTAAGGCTTGAAATGGAGGCTTTTGGTGACTTAGAGGGGGTCGGCTGTAGCTTGAAAGGGAGAGAATGAGTGTTGTGTTTTTGGGGTACCAAAGTGAAGAAATGGCATCATTAAGTCATGTATGCTTTTTATAGGCAAAACTAATCAACTTGCTTAAGCTTAATCCTAATTAATTGTCCACCATTTTAGCCTAATCAAGGGACAAATTTCTGCCCTTTTTCAGTCCATAAATGGGCGTGGGCTGCTGCATGGAAAGGAGAAGAGATAAAGCAAAACTTGTTGACCAAGCTTTAAAACCCCTTGAATATTTTATACAAAAGTTGTCATAACTTTTGTAATTTTTTAATCCCACTTTAGGGCTATGTGAGCAGCCATTTTCAGCTGCTTTTGCAGATAGGGGGCATGAAATTTTAAGGCCAAAATTCATCTGTGTTGGTGTGACAACCGAGAAATTTCATCATTCTCGGAAAAATTAGTATATGGAATGTACACGATGAAATTCATGTTTAAAATGTGAAATGCAGTGATTTTATGTGTGTACGTGTGTATGTCATACACAGTATCAAGAAATTGGTCAAGATGATCATTTCTTGATATAAAATTGATATATTTAAATTCAGTATGCTTAATTTAGTCAATTGAGCATAAAATGTAAATTTTGACTAGGAAACATGCAGTATCAAGAAATTGGCCAGGATGATATTTTCTTGATATAAAACTGATATATTTGAATCAGCATGCTCAAATTAGTCATTTGAGCATAAAATGTAGATGTTTGTTGAGAGGTACGCGGTATCGGGATGAGGGTTAATATGACCTTTTCTCGCCCCGAAACTGATATATTTAGACTCAAGACGCCCAAATTAGTCAATCGGGCACCTGACATGTTTTTCGAGACTGGATCACATAGATCCTGAAAACTGGTCGAGATGACCTCGAATGAAATTGAAACTAATAAATTTGGATTCAGCATGTTCAAATTAGTCAGTATAGCCTATTTGTATGCTCAAATTAATTACTTGAGCACAAAGGTAATTTTTGACTGGGAATTCATAGTACCGGAAACTGGTCAAGATGACTTCAGATGAAAATAAAACTGATATATTTGGGTTCAGCACACCTAAATTAGTTAGGATAGCTCATGTTGAAATTTTGGACAAAAGAAAAAGTATAAAAAGGGGGGAATTAGAAATTGCCAAACAGTCCCCCATATTTTTCCTTTCTCTCCTTTCCCCCACACCGTCGGTGAATAGTAACCAACCACCGGAAACGGTGTCTGTTTTCGACACCGCTAGTCCCATTGGAAAGCTCTCACCGAGTCGAGTCCAACAGTGTGCCGATGCGACAGAGCAGCCTCCGGAGCAAGCCACAAGCGCCGCCCGAAGCTGCCGGTTGTTGAAAAATTTGAACGGTCGGATCTCCGCCGTCCGACATCTGATCAACACGGTTCTGGTCCCAATGGACTCAGGGTGAAGAGAAGAACAAAACCCAAGTGGTGTTTTAGCTCAACGGCCACCAGATCATGCCACCTGAAGCTTCGTTGTCACCGCCGTGTCGCCACCGTCGAATCTCACTATTTCGGTGGAGTTGAGTGATGAGGTGGGTATCAAAATGCTCAGATTTTCACATAGATCAAAAGCCCCAAACTAATTTTTGGCAAAAACATTAGGAAAACAGAGATTGAAGCTTGTTGTCATCATCATACTTTCGAGGGTTAATTTTCGGCCATAGGAGCTTCAATTGGTGAAATTGACACCACCAATGAGTTCCTCACGTCGAGATCTACGTTTTGGTACCAAGCTTGGCCCAAACCGCCACCGGTCAACGCTGATCAACGCCGGTCAACGTCGATCAACGATGGTCAACATCGGTCAACGGTGACCCGGATCCCAAAAATTGAAGAATGACCTGTTGGCCTATTTTCAACGTTTCGGACACGTCCGTGGCGTCGAACTTGCAAGACGAAATCTCAAAAGCGAAGAATAGAGAAAAAAAAGTTTGTGCACGCGAAACCGAACGTTTATTCGATCGTCGATGGGATGATTTCAGTCCTTCATTGCTAAATTTATGTTTTGGAATGATTATGTATTAATTATGTACTTTTACATGTGAAATTGTAAGAAAAATGGACTGTGTGTATGAAAAATAGTCAAATAAGAAAATGTGAAAAATGTAAAGATTTTTACGTAAAAGTTGAATTTTTCGTAAAAATATAGGCCTCTGGTATAGTACGTGGTAGAATAGAATTAGGTTAGATGGTTTCGAGACGTTTCCTAAATGCCGGGAACCCAAAAATTAAGCGGAAATGCTGTCGAAATTTCAAAAATAGCACAAAGGGGTATTTTAGGAACCGAAGGGTAAAAATATGGTCAGGATGGAAACTAGAGCCCTCTCGGTGACTTAGGCCCAAAAAATAAATGATTAACGACCGAGGGTTAGAATAGTGCCACCCGAGGGTCGGTGAATAGTGATCGAGCATTTCGACAATTAAGGTTGAAAAAGCTCAAAAAGGCTTAAGAAAAATGAATTTATGACTTTTGGATTTAGAAAATCCTATTAAAACGTTAAAGTAAAGATTTTACGACCCGAAGGCCCGTCAGGGGCAAAATGGTCATTTTAATCAAAAATTTCAGAAAGGTCCAAAAAGGGTCGTTAAGTCTTTAAGTTTATTGTTTTATGATTTATGGACTTAGAAAATCCAGTTTAAGTATTAAAATGACAAGATTCATGATCAGGGTAAAGATACTATTCATGATGAATAGTACTATTTACGGTCAAAGTTACTATTCACGTCAAAATTACTATTCATCGTAATTTTTGACAGAAGTTGACGGAAAAAATTATAAATGGGATATTAGACCCCTAATTCATGATCAGGAAATGAAATGTAAAATTTTTACGTTTTATTAAGCTTTATGTATAATTTAAGTAACGAAAATAATCGTAATTATTTCGGTTGTAAGAATCCAATACAGACGCAATAAAGGGACATCTACATACCAAGGAAGCAAGAAAGGAGACATGAGTAGAAGTAGCAATAAGTTCAAACATTTAATTGACTGTAACATGAATAGACTATTATGTCTAAGTGTCATATGTGGTAAGTTTTAAATATTTCTATGTGACAACCGGGAAATTCAGGCATTCTCAGAAGAAATTGTACAAATGTATGTATATAACAATTTGTACTATTTAAAGAGTGAAATAACTGTATTTATATTGTTCAGAATATATTGAAATGTTCTAACAATACTGACGAGTAAGAATTTAGTGTTGATAAAATTCGCTGAATTGAAACGGGTAGAACGGTGCCAAAAACGGCATTGAAAACCCTAACCGGTGCATCATGGTGCACTAAAGGATGAAAAACTTCGGGATTGATTTTGATGAAACAGAAGCAGTATAAATTGATCCGACTGCACAGGACACCTTAGGAACCCGCCCGGACAATTTCAGGAAAATTTCGGCTCAAACTGATACCAGTCAAAAAGTAGTCGAATTAACGTGAATAGTAAAGTCAAAGTCAACATTTTACTTTGCATTTATGACATCATAAAGCCAAATTAAAAAATGTGAAAATTATGGTGGTTGGTGGCATTAATGGCTAAGATTGATTCACTTTTTGATCTAAAGGCCAAGAATTGGCCAAAATTAGCCAAATTAAATTTTTGAAAAATTTGGAAAGAAATGGCTTGAAAAGTGTTGCATTCTAATTGGTTGGAAGCCAAATTAATTGGTTCCTTTGCCACTTAAGTCGGCAAATTTTGAACAAAAGGGGCCGAAACATTTCAATGCCAAAAACAAAGAGAAACAAAATTTTTCTAAGTGTTGTCCAAGAGAATACCGTGAGCAACCAAGAGGAACCAAGCAAATCTTCCAAGTTTTCTTCACAAAAGTGGTATCAAACACTTCATTGAAGTCAAGGAAAGCAAGAAAGCAAGGTAACCTTCTTTGGTTTGCAATTTTTGGCTTGTTTTCTCCATAAAATCCGTGGGATGAATAGTGTAAAGATGAGAAAATTTGTGGTTTGTTTTGGTTGATTTGGTGTTTGGGTTTTGTTAATGGTTTAATTAAAAGAAAAACCATGCATTTTGTTTAAAGAAAAACAAAGTTTTGGTTGGTTTTCCAAGGGTAAAACCGTGGGTTACCATGTGTGGTTGATGAGGAATTGTTGTTGTTTAAGTGTTGTAATGCTTTAAATTATGTTTTGGTTCAATGTAAAGCATGATTTGTATGCTTATAAAGCTTCGAAAAATTTTGGAATTAAAAAAACCCTAAAAGGCCTTGGGTTGTAATTAGGGTTTGGTGAATATTTTTGCATGATTTACTTGATGTTTGGATAGTTTAAAACATGCATTTAATTATGAAAATGATGGTTATGTGATTGAAAGCATGAAACAAAATGTTGTGCATGTTTTTCCCTAAAATGGCCGTGGGCTATGTGTGTTGAAAAACCCTAAGAATTGTGTTGTAAAATGCATTGAAATTGACTTGAAAATGTGCTAGGTAATGACATTGGAATAGCCTAAAATTTGGTTGAAAAATTGAAAAGTTTTGGCTGGGTTTTGGATAGGAAAACCGTGGCTAAGACCTAAGGGCAAAATTGAAAGAAATTTGTGGAATGTGGTTTAAAATGTGAATTGGAAATTTTGTGAGCTTTTATGTAAAAGTTGGGAAACTTTTACATAAAATAGGCTTATGGTATAGTACGTGGTAGGTACATATGGTTCGAGGCGTACCTAACGCCAATAGCCTTAAATTTAGACCGAAATGCGGCCGAAATTTCGAAAACGACATTTGGGGTAAAAAGGGGATCGAGAGAAAACGTTTAGGGTTGGGTCGGAAACCCGAGTCCCTAAAGGGAAATTGAATAAGGAAAACCTAAGGGGTGGTTCGTGAATAGTAACCCGTCCCCTTAAAAATGTAAAACGCGAGTGAAACTGAAAAACCGACCCCGAGGGGTGGTGTTTTTGAGAAACGAAGTAAAGGTCCGAGTCGGGTACGGAAAATCCAAGTCTCGGAGACCTAAATCGGGAACGTCTAGATGAACGTTTTAAGTACTAGTAAAACGTCAATTTGAGGCTCCGAAATGATAGAAAATCACTAAACTGAGTAAGGGTCGGAATAGTACTTCTCGAGGGTCGGGAAGGTGAAAAATGGAAATAAAATAGAAACAAACCTAGTAATGAATAGAAAAGAGTCAGAAAAGTTCCTGAGAACCAAAAATGCAGTCTGGATCGAGAAAATTTCCGCCAGGGGCATAATTGCAATTTTGCCAAAATATAGGGGTAAAATCGTAATTTTGTAAAAGTTGAGAAAAATGGGGAAAATGACAAATAAAGACTAAAAAGTTATAAATAGGTTTTATTTAAGGCTTTTAATGAAAGATAAAAGCTATAAATGGAAATGAAATTAACAGACAAGGTTTTGTCTGTAGGATCCCAAAATCGACCCACAAGAAAAGCGATTAAAGATCCAAGAAGGAAAAAGGGGAAGAAACAGATAAGGTAAGTTCAGACATTTACCTGTGACAACCGGAAATTCAGGCATTCTTGGAAGAAAATGTACAAATGTTTGTATAAAACAATTCGTACTATTTAAAGAGTGAAATAAATGTATTTATATTGTTCAGAATACATTAAAATGTTCTAACAATACTGACGAGTAAGAATTCAGTGTTGATAAAATTCACTGAGTTGAAACGGGTGGAACGGTGTCAAAAACGACATTGAAAACCCTAACCGGTACACTAAAAGATGAAAAACTTCTGGGATTGATTTTGATCAAACGGAAGTAGTATAAATTGATTCGACTGCACAGGAGACCTCAGGAACCCGCTGGGACGATTTCAGGAAAATTTCGGCTCGAACCGATACCGGTCAAAAAGTAGTCAAATTAATGTGAATAGTAAATTCAAAGTCAACACTTTACTTTGCATTTATGACATCATAAAGCAAATTTATTAAATGTAAAAATTATGGTGGTTGGTGGCATTAATGGCCAAGATTGATTCACTTTTTGATCTAAAGGCCAAGACTTGGCCAAAATTAACCAAATTTAATTTTTGAAAAATTTGGAAAGAAATGGCTTGAAAAGTGTTGCATTTTGATTGGTTGGAAGCTAAGTTAAATGGCTTCCTTTGTGCTTAAGTCGGCAAAATCTTGAACAAAGTGGCCGTAGCCATTTCAAAGCCAAAACAGAAGAGAAAAAAATTTCTAAGTGTTCAAGAAAGAGAACCCGTGAGCCACCAAGGAGAACCAAGATAATCTTCCAAGTTTCCTTCACAAAAGTGGTGTCAAACATTTCCTTGAAGACAAAGGAAGCAAGAAAGCAAGGTAACCTTCTTTGGTTTGCAATTTTTGGCTTGTTTTCTCCCTAAAATCTGTGAGATGAATAGTGTGAAGATGAGAAAATTTGTGGCTTATATTGGTTGATTTGGTGCTTGGGTATTGTTAAGGGTATGATTAGAAGAAAAACCATGCATTTTGTTTAAAGGAAAACAAAATTTTGGTTGGTTTTCCAAGGGTAAAACCGTGGGTTACCATGTCTAATTGATGATGAATTGTTGTGGTTTAAGCGTGGAAATGCTTTAAATCATGTTTTGGTTAAATGTAAAGCATGATTTGTATGGTTATAAAGCTTGGAAAAATTTTGGAATTTAAAAACACTAAAATGGCCGTGAGTTTTAACTAGGGTTTGGTGAATAATTTTTGCATGATTAACTTGATGTTTGGATAGTTAAAATCATGCATTTAATTATGAAAATGATGGTTATGTGATTGAAAGCATGAAACAAAAATTTGGTGCATGTTTTATCTTAAATGGCCGTGGGTTATAATGGTGAAAAACCCTAAGAATTTTGTTGAAAAATACATGTAAATTGGCTTGAAAATGTGCTAGGTAATGACATTGGAATAGCCTAAAATTTGGTTGAAAAATTGAAAAGTTTTGGTTAGGTTTTGAGTATGAAAACAGTGGCTAAAATTAAGGGCAAAATTGAAAGAAATTTTGTGGAATGTGGTTCAAAATGTGAATTGAAATGTTGTGAGCTTTTATGTAAAAGTTTGGGAAACTTTTACATAAAATAGGCTTGTGGTATAGTACGTGGCAGGTACATATGGTTCGAGGCGTACCTAACGTCGGTAGCCTTAAATTTACGCCGAAATGCTGCCGAAATTTCGAAAACGACATTTGGGGTAAAAAGAGAATTAAAAATAAAAGTTTAGGGTCGGGTCAGAAACCTGAGTCCTCAAAGGAAAATTAAATAAGGAAAACCTAAGGGGTGGTTTGTGAATAGTAACCCGTCCCCTTAAAAATGTAAAACGCAAGTGAAACTGAAAAACCGACCCCGAGGGGGGGCGTTTTTGGAAAACGAAGAAAAGGTCCGAGTCAGGTACGGAAAATCTGAGCCCCGGAGACCTAGATTGGGAACGTCTAGATGAACGTTTAAAATACTAGTAAAACGTCCATTTGAGACTCCGAAACGTTAGAAAATTACTAAACCAACGTAACGGTCGGAATAGGACTTCCCGAGGGTCGGGAAAGTGAAAAGTGGAAATAAAATAGAAACGAACCCGGTAATGACTAAAAAAGAGTCAGAAAAGTTCCTGAGAGGCAAAAATGCAGTCTGGATCGAGAAAATTCCGTCAGGGGCAACATTGCAATTTTACCAAAATATAAGGGCAAAATCGTAATTTTGCCAAAATATAGGGGCAAAATCGTAATTTTGTAAAAGTTAAGAAAAATGGGGAAAATGATAAATAAAGCCTAAAAATTTATAAATAGGTTTTATTTAAGCTTTTTAATGAAAAATAAAAGCTATAAATGGAAATGAAATTAACAGACAAGGTTTTGTCTGTAGGATCCCAAAATCGACCTATAAGGAGAGCGATTAAAGATCCAAGAAAGAAAAGGGGAAGAAACAGATAAGGTAAGTTCAGACATTTACCTGTCTGCAACATATAGCATTATTATTGCTAACTTTGATGTACTAACTATAAGTTAGGTACATATGTGCTACGGGCACTATTATAGAATAAAGAGAGACGAAATGTGCTACGGGCACTATTGGAATGGGACACATGGTAAATTATGCTTCGGGCACTAGAGCGAGGTTAATGAAACTCACTCACCTAAAATTAAAATGTGAACCATTCCTAACCACGGGGCAATATGAAGTCACCGGGTTAAAATTTTAAAAAGTCGGTAATGAAACCACTTTTGACGTACCAGCCTTCCGTACAGGGAGGTAAACTTTGGAGGTCAGCACTGATGTACCGCTCCCAGTAATGTATAATTTTGCCTTCGGGGCTATGAGATTAAGGCTGTGGAGGTCAGCGCTAACGTACCGCTCCAGTCATGTGCACTTAAATGGTACTGCCAACCTGAGCTCAAAACCAAAACATAATATAAGTAATTACCTGAAACTGAAACTATGCCATAATTGAGCATAAGACAGTTTCGTGAGGGTACAAACATCGCGGTAGATGTATTGTTGATACACTGTGTTGTGGTCAAACTTACTATTCACAATGAATAGTAGTCAAAGTTACTATTCATAGGGAATAGTAGTCAACGTGCTATTCATGATAAATAGTACTATTCATAGAAAATTTATTTCTTGCATGTTTGAACTTACTGAGCCTGTAGCTCACCATTTTTACGTACGTTGCAGGTAAGCGACCAGCTCAGTAGCTTTGTATGACTGGATGGCGGACGGGATGGCGCGTGTCAAATGGGATAGGAGGCCAGGGATATGGTTCTGTTAAAGTCTTTCCGCTGAGTGATAACAGAGAAAGGGAAAAAGAAACAGTTCTTTTGTAAATATATATTTTGCGAAAGTACTGTATTACGTAAATTACTTTGTACTTGTAAACAAAGTGATTAGTGGATAATGTTTTACATGATGTTTTAAAAAAAATTTCCCAAAAAAAAACGTCATATTTTGAAGAGAGATACAATAGCCGGTGACTCATGAGAGTACAATCTATCGCAGTTAGTGATAAAGCTTAACTGTAATAGTATTGTATGATCTCTACGAAGGGCGGGCTGCCACAGTTGGTATCAGAGCGGGCTTACAATTGGTTTAGTTTAGATTACCAACTGCTACCACAATTGGTATCAGAGCGGATTTACGATTGGTTTAGTTTAGATTACCAACTGCTGTCACAGTTGGTATATCAGAGCAGTGTGGACCATATCCTGATTTGACACTTTGCGCATCCTGCACCGCTATCCAAGTAAGTAGTTTACTTAAGTTTAGTTAATTATTTTCTTATGTGAAAATAATTATCTTATAGGTAGCACGATGACCAGACCTCCTTATGTGAGACCACCGCTACCACGACCGAGAGGGGTGTTACGGGTATGGACGAGACCTATTGTGAGGCCGTCTATTTCCTAATGACTGGCACTTAGACCCCCAGTGCCCGAGAGACCTCCAGCACCAGCACCAGCTCCAGTAGATGTAGTATAGCCTCGACCAGTACTTCATCCACCTGTAGTAGTGGACATTCCAGTTGTTGGTGGACGCCAACATATTGGGGTGAGAGTTTCAGCTCGGGCAGTACAGGCATTCAGAGCTAGTAGTCCCCCTATGTTTGATGGTGGACGCCAATCAATGGAGATGAAGAACTGGCTCCATGCCATAGAGAGGATTATGGTGATGTGTGATATTGACCGAGAGATGTGGATCTAGTTAGCCATAAGTATGTTTCAGGGAGATGCTCGAGTATTCTGGGATTATTGTGATCAGGAGATTCTGTTGGGATTCAGTTGGGCTGAGTTCTGTCAGCTATTGGCTGATCAGTTTCCACCTAAGGATCCGACACCGACTCCTGCACCTCCAGAGACACGAGAGGCAGTTACATCCACGTACCCTGGATTTGATGAGGTTAGGGACTATATTCTCCAAACAGAGAGGATGGTCATGTTGTCTGGTGAGACAGTTATGTGTTACGCAGCAGGATTTGAGGAGACTATTAGGAGGAGATGTCCATTACCCAACCTCACTGAAGCAAACTGTTGTGAGCTGTTCTGGAGAGGTTTACCCATGGAGTTGAGACAGAGGGTGATTAAGCTATATCCTCCTACGCTCCAAGAGTTTGTAGTGACGATCAGGACGATCGAGAGGGAGATTTTGATTGAGCATCTGACGCAGAGTCGACGAGAGACACTGGGTCAAGATGAGATGATGGCACGCATCTTTAGGTCGAGAAGGATGATGAATGATCATGAGGCTGGACTGTCTAGACCACGAGGAGGTGATGACTCAGGACAGGGAGCATTGCCTAGGGTTGGTGATGACTCAGATGATCCAGATGACGATGAGGATCTAGAAGAATATCCTCTAGTTATTAGAAAATGCCCTAAGTATTAGAGACATTTTGATGTATTTATTTTGAACTGGATAATAAAATTATACATAGAGTTTATTCATTACATTGCTATCAGTCCTTGTCTTATTTACATGTTAAAGTAAATGTAAGCAAATATGGCTCCCTGACTGCTTGTGTTAAACTGTTAGAACGTTGCATGCAATGGACTTTTGTATGCAAGAAGACGATGTTCTAAAGTTAGCGGTCTAAACTATGGTCTGTAGTCTATGGGGTTAGACCGAGCATCTACCTCATGTTAAGACTATTATGTTGTCTAAAGCCTTGGAGGGGACGGTTTGTCTTGACTGTCTGGAGCTGGACTCCCATGTAGAGACATAGATATGTTGCTTGGTGGTGACATATTAGACCGGGACTAAAGCGTGATTGATCTACGAAGTCCGCTTTGAGTGGATCGATCTGCTTTTGACGTTCATTATGTAATGACCTTAATCCTGAGTAAAAGGACAGCTTCATGTATATGACTTGTGTACTTTGATGTTATAATGGCTAAAGCGTCTCAGAGGTAGTAAGCTTATAGACCGATTCGTTGGTGCATGACTTGTATACGATGAAGGGTTCGTTTACAGATATCGGATTATAGCTCTAATAAAGAGTTAAGGGTATCCTCTTAAAGGCATTATACTGAATATGAAAATGGACAAGGCCTTGGGTCGTCTGCTGGGCGGATGACTTCTTATTCACATATGGTGAATAATCATTTTCTTTATTTGGTAGTATAATGGAACTTTAAGATAGCCTGATCAGTAGGATTAAACGGACTTTGGCCTAAGGATGATCATGGATATCATATGAGGGTTCTGTATACATGACAAGGTCATTGGACGATAGCTTGTCATAGGCTTACGTAATACGGTATATAATTGGGAGTTCAGTTTCAGGTTTATAGTGGTGTGACTCTGAAATTAGTGATCATATGGATTTGCGGGAGCCCAATTATATATGTCCAATCAGTCCCTCTACTAGCTCCACATAATTCCTTAACGTTTGGCAAACTGATTTGCATATGCTATTGGCTAGTTTATTATGCATGGATGGTGATGACATAGGATTAGGATGGTAGACAAGATTCTCTCCGGTTGGATTCAGATTTTGTTTTGGATAATAGAGTACACAATTATTCGAACTCCAAATAAAGTTGCCATGATTTTATTTGAGATTGGATTGGAGTTGTAGAAAATTATCCATGAGAACAAGAATTTGAAACACAACTGTTTTTGTGGATTTTGAAATTCGAATTTGAAATTTGAAATTCAAATTTTGAATCACAGTCCAAGTAGGATTCGAATTTGTTATGGAAAATCCACAGGGTTTGAAATTCGAATTTGAATTGGATATGGAGAGGATAATCTTGTTAGAATCCTACTTGAATTTTGAATCCAAATCCTAACTAATGATGGACGAAATTTTGAGGATTATCCTCAATGGATTTTTGGTTTTTATGGATAAGGTTCAAGGGAAAAATTCAAGTTTCAATCCCAGTTGAAATTGGATTCTCTCCTCCCCAGAAAGTGGCTGAAATTTTGGAGCATATCTCCTAGGAAAATTCGGTTATTTTGGATAAGGATAAGACAAGATTCAAACTTGAAAATCCTAGTGGAATTTTGATTCTCCCTTATCCTAAATGTGGCCGAATTTTTTTGAGGAGATTTTCTCCTTGGAAATTTTGGATTTTTTGGTTGAAAAAGGGAGATAAAATTCTAGTTAAAATCTTGTTTAGATTTGGATTGGATTTATCCTAAATGGCCGAATTTTATTGTTGGATTTTTTCCTTGGAAAATTTGGATTTTATGGTTATGGATAAGGGAGAATATCTTTTCCTAATCCAATTCGAATTCAGAGAATCACCTCATGCAGGTCTATAAATAGAGGTCCTGCCACTCCAGTTCTCTCAGACCACAGACTCTCAGGTGAGCAGGCTTATTGTTGCACAGCCCACCGTGACAATAAAGTTCTTTAGAGATCTGGGTGGTCGGAAGAAGACTAGCAGTGCTAGCATACCGATCGAGGTTTAGAGTGCCCACACACTCAGCCATTCGGGAATTGGAGAATAGTAGAGAAGGCTAGTTGGTTGAAGCCTCCGGTCATTCTCCTCCTGCAAGGTTGGCGTCCTTGAGGTATGAGTTTTAATTGTTGTTGGTTTATTTTATATGGCATCATGAGATATTTAACGATCTAAAAATTTTTATTGTTCCGCTGCGCCACTCTGATACGTTTTTACCGATTTATTTTCCTACAATTGGTATCAGAGCCATCTCATGACTATGCCATGTACATAAATTAGACAATTGCTTAGTCTTTTTATTTATGTATGGATTTGATATTTAGAGAGTGGCATTCTAGGGTTCCTTTATGTTGTTATCATGGATTATGTATAAAGTATGTGGTTATTTTAATTTTATGAATTATTATAAGCATGCTTGTTTATGCCGGTTATGGTTCCTTAGAATTTAGAAAAATTGTATCGAGGAATTTTTATGTAACCATGGGAGCAGTTTATTAACACTGTAATTTCCCATGGGTTTTAATTTTTGTTTCTTAGAATTTTTATGGTTAGAATTTTTGTACACCGGAAACGGTTTAGGAAATTTTATGTAATTATTCTTGGAGGAGATTGAAGATTGAAGACCGTAATTTATTTTTCCCAAAAGTTAAATTTGATTTAAAGACTGAAATTTTGAGTGTGTGGAAAATTTCAATTTAATTGGGATTCAAATTAATTTTTGGAGATCCTAATAGATAAATTAGAATATGGAACGAAAATCGAGACACGACCCCTCGGGACAGGCCGACGGGCCTTGGTGGGGCTGCAGCCCCTACCCTTGGGCAGGATGGGGCTGCGACAGCCCCTATGCAGGCCATAACAACCCACGGCTGCACGCTTGGCCTGCAGCCGAGGGTGGCCATGGCCTACCCAAGACTGGCTACAGCCTGGGCGTGCAGCCTACCGGCTGCTGCGCCCAGCCTGGGCGTGCAGCCTGGCGCTGCAGGCTTGGCCTGTAGCCCGGCAAGGCTGCACAGGGGGCTGGGTGGCCATGGGCTGCCAGCCCCTGCGAGGCTGGTGGCTGCCCATGGCGGCTGCCGCCTTCGAGGGCGGTGGTGCGATGGTTGATAGATCGAAAAATTTTGATTTTTAAATTTGAGATTTAATTTTAAATCATGTTTAAAAATATGTAATTGAAAATTTGATATTTTTGAAATTACATATTATTACACATGATGTTTAAAATTGTTTAAAATTTAAATTTGAAATTTAAATTTGAAATTCGAATTTGGAATTTGAATTTGAAATTTAAATTTTTGGAGATTTAAATTTTAAATAATTTTTGGGATGAGAAATAAATGGAGAGGCTACATAAAGATGGATACAAGAAGACGGAACAAAATTCAAGACCCAAAGAATGCTTTGGATGAAATTTTGTAATCTTTATTTTCTTTGTTCTATGATGGAACCATGGCTTGGTTATTCTGTCAATTATTTTTCTGTGTTATGTCATGGATGTATAAATATGTATTGATGGATGTTTTATATGTATATTTGATAACATGTCATATAGGATAGGTGAGTGCCGCTCATACTATATTGATCATACATAATTTGACAAAACTTGCATTTTTTTCAAAATATTAAGTGGGAGAGGGTTTCAAACAAAACCCACGGCCTCCATTGTTGATCCATATGTGAAAGCATGGTAACGCCTCGCGTCAGTTCTGCCCTGACCACACCCCTCGGTAGGTGTTTACCGCCGCCGGTATACTAGATTGGATCTCCTATGTGGAAAACGTGTTCGGGTATGATCCTATTCATGACCACCCCTCGGTGGCTTGGTAGGACGTGGATCGGGCTACGTAAACAATAGTTATACACTCAAGACTCGTTTAGTTATTAACCTTCCCTAGAAGCTCTGTTAACTAAACTGGTGGCCAAATAAGGGGTTATTAATATATGTCTTAACCTTGGAGGATTTAAGGCAACATATATTAATTGGACGGGGTCCATGTTCCAGCTATTTGTTTTCATGACCACCCCTCGGTGGCTTGGGGCAATAGGTGCTGAGAATTACCATTGCAATGCTACATGTTTTTCAAGTTTCATGTTGGAACATACTTGTATGTTTTATTTGCTAAATTATCTGTATATTTGCTTGGGCTTTGTAATGATGTCTAGTATAATTTTATTTCAGTTTAAAATGTCACCGATACCTCTCATTTCAATACTCACTGAGAATAAACTGAATGGCGATAATTATAAAGATTGGAAAAGAAATCTATTGATAGTTCTCAGCTGCGAGAGACACAAGTTCGCACTGGACGAACCATGCCCACCAGGGCCAAAACCTGACACGCTGCTTGAGGAGGTCCCGGTTGCCTATACTCGTTGGAGAGAATCCAATGATATAGCTCGATGCTACATGCTTGCTAGCATGACGAGTGCTTTACAAAAGCAGCATGAGACTTATCAGGTTGCTAGGGAGATCATGGATAATCTGGAGGACATCTTCGGAGGCCAAGAAAAGTTGGCTCGACAGTCCGCTATAACCAGCATTATGAACTCTAAGCAAAAGGCCGGTACTCCGGTGAAGGACCATATGATCACTCTAATGGGATTCTTTGCTGAGGCTGCCGAAAACGGTGCTGAGTTGGACTACAATACCTAGATCGAGATGGTGTTCAAAACTCTGTCTAAAGATTTTGTGGGGTTTAAGGCCGCATAAAATCTGGCGACAAGGGAGTTAGGACTAATCGAGCTCATGAAGCAACTCTAGGCTTATGAGCGGATGATCAAGGATGGGGATGCTGTCCAACCCAAAGTTGAGGCCAATTTGGCGGAATCTTCCATGTAAGGACCACCCCGTCCCTGTTACTCAGCAAATTATTCAATGAGAAGCTAAGGAATAATTTGATACGTTTTTAGTCCAAATACATCAAACACGGTCAGGTACACAGTCGTGTGAGAAACCGCGTACTGATCAGATTGTTTTATGAGAGAGGCCGTGTGAGTTAACATGGCCATGTAGTTTTATATGGTCAGGTACACGGTTGTGTAAGTGGCCGTGTACCACTCGGGTAAAGTGAGCATGGTCCAAGACACGGTCGTGTTGAGAAAGCCCAACTAGTACATGCTTGTGCTCAAGCCATACACGCCCGTGTTAGAACCCTTGTAGAAGGCCGTGTTGAGCAGAGAGCCAATTTGAAGACTCTCGTAATGCGTGAAACCTAATTACTATGAAATGAGTAATTAAGTTGATAAATGTAGCATAAATTCCAATTGAATAGACTAAACAGGTGCAGTACTGTTTATTACTATTCATACAGTGAAAAGGGGTAACTGACAGAGAACCCGGTCTACCCTGTTATGTGTATAAGAGTATGAGATACGCAGTGTCATGAAACTGGTCCGGATGACCATTTCCTGACACAAGACTGGTGAGCAGATCATTGAAATACTCAGACCAAACGTCTAAGCACAACAACGTGAATCTCCCTAGTAGGGTACAGTATCGAGAAAATGGTCCGGATGACCTCTTCTCACTCAGAGACTAACAAAATCAGAGTCAGAACACTCGAACTAGTCAGTTAGAATAGAGAACAGTGAACCATGAATAGCGAATAATAAATAATGAATAGTGAATAGTGCAAGATGCAATGTCAAGTTACTAGCAAAGACGGCTTTAGTTTGACTTAAAACTGATATATCTAGACCCAGGACGCCCAAATTAGTCAAACAGACACCTGACACGTTTTTCGAGGTGGGACCCCACGATCCTGAAAACTGGTCCAGACGACCTCAGACGGACATATGACTGATAAAATTGAAATCAGAACGTCCAAATTAGTCAAGAGAGACTGTGTCTGAAATTTCGCCTAGGAACCCTCGGTTTGTGTGTGAAAGGACAACACAGTGTAGACACCACCGCAGTATAGGAAATGAATAGTGATTTGGCATAGAATGGGCTCTTAGACAGTATAAAACAATTAGAAATCGTCAGTACAAAAATCAGATTCAGAAAATCCAATTTTTGGATGAAAATTAGAACACTGCCGAGAAAGGGCTGAAAAACGCAGTAGAAAACTAGACTGCACAGAACCGATTCGGTTGGACTTTTACCCCAACCAAACCATGCCCCCTTTGGTTAGGAAAACAGCTGCAAAACCAGCTGAAAGTGATCCCTTAAATCAAGGGATGTGTTGGAGTTTTTAGATTAAAAAAATGGGGTTTTAAGGACAAGAGGACTATGACCATTTAATGCAAACTTGCTCCCTTTCACCCTCCATCATGGCTCCAAAATTTCAAGGGCTACAGCATAGATTTTTGTCCCCGAATTGAGCTAAATTATGGCTTAATTAAGAGGGCTTAGAGTTAAGCAAAGTTGCTTAGAGTTGCCTATAAAAAGGTGCAACCACCCTTAGGTTTCACATTTCTCATTTGCTCACAAAAACTCTCAAGAAAAATACAGCTTTCTCTCCACTTTCTCTTCAAAAAATCCGACCCCTCTTCAGCCCCTAAACCACATATTTTCACATAACTTTCACACAAAAGCTTTGCCACACAAGTTGTTAGAGGTGCACTCTTCTAAGGTAGTTTCGGTAAGACCCTAGAACCGAAATTTTTTCTATGGTGTAATTTTTCATCTTGGCTGGATATTAAGAGAAACATTTTCTTTTCCTTGTTCTCTCATTCTAGCACAAATGATCCCTCAACCCCCTTTGTTTTCTATGGAACCTTGACAGCCACCCTTGGCCCGGTTGTGCTTGGATCAAAGCACTCTAAGGTATAAACCAAAAAACCCCCATCTTTTGTGGTTAGTTGTTTTTAAGTTTTTGATCAAAGGAGATTTATATGTATTTGGTTATGCACATGGGTTGTAATAAGTTATTTAAGCCCTTAGCTTTCAGTTTTTAAAGTTTTTGTGGTTGTAGTTATGTTTACTTTAGTTTACAAGTGGTTTGAGATATGTGTGTGCATGAGTGTGTAGAGGGTGGCCGGACACAAAATCTGTCCCCAGGATCAGCCACGGATTTTGGCCAGTTTGACCCACTTAGGATCCGAATCTAGGATTTGGTAAAACATAAAGTTTTTAGGAAATTTCGATGTGGTCGTTTTTGCATCAAATAGCAATTGGCCAAAAATGAACCTACGATAGGTTTTTTGGCTAGTTTTGGTTCGATATCCAAAACTGGGAGTAACAAATCCGGACCAAATGAACAGTCTCAGATTTTTATTAAAATGGCCCTTTTAGAGGCCGAACTAGAATTTGGTCAAAACACAAAAGTTTTAGATCTTGACGAAACCTTGAAACTAACATACGCGAGTTTCAAAAATTCGGCCGTTTCGGGCCCTAAACAGACCTGTTTTCAAAAGTGCATAAAACTGGAACCTTTATAAAAACTGGGCACAAAGGCCACGGGTTTGATGAATTTAGGAGCCGTTAAATTTAGAATTAGGCTCCGAAATGAACACAAGAATTGTTCATTTTGTCGAGGATGAAAAGTTTCATGAACGCCGATTTCTCAAACAAAGTCATTTCGAACAAGTTTCAAATTATTTTCAAAAGTGGTCCAACACTACATTTTTTTAGCACATTTACAATGTGTTCCCTTTAAATGACTTAGAAATGATTTCAACAAAAACACCTTCGTCCTTCAACGGGGCGAGGTGAGACTCGTTTTCAAAAATGTGGGGACATCATACCCCTTTCAAACCATTTCAAACACTTTGCTTTCAAAAAAATGTGGGGACACCAT
Source organism: Antiaris toxicaria (assembly GCA_035233585.1). Taxonomy (NCBI): domain Eukaryota; kingdom Viridiplantae; phylum Streptophyta; class Magnoliopsida; order Rosales; family Moraceae; genus Antiaris; species Antiaris toxicaria. The sequence continues at coordinate 30,389,292 of CP141154.1, forward strand.
ACCCCTTTCAAAATGAAAAATCCTTTTGTAAGAATTTCTAGATTTGAACAAAGTTTTCAAAGGAATTTCACAAAGAACAAGGGACGTTTTTAGTAAGATATGGTAGAGGTAGCCTAGTCGGCTACTACACCATAATGCAAGGTAGCCCGGTAGGCTACCACGCGCAAACAAGCAAAGTAACCCGAACGGTTACTATACCAAGCCTACACATAGTAGCCCGATAGGCTACCTAGTTGCCAAAACGTGAGGTAACCGGTCAGTTGACTGATCGGTAAATCAGTCAAGCATCGTGTTCAGAGCAACATTGTGAGGAATGTTGATTTTACTATCAAGAAGACAGTTAATCAAACGTGACGGAAATTAGACACCAAATTCCCAGATAGGCCAATAGGGTACCGAGGGACCCCAGTACCACATGAAAGACGAGTATAGGCAAAAGTAGCCTAAGGACGTGGTAGTTAATTTATGGGGCCATAAATTAACTCACCACATGCGAATAAGTTAACTCTTGAGATAGAGAGTAAGTAGTGCCGACGGCAATCAGTATCAAGTAATTATCTACTTTAGTCACTAGTAGTATTGGTGACTTAGAGAAGGTATTAACGAGAGACGTTATTGATGACAGGTAGTAACCTGTAAATTTCTAAAGGTGCGAATACAAATGCTTGCAATTAGGTAAGTATAACTCCACCTGCAGCATGAATAAAATGATGTTAAAATGATGGTTTTACAGTATGTTAAGTATGCCTTACATGCACACGATGTTGCACAGCATACTTAAGAGCATATAGTTTCACAATCGAGTAGATTGATGAAAGAACAAGTTAGAAGCCATAGATCCCTACCGCATAGGATTGGGGATAGCTTAGAGAAGCGTATGGCTAGAACAGTTAAACAAGATGGAAATAAATAGGTGTGCCGTACGGGCTCCTTCAGTCGAAGGGGTTTCCAGTTAAAGAAAGTTAAGGCCAAAAGTTGAGCATTAGTTGATGGCTCTTCGGCATTAGTTGACCTCGGGTGTTACCGTTGGTCTGCGCGCACACGGCACTGACACATGGGCCCTAAATAGACAAGATAAAGAAAAGAGTACTAAAGCATAAATTAACATAACCGGATCATACATAGTTCACTGTTCACATTAGTTCGCTATGCTTTCAGTTACAGTAAGATACATACTTTTACATGAAGTAATCTATATGCATATGGTATATAAAGTTTGTATGCTATGACATGATATGTGATGATATGGTATATGCTAAGTGTTATATGTGACTATCTTGCATGCTTATGCGTTTTAAGTATGTATTATGTTTGAACATGTTTTGCGGTTAACATGTTGCACTTACTGGGCATAAAGCTCACGGAGTGTGTTTATGCTGTAGGTAAGCGTCCTATGGCATAAGCCATGATGGGCAATGACGGCGGCGGAGGCGGATGTGAGGCGAGGTTATGGACACCATACGAGTTTAACTTCTGCATAGTTTAAGTAAACAGTATTTTAAACAGTAACAGTACAGTACCAGTAAATGGTACTTTTAAATAGTAATCGTTAAATAGTATTTTTGAACAGTAATGCTTACACAATATTTTTAAGTAGTAATAGTTGAATAGTATTTTCGAATAGCAGCTGATTGATACTATTCAAAAATACTATTCCACAAAATCAACAATATAAGTATGTTTGTAAGATTATTATTATGTTTCAAATTCTGCTTTTAATAGTACATATACATAAATAGTAAATACGTGTGCTAAAAAAAAATTCTTCTAAAATTAGGGTAACCTATTAAAGATATTTTAAGTAAGCAATATTCAATTACAAGAAAGTATAAGTAAAAGTAAAGAAACAGTAGTTTTACAGTGATGGTCCGGGCCGCCTAGGGCACGGGGCGTCACAGTTGATATCAGAGTGGTTTCCTGCCACCCTACCTCACATCGCTGCACGCCTGCCTCATCTATCCAAGTAAGTTAGTTTAATTATCCTTCAGTATCAGTATATAATTTAACATCCATATTGTAATAGGAGATATGGCCGCACCGGTAGACCCTTAACACCAAGACGATGATAGGGCAGTAAGTGATGCCTTCGCCGAAATGGACTTAGATATGTTCGATGGTCAGCATAGGCCTTACAAGCTGTTGAGATTGGTTCAACAGGTGAAGGTAGCCTTTCGTACCTGCTATGCCCTACCTCACCTGCAAGTGGAGCTAGCAAGCAGCAAGTTAGATGGACCAGCATTGACTTGGTGGCTGGACCAGCGAAGGGATGGAAAACCAGTGCCAGATTGGGCCACTTTCTGCCAGGAACTCCATGCCATGTTTGCACCACCCGCATTCGAGAAACTCTATGGTCCAAATACGAATTTCGGCACATGCAAAGACATGCATGAGAGGAGGTACGACGTCCTCTCGGGTATGTGGGATGTCGACGAAGGAGAGACCATGGCGCATTATTGTCAAAGGTTTAAGGATGCGATGCTACCCTACATTCCCTTCGACCGCTCTTTCCGAGAAGTAGCTGAGCTAGTTTGGAGAGGGGTACCCAGGGACATTAGGGAACTTGTCCCCTACCCTCCACGACATCAAGATTTAAGGCATTTCCTTCAAGAGATAGAGTATGCCGAAGTCGATGCGGTTAACGTTAGGAACTAAGAGCGGGCACATAATGCTGCTAATCTTGCCGCTCATGAGGAGGACCCTATTCCAGCTATACCATTGGCTAAGTACCGCTTTGAGAAACCAGAGGATGATGATGACATCCCCTATTTCTCCAATGATGACGAGGAGATAGAGGAGTATGAGCCGGAACCTTAAGTCATTATCGCTAGTGATGATGAGGTCAGTTCAGACTCGGAGGATGAGGAGGATCCAGACGAATTCCCCCTCGATGAAAGTAACGGCGAAGAGATGTCCGATCCAGAATCAGTGATCACGTCAGAGTAACTGCACTCTACCTCGGTAGTTTTGTCTAAGCTATGTATATGTGTATAGAAGGAAGCAGTAGCTTTCCTCGCTAGACCTAAGTTAATGTACTTGTTGAGATCGTATCTTGGGAAGTGTGTATCACTCCCAACAACCCAAAGTTATGTACTTTCTTATGATATATGAAAAGCAACACCATTGTCCAAGGGCTCAGATATGTTTTTTTTCACACATGAGTATAGTGTGACAGTATGTGCGAGATAGGTCCTAGCACTTAGAAGATGTTTCAATACGATAAGTTAAGATACAAATCGTATTGAACATCACAGTAAAGAAAAAGAAAGGAAAGATATAATATGTATACTTATATTCATGATGATTGAGTAAAATCATTAAGATGATATGTGATACGATTCCCAAGTGCAAAGTGTGATAAAAGCAAAACTTATAGTTCTTTTTCCCGTTGTGTGATAGGGTTACATCAGAAGAAATGACAAGAACAAGAGCTCAGACTAATCAAGCCACTCGAGAAGATGAGTTAATGGCACGGCTCACAGCCATGCAGGAGATGATGATGAACCAATAACAAGAGCTTGCTCAGCTCAAGGAGTAAGTCAACCAACAATCTCATACACCACAACCCGTAGAGGTACCAGCCCAAGCCGACCCAGTAGCCCCATCAGTCCAGGCAGCTCCAGCACCACCAGTTGTGGTTGCTCCTGTAGCAGCAGATGTTCCCTTACCAGTCTCAAGAGATGGTGACTTATACGAGCGATTTCGACGTCTGAAGGCGCCAGAGTTTGAGGGGACAACTAACCCTATCGAGGCAGATGACTAGTTAACTGACATCCAAGTCATCCTAGACCTTGTAGGACTAACTCAGAGGGAAAAGGTACTGTGTGCATCCCTTGCCCTACGGAAAGGAGCACGACAGTGGTGGAAAACAGTGGCTATTAGGAGAGACATTAATGCAATGAACTAGTAGACTTCATTATGGAGTTCAGAGAAATGTATTTCAATGATGAAGCCTTAGCAGCACAACAAGATGAGTTCAACAATCTACGCCAAGGTAGTATGACTATAATGGAAGCTGTCCTCAAGTTCGAGCAGCTAGCCCGACTATGCCCCGACCTGGTGCCAACCGAGAAGGAAAGGGTCAGAAGGATGCTGAATATGTTTAGAACCGACATTGCCATCCAAGTATGCAGTGGAAGCCACAGACCAACAACGGTGGCTGAGTATGTCAGCCGAGCCATCAGGGCCGAATACTGGTTGGCCTAAGATAGGGAGAGGAAAGCACAGATCTTTAAGGCCAAGAGAGAGGAGAAGACACTGGCCAGACCCAACAGGGGAAGATCGAACCCTGATTCACAACATAAGGGTCAGAATATGGGAAACAGTCAGAGTAACCGACAGTCCCATAACAACAAGAGGAGAGGAAGCCAGAATAACCAAGGGCAGCAGAGGAATTTTCCCCAGAAGAAGAACAATCGAGGTGGAAATGGCAGTCAGCACCCTCCTTGCCTGAAATGCGGGAAGAACAACCTAGGGGAGTGCCGCTTAGGCACTAGCGGTTGCTACATCTGTGGCAAGGAAGGCCACTTCGCTAAGCAATGCCGCTCAAACCCTCAGAATCAGCAGGGCCAAGCCCGTGCCAGTAGCGGCCAGCTACATACCACCCAAGCCAAAATTGAAGGTACACCCATCACCCAAGTTAGACTGGAAGCTCCAGAGATGCAGGGGAGAATTTATGCCTTTACAAGGGAGGATGCAGAAGCTGGAACCTCAACCGTGGTGATAGGTCAGCTTTCTATTGCCAACTCCACTGCATTAGTATTATTTGATTCTGGAGCTATGCATTCCTTTATGTCATCAAAGTTTGCTAGAGAACTAGGTCAGAACATAGATAAGATGAACCAACCTTTTCGAATTGCCCTTCCCTCCGGGGAAGTTTTGTTGTCTAGCTATTGGGCAAGACATGTACCAGTAGTTATCAGTGGGTACGAGCTGAGTATAGATCTAATCATCATCGACATGTGTGACTATGATGTAATCGTGGGAATGGACTTCCTCGCTAAGTACAGCGCCATAATAGACTGTCGAAGACGAGAGGTTACCTTCGAGCTGAACGGGAACAAGAAGTTTATCTACAAAGGGCTATCATTAAAGCAGTCGAAGATAATAATATCCGCTATGAGGGCTCACAAACTTCTATCCAGTGGATGCGTCGGTTTCCTAGCACACATGGTAGACAGCAACCATGAAGCAGAGATAAGGCATGAAGATGTCCCAATGGTCAGAGAATTCATAGAAGTATTCCAAAAGGATCTGCCAGGACTTCCGCCAGAAAGGGAGATATCATTCGAGATCAAGTTGTTACCAAGATAAGCCCCCATCTCCAAGGCCCCATATAGAATGGCCCCGGCAGAGTTAAAGGAACTCCAGGCCCAGTTGAAGGATCTAATGGACAAGGGCTTCATTCGACAGAGCTGTCCACCGTGGGGAGCACCAGTTTTATTCGTGAAGAAGAAGGATGGAACATTAAGGATGTGCATCGATTACAGGGAGCGGAACAAGGTCACTATAAAGAACAAGTATTCGTTGCCACGAATCGACGATCTATTTGACTAGCTCCGAGACACGGCAGTGTTCTCAAAAATCGACCTACGTTCTGGGTATCACCAACTATGGATTAGAGGTGCAGACATACCCAAGACAGCCTTCCATACACGATATGGACACTACGAGTTCCTCGTTATGTCATTCGGGCTAACGAATACCCCTGCAGCCTTTATGGATCTGATGAATAGAGTGTTCACGGAGTTCTTAGACAAGTTTGTCATTGTGTTTATCGATGACATACTTGTGTATTCTAAGACAAGGGAGGAACACGAGGAGCATCTGAAAGCTATTCTACTCAAGCTAAAGGAGCACCAGCTATACGCCAAATTCTCTAAGTGTGAGTTTTGGCTGGAAAAGGTCCATTTTCTTGGTCACGTGGTCTCCAAAGACGGAGTATCAGTAGACCCAGTGAAAGTCGAAGCAGTCAGCGAATGGCCGACTTTGAAGAACGTAACGGAGATCTGCAGTTTCCTAGGCCTAGCAGGCTATTACAGATGTTTCGTAGAAGGGTTCTTGAAGTTAGCTGCACCATTCACAGCACTCACTAAGAAGGAGAAGAAGTATGAGTGGATGGATAGATGCGAGAAAAGCTTTTAGGAGCAAAAACACAGACTCACGAGCGCTCCGATCCTGACTATACCAGACGCTGGACAGGGAAATTTTGTAATCTACAGTGATGCATCTAAGATCGGACTGGGAGCCGTATTGATGCAGAATGGGAAAGTAGTCGCTTATGCCTCGCGACAACTTAAGAACCACGAGAGGAATTATCCGACTCATGACCTAGAGCTAGCAGCGGTCGTGTTTGCACTGAAAATATGGAGGCATTATCTATATGGTGTCAAGTATGAGATTTATACGGACCACCAAAGCCTCAAATACATCTTCACGCAGAAGGAGCTCAACATGAGGTAGCGAAGATGGCTAGAATTGGTGAAGGATTATGACTGCGAGATCTTGTATCACTCAGGGAAAGCCAACAAGGTGGCCGATGCACTCAGTAGGAAGTACTCTTCATCGCTTATGGCTATCAGTACCTTGTCAAAAGCCCTACATAAAGAGCTATGTAACGGCGAAATCGAGATTCTAACAGGGAAGTTGTCTGAAATGACCCTCTAATCAACAATCCTACAAGAAATCAAGGCCGGTCAAGACCTCGATTTAACCCTGAACAAGCACAAAAAGGAGGTAATGGAGGACCGAAAGTCAGATTCCAAGTCTCTAAGGATGGCATACTCTATTTTAGAGATAGAGTGTGCGTTCCGAAGGATAAAGAACTCAGGAAAAGGATCCTTTCAGAAGCCCATGACACACCGTACTCAGTTCATCCAGGGGCAAACAAGCTATACAAAGACTTGAAAGACAGTTTTTGGTGGCCTAAGATGAAGGGTGACGTCGCTAAATTTGTCGCAAAGTGCCTTACATGTCAAAAAATTAAAGTAGAACATCAACGACCTGGAGGAGAACTGCAGAAAATCGAGCTTCCTGAGTGGAAATGGGAACAAATTACAATGGACTTCGTGGTCGGACTGCCCAGAACATCCAGTGGAAACGACTCCATCTGGGTAATTGTGGACCGACTGACGAAATCAGCTCGATTCTTAGCCATGAAGTTGAGCTACTCAGTGGAGAGGCTAGCAGAAATATACATGGCCCAGATAGTAAGACTGCACGGTGTACCTAAATCAATAATTTCAGATCGTGATGGGCGCTTCACTTCAAGGTTTTGGTAGAGCGTCCAAGCTTCAATGGGGACTAAGTTGAAGTTCAGCACAGCTTTCCACCCTCAAACCGACGGTCAGTCAGAAAGGACAATACAAACGTTGGAAGATATGTTGAGAGCGTGTGCCCTAGACTTCAAGGGGAATTGGGACCAAAAGCTGCCGCTAATAGAGTTCTCGTACAACAACAGCTACCATTCCTCGATCGGAATGGCACCATACGAGGCACTCTATGGAAGGAAATGTAGATCTTCGGTCCACTGGCATGAGACTGGAGAGAAACAGCTCACTAGCACGGACTTCGTTAAAAGTACAACAGAAGACGTGAAGATTATACGGGAGAGACTGGAGATAGCTCATAGTCGTCAGAAGAGTTACGCCGATAAACGACGCAGACCTCTCGAGTTTCAGGAAGGAGATTCAGTTTTCCTCAAGGTGGCACCCATGAAAGGGGTGATGCTCTTTGGGAAGAAAGGGAAGCTCAGCCCTCAATATATAGGACCCTTCGAGATCCTCGAGAGAATTGGGAAGGTAGCCTACAGGTTAGCACTCCCTCCCGAGTTAGCATTCGTGCATAACATTTTCCACGTCTCGATGCTGAAGAAATACGTGCCTGACAGTTCCCACATACTGAGTCAAGAGCCTGTTGAAGTACACGCCGACCTGACATATGAGGAAAGACCAGTGCAGATTTTAACTAAGGAGAGCAAAGTCCTCAGGAATAAAGTGATCCCGCTTGTGAAAGTGCTGTGGCGGAATCACAACATAGAAGAAGCTACATGGGAAAGGGAAGAGGACATGAAGAGAGACTTCCTGGATTTATTCTAATTTTTGAGGACGAAAATTTTGTAAGAGGGATAGGTTGTAAGGACTACCCCGTCCCTGTAACTCAGCAAATTATTCAATGAGAAGCTAAGGAATAATTTGATGCGTTTTTAGTCCAAATACATCAAACACGGTCAGGTACACGGTCGTGTAAGAAACCGTGTACTGATCAGATTGTTTTATGAGAGAGGCCGTGTGAGTTAACATGGCCATGTAGTTTTATATGGTCAGGTACACGGCTGTGTAAGTGGCCGTGTACCACTCGGGAAAAGTAAGCATGGTCCAAGACACGGTCGTGTTGAGAAAGCCCAACTAGTACACACCTGTGCTCAAGCCATACACGCCCCTGTTAGAACCCTTGTAGAAGGCCGTGTACTGAGCAGAGAGCCAATTTGAAGACTTTCGTAATGCGTGAAACCTAATTACTATGAAATGAGTAATTAAGTTGATAAATGTAGCATAAATTCCAGTTGAATAGACTAAACAGGTGCAGTACTATTTATTACTATTCATACAGTGAAAAGGGGTAACCGACAGAGAACCTGGTCTACCCTGTTATGTGTATAAGAGTATGAGATACGCAGTGTCATGAAACTGGTCCAGATGACCATTTCCTGACACAAGACTGGTGAGCAGATCACTGAAATACTCAGACCAAACGTCTGAGCACAGCAACAAGAATCTCCCTAGTAGGGTACAGTATCGAGAAAATGGTCCGGATGACCTCTTCTCGCCCAGAGACTGACAAAATCAAAGTCAGAACACTCGGACTAGTCAGTTTGAACAGAGAACAACGAACCATGAATAGTGAATAATGAATAGTGAATAGTGAATAGTGCAAGACGCAGTGTCAAGTTACTAGCAAAGACGGCCTTAGTTTGACTTAAAACTGATATATCTAGACTCAGGACACCCAAATTAGTCAAACGGACACCTGACATGTTTTTCGAGGTGAGACCCCACGATCCTGAAAACTAGTCCAGACGACCTCAGACGGACATATGATTGATAAAATTGAAATCAGAACGTCCGAATTAGTCAAGAGAGACTGTGTCTGAAATTTCACCTAGGAACGACTCGGTTTGTGTGTGAAAGGACAACACAGTGTAGACACTACCGCAGTATAGGAAATAAATAGTGATTTGGCATAGAATGGGCTCTTAGACAGTATAAAATAATTAGAAATCGTCAGTACAAAAATCAGATTCAGAAAATCTAATTTTTAGATGAAAATTAGAACACTGCCGAGAAAGGGCTGAAAAACGCAGTAGAAAACTAGACTGCACGGAATCGATTCGGTTGGACTTTTACCCCAACCAAACCATGCCCCCTTTGGTTATGAAAATAGCTGCAAAACCAGCTGAAAGTGATCCCTTAAATCAAGGGATGTGTTGGAGTTTTTAGATTAAAAAAATGGGGTTTTAAGGACAAGAGGACCATGACCATTTAATGCAAACTTGCTCCCTTTCACCCTTCATCATGGCTCCGAAATTTCAAGGGCTGTAGCACAGATTTTTTTCCCCTGATTAAGCTAAATTATGGCTTAATTAAGAGGGCTTAGAGTTTAGCAAAGTTGCTTAGAGTTGCCTATAAAAAGATGCAACCACCCTTTGGTTTTACTTTTCCCATTTGCTCACAAAAACTCTCAAGAAAAATACAGCTTTCTCTCCCCTTTCTCTTCAGAAAATCCGACCCCTCTTCAGTCCCTAAACCACCCATATTTTCACATAACTTTCACACAAAAGTTTGGCGACACAAGTTGTTAGAGATGCACTCTTCCAAGGAAGTTTCGGTAAGACCCTAGAACCGAAATTTTTTCTATGGTGTAATTTTTCATCTTGGCTGGATATTAAGAGAAACGTTTTGTTTTCCTTGTGTTCTCATTCTAGCATAAATGATCCCTCAACCCTCTTTGTTTACTATGGATCCTTGACAGCCACCCTTGGCCCGGTTGTGCTTGGATCAAAGCACTCTAAGGTATAAACCGAAAAACCCCCATCTTTTGTGGTTAGTTGTTTTTAAGTTTTTGATCAAAGGAGATTTATATGTATTTGGTTATGCACATGGGTTGTAATAAGTTATTTAAGCCCTTAGCTTTCAGTTTTTAAAGTTTTTGTGGTTGTAGTTGTGTTTACTTTAGTTTACAAGTGGTTTGAGATATGTGTGTGCATGAGTGTGTAGAGGGTGGCTGGACACAAAATCTGTCCCCAGGATCAGCCACGGATTTTGGCTAGTTTGACCCACTTAGGTTCCGAATCTGGGATTTGGTAAAACATAAAGTTTTAAGGAAATTTTGATACGGTCGTTTTTGTATCAAATAGCCATTGGCCAAAAATGAACCTACGATAGGCTTTTTGGCTAGTTTTGGTTCGGTGTCCAAAACTGGGAGTAACAAATCTGGACCAAATGAACAGTCTCAAATTTTTATTAAAATGACCCTTTTAGAGGCCGAACCAGAATTTGGTCAAAACACAAAAGTTTTAGATCTCAACAAAACCTTGAAACTGATTTATGCGGGTTTCAAAAATTCGGCCGTTTCGGGCCCCAAACAGACCTGTTTTCAAAAGTGCGTAAAACTGAAACTTTTATAAAAACTGGGCACAAAGGCCACGGGTTTGATGAATTTAGGAGCCATTAGAGTTAGAATTAGGCTCCAAAATGAACACAAGAATTGTTCATTTTGTCGAGGATGAAAAGTTCCATGAATGCCGATTTCTCAAACAAAGTCATTTCGAACAAGTTTCAAATTATTTTCAAAAGTGGTCCAACACCACATTTTTTTAGCACATTTACAATGTGTTCCCTTTAAATGACTTAGAAATGATTTCAACAAAAACACCCTCATCCTCCAATGGGGCGAGGTGAGACTCGTTTCCAAAAATGTGGGGACACCATACCCCTTTCAAACCATTTCAAACACTTTGCTTTCAAAAAAATGTGGGGACACCATACCCCTTTCAAAATGAAAAATCCTTTTGTAAGAATTTCTAGATTTGAACAAAGTTTTCAAAGGAATTTCACAAAGAACAAGGGACGTTTTTAGTAAGATATGGTAGAGGTAGCCTAGTCGGCTACTACACCACAATGCAAGGTAGCCCGGTAGGCTACCACACCCAAACAAGCAAAGTAACCCGAACGGTTACTATACCAAGCCTACACATAGTAGCCCGATAGGCTACCTAGTTGCCAAAACGTGAGGTAACCGGTCAGTTGACTGATCGGTAAATCAATCAAGCACCGTGTTCAGAGCAACATTGTGAGGAATGTTGATTTAACTATCAAGAAGACAGTTAATCAAACGTGACAGAAATTAGACACCAAATTCCCATATAGGCCAATAGGGTACCGAGGGACCCCGGTACCACATGGAAGACGAGTATAGGCAAAAGTAGCCTAAGGACGTGGTAGTTAATTTATGGGCCATAAATTAATTAACCACATATGAATAAGTTAACTCTTGAGATGGAGAGTAAGTAGTGCCGACGGCAATCGGTATCAAGTAATTATCTACTTTAGTCACTAACAGTATTGGTGACTTAGAGAAGCTATTAACGAGAGACGTTATTATTGACAGGTAGTAACCTGCAAATTTCTAAAGGTGTGAATACAAGTGCTTGCAATTAGGTAAGTATAACTCCGCCTGCAGCATGAATAAAATGATGTTAAAATGATGGTTTTACAGTATGTTAAGTATGCCTTACATGCACTGATGTTGCACAGCATACATAAGAGCATATAGTTTCACAATCTAGTAGATTGATGAAAGAACAAGTTAGAAGCCATAGATCCCTACCGCATAGGATTGGGGATAGCTTAGAGAAGCGTATGGCTAGAACAGTTAAACAAGATGGAAATGAATAGGTGTGCCGTACTGGCTCCTTCAGTCGAAGGGGTTTCCAGTTAAAGAAAGTTAAGGCCAAAAGTTGAGCATCAGTTGATGGCTCTTCGGCATTAGTTGACCTCGGGCGTTACCGTTGGTCTGCGCGCACACGGTACTGACACATGGGCCCTAAATAGATAAGAGAAAGAAAAGAGTACTAAAGCATAAATAAACATAACCGGATCATGCATAGTTCACTGTCCGCATTAGTTCGCTATACTTTCAGCTACAGTAAGATACATGCTTTTACATGAAGTAATCTGTATGCATATGGTATATAAAGTTTGTATGCTATGACATGATATTTGATGATATGGTATATGCTAAGTGTTATATGTGACTATCTTGCATGCTTATGCGTTTTAAGTATGTATTATGTTTAAACATGTTTTGCGGTTAACATGTTGTACTTACTGGGCATAAAGCTCACGGAGTGTGTTCATGCTGTAGGTAAGCGTCCTATGGCATAAGCCACGACGGGCAATGACGGCGGCGGAGGTGGATGTGAGGCGAGGTTATGGACACCATACGAGTTTAACTTTCGCACAGTTTAAGTAAACAGTATTTTGAACAGTAACAGTACAGTACCACTAAATGGTACTATTAAATAGTAATCGTTAAATAGTATTTTTGAACAGTAATGCTTACACAATATTTTTGAGTAATAATAGTTGAATAGTATTTTCGAATAGCAGCTAATTGATGCTATTCAAAAATACTATTCTACAAAATCAACAGTATAAGTATGTTTGCAAGATTATTATTATGTTTCAAATTCTACTTTTAATAGTACATGTACATGAATAGTAAATACGTGTGCTAAAAAAAATTTTCTTCTAAAATTAGGGTAACCTATTAAAGATATTTTAAGTAAGCAATATTCAATTACAAGAAAGTATAAGTAAAAGTAAAGAAACAGTAGTTTTACAGTGATGGTCCGGGCCACCTAGGGCACGGGGCGTCACATTCCAAACCCTCACGGAAGAGGAATAGGCCAAACCAAAAGCAAGCGGCTTCCAGTTCTTCTAATCCTCCTATCTCGGATGGGAAGAAGAAGAAGAAGAACAAGAAGCCCAGGAACCCTAAAAAGTGCAAGCGCTTTCGTTGTGGGAAGGTAGGTCACTTTAAGAAGGCTTGCCAAGAAATCCTAGCCGCCATGGGCAAGGAAGGTAAGGAACTTCACTACTTGGAAGCATGTTTGGTGGAAGAATCGAAAGACACTTGGGTCATTGATTCGGGCACCACTAATCATGTTTGTGTTTCTATGCAGGGGTTCGTGGAAACGAGAAGTCTACATGATAGGAGCCTCTCGTTGTGAACTAGAGACGGCAGCTTGGTAGTGGCTGAGGCAGTGGGAGATATTTGCCTTTATTTTGATCAATTTAGGTTTATTTTATTGAAAGACTGTTTTTATGTTCCTAATTTTAGGAGGAACCTTATATCGGTAGCTTGTTTAATAAAGGATTCTTATTCAGTTTCTTTTAGTAAAAGAGTTGATATTCATAGAAATAAGTCTTTTATCTATTCTGGATGGATGGATGGAAACCTATATTTGATCAAACCAAAGATGTACTCACTGCTTGACACTGAATTAATAGATAACTCTAAAAGGTTGAAAGTTTCTCACTCTAACAAGGCGTATCTTTGGCATTTAAGACTTAGTCATATTAATCAGGATAGGATTCAAAGATTGGTGAAAGACGGTCCTCTGGAACCTCTAGAGGAGGTACGACTTCCCCAATGTGAGTCTTGTCTAGAGGGTAAAATGACTAAGAGGTCTTTTGGAGCTATGGGTACAAGGGCTCAAGAACTCTTAGAAATTGTGCACACTAATATATGTGGCCCCATGAACGTCACAGCACGAGGAGGGTTCGAGTATTATGTCTCTTTTATAGATGATTACTCGAGGTATGGATATATGTATCTGATGCACCGCAAAAGCGAAACCTTTGACAAGTTCAAAGAGTATCGTGCAGAAGTGGAAAAGCAATTGGATAAATCCATAAAGACACTTCGATCTGATCGAGGTGGCGAATACCTCTCCGACGAATTTCTAGGACATCTTGTAGAGAACGGGATATTATCCCAATTGACTGCACCTGGTACTCCACAACAGAATGGTGTAGCTGAAAGGAGAAACAGGACCTTATTGGATATGGTACGGTCCATGATGAGTTATTCAACGCTGCCATTATCATTTTGGGGATATGCTTTACAAACGGCATGCTATATTCTGAACCAAGTTCCAAGCAAATCAATTCTCAGAACTCCGTATGAATTGTGGCGTGACAGGAAGCCCTCCCTTGGACATATGAGAATATGGGGCTGCTCGGCGCATGTACTAGATGGGGATGCAAAAAAGTTGGAACCAAGATCAGAATTGTGCATGTTTGTAGGGTATCCAAAAGGAACTAAAGGAGGTCTGTTCTATAACCCGAAAGAACAAAAGGTCATTGTCTCAACCCATTCGACATTCTTGGAGGAAAGTCACATGAATGACTTTAAGCCTCGAAGCAAAGTGGTGCTAGAGGAATTATCGGGTGAAAGAACTGCTCCACAGATTTCGGTCTTGGACGCAAGTCTGAGTTCTGGTGAAAGATCTGTAGACGATCAACAATTTAGGGTGCCTCGTCGTAGTGGGAGGGTTTTGAAGAAACCTAATTTCTTCATGTATGATGCTGAGGTATACCAAGCCGAAGCTCATGAGCATGAGGATGATCCAGTCACCTATGATGAAACTATAAATGATGTTGATTCTAAATCTTGGAAACAGGCTATGAACAATGAGATGGATTCTATGAAATCCAACTCTGTTTGGGAACTTGTAGATTTACCAGATGGGATAAAACCCATTGGATGCAAATGGGTCTACAAAAGAAAGAAGGATGCGGAAGGGAGAGTGGAAACTTTCAAAGCTAGACTGGTTGCAAAGGGATACACGCAAAAGGCTGGAATCGATTACGATGAAACCTTTTCGCCTGTTGCTATGCTGAAGTCTATCCGTATTCTTCTGTCCATTGCTGTGGCTCTCAATTACGAGATCCGGCAAATGGATGTCAAGACGGCATTCTTGAATGGAGTGTATCTATATGATACAGCCCGAAGGGCTCGTAGCGAAAGGCCAAGAAAGGAAAGTCTGCAAGTTGCTTAGATCCATTTATGGACTAAAGTAAGCATCCTGCTCATGGAACCAGAGGTTTGATCAAGCGATTAAGACATTTGGTTTTGAGCAGGACGTTGATGAACCCTGTGTTTATAAACGTATTAAGGATGGAAAAGTGGTCTTTCTGATACTCTATGTCGATGATATACTACTCATTGGGAATGATGTAGGGAACTTATCATCGGTCAAGCTTTGGCTACACCAACAGTTTGACATGAAGGACTTGGGAGAAGCTAATTATATTCTAGGCATTCGACTCTTCAGAGATCGAAAGAACAAAATGATAGCGTTATCCCAAGCTTCATACATAGATAAAATAATTGACAAATATGCAATGCAAGAGGCAAAGAAAGGTTCACAACCTTCTATTGCCGGTCTGACTCTTTCATTGGATGACTGTCCCAAGACATCAGAAGAAAGAGAGCATATGAGTAAGGTCCCTTATGCATCTGCTGTGGGTAGCCTTATGTACGCTATGCTTTGCACTCACCCGGATATATGTTTTGCAGTAGGTATGGTGAGTCGATATCAAGCAAATCCTGGAACGAAGCACTGACAAGCAGTCAAGCATATACTCAAGTATCTTAAGAGAACGAGGGATTATATGCTGGTGTATTCTGGAGGGGACCTAACACCCGTAGGATACATGGACTCAGACTTCCAGACTTGTAAGGATTTGAGGAAATCGACAGCTGGATCAGTGTTTTTACTCGGAGCAGGCGCCATTGTGTGGAGGAGTGTGAACCAGGGCTACACAGCTGACTCTACTATGGAAGCTGAGTATGTGGCTGCGGCTGAGGCATCTAAAGAAGCGGTTTGGCTCCGTAAGTTCTTTAGAGACCTTGAGGTCATTCCGGGTGTTGACAAGCCTATCACACTTTACTGTGATAACACAGGGGCTATTGCAAACACAAGGGAATCTCGACACCACAAGAGGACCAAACACATAGATCGGAGATATCATATTATTAAAGGGCACGTAGAGACAGGACAAGTGGATGTATGTAAGATCGCGTCCGAGGACAACATTGCCGATCCCTTTACTAAGACTTTGGTGGCTAGAAGCTTTGAAAGGCACGTAGAGGCGATGGGGATGCGTAACATGGTATATTTGCTGGCTTAGGGCAAGTGGGAGATTGTTAGGAAATGCCCTAAGTATTAGAGACATTTTGATGTATTTATTTTGAATTGGATAATAAAATTATACATAGAGGTTATTCATTACATTGCTATCAGTCCTCGTCTTATTTACATGTTAAAGTAAATGTAAGCAAATATGGCTCCCTGACTGCTTGTGTTAAACTGTTAGAACGTTGCATGCAATGGACTTTTGTATGCGAGAAGACAATGTTCTAAAGTTAGCGGTCTAAACTATGGTCTGTAGTCTATGGGGTTAGACCGAGCATTTAACTCATGTTAAGACTATTATGTTGTCTAAAGCCTTGGAGGGGACAGTTTGTCTTGACTATCTGGAGCTGGACTCCGAAGTAGAGACATAGATATGTTGCTTGGTGGTGACATATTAGACCGAGACTAAAGCGTGATTGATCTACGAAGTCCGCTTTGAGTGGATCGATCTGCTTTTGATGTTCATTATGCAGTGACCTTAATCCTGAGTAAAAGGACAGCTTCATATATATGACTTGTGTACTTTGATGTTCTAATGGCTAAAACGTCTCAGAGGTAGTAAGCTTATAGACCGGTTCGTTGGGTGCATGACTTGTATACAATGAAGGGTTCGTTTACAGATATCGGAATCATAGCTCTAAAGAGGAGTTAAGGGTATTCGCTTAAAGGCATTATACTGAATGTGAAAATGTACAAGGCCTTAGGTCGTCTGCTGGGTGGATGACTTCTTCACATGTGGTGAATAATCATTTTCTTTATTCGGTAGTATAATGGAACTTTAAGATAGCCTGATCAGTAGGATTAAATGGACTTTGGCCTAAGGCTGATCATGGATATCATATGAAGGTTCTGCATACATGACAAGGTCATTGGATGATAGCTTGTCACAGGCTTACGTAATACGGTATATAATTGGGAGCTCAGTTTCAGGTTTATAGTGGTGTGACTCTGAAATTAGTGATCATATAATTGAGTTGTTCGGTAAAAGAATGATGATCATATGGATTTGCGAGAGCCCGTTTATATATGTCCAATCAGCTACTAGCTCCACATAATTCCTTAATGTTTGGAAAATTGATTTGCGTATGCTATTGGCTAGTTTATTATGCATGGATGGTGATGACATAGGATTAGGATGGTAGTGGATTCAGATTTTGTTTTGGATAATAGAGTACACAATTATTCAAACTCCAAATAAAGTTGTCATGATTTTATTTGAGATTGGATTAGAGTTGTAGAAAATTATTCATGAGAACAAGAATTTGAAACACAACTGTTTTTGTGGATTTTGAAATTTGAATTTTGAATTTTGAATTTTGAATTTTGAAATTTGAAATTTGAATTTTGAATTTGAAATTCGAATTTGAAATTTGAATTTGAAATTTAAATTTGAAATTTGAAATTTGAAATTTGAATTTGAAATTTGAATTTGAAATTTGAAATTCAAATTTTGAATCATAGTCCAAGTAGGATTCGAATTTGTTGTGGAAAATCCACAGGGTTTGAAATTCGAATTTGAGTTGGATATAAAGAGGATAATCTTGTTAGAATCCTACTTGAATTTTGAATCCAAATCCTAACTAATGATGGACGAAATTTTGAGGATTATCCTCAATGGATTTTCGGGTTTTATGGATAAGGTTCAAGGGAAAAATTCAAGTTTCAATCCCTGTTGAATTTGGATTCTCTCCTCCCCAGAAAGTGGCCGAAATTTTGGAGCATATCTCCTAGGAAAATTTAGTTATTTTGGATAAGGATGAGATAAGATTCAAGCTTGAAAATCCTAGTGGAATTTTGATTCTCCCTTATCCTAAATGTGGCCGAATTTTTTGAGGAGCTTTTCTCCTTGGAAATTTCAGATTTTTTGGTTGAAAAAGGGAGATAAAATTCTAGTTAAAATCTTATTTAGATTTGGATTGGATTTATCCTAAATGGCCGAATTTTATTGTTGGATTTTTTCCTTAGAAAATTTGGATTTTATGGTTATGGATAAGGGAGAATATCTTTTCCTAATCCAATTCGAATTCAGAGAATCACCTCATGCAGGTCTATAAATAGAGGTCCTACCACTCCAGTTCTCTCAGACCATAGACTCTCAGGTGAGCAGGCTTATTGTTGCACAGCCCACCGTGACAATAAAGTTCTTTAGAGATCTGGGTGGTCGGAAGAAGACTAGCAGTGCTAGCATACCGATCGAGGTTCAAAGTGCCCACACACTCAGTCATTCGAGAATTGGAGAATAGTAGAGAAGGCTAGTTGGTTGAAGCCTCCGGTCATTCTCCTCCTGCAAGATTGGCGTCCTTGAGGTATGAGTTTTAATTATTGTTGGTTTATTGTATATGGCATCATGAGATATTTAACGATCTAAAAATTTTTATTGTTCTGCTGTGCCACTTTGATACATTTTTACCAATTTATTTTCCTACACTAGTCCCAGACACAGGGGATGTGTGACCAGTAGATGTATATATGTACATAAGTAGCTTATAGAGAAAAGCTCTTTTGTATAGACTTGTGGCCAGGATGTACATGATGGCCGATGTATATATGACTGGCGATGGTTATGTATAATATATAAACATTTTGCTATGAATGAAATATCAAAATGATTATATGTTGTACAATGATGTGTTATGATGATGTGGCTTTACATTACCCTGAATTTTGTAAATTTATATGATTATACGAATATGGTCATGGAAAAGCTAACGGTAAATTGTTGTGCCATAATAGGATAATAGGCAAGATGGTGGATTTGTAAAATCAATCAGAGGGACGAGAACGACGTCCTAATATCATGGAGAGATTAGATCAGATACAAGCCTTAATAGAAGCTCAGATGCAGGAAAATGCTAATCTGAGACAACGAGTTGAGGAGTTAGAACAGAGGCAAGGTTCTGAAGGTACCCAAGTAGAACAGGAAGCTGAGGTAGATCCGGTTATCCCTCTAGCTACTGTACATGAGAGAGTTTCAGAACCGCAACCGGTATTAAATCTGGAACCCCTCTATGAAAGATTCAGGCGTATGAGGCCGTCAGAATTTGAAGGTTCTACTAATCCTCTAGAGGCTGAAGACTGGTTGTCATCCTTGCAAGTGATCATGGAATTCATGAACCTAACTGACCAGGAGAAGATTGCATGTGCGCTTTTTGTGTTGAGAAAAGATGCTCGTTTTTAGTGGGACACTGTGCGAATGAGAAGAAATATGTCTACCATGAGTTGGGCAGAATTTCTGAAAGAATTTGACCAGAAATATTATGACCCTGCATCTCTGAGACAACAACAGAAAGAGTTCTCAGAATTAACGCAAGGAAATATGTCGGTGAGCGAAGTTTGTCGAAAGTTTGATCAATTATCCTGCTTATGTCCTTATGTAGTCCCTATTGAGAGGGAGAAAATACAAAAAATGATCGGGATGTTCAAGCCAGAAATTGCTGCATTGGTAGATACTGGACAGGTACCGCCTACTTCTGTAGCAGATTGTGTTAGTCGGGCCATCAGAGCTGAGTTTCACATAGCCCAACAGAAAGAGGAAAGAGAGAAGCATTGGGAGGCCAAAAAGAAGGAGAGGGCTCTGGCTAAGTCTACACAAGCTGGTCAATCTAGCAAGCCAAATCAGAATGCTAAACTAGGTCAGGGCAATAATCAAGGATCCCAGCAAAACAAGAGGAAAGGTAATTTTACAGGAAATCGCCAGGCAAATAATCGAAACCAGCAGTGAAGAACAACTGGTAATGTGGAATCTAATGTCTCAAATTGTCCTATATGCGGAAAGAGACATTCTGGGCAATGCAGATATGGGCCACTTGTTTGCTATGAATGTGGAAAGGAAGGTCATTACGCCAGGAACTGTCCAAGTAACAGGCAGGGTGTACAAGGCACTTCCCAACCGCACCAGACACGCTCACAAGCTCATTCCCTTCAGGCCAGAGTTGAAGAGTCTCCAGTAAGGCCGCAACGCCAGGAGTGTGTGCCACATGCTGATGCTCGTGTGATGGCCTACAGCAAAGAAGATGCAGAGGCAGGAACATCGAATGTGGTGACAGGTCAGCTTCCTGTCGCTAGTCATGTAGCCTCTGTATTATTCGATTCCGGTGCTATGCATTCTTTTGTTTCCTATGAATTTGCTGACAAGATAGGACTTCCTAAGGACTAGATGGCAAGAGTATTTAAGACAGCTTTACCCTCTGGGGAAGTATTGTCGTCCAATTACTGGCTACCTCATGTACCAGTATATGTTGCAAATAGGGAGCTATATGCTGAGTTGATCGTAATGCTGAGTTGATCGTAATGAAGATCGTAGATTACGATGTGATTCTATGTATGGATTTCCTAGGGAAATATCAAGCTACGATCGACTGTAGAAATCGAAAAATAGTATTCTAACCCGAGGAAGAAGAGAGTTTCGAGTACGTCGATACTTCTCGAAAACCCAGGAAGATGATGATCAGTTCACTGAAAGCAAGTAAGCTGATGGCCAGTGGTTGTATGGGATATCTGGCATATGTGGTGGATACTATAGAGGAACAGAACCTTTAACCTGAAGATGTTCCTATTGTTAATGAGTTTCTTGACGTATTTCCGGAAGAGTTACCAGGGATACCTCCAGAGAGGGAAATCTCATTCAAAATTGAGTTGATGCCTGGAACGGCACTTATTTCCAAAGCACCATACCGCATGGCTCCAGTGGAGTTAAAGGAGCTACAGGAACAATTAAAGGAGCTTTTGGATAAGGGATTTATCAAACCGAGTTATTCTCCATGGGGTGCACCTGTGTTGTTCGTCAAGAAAAAGGATGTAACGTTCCGTTTGTGCATTGATTACCGGGAATTGAATAAGGTTACGATAAAAAATAAGTATCTGTTACCTAGAATTGATGACTTATTCGACCAATTAAAAGGCGCAGCGGTATTTTCCAAGATCGACTTACGATCAGGATATCACCAGCTGAGAATTAAAGAAAGTGATATTCCTAAGACGGCGTTTAGGACTCGTTATGGTCATTATGAGTTCCTTTTGATGTCATTTGGATTAATAAATGCGCCAGCAGCGTTCATGGATTTAATGAACAAAATTTTTAGAGAGTATTTGGATAAGTTTGTCATTGTATTCATTGATGACATTCTTATATACTCAAAGACTCATGAGGAGCACAAGGAACATCTGAAGATTGTGTTGAATACGATAAGGAAGCATCAACTGTATGTCAAATTCTCAAAATGCGAGTTTTGGCTGGATAGGGTACATTTCCTCGGACATGTTGTGTCCTAGGAAGGTATTGCTGTAGATCCAACGAAGGTAGATGCAATTAACCAATGGCCTGCACCTAAGAGTGTGACGGAAATACGCAGTTTCTTAGGGTTAGCTGGTTTTATCGGAGGTTTGTAGAGGGATTCGCGCATTTAGCTGCACCTCTTACTGCTCTTACACGCAAGGAAAGGAAGTATGAGTGGAATATGGAATGCAAAAGAAGCTTCCAGGAGTTAAAGAGACGGTTGACAAGCGCACCAATCCTTACGCTTCCCACAGAAGGGGAGAAGTTTGTGATCTACAGTGACGCATCTAAAATAGGATTGGGAGCAGTCCTGATGCAAGACGGCAAGGTGATTGCTTATGCTTCCCGTCAATTAAAGGAGCATGAAAGGAATTATCCTACGCATGACCTTGAACTTGCTGCAGTAGTGTGTGCACTTAAAATTTGGCGACACTATCTCTATGGAGCTCAGTGTCAGATTTTTCTGGATCACCAAAGCCTGAAGTATTTCTTCACGTAAAAGGAGCTCAATATGCGGCAAAGACGATGGTTGAAATTGGTAAAGGATTATGATTATGAAATCCTATATCATCCAGGGAAAGCAAACCGTGTAATGGATGCTTTAAGTAGAAAGTCTGCCATATCGCACCAGCGACCAATAAAAAGGCTTCCGAAGCCATTGCAGCAAGAGATAAATTCCTTGAACTTGAAGTTGATATCCGGAAGATTGGCTGCACTCCAAGTGGAATCATCGTTGTTTGAGGATATAAAGGAAGCTCAAAGACGAGATCCAAGAATGACAACTTCTCAAGAAGGAATTTCCAAGGATGGAATGATCCTCTATCAAGGGAGAATTAATGTTCCAGCTGATGAGGAACTTAGAAGACGGATCATGTCAGAAGCCCATGAGACACCATATTCAGTTCATCCCGGAGCTAGTAAGATGTATCAGGACTTGAAATTACAATTCTGGTGGAAAGGGATGAAGAACGATATAGCGAAATTTGTGAGCAGATGCATGACTTATCAGAGAATCAAAGCGGAACATAAGCATCCAGCAGGAAGATTGGAACCTTTGGAGATTCCTGAATGGAAATAGGAACACATTACGACAGATTTTGTAGTGGGATTACCAAAAACCTGAGAAGGGTATGGTGCCATCTGGGTTATTGTGAACAGACTGACCAAGACGGCACGGTTTATAGCTGTCAAGATGACTTTTTCGTTGGAAAAGTTTGCTCAGTTGTACGTAACTCATGTCGTCAGATTACATGGAGTACCAAAATCCATTGTATCAGATCGAGATGCACGATTCACTTCAAATTTATGGAAATGTATGCAAGAAGCCATGGGTACTGAATTGAAACTCAATACGGCATTTCATCCGCAAACGGACGGACAGTCAAAGCGGACCATTCAGACATTAGAGGACATGCTTCGAGCTTGTGTAATGGATTTTACAGGAAATTGGAACGAGAAGTTATCATTAATTGAATTCTCGTACAATAATAGTTACCAAGCTTCCATAGGTATGGCACCTTATGAGGCTTTGCATGGACAGAAATGCAAATCACCACTACATTGGTATGATTTGCGAGAGAAGCAGTTGCATAAGACGGATTTCATACGAGAGACTTCCGATGTAGTTGCTAGAATTCAGCGTCAAATGAAAATTGCGCAAAGCCGACAAAAGAGTTATGCAGATAAGAGGCAAAGATCCTTGGAGTTTGATGAAGGAGACTTCGTGTTTCTCAAGGTATCGCCTATGAAGGGGATTATGCGTTTCGGTAAGAAGGGGAAACTGAATCCAAGATATATTAGGCCTTATGAAATTGTCGTACGCATTGGAAAGGTCACTTACAGATTAACGTTACCTCCTGAATTGTCGGCAGTGCATAATGTATTTCATGTGTCGATCCTAAGAAAGTATATACCAGATCCGTCCCATGTGTTGAAGCATGAACCTATTCAGATCCACAAGGATTTGACATATGAAGAGCAACTTATTCGAGTACTGGCTCGTGAAGAGGAAGTACTGAGGAATAAGACAATCCCACTAGCGAAGATTTTGTGGAAAAATCATAACATTGAAGAAGCTATGTGGGAACGAGAAGACGAGATGAGGAGTTTATACCCCCACTTGTTCTAATTTTTGAGGACGAAAATTTTATAAGGATGGATGAATGTGACAACCGGGAAATTCGGGCATTCTCGGAAGAAAATGTACAAATGTATGTATATAACAATTTGTACTATTTAAAGAGTGAAATAAATGTATTTATATTATTCAGAATGTATTAAAATGTTCTAACAATACTGACGAGTAAGAATTCAGTGTTGATAAAATTCACTGAGTTGAAACGGGTGGAACGGTGCCAAAAACGGCATTGAAAACCCTAACCGATGCACTAAAAGATGAGAAACTTCTGGGATTGATTTTGATCAAACGGAAGCAGTATAAATTGATCTGACTGCACAGGAGACCTCAGGAACCCGCCGGGACGATTTCAGGAAAATTTCGACTCGAACCGATACCGGTCAAAAAGTAGTCGAATTAATGTGAATAGTAAAGTCAAAGTCAACACTTTACTTTGCATTTATGACATCATAAAGCAAATTTATTAAATGTAAAAATTATGGTGGTTGGTGGCATTAATGGCCAAGATTGATTCACTTTTTGATCTAAAGGCAAAGACTTGGCCAAAATTAGCCAAATTTAATTTTTGAAAAATTTGGAAAGAAATGGCTTGAAAAGTGTTGCATTTTGATTGGTTGGAAGCTAAGTTAATTGGCTTCCTTTGTGCTTAAGTCGGCAAAATCTTGAACAAAGTGGCTGTAGCCATTTCAAAGCCAAAACATAAGAGAAAAAAAATTCTAAGTGTTCAAGAAAGAGAACCCGGGAGCCACCAAGGAGAACCAAGATAATCTTCCAAGTTTCCTTCACAAAAGTGGTGTCAAACACTTCCTTGAAGACAAAGGAAGCAAGAAAGCAAGGTAACCTTCTTTGGTTTGCAATTTTTCGCTTGTTTTCTCCCTAAAATCTGTAGGATGAATAGTATGAAGATGAGAAATTTGTGGCTTGTTTTGGTTGAATTGGTGCTTGGGTTTTGTTAAGGGTATGATTAGAAGAAAAACCATGCATTTTATTTAAAGAAAAACAAAATTTTGGTTGGTTTTCCAAGGGTAAAACCGTGGGTTACCATGTGTAGTTGATGATGAATTGTTGTGGTTTAAGTGTGGAAATGCTTTAAATCATGTTTTGGTTAAATGTAAAGCATGATTTGTATGGTTATAAAGCTTGGAAAAATTTTGGAATTTAAAAACCCTAAAATGGCCGTGGGTTTTAACTAGGGTTTGGTGAATAATTTTTGCATGATTAACTTGATGTTTGGATAGTTAAAATCATGCATTTAATTATGAAAATGATGGTTATGTGATTGAAAGCATGAAACAAAAATTTGGTACATGTTTTATCTTAAATGGCCGTGGGTTATAATGGTGAAAAACCCTAAGAATTTTGTTGAAAAATGCATGTAAATTGGCTTGAAAATGTGCTAGGTAATGACATTGGAATAGCCTAAAATTTGGTTGAAAAATTGAAAAGTTTTGGTTAGGTTTTGAGCATGAAAACCGTGGTTAAAACTAAGGGCAAAATTGAAAGAAATTGTGGAATGTGGTTCAAAATGTGAATTGAAACATTGTGATCTTTTATGTAAAAGTTTGGGAAACTTTTACATAAAATAGGCTTGTGGTATAGTACGTGACAGGTACATATGGTTCGAGGCGTACCTAATGCCGGTAGCCTTAAATTTACGCCGAAATGCTGCCGAAATTTCGAAAGCGGCATTTGGGGTAAAAAGAGAATTAAAAATAAAAGTTTAGGGTCGGGTCGGAAACCCGAGTCCCTAAAGGAAAATTAAATAAGGAAAACCTAAGGGGTGGTTTATGAATAGTAACCCGTCGCCTTAAAAATGTAAAACGTGAGTGAAACTGAAAAACCGACCCCGAGGGGGGGCATTTTTGGGAAACGAAGAAAAGGTCCGAGTCGGGTACGGAAAATCCGAGCATCGGAGACCTAGATCGGGAACGTCTAGATGAACGTTTTAAATACTAGTAAAACGTCCATTTGAGACTCCGAAATGTTAGAAAATCACTAAACCGACGTAAAGGTCAGAATAGTACTTCACGATGGTCGGGAAAGTGAAAAGTGGAAATAAAATAGAAACGAACCCGATAATGAATAGAAAAGAGTCAAAAAAGTTCCTGATAGCCAAAAATGCAGTCTGGATCGAGAAAATTCCGTCAGGGGCAAAATTGCAATTTTACCAAAATATAAGGGTAAAATCGTAATTTTGTAAAAGTTGAGAAAAATGGGGAAAACGATAAATAAAGCCTAAAAATTTATAAATATGTTTTATTTAAGCTTTTTAATGAAAAATAAAAGCTATAAATGGAAATGAAATTAACAGACAAGGTTTTGTCTATAGGATCCCAAAATCGACCTACAAGGAGAGCGATTAAAGATTCAAGAAAGAAAAAGGGAAGAAACAGATAAGGTAAGTTCAGGCATTTACCTGTCTGCAACATATAGCATTATTATTGCTAACTTTGATGTATTAACTATAAGTTAGGTACGTATGTGCTACGGGCACTATTATAGAATAGAGAGAGACGAAATGTGCTACGGGCACTATTGGAATGGGACACATGGTAAATTGTACTTCGGGCACTAGAGCGAGGTTAATGAAACTCACTCACCTAAAATTAAAATGTGGACCATTCCTAACCACGGGGCAATATGAAGTCACCGGATTAGAATTTTAAAAAGTCGATAATGAAACCACTTTTGGCGTACCAGCCTTTCGTACAGGGAGGTAAACTTTGCCTTCGGGGCTATGATGATGAGATAAAGGCTGTGGAGGTCAGCACTGATGTACCGCTCCCAGTCATGTACAATTTTGCCTTCGGGGCTATGAGATTAAGGCTGTGGAGGTCAGCACTAATGTACCGCTCCCAATTATGCACACTTAAATGGTACTGCCAACCTGAGCTCAAAACCAGAACATAATATAAGATAATTACCTAAAATTGAAACTATGCCATAATTGAGCATAAGACAATTTTGTGAGGGTACTAACATCGCGATAGATGTACTGTTGATATACTGTGTTGTGGTCAAACTTACTATTCATAATGAACAGTGGTCAAAGTTACTATTCATAGGAATAGTAGTCAACATTAGTATTCATTATGAATAGTACTATTCATAGAAATTTTATTTCTTGCATGTTTGAACTTACTGAGCCTGTTGCTCACCATTTTTGCTTATGTTGCAGGTAAGCGACCAGCTCAGTAGTTTTGTATGACTGGATGGCAGACGGGATGGCGCGTGTCAAATGGGATAGGAGGCCAGAGATATGGTCCTGCCAGAGTCTTTTCGCTGAGCGATAACAAAGAAAGGGAAAAAGAAACAGTTCTTTTGTAAATATATATTTTGTGAAAGTACTGTATTATGCAAATTATTTTGTACTTGTAAACAAAGTGATTAGTGGATAATGTTTTACATGATGTTTTAAAAAAAAAATTTCCCAAAAAAAAAAACTTCATGTTTTAAAGAGAGATAGAATAGCCGGCGACCCATGAGAGTACAATCTATCGCAGTTAGCGATAAAGCTTAACTGTAATAGTATTGTATGATCTCTACGAAGGGCAGGCCACCACATTACCTGTCTGCAACATATAACATTATTATTGCTAATTTTGATGTACTAACTATAGGTTGGGTACATATGTGCTACGGACACTATTATAGAATAGAGAGAGACGAAATGTGCTACGGGCACTATTGAGAATGGACCACATAATAAATTGTGCTTCGGGCACTAGAGCGAGGTTAATGAAACTCACTCACCTAAAAGTAAAATGTGAACCATTCCTAACCACGGGGCGATATGAAGTCACCGGGTTAGAACTTTAAAAAGTCGGTAATGAAACCACTTTTGGTGTACCAGCCTTCCCTACAGGGAGGTAAACTTTGCCTTCGGGGCTATGATGATGAGATTAAGACTGTGAAGGTCAGCACTGATGTACCGCTCCCAGTCATGTATAATTTTGCCTTCAGGGCTATGATGATGAGAATAAGGCTGTGGAGGTCAGCACTAATGTACCACTCCCAGTCATGTGCACCAAAATGGTATTGCCAACCTGAGCTCAAAACCAGAACATAATTAAAGATAATTACCTAAAACTGAAACTATGCCATAATTGAGCATAAGCCAGTTTTATGAGGGTACTAACATCGCGATAGATGTACTTGTGACGCCCCGTGCCCTCAGCGGCCCGGACCGTCACTAAAAACTCTATTACTTAACTTGCTTCTTTAGCTTTTACTTATACTTTCTCTTTAAAACCGATACTTAAACTTGCTGAATTTAATACCATAAATTTAGAGGGATTTTTTTTTTATATATACGCGTACGTATTTACTATTCACGTACGTATACTATTAAAATGCGGAATTTGAAAAACATAAGGATTTAAATTATACATACACAATTATATACTTGTTTATCTGATTACTATTCACCAGATACTATTTAAATATACTACTCATACATATACTGTTTACTGTTCTAAAATACCGTTTAACCTTTACTATTAAAAATACTATTTAACTATCACCATTCAAAATATTATTTACTCATACTGTGCGGAAGAATACTCGCGGTGTATCCATAACCTCATCCTCACATCCACCTCCGCCACCATCATCGTCCCTTGATGTTTACGCTATAGGATGCTTACCTACAGCATGAACACACTCCGTGAGCTTTACGCGCAGTAAGTACAACATGTTAACCGCAAAACATGTTTAAAACATAGCACATACGTAAAATCATAGGCATGACATATATCACTTAATAAATCACATACCATATAAGCATATCACATATCAGCTCACATATCATGTCATCACATAACATGTCATAACAGTGAATATAAAACTTCACATACTTTATGCATGACAGAAGCATCGTGTACTGTATGCACTCTACTGAAAAAGAAAGCATAGCGAACTATAACTAATGCATGATCCGGTTATGTTCATTTATGCTTCAAACTTTTCTTTTTTCTCTTCTTGTCTATTCAGGGCCCATGTGTCAGTACCGTGTGCGCGCAGACCAACGGTAACTCCCGAGGTCAACTAATGCTGAAGAGCCATCAACTGATGCTCAACTTTTGGCCTTAACTTTCTTTAACTGGAAACCCCTTCGACTGAAGGAGCCGGTACGACACACCTATTTATTTCCATCTTGTTTAACTGTTCTAGCCATACGCTTCTCTAAGCTGTCCCCAATCCTACGCGGTAGGGATCTATGGCTTCTAACTTGTTCTTTCATCAATCTACTCGATTGTGAAACTATATGCTCTTATGTATACTATGCAGCATCGTGTGCAAGATACATACTTAATATACTGGAAAAGCATCATTTTAAATTCATTTTATCCATGCTGTAGGCGGAGTTGTACTTACCTGTCAGCAGACAGTTTATACTCTCGCCTTCGTCACAATACAGGTACCTCCCTGTAATCATAATGCATTACATTAACATTCACTCTTAGGTCACCGTGGTCATTAGTGACTAATAAAAATTCTCGTTATGTGGTACCGATCCTTATCAGTACTAATTGCCCTCTTCTTAAGAATTTGATTTTCTAATCATTGTTAATTAATTTATTTACCCAATAAATTAATTAACATCGCTCTTAGGTCACTCTATCGTTAGGAACTAATAAACTTATCGTTGTGTGGTACCGATGCCTATCGGTACCCAACTGCTCTACTTTGGGAAATTTGATATCTAATTTTTAATCGTGCTTGATTAATTTGTCTACTTGACAAATTAATCACTGTCTCTCACTATCCCATTCCGACTTGGTCCTTGACTGGCTAACCGACCAGTCAACTGACTGAATACCTCTCGTATGACCATTTAGCCTGTCGGGTTACCGTTACCGATGTAATCACCCCAAATTTTATACTTAGATCACACCCGTTCCTCGGGTGGCACAATTCTGATCTAGGGGTCGTTTTCTTACATTACGAAATTTCTAATTGGGCGGTTCACTAATCCTGTAAACGTCCATCTTTCTTTCCCGGACCTAGGTCATCGAGGGGGCTCGGGTTTCCATCCCGATCACATTTTCAGCCCTCGTTTCCTAAAATACCCCTTTGTGCCGTTTTAGAAATTTCGGCAGTATTTCCGCTTAATTTTTGGATTTCCGGCGTTTAGGAAACACCTCAAAACCATCTTACCTATTCTAACCTGCCACGTACTAAACCAGAGGCCTAATTTTTACGTAAAAGCTCCGCTTTTTACGTAAAAATATTCACATTTCTTCACATTTTCTTTTTCGACATTTCATCCCTTTTTCTTACAATTCCTCAAGTCAGTAACCCATAATTCATACATAATTATTTCTAATAATAAATTGAGGAATCAAGGGATCAAAACCACTACCAAAATCGTTCCCGTCGGCGGTCGGACGAACCGTTCGGTCTCGACCGCACAATCTTTGAATCGACGTTCTCCACTTTTGAAACTCCGGTTTGCAAATCCGATGCCGCGGATGTGTCCGGAACGTCGAAAATAGGCCAACGGGCCATTCTTCAATTTTCAGTCTCCGGGTCGCCGTTGACCGGCGTTGACCGGTCGTTGACCGGTCGTTGACCGGCGTTGACCACGGCGGCGATGGGAGTGGCGACCACCATCTTGAAGAGCTCGACGAGAGGAACCCATTGGTGGTGTCAATTTCACCAATCAAGGCTCCTATCACCGGAAATCGACCCTCGAAAAGTCGGCGACGGCGGCGGTGTTGGATCTTCATTTTTCGGCGTTGTTGCCCAAAATTGATTTGGGGCTTTTGATCTACGTGTTGTTCTGAGCATTTCGACACTGACCTTGCAACTCAACTCCGCCGGAATAGTGAGATCCGACGGCGGCGACGGCGACGGCGAACCTTGGGCGATGCGATCCGGCGGCTGTTGACGTGAAATGAAGCCTTGGTTTTGTTCTACTCTTCACCACGAATCCATTGGGACCAGAATCGTGGCATTTGGACGTCGGACGGCGGAGATACGGCGGTTTGAAAAATTCGGCCACCGGCGGCTTTGGGCGGTGCGTGCGGCGTGCTCCGGCGTCGGTTCGGTCGACTCGGCCCACCGTTGGAATCAGCTCGTCGAGAGCTTTCCAATGGTGCCGGCGGTGTCGAAAACGGAGGTCGGATTCGACTGATGGTTACTGTTCACCTACGGGTGGTGTGGGGAGAAAAAGATAGGAAAAAAAAATAATGGGGGCCCTTTTTGCAAAATCTAAAAATTTCGACCCCTTTATACTAATTTTTTGAAAAATTTTAAGATAGGCTATACTGACTAATTTGGGCGTGCTGAACCCAAATATATCAGTTTTATATCAAGAAAAGGTCATCTTGACCAATTTCTTGATACTGTGGTTAGGCCTACACTGTGTTGACACTACGCACGCATAACGAGGCGTTTTCACGTGAAATTTCAAACACAGTCTCCCTTGACTAATTTGGATGTGTTGATTTCAAATCTATCAGTTTTACATCCATCTGAGGTCTTCTAGACCAGTTTTCGGGATCTGTATGATCACATCTCGAAAAATATGTCAGGTGCCAGATTGACTAATTTAGGCGTCCTGAGTCTAAATATATCAGTTTCGGGGTGAGAAAAGGTCGTCTTGACCCTCATCCTGATACTGCATATCTTTTAAACAAAATCTACATGTTGTGCTCAATTTACCAGATTGAGCCTGCTGACTATTAATATATCAGTTTTATGTCAGATTAAGGCCGTCTTGGCCACTAACCTGACACTGCGTATCACACTGTTCACTAATCACTATTCACTATCTGACTGACTAATCCGAGCGTTCTGACTCTGATTTTGTCAGTCTCTGGGCGAGAAGAGGTCATCTAGACCACTTTTCTCCATACTGTACATCTATTAGGGCAATTTTCACTGCTGCACTCAGATGACCAGTCTGAGCGTACTGATGACTAGCTCATCAGTTCTGTATAATGAAATGGTCGTCTAGACCGGTTTCTTGATATTGCGTGTCTCAACGCATACTCACATAATAGGGTGGACCGATTTCACTGTCGATTACCCCTTTCACTGCATGAATAGTAATTAAACATTACTATTCCTGTTTAATTCATTTAACTGAAAAGCACACTGTGCTTATTAACTTAATTACATCATTACATAGTAATTAAGTTTCATAATTCATGAGAGTCATTACAGTGGCTCTTGGCTCATTATAC
This sequence comes from Antiaris toxicaria, assembly GCA_035233585.1. NCBI lineage: Eukaryota > Viridiplantae > Streptophyta > Magnoliopsida > Rosales > Moraceae > Antiaris > Antiaris toxicaria. The sequence goes on from CP141154.1 coordinate 30,421,157, forward strand.
AGCCTTATACACAGACTCTTACACGTGCGTGTGCAACGCAACACGGGCGTGTGCATTTCAAACATGGGTGTGTACTAGTTGAGACTACTCAACACGGCCATGTCTTTGAAATACATTCATCTATCCGAGTGGTACACGGCCTCCTACACGGTCGTGTACTTGACCGTGTTACACTATACGGCCATGTACACTCACACGGCTACTAACAGATACACAGTCCGAATGACACACGGTCACTCACACGACTGTGTACCTGACCGTGTTGCTTAAATTGTACTAAAAGACATTAAATTATGTCCATTTTATTCCTTAATGACTTAGTGGCTACTGTATTATGTAAATTACTTTGTACTTGTAAACAAAGTGATTAGTGGCTACCGTTTTACATGATGTTAAAAAAAAAATTTCCCCAAAAACGTCATGTTTTAAAGAGAGATAGATTAGCCTGTGACCCATAAGAGTACAATCTATCGCAGTTAGCGATATAGCTTAACTGTAATAGTATTGTATGATCTCTACGAGGGGCAGGCCGCCACAGTTGGTATCAGAGCGGATTTACGATTGGTCTAGTTTAGATTACCGACTGTCGTCACAGTTGGTATATCAGAGCAGTGTTGACCATATCCTGATTTGACACTTCGCACATCCTTCACTGCAATCCAAGTAAGTAGTTTACTTAAGTTTAGTTAATTATTTTCTTATATGAAAATAATTATCTTATAGGTAGCAAGATGACCAGACCTCCTTATGTGAGACCGCCGCTACCACGACCGAGAGGGGTGTTACGGGTATGGACGAAACCTATTATGAGGCCATCTATTTCCCAACGACTGGTATTTAGACCCCCGGTGCCTGAGAGACCTACAGCACCAGCACTAGCTCCAGTAGATGTAGTACAGCCTCGACTGGTACTTCATCCACCTGTAGTAGTGGGCATTCCAGTTGTTGGTGGACACCAACATATTGGGGTGAGAGTTTCAGCTCGGGCAGTACAAGCATTCAGAGCTAGCAGTCCCCTTATGTTTGATGGTGGAAGACAGTCAATGGAGACAAAGAATTGGCTCCATGCCATAGAGAGGATTATAGTGATGTGTGATATTGATCAAGAGATGTAGATCCAGTTGGCCATAAGTATGTTTCAGGGAGATGCTCAAGTATTATGGGATTATTGCGACCAGGAGATTCTGTTGGGATTCAGTTGGGCTGAGTTCTGTCAGTGATTGGCTGATCAGTTTCCACCTAAGGATCCAACACCTGATGCAGCACGTCCGGAGAGAAAAGAGGTAGATACACCCACGTATCCTGGATTTGATGAGGTTAGGGACTATATTCTCTACATAGAGAGGATGGTCATATTGTCTGGTGAGACAGTTATGTCTTACGCAGCACGATTTGAGGAGACCATTAGGAAGAGATGTCCATTGCCCAACCTCACTAAAGCGAACTGTTGTGAGCTTTTTTGGAGAGGTTTACCCATGGAGTTGAGATAGAGGGTGATTAAGCTATATCCTCCTATGCTCCAAGAGTTTGTAGTGACGATCAGGACGATCGAGAGGGAGATTTTGATTGAGCATCTGATGCAGAGTTGACGAGAGACACTGGGTTAACATGAGATGTTGGCACGCATCTTTGGGCCGAGAAGGATGATGAACGATCATGAGGCTGGACCGTCTAGACCACGAGGAGGTGATGACTCAGGACAGGGAGCATTGCCTAGGGGTGGTAACGACTCAGATGATCCAGATGACGATGAGGATCCAGAAGAATATCCTCTAGTCCCAGACACAGGGGATGTGTGACCAGTAGATGTATACATGTACATAAGTAGCTTATGGAGAAAAGCTCTTTTGTATAGACTTGTGGCCAGGATGTACGTGATGGCCAATGTATATATGACTGGTGATGGTTATGTATAATATATAAATGTTTTGCTATGAATGAAATATCAAAATGATTATATGTTGTACGATGATGTGTTACGATGATGTGGCTTTACATTACCCTGAATTTTGTAAATTTATATGATTTTACGAATATGGTCATGGAAAAGCTAACGGTGAATTGTTGTGCCATAATAGGATAATAGGCAAGACTGTGGATTTGCGAAATCGACCAGAGGGACGAGAATGATGTCCTAATATCATGGAGAGATTAGATCAGATACAAGCCTTACTAGAAGCTCAGATGCAGGAAAATGCTAATTTTAGACAACGAGTTGAGGAGTCAGTGTAGGATAATAAATCGGTAAAAACGTATCAGAGTGGCGCAGCGGAACAATAAAAATTTTAGATCGTTAAATATCCCACGATGCCATATACAATAAACCAACAACAATTAAAACTCATACCTCAAGGACGCCAATCTTGCAGGAGGAGAATGACCGGAGGCTTCTGTGACAACCGGGAAATTCAGGCAATTCTCGGATGAAAATGTACAATTGTATGTATATAACAATTTGTACTATTTAAAGAGTGAAATAAATGTATTTATATTGTTTAGAATATATGAAAATGTTCTAACAATACTGACAAGTAAGAATTCAGTGTTGGAAAAATTCACTGAGTTGAAACGGGTAAAACGGTGCAAAACCGGCATTGAAAACCCTAACCGTAGCAATAAAAGACGGAAAACTTCCGGGATTAATTTTGATCAAACGGAAGCAATTTAAATTGATCCGACTGCACAGGAGACCTCAGGAACACGCCGGGACTATTTCAGGAAAATTTCGGCTCGAACCGGTATCGGTCAAAAAGTAGTCGAATTAATGTGAATAGTGAAAGTCAAAGTCAACTTTCACTTTAGCATTTATGACATCATAAATCAAGATTAATAAATGAAAGAAATAAGGTGGTTGGTGGAATTAAAGGCCATGATTCATCCACTTTTTGATCTAAAGGCCAAGATTTGGCCAAAATTTACCCTTTTTAATTTTTGAAAAATGGGGAAAGAAATGGTGTTGAAAGATGTCAAATTTTCATTGGTTTAGAGCCAAATTAATTGGCTTCCCTTTATGCATAAGTCGGCAACATTTTAACTAAAAGGCCGAGACTTTGTTTCATGCCAAAAACAAAGAAAAATTTGCTAAGTGTTTTTTCTTCCATGGTGTACGTGAGCCACCCAAGGGAAACCAAGCTTTTTCTTCAAAATTTCTTCACAAAAAAAGTGCCAAAGTGTTCCTAGAAGACAAAGGAAGCATTAGACCAAGGTAATTCCCTTTTGCACTTAATTTTTCATGGTTTTTCTTCATAAAATCCGTGGGTGAATAGTGAGAAAAAGATGGAAAATTTTTGGTTGTTTTCCATTGAATTGATGTTGGGTTATGTTAAGGATGAAATAAGGAAGAAAACCATGTAATTTGTTTAAAGAAAAACCAAAATTTTGTTGGTTTTTCAAGGGTAAATCCGTGGGTTACCTTGAGTAATCTATGAGAAAAATTTATGGTTTAATTGTTAACTTGCTTCCAAGTTTAATTTGGTGAAGAATAAAGCTTGTATCTCATTGTGGAAAGTTTGAAAAAAAAATTTTTGGTATGCATTTTCATAAGGTGGCCGTGGGGTTTCCTAATGGTTAGGAAGAAAATTTTACTTGATTTATGTATTATTTGGTTGATTGGAATTATGCATTTTAATATGCAAAAGATGAATTTATAATTGAAAGAATGAAACAAAAAGAATTGGCATGTTTTTCATTCAAAGGCCGTGGGTTATAACCCTAGGAAATTTGGTTGAAAATGCCAAGAAAATGGGCTTGAAAATGTGTTGAAAAAAATGACATTTGAATGGCCTAAAGTGTGGTGAAAAGTTTGACAAAATTTTTTTCGGTTTGATTGTGAAAACCGAAACCAAATTAAGGGCAAAATTGTGAAAAAAATTTTGTAATGTGGGTGATAATATGAAATTGGAAATTTGTGGGTTTTTATGTAAAAGTTTGGAAAACTTTTACATAAAAATAGGCTTTTGGTATAGTACGTGGCAGGTACATATGGTTCGAGGCGTACCTAACACCGGAAGCCTTAAAATTACGCCGAAATGCTGCCGAAATTTCGAAAACAGCATTTGGGGTAAAATGGAATTAAAAATAAAAAGTTTGGGGTCGGGTCGGAAACCCGAGTCCCTAACGAAAAATTGGATAAGGGAAACCTAAGGGGCAGTTCGTGAATAGTAACCCGTCCCCTTAAAAATTTAAAACGCGAGTGGAATTGAAAAACCGACCCCGAGGGGGGGCGTTTTTTGGAAATGAAATAAAGGTCCGATTCGGGAAAGGAAAACCCGAGCCTCGGAGACCTAGGTCGGGAAAGTCTAGATGAACGTTTTAAATACTAGTGAAAACGTTCATTTGAGACTCCGAAATGATAGAAAATCGCAAAACCGACGTAAGGGTCGGAATAGTGCTTCCCGAGGACCGGGAAAGCAAAAAGTGGAAATAAAATAGAAACGAACCCGGTAATGATTAGAAAAGAGTCAGAAAAGTTCCTGAGAGCCAAAAATGCAGTCTGGATCGGGAAAATTTCCGTCAGGGGCAAAATTGTAATTTTGCCAAAATATAGGGGCAAAATCGTAATTTTGCCATAATACAGGGGCAAAATCGTAATTTTGCAAAAGTTGAGGAAAAATGGGGAAAATGATAAATAAAGCCTAAAAAGTTATAAATAGGTTTTATTTAAGCTTTTTAATGAAAAATAAAAGCTAGAAATGGATATAAAATTAACAGACAAGGTTTTGTCTGTAGGATCCAAAAATCGACCTACGAGGAGGGCGATCAAAGATCCACGAGAGAAAGAGGGAAGAGACTGATAAGGTAAGTTCAGACATTTACCTGTCTACAACATATAGCAATATTGTGCTAACTTTAATGTACTAACTATAAGTTAGGTATATATGTGCTACGGGCACTATTATAGAGTAGAGAGAGAGACGTAATGTGCTTCGGGCACTATAAAAATGGGACACATGGTTATTTGTGCTTCAGGCACTAGAGCGAGGTTAATGAAACTCACTCCCCTAAAATTAAAATGTGAACCATTCCTAACCACGGGACAATGTGAAGTCACCGGGTTAGAATTTAAAAAGTCGGTAATGAAACCACTTTCTGGCGTACCAGCCTTCCGTACAGGGAGGTACTATTTTTTTGCCTTCGGGGCTATGAGAATAAGGCTGTGGAGGTCAGCACTGATGTACCGCTCCCAGTCATATAAAATTTTGCCTTCGGGGCTATGAGATTAAGGCTGTGGAGGTCAGCACTAATGTACCGCTCCCAGTCATGCGCACTTAAATGGTACTGCCAACCTGAGCTCAAAACCAGAACATAAGCAAAGATAATTACCCAAAACTGAAACTGTGCCATAATCGAGCATAAGACAGTTTAGTGAGAGCACTAACATCACGGTAGATGTACTAGTGTGACACTGGGTTGTGGTCAATCTTACTATTCACATATAAATAGTGGTCAAAGTTACTATTTACGTATGAATAGTAGTCAACGGCACTATTCATGATGAATACTACTATTCATAGAAATTTTATTTCTTGCATGTTTGAACTTACTGAGCCTGTAGCTCACCATTTTTGCTAATGTTGCAGGTAAGCGACCAGCTCAGTAGCTTGTTTGACTGGATGCGGACGGGATGGCGCGTGTCAAACGGGATAACTGGGCGAGGGATATGGTCCTGCCAGAGTCTTTCCGCTGAGCGATAAAAAGGGAAGAAAAAAAAGAAAGAAACAGTCTTTTGTAATATTATATATTTACGAAAGTACTGTAATATGTAAATTACTTTGTACTCGCCAACAAAGTAAATAGTGGGAAATGTTTTACATGATGTTTAAAGAACAAAAAAAATTTTTTACCCTAAAAATGTCATGATTTAAAAAGAGAGAGAGATAAGCCGGCGACCCATGAGAGTACAATCTATCGCAGTTAGCGATAAAGCTCAACTGTAATAGTATTGTATGATCTCTACGAGGGGCGGGCCGTCACAGTTGGTATCAGAGCAAGGTTTGCAACTGATTTGGTTTTGAATACCAACTGTCGCCACAGTTGGTATCAGAGCGGAATTACGGTTGATTTAGTTAGAATACCAACGGCTGTTACAGTTGGTATATCAGAGCAGTGTGACCATATCCTGATTTGACACTTCGCGCATCCTGCACCGCTATCCAAGTAAGTAGTTTACTTAAGTTTAGTTAATTATTTTCTCATATGAAAATAATTATCTTATAGGTAGCAAGATGACCAGACCTCCATATGTGAGACCACCGCTACCACGACCAAGAGGGGTACTACGGGTATGGACGAGACCTATTGTGAGGCCGTCTATTGCCCAACGACCGGTAATTAGACCCCCGGTGCCCGAGAGACCTCCGGTACCAGTACCAGCATCAGTGCCAGCGCCAGTAGATATTATACAGCCACGACCGATAGTTCATCCACCGGTGATAGTGGACATTCCAGTTGTTGGTGGACGCCAACATATTGGGGTGAGAGTGTCGGCACGGGCAGCACAGGCATTTCGAGCTAGCAGTCCTCCGATGTTCGACGGTGGACGACAGTCAATGGAGACGAAGGACTGGCTCCATGCCATAGAGAGGATTATGGCGATATACGACATCAATCGAGATATGTGGATCCAGCTGGCCGTCAGTATGTTTCAGGGAGATGCTCGAGTGTTCTGGCAGTATTGCGACCAGGAGATTTTATTAGGATTCAGTTGGGCTGAGTTCTGTCAGCGGTTGGCTGATCAGTTTCCGCCTAGGGATCCAGCACCTGCTCCAGCACCTCCAGAGAGACGAGAGGCTGGTACACCTGCGTATCCTGGATTCGATGAGGTCAGGGATTACATTCTCCAGACTGAGAGGATGGTCATGTTGTCTGGTGAGACAGTGATGTCTTACGCAGCACGGTTTGAGGAGACCATTCGGAGGAGATGTCCGTTACCCAACCTCACTGAAGCAAACTGCTGTGAGCTGTTTTGGAGAGGTTTACCCTTGGAGTTGAGACAGAGGGTAATCAAGTTATTTCCTCCTACGCTTCAAGAGTTCGTGGTAATGATCAGGACGATCGAGAGAGAGATCTTGATCGAGCATCTGACGCAGAGTCGACGCGAGACGCTGGGTCAAGATGAGATGTTTGCACGTATTTTTGGGCCGAGAAGAATGATGAACGATCATGAGGCCGGACTATCTAGACCACGAGGTGATGACTCGGGACAGGGAGCATTGCCTAGGGGCGGTGACGATTTAGATGATACCGATGACGATGAGGATCCGGAAGAATATCCTCTAGTCCTAGACACAGGGGATGCGTGACCAGTAGATATGTATATATGTACATAAGTAGCTTAGAGAAAAGCTCTTTTGTATAGACTTGTGGCCATTTTGTAACTCAGGCTGATGTATATATATGACTGGTGGTGATTATGTATGACATATAAATGTTTTGCTATGAATGAAATATCAAAATGATTATATGTTATACGATGATGTGTTACGATGATGTGGCTTTACATTACCCTAAATTTCGTGAATTGATATGATTTTACGAATGTGGTTATGGAAAAGCTAATGGTGAATTATTGTGCCATAATAGGACAATAGGCAAGATGGTGGATTTGCGTAATCGACCAGAGGGACGAGAACGACGTCCTAATGTTATGGAGAGACTAGATCAGATACAAGCTTTGTTAGAAGCTCAGATGCAAGAAAATGCGAATCTGAGACGACTAGTAGAGGAGTTAGAACAGAGACAAGGCTCTGAGGGTACCCAAGTAGAACAGGAAGCTGAGGTAGATCTGGTTATCCCTCCAGCTGTGGTACATGAGAGAGTTCCTGAACAACAACCGGTTTTAAATTTAGAACCCCTCTATGAAAGATTCAGGCGTATGAGGCCGCCAGAATTTGAAGGGTCTACAAATCCCTTAGAGGCTGAAGACTGGTTGTCGTCATTGCAAGTGATCATGGAGTTCATGAACCTAACCGACAGGGAGAAGGTTGCATGTGCGTCTTTTGTGCTGAGAAAAGATGCTCGGTTTTGGTGGGACACTGTGCGAATGAGGAGAGAGGTGTCTACCATGAGTTAGGCGAAATTTCTGGAAGAATTTAACCAGAAATATTACGACCCTGCATCTCTGAGACAGCAACAGAAAGAATTCTCAGGTTGACACAAGGGAACATGTCGGTAAACGAAGTCTGCCGAAAGTTCGATCAGCTATCCCGTTTGTGCCCTTATGTGGTCCCTACTGAGAGGGAAAAGATACAAAAAATGATCAGGATGTTCAGGCCAGAAATTTCTGCATTGGTAGATACTGGACAAGTGCCACCTACTTCTGTAGCCGATTGTGTGAGTCGGGCCATCAGGGCTGAGTTTCATGTAGCCCGACAGAAAGAGGAAAGAGAGAAACACTGGGAGGCAAAGAAGAAGGAGAGGGCTTTGGCGATGTCTACGCAAGTTGGTCAATCGAGCAAGCCTAGTCAGAATGCGAAACCAAGCCAGGGCAACAATCAAGGATCCCAGCAAAATAAGAGAAAAGGGAATTTTTCTGGGAATCGCCAGGGAAATAATCGAAACCAGCAGCGAAGAACAGCTGGTAATACAGAATCCAATGTGCAAAATTGCCCTACATGTGGGAAGAGACATTCTGGGCAATGCAGATTTGGGCCACTTGTTTGCTACGAATGTGGAAAGGAAGGCCATTATGCCAGGAACTGTCCAAATAGGCAGGGTGGACAAGGCACTTCCCAACCACACCAGACACGCCCACAAGCTCATTCCCTTCAAGCCAGAGTGGAAGAGTCACCAGTGAGGCCGCAACGCCAGGAGCGAATGTCACGTGCCGATGCTCGTGTGATGGCCTACAGCAAAGAGGATGCAGAGGCAGGAACATCGAACGTGGTGATAGGTCAGCTTCCTGTCGCTAGTCATGTAGCCTCTGTACTATTCGATTCTGGTGCTACGCATTCATTTGTTTCCTATGCATTTGCTGACAAGATAGGACTTCCTAAGGATAATATGGGAAGGGTATTTAAGACAGCTTTACCCTCTGGGGAAGTATTGTTGTCCAATTACTGGCTACCTCATGTACCAGTATATGTGGCAAATAGGGAACTATATGCGGAGTTAATCGTGATGAAGATCACGGATTACGATGTGATTCTAGGCATGGATTTCCTAGGGAAATACCGAGCTACGATCGACTGTCGAAATTGAAAGATAGTATTCCAACCCGAGGAAGAAGAGAGTTTCGAATACGTCGACACTTCTCGAAAACCCGGGAAGATGATGATCAGTTCGCTGAGAGCAAGCAAGCTGATAGCCAGTGGTTGCATGGGATATCTGGCATATGTGGTGGATACTACAGAGGAACAGAGGCTTCGACCTGAAGACGTTCCTATGGTTAATGAATTTCTTGACGTATTTCCAGAAGAGTTACCAGGGATACCTCCAGAGAGAGAAATCTCGTTTGAAATTGAGTTGATGCCTGGAATAGCACCCATTTCCAAAGCACCATACCGTATGGCTCCAGTGGAGTTGAAGGAGCTGCAGGTACAATTAAAGGAGCTTTTGGATAGGGGATTTATCAGGCCGAGTTTTTCTCCATGGGGTGCACCTGTGTTATTCGTCAAGAAAAAGGATGGAACATTCCGACTGTGCATTGATTACCGGGAGTTAAATAAGGTTACGATCAAAAATAGGTATCCGTTACCTAGAATTGATGACCTATTCGACCAGTTAAAAGGCGCAGCGATATTTTCCAAAATCGACTTACGATCAGGATATCACCAGCTGAGAATCAAAGAGAGTGATATTCCTAAGACGGCGTTTAGGACTCGTTATGGGCACTACGAGTTCCTTGTGATGCCATTCGGATTGACAAATGCGCCGGCAGCGTTCATGGATTTGATGAACAGAATTTTTAAAGAGTATCTGGATAAGTTTGCCATTGTATTCATTGATGACATTCTTATATACTCGAAGACTCATGAGGAACACAAGAAGCATCTGAGGATCGTGCTGAATACGATAAGGAAGCATCAACTGTATGCCAAATTCTCAAAATGCGAGTTTTAGCTGGACAGAGTACATTTCCTCGGACATGTTGTATCCCAGGAAGGTATTGCTGTAGATCCGATAAAGGTAGAGGCAATTAACCAGTGGCCTGCACCCAAGAGTGTGACAGAAATACATAGTTTCTTGGGGTTGGCTGGTTATTATCGGCGATTTGTAGAGGGATTTGCGCGTTTAGCTGCACCTCTTACCGTTCTTACACGCAAGGAAAGGAAGTACGAGTGGACTACGGAATGCGAAAGAAGCTTCCAGGAGTTAAAGAGGCGACTGACAAGCGCACCAATCCTTACGCTTCCCACTGAAGGGGAGAAGTTTGTGATCTACAGTGATGCATCGAAAATAGGATTGGGAGCAGTCCTGATGCAAGATGGCAAGGTGATTGCCTATGCTTCCCGTCAATTAAAGGATCATGAAAGGAATTACCTTACGCATGACCTTGAACTTACGGCAGTAGTGTTCGCACTTAAAATTTGGCGACACTATCTCTATGGAGCTCAATGTCAGATTTTCACTGATCACCAAAGCCTGAAGTATTTCTTCACGCAAAAAGAGCTCAATATGCGGCAAAGGCGATGGTTGGAACTGGTGAAGGATTATGATTGTGAAATCTTATACCATCCAGGAAAGGCCAACCGTGTAGCGGATGCTTTAAGTAGAAACTCTACTATGTCGCACCAACTACAAATAAACAGGCTCCCAAAGCCATTGCAGCAAGAGATAAATTCTTTGAACTTGGAGCTGATATCTAGAAGACTAGCTGCACTCCAAGTGGAATCATCACTATTTGAGGATATAAAGGAAGCTCAGAGGCGAGATCCAATGATGACAAGTTCTCAAGAAGGAATTTCCAAGGATGGAATGATCCTTTATCAAGGAAGAATAAATGTTCCAGCTGATGAAGAACTTAGAAGACGGATCATGTCAGAAGCCCATGAGACACCCTATTCGGTTCATCCCGGAGCTAGCAAGATGTATCAGGACTTGAAGTTACAGTTCTGGTGGAAAGGGATGAAGAACGATATAGCGAAATTCGTGAGCAGATGCATGACCTGTCAGAGAATCAAAGCGGAACATAAACATCCAGCAGGAAGATTGGAACCGTTGGAGATTCCTGAATGGAAATAGGAACACATTACGATGGATTTTGTAGTGGGACTCCCAAAAAATCGACAAGGTTATGATGCCATCTGGGTTATTGTGGACAGACTGACCAAGACGGCACGGTTTATAGCTGTCAAGATGACCTTTTCGTTGGAAAAGTTGGCTCAGTTATACGTAACTCATGTCGTCAGACCACATGGAGTACCAAAATCCATTGTATCAGATCGAAATGCACGATTCACTTCGAATTTCTGGAAGTGTGTGCAAGAGGCTATGGGTACTGAATTGAGACTCAGTACAGCTTTTCATCCGTAAACAGACGGACAGTCGGAGCGGACCATTCAGACGTTAGAGGACATGCTTCGAGCTTGTGTTATGGATTTTGCGGGAAATTGGAACGAGAAGTTACCATTGATTGAATTCTCGTACAATAATAGTTACCAAGCTTCTATAGGCATGGCACCTTATGAGGCTTTGTATGGACTGAAGTGCAGATCACCATTACATTGGTATGATTTGCGAGAGAAGCAGTTGCATAAGACAGACTTCATAAAAGAGACTTCCGATGCAGTTGCTAGAATTCAGCGTCAAATGAAAATTATGCAAAGCCGACAAAAGAGTTACGCGAACAAGAGGCGAAGATCCTTGGAGTTTGATGAAGGAGACTTCGTGTTTCTCAAGGTATCGCCTATGAAGGGGATTATGCGTTTCGGTGAGAAGGGGAAATTGAGTCCAAGATATATTGGACCTTATGAAATTATCGAGCGCATTGGAAAGGTCGCTTATAAATTAGCGCTACCCCCAGAATTGTCGGCAGTGCACAATGTATTTCATGTGTCGATGCTGAGAAAATATATACCAGATCCATCCCATGTGTTGAAGCATGAGCCTATTCAAATCCACGAGGATTTGACATATGAGGAACAACCTGTTCGAGTACTAGCTCGTGAAGAGAAAGTACTGAGGAATAAGGTAATCCCACTAGTGAAGATTTTATGGAAAAATCACAACATTGAAGAAGCTACGTGGGAACGAGAAGACGAGATGAGGAAATTATACCCCCATTTGTTCTAATTTTCGAGGACGAAAATTTTATAAGGAGGGGTGAATGTGACAACCGGGAAATTCAGGCAATTCTCGGATGAAAATGTACAATTGTATGTATATAACAATTTGTACTATTTAAAGAGTGAAATAAATGTATTTATATTGTTTAGAATATATGAAAATATTCTAACAATACTGACAAGTAAGAATTCAGTGTTGGAAAAATTCACTGAGTTGAAACGGGTAAAACGGTGCAAAACCGGCATTGAAAACCCTAACCGGAGCAATAAAAGACGGAAAACTTCCGGGATTAATTTTGATCAAACGGAAGCAATTTAAATTGATCCGACTGCACAGGAGACCTCAGGAACACGCCGGGACTATTTCAGGAAAATTTCGGCTCGAACCGGTATCGGTCAAAAAGTAGTTGAATTAATGTGAATAGTGAAAGTCAAAGTCAACTTTCACTTTAGCATTTATGACATCATAAATCAAGATTAATAAATGAAAGAAATAAGGTGGTTGGTGGAATTAAAGGCCATGATTCATCCACTTTTTGATCTAAAGGCCAAGATTTGGCCAAAATTTACCCTTTTTAATTTTTGAAAAATGGGGAAAGAAATGGTGTTGAAAGATGTCAAATTTTCATTGGTTTAGAGCCAAATTAATTGGCTTCCCTTTATGCATAAGTCGGCAACATTTTAACTAAAAGGCCGAGACTTTGTTTCATGCCAAAAACAAAGAAAAATTTGCTAAGTTTTTTTTCTTCCATGGTGTACGTGAGCCACCCAAGGGAAACCAAGCTTTTTCTTCAAAATTTCTTCACAAAAAGAGTGCCAAAGTGTTCCTAGAAGACAAAGGAAGCATTAGACCAAGGTAATTCCCTTTTGCACTTAATTTTTCATGGTTTTTCTTCATAAAATCCGTGGGTGAATAGTGAGAAAAAGATGGAAAATTTTTGGTTGTTTTCCATTGAATTGATGTTGGGTTATGTTAAGGATGAAATAAGGAAGAAAACCATGTAATTTGTTTAAAGAAAAACCAAAATTTTGTTGGTTTTTCAAGGGTAAATCCGTGGGTTACCTTGAGTAATCTATGAGAAAAATTTATGGTTTAATTGTTAACTTGCTTCCAAGTTTAATTTGGTGAAGAATAAAGCTTGTATTTCATTGTGGAAAGTTTGAAAAAAAAATTTTTGGTATGCATTTTCATAAGGTGGCCGTGGGGTTTCCTAATGGTTAGGAAGAAAATTTTGCTTGATTTATGTATTATTTGGTTGATTGGAATTATGCATTTTAATATGCAAAAGATGAATTTATAATTGAAAGAATGAAACAAAAAGAATTGGCATGTTTTTCATTCAAAGGCCGTGGGTTATAACCCTAGGAAATTTGGTTGAAAATGCCAAGAAAATGGGCTTGAAAATGTGTTGAAAAAATGACATTTGAATGGCCTAAAGTATGGTGAAAAGTTTGACAAAATTTGGTTCTGTTTCATTGTGAAAACCGAAACCAAATTAAGGGCAAAATTGTGAAAAAAATTTTGTAATGTGGGTGATAATGTGAAATTGGAAATTTGTGGGTTTTTATGTAAAAGTTTGGAAAACTTTTACATAAAAATAGGCTTGTGGTATAGTACGTGGCAGGTACATATGGTTCGAGGCGTACCTAACGCTGGAAGCCTTAAAATTACGCCGAAATGCTGCCGAAATTTCGAAAACAGCATTTGGGGTAAAATGGAATTAAAAATAAAAAGTTTGGGGTCGGGTCGGAAACCCGAGTCCCTAACAAAAAATTGGATAAGGGAAACCTAAGGGGCGGTTCGTGAATAGTAACCCGTCCCCTTAAAAATTTAAAACGTGAGTGGAATTGAAAAACCGACCCCGAGGGGGGGCGTTTTTTGGAAATGAAATAAAGGTCCGAGTCGGGAACGGAAAACCCGAGCCTCGGAGACTTAGGTCGGGAAAGTCTAGATGAACGTTTTAAATACTAGTGAAACGTTCATTTGAGGCTCCGAAATGATAGAAAATCACTAAACCGACGTAAGGGTCGGAATAGTGCTTCCCGAGGGCCGGGAAAGCAAAAAGTGGAAATAAAATAGAAACGAACCCGGTAATGATTAGAAAAGAGTCAGAAAAGTTCCTGAGAGCCAAAAATGCAGTCTGGATCAGGAAAATTTCCGTCAGAGGCAAAATTGTAATTTTGCCAAAATATAGGGGCAAAATCGTAATTTTGCCAAAATATAGGGGTAAAATCGTAATTTTGTAAAAGTTGAGGAAAATGGGGAAAATGATAAATAAAGCCTAAAAAGTTATAAATAGGTTTTATTTAAGCTTTTTAATGAAAAATAAAAGCTAGAAATGGATATAAAATTAACAGACAAGGTTTTGTCTGTAAGATCCAAAAATCGACCTACGAGGAGGGCGATCAAAGATCCACGAGAGAAAGAGGGAAGAGACTGATAAGGTAAGTTCAGACATTTACCTGTCTGCAACATATAGCAATATTGTGCTAACTTTAATGTACTAACTATAAGTTAGGTACATATGTGCTACGGGCACTATTATAGAGTAGAGAGAGAGACGTAATGTGCTTCGAGCACTATAAGAATGGGACACATGGTTATTTGTGCTTCGGGTACTAGAGCGAGGTTAATGAAACTCACTCCCCTAAAATTAAAATGTGAACCATTCCTAACCACGGGACAATGTGAAGTCACCGGGTTAGAATTTAAAAAGTCGGTAATGAAACCACTTTCTGGCGTACCAGCCTTCCGTACAGGGAGGTACTATTTTTTGCCTTCGGGGCTATGAGAATAAGGATGTGAAGGTCAGCACTGATGTACCGCTCCCAGTCATATAAAATTTTGCCTTCGGGGCTATGAGATTAAGGCTGTGGAGGTCAGCACTAATGTACCGCTCCCAGTCATGCGCACTTAAATGGTACTGCCAACCTGAGCTCAAAACCAGAACATAAGCAAAGATAATTACCCAAAACTGAAACTGTGCCATAATTGAGCATAAGACAGTTTAGTGAGAGCACTAACATCGCGGTAGATGTACTAGTGTGACACTGGGTTGTGGTCAACCTTACTATTCACGTATGAATAATGGTCAAAGTTACTATTCACGTATGAATAGTGATCTACGGTACTATTCATGATGAATAGTACTATTCATAGAAATTTTATTTCTTACATGTTTGAACTTACTGAGCCTGTAGCTCACCATTTTTGCTAATGTTGCAGGTAAGCGACCAGCTCAGTAGCTTGTTTGACTGGATGCGGACGGGATGGCGCGTGTCAAATGGGATAACTGGGCGAGGGATATGGTCCTACCAGAGTATTTCCGCTGAGCGATAAAAAGGGAAGAAAAAAAAGAAAGAAACAGTCTTTTGTAATATTATATATTTACGAAAGTACTGTAATATGTAAATTACTTTGTACTCGCCAACAAAGTAAATAGTGGGAAATGTTTTACATGATGTTTAAAGAAAAAAAAAATTTTTACCCTAAAAACGTCATGATTTAAAAAGAGAGAGAGATAAGCCGGCGACCCATGAGAGTACAATCTATCGCAGTTAGCGATGAAGCTCAACTATAATAGTATTGTATGATCTCTACGAGGGGCGGGCCGTCACAGCTTCAACCAACTAGCCTTCTCTACTATTCTCCAATTCCCGAATGGCTGAGTGTGTGGGCACTCTGAACCTCGATCGGTATGCTAGCACTGCTAGTCTTCTTCCGACCACCCAGATCTCTAAAGAACTTATTGTCACGATGAGCTGTGCAACAATAAGCCTGCTCACCTGAGAGTCTGTGGTCTAAGAGAACTGGAGTGGCAGGACCTCTATTTATAGACCTACATGAGGTGATTCTCTGAATTCGAATTGGATTAGGAAAAGATATTCTCCCATATCCATATCCATAAAATCTGAATTTTCCATCGGAAAATCCCAACAATAAAATTCGGTTTATTTAGGATAAATCCAATCCAAATCTAAACAAGATTTTAACTAGAATTTTATCTCCCTTTTTTAACCAAAAAATCCGAAATTTCCTAGGAGATTTTTCCTCCAAAAATTCGGCCACATTTAGGATAAGGGAGAATCAAAATTCCACTAGGATTTTCAAGCTTGAATCTTATCTCAACCTTATCCAAAATAACCGAATTTTCCTAGGAGATTTCCTCCATAATTTCGGCCACTTTTTAGGGAAGGAGAGAATCCAGATTCAACTAGGATTGAAACTTGAATTTTTCCCTTGAACCTTATCCACAAAAACTGAAATTCCATTGAGGATTATCCTCAAAATTTCGTCCATAATTTGTTAGGATTTGGATTCAAAATTCAAGTAGGATTCTAACAAGATTATCCTCTCCAAATCCAACTCAAATTCGAATTTCAAACCTTGTGGATTTTCCTCAACAAATTCAAATCCCACTTGGACTGTGATTCAAAATTTGAATTTCAAATTTCAAATTCGAATTTCAAATTCAAATTTCAAATTTCAAATTTCAAATTTCAAATTTAAATTTCAAATTCAAATTTCAAATTAGAATTTCAAATTCAAATTTCAAATTCAAATTTCAAATTCAAATTTCAAAATTCAAATTTCAAAATTCAAATTTCAAAATCCACAAAACGGTTGTGTTTCAAATTCTTGTTCTCATGGATAATTTTCTACAACTCCAATCCAATCTCAAATAAAATCATGGCAACTTTATTTGGAGTTCGAATAATTGTGTACTCTATTGTCCAAAACAAAATCTGAATCCAACCGGAGAGAATCTTGTCTACCATCCTAATCCTGTGTGATCACCATCCATGCATAATAAACTAGCCAATAGCATACACAAATCAATTTGCCAAACGTTAAGGAATTATGTGGAGCTAGTAGAGGGACTGATTAGACATATATAATCGGGCTCCCGTGATTCCATATGATCATCATTCTATACCGAACAACTCAATCATATGATCACTAATTTCAGAGTCACACCACTATAAACCTGAAACTGAACTCCCAATTATATACCGTATTACGTAAGCCTGTGACGAGCTACTATCCAATGACCTTGTCATATATGCAAAACCCTCATATGATATCCATGATCAGCCTTAGGTCAAAGTCTGTTTAATCCTACTGATCAGGCTATCTTAAAGTTCCATTATACTACCGAATTAAGAAAATGATTATTCACCATATGTGAATAAGAAGCCATCCGCCCAGCAGACGACCCAAGGCCTTGTCCATTTTCCAATTCAGTATAATGCCTTTAAGAGGATACCGTTAACTCCTTAGAGCTATGATTCCGATATCTGCAAACAAACCCTTCATCGTATACAAGTCATGCACCCAACGAACCGGTCTATAAGCTTACTACCTCTGAGACGCTTTAGCCATTGGAACATCAAAGTACACAAGTCATATACATGAAGTAGTTCATTTACTCAGGATTAAGGTTATTGCACAATGAACGTCAAAAGCAGATTGATCCACTCATAGTGAACTACGTAGATCAATCATGCTTTAGTCTCGGTCTAATGTGTCACCACCAAGTAACATATCTATGTCTCTACTTGGGAGTCCAGCTCCAGACAGTCAAGACAAACCGTCCCCTCCAAGGCTTTAGACAACATAATAGTCTTAACATGAGTTAGATGCTCGGTCTAACCCCATAGACTACAGACCATAGTTTAGACCGCTAACTTTAGAACATTGTCTTCTCGCATACAAAATTCCATTGCATGCAACGTTCTAACAGTTTTAACACAAGCAGTCAGTGAGCCATATTTGATTACATTTACTTTAACATGTAAATAAGACGAGGACAGATAGCAATGTAATGAATAACCTCTATATATAATTTTATTATCCAGTTCAAAATGAATACATCAAAATATCTCTAACACTTAGGGTATTTTCTAACAATCTCCCACTTGCCCTAAGCCAGTAGATGTGCCATGTTACGCATCCCCATCACCTCTACATGCCTCTCAAAGCTTCTAGCCACCAAAGTCTTAGTAAAGGGATCAGCGATGTTGTCCTCGGACGTGATCTTACATACATCCACTTGTCCTATCTCCACATGCCCTCTAATAATGTGATATCTCCGATCGATGTGCTTGGTCCTCTTGTGGTGCCGAGATTCCCTTGTGTTGGCAATAGCCCCTGTATTATCACAGTAAAGTGTGATAGGCTTGTCAACACCCGGAATGACCTCAAGGTCTCTAAAGAACTTGTGGAAGCCAAACCGCTTCTTTAGACGCCTCAGCCGCAGCCACATACTCAGCCTCCATAGTAGAGTCAGCTGTGCAGCCCTGCTTCATGCTCCTCCACATAATGGCGCCTCCTCTGAGTAAAAACACTGATCCAGATGTCGATTTCCTTGAATCCTTACAAGTCTGGAAGTCTGAGTCCGTGTATCCTACAGGTGTTAGGTCCCCTCCAGAATACACCAGCATATAATCCCTTGTTCTCTTAAGATACTTGAGTATATGCTTTACAGCTTGCCAGTGCTTGGTTTCAGGATTTGCTTGATATCGACTCACCATACCTACTGCAAAACATATGTCTGGGCGAGTGCAAAGCATAGCGTACATAAGGCTACCCACAGCGGATGCATAAGGGACCTTACTCATACGCTCTCTTTCTTCCGATGTCTTAGGACAGTCATCCAATGAAAGAGTTAGACCGGCAATAGAAGGTTGTGAGCCTTTCTTTGCCTCTTACATTGCATATTTGTCAATTATTTTATCTATGTATGAAGCTTGGGATAACGCTATCATTTTGTTCTTTCGATCTCTGAAGAGACGAATGCCTAGAACATAATTAGCTTCTCCCAAGTCCTTCATGTCAAACTGTTGGTGTAACCAAAGCTTGACCGATGATAAGTTCCCTACATCATTCCCAATGAGTAGTATATCATCGACATAGAGTATTAGAAAGACCACTTTTCCATCCTTAATACGTTTATAAACACAAGGTTCATCAACGTTCTGCTTAAAACCAAATGTCTTAATCGCTTGATCAAACCTCTGGTTCCATGAGCGGGATGCTTGCTTTAATCCATAAATGGATCTAAGCAACTTGCAGACTTTCCTTTCTTGGCCTTTTGCTACGAACCCTTTGGACTGTATCATATAGATACACTCTTCAAATGGCCATTCAAGAATGCCGTCTTGACATCCGTTTGCCAGATCTCGTAATCGAGAGCTGCAGCAATGGACAGAAGTATACGGATAGACTTCAGCATAGCAATAGATGAAAAGGTTTCATCTATTGCTATTCCAGCCTTTTGCGTGTATCCCTTTGCAACCAGTCTAGCTTTGAAAGTTTCCACTCTCCCTTCCACATCCTTCTTTCTTTTGTAGACCTATTTGCATCCAATGGGCTTTATCCCATTCGGTAAATCTACAAGTTCCCAAACAGAGTTGGATTTCATAGAATCCATCTCATTGTTCATAGCCTGTTTCCAAGATTTAGAATCAACATCATTTATAGCTTCATCATAGGTGATCGGATCATCCTCATGCTCATGAGCCTCGACCTGGTATACCTCAGCATCATACATGAAGAAATTAGGTTTCTTAGAAACCCTCCCATTACGACGAGGCACCCTAAATTATTGATCGTTTGCAGGTCTTTCACTGGAACTCGGACTTGCATCCAAGACCGAAATCTGTGGAGCAGTTCTTTCACCCGATAACTCCTCTAGCACCACTTTGCTTCGAGGTTTAAAGTCATTCATGTGACTTTCCTCCAAGAATGTCGCATGGGTTGAAACAATGACCTTTTGTTCCTTCGGGTTATAGAACAGACCTCCTTTAGTTCCTTTTGGATACCCTACAAACATGCACAATTCTGGTCTTGGTTCCAACTTTTTTGGATCCCCATCCAGTACATGCGCCGGGCAGCCCCATATTCTCATATGCCCAAGGGAGGGCTTCCTGCCGCACCACAATTCATACGGAGTTCTGGGAATTGATTTGCTCGGAACCTGGTTCAGAATATAGCACGCCGTTTTTAAAGCATATCCCCAAAATGATAATGGCAGCGTTCAATAACTCATCATGGACCGTACCATATCCAATAAGGTTCTGTTTCTCCTTTCGGCTACACCATTCTGTTGTGGAGTACCAGGTGTAGTCAATTGGGATAAAATCCCGTTCTCTACAAGATGTCCTAGAAATTCATCAGAGAGGTATTCGCCACCTCGATCAGATCGAAGTGTCTTTATGGATTTATCTAATTGCTTTTCCACTTCAGCACGATACTCTTTGAACTTGTCAAAGGTTTAACTCTTGCGGTGCATCAGATACACATATCCATACATCGAGTAATCATCTATAAAAGAGACATAATACTCGAACCCTCCTCGTGCTGTGACGTTCATGGGGCCACATACGTCAGTGTGCACAATTTCTAAGAGCTCCTGAGCCCTTGTACCCTTAGCTCCAAAAGACCTCTTAGTCATTTTACCCTCTAGACAAGACTCACATTGGGGAAGTCGTACCTCCTCCAGAGATTCCAGAGGACCATCTTTCACCAATCTTTGAATCCTATCCTGATTAATATGACCAAGTCTTAAATGCCAAAGATACGCCTTGTTAGAGTGAGAAACTTTCAACCTTTTAGAGTTATCAATTAATTCAGTGTCAAGCAGTGAGTACATCTTTGGTTTAATCAAATATGGGTTTCCATCCATCCATCCAGAATAGATAAAAGATTTATTTCTACGAATATCAACTCTTTTACTAAAAGAAACTGAATAAGAATCCTTTATTAAACAAGGTACCGATATAAGGTTCCTCCTAAAATTAGGAACATAAAAATAGTCTTTCAATAAAATAAACCTAAATTGATCAAACTAAAGGTAAACATCTCCCACTGCTTCAGCCACCACAAAGCTACCATCTCCAGTCCGCAACGAGAGGCTCCTATCATGTAGACTTCTCGTTTCCACGAACCCCTTCCTTGCCCTTGGCGGCTAGGAATTCCCGACAAGCCTTCTTGAAGTGACCTACCTTCCCACAATGGAAGCATTCGGACTTTTTAGGGTCCTTCGGCTTCTTGTTCTTCTTCTTGTTCTTCCCGTCCGAGACAGGAGGATTAGAAGAACTAGAAGCCATTTGCTTCTTATTTGGCCTCTTCCTCTTCCGTGAGGGATTGGAAGATTCCACCAAATTGGCCTCTCCTTTAGGTCGGACAACATCCTCATCCCTGATCATCCGCTCATAAGCCTGTAGTTGCTTCATGAGCTCGGTTAGTCCTAACTCCTTTGTCGCCAGATTGTATGCAGCCTTAAACCCCACAAAATCTTTAGACAGAGTCTTGAACACCATCTCGATCTAGGTGTTATAGTCCAACTCAGCACCATTCTCTGCAGCCTCAGTGAAGAATCCCATTAGCGTGATCATATGGTCCTTCACCAGAGTACCCGCCTTTTGCTTAGAGTTCATAATGCTGGTGATAGCAGACTGTCGAGCCAATTTTTCTTGGCCTCCGAACATGTCCTCCAGATTTTCCATGATCACCCCAGCAACTTGATAAGTCTTATGCTGCTTTTGTAAAGTACTCGTCATGCTAGCAAGGATGTAGCATCGAGCTATCTTATTGGATTCTCTCCAACGATTATAGGCAACCAGGACCTCCTCAAGTGGTGTGTCAGGTTTGGGCCCAGGTGGGCATGGTTCGTCCAGTACAAACTTGTGTCTCTCGCAGCTGAGAACTATTAATAAATTTCTTTTCCAATCTTTATAATTATCGTCATTCAGTTTATTCTCAGTAAGTATTGAAATGAGGGGTGTCGGTGACATTTTGAACTGAAATAAAATTATACTAGACATCATTACAAAGCCCAAGCAAATATACAGATAATTTAGCAAATAAAACATACAAGTATGTTCCTACATGAAACTTGAAAAACATGTCGCATTGTAACGGTAATTCTCAGCACCTATTGCCCTAAGCCACCGAGGGGTGGTCATGAAAACAAATAGCCGGAACATGGACCCCGTCCAATTAATATATGTTGCCTTAAATCCTCCAAGGTTAAGACATATATTAATAACCGCTTATTTGGCCACCAGTTTAGTTAACAGAGCTTCCAGGGAAGGTTAATAACTAAACAAGTCTTGAGTGTATAACCATTGTTTACGTAGCCCGATCCACGTCCTACCAAGCCACCGAGGGGTGGTCATGAATAGGATCACACCCGAACACGTTTTCCACATAGGAGATCCAATCTAGTATACCGGCGGCGGTAAACACCTACCGAGAGGTGTGGTCAGGGCAGAACTGACGCGAGGCGTTACCATGCTTTCACATATGGATCAACAATGGAGGCCGTGGGTTTTGTTTGAAACCCTCTCCCACTCAATATTTTGAAAAACATGCAAGTTTTGACAAATTATGTATGATCAATATAGTATGAGCGGCACTCACCTATCCTATATGACATGTTATCAAATATGCATACAAAACATCCATCAATACATATTTATACATCCATGACATATCACAGAAAAAATAATTGACAGAATAACCAAGCTATGGTTCCATCCTAGAACAAAGAAAATAAAGATTACAAAATTCCATCCAAAGAATTCTTTGGGTCTTGAATTCTGTTCCGTCTTCTTGTATCCATCTTTATGTAGCCTCTCCATTTATTTCTCATTCTAAGAATTATTTAAAATTTAAATCTCCAAAAATTTAAATTTCAAATTCAAATTCCAAATTCAAATTTCAAATTTAAATTTCCAATTCAAATTTTAAACAATTTTAAACATCATGTGTAATAATATGTAATTTCAAAAATTTCAAATTTTCAATTACATATTTTTAAACATGATTTAAAATTAAATTTCTAATTTAAAAATCAAAATTTTTCGATTTTTAGACCGTCGTACCGTCGCCTATGAAGGCGGCAGCCGCCGTGGGCAGCCACCAGCCCTAAAGGGGCTGGCAGCTCACGGCTGCCCCCTATGTGCAGCCTTGCCGGGCTGCAGGCCAAGCCTGCAGCGCCAGGCTACACGCCCAGGCTGGGAGCACCAGCCGACAGGCTGCACGCCCAGGCTGCGGCCAGCCTTGGGCAGGCTGCGGCCACCCTTGGCTGCAGGCCAAGCCTGCGGCCGTGGGTGGTGTTGGCCTGCACAGGGGCTTTCGCAGCCCCATCCTGCCTGAGGGCAGGGGCTGTAGCCCCACCAAGGCCCGTCGGCCTTTCCCAAGGGGTCGTGCCTCGATTTTCGTGTCATATTCCAATTTACCTATTAGGATCTCCAAAAATTAATTTGAATCCCAATTAAATTGAAATTTTCCACACAATCAAAATTTCAACCTTTAAATCAAATTTAACTTTTGGGAAAAAATAAATTACGGTCTTCAATCTTCAATCTCCTCCAACAATAATTACATAAAATTTCCTAAACCGTTTCCGGTGTACAAAAATTCTAACCATAAAAATTCTAAGAGACAAAAATTAAAATCCATGAGAAAATTACAGTGTTAATAAACTGCTCCCATGGTTACATAAAAATTCCTAGATACAATTTTTCTAAATTCTAAGGAACCATAACCAGTATAAACAAGCATGCTTATAACAATTCTAAATATTAAAATAACCACATACTTTATACATAATCCATGATAACAACATAAAGGAACCCTAGAATGCCACTCTCTAAATATCAAATCCATACATAAATAAAAAGACTAAGTAATTGTCTAATTTATGTACATGGCATAGTCATGAGATGGCTCTGATACCAATTGTAGGATAATAAATCGGTAAAAACGTGTGACGTCTTAAATTTTATTTAAGGGTCAATATATAATTTAAATAAAATTAGTGTGCCAAAAATTAATTAAAAATCCTTTTGGAAACCCTAGGTTGGTTTCCTAGTCAAATTCCGCTAAAAAAGTCAACAATTTGAACTTCAAAAAGAAACCCTAAAATATTTGGCCATCACTTGGGATTTTAATTAAAATTTAAATTCCACAAATCCAAGGAGGATTCAAATTCAAATTTCATTCCTTAGATATAAAGAAGAAATTTGGCCATAAAGTGTAGGAAATAAAGGAGATTTTATTGAATTAAAAGCTAAGTCAAAACTCAATCAAAATTCAAATTATTTTTCCTTAAAAACTAAGGGATAATTTTGGCCACTTAAGGGGAAATAAGAGTGAAAACCCTAGCCTCAAAACAGCACAAAAACTTTCCCTTTTGCCCCTTACAATTTTCAGCCAAACAAGGAAGAGAAAGGGAAAGAAAAACCTAGTATAAAAACCCCCTTTTAACTCTCATTCACCCTTCCTTTCACCCTCAAAAACTCAGCCAGCTTTCCCCTCTCTCCTCTCTGAATTTTCTCTCCCAAAACACAACCAAAACAGCAAACAAAACTTACCAAAAGGCAGCTCAAAAATTCAACAACCTTTGAGACAAAAACAAGGTGAGAAATCAAAATTTTTTTTTCCTTCCTTTTCCTTTTGATTTCAAATCCGAAATTTTATATGGTTTTCTCCACTGTTTCCCTACTGTTTTGAAGACTCCAACACTCACACAAATTCAGCCAAAAGGGAGACCAAACATCAAAAATAGTGCAGCACAAACAAGGTGTGATTTCTCTCTCAAACCCTAAAATTTTGCCTCATTGATCCCCTTTTCAAAAACCCTATTATCATATGTGCAAGATTTTATGATTTTGTCAATTTGATTCCTGGGTTGTGTTAATGACATATAAATATGGCTTTTCACAAAATTTCGTGATCATTGGATGAAAATTGAACTGGTTTGAGGCTAATCGAAATTCGGACACAGAAAAACAGAAATCCAGAAAATTATCATATGAACAGTAAATTTTTGTCGGCCATAACTTGAGTTTTAAAAATGATTTTTGAGTGATTCTTGAGCCTAAAATTAAATTCAAGATGTCCCCTAAATGCCTGCAAAATTTCAGAACCAAACTCATCCGTTTTCCTAGTCAAAATATTTTTCTAAGATAGGCAGACAGAACTGTCAGGTTTTGAACCGAAACTGAAACCTAGATTTTTATGCCTGAAAACAACCCTCGGTTTTTGGCCTAGTTGAATGACCAAATGATGTCCAAAAATTATAAAAATTATATGGAATTAAAGCTACGGATGTGTAGTTTAACATATTAAAAAATTTAGAATTTTTTGGGATGAAAAATAAATTAATATGGATTTTACATTCAGCCTAGGTCAGTCTACCCATGCCCAGTAATATCTTAACTTAGAGTTTTTAATAAATTTTAAATCCCAAATGTTTATTAAACGTTTTAAAATCTTTTGTGGCACACTAAAATGATTGGATGATTATGTCTAGACCTAGACTAATCATATGTTGTGATTATAGGACTTATTTGACGTTCTTACTGGATTTGTGGATCACGTTATCGTAACGCTTGTACGATAATCGAGGTAGGACGTTCTAGCCTTTTCTGGGAGTAGTCAAGTGTTTTAAATTCCCCTGTTTTATCGATGGCATGCTGTTTTCAATTTATGAAATTATTATACTGTTTTTGGATGAAATAAACGCATGCAAAGTGTTTTGTATTAAATGTATATTTTAAAGCGTGTTTTGATTAATGGCATAATATAACTTGGTAAATACCATCTTTTGAATAATCTGGTGAACATAATTGAGCTCTAGTTCACGATCATTGTAAATGATGCATGCGTCCCAGAGTTGACGCCATGGGGGAAGGTCCCTAAACCTGCGCAGGGCCGTTCGGCCTATTTAGACCGTAACGAGATGATCTAGGATAATTCAAATTCGAGGCATGTATATTATAGCTACGACAAGTCCTCACTCATAATAAGATGGTTGTTTTAATGATTTATTATTTTATTATTGGGGCACGTATATTGCAGCTACGCTAAGTCCTCAGCAGAATAAAACTTGCATTAAAAATGTTTTTCACGAAATTGTTGATTATTTTTTTGTTATGATTATTATGTCATGTATTTTTTTTTTAAATTGTTGATTATTTTTGGAAACGAATATTATGCCATACCTTTAAATGTTATCTGTTAACCCACCTTTGTTTCTATCCTACTGAGCCAGCGCTCACGTCCCTTTTTCTTTGTAATTTTGAAATGACTACTTCCAGGTGCGGAAGGTAGCAGTTCCGAAAATCGTTGAGCTATCCGTTTCTACCGAGGATGATGCTATCCGTTTTCTCCATCTTCTTCTTTCTGTTTCTCGTTCTGATGTAATGAGACATTAAGTTTGGACTTTATTTCACGTTATTTAAATTCTATGCTTGGGAATATTTATTGTTGGTAATTTCTTTTGAAAACCGATTTTGTGTTTGATTTCCGCATTAAAAGGTATTTACTTTCTACTTTATTTTGTTTTGTGGTTATGATGCTACTTTATAATTAGGCTTAGCTAAATTATAATGTTGACCCGTTGTTTTTGTAATAAATGTTTTCCTTAAATCTCGGGTTGATATTATGATTTGGCTGCCGTGTCACGTGTCTAAATTTTGGGCCGTGATAAATAACGGTATCAGAGCCCAGGTTTTCAAAAAAGGGGTTTTTCATCAAAATGTTTTCAAAAGGGTTTTTATCAAAACGTTTTCAAAATACCCAAGCATAGTTTTCTTTACTCTTAGAAGCTTATAGGATTTCCTCTTCCTTCAATCGTATGTAGTAAAATGGCTTGTCCCGGCACGCGTAGTCAGAGGCAGCAGAGAGGCAACGATGAAGAAAACCCCGGGAACACGCAGCCTCAAGGGAGTCAGAATACAGCGGTCCCTATACCGAACGATCAGCTAATGGCGATGCAGAATCTCACGGCAGCGATACAGGCTCTCCTCACCATCTTACCTTTTCGAACACCTAACCCAACTCCTGTAGCCAATGTTGCTCCTAATGAGACCTCAAGAGCGGGGAGTTCTTCTCAGACTCCTCAGTAAATGCCTACCACCGAAAACACTACCTCTAGAGTAATACCTACCCAGTCTATGATACATCCTAAACAGGCAGCCCTAGCTCTTTTCTTTAAGCCTCACGTACCCACTTTCGACGGCACAGGCACAGAGATGGATGCCGACTACTGGTTTGATGCCATTCGTAAGCAGCTAAAGTCGACCACCACACCCGCAGAGTTTTGGGTTGAGTTTGCTTCCAACAAGCTGGTGGGTCTAGCCTCTACCTGGTGGGCTAGTATCGAGGATGGTTTGACAGAGGAGCAGAGGTCTTCTTGGACAGTTTTCGAGGAGCGTTTTCACGAGCGTTTCTTTTCAGCTCAATTTCGCGACAGAAAAGCTAGGGAGTTCGTTCGTTTGAAGCAAGGGTCTATGTCAGTGCGGGAATATGAAGCCAAGTTCACTGAGTTGGCCCGGTATGTGAAGAATCAGGTTTTGGATGAAGCTACTAAGTGTCTCCGCTTTGAGGAAGGGCTTAGCCTCCGTGTGAAGAGGGGTGTACAACCGTTCCAGATCAGGGATAGCTACCAGCAGATAGTTGCTAAGGCGTTGACAGTGGAAGAGGGTGACAAGGAGTTCCTTGAAGCTCGTAACAAAAAAAAGTCTGGACCAATCCGCAACAAGCCTCAACACAAGCCGCAGACTCCTTACCAGAAGAACCAGCAGTCTCAGGGATCGGGTTCTCATCAGTTCTCTGGACAGCGACAGGGTCGGGTGAATGTGATTACCTGCTTCGAGTGTGGTGATGAAGGCCACAAAAGAAATGTCTGCTCGAAGAGACAGTCGAGAGACAATGCTCATAGACATCATCATCAGCGAAATCAGAATGGCCTTCCACAGAGACAACAGTTTACTTCCCAGTCTTCGCAGTCATAGCGCGCTCAGCTTCCGGCTCCCTATCAGCCTCAGCGCACGAGCCAGTACACTGCGCCTTATGCTCCACATGCTACACCGCTACAGCAGTTCCCAGTACCGAGTTATCAGAGACCACCACCACAGGGTCAGAGTATGGGCTATCAGCGAGGGAATACAGCTCAAAATCGTGGTAAGGCACCACAGGTACACGCTCTTGGAGCTGACAGCATGGAGATAGATCATGCACCGGTTGCATTAGATGGTATAATTCCTATCTTTGGTACATATGCATATGTTTTATTTGACACCGGGGCTACACACTCTTTTATAGCCCAATATTATGCTCGTTCACTTGGTTTAAAACTACAAAATCTTGACTCTCCCTTATGTGTGAAATCCCTGTTGGGCACGACTACCGTTAGTGATGGGTGTCAAGCCTATATTTATGTTGGGGATGTTTGTTTGGAGGCATCACTTCTAGTAATGCCTATGTTTGCTTATGATGTTATTCTGAGATATGACTGGCTTTCCCGATATGGGATTATGCTTGATTGTCGTAATCGTCGCGTTATCTTTACAACTGATTTCAGACATGTAGTGTCCTATCAGTTAAGCTTAGTTTCAGATGTTGATAGATCTGCTCTGAGGTTAGTGTCGAAGAGTAGACAGGGTATTCTTTGTTTCTTATCCTTGTGTGCGGTGGAAGGATCTAGTTCTGAAAAGAGTACCCAACCTATACCTATTGTCGATAGTTTTCCAGATGTTTTTCCAAAAGCTCTTCCAGGTTTACCACCTCATCGAGAAATAGAGTTTCGTATCGACTTAGTTCTTGGAACAGCTCCTTTTGCTTCTGCTCCGTATCGTATGGCACCTCTAGAGATGAAAGAGTTACGCAAGCAGCTGGATGAGTTGAAATCGCTGGGCTTTATCCGAGACAGCAACTCACCTTGGGGTTCATCAGGCCTTTTTGTGAAGAAAGCCAACGGTTCGCTTCGTCTCTGTGTGAACTACAGAAAGCTCAACAGTGTGACCATCAAAAATAAGTATCCGTTACCACGTATAGATGACTTGTTCGACCAGTTGGGTAGAGCTTGTTTCTTCTCCAAGATTGATTTGAGATCCGGTTATCATCAGCTTTGGGTTAGAGAGGAGGATATCTCGAAGACGGCATTCCGAACGAGGTATGGCAGTTACGAGTTCTTAATAATGCCTTTCGGTTTGACAAACATGCCAGCAGCCTTCATGGATATGATGAATAGAGTCTTCCGACCTTTTCTTGATAAGTTCGTCATCGTATTCATCGACGACATCCTCATCTATTCCCGAACTCGTGAAGATCATGCACAGCATCTCAGTATAGTTTTACAGACTCTTCGTGAACATCAGTTGTACGCCAAGAAAGAAAAATGTGAGTTTTGGATGACAGAGGTTAAGTTTCTCGGACATATCATCTCAGGAGATGGTATATCAGTTGATCCATCCAAGGTTGAAGCGATTCTTAAGTGGGAACGACCGAAGAATGTTCCAGAGATCTGAAGCTTCTTGGGCTTGGCGGGATATTATCGACGTTTTGTACAGGACTTCAGCAAGCTCGCCGCTCCCCTCACCAATCTGACAAAGAAAGATGTACCTTTCATTTGGGACAACAGCTGTGAGTCAGTCTTCCAAGAGTTAAAGAGTCGTTTGACGTCTGCACCTATCCTTATCATTCCGGATCAGGATCAAGTATATGATGTCTACACCGATGCTTCTCATCAAGGTCTTGGAGCAGTCTTGATGCAACAGAACCGAGTTGTCGCTTATGCCTCACGACAGCTGAAACAACACGAACGAAACTACCCTACACACGATCTAGAGTTAGCTGCAGTAGTGTTTGCGCTTAAGATTTGGCGTTGTTATCTGTACGATGCCAGTTTTAGACTGTTTTCAGATCACAAGAGTTTGAAATACCTAGCTACACAGAAAGATCTCAACCTGCGTCAGAGAAGGTGGGTAGAATACATACAAGTCTACAACTTCCAAGTCGAGTACCATCCGGGTAAAGCAACCGTGGTTGCAGATGCACTAAGTAGGAAAAGAGAGGCAGTTCCCAATCCTGATCATGACGCTTCTATAATGGCTATGCAGATAGATGAGTGGGAAAAGGACAGAGTTCTTACAGCTTATCAGGTTCGTTTTGGCGAAGTTCAGGGTCACCTAGTGTTGTACAACTTAGTGATGGAACCAGACTACGTGCAGAGGATCAAGGAGAATCAGTTGGCAGATACACGTTTCGTTGACATCCGAGATAGATTATTAAAGGGCAAGTGTGTTGCAGAGTGGTCGATGGATGCCAGTGGAATTCTTTACAACTAAGGTCACTTAGCAGTGCCATACATCCCAGAGCTTATACAGGAGATCTTGTCAGAGTTTCATCAGTCGAGGTTCGCCATGCACCCAGGTGGGAACAAGATGTATCAAAACTTAAGACGGTAGCTTTGGTGGAGAGGTATGAAGTTAGATGTGAAGAACTTCGTGGCCAACTGTTTGACGTGTCAGAAAGTAAAGGCAGTACGGGAGAGACCCGCAGGTCTACTCCAACCACTTCCAATACCTCGGTGGAAGTGGGATAGTATAGGAATGGACTTCTTAACCGGCTTACCAAGAGCACAGGATGGATCTGATGGAGTCTGGGTAGTTGTAGATCGTCTCACGAAGACTGTGCACTTCATCCCGTTCAAGACAACTTGCACCAGGAACCAGCTAGCCGAGCTTTACATGAGGAACGTAGTCAGATTGCATGGAGTCCCTTCGGTGATCATTTCTGATCGTGATACGCGCTTCAATGCTCATTTTTGGCAAAGTTTACAGGAAGCTCTAGGCACAGAACTAAACTTCAGCACCACTTTTCATCCGCAGACAGATGGTCAGTCGGAGCGTCTTATACAGATCCTCGAGGATATGCTGCGTGCCTGCGTTCTTGATCTTGGAGATGGATGGAGCAAACACCTCTACATGGCAGAGTTCGCATACAACAACAGTTATCAAGCGAGTATCGGAATGGCACCCTTTAAAGCGTTGTACGGAAAGCCTTGTCGATCACCCATCTATTGGGTTGACAACCAGGAAGCACCAGTGGGTGGACCCGAGATGCTCCTAGACCAGTACAAGAAGATTGCCATCATCAAACAACGACTTCTAACAGCACAGAGTCGACAGAAGAGCTATGCAGATCAATGCAGAAAGCCATTAGAGTTCGAGGTCGGAGAGTTTGTGTTGCTAAAGGTTTCACCGAAGAAAGGTATCTCTCGTTTCAGAGTTAAAGGGAAGCTAACACCGCGTTACATTGGACCTTTCGAGATCGTACGCAGAGTTAGTAAGGTTGCATATGAGCTGAAGTTACCCGACACCTTGGGAGTGCACAATGTTTTCCATGTATCGATGCTGAGGAAGAGTGCACGAACAGAGTCCGAAGTCATTTCAACAGATGATGTAGAAATCCAACCAGATGTCTCTTACGTCGAGGTTCCAGTAAAGATTTTGGATCGTAAGGTCAAGCAGCTGAGAACGAAAACAATACCCATGGTAAAGGTTCTTTGGAGTAACCATGGTGAAGAGGAAGCCACATGGGAAACCGAGAAAGATATGCGTGAGAACCATGCTAAATGGTTCGCTAAGTAGTAGAGTACTTGTAATGTAGTCGACCTAAGTTTGTTTTGTAACCCTACTCTATTCATAGTAGTAGATATACCACTATATGTTCTAAAAGGTGTATTTAGATTTGCTTAATGAAATGAGAAGTGACTCATATTCTTATTCTCTTCTTTAGTGTGGAGAAATTCTTAAAGTTTCGAGGACGAAACTATTTTTAGTGGTAGATATTTGTGACGCCTTAAATTTTATTTAAGGGTCAATATATAATTTAAATAAAATTAGTGTGCCAAAAATTAATTAAAAATCCTTTTGGAAACCCTAGGTTGGTTTCCTAGTCAAATTCCGCTCAAAAAGTCAACAATTTGAACTTCAAAAAGAAACCCTAAAATATTCGGCCATCACTTGGGATTTTAATTAAAATTTAAATTCCACAAATCCAAGGAGGATTCAAATTCAAATTTCATTCCTTAGATATAAAGAAGAAATTTGGCCATAAAGTGTAGGAAATAAAGGAGATTTTATTGAATTAAAAGCAAAAGTCAAAACTCAATCAAAATTCAAATTATTTTTCCTTAAAAACTAAGGGATAATTTTGGCCACTTAAGGGGAAATAAGAGAGAAAACCCTAGCCTTAAAACAGCACAAAAACTTTCCCTTTTGCCCCTTACAATTTTCGGCCAAACAAGGAAGAGAAAGGGAAAGAAAAACCTAGTATAAAAACCCCCTTTTAACTCTCATTCACCCTTCCTTTCACCCTCAAAAATTCAGCCAGCTTACCCCTCTCTCCTCTCTAAATTTTCTCTCCCAAAACACACCCAAAACAGCAAACAAAACTTACCAAAAGGCAGCTCAAAAATTCAAAAACCTTTGAGACAAAAACAAGGTGAGAAATCAAAATTTTTTTTTCCTTCCTTTTCCTTTTGATTTTAAATCCGAAATTTTATATGGTTTTCTCCACTGTTTCCCTACTGTTTGGAAGACTCCAACACTCACACAAATTCAGCCAAAAGGGAGACCAAACATAAAAAATAGTGCAGCACAAACAAGATGTGATTTCTTTCTCAAACCCTAAAATTTTGCCTCATTGATCCCCTTTTCAAAAACCCTATTATCATATGTGCAAGATTTTATGATTTTGTCAATTTGATTCCTGGGTTGTGTTAATGACATATAAATACGGTTTTCCACAAAATTTCGTGATCATTGGATGAAAATTGAATTGGTTTGAGGCTAATCGAAATTCGGACACAGAAAAACAGAAATCCAGAAAATTATCATATAAACAGTAAATTTTTGTCGGCCATAACTTGAGTTTTAAAAACGATTTTTGAGTGATTCTTGAGCCTAAAATTAAATTCAAGATGTCCCCTAAAAGCCTGCAAAATTTCAGAACCAAACTCATCGGTTTTCCTAGTCAAAATATTTTTCTAAGATAGGCGGACAGAACTGCCAGGTTTTGAACCGAAACTGAAACCCAGATTTTTATGCCTGAAAACAACCCTCGGTTTTTGGCCTAGTTGAATGACCAAATGATGTCCAAAAATTATAAAAATTATATGGAATTAAAGCTACGGATGTGTAGTTTAACATATTAAAAAATTTAGAATTTTTGGGATGAAAAATAAATTAATATGGATTTTACATTCAGCCTAGGTCAGTCTACCCATGCCCAGTAATATCTTAACTTAGAGTTTTTAATAAATTTTAAATCCCAAATGTTTATTAAACGTTTTAAAATCTTTTGTGGCACACTAAAATGATTGGATGATTATGTCTAGACCTAGACTAATCATATGTTGTGATTATAGGACTTATTTGACGTTCTTACTGGATTTGTGGATCACGTTATCGTAACGCTTGTACGATAATCGAGGTAGGACGTTCTAGCCTTTTCTGGGAGTAGTCAAGTGTTTTAAATTCCCCTGTTTTATCGATGGCATGCTGTTTTCAATTTATGAAATTATTATACTGTTTTTGGATGAAATAAACGCATGCAAAGTGTTTTGTATTAAATGTATATTTTAAAGCGTGTTTTGATTAATGGCATAATATAACTTGGTAAATACCATCTTTTGAATAATCTGGTGAACATAATTGAGCTCTAGTTCACGATCATTGTAAATGATGCGTGCGTCCCAGAGTTGACACCATGGGGGAAGGTCCCTAAACCTGCGCAGGGCCGTTCGGCCTATTTAGACCGTAACGAGATGATCTAGGATAATTCAAATTCGAGGCATGTATATTATAGCTACGACAAGTCCTCACGCATAATAAGATGGTTGTTTTAATGATTTATTATTTTATTATTGGGGCACATATATTGCAGCTACGCTAAGTCCTCAGCAGAATAAAACTTGCATTAAAAATGTTTTTCACGAAATTGTTGATTATTTTTTTGTTATGATTATTATGTCATGTATTTTTTTTTTAAATTGTTGATTATTTTTGGAAACGAATATTATGCCATACCTTTAAATGTTATCTGTTAATCCACCTTTGTTTCTATCCTACTGAGCCAGCGCTCACGTCCCTTTTTCTTTGTAATTTTGAAATGACTACTTCCAGGTGCGGGAGGTAGCAGTTCCGAAAATCGTTGAGCTATCCGTTTCTACCGAGGATGATGCTATCCGTTTTCTCCATCTTCTTCTTTCTGTTTCTCATTCTGATGTAATGAGACATTAAGTTTGGACTTTATTTCACGTTATTTAAATTCTATGCTTGGGAATATTTATTGTTGGTAATTTCTTTTGAAAACCGATTTTGTGTTTGATTTCCGCATTAAAAGGTATTTACTTTCTACTTTATTTTGTTTTGTGGTTATGATGCTACTTTATAATTAGGCTTAGCTAAATTATAATGTTGACCCGTTGTTTTTGTAATAAATGTTTTCCTTAAATCTCGGGTTGATATTATGATTTGGCTGCCGTGTCACGTGTCTAAATTTTGGGCCGTGACAAAACGTATCAGAGTGGCGCCGCGGAACAATAAAAGTTTTAGATCATTAAATATCTCACGATGTCATATGCAATAAACCAACAACAATTAAAACTCATACCTCAAGGACGCCGATCTTGCAGGAGGAGAATGACCGGAGGCTTTAACCAACTAGCCTTCTCTACTATTCTCCAATTCCCGAATGGCTGAGTGTGTGGGCACTCTGAACCTCGATCGATATGCTAGCACTGCTAGTCTTCTTCCGACCACCCAGATCTCTAAAGAACTTATTATCACGATGAGCTGTGCAACAATAAGCCTGCTCACCTGAGAGTCTATGGTCTAAGAGAACTGGAGTGGCAGGACCTCTATTTATAGACCTGCATGAGGTGATTCTCTGAATTCGAATTGGATTAGGAAAAGATATTCTCCCTTATCCATATCCATAAAATCTGAATTTTCCATGGGAAAATCCCAACAATAAAATTCGGTTTATTTAGGATAAATCCAATCCAAATCTAAACAAGATTTTAACTAGAATTTTATCTCCCTTTTTTAACCAAAAAATCTAAAATTTCCTAGGAGATTTTTCCTCTAAAAATTCGGCCACATTTAGGATAAGGGAGAATCAAAATTCCACTAGGATTTTCAAGCTTGAATCTTATCTCAACCTTATCCAAAATAACTGAATTTTCCTAGGAGATTTCCTCCATTATTTTGGCCACTTTTCAGGGAAGGAGAGAATCCAAATTCAACTAGGATTGAAACTTGAATTTTTCCCTTGAACCTTATCCACAAAAACCGAAATTCCATTGAGGATTATCCTCAAAATTTCGTCTATAATTTGTTAGGATTTGGATTCAAAATTCAAGTAGGATTCTAACAAGATTATCCTCTCCAAATCCAACTCAAATTCGAATTTCAAACCTTGTGGATTTTCCACAACAAATTCGAATCCCACTTGGACTTTGATTCAAAATTTGAATTTCAAATTTCAAATTCAAATTTCAAATTTCAAATTTCAAATTTCAAATTTCAAATTTAAGTTTCAAATTCAAATTTCAAATTCGAATTTCAAATTCAAATTTCAAATTCGAATTTCAAATTCAAATTTCAAATTCAAATTTCAAATTCAAAATTCAAATTTCAAATTTCAAAATTCAAATTTCAAAATCCACAAAACGGTTGTGTTTCAAATTCTTGTTCTCATGGATAATTTTCTATAACTCCAATCCAATCTCAAATAAAATCATGGCAACTTTATTTGGAGTTCGAATAATTGTGTACTCTATTATCCAAAACAAAATCTGAATCTAACCGGAGAGAATCTTGTTTACCATCCTAATCCTGTGTCATCACCATCCATGCATAATAAACTAGCCAATAGCATACACAAATCAATTTGCCAAACGTTAAGAAATTATGTGGAGCTAGTAGAGGGACTGATTGGACATATATAATCGAGCTCCCATGATTCCATATGATCATCATTCTGTACCGAACAACTCAATCATATGATCACTAATTTCAGAGTCACACCACTATAAATCTGAAACTAAACTCCCAATTATATACTGTATTACGTAAGCCTGTGACGAGCTACTATCCAATGACCTTGTCATATTTGCAAAACCCTCATATGATATCCATGATCAGCCTTAGGTCAAAGTCCGTTTAATCCTACTGATCAGGCTATCTTAAAGTTCCATTATACTACCGAATTAAGAAAATGATTATTCACCATATGTGAATAAGAAGTCATCCGCCCAGCAGACGACCCAAGGTCTTGTCCATTTTCACATTCAGTATAATGCCTTTAAGAGGATACCTTTAACTCCTTCGAGCTATGATTCCGATATCTGCAAACAAACCCTTCATCGTATACAAGTCATGCACCTAACGAATCGGTCTATAAACTTACTACCTCTGAGATGCTTTAGCCATTGGAACATCAAAGTACACAAGTCATATACATGAAGTAGTTCATTTACTCAGGATTAAGGTTATTGCACAATGAACATCAAAAGCAGATTGATCCACTCATAGCAGACTACGTAGATCAATCACGCTTTAGTCCCGGTCTAATGTGTCACCACCAAGTAACATATCTATGTCTCTACTTGGGAGTCCAACTCCAGACAGTCAAGACAAACCGTCCCCTCCAAGGATTTAGACAACATAATAGTCTTAGCATGAGTTAGATGCTCGGTCTAACCCCATAGACTACAGACCATAGTTTAGACCGCTAACTTTAGAACATTGTCTTCTCGCATACAAAAGTCCATTGCATGCAACGTTCTAACAGTTTTAACACAAGTAGTCAGTGACCCATATTTGCTTACATTTACTTTAACATGTAAATAAGATGAGGATAGATAACAATGTAATGAATAACCTCTATATATAATTTTATTATCCTGTTCAAAATGAATACATCAAAATGTCTCTAATACTTAAGGTATTTCCTAACAGTTAGAACAGAGGCAAGGTTCTGAAGGTACCCAAATAGAACAGGAAGCTGAGGTAGATCTGGTTATCCCTCCAGCTGCTGTACATGAGAGAGTTCCTGAACTGCAACTGGTAGTAAATCTGGAACCCCTCTATGAAAGATTCAGGCGTATGAGGCCGCCAGAATTTGAAGGTTATACTAATCCTCTAGAGGCTGAAGACTGGTTGTCATCCTTACAAGTGATCATGGAATTCATGAACCTAACTGACCAGGATAAGGTTGCATGTGCGTCTTTTGTGTTGAGAAAAGATGCTCGTTTTTGGTGGGACACTGTGTGAATGAGAAGAAATGTGTCTACCATGAGTTAGGTGGAATTTCTGAAAGAATTTAACAAGAAATATTATGACCCTGCATCTCTGAGACAACAGCAGAAAGAGTTCTCAGAATTGACGTAAGGAAATATGTCGGTGAGTGAAGTTTGCCGAAAGTTCGATCAGTTATCTCGCTTATGCCCCTATGTAGTCCCTATTGAGAAGGAGAAAATACAGAAAATGATCGAGATGTTCCGGCCAGAACTTGCTGCATTGGTAGATACTGGACAGGTACCACTTACTTCTGTAGCAGATTGTGTTAGTCGGGCCATAAGAGCTGAGTTTCACGTCGCCCGACAGAAAGAGGAAGGAGAGAAGCACTGGGAGGCTAAAAAAAAGGAGAAGGCTTTGGCTAAGTCTACACAAGCTGGTCAATCTAGCAAGCCTAATCAGAATGCTAAACCAGGCCAGGGCAATAATCAAGGATCCCAGCAAAACAAGAGGAAAGGCAATTTTACTGGGAATCACCAGGCCAATAATCGAAACCAGCAGCGAAGAACAGCTGGTAATATGGAGTCCAATGTACAAAATTGTCCTACACGCGGAAAGAGACATTCTGGGCAATGTAGATTTGGGCCACTTGTTTGTTATAAATGTGGAAAGGAAGGTCATTACGCTAGGAACTGTCCAAACAATAGGCAGGGTAGACAAGGCACTTCCTAACTGCACCAGATACGCCCACAAGCTCATTCCCTTCAGGCCAGAGTTGAAGAGTCTCCAGTAAGGCTGCAACGCCAGGAGCGTGTGCCACGTGCTGATGCTCGTGTGATGGCCTACACCAAGGAGGATGCAGAGGCAGGAACATCGAATGTGGTGACAGGTTAGCTTCCTGTCGCTAGTCATGTAGCCTCTGTACTATTCGATTCCGATGCTACGCATTCTTTTGTTTCCTATGAATTTGCTGACAAGATAGGACTTCCTAAGGACTATATGGGAAGAGCATTTAAGACAGCTTTACCCTCTGAGGAAGTATTGTTGCCCAATCACTGGCTACCTTATGTACCAGTATATGTGGCAAATAGGCAGCTATATGCTGAGTTGATCGTAATGAAGATCGTGGATTACGATGTGATTCTAGGCATGGATTTCCTAGGGAAATATCAAGCTACGATCGACTGTCGAAATCAAAAAATAGTATTCCAACCCGAGGAAGAAGAGAGTTTCGAATACGTCGATACTTCTCGAAAACCCAGGAAGATGATGATTAGTTCGCCGAAAGCAAGTAAGCTGATGACCAATGGTTGTATGAGATATTTGGCATATGCGATGGATACTATAGAGGAATAAAAGCTTCAACCTGAAGATGTTCCTGTGGTTAATGAGTTTCTTGACGTATTTTCGAAAGAGTTACCAGGGATACCTCCAGAGAGAGAAATCTCATTCGAAATTGAGTTGATGCCTGGAACGGCACCTATTTCCAAAGCACCATACTGCGTGGCTCCAGTGGAGTTAAAGGGGCTGTAGAAACAATTAAAGGAGCTTTTGGATAAGGGATTCATCAGACCGAGTTATTCTCCGTGGGGTGCACCTGTGTTGTTCGTCAAGAAAAAGGATGGAACGTTCCGTTTGTGCATTAATTACTGGGAGTTAAATAAGGTTACGATCAAAAATAGGTATCCGTTACCTAGAATTGATGACTTATTCGACCAGTTAAAAGGCGCAGCGGTATTTTCCAAGATTAACTTACGATCAGGATATCACCAGCTGAGAATTAAAGAAAGTGATATTCCTAAGACGACATTTAGGACTCGTTATGGTCATTATGAGTTCCTAGTGATGCCATTCGGATTAACAAATGCGCCAGCAGTGTTCATGGACTTAATGAACATAATTTTTATAGAGCATTTGGATAAGTTTGTCATTGTATTCATTGATGACATTCTTATATACTCGAAGACTCATGAGGAGCACAAGGAGCATCTGAGGATCGTGTTGCATACGATAAGGAAGCATCAACTATATGTCAAATTCTCAAAATGCGAGTTTTGGCTGGACAAAGTACATTTCCTCGGACATGTTGTATCCCAGGATGGTATTGCTATAGATTCGACAAAGGTAGATGCAATTAACCAATGGCCTGCACCCAAGAGTGTGACGGAAATACGCAGTTTCTTGGGGTTAGCTGGTTATTATCGGAGGTTTGTAGAGGGATTTGTGCGTTTAGCTGCACCTCTTACCACTCTTACACGTAAGGAAAGAAAGTATGAGTGGACTATGGAATGCGAAAGAAGCTTCCAAGAGATAAAGAGATGGCTGACAAGCGCACCAATCCTTACACTTCCCACTGAAGGGGAGAAGTTTGTGATCTACAGTGATGCATCTAAAATAGGATTGGGAGCAGTCCTGACGCAAGGTAGCAAGGTGATTGCTTACGCTTCGCATCAATTAAAGGATCATGAAAGGAATTACCCTACGCATGACCTTGAACTTGCTACAGTAGTGTTCGCACTTAAAATTTAGCGACACTCTCTATGGAGCTCAGTGTCAGATTTTTACTGATCACTAAAGCCTGAAGTATTTCTTCACGTAAAAGGAGCTCAATATGCGATAAAGACGATGGTTGGAACTGGTAAAGGATTGTGATTGTGAAATCCTATATCATCTAGGGAAGGCCAACCGCGTAGCAGATGCTTTAAGCAGAAAGTCTACCATATCACAACAGCTACCGATAAAAAGGCTTCCGAAACCATTACAGCAAGAGATAACTTCCTTGAACTTGGAGCTGATATCCAGAAGATTGGCTGCACTCCAAGTGGAATCATCGTTATTTGAGGATATCAAGGAAGCTCAAAGACGAGATCCAAGAATGACAAGTTCTCAAGAAGGAATTTCCAAGGATGGAATGATCCTTTATCAAGGAAGGATAAATGTTCCAGCTGATGAGGAACTTAGAAGACCGATCATGTCAGAAGCCCATGAGACACCATATTCAGTTCATCCCGGAGCTATTAAGATGTATCAGGACTTGAAGTTATAGTTCTGGTGGAAAGGGATGAAGAATGATATAGCAAAATTCGTGAGCAGATGCATGACCTGTAAGAGAATCAAAGCGGAACATAAACATTCAGCAGGAAGATTGGAACCTTTGGAGATTCCTGAATGGAAATGGGAATACATTACGATGGATTTTGTAATGGGACTCCCAAAAACCCGAGAAGGTTATGATGCCATCTGGGTTATTGTGGACAGATTGACCAAGACGGCTGTCAAGATGATTTTTTCATTGGAAAAGTTTGCTCAGTTGTATGTAACTCATGTCGTCAGATTACATGGAGTACCAAAATCTATTGTATCAGATCGAGATGCACGATTCACTTCGAATTTCTGGAAGTGTGTGCAAGAAGCCATGGGTACTGAATTGAGACTCAGTACGGCATTTCATCCGCAAACAGAAGGACAGCCATAGCGGA
Organism: Antiaris toxicaria; assembly: GCA_035233585.1. Taxonomy (NCBI): domain Eukaryota; kingdom Viridiplantae; phylum Streptophyta; class Magnoliopsida; order Rosales; family Moraceae; genus Antiaris; species Antiaris toxicaria. The sequence goes on from CP141154.1 coordinate 30,461,967, forward strand.
CCATTCAAACATTTGAGGACATGCTTCGAGCTTGTGTAATGGATTTTACGGGAAATTGGAACGAGAAATTATCATTAATTGAATTCTCGTACAATAATAGTTACCAAACTTCTATAGGTATGGCACCTTATGAGCCTTTGTATGTATGGAAGTGCAGATCGCCGATACACTAGTATGACTTGCGAGAGAAACAACTGCATAAGACAGATTTTATACGAGAAACTTCCGATGCCGTTGTAAGAATTCAGCGTCAAATGAAAATTACGCAGAGTTGACAAAAGAGTTATGCAGATAAGAGGCGAAGATCCTTGGAGTTTGATGAAGGAGACTTCGTGTTTCTTAAGGTATCGCCTATGAAGGGGATTATGCGTTTCAGTAAGAAGGGGAAACTGAGTCTAAGATATATTGGATCTTATGAAATTATCGAACGCATTGGAAAGGTCGCTTACAGATTAGCATTACCTCCTGAATTGTCGGCAGTGCATAATGTACTTCATGTGTCAATGCTGAGAAAGTATATACCAGATCCGTCCCATGTGTTGAAGCATGAACCTGTTCAGATCCACGAGGATTTGACATATAAAGAACAACCTATTCGAGTACTGGCTCGTGAAGAGAAAGTAATGGGGAATAAGACAATTGCACTAGTGAAGATTTTGTGGAAAAGTCACAACATTGAAGAAGCTACGTGGGAACGAGAAGACGAGATGAGGAGTTTATACCCCCACTTGTTCTAATTTTCGAGGACGAAAATTTTATAAGGAGGGGTAAATGTGACAACCAGGAAATTCAGGCATTCTCGGAAGAAATTGTACAAATGTATGTATATAACAATTTATACTATTTAAAGAGTGAAATAACTGTATTTATATTGTTCAGAATATATTGAAATGTTCTAACAATACTGACGAGTAAGAATTCAGTGTTGATAAAATTCTCTGAATTGAAACGGGTGGAACGGTGCCAAAAACAGCATTGAAAACCCTAACCGGTGCATTATGGTGTACTAAAGGATGAAAAACTTCTGGGATTGATTTTGATCAAACAGAAGCAGTATAAATTAATCCGACTGCACAGGAGACCTCAGGAACCCACCGGGACGATTTCAGGAAAATTTTGGCTCGAACCGATACCGGTCAAAAAGTAGTCGAATTAATGTGAATAGTAAAGTCAAAGTCAACATTTTACTTTGCATTTATGACATCATAAAGCTGAATTAATAAATGTGAAAATTATGGTGGTTGGTGGCATTAATGGCCAAGATTGATTCACTTTTTGATCTAAACGCCAAGATTTGGCCAAAATTAGCCAAATTAAATTTTTAAAAAATTTGGAAAGAAATGGCTTGAAAAGTGTTGCATTCTCATTGGTTGGAAGCCAAATTAATTGGTTCCTTTGCCACTTAAGTCGGCAAATTTTGAACAAAAGGGGCCGAAAAATTTCAAAGCCAAAAACAAAGAGAAACAAAATTTTTCTAGTGTTGTCCAAGAGAATACCGTGAGCAACCAAGAGGAACCAAGCAAATCTTCCAAGTTTTCTTCACAAAAGTGGTATCAAACACTTCATTGAAGTCAAGGAAAGCAAGAAAGCAAGGTAACCTTCTTTGGTTTGCAATTTTTGGCTTGTTTTCTCCATAAAATCCATGGGATGAATAGTGTAAAGATGAGAAAATTTGTGGTTTTTTTTGGTTGATTTGGTGCTTGGGTTTTGTTAATGGTTTAATTAGAAGAAAAACCATGCATTTTGTTTAAAGAAAAACAAAGTTTTGGTTGGTTTTCCAAGGGTAAAACCGTGGGTTACCATGTGTGGTTGATGAGGAATTGTTGTTGTTTAAGTGTTGTAATGCTTTAAATCATGTTTTGGTTCAATGTAAAGCATGATTTGTATGGTTATAAAGCTTAGAAAAATTTTGGAATTAAAAAAACCCTAAAAGGCCGTGGGTTGTAATTAGGGTTTGGTGAATATTTTTGCATGATTTACTTGATGTTTGGATAGTTTAAAACATGCATTTAATTATGAAAATGATGGTTATGTGATTAAAAGCATGAAACAAAATGTTGTGCATGTTTTTCCCTAAAATGGCCGTGGGATATGTGTGTTTAAAAACCCTAAGAATTGTGTTGTAAAATGCATGGAAATTGGCTTGAAAATGTGCTAGGTAATGACATTGGAATAGCCTAAAATTTGGTTGAAAAATTGAAAAGTTTTGGCTAGGTTTTGGATAGGAAAACCGTGGCTAAGACCTAAGGGCAAAATTGAAAGAAATTTGTGGAATGTGGTTTAAAATTTGAATTGGAAATTTTGTGAGCTTTTATGTAAAAGTTGGGAAACTTTTACATAAAATAGGCTTGTAGTATAGTACGTGGCAGGTACATATGGTTCGAGACGTACCTAACGCCGGTAGCCTTAAATTTATGCCGAAATGCTGCCGAAATTTCAAAAACGGCATTTGGGGTAAAAAAGGGATCGAGAGAAAAATTTTAGGGTCGGGTCAGAAACCCGAGTCCCTAAAGGGAAATTGAATAAGGAAAACCTAAGGGATGGTTTGTGAATAGTAACCCGTCCCCTTAAAAATGTAAAACGCGAGTGAAACTGAAAAATCGACCCCGAGGGGTGGGTGTTTTTGAGAATCCGTGCCTCGAAGACCTAAATCGGGAACGTCTAGATGAACGTTTTAAATACTAGTAAAACGTCCATTTGATGCTTCGAAACGATAGAAAATCACTAAACCGACGTAAGGGTCGAAATAGTACTTCCCGACTCGGGAAGGTCAAAAATGGAAATAAAATAGAAACAAACCCGGTAATGAATAGAAAAGAGTCAGAAAAGTTCCTGAGAGCCAAAAATGCAGTCTGGATCGAGAAAATTTCCGTCAGGGGCATAATTGTAATTTTACCAAAATGTAAGGGTAAAATCGTAATTTTACAAAAGTTGAGAAAAATGGGGAAAGTGATAAATAAAGCCTAAAAAGTTATAAATAGGTTTTATTTAAGCTTTTTAATGAAAAATAAAAGTTATAAATGGAAATGAAATTAACAGACAAGGTTTTGTCTGTAGGATCCCAAAATCGACCCACAAGGAGAGCGATTAAAGATCCAAGAAGGAAAAAGGGGAAGAAACAGATAAGGTAAGTTCAGACATTTACCTGTCTGCAACATATAGCATTATTATTGCTAACTTTGATGTACTAACTATAAGTTAGGTACATATGTGCTACGGGCACTATTATAGAATAGAGAGAGAGACGAAATGTGCTACGGGCACTATTGAGAATGGAACACATAATAAATTGTGCTTCGGGCACTAGAGTGAGGTTAATGAAACCCACTCACCTAAAAGTAAAATGTGAACCATTCCTAACCACGGGGCAATATGAAGTCACCGGGTTAGAACTTTAAAAAGTTGGTAATGAAACCACTTTTGGCGTACCACCCTTCCGTACAGAGAAGTAAACTTTGCCTTCAGGGCTATGATGATGAGATTAAGGCTGGGGAGGTCAGCACTGATGTACCGCTCCTAGTCATGTATAATTTTGCCTTCGGGGCTATGATGATGAGAATAAGGCTGTGGAGGTCAGCACTAATGTACCGCTCCCAGTCATGTGCACCAAAATGGTACTGCCAACCTGAGCACAAAACTAGAATATAATTAAAGATAATTACCTAAAACTAAAACTATGCCATAATTGAGCATAAGACAGTTTCGTGAGGTTACTAACATCGCGATAGATGTATTGTTGATATACTGTGTTGTGGTCAAACTTACTATTCATAATGAATAGTAATCAAAGTTACTATTTATGTGAAATAGTAGTCAACATTACTATTCACGATAAATAGTACTATTCATAGAAATTTTATTTCTTGCATGTTTGAACTTACTGAGCTTGTAGCTCACCATTTTTACTTATGTTGCAGGTAAGCGACCAGCTCAGTAGCTTTCTATGGCTGGATGGCGGACAGGATAGCGCGTGTCAAATGGGATAGGAGGCAAGGGATATGGTCCTGCCAAAGTCTTTCCGCTGAGCGATAACAGAGAAAGGGAAAAAGAAACAGTTCTTTTGTAATTATATATTTTGCAAAAGTACTGCATTATGTAAATTATTTTGTACTTGTAAACAAAGTGATTAGTGGATACTGTTTTAAATGATGTTAAAAGAAAAAATTTGCCCAAAAACGTCATGTTTTACAGAGAGATAGATTAGCCGGTGACCCATAAGAGTACAATCTATCGCAGTTAGTGATATAGCTTAACTGTAATAGTTTTGTATGATCTCTACGAGGGGCGGGCCGCCACATTCTGTGTCTGCGACATGTATAAACTTTTATGTGTTATATATTATCAGTTCAAACCTTTAGTTGACTACAACATAAATTGACATGTTTATATCTATGTTTTATATGTAGTAAATTCAAACATTTTATTGTCTGTTACATGAAATTATGTAATATGTTTATATGTTATGTATGAAATGTAAAGTACATATGTAAGGTGTTATATGCACAAAGGTGTATTTAATAAAATACGCACAATGAATGAAAGATATGAGTAGTGTTCCAGACCATGGAGACAATGATAATGCCCCCTAATCGGAACCATATGAAAGACAGTAGGGAAAGACAAGAATCAGCAAAATAATAAGACTGAAGCTTTAAACGTTGGATGTTTATGTGTTAGGTCTAAGTCAAACATGAATTGACTTTTCTGTTTAAGTGTTATATACAGTAAGTTCAGGTATTTAATTGTCTCCAACATGAACTTACTTGACATGTTTATGTGTTATGTGTTTTATATGCGACATGAAAGTTTAAATATTTCCTTGTCTGCAACATAAATGGACTGGTCATGTTTATGTGTTTTATGTGCTGTTTTAGTGCCAAGATACTATGATTTAGATGTTATAAAAGTCATGTTATGAACCATGCATTACGTCTAAGTCAAATGTAAATTGACTTGACATGTTTATGTTTATGTGTTATATTTCATAAGTTCAGACATTTCTCTGTTTACAGCATGAATTTACTCAGTATGCTTAGGTGATAGAGATGACAGGAATTTAGTAGTCAGGTGCCGTATGTACACTAATATAAGAGATAAAATTTTAAGAAAACTACAATATAAACTACAGAATAATTTAAAGAGTTCCAGACCCAGGAGGCAGCATAAATGCCACCGGTCAGGAACCACCAGAAACTCAGTAATTAAATTAGTATTGGAGTACCGGCCTCCCATACAGGTGGAGATTTCTCAGATTTCAGTTACAAGTTATAATAGGACTCCAAACCGATGGTGGTACGTCCCGGGTTTGGAAGTCTGATGTTATGTAGACTGTGGAGGATTGGCCAGTGGGTTGCTCCCCAGAGTCCCTCTCAGTTATGCGTGCATTATGGTATAATCAATTAAGGGACCCAAAAACCAAAACGTAATGAAAGATAAAGACTCGAGAAAATAAAAATAAAAATATACAGTCCATAAACGAGCATAAGATATACTAACATTACGAATACCAATGCAATCAAAGTCACTGTTCATGGTCAACGATACTGTTCACAGTCGATAGTACTATTCATGGTCAGAGTTACTATTCATAATGAATAGTAATACAAAAGCAATGCATATTATTTATTATGTTAATGATCCATGTTATGTTTGATGTTAAGGATATTTAAGCATACGTAAGTGTATTTACGATGCTTATGTATATTTACAAAGTTTTACGTATTTAAGTATGATAAGTGTATTCATGATGTTAAATGTGAGAGTATTTTCACAATAACAAGTGTGTCAAGTATGTTATATTTATGATATTAAGCTTATGATCAATATGCTATGTTTAAAATATTATAATGATAAGTATGAAATTCTATTCAGTTATTATAGGGCTCCCAATTGGTAATACGTCCTGGATTTGGAAGTTTAATGTTAAGTAAATCGTAAAGGATAGCACAAAAGTATGTTCAAGATATTAAGTATGTTTAGAGCATGTCAAGAATGCAAGTACGTTCAGGATATTAAGTAGGTTTAAAGCGTGTTAAGTATGAAAGTGTATTCACGGTGTGCATTATATCAAGTATAGTTATGATAAAAAGTATGTATAAGTATGTTTTAAATATTATATATGTTAAGTATAAAATCTAAAGTAATGTATGATATATGTTGTGTTAATATTTTGATGTCATAATTGGTATCATATATGTTCTGTCAGAGATGGTATGAATGATGTTAAATACGTTTAACATTTAATGTTAAGCAAACATAACGTTATAAAGTTACTATTTATAGTGAATAGTACTACTCATGGTAATAAGCAAGTATAACATGACTAACATTCCTGTTAAAAATATGATATGTTATAACTATTACGCATAAGTTAATAAACGTAAGTTAATCAAATTATGTTAATTCTGCTCTATATGATGATACATATGCATGTTATATTTAAATATGAATGTCTAAATAATAAACGATACGTGTATGCAATGTTTGTATGTATGAAAGTATGTTTATGACATTATGGATATTTAAGTATACGTAAGTATAATTTACGATGCTTAAGTACATTTATGATGTTTTATGTATTTCAGCATGACAAGTATATTTATTATGTTAAATGTGAAAGTATTTTCATGATAATAAGTATGATATATATGTTATGTTTACGATGTGTAGCATACATTAAATAAGCTATGTTTAGTATGTTCAAGTATATCCAAGTATGATTATGATGTTTCAAGTATGTTAAGTATAAAAGCATGTTCATGATGCCAAGTATATTAAGTATGTTCACGACATTACAATCAGTTCACGAGGTTCAAGTATGAAAGTATGTATATGAGATTAAAGCATGATAAATACAAAAGTATGTTTACGATGTTAAGTATGTATAAAGTACATTAAGTATGTTTACGATACTAAGTGTGAAAGTAGGATTATGATGTATAGTGTGTTCAAATATGTACAAGTAAGTTTATAAAGGGAGATTTTCGGTTATTTATGGATAAGGATGAGATAAAATTCAAGCTTGAAAATCCTATTTGAATTTTGATTCTTTTCATTATAACATGGCCGAAATTTTATGGAATAATCCTAATAGATTTTCAGATTTTTTGGTTGGTTAATGGTGAGATAAAATTCAAGTTAAAATCCTGTTTGAATTTTGAATCCAAAATCCTAAAGTAGGCCGAAATTTTTAGTTAGATTTTTGGCCTGAAAAATTCAGATTTTGTGTTGTGGATTAGGGAGAAAATCTTCTCCTAATCCAATTTGAATTCAGAGGATCACCTCATGCAAGTTTATAAATAGAGGCCCTGCCACTCCAGTTCTCTGAGACCACAGACTCTCAGGTGAGTAGGCTCATTGTTGTATAACTCACCGTGACAATAAGTTCTTTAGAGATCTGGGTGGTTGGAAGAAGACTAGCAGTGCTATCATACCGATTGAGGTTCAGAGTGTCCACACACTCAGTCATTTGGGAATTAGGGAATAGTAGAGAAGGCTAGTTGGTTGAAGTCCTCTGATCATTCTCCTCCGGTAGATTGGCGTCCTCTGAGGTATCAATTTTATTGTTGTTAATTTATTGTATATGACATCATAAGATATTTAACGATCTTAAAAAATTATTATTGTTCCGCTGTGCCACTCTGATATGTTTTTACCGATTTATTTCCCACAATTGGTATCAGAGACATCTTATGATTATGCCATGTACATAAATTAGACAATTAATTAGTCTTTTTATTTATGTATAGATTTGATATTTAGAGAGTGGCATTCTAGGATTCCTTTATGTCGTTATCATGTATCATGTATCATGTATGTAGTATGTGGTTATTTTAATTTTTGAATTATTATAAGCATGCTTGTTTTATGCCGGTTATAGTTCCTTAGAATTTAGAAAATTGTACCTAGGATTTTTTATGTAACCATGGGAGTAGTTTATTAACAATGTAATTTTCCCATGGATTTTAATTTTTTGTCTCATTATTATGGTTAGAATTTTTGTACATCGGAAATGGTTTAGGAAATTTTATGTAATTATTCTTAGAGGAGATTGAAGTTTGAAGACCACAATTTATTTTTCCCAAAAGTTAAATTTAATTTAAAGGTTGAAATTTTGATTGTGTGGAAAATTTCAATTTAATTAGGATTCAAATTAATTTTTGGAGATCCTAATGGGTGAATTGGAATATGACACAGAAATCGAGGAATGACCCCGCGGGATGGACCACCAGCCGTGGTGGGGCTGTAGCCCTTGCCTTCGGGCAGGATGGGGTTGTGGCAGCCCCTGTCCACGGCTACACCACCCACGGCCGCAGGAACTGCCTGCAGCTGATGGTGGCCATGGCCCCCCATGGGCTGGCTGCAGCCCATGGCTGCAGGGGATGCCTGTAGCCGGACGGGCTGCTGCGCCCAGCCCAGGTATGCAGCCTATGGCTGCAGGCTTGGCCTGCAGCCCGGCATGGCTGCACGTAGCCTGCGGCCATGGGCTACAAGCCCCCCAGGGGCTGGGGGGCTACCCAAGGCGGCTGCTGGCCTCTGGGGTAGTGGGGCCGATGGCTTGAAAATCACAAAATTTTGATTTTTAAATTTGAGATTTAATTTTTAAATCATGTTTAAAAATATGTAATTGAAAATTTGAAATTTTTGAAATTACATATTATTACACGTGATATTTAAAATTGTTTAAAAATTTTGAATTTGAAATTTAGGTTTGAAATTCGAATTTGGAATTTGAATTTGAAATTTAAATTTTTGGAATTTAAATTTTAAATGATTCTTGGGATGAGAAATAAATGGAAAGGCTACATAAAGATGGATACAAGAAGACCGAACAAAATTCAAGACCCAAAGAATGCTTTGAATGGAATTTTGTAATCTTTATTTTCTTTGTTCTACGATGGAACCATGACTTGGTTATTATTCTGTCAATTATTTTTTCTGTGATATGTCATAGATGTATATGTATTGATGGATGTTTTATATGCATATTTGATAACATGTCATATAGGATAGGTGAGTACCACTCATACTATATTGATCATACATATTTGTCAAAACTTGCATGTTTTTCAAAATATTGAGTGGGAGAGGGTTTTAAACAAAACCCACGACCTCCATTGTTGATCCATATGTGAAAGTATGGTAACGTCTCGTGTCAGCTCTGCCTTGATCACGCCCCTTGGTAGGTATTTACCGCCGCCGGTATACTAGGTTGGATCTCTTATGTGGAAAATGTGTTCGAGCACGATCCTATTCATGACCACCCCTCGGTGGCTTGGTAGGACCTGGATCAGGCTACGTAAACAATGGTTATATACTCAAGACTCGTTTAGTTATTAACCTTCTCTAGAAGCTCTGTTAACTAAACTGGTGGACAAAACAAATGGTTATTAATATATGTCTTAACCTTGGAGGATTTAAGGCAACGTATATTAATTGGACAGGGTCCATGTTCCAGTTATTTGTCTCATGACCACCCCTCGGTGGCTTGGGGCAATAGGTGCTGAGAATTACCGTTGCAATGATACATGCTGTTTTCAAGTTTCATGTAGGAACATACTTGTATGTTTTATTTGCTAAATTATCTGTATATTTGCTTGGGCTTTGTAATGATGTCTAGTATAATTTTATTTCAGTTCAAAATGTCACCGACACTCCTCATTTCAATACTTACTGAAAATAAGCTGAATGGCAATAATTATGAAGACTGGAAAAGAAATCTACTGATAGTTCTCAGCTGTGAGAGACACAAGTTTGTGCTGGACGAACCATGCCCACCTGAGCCCAAACCTGACACACTGCTTGAGGAGGTCCCGGTTGCCTATACTTGTTGGAAAGAATCCAACAAGATAGCTCGATGCTACATTCTTGCTAGCATGACGAGTGCTTTACAAAAGCAGCATGAGACTTATCAAGTTGCTGGGGAGATCATGGAAAATCTGAAGTACATGTTCTGAGGCCAAAAAAAATTGGTTCGACAGTCTGCTATTACCAGCATTATGAACTCCAAGCAGAAGGCAGGTACTCTGGTAAAGGACCATATGATCACTCTAATGGGATTCTTTGTTGAGGTTGCCGAAAACGGTGTTGAGTTGGACTATAACACCCAGATCGAGATGGTGTTCAAAATATTGTCAAAATATTCTGTGGGGTTTAAGGCCGCATATAATCTGGTGACAAGGGAGTTAGGACTAACCGAGCTCATGAAGCAACTCCAAGCTTATGAGTGGATGATCAGGGATGGAGATGTGGTCTAACAAAAGGAGAGGCCAATTTGGCAGAATCTTCCAAACCTTCATAAAAGAGGAAGAAGCCAAATCAGAAGCAAGCGGATTCTAGTTCTTCTAATCCTCCTGTCTCAGATGGGAAAAAGAAGAACAAGAACAAGAAGTCCAGGGACCCTAAAAAGTCCAAGTACTTCCATTATGGGAAGGTAGGTCATTTCAAGAAGTCTTGCCGGGAATTCCTAGCCACCAAGGGTAAGGAAGGTAAGGAACTTCACTATTTAGAAGCGTGTTTGGTAGAAGAATCGAAAGACACTTGGGTCATTGATTCGGGTACCATTAATCATGTTTGTGTCTCTATGTAGGGGTTCGTGGAAATGAGAAGTCTACATGATAAGAGCCTCTCATTGCGGACTAGAGAAGGTAGCTTGGTAGTGGCTGAGGCAGTGGGAGACATTTATCTTTACACTGATGAATTTAGGTTTATATTATTGAAAGATTGTTTTTAAGTTCTTAATTTTAGGAGGAACCTTATATCGATAGTTTGTTTAATAAATGACTCTTATACAGTTTCTTTTAGTAAAAGAGTTGATATTCGTAGAAATAAGTCTTTTATTTGTTTTGGATGGATGGATGGAAACCTATATTTAATCAAACCAAAGATGTACTCGCTGCTTAACACTGAATTAACTAAATAACTCTAAAAGGTTAAAAGTTTCTCACTCTAACAAGGCATATCTTTGGCATTTAAGACTCAGTTATATTAATCAGGATAAGATTCAAAGGTTGGTGAAAGACAATCTTCTAAAATCTTTAGAGGAGGTACGTCTTCCTCAATGTGAGTCTTGTCTTGAGGGTAAGATGACTAAGAGGTCTTTTGGAGCTAAGGGTACTAGGACTCAGGAACTCTTAGAAATTATGCACACCGATGTATGTGGCCCCATAAAAATAGTTACACGAGGAGGGTTCAAGTATTATGTCTCTTTCATAGATGATTACTTGAGGTATGGTTACGTGTACCTGATGCACCGCAAGAGCAAAACCTTTGATAAGTTCAAAGAGTATCATGCGGAAGTGGAAAAGCAGTTAGGTAAATCCATAAATACACTTCGATCTGATCAAGGTGTCGAATATCTCTCTGATGAATTTCTAGGACATCTTGTAGAGAATGGGATATTATCCCAATTGACTGCACTTGGTACTCCACAACAGAATGGTATAGCTGAAAGGGGAAATAGGACCTTATTAGATATGGTACGGTCTATGATCAGTTATTCAATGCTGCCGTCATCATTTTGGGGATATGCATTACAAACGGCATGCTATATTCTGAATCAGGTTCCAAGTAAGTCAATTCCCAAGGCTATGTATGAAATGTGGCGTGGCAGGAAGCCCTACCTTGGACATATGAGAATATAGGGCTACCCGGCACATGTACTAGATGGAGATGTAAAGAAGCTGGAACCAAGAACAGAATTGTGTATGTTTGTAGGGTATCCTAAGGGAACTAAAGGAGGTCTATTATATAACCTAAAGGAACAAAAAGTCATTGTTTCAACCCATGTGACATTCTTGGGGGAAAGTCACATGAATGACTCTAAGTCTCAAAGCAAATTGGTGCTAGAGGAGTTATTGAGTGAAAGAACTACTCCACAGGTTTCGGTCCTGGATACAAGTCTGAGTTCCGATTAAAGACCTGCAGACGATCAACAATTTAGGGTGCCTCATCGTAGTTGGAGGGTTTCGAAGAAGCCTAATTTCTTCATATATGATGCTAAGGTATACCAGGCCGAGGATCATAAGCATGAGGATGATCCAGTCACTTATGATGAAGCTATAAATGATGTTGATACTGAATCTTGGAAACAAGCTATGAACAATGAGGTAGATTCTATGAAATCCAACTCTGTTTAGGAACTTGTAGATCTACCGGATGGGATAAAACCCATTGGATGCAAGTAGGCCTACAAAAGAAAGAAGGATGCAGAAGGGAGAGTAGAAACTTTTAAAGCTAGACTGGTTGCAAAGGGGTACATGTAAAAGGCTAGAATCGATTATGATGAAACCTTTTTGCCTATTGCTATGCTGAAGTCTATCTGTATTCTTCTGTCCATTGCTGCGGCTCTCGATTACGAGATCTTGCAAATGGATGTCAAGACAGCATCCTTGAATGGCCATCTTGAGGAATGTATCTACATGATACAGCCCGAAGGGTTCAAGGCAAAAGGCCAAGAAAGAAAAGTCTGCAAGTTGCTTAGATCCATTTATGGATTAAAACAAACATCCCGCTCATGGAACCAGAGATTTGATCAAGCGATCAAGACATTTGATTTTGAGCAGAACATTGATGAACCCTATATTTATAAATGTATTAAGGATGGAAAAGTGGTCATTCTGGTACTCTATGTCGATGATATACTACCCATTGGGAATGATATAGGGAACTTATCATCGATCAAGCTTTGGCTGCACCAACAGTTTGACATGAAGGACTTGGGAGAAGCTAATTATGTTCTAGGCATTCATCCCTTTACAGATCAAAAGAATAAAATGATAGCATTATCCCAGGCTTCATACATGGATAAAATAATTGACAAATATGCAATGCAAGAGGCAAAGAAAGGCACACAACCTTCCATTGCCAGTCTAAGTCTTTCATTAGATGACTATCCCAAGACATCGGAAGAAAGAGAGTGTATGAGTAAGGTCCCTTATGCATCCGCTGTGGGTACCCTTATGTACACTATGCTTTGCACTCGCCTGGACATATGTTTTGTAGTAGGTATGGTGAGTCAATATCAAGTGAATCCTGGAACTAAGCACTGGCAAGCAATAAAGCATATACTCAAGTATCTTAAGAGAACGAGGGATTATATGCTGGTGTATTCTAGAGTAGACCTAACACCCACAAGATTCACGGACATAGACTTCCAGACTTGTAAGGATTCGAGGAAATCGACATCAGGATCAGTGTTCTTGCTCAGAGGAGGAGCCATTATGTGGAGGAGCATGAAGCAGGGTTGCACAGCTGACTCTACTATGGAGGCTGAGTATGTGGTTGCGGCTGAGGCATCTAAAGAAGCAATTTAGCTCCGCAAGTTCTTTAGAGACCTTGAGGTCACTCCGGGTGTTGATAAGCCTATCATACTTTACTGTGATAACACTGGGGCTATTGCCAACACAAGGGAATCTCGGCACCACAAGAAGACAAAGCACATAGATCGAAGGTATCACATTATTAGGGCACATGTGGAGACAGGATAAGTAGATGTATGTAAGATCGCATCCGAGGACAACATTGCTGATCCCTTTACTAAGATTTTGGTGGCTAGAAACTTTAAGAGGCATGTAGAGGTGACAGGGATGCATAACATGGTACATCTATTGGCTTAGGACAAGTGGGAGATTGTTAGAAAATGCCCTAAGCATTAGAGACATTTTGATGTATTTAGTTTGAACTGGATAATAAAATTATATATAAAGGTTATTCATTACATTGCTGTTTGTCCTCATTCTATTTACATGTTAAAGTAAATGTAAGCAAATATGGCTCACTGACTGCTTGTGTTAAAACTGTTAGAACGTTGCATGCAATGGACTTTTGTATGCAAGAAGACAATATTCTAAAGTAAGCGGTCTAAACTAAGGTTTATAGTCTATGGGGTTAGACCGAGCATCTAACTCATGTTAAGACTATTATGTTGTCTAAAGCCATAGTAGGGATGGTTTGTCTTGACTGTCTGGAGCATAGACTCCAAAGTAGAGACATAGATATGTTGCTTGGTGGTGACATATTAGACCGGGACTAAAGCGTGATTAATCTATGTAGTCCACTATGAGTGAATCAATCTGCTTTTGACGTTCATTGTGCAGTAACCTTAATCCGGATTAAATGAACTATTTCATGTATATGACTTGTGTACTTTGATGTTCCAATGGCTAAAGCGTCTCAGAGGTAGTAAGCTTATAGACCGGTTCGTTGGGTGCATGACTTGTATATGATGAAGGGTTTGTTTATAGATATCGGAATCATAGCTCTAAGGAGTTAAAGGTATCCTCTTAAAGGTATTATACTAGATGTGAAAATAGACAAGGCCTTGAGTCGTTTGTTAGGCTGATAACTTCTTATTCACATATGGTGAATAATCATTTTCTTATTCGATAGTATAACGAAACTTTAAGAAAGCCTGATTAGTAGGATTGAATAGACTTTGACCTAAGGCTAATCATGGATATCATATAAGGGTTCTGCATACATGACAAGGTCATTGGACAATAACTTGTCATAGGCTTACGTAATATGGTATATAATTGGGAGTTTAGTTTCAGGTTTATAGTGGTGTGACTCTGAAATTAGTGATCATATGATTGAGTTGTTCGGTGCAGAATGATGATCATATGGATTCGTGGAAGCCCGATTATATATGTCCAATTGGTCCCTCTACTAGCTCTACATAATTCCTTAACGATTGGCAAATTGATTTGTGTATGCTATTGGCTAGTTGATTATGCATGGATGGTATTGACATAGGATTAGGATGGTGGACAAGATTCTCTCCAGTTGAATTCAGATTTTGTTTTGGATAATAGAGTACACAATTATTCGAACTCCAAATAAAGTTGCCATGATTTTATTTGAGGTTGGATTGGAGTTGTAGAAAATTATCCATGAGAATAAAGTTTGAAAAACTACTTTTTTGTGGAGTTCGAAATTTGAATTTTGAATTTTGAAATTTGAAATTTAAATTTTGAATTTGAAATTTAAATTTGAAATTCGAATTTGAAATTTGAATTCGAAATTTAAATTTGAAATTTGAATTTGAAGTTTGAATTTTGAAATTTAAACTTTGAAATTTGAAATTCAAATTTTGAATCACAGTCCATGTAGGATTCGAATTTTTTGTGGATAATCCACATGGAGAAATTCGAATTTGATTTGGAATCTAGAGAGGAAAATCTTGTTTGAATCCTACTTGAATTTTGAATCCCAATCCTAACTAACTTGGTCAAAAATTTTGAGGAATATCCTCATGGAATTTTTGAAATTTTTGTGGATAAGATTCAGGGAAAAATTCAAGTTTCAATCCTAGTTGAATTTGGATTCTCTCCTCCTTGTATTGGCCAAAATTTATTAAGTGAATCTCAAGGGAGATTTTCGGTTATTTATGGATAAGGATGAGATAAAATTCAAGCTTGAAAATCCTATTTGAATTTTGATTCTTTTCATTACAACATGGCCAAAAATTTTATGGAATAATCCTAATAGAATTTCAGATTTTTGGGTTGGTTAATGGTGAGATAAAATTCAAGTTAAAATCCTGTTTGAATTTTGAATCCAAAATCCTAAAGCAGGCCGAATTTTTTAGTTAGATTTTTGGCTTGTAAAATTCAGATTTTGTGTTGTGGATAAGGGAGAAAATCTTCTCCTAATCCAATTCGAATTCAGAGGATCACCTCATGCAAGTCTACAAAAAGAGGTCCTATCACTCCAGTTCTCTAAGACTACAGACTCTCAGGTGAGTAGGCTTATTCTTGCATAACTCACCGTGACAATAAGTTCTTTAGAGATCTGGGTGGTCGAAAGAAGACTAGCAGTGCTATCATACCAATCGAGGTTCAAAGTGCCCACACACTCAGCCATTCGAGAATTGGGGAATAGTAGAGAAGGCTAGTTAGTTGAAGCCCTCCAATCATTCTCCTCCTGCAGATTGGCATCCTCTGAGGTATGAGTTTTATTGTTGTTAATTTATTGTATATGGCATCATGAGATATTTAACGATCTTAAAAAATTTTTATTATTCTGCTGCGCCACTTTGATACGTTTTTACCGATTTATTTCTTATAAATGCGATTTGTGGTCCCTTTAAATTCTGGCACCTTCATGCGCCTGAATTGCTCATATAGGTCACCTTTCTTAGGGGTTGGTAGAAGAACATTGGCTGTTGCGGGAGCAGCCATGGTTGGTGGTGCTAGGGTCGTCTGGGTTAGAGGAGCTGCTTGCTCCCTGAGAGTGTCGGGGGCTACTGGAGCCTCTTGGACTGGCACCTCTGCTGGTTGTGGTGCTTGGGGTTGTTGATCAGCTGTTCCCTAAGCTGGTTTAATTCCCGTTGTTGATTCTCCATCGTCTCTCGCATAGCTACGAGCTGTGCCATTAATTCATCCTCCCGGGATGCTTGGTTTGTCTGTGTACGTGTTCGAACCATTTGTCCTTTGGAATCCTCGTCGTCTAGTGGGCTTTACTAGCGTAGCCTCTACTGGTGTAGCCATAGTTACATGTTAACTTACATATTAATACTTGTAAAGTAAAAACTAACTTACTTGGATAGATGAGGCAGGCATGCGGCGATGTGAGGTAGGGTAGTAGGAAACTGCTCTGATACCAACTGTGACACCCCGTGCCCTCAACGGCCTGGACCGTCACTTAAAAACTCTTTCTTTAACTCATACTTATACTTTCTTGCAATTGATATTTAAAGTTACTTAACTAGGTATCATAAATTTAGGGATTTTTTTTTTCATATGTATTTACTATATACATACATATACCAATTACTATTCAAAAATACTATTTATCGATTACTATTCAAAAATACTATTCAGCGGTTTTTCAACGGTTACTATTCAAAAAAACTATTCAATGGTGTACTATTCAAAAATACTGTTCAATGGTTACTATTTAAAAATACTGTTACTCAACATACTATGCGGAAGAATACTTGCGGTGTATCCATAACCTTGCCTCACATCCGCCTCCGCCGCCGTCATCGTCCATTAGTGATCTGGCCATAGGAAGCTTACCTACAGCATGAACACACTCCGTGAGTTTTACACCTAGTAAGTACAATATGTTGACCGCAAAATATGTTTAAAACATAGCACATACTTCAAATCATATACAAACTGGAAATCATATCATACGTTCACACAGAACATGGAAACATATCATGTAGCATCTCAGAATGCATATCATGTGGGCATGTCCTATCATGCAACAAGGAAACTTACTCTAACTGTATTTAAGGTAAAACGTATACACTATATGAACCGTTTATGCTCAGCTTATGCTTCATTATTTATTACCTTTCAGTATGAACATTGACTTGGGCTCATTATAAAATCTAAACCTAGATTATTCTTTCTTTATGATCCTCGACTTAGACTCGTTATGTGTTCTTAGTCTCGACTTGGACTCGTTATGTATGTTGTGAGCCTCGGCTTGGACTCGTTATATATTGTGAGCCTTGGCTTGGACTCATTACAGATTATAGGCCTCGACTTGGACCCGTCATACTGACACTTTAACTTTATTGCCCAATTTTGTATTTGATTATGCCATATGTTCTACTAGGCTTCTACTCAACCTTACGTGATAGGGATGTAGGAAAAATAATCGATAAAAACGTATCAGAGTGGTGCAGCGAAACAATAAAAATTTTTCAAGATCGTTAAATATCTCATGATGCCATATACAATAAACCAACAACAATTAAAACTCATACCTCAAGGACGCCAATCTGCAGGAGGAGAATGACCGGAGGGCTTCAACCAACTAGCCTTCTCTACTATTCTCCAATTTTCGAATGGCTGAGTGCGTGGGCACTCTGAACCTCAATCGGTATGCTAGCACTGCTAGTCTTCTTCCGACCACCCAGATCTCTAAAGAACTTATTGTCACGTTGAGTTATGCAATAATAAGCCTGCTCACCTGAGAGTCTGTGGTCTGAGAGAACTGGAGTGGCAGGACCTCTATTTATAGACTTGCATGAGGTGATTCTCTGAATTCGAATTGGATTAGGAGAAGATATTCTCCCTTATCCACAAGCATAAAATCTGAATTTTCTAAGGGGAAAATCCTAACAATAAATTCGGCCACTTTAGGATAATTCCAATCCAAATTCAAACAAGATTTTAACTAGAATTTTATCTCCCTTTTTCCAACCAAAAAATCTGAAAATCCTTAATGATATTCACCAAATAATTTCAGCCACTTTTGGATAAGGAAGAATTAAAATTCTACTAGGATTTTCAAGCTTGAATCTTATCTCATCCTTATCCAAAATAACCAAAAATCTCCAAGGAGATCTTCCTCAAATTTTCGGCCATAATCAGGGAGGGGAGAATCCAAATTCAACTACGATTGAAACTTGAATTTTTCCTTGAACCTTATCCATAAAAAATCTGAAAATTCTATGAGGATAATCCTCAAAATTTTCATCCATTATTGTTAGGATTTGGATTCAAAATTCAAGCAGGATTCTAACAAGATTTTCCTCTCCATATCTAACTCAAATTCGAATTTCATTCCTTGTGGATTTACCACAAGAAATTCGAATCCTACTTGGATTGTAATTCAAATTTCAAATTTCAAATTTCAAATTCAAATTTCAAATTCAAAATGCAAATTTTAAATTTCAAAATTCAAATTTCAAATTTCAAAATCCACAAAACAGTTGTATTTCAAATTCTTGTTCTCATGGATAATTTTCTACAACTCCAATCCAATCTCAAATAAAATCATGGCAACTTTATTTGGAGTTCGAATAATTGTGTACTCTATTATCCAAAACAGAATCTGAATCCAATCAGAGAGAATCTTGTCAACCATCCTAATCCTATGTCTATACCATCCGTGCATAATAAACTAGCCAATAGCATACACAAATCAATTTTGCCAAACATTAAGGAATTATGTGGAGCTAGTAGAGGGACCAATTGGACATATATAATCGGGCTCCCGTAAATCTATATGATCATCATTCTTTACCGAACAACTCAATCATATGATCACTAATTTTAGAGTCATACCACTATAAACCTAAAACTGAACTCCCAATTATATACCGTATTACGTAAGCCTGTGACAAGCTATCGTCCAATGACCTTGTTATGTATGCAGAACCCTCATATGATATCCATGATTAGCCTTAGGCCAAAGTCCATTTAATCCTACTGATCAGGCTATCTTAAAGTTCCATTATACTACCGAATAAAGAAAATGATTATTCATCATATGTGAATAAGAAGTCATCCGCCCAATAGACGACCCAAGGCCTTGTCCATTCTCATATTCAGTATAATGCCTTTAAGAGGATACCCTTTACTCCTCATTAAAGCTATGATTCCGATATCTATAAACGAACCCTTCATCGTATACAAGTCATGCACCCAACGAACCGGTCTATAAGCTTACTACCTTTGAGACGCTTTAGCCATTGGAACATCAAAGTACACAAGTCATATACATGAAGTTGTTCATCTACTCAGGATTAAGGTTATTGCACAATAAACGTCAAAAGTAGATCGATTCACTCAAAGCGGACTTCGTAGATCAATCACGCTTTAGTCTCGGTCTAATATGTCACACCCAAGCAACATATCTATGTCTCTACTTGGGAGTCCAGTTTCAGACAGTCAAGACAAACCATCCCCTCCAAGGCTTTAGACAACATAATAGTCTTAACATGAGTTAGATGCTCGGTCTAACCCCATAGACTACAGACCATAGTTTAGATCGCTTACTTTAGAACATTGTTTTCTCGCATACAAAAGTCCATTGCATGCAACGTTCTAATAGTTTAACACAAGTAGTCAGGGAGCCATATTTGCTTACATTCACTTTAACATATAAATAAAACGAGGACAGATAGCAATGTAATGAATAACCTCTATATATAATTTTATTATCCAGTTCAAAATAAATACATCAAAATGTCTCTTATGCTTAAGGCATCTCCTAAGAAGGGATCTAAGGCATTCCACTTATGTCTTCATAAATCTACGTGATTATGAAACTATATGCTCTTCTAACATGCTATGCAACAACATGTGCATGTTATGCATATTTAACATACTGTAAAAATCACTTTAAACTCATTTTATTCATGTTGTAGGTGGAGTTATACTTACCTAGTTTGCACGAAAACTTGTACTCTCGCCTCTATCAACTTACACGTTACTACCTATCATCAATAACGTATCTTGCTAATTCTCTTGCTAAGTAACTAATACTGTTAGTGACTAAAGCAGATAAATCGCTTGGTACCGAATGCTATCGGTACTAACTCGCTCTCTATCTCGAGAGTTTGTTTCTCTATACATGGTTAATTAATTCATCACCTCATAAATTAATCAACGTCGTTCTTAGGTCACTATTTCCGTTAGTGACTATAACTCGCGTTTCTATGTGGTGCTGAGGCCCATCGGTACCCTATTGGCCTACTTTGGGGATTTGTTGTCCATTTTCTATCGTACATGATTAAGTGTCTCTTTGACAGGTTAATCATTGTTCCTTACTATTTCATTCATAACACAGTCCTTGAATGCTTTCCGACCAGTCAACTGATCGGTTACCTCGCGCGTTGGTAACTAGGTAGCCTATCATGTAAACTTAGTATAATAACCGACCAGGTTACTTCGCTTGTTGGGGTATGCTAGCCTACCGGGCCACTATGGTTTGCTTGGGATAGTAGCCTACCGGGCTACTAAGGCTTGTTTGGTGTGGTAGCCTACTAGGCTACGCACACTAGTTTACTTTGAAAAATTGTTTGGGTTGGCTTGTAAAATCTTAGAAAAATTCTTTGTTTTGAAACCGTCCCCTTATCATCCCGTTGGAAGGTGGGGAATGTTTTTATTAAAATCTTATTCATATTTTAAAGTGTTAAAAACACATTTTTATTTTGAAGAGTATAGATCACATTTTTAAAGTTACATTTTAAAGGTGGTTTTTGAACCATTTTTGAAGATGATTTTGAAACTTGATTGAACTGACTTTGTTTGTGATTTTGGTGAACATGAAAGTTTTCGCCCTCGACAAGATGAACAAATCTCATGTTCACCTTGGAGCCTAAATCCAACTCTAACGGCTCTTAATTCCATTAAACCTGTGGGCTTGTGCCCAGTTTTTCAAAAAATTCCCAATTTTATGTCTTTATAAAAACAGCTCTGTTTGAGGCTCGAAATAGCCAAATTTTTAAAACACACATGAATCATTTTAAGATCCCGACGAGATCTACAACTTTCGTGTTGAGCATAAGAACGGGTTCGGACTCTAAGTGGTCCATTTTTAATAAAATCCGAGACAAATTTCTGGGTTCAGATTTTGTTCCCAGTTTTGGACACCAAGTGAAAAACACTCTAAAAACCTATCTTACTATCATTTTTGGTCGAGGGCTATTTGATGCAAAAACAACCGTATCGAAATTTTCTTAAAACATCAAGTTTTATCAAATCCTAAATTTGGACCCTAAGTGGGTCAAAATGGCCAAAATCTGTGGCTTTTCCTAGGGACAGATTTATGTCCAACCACGTTCCTAAACGTTTGTAGCATTGCACATACAATAGCCATTCATAAAAATTGTAAACACAACCATAATCACATAAACTTTAAAATGGAAACTTAAGGGCTCAAAATAAATTATTACAAACCATGTGCATAAACAAATACACATAAATGGCTTTGATCAAAACTTAAAATCACTAAATCACCAAAAGGGAAGGTTTCAATTTTTTACCTTTATGCTTTGAACCAAGCATGTTTTTGAACTAGGGCTTGAGGAACGAAAATGGCCATGTGGAATCAAGGGTTTGAAAGCTGCTTTTGTGCTAGCAAGACACCAAAATAATTTCTCTTAATATATGTGATGCCTTTGATTCTGATCACCCGCAACTGTCTTGAACAGACTCTATCACCGAACAAGGCAGCTCGTGTGTTGAATCTGGGTTGTCAATTTAAAACTATTTTTCTAATACTTTCATCTCTTAGAGCCCGAAAATTTTGCCCATAAATTTTTTTCTTTTTAATACATTCTTTCTCCAAAAGAAAGCTAAATATAAAAACCAGGTAAAATACAACACTAACTTCTAGTTGTCCTTTTTGAGTACAACATAATGTATAATATACAGAATATTTATACTGCATGTAATTTTTTTTCACAATCTCTTCAATTCACTAACTTTAAAAGCTCAGCAAAAAACTTATGGCAGGACCAAGTCCACGGTGAATTCCCTATCCCTTGACACACGCACATCTGCCGCCATCCATATATCTATTGGACAGGTTTCTTACCTGTAACATGAACAAACTGGTGAGCTAACAGGCTCAGTAAGTTCAAACATACTTAGTAAGAATCATACAGATTCAAAAACATTGAAAACTCAATCTCTTATGAACAATGACTTTGACCTTTGATCGATGAATAGTAACTGTTACCATAACTGGTTACTATTCACATTACTTCAATTGGATACTATTCACACATCCTAACTGAAATCACTATACTTAGTATACTCTTCAGTTATACTCAATTATGATTTTCATCATATTATTGATGGTTCATTCTCTATTTACTTTCTAGTATAGAGCTCTTTTTATAGCAACACCATTATTAATCTTGTGCACTGACTGGGAGGTGTTAAGAAATGCCCTAAGCATTATAGACATTTTGATGTATTTATTTTGAACTGGATAATACAATTATATATAGAGGTTATTTATTACATTGCTATCTGTCCTCATTTTATTTACATGTTAAAGTAAATGTAAGCAAATATGGCTCCCTGATTGCTTGTGTTAAACTGTTAGAACGTTGCATGCAATGGACTTTTGTATGTGAGAAGACAATGTTATAAAGTTAGCGGTCTAAACTATGGTTTGTAGTCTATGGAGTTAGACCGAGCATCTAACTCATGTTAAGACTATTATGTTATCTTAAGCCTTGGAGGGAACGGTTTGTCTTGACTGTCTGGAGCAGGACTCCCAAGTAGAGACATAGATATGTTGCTTGGTGGTGACGTATTAGACCGGGACTAAAGCGTGATTGATCTACGAAGTCCGCTTTGAGTGGATCAATCTGCTTTTGACGTTCATTGTGCAGTAACCTTAATCCTGAGTAAAAGGACAGCTTCATGTATATGACTTGTGTACTTTGATGTTCCAATGGCTAAAGCATCTCAGAGGTAGTAAGCTTATAGACTAGTTCGTTGGGTGCATGACTTGTATACGATGAAGGGTTCGTTTATAGATATCAGAATCATAGCTCTAATAAGGAGTTAAGGGTATCCTCTTAAAGGCATTATACTGAATGTGAAAATGGACAAGGGTCGTCTGCTGGGCGGATGACTTCTTATTCAGATATGGTAAATAATCATTTTCTTTATTCAGTAGTATAATGGAACTTTAAGATAGCCTGATCAGTAGGATTTAATGGATTTTGGCCTAAGGCTGATCATGGATATCATATGAGGGTTCTGCATACATGACAAGGTCATTGGACGATAGCTTGTCACAGGCTTACGTAATACGATATATAATTGGGAGTTCAGTTTCAGGTTTATAGTGGTGTGACTCTGAAATTAGTGATCATATGATTGAGTTGTTCGGTAAAGAATGATGATCATATGGATTTACAGGAGCCCGATTATATATGTCTAATCAGTCCCTCTACTAGCTCCACATAATTCCTTAACGTTTGGCAAATTGATTTGTGTATGCTATTGGCTAGTTTATTATGCATGGATGGTGTTGACATAGGATTAGGATGGTCGATAAGATTCTCTCCGGTTGGATTCAGATTTTGTTTTGGATAATAGAGTACACAATTATTCGAACTCCAAATAAAGTTGCCATGATTTTATTTGAGATTGGATTGGAGTTGTAGAAAATTATCCATGAGAACAAGAATTTGAAATACAACTGTTTTGTGGATTTTGGAATTTGAATTTTGAAATTTGAATTTTGAATTTTGGAATTTGAATTTTGAATTTTGAATTTGAAATTTGAATTTGAAATTTAAATTTGAAATTTTGAAATTTAAATTTGAAATTTGAAATTTGAAATTTGAAATTCAAATTTTGAATCACAGTCCAAGTGGGATTCGATTTTGTAGTGGTAAATCCACAAGGAATGAAATTTGAGTTTGAGTTGGATATGGAGAGGAAAATCTTGTTAGAATCCTAATTGAATTTTGAATCTAAATCCTAACCAAATATGGATGAAAATTTTGACGATTATCCTCAATGAATTTTTAGATTTTTGGGGAAAAGGTTCAAGGAAAATTCAAGTTTCAATCCCAGTTGAATTTGGATTCTCTCCTTCTTGATAATGGCTGAATTTTGGAGTAAATCTCCTAGGAGATTTTCAGTTATTTTGGATATGGATGAGATAAGATTCAAGCTTGAAAATCCTAGTGGAATTTTGATTCTCCCTTATCCAAAAGTGGCTGAATTTTTTGTGGGGATTTTCCGCTTGAATTTTCAGATTTTTTGGTTGAAAAAGGGAGATAAAATTCTAGTTAAAATCTTGTTTAGATTTGGATTGGAATTATCCTAAAGTGGCTGAATTTATTGTTGGGATTTTCCCCTTGGAAAATTCAAATTTTGTGCTTGTGGATAAGGGAGAATATCTTCTCCTAATCCAATTCGAATTTAGAGAATCATCTCATGCAGGTCTATAAATAGAGTTCCTGCCACTCCAGTTCTCTTAGACCACAGACTCTCAGGTGAGCAGGCTTATTGTTGCACAACTCACCGTGATAATAAGTTCTTTAGAGATCTGGGTGGTCGAAAGAAGACTAGCAGTGCTAGCATACCGATCGAGGTTCAGAGTGGCCACACACTCCGCCATTCGGGAATTGGAGAATAGTAGAGAAGGCTAGTTGGTTGAAGCCCTCTAGTCATTCTCCTCCTGCAGATTGGCGTCCTTGAGGTATGAATTTTAATTATTGTTAGTTTATTGTATATGGCATCATGAGATATTTAACGATCTGAAAAATTTTTATTGTTCCGCTGCGTCACTTTGATATGTTTTTACCGATTTATTTTCCTGCAATTGGTGTCAGAGCCATCGCTTGACTATGCCATGTACATAAATTAGACAATTACTTATTCTTTTTATTTATGTATGGATTTGATATTTAGAGAGTGGCATTCTAGGATTCCTTTATGTTGTTATCATGTATTATGTATAAAGTATGTGGTTATTTTAATTTTTTCAATTATTATAAGCATGCTTGTTTTTGCCGGTTATGGTTCCTTAGAATTTAGAAAAATTGTATCTAGGATTTTTATGTAACCATGGGAGCAGTTTATTAACACTGTAATTTTCCCATGGATTTTAATTTTTGTCTCTTAGAATTATTATGGTTAGAATTTTATACACCGGAAACGGTTTAGGAAATTTTATGTAATTATTCTTGGAGGAGATTAAAGATTGAAGACCGTAATTTATTTTTCCCAAAAGTTAAATTTAATTTAAAGGTTGAATTTTTGATTGTGTGGAAAATTTCAATTTAATTGGGATTCAAATTAATTTTTGGAGATCCTAATAGGTAAATTGGAATATGGCATGAAAATCGAGACACGACCGCTCGGGATAGGCCGTCGGGCCTTGGGGGGGCTACAGCCTCTGCCCTCGGGCAGGATGGGCTGCGGTAGCCCCTGTGCAGGCCATAATCACCCACGGCCGCAGGCTTGGCCTGCAGCCGAGGGTGGCCGTCGCCTCCCCAAGGCTGGCTGCAGCCTGGGTGTGTAGCCTGGCGCTACAGGCTTGGCCTGCAGCCCGGCAAGGCTGCACATGGGGCGACCGTGGGCTGCCAGCCCCCCCGGGCTGGGGGCTGCCCACGACGGCTGCCGCCTCCGGGGATAGTGGTGCGACGATTCAAAAATCAAAAAATTTTGATTTTTAAATTTGAGATTTAATTTTAAATCATGTTTAAAAATATGTAATTGAAAATTTGAAATTTTTGAAATTATATATTATTACATATGATGTTTAAAATTGTTTAAAATTTGAATTTAAAATTTAAATTTTAAATTTGAATTCGGAATTTGAATTTGAAATTTAAATTTTTGGAGATTTAAATTTTGAATGATTCTTGAGATGAGAAATAAATGGAGAAGCTACCTAAAGATGGATACAAGAAGACGGAACAAAATTCGAGACCCAAAGAATGCTTTGGATGAAATTTTGTAATCTTTATTTTCTTTGTTCTAGGATGGAACCATGGCTTGGTTATTCTGTCAATTATTTTTCCTGTGATATGTCATGAATGTATAAATATGTATTGATGGATGTTTTATATGCATATTTGATAACATGTCATATAGGATAGCTGAGTGCCGCTCGTACTATGTTGATCATACATAATTTGTCAAAACTTGCATTTTTTCAAAATATTGAGTGGGAGAGGGTTTCAAACAAAACCCACGGCCTCCATTGTTGATCCATATGTGAAAGCATGGTAACGCCTCGCGTCAGTTCTGCCCTGACCACACCCCTTGGTAGGTGTTTACCACCATCGGTATACTAGATTGGATCTCCTATGTGGAAAACGTGTTCGGGTATGATCCTATTCATGATCACCCCTCGGTGGCTTGGTAGGACGTGGATCGAGCTACGTAGACAATGGTTGTACACTCAAGACTCGTTTAGTTATTAACCTTCCCTAGAAGCTCTGTTAACTAAACTGGTGGCCAAATAAGCGTTATTAATATATGTCTTAACCTTGGAGGATTTAAGGCAACATATATTAATTAGACGGAGTCCATGTTCCGACTATTTGTTTTCATGACCACCCCTCGGTGGCTTGGGGCAATAGGTGCTGAGAATTACCATTGCAATGCTACATGTTTTTCAAGTTTCATGTAGGAACATACTTGTATGTTTTATTTGCTAAATTATCCGTATATTTGCTTGGGCTTTGTAATGATGTCTAGTATAATTTTATTTCAGTTCAAAATGTCACCGACACCTCTCATTTCAATACTTACTGAGAAAAAACTGAATGGCGATAATTATAAGGATTGGAAAAGAAATTTGTTAATAGTTCTAAGCTGCGAGAGACATAAGTTTGTACTGGACGAACCATGCCCACCAGAGCCAAAACCTAACACACCGCTTGAGGAGGTCCTGGTTGCCTATACTCATTAGAGAGAATCTAATGATATAGCTCGATGCTACATGCTTGCTAGCATGACGAGTGCTTTACAAAAGCAGCATGAGACTTATCAGGTTGCTGAGGAGACCATAGAAAATCTGGAGGACATGTTCGGAGGCCTAGAAAAGTTGGCTCGACAGTCTACCAGTATTATGAACTCTAAGCAAAAGGCAGGTACTCCGGTGAAGGACCATATGATCACTCTAATGGGATTCTTCGTTGAGGCTGCCGAGAACGGTGCTGAGTTGGACTACATCACCCAGATCGAGATGGTGTTTAAAACTCTGTCTAAAGATTTTGTGGGGTTTAAGGTCGCATACAATCTGGCAACAAGGGAGTTAGGACTAACCGAGCTCATAAAGCAACTCCAAAATTATGAGCGGATGATTAGGGATGGGGATGTGGTCCAACCTAAAGGAGAGGCCAATTTGGCGGAATCTTCCAAACCTTCACGGAAGAGGAAGAGGCCAAATCAGAAGCAAGCGGCTTCCAGTTCTTCTAATGCTCCTGTCTCAGATGGGAAGAAAAAGAAGAAGAACAAGAAGGCCTGGGACCCTAAAAAGTCCAAGTGCTTCCACTGTTGGAAGGTAGGTCACTTTAAGAAGGCTTACCAGGAATTCCTAGTCGCCAAGGGCAAGGAAGGTAAGGAACTTCATTACTTAGAAGCGTGTTTTGTGGAAGAATCGAAAGACACTTGGGTCATTGATTCGAGCGCCACTAATCATGTTTGTGTTTCTATGCAGGGGTTCGTGGAAACGAGAAGTCTACATGATAGGAGCCTCTCGTTGTGGACTAGAGACGGTAGCTTGGTGGTGGCTGAAGCAATGGGAGATATTTACCTTTACTTTGATCAATTTAGGTTTATTTTATTGAAAGACTGTTTTTATATTCCTAATTTTAGGAGGAACCTTATATCAATAGCTTATTTAATAAAGGATTCTTATTCAGTTTCTTTTAGTAAAAGAGTTGATATTCATAGAAATAAGTCTTTTATCTGTTTTCGATGGATGGATGGAAACCTATATTTGATCAAACCAAAGATGTACTCACTGCTTGACACTGAATTAATAGATAACTCAAAAAAGTTGAAAGTTTCTCACTCTAACAAGGCGTATCTTTGGCATTTAAGACTTTGTCATATTAATTAGGATAGGATTCAAAGATTGGTGAAAGATGGTCCTCTAAAATCTCTGGAGGAGGTACGTCTTTGTGACGCCTTAAATTCTATTTAAGGGTCAATATATAATTTAAATAAAATTAGTGTGCCAAAAATTAATTAAAAATCTTTTGGAAACCCTAGGTTGGTTTCCTAGTCAAATTCCGCTCAAAAAGTCAACAATTTGAACTTCAAAAAGAAACCCTAAAATATTCGGCCATCACTTGGGATTTAATTTAAAATTTAAATTCCACAAATCCAAGGAGGATTCAAATTCAAATTTCATTCCTTAGATATAAAGAAGAAATTTGGCCATAAAGTGTAGGAAATAAAGGAGATTTTATTGAATTAAAAGCTAAGTTAAAAACTCAATCAAAATTCAAATTATTTTTCCTTAAAAACTAAGGGATAATTTTGGCCACTTAAAGGGAAATAAGAGAGAAAACCCTAGCCTCAAAACAGCATAAAAACTTTCCCTTTTGCCCCTTACAATTTTCGGCCAAACAAGGAAGAGAAAGGGAAAGAAAAACCTAGTATAAAAACACCTTTTAACTCTCATTCACCCCTCCTTTCACCCTCAAAATTTCGGCCAGCTTTCCCCTCTCCCCTCTCTGAATTTTCTCTCCCAAAACACACCCAAAACAGCAAACAAAACCTACCAAAAGGCAGCTCAAAGATTCAACAACTTTTGAGACAAAAACAAGGTGAGAAATCAAACTTTTTCCTTCCTTCTCCTTTTGATTTTAAATCCGAAATTTATATGGTTTTCTCCACTATTTCCATACTGTTTTGAAGACTCCAATACTCACACAAATTCAGCCAAAAGGGAGACCAAGCATCAAAAATAGGGCAGCACAAACAAGGTGTGATTTTTCTCTCAAACCCTAAAATTTTGCCTCATTGATCACCTTTTCAAAAACCCTATTATCATATGTGTAAGATTTTATGATTTTGTCAATTTGATTCTTGGGTTGTGTTAATGACATATAAATAAGGTTTTCCACAAAATTTCGTGATCATTGTATGAAAATTGAATTGGTTTGAGGCTAATCGAAATTCGGACACAGAAAAACGGAAATCTGGAAAATTACCATATGAACAGTAAATTGTGTCAGCCATAACTTGAGTTTTAAAAACGATTTTTGAGTGATTCTTGAGCCTAAAATTAAATTCAAGATGTCCCCTAAATTCTTGCAAAATTTCAGAACAAAACTCATCCATTTGCCTAGTCAAAATATTTTTCTAAAATAGGCAGACAGAACTGCCAGGTTTTGAACCGAAACTGAAACCCAGATTTTTATGCCTGAAAACAACCCTCGGTTTTTGGCCTAGTTGAATGACCAAACAATGTCGAAAAATTATAAAAATTATATGGAATTAAAGCTACGGATGTCTAGTTTAACATATTAAAAATTTAGAATTTTTGGTATTAAAAATGAATTGATATTGATTTTACAATCAGCCTAGGTCAGTCTGCCCATGACCAGAAATATCTTAACTTAGAGTTTTTTTCAAAAATTTTAAATCCCAAATGTTTATTACACATATTGAAATCTTTTATGGCACACTAAAATGATTGGCTGATTATGTCTAGACCTAGACTGATCATATGTTTGATTATAGGAATTATTTGACATTCTTGCTTGATTGGTTGATCACATTATCGCAACGCTTGTGCGAAAATTGAGGTAGGACGTTCTATCCTTTTCTGGGAGTAGTCAAGTGTTTTAAATTCCCCTGTTTTATTGATGGCATGCTGTTTTCGATTTATGAAATTATTATACTATTTTTGATGAAATAAACACATGCAACGTATTTTGTAATAAATGTGTATTTTAAAGAGTGTTTTGATTAATGGCATAATATAACTTGGTAAATACCATCTTTTGAATAATCCGGTGAACATAATTGAGCTCTAGTTCACGATCATTGTAAATGATGCGTGCGTCCCAAAGTTGACGCCATGGGGGAAGGTCCCTAAACCTGCGCAGGGCCATTCGGCCTGTTTAGACCGTAACGAGATGATCTAGGATAATTCAAATTCGAGGCACGTATATTATAGCTACGACAAGTCCTCACTCATAACATGATGGTTTGTTTAATGATTTATTATTTTAATATTGGGGCACGTATATTGCAGCTACGCTAAGTCCTCAGCAGAATAAAACTTGTATTAAAAATGTTTTTCTTTAAATTGTTGATTATTTTTGGAAACGAATATTATGCCGTACTTTTAAATGTTATCTGTTAACCCACCTTTGTTTCTGTCCTACTGAGCCAGTGCTCACGTCCCTTTTCTTTATGATTTCGAAATGACTACTTCCAGGTGCGGGAGGTAGCAGTTCCGAAAATCGTTGAGATATCCATTACTACCGAAGATGATGCTATCCGTTTTCTCCATCTTCTTCTTTCTGTTTCTCGTTCTGATGTAATGAGACTTTAAGTTTGTACTTTATTTCACGTTATTCAAATTTCATGCTTGGGAATATTTTATGGTTGGTAATTTCTTTTGAAAACCGATTTTGTGTTTGACTTCCGCATTAAAAAGCATTTATTTTCTCCTTTATTTTATTTTGTGGTTATGATGCTACTTTATAATTAGGCTTAGCTAAATTATAATGTTGACCCACTTTTCGTAATAAATGTTTTCCTTAAATCTCGGGTTGATATTATGATTTGGCTGCCGTGTCACGTGTCTAAATTTTGGGCCGTGACAGTCTTTCCCAATGTGAGTCTTGTCTAGAGGGTAAGATGACTAAGAGGTCTTTTGGAGCTAAAGGTATAAGGGCTCAGGAGCTCTTAAAAATTATGCACACTGACGTATGTGGCCCCATGAACATCACAGCACGAGGAGGGTTCGAGTATTATGTCTCCTTTATAGATGATTACTCGAGGTATGGATATGTTATCTGATGCACCGCAAGAGTGAAACCTTTGACAAGTTCAAAGAGTATCGTGCGGAAGTTGAAAAGCAATTTGATAAATCTATAAAGACACTTCGATCTGATCGAGGTGGCGAATACCTCTCCGATGAATTTCTAGGACATCTTGTAGAGAATGGGATATTATCCCAATTGACTGCACCTAGTACTCCACAATAGAATGGTGTAGCCGAAAGGAGAAACAGAACCTTATTAGATATGGTACGGTCCATGATGAGTTATTCAACGCTGCCATTATCATTTTGGGGATATGCTTTACAAACGGCATGCTATATTCTGAACCAGGTTCCAAGCAAATCAATTCTCAGAACTCAGTATGAATTGTGGCATGGTAGGAAGCCCTCCCTTGGACATATGAGAATATGGGGTTGCCCGGCACATGTACTGGATGGGGATGCGAAGAAATTGGAACCAAGATCAGAATTGTGCATGTTTGTAGGGTATCCAATGGGAACTAAACAAGGTCTAACCTATAACCTGAAGGAACAAAAAGTCATTGTTTCAACCCATGTGACATTCTTGAAGGAAAGTCACATGAATGACTTTAAGTCTCAAAGCAAAGTGGTGCTAGAGGAGCTATCGGGTAAAAGAACTGCTCGACAGATTTCGGTCTTGGACGCAAGTCTGAGTTCCGGTGAAGGACCTGCAGACGATCAACAATTTAGGGTGCCTCGTCGCAGTGGGAGGGTTTCGAAGAAACCTAATTTCTTCATATATGATGCTGAGATATACCAAGCCGAGGCTCATAAACATGAGGATGATCTGGCCACCTATGATGAAGTTATAAATGATGTTGATTCTAAATCTTGGAAACAGGCTATGAACAATGAGATGGATTCTATGAAATCTAACTCTGTTTGGGAACTTGTAGATTTGCCGGATGGGATAAAACCCATTGGATGCAAATGGGTCTACAAAAGAAAGAAGGATGCAGAAGGGAGAGTGAAAACTTTCAAAGCTAGACTGGTTGCAAAGGGGTACATGCAAAAGGCTGGAATCGATTGTGATGAAACCTTTTCGCCTGTTGCTATGCTGAAGTCTATCCGTATTCTTTTATCCGTTGCTGCGGCTCTCGATTACGAGATCTGGCAAATGGATGTCAAAACGACATTCTTGAATGGCCATCTTGAAGAGTGTATCTATATGATACAGCCTGAAGGGATCATAGCAAAAGGCCAAGAAAGGAAAGTCTGCAAGTTGCTTAGATCCATTTATGGATTAAAGCAAGCATCTCACTCATGGAACCAGAGGTTTGATCAAGCGATTAAGACATTTGGTTTTGAGTAGAACGTTGATGAACCCTATGTTTATAAACGTATTAAGGATGGAAAAGTGGTCTTTCTGATACTTTATGTCGATGATATACTACTCATTGGGAATGATGTAGGGAACTTATCATCGGTCAAGCTTTGGTTACACCAACAGTTTGACATGAAGGACTTGGGATAAGCTAATTATGTTCTTGGCATTTGTCTCTTCAGAGATCGAAAAAACAAAATGATAGCGTTATCCCAAGCTTCATACATAGATAAAATAATTGACAAATATGTAATGCAAGAGTCAAAGAAAGGTACACAACCTTCTATTACCGGTCTAACTCTTTCATTAGATGACTGTCCTAAGACATCGGAAGAAAGAGAGCGTATAAGTAAGGTCCCTTATGCATCCGCTGTGGGTAGCCGTATGTATGCTATGCTTTGCACTCGCCCGGACATATGTTTTATAGTAAGTATGGTGAGTCGATATCAAGCGAATCCTGGAACCATGCACTGGCAAGTAGTAAAGCATATACTCAAGTATGTTAAGAGAACGAGGGATTTTATGCTGGTGTATTCTGGAGGGGACCTAACACCCATAGGATACACGGACTCAGACTTCCAGACTTGTAAGGATTCAAGGAAATCGACATCTGGATCAGTGTTTTTACTCGGAGGAGGCACCATTGTGTAGAGGAGCGGGAAGCAGGGCTGCATAGCTGACTCTACTATAGAGGCTGAGTATGTGGCTGCGGTTGAGGCATCTAAAAAACCGGTTTGGCTCTGCAAGTTCTTTAGAGACCTTGAGGTCATTCCAGGTGTTGACAAGCCTATCACACTTTACTGTGATAACACTGGGGCTATTGCCAACACAAGGGAATCTCAGCACCACAAGAGGACCAAGCACATAGATCAGAGATATCATATTATTAGAGGGCACGTGGAGACAGGACAAGTGGATGTATGTAAGATCGCGTCTGAAGACAACATTGCCGATCCCTTTACTAAGACTTTGGTGGCTAAAAGCTTTGAGAGGCACGTAGAGGCGACGGGGATGCGTAACATGGCACATCTGTTGGCTTAGGGCAAGTGGGAGATTATTAGGAAATGCCCTAAGCATTAGAGTCATTTTGATGTATTTATTTTGAACTGGATAATAAAATTATATATAGAGGTTATTCATTACATTGCTATCTGTCCTCGTTTTATTTACATGTTAAAGTAAATGTAAGCAAATATAACTCCCTGACTGCTTATGTTAAACTGTTAGAACGTTGCATGCAATGGACTTTTGTATGCGAGAAGACAATGTTATAAAGTTAGCGGTCTAAACTATGGTCTGTAGTCTATGGGGTTAGACCGAGCATCTAACTCATGTTAAGACTATTATGTTGTCTAAAGCCTTGGAGGGGATGGTTTGTCTTGACTGTCTGGAACTGGACTCCCAAGTAGACATATAGATATGTTGCATGGTGGTGACATATTAGACTGGGACTAAAGCGTGATTGTTCTATGAAGTCCGCTTTGAGTGGATCGATCTGCTTTTGATGTTCATTGTGTAGTAACCTTAATCCTGAGTAAAAGGACAGCTTCATGTATATGACTTGTGTACTTTGATGTTCCAATGGCTAGAGCGTCTCAGAGGTAGTAAGCTTATAGACTGGTTCGCTGGGTGCATGACTTGTATACGATGAAGGGTTCGTTTACAAATATCGGAATCATAGCTCTAATAAGGAGTTAAGGGTATCCTCTTAAAGGCATTATACTGAATGTGAAAATGGATAAGGGTCGTCTGCTGGGCTGATGACTTCTTATTCACATATGATGAATAATCATTTTCTTTATTCGGTAGTATAATGGAACTTTAAGATTGCCTGATCAGTAGGATTTAATGGAATTTGGCCTAAGGCTGATCATGGATATCATATGAGGGTTCTGCATACATGACAAGGTCATTGGACGATAGCTTGTCACAGGCTTACGTAATACGATATATAATTGGGAGTTCAGTTTCAGGTTTATAGTGGTGTGACTCTGAAATTAGTGATCATATGATTGAGTTGTTCGGTAAAGAATGATGATCATATGGATTTGTGGGAGCCCGATTATATATGTCTAATCAGTCCCTCTACTAGCTCCACATAATTACTTAACGTTTGGCAAATTGATTTGTGTATGCTATTGGCTAGTTTATTATGCATGGATGGTGTTGACATAGGATTAGGATGGTCGATAAGATTCTCTCCGGTTGGATTCAGATATTGTTTTGGATAATAAAGTAAACAATTATTCGAACTCCAAATAAAGTTGCCATGATTTTATTTGAGATTGGATTGGAGTTGTACAAAATTATCCATGAGAACAAGAATTTGAAATACAACTGTTTTGTGGATTTTGGAATTTGAATTTTGAAATTTGAATTTGAAATTTGAATTTGAAATTCGAATTTGAAATTTGAAATTGGAAATTTGAAATTTGAAATTTGAAATTTTAAAATTTGAAATTTCAAATTTGAATTTGAAATTTGAAATTCAAATTTTGAATCACAGTCCAAGTGGGATTCGAATTTGTTGTGGTAAATCCACAAGGAATGAAATTCGAATTTGAGTTAGATGTGGAGAGGAAAATCTTGTTAGAGTTCTACTTGAATTTTGAATCCAAATCCTAACCAAATATGGGCAAAAATTTTGAGAATTATCCTTAATGAATTTTTAGATTTTTGTGGATAAGGTTCAAGGAAAAATTCAAGTTTCAATCCCAATTGAATTTGGATTCTCTCCTCCCTGATAATGGCCGAATTTTGGAGTAAATCTCCTAGGAGATTTTCGATTATTTTGGATAAGGATGAGATAAGATTCATGCTTGAAAATCCTAGTGGAATTTTGATTCTCCCTTATCCAAAAGTGGCTGAATTTTTTGTGGGGATTTCCTCTTTGAATTTTCGGATTTTTTGGTTCAAAAAGGGAGATAAAATTCTAGTTAAAATCTTGTTTAGATTTGGATTGGAATTATCCTAAAGTGGCCGAATTTATTGTTGGGATTTTTCCCTTGGAAAATTTGGATTTTGTGCTTGTGGATAAGGGAGAATATCTTCTCCTAATGCAATTCGAATTCAGAGAATCACCTCATGCAGGTCTATAAATAGAGGTCCTGCTACTCCAGTTCTCTTAGACCACAGACTCTCAGGTGAGCAGGCTTATTGTTGCACAATTCACCGTGACAATAAGTTCTTTAGAGTTCTGAGTGGTCGGAAGAATACTAGTAGTGCTAGCATACCGATCGAGGTTCAGAGTGCTCACATACTCAGCCATTCAGGAATTGGAGAATAGTAGAGAAGGCTAGTTAGTTGAAGCCCTCCGATCATTCTCCTCCTACAGATTGGCGTCCTTGAGGTATGAGTTTTAATTGTTGTTGGTTTATTGTATATGGCATCATGAGATATTTAATGATCTAAAAATTTTTATTATTCCACTGCGCCACGCTGGTACGTTTTTACCGATTTATTTTCCTATAGGAGGGCCTAAGGAGCGACCATGAGCTTCGGCCTCCATAGCCCTTATATCCCCGTAGGACCTGAGAGACCTCCATCAATATGTTGGAGGGACGGTACACCTTAATGGTTTTTATTACCATCTTTCAATTATAGTTTTGACCAAGTGACATTAATCGTCACCTCAAGGTCACTAACCTCCATCGCCCATAGGCCTTACATAATCTCTTTTCTCATTATATGGAATATGTTATACTAACTAATCCCCAAATGTCCATAGAACTTTATTCCTAGTGTACACGTAGTACATAATAACATAACACAGTATTTCATGTTGCAGACATGAAAATGCTTGAACTTACCAATACTGCACTAATGTCCACTTTCGGAACTCATCTGTAGTTCTATCTCTAATTTGACTTCCTACAGACATAATATTGTCTGTCAATATTCTCTATTAATTATTACTTTAAATATTTACTTTGTGATAAATTTTTACGTAGCATTTTAATTCATTATATGTTACACGGTCTGTAACACGCCCGTGTCCCTAACTGTGTACCTCTCGGTTTTATTTTACACGGCCGTGTTTCACTGGACACGCCTGTATACTATTTAAACTCTAGATTTTTAACCTTAAAATCTTCATTTTAGATTCTAGAATTTTATTTAAGTTATTCTAGATCTTTTATGGTCCTTTCCGAGCCTTTTGGAAATTTTTGGTCAAAATGACCATTTTACCCCTATCAGGTCTCGGGACCGTAACTTCTCCGTTCTATTGTTTTTCTCAATCTTTCTAAGCCCAATTATCTTAAAATAACATTTCTTAGGCTTCGGTATCGTTTTACAGCTTTTTAGAGCTAGAAACCCTAATTGTTTATTTTCTGACCCTTGGTTACTATTCATCCATCGCCTAGGGTCGTTTCTCGTTTTTCGATCGTTTCGGAGCCTCAAATGGCCATTTCACTACTCTTGAAACACTTTTTATCCCGTCCCCGACCCTTGGTCCTCGAAAGGCTCGGGTTTCCTATCTCGACCTAATATTTTTCCTCGTTTCCCAAATACCCCTAACATGAAATTTTTTTTTCCTATTTTAGGCATTTTAGACATTAAGGGTCGATTTACTATTCCTTTTGGGTTGGTTTTCCATTTTTAATCCTTATCTACCGAGGGGTCTTGGTTTCCTTCCTGAGTCTAATATTTTTACCCCTCGTTCCTCGAAATGCCCTTATGCCGTTTTAAAAATTTCGGCAACATTTCCGCTTATGTTTTAAGGTTTTCCCGGTGTTAGGTACGCCTCAGAACCTTTGTCCCTGCCATGTACTATACCAGAGGCCTACTTTATACAAAGTTTCCAAACTTTATATAAAAATTTTCCACATAAATCAATATTCAAAAATCCATACACAACAACCAAATTTTCCAAACTAGCCTTGGTTTATCATGTTAATCATCATCAAAGTTTTTCATCACAACATTTCAAATATCACATATCACTCTTAGGTTTTCTAATGTGTAAAACAACACTCAAAACCTAACAAAATTTTCATTCCAACCTAGCATTAGCCACGGATTTTTCATGCAAATCACATAGAAAATTTTGCTTTCTTTCCTAGGGTTTTTATCAACATTCCATATTCTCATTCAACACTAAAAATTTCCCATTTTCTAGTGTTCATAACCCACGGATTTTAGCATGAAAAGTCATCAAAATTTTCTTATTTCTTGATTCTAATTCATACTTGATTCAACATATAATTAAATGAACATAAACACTAAACCAAATCATCAATTCCTAATCATTTTTCACACCACTAATTCCACGGATTTCTTATGGAAACATGCAAAATTTTTGCTTGTTTCTAAACCCTAAATCATGCTTTAAATTCTACAACATCAAACAAATCATATCATCAACAAAACAATAGTTTTTCATTGTTTTTCCATTCTAAAAACCCATGGATTTTTACTAAGAAAATCAAAGAGAAATGCTTCAATTTCGAAGCTTACCTTAACTAGTTGATGGCTTGATGCTAGAAATGCAATGAAAGCTAAGTTTGGTGTGAAATTTAAAACAAAATTTTCGCTTAATGGGGGGGAGGGGGGAAAGGCCACTGATTTTTGGCTGAAAAAAAGAGCAAGAGTTTGGCTTAGTTTTTCTAATTTTTTGAATGATTTTGGATGCCTATTTATAGGCAAAAGTTAAGGGCTTTTTAGCAAATTTTTCCAACAATTTGCTAATGGTTCAAGGATCAAAATGCAAATATTTTGGGCCAAAAACCTAATTTTTTCTTTTTCACTTTCCACATGGTTGAATGGCCTTTTAGATGATTCTAATAAAATTTTTTTTATCATTTTGGCAAGATCTTAGCCATTGATCAAAAAGTGATCAAATCCTAACCATACACCTTTTATCTTACTTTCCAAAACAAAGAAATAAAAATGGATTTATAACATCAACATGATGATGTCATCCTACTATTTATATTAATTCTCTAATTAATTCATGGTCAAATTTTGACCGAAAACCAAACTGAATGGAACTTTACCAAAATCGCGTAGGCGGGTTCTAGGCGCCTCTGATACGATCGGTTTGTTTTATTTTGCTTTCGTTTGGTCAGAATTCTCTACCATAAATTTCTATTATTTTAGTGTATTTCGATGCATTCTCTAGGGTTTTTGGCTCTGATTTCGAACCGTCTCACCCAATTATGTTCGGTAAAATTTTCCATCCCGAACTCACCCACTTTAACACTGCCAAAACATTTTTACAATATTCTCAACAGTATTAAAACATAACTTTTACATATTTTATTCATTAAAATTAACACATACATACAATTTTAATCTATTTCGAGAGTCTGAAATTCCCGGTTATCACAATATAAAACCAAAACAAAAACTAAAACCACAAAGATTGGATTACAAAACTTACCCTTGATCACTTTGGAAAAGGCTCGGATTTGAATCCTCCTAACACAAGCTTGTGAGGTTTGATTTTTGGTAAGTTTTTGGTATGATTTAAGGACTGAAAATGTAGGCTTTTGGTGACTTGGAAGGGATCAGCTGTAGCTTGAAAGGGAGAGAATGAGTGTTGTGTTTTTGGGGTGCCAAAGTGAAGAAATGGTATCACTAAGTCATGTGTGGCTTTTGTTGGCAAAACTAATCAACTTGCTTAAGCTTAATCCTAATTAATTATCCACCATTTTAGCCTAAGCAAGGGACAAATTTCTGCCCTTTTTCAGTCCATAAATGGGCGTGGGCTGCTGCATGGAAAGGAGAAGAGATAAAGCAAAACTTGTTGACCAAGCTTTAAAACCCCTTGAATATTTTATACAAAAGTTGTCATAAATTTTGCAATTTTTTATTCTCACTTTAGGGCTATGTGAGCAACCATTTTTTAGCTGCTTTTGCAGCTAGGGTGCATGAAATTTTAAGGCCAAAATTCATCTGTGTTGGCTTCTCTTCGCAGTCTAATTCCTACCGTTCGGTATCCGACCCTTTTTCAGTAGTGCTCTAGTTTTCACCCGAAATTGGGTTTTCTCAATCCGATTTTGACACTGTCAATTTCTGATTGTTTTATACTGTCTAAGAGCCCATTATTAGTCTAATTTACTATTCATATCACATACTGTGGTTGTGCCTACACTGTGTTGTCCTTTCGTATGCAAACCAAGGCGTTTCCGGGTGAAATTTCAGACACAGTCTCTCTTAACTAATTTGGACATCCTGATTTCATTTTTATCAATTTTACGTCCACGAAGGTCGTCTGGACTAATTTTTGGGATCTGTGTGACCCCACCTCGAAAAACATATCAGGTGCCCATTTGACTAATTTGGGTGTTCTAAGCCCAAATATATCAGTTTCAAGGCAAATAAAGGTCATCTTGACCCTTATCCTGATACTGCGTATCTCTCAAGCTAAAATTCTTGTTTTGTGCTCAATTGAACAGATTAAGCCTACTAACTGTTCATATATCAGTTTTAGGTCAAATTAAGGCCGCTTGGACAGTAACTTGACACTGCATTTTTCACTATTTACTATTCATTACTTTCAACTTAACTGACTAGTCGGAGTGCTCTGACCCCGATTTTGTTAGTCTCTAGGTGAGAAGAGGTCATTCGGCTTTTCTCGATATCGTACCCTTGCTAGGGTTTTTCATCGTTGTTGTACTCAAACGAGCATTCTGGTGATCTGTTCACCAGTCTAGTGTCAAGAAATGGTCGTCTAGGCCAATTTCCTGACATTGCGTGTCTCCTACACTTATCCACATAATAGGGTGGACTGGGTTCACTGTCGATCGCCCCTTTCACTGCATGAATGGCACTTAAACAATACCATACCCGTTTAATATATTCGACTGGAAAATATACTGTATTTTCCAAACTTAATTACTCATTACATAGTAATTACGTTTCATACATTTTGAGAGTCTATATACCAGCTCTCTGCTCATTACACGGCCCTCTACATGGGCTCTTACACTGGCGTGTTTCTGACCATGCAATTAATATTGTATTAAAAGGCATCAATTTAACCCAAATTCATTCATCAATTTATCATTATTTAGAATTTAGGTTACATGAGTATAGGGGTCCTTACAGAGGGAAATGGTCCTGCTGATGTTTTCCACTGAGTAATTCTAAGACTTGTTTTGAAAGATTGTAACATGATGTAAATTATGTGTTACAAAGTATGATATGTATTTCAGTATATGTTTTGTAATACTTTACAAATTTACAGTTTCAAGATCAGTTTAAAAAAAAATCCTCTGTTTTCATGATAAAATTTAAGTTTAAAATACGGATGGTAAATAATAAACACAAGTTACAAGTAAGTTACCGGTAACCCATTGAGGTGACAATCTATCACAATGGGCTCCAAAGGTCGACTATGCTAGTACTATTAGCCTCTATGAAGGGCGTGCCGCCACAAAATTTGATCTCAAAAGAGATCTCTCATTTTGGCGACAACCCGAGTAATTCTTCTAGGAAAATATCAAGAAACTCATTCATAATAGGAACATCTTCATGTTGAAGCTTCTGCTCCTTTGTCTCATCCATTATGTACGCTAAGTATACAGCACAACTGCTAGATATTAGCCTTCTTGCTTTCATCGAATTGATCATCATCTTCCTTGTTTTACGTGACAAGCTGACATATTCGAAGCTGTCCTCCTGATCAAGTTGAAACACTATTTTTTACTTCCGGTAAGCGATCGTGGCTTGATATTTTCCTAGGAAATCCATTCCTAGTAATACGTCGTAATCAACTAACTCCATCACGATCAGTTCTGCATATAACTCCCCATTCACCACAACTATTAGTACATGAGATAACCAATAATTGGACATCAACACTTCGCCTGAGGGTAGAGCTGCTCTAAACGTCATACCCATACTATCCTTAGGATATCCTATTCTGTTTGGAAATTCGTATGAAATAAACGAATGCGTAGCTCCAAAATCAAATAAAATAGACGACAAATGATTAGTGACAGAAAGCTCACCTATCACTACATTGGATGTCCCAGCTTTCAGATCCTCTTTAGTGTAGACCATGACTCGAGCATCTGCACGAGTTATGCATTCTGGTCTTTCTTGCGTCTTTGAAGGCCCTTCAATCTTAGCTTTTAGTGCATGAGCTTGGGGACATTACTGTTGTGGCTGAAACGTACCCTGCACATTTTGCCTATTCTTGAGGCAATTCTTGGCAAAATGGCACTCTCTTTCACATTAGAAACATGCGTTTGAAGCGTATTTGCATTGTCTTGGGTGCCTCATTTCGCATGTAACATAGTCGCGAGCAAGAGATAAGGCATTATTGTTTAACTTTTGCTACTGATTCCTATTTCCAGAATTATTTCCTTTCCTTTTGCCTTGTGACTGTTAGCCAGAAGTGCTTGACTGTCCAGCCTTAACCGTCAGATTTGGTTTGCTACCTTGTCCAACCTGGTGTCCAGCTTATGCAGCTTTTGCCAAGACTTTCTCCTTTATCTTGGCATCCCAGATTTTCTCCTTCTCTTCCCTTTGTCGAGCTAAGTGATACTTAGCTCTTAAAGCTCAACTAACACAGTCAGCTACCGTAGTGGGTGGCATTAACCCACTATCTACCAAAGCCAAGATGTCAGGTCAGAACATCCCGAGCATCTTTTGTATTTTCTCCCTCTCAGTAGGGATGACATATGGACATAGTTGGGAAAGTTGGTCAAACTTCTGACAAACTTCACTTACTGTCATGTTTCCCTGGTTCAATTCTGCAAACTCCCTCTATTGAGGTCGCAACAGTGTGGGATCATAGTACTTCTGATCAAATTCTTCTAAGAAGTCGAGCTATGACATCATAGCCACGTTTCTTCTCAGTTTGATGGTGTCCCACCAAAATCTTACATCCTTCCTCAACACAAAGGATGCACACATGACCTTTTCTTGTTCGGTTAGGTCCATAAATTCTAGGATCATTTGGAGTGAAGAAAGCCACTCTTCTGCTTCTAGTGGGTTTGTGAAGCCCTCAAATTTTGGTAGCTTCATCCGTCAAAATCGTTCGTACAATGGTTTCTGATTTACTCGGGATTAAGGTTGAGGTTCTATTACTACTTCGGGCATAACTGGTGGCACTGCTTATGATAACCGGGAATTTTGAGATTCTCAGAGAAATTTAAAATTGTATGTATATAACAATTTTAATGTATAAAATGTGAAAAAGTTGTATTTTGATACTGGTTAGAATGCGATGAAAATGTTCTAACAGTATTAAAGAGTGTAAGTTCGGATATGGAAAATCTTTCCGAAACAAAACGGGTGAGAGAGCCCTAAAACGGAGCCAAAAACACTAGAGAGTGCACCGAAGTGCACTAAAAGATGAAAATTTACAATAATGAATTTTGGTCAAACAGAAGCAAAATAAGACAGACTGATCGCACCGGAGGCGTCAGAAACCCGCCTACGTGATTTCGGTAGATTTCTGTTTTGTTTGACTTTTGGTCAAACTTTGACCATGAATTAATATATGAATTAATTAGATGATGTCATATGTGACATCATAAATGTGATATAATAAATGGTTTATTTAAGGCTTTAAAAGGAGTTAGGTAGTATTAATGATGTATATTAAAGGGAATCTTGGATCAAGGGCCAAGATTTGGCCAAAATGGCTTGAAAAAAATTTGATAAATATGGGAGAAAGGGGAGTCAGCTAGGCTCGAAAAAGATCAGCAAAAGTTTGCTTTTGGGGCCCTAAAATTTTGCAAAAAAAGTCCCTAAACAATATCCAAATTGTTGGAAAAAAATTGCTAAGTGGTCCTCCACCATTTGCCTATAAATAGGTATGGAAATTTCACTTGAAAAATTTGTGAAATGCAGCCAAATTCTATCCAATTTTAGCCGTACACTCTTTTCCCATTTAAAGCCAAATTTTGACAAAATTTCTTCACAAAACTAGCTTCCATTCTTAGTGCAAGTATCAAGGGATCAAGTTGATAAGGTGAGCCACCATTTTGAAGCAGTTTTCATTCATTTTCTTCAAGAAATCCATGGCTTTGTAGGTGTGGAAAAATGATGTAAAGTTTAATTGTTTTAGTGTTATGTTGGTTTGGTGCTATAGTGAATAAAGCATGTTCTAGAAACTTGAAACAAGTAAAATTTATGCACGTTTCTAAGGAAAATCCGTGGCCTATAAACATGAGATTATGGAAAGTTTTGTGATGAATTTAGTAAAGAAATGTTTGATAAAGAACCTTAGGAACAAGAAAAATTTTCCTATGGTAAAGGAACATGAAAACCGTGGCATAAGGCTAGGTTGAAATGAAAATTTTTTCTTAAGTTTTTGATGTTGAAATGTGCATTAGAAACCTTAAGAATGAAATGTAATAATTGAGTTGTATGATAAAAATGTTTGGTGTTGAATAACATGAGAAAACCGTGGCCATGATTGTAAAAAAAATTGGTGAAAATTGTGTTGTGATTTGAATGATGATAATGTAAAAAAGTTTTACATAAATTTTGGTAACTTTGCATAAAATAGGCCTGTGGTATAGTACGTGACAGGTACTAAGGTTCTAAGGCATACCTAATGCCAGGGAAACCTGGAAATTTAAGCTGAAATGCTGCTGAAATTTTTGAAAACAGCATGAGGGCATTTTGGGAAATGAGGGGTAAAAATGTGGGCTCGAAAATAAAAACCAAGACCCCTCGGTAGGTTAGAATTGATAATAAAAAAC
This sequence comes from Antiaris toxicaria, assembly GCA_035233585.1. Lineage (NCBI taxonomy): Eukaryota > Viridiplantae > Streptophyta > Magnoliopsida > Rosales > Moraceae > Antiaris > Antiaris toxicaria. Next base: position 30,506,184 of record CP141154.1, read on the forward strand.
TAAACCCAAAAGGAATAGTAAAACGACCCTTTGATGTCTAAAATGCCGAAAACGGGAAAAATTGACGTTAGGGGTATTTTAGTAAACGAGGGGGAAAATTTATGGACGGGATAAAAAACCCGAACCCCTCGAGAACCAAGGCTCAAGAACGGGATGAGAAATGTTTCAGGAGTAGTGAAATACCCATTGAGGCTCCAAAACGCTAGTAAAACAAGGAACGACCTTAGGTGTTGGATGAATAGTATCCCAGGGGTCGGGTAAGGAATAGTTACCAAATTTCAGCAAATAATGCTGTAAAAATATATCAAAGCCTAAGAAATATTATTTTATGATATTTGGGCTTAGAAAATCATGAAAAAAATAATAGAACGAAATTGTTAAGGTCCCAAGACCTGTTAGGGGCAAAATGGTCATTTTGACCAAAAATTTTTGAAAGGCTCGGAAAGGACCGTTAAGAACCTAGAAGTCTTTAAATAGATTCTAGAGGTCATAACTAAGATTTTAAAGTTAAAAATCTAAAGTTTATAAATACACGGACATGTACTCTGATACACGGGCGTGTAGTGGAAACCCGAGAGGTACACGAGCTTGGACATAGCATGTTGCAAGCCGTGTATCACATAAAGAGATAAAATGTATTGTAAAGTTAATCACAAAATGAATATATCCAATGTGATAAATGATGATGGGTATTAACAGACAATACTCTGTCTGTAGGGACCCAAACTAGAGAAGATAACAAAACTACGGAAGATTTTCGAAGGTGGACATTATCGCAGTTGTGGTAAGTTCAAGCATTTTCATGTCTACAACATGAAATACTGTGATATTTAATTATGTACTAATTATAAATTAGCTGTCAAGTCCTACGGGCACTAGGGTATAGATAGACTAACATACCCAGAGAAATGATAAAGTGAGATGTGTACTGTGGGTACACTATGGAAGGAGTGTGACTAAATTTAAGATACACCCTAAAAAGAAAGAATGTGTAAGACCTACGGGCAACAAAGGTTCCTGACTTTGAAGTGATGATTAATACCACCCAGTCGGAATTGTAATTGAAAGATGGTAATGAAACCATGTTTGGCGTATCAGCCTCCAATAATAAGGTGGAGGTTTATAGGTCCTTCAAGAACATAATGACCACTTCAGGCGATGATGGACTAGGGAGGATTAGCCTTAAGGTCACTCCCAAGGCCCCTCACAGTCAGCGCACATATTACGGAACAAGGCCAAAATGAGCTCAAAACTAGAATATAACAAAGTTAATGACCAAAATGTGATGAAAGCCATAATTGAGCATAATTGAGCATAACTAACACTGACGTTAAGTGTACTAGATTCGGTTAGGGTGACATGAATAGTAATTGGTTAGAGTCAAAGTTACTATTCACCGATCAAAAGTCAAGACTATTCATAGGTGAATAGTACTATTCACATATGAATAGTACTATTTATAAGAAATTTTATTATTGATATTTTTGAATTTTTGTGATTCATAGTATGTATGTTTGAACTTACTGAGCTTGTTAGCTCACTGGTTTGTTCATGTTATAGGTAAGAAATCTGTCTAGTAGATTACTTGGATGGTGGCAGGATATGCAGTGCCAATGGGATAGGGAATCCACTATGGATTATGGTCCTGCTACCAGTCTTCTGCTAAGCGTCAAAAGAGAGAGTTGGAAGAAAATATATTTTTTGAGAAACAAAGTTGAGATCATATATTTTTGTAAATACTATATTGTATTACAAAAAGGACAACTAAAAGTTTAGTTTCAAAATTTATATGGCTTTCATACGTGGCTTTCATGTAAGGAAAGTATTTTGAAAAGAAAAAAAATGGGTGAAAATTTTGGGCCCTGTAAAATGAGAATTTCAAAGTAAGAGTGTTTTTAGTGGTGAACCGATGAGGTGCACGGGCTGTCTCGATCAACTATGAAGTCGATTGTTACAGTTTTGCGTGGTTGAAGTTAGGGACATCACACTGCTTGTTTAGTGGCAGCCATTTGTTAGGTTTGGCCTTGTTCTTGGCCTTACCTCTATTCCATTTACTCTAACCATTGCCTTAGCTCAGCATTTCCTTCATCTGAGCTTCTATCAGGGCTTGTAGTTCATCAACCCTTTCTAAAAGGACAGGATGCCCTCTCATATTTCTTTGGTTATGCATGTTCACTATCTTTTCTATTTCCTATGGTCATATGAAAATCAATCATCAGATTTTCAATAAACATACAATATAAGTAAAAATAGCTTTTGATCATTATATAATTTCAAACATCTCATCATTTACTCATATCAAAATTTCATATACATATCAACTTTAAGGCTTTTTTTTCAAAGTAGCCTTTCAATACAATCATACATGTACATATACAGATATATACATTTATACATCTTATATGTTTTTACATCTAGTCCCCTGGTTGGTCTGGAACTATCAGAAATTCTTCCGGATTCTCTTTATCATCATCCGAACCATTCCTGGTCCCGGATGTGTCATTCCTCTATTGGAACTCATCCCCTCTTGTCACCTAGATGGGCTAGCCTCATGGTAATTAGCCATAGGTCTGCTCCATAAAGATGATCTTGCATTGCCTCTTGTAATAATTATTCACGTCGATTACCCACCATGCACTCCAGCAGTAGCTCTTCTTCTACTTTAGCTATTGTAACTATAAACTCTCGTAAAGTAGGAGGATATCATAGGGTTACCCTATATTGTAAATCTATCGTAAGCCCCTTCCAGAATATATCACAAAAGTCCTCGTCAGTGAGGTTGGACATGGGACATCTCCTCACAATGTTCTCCTTGAATCGTACTGCATAAGTGAAGATAGTATCACTAAGCAATATCTGTAGTCTCTCCGTCCAAAGAACAAACTCACTAACATCTGTGTATCTAGGCAAAACAGGTGGCGGCATCACTACCCTGCTCTCCGGAGGGTCTGAAACCGATGCTGGGCTCCTTGGTAGAAACTGCTGTATCATAATATGCCTAAACTCAGCCCAGTCAAGCCCTAACAGCATGTCCTGGTCACAATATTCCCAGAACATCCGTGCGTCTCCATGGAATGTACCGACTGTCAACATAACCCAGTAGTCCTCGTCAATGTCACATCGGCGCATGATCATCTCCACATCATGTAGCCAATCTCTGGTAGCAATCCCTTGTTGACCTCCCTCAATGTGGGTGGATGACTACCTCAAAAAGCGTGCATAACACATGCTAATACTCTAGCTCTTATGTGTGATCGCCCTCCGACAACTAGGATGTCTATGTCGACTGGTGGATTAAGTACCGGTGAGGAGGTGGTGCTTGAACGGTGACGATGCTCTAGCCTGTGGCATTGGCGGCTCAGGCGTCGGCAGTCTATGTACTAGTCGCTAGGACATGAACAGCCTAATGACAGACCTAGTCTATACCCTGATCGATCCTCTCGGTCTATATGGCTGAGGTCACACATATGGTGGCCTAGTCATCGTATAACCTACAAAATACGTAACCTTGTATAAACAAATAGCTAACTAACTTAAAGAAAGCTAACTTACTTGGATTCACGAGCAGGCTATGTTTTGTACTAGTAGGGATGTGGTCAACTGCTCTAATACCAACCTGTGACGCCCCCAATTTCGGTTACACGAAACTGTTACAATCAAACTCCGTAGTTGATTGAAACAGCCCGTGCACCTCATTGGGTCGTCAAAACTTTGTTTCGTTTTTAAACCTTTATATTTTGGAGCTCTTTTTTTTTTTTTTCCAAAATACTTTTCTTGCATGAAAGCCATGTATGAAAGCCATATAAAATTTAAAACTATACTTTTAGTTATCTTTTTGCAATACAACATAATTTACAAAAATACATAGTCTCAACTTTGTTTCTCAAAATACATTTTCTTCAAATTCCTTCTTTCAACGCTCAGCGGAAGACTAGTAATAGGACCATAATCTACAGTGGAATTCCCTATCTCAATGGCACCGCATATTCTATCGCCATCTAGGTTATCTACTAGACAGGCTTCTTACTTGTAACATGAACAAACCTGTTAGCTAACAGACTAAGTAAGTTCAAACATATATACAATGAATCACATAGATTCAAAAATATCAATAATAAAATTTTCTATGAATAGTATTATTCATCCATAAATAATGCTATTCATCCATGAATAGTACTTTGCCTTTTGATTGATGAAAAGTAACTTTGACTCTGACTGTACTATTCATATCACCTTGACCGAGCATACTACATGTAACATTAGTGTCGGTTATGCTCAATTATGCTCATTTATGGCTTTCATCAAATTTTTGGTCATTATCTTTTTTTTTAAGTTCTAGTTTTGAGCTCATATTGGCCGTTCCTATATCATCTACACACTGACTGTGAGGGGCATTAGGAGCGACCTTGAGGCTGATACTCCCGTGTCCATCATCGCCCGAAGCGGTTCTTATGTCCCCGAAGGACTTGTAAACCTCCACCTTACTGAAGGCCGGTACGCCATAAGTGGTTTTATTACCATCTTTCAATTATAGTTCTGACCGGGTGGCATTAATCATCACCTCAAAGTCAGGAACCCTTTATGCTCGTAGGTCTTTACACATTCTTTCTTTTAAGGGTATGTCTTAAATTTAGTCACACTTTTTCCATAGTGTACCCATAGTACACATCTTGCTTTATCAACTTGTTGGGTGTGTTAGTCTAACTACACCCTAGTGCTCGTAGGACTTTACATCTAATGTACAATTAGTAAATAATTAAATATCACAGTATTTCATGTTGCAGACATGAAAATGCTTGAACTTACCACAACTGCAATAACGTCCACTCTCTGACTTCCTTTCCAGTTCTTGTACCTTCTCTAATTTGGGCCCACACTGATAAAATATTGTCTGTTAATACCCAACATCATTTATCACTTTATACATATTCATTTTTTATAAGCATTTCAATGCATTTCATCTCTTTATGTGATATACGGTCTGATACACTCCCATGTCCAAGCCCGTGTACTTCTCGGGTCTTTATCACACGCCCATGTTCCAAAGTACATGCCCGTGTACTTTAAAAATTTTAGATTTTAACTTTAAAATCTTAGTTATGGCCTATAGAATCTTATTTAAGGCATTCTAGAACCTTAACGGTCCTTTCCGAGTCTTTCATAAATTTTTGGTCAAAATGACCATTTTACCCCTGGCGGTTCTTGGGACCGTAATATTTCTAATCTACCATTTTCCTAGGATTTTTTAAGCCCAAATATCATAAAATAATATTTCTTAGGCTTCGATATATTTTTACAGCATTATTTGCTGCGAAATCAGTAACTATTCCTCACCCGACCCTCGGAGGTACTATTCTGACAACTAAGGTCGTTTCTCGTTTTTCTAGCATTTTAGAGCCTCAAATGGGTATTTCACTACTCCTGAAACGTTTATCATCCTGTTTCATTCCGTCCATAAATTTTCTCCCTCGTTTCCTAAAATATCCCTAATGTAATTTTTTTCTGTTCTCGACATTTTAGGCATTATAGGGTCGTTTTACTACTCCTCTTAGGTTTAATCATCTATTACTAATTCTAACCCACTAAGGGGTCTCAGTTTTTATTTATGAGCCTACATTTTTACCTCTCGTTTCCTGAAATGCCCTTTATGTCGTTTTAAAAATTTCGGCAGCATTTCCACTTAAATTTTAGTTTTTATCGGCATTAGGTACGGCTCAAAACCTTAGCACCTGCCACGTACTATATCAGAGGCCTATTTTACGTAAAGTTATCAAACTTTACGTAAAAAATTTTCAAATTATCAACCATTCCAATCAACATATAAATTCACCATTTTTCCTCAATCATAGGCCACGGTTTTCTTATGGTATTCAACACCACAAATTTTTTTTTTCCACAAAACTCATTTATCACATTTAAATCTTAGGGTTTCTAATGTACATTTCAACATCAAAAACCTAAGAAAATTCATTCCAACCTAGCCTTTAAGCCTGTAAGGACCACCCCGTCCTTGTAACTCAGTAAATTATTCAATGAGAAGCTAAGGAATAATTTGATGCGTTTTTAGTCCAAATACATCGAACACGGTCAGGTACATGGTCGTGTAAGAAACCGTGTACTGATTGGATTGTTTTATGAGAGAGGCCGTGTGAGTTAACATGGCCGTGTAGTTTTATATGGTCAGGTACACGGTTGTGTAAGTGGCCGTGTACCACTCGGGTAAGTGAGCATGGTCCAAGACACGGTCGTGTTGAGAAAGCCTAGCTAGTACACGCCCGTGCTTAAGCCATACACGGCCGTGTTAGAACCCTTGTAGAAGGCCGTGTACTGAACAGAGAGCCAATTTGAAGACTCTCGTAATGCGTGAAACCTAATTACTATGAAATGAGTAATTAAGTTGATAAATGTAGCATAAATTCCAGTTGAATAAACTAAACAGGTGCAGTACTGTTTATTACTATTCATACAGTGAAAATGGGTAACCGACAGAGAACCCGGTCTACCCTGTTATGTGTATAAGTGTATAAGATACACAGTGTCATGAAACTAGTCCGGATGACCATTTCCTAACACAAGACTGGTGAGCAGATCACTGAAATACTCGGACCAAACGTCTGAGCACAATAACGAGAATCTCCCTAGTAGGGTACAGTATCGAGAAAATGGTCTGGATGACCTCTTCTCACCCAGAGACTGACAAAATCTGAGTCAGAACACTCGGACTAGTCAGTTAGAACAGAGAACAGTGAACCATGAATAGTGAATAGTGCAAGATGCAGTGTCAAGTTACTGGCCAAGACGGCCTTAGTTTGACTTAAAACTGATATATCTAGACTCAGGACGCCCTAATTAGTCAAACGGACACCTGACACGTTTTTCGAGGTGGGACCCCACAGATCCTGAAAACTGGTCTAGACGACCTCAGATGGACATATGACTGATAAAATTGAAATCAGAACGTCCGAATTAGTCAAGAGAGACTGTGTCTGAAATTTCGCCTAGGAACGCCTCGGTTTACGTGCGAAAGGACAACACAGTGTAGACACTACCGCAGTAGAGGAATGAATAGTGATTTGGTATAGAATGGGCTCTTAGACAGTATAAAACAATTAGAAATCGTCAGCACAAAAATCAGATTCAAAAATCCAATTTTTGGATGAAAATTAGAACACTGCCGAGAAAGGGCTGAAAAACGCAGTAGAAAACTAGATTGCACAGAACCGATTCGGTTGGACTTTTACTCCAACCAAACCATGCCCCCTTTGGTTAGAAAGACAGCTGCAAAAGCAGCTGAAAGTGATCCCTTAAATCAAGGGATGTGTTGGAGTTTTTAGATTAAAAAAAATGGGGTTTTAAGGACAAGAGGACCATGACCATTTAATGCAAACTTGCTCCCTTTCACCCTCCATCATGGCTCCGAAATTTCAAGGGCTACAGCACAGATTTTTGTCCCCCAATTGAGCTAAATTATGGCTTAATTAAGAGGGCTTAGAGTTAAGCAAAGTTGCTTTGAGTTGCCTATAAAAAGGTGCAACCACCCTTAGGTTTCACTTTTTCCATTTGCTCACAAAAACACTCAAGAAAAATACAGCTTTCTCTCCCCTTTCTCTTCGGAAAATCCGACCCCTCTTCAGCCCCTAAACCACCCATATTTTCACATAACTTTCACACAAAAGCTTGGCCACATAAGTTGTTAGAGGTGCACTCTTCCAAGGTAGTTTTGGTAAGACCCTAAAACCGAAATTTTTTTCTATGGTGTAATTTTTTATCTTGGCTGGATATTAAGAGAAACTTTTGTTTTCCTTGTGTTCTCATTCTACCACAAATGATCCCTCAACCCTCTTTGTTTTCTATGGAGCCTTGACAGCCACCCTTGGCCCGGTTGTGCTTGGATCAAAGCACTCTAAGGTATAAACCGAAAACCCCCATCTTTTGTGGTTAGTTGTTTTTAAGTTTTTGATCAAAGGAGATTTATATGTATTTGGTTATGCACATGGATTGTAATAAGTTATTTGAGCCCTTAGCTTTCAGTTTTTAAAGTTTTTGTGGTTGTGGTTGTGTTTACTTTAGTTTACAAATGGTTTGAGATATGTGTGTGCATGAGTGTGTAGAGGGTGGCTGGACACAAAATTTGTCCCCAGGATCAGCCACGGATTTTGGCTAGTTTGACCCACTTAGGGTCAGAATCTAGAATTTGGTAAAACATAAAGTTTTAAGGAAATTTTGATACGGTCGTTTTTACGTCAAATAACCATTGGCAAAAAATGAACCTACGATAGGCTTTTCAGCTAGTTTTGGTTCGGTGTCCAAAACTGGGAGTAACAAATCCGGACCAAATGAACAGTCTCAGATTTTTATTAAAATGACCCTTTTAGAAGCCGAACCAGAATTTGGTCAAAACACAAAAGTTTTAGATCTCGACGATACCTTGAAAGTGACTTGCGCGGGTTTCAAAAATTCGGCCGTTTCGGGCACCAAACAGACCTATTTTCAAAAGTGCGTAAAACTGGAACTTTTATAAAAACTGGGCACAAAGGCCACGGGTTTGATGAATTTAGGAGCCGTTAGAGTTAGAATTCGGCTCCGAAATGAACACAAGAATTGTTCATTTTGTCGAGGACGAAAAGTTTCATGAAAGCCGATTTCTCAAACAAAGTCATTTCGAACAAGTTTCAAATTATTTTCAAAAGTGGTCCAACACCACATTTTTTAGCACATTTACAATGTGTTCCCTTTAAATGACTTAGAAATGATTTCAACAAAAACACCCTCATCCTCCAACGGGGCGAGGTGAGACTCGTTTTCAAAAATGTGGGGACACCATACCCCTTTCAAATCATTTCAAACACTTTGCTTTCAAAAAAATGTGGGGACACCATACCCCTTTCAAAATGAAAAATCCTTTTGTAAGAATTTCTAAATTTGAACAAAGTTTTCAAAGGAATTTCACAAAGAACAAGGGACATTTTTAGTAAGATATGGTAGAGGTAGCCTAGTCGGCTACGACACCATAATGCAAGGTAGCCCGATAGGCTACCACACCCAAACAAGCAAAGTAACCCGAACGGTTACTATACCAAGCCTACACATAGTAGCCTGATAGGCTACCTAGTTGCCAAAACGTGAGGTAACCAGTTAGTTGACTGATCGGTAAATCAGTCAAGCACCGTGTTCAGAGCAACATTATGAGGAATGTTGATTTAACTGTCAAGAAGACAGTTAATCAAACGTGACGGAAATTGGACACCAAATTCCCAGATAGGCCAATAGGGTACCGAGGGACCCCGGTACCACATGAAAGACGAGTATAGGCAAAAGTAGCCTAAGGACGTAGTAGTTAATTTATGGGGCCATAAGTTAATTAACCATATACGAATAAGTTAACTCTTGAGATAGAGAGTAAGTAGTGCCGACGGCAATCGGTATCAAGTAATTATCTACTTTAGTCACTAACAGTATTGATGACTTAGAGAAGGTATTAACGAGAGATGTTATTGATGACAGGTAGTAACCTGCAAATTTCTAAAGGTGCGAACACAAGTGCTTGCAATTAGGTAAGTATAACTCCGCCTGCAGCATGAATAAAATGATGTTAAAATGATGGTTTTACAGTATGTTAAGTATGCCTTACATGCACACGATGTTGCACAGCATACATAAGAGCATATAGTTTCACAATCGAGTAGATTGATGAAAGAACAAGTTAGAAGCCATAGATCCCTACCGTATAGGATTGGGGATAGCTTAGAGAAGCATATGGCTAGAACAGTTAAACAAGATGGAAATAAATAGGTGTGCCATACCGGCTCCTTCAGTTGAAGGGGTTTCCAGTTAAAGAAAGTTAAGGCCAAAAGTTGAGCATCAGTTGATGGCTCTTCGGCATTAGTTGACCTCGGGCGTTACCGTTGGTCTGCGCGCACACGGTACTGACACATGGGCCCTAAATAGACAAGAGAAAGAAAAGAGTGCTAAAGCATAACTGAACATAACCGGATCATGCATAGTTCACTATCCGCATTAGTTCGCTATGCTTTTAGCTACAGTAAGATACATGCTTTTACATGAAGTAATCTGTATGCATATGGTATATAAAGTTTATATGCTATGACATGATATGTGATGATATGGTATATGCTAAGTGTTATATGTGACTATCTTGCATGCTTATGCGTTTTAAGTATGTATTATGTTTAAACATGTTTTGCGGTTAACATGTTGTACTTACTGGGCTTAAAGCTCACGGAGTGTGTTCATGCTGTAGGTAAGCGTCCTATGGCATAAGCCACGATGGGCAATGACGGCGGCGGAGGCGGATGTGAGGCGAGGTTATGGACACCATACGAGTTTAACTTCCGCACAGTTTAAGTAAACAGTATTTTGAACAGTAACAGTATAGTACCAGTAGATGGTACTTTTAAATAGTAATCGTTAAATGGTATTTCTGAATAGTAATGCTTACACAATATTTTTGAGTAGTAATAGTTGAATAGTATTTTCGAATAGCAGCTGATTGATACTATTCAAAAAATACTATTCCACAAAATGAACAGTATAAGTATGTTTGCAAGATTATTATTATGTTTCAAATTCTGCTTTTAATAGTACATGTACATGAATAGTAAATACGTGTGCTAAAAAAAAAAAAATTCTTCTAAAATTAAGGTAACCTATTAAAGATATTTTAAGTAAGCAATATTCAATTACAAGAAAGTATAAGTAAAAGTAAAGAAACAGTAGTTTTACAGTGATGGTCCGGGCCGCCTAGGGCACGGGGCGTCACAAAGCCATGGTTTTCATGTCCAAAACCATAATAAAAATTTTTCTTATTCTTAGAATCCTTTATCAAACATTTCTTCACCAATTTGCATCATAAAATTTTCTGTATTTTCTTGTACATAAGCCACGGGTTTGCATAGGAAACATGCATAAAATTTGCTTGTTTCAAGTATCATAAACATGCTTTAATCACTACATCACCAAACCAACATCAACACTAAAACCAATCATTAAATTTTTATCATTCTATCATCCTCAACATGCCACGGATTTCTTGAAGAAAAACAATAAGAAAAGCTTCAAAATGGTGGCTGACCTTATCAACTTGAATCCTTGATGCTTGGACTAGGAATGAAAGCTAATTTGGTGAAGAAATTTTTGCTAGAATTTGGTTTGGAAAGGGAGGATGATACACGGTTTCAAAATGGCAGCACTTAGCCAAATTTTTCTGATTTTCCAAATGAATTTCTGACTTGTATTTATAAGCAAGTGAGTGGAGGACTAAATGGCAATTTTTCCCAACAACTTGGAAATTGTTTAGGGACTTTCTAGCAACTTTCTAGGGATCAAAAAGCAAATTTTTTGCTGGTTTTTCTTGCTTTTAGCCGACCCTAATTATCCCATTTTTGCCAAAATTTTTCAAGTCATTTTGGCCAAATCTTAGCCCTTGATTCAAAGTTACCCTTAATCTCCACCATTAATGCTACCTACCACCCTTTTAAGCCTTTATTTCCACCGTTTATTACATCATAAATTTGATGTCACAAATGACATCATCTAATTAATTCATATATTAATTTGTGGTCAAAGTTTGACCAAAAGTCAAACCAAACAAAAATCTACCGAAATCGCGTAAGCCAGTTTCTGACACCTCCAGTGCAATCAGTTTGTCTTATTTTGCTTCTGTTTGACCAAAAATCATTACCGTAAATTTTTGTCTTCTAGTGCCCTTTAGTGCACTCTCGAGGGTTTTTGGCTCCGTTTTAGGGCCATTTCACCTGTTTTTATTTGGGAAGATTTTCTATCTCCAAACTTACACTCTTTAACATTGTTAGAATATTTTGTTGCATTCTCAACAGTATTAAACACACAACTTTTTCATATTTTATACGTTAAAATTATCATGTACATACAATTTTAAATTCTTTCGAGAATCTCAAAATTCCCAGTTATCACAAAAGAAGACTAGCAGTGTTAGCATACCAGTCGAGGAACCGAGTGTCCACACACTCTGCCATTCGGGAATTGGAGAATAGTAGAGAAGGCTAGTTGGTTGAAGCCCTTCAGTCATTCTCCTTCTGCAGTTGGCGTCCTCTAGAGGTATGAGTTTTATTATTGTTAGTTTATTATATATGGTATCCCGAGATATTTAATGATCTTAAAAAATTTTTGTAGTTCCATTGCGCCAATCTGATACATTTTTTTCCCGATATTTTATCCTACAATTGGTATCAGATCCATCTCGTGATTATGCCATGTACATAAATTAGACAATCAGTAAGTCTTTTTATTTATGTATGGATTTGATATTTAGAGAGTGGCATTCTAGGATTCCTTTATGTTGTTATCATGTATTATGTATGTAGTATGTGGTTATTTTAATTTTTGAATTTTTATAAGCTTGCTTGTTTTATGCCAATTATGGTTCTTTAGAATATAGAAAAATTATATCTAGGAATTTTTTATGTAACCATGGGAGTGGTTTATAATCATCATAATTTTCTTATGGATTTTAATTTTTTATTCTCTTAGAATTTTTATGATTAGAATTTTGTACACCAGAAATGATTTAGGAGATTTTATGTAATTATTCTTGGAGGAAATTAAAGTTTGAAGACAATAATTTATTTTTCCCAAAAAATTAAATTTAATTTGAAAATTGAAATTTTATTTGTGTGGAAAATTTCAATTTAATTAGGATTCAAATTAATCTTTGGAGATCCTAACAGCTAAATTGAAATATGGCATAAAAATCGAGGACCACCCCCTTAGGAACTGGCCGCCAACCTTGGTAGGGCTACAGCCCCTGCCCTCGGGCAGGATAGGATTGCGGCAACCCCTGTCCAAGACTGGACCGCCCATGGCCGCAGGCACTACCTGCGGCCAAGGGTGGTCATGGCCCCCTAAGGGCAGCTGTTGTGGCGGCCCGCCCCTCATAGAGATCATACAATACTATTACAGTCAAGCTTTATTACTAACTACGATAGATTGTACTCTCATGGGTTGCCAGCTAATCTATCTCTCTTGTAAAACATGACTTTTTTTTTGGGAAATTTTTTTTTCTTTTTAAAACATCATGTAAAACATTATCCACTAATCACTTTGTTTACAAGTACAAAGTAATTTACATGATACAGTACTTTCGCAATATATATATTTACAAAAGAACTGGTTTCTTTTTCCTTTCTCTGTTTTCGCTCAGCGGAAAGACTCTGCTAGGACCATATCCCTGGCCTCCTATCCCATTTGACATGCGCCATCCCGTTTGCTGTCCAGTCAAACAAAGCTACAGAGCTGGTCACTTACCTGCAACATAAGCAAAAATGGTGAGCTACAGGCTCAGTAAGTTCAAACATGCAAGAAATAAAATTTATATGAATAGTACTATTCATCATAAATAGTAATGTTGACTACTATTCCTCATAAATAGTAAATTTGACTAGTATTCATTATGAATAGTAAGTTTGACCACAACACAGTATATCAACAGTACATCTACCGCGATGTTAGTACCTTCACTAAACTGTCTTATGCTCAATTATGGCATAGTTTTAGTTTTAGGTAATTATCTTATATTATGTTCTGGTTTTGAACTCAGGTTGGCAGTACCATTTAAATACGTATGACTGGGAGCGGTACATTAGTGCTAACCTCCACAGCCTTAATCTCATAGCCCCGAAGGCAAAACTATACATGATTGGGAGCGGTACATTAGTGCTGACCTCCACAGCCTTAATCTCATCATCATAGCCCGAAGGCAAAATTTACCTCCCTGTATGGAAGGCTGGTACGCCAAAAGTGGTTTCATTACCGACTTTTTAAAGTTCTAACCCGGTGACTTCATATTGCCCCGTGGTTAGGAATGGTTCACATTTTAATTTTTAGGTGAGTGAATTTCATTAACCTCGCTCTAGTGCCCGAAGCACAATTATTATGTGTTCCATTCTCAATAGTGCTTGAAGCACATTTCGTCTCTCTCTATTCTATAATAGTGCCCGTAGTACATATGTACCTAACTTATAGTTAGTACTGTAGGAAAAATAAACCGGTAAAAACGTATCAGAGTGGCGCAGCGGAACAATAAAAATTTTTAGATCGTTAAATATCTCATGATGCCATATACAATAAATCAACAACAATTAAAACTCATACCTCAAGGACGCCAATATGCAGGAGGAGAATGACCGGAGGCTTCAACCAACTAGCCTTCTCTACTATTCTCCAATTCCCGAATGGCTGAGTGTGTGGGCACTCTGAACCTCGATCGGTATGCTAGCACTGCTAGTCTTCTTCCGACCACCCAGATCTCTAAAGAACTTTATTGTCACGATGAGCTGTGCAACAATAAGCCTGCTCACCTGAGAGTCTGTGGTCTGAGAGAACTGGAGTGGTAGGACCTCTATTTATAGACCTGCATGAGGTGATTCTCTGAATTCGAATTGGACTAGGAAAAGATTTTCTCCCTTATCCAAACCAAAAAATCCGAATTTTCCAAGGGAGAATCTCCACAATTAAATTCGGTTTTCCTAGGACAAATCCAATCCAAATCTCAACAAGATTTTAACTAGAATTTTATCTCCCTTTTTCAACCAAAAAATCCGAAATCTTTAGGAGAAAATCTTCTCCAAATTTTCGGCCACTTTTAGGATAAGGAAGAATCAAAATTCCACTAGGATTTTTCAAGCTAAATCTCATCTCAACCTTATCCAAAAATAACCGAATTTCCTAGGATTTAGGCTCCAAAATTTCGGCCACTTTTAGGGAGTAGAGAGAATCCAAATTCAACTAGGATTGAAGCTTGAATTTACCCTTGAATCTTATCCACAAAAACTGAATTTTCCATTGAGGATTATCCTCAAAAAATTCGCCCACTTTTGTTGGGATTTGGATTCAAAATTCAAGTAGGATTCTAACAAGATTATCCTCTCCAAATCCAACTCAAATTCGAATTTCAAACCTTGTGGATTTTCCACAACAAATTCGAATCCTACTTGGACTGTGATTCAAAGTTTGAATTTCAAATTTCAAATTCAAATTTCAAATTCAAATTTCAAATTTCAAATTTCAAATTTCAAATTTAAATTTCAAATTCAAATTTCAAATTCAAATTTCAAATTCAAATTTCAAATTCAAATTTCAAATTTCAAATTTCAAAATTCAAATTTCAAATTTCAAAATTCAAATTTCAAATTTCAAATTCCACAAAACGGTTGTGTTTCATATTCTTGTTCTCATGGATAATTTTCTACAACTCCAATCCAATCTCAAATAAAATCATGGCAACTTTATTTGGAGTTCGAATAATTGTGTACTCTATTATCCAAAACAAAGTCTGAATCCAACCGGAGAGAATCTTGTCTACCATCCTAATCCTGTGTCATCACCATCCATGCATAATAAACTAGCCAATAGCATACACAAATCAATTTGCCAAACGTTAAGGAATTATGTGGAGCTAGTAGAGGGACTGATTGGACATATATAATCGGGCTCCCGTGATTCCATATGATCATCATTCTGTACCGAACAACTCAATCATATGATCACTAATTTCAGAGTCACACCACTATAAACCTGAAACTGAACTCCCAATTATATACCGTATTACGTAAGCCTGTGACGAGCTACCATCCAATGACCTTGTCATATATGCAAAACCCTCATATGATATCCATGATCAGCCTTAGGTCAAAGTCCGTTTAATCCTACTGATCAGGCTATCTTAAAGTTCCATTATACTACCGAATCAAGAAAATGATTATTCACCATATGTGAATAAGAAGTCATCCGCCCAGCAGACGACCCAAGGCCTTGTCCATTTTCACATTCAGTATAATGCCTTTAAGAGGATACCTTTAACTCCTCAGAGCTATGATTCCGATATCTACAAACAAACCCTTCATCGTATACAAGTCATGCACCCAACGAACCGGTCTATAAGCTTACTACCTCCGAGACGCTTTAGCCATTGGAACATCAAAGTACACAAGTCGTATACATGAAGTAGTTCATTTACTCAGGATTAAGGTTATTGCACAATGAACGTCAAAAGCAGATTGATCCACTCATAGCGGACTACGTAGATCAATCATGCTTTAGTCCCGGTCTAATATGTCACCACCAAGCAACATATCCATGTCTCTACTTGGGAGTCCAGCTCCAGACAGTCAAGACAGACCGTCCCCTCCAAGGCTTTAGACAACATAATAGTCTTAACATGAGTTAGATGCTCGGTCTAACCCCATAGACTACAGACCATAGTTTAGACTGCTAACTTTAGAACATTGTCTTCTCGCATACAAAAATCCATTGCATGCAACGTTCTAACGGTTTTAACACAAGCAGTCAGTGAGCCATATTTGCTTACATTTACTTTAACATGTAAATAAGACGAGGACAGATAGCAATGTAATGAATAACCTCTAAGTATAATTTTATTATCCAGTTCAAAATGAATACATCAAAATGTCTCTAATACTTAGGGCATTTTCTAACAAGTACATCAAAGTTAGCAATAATAATGCTGCATGTTGCAAACAGGTAAATGTCTAAACTTACCTTATTAGTTTCTTCCCCTTTTCTTTCTTGGATCTTTGATCGCCCTCCTTGTAGGTCGATTTTGGGATCCTACAGACAAAACCTTGTCTGTCAATTTCATTTCCATTTATAGCTTTTATTTTTCATTAAAAAGCTTAAATAAAACCTATTTATATCTTTTTAGGCTTTATCATTTTTCCCCTTTTCCTCAACTTTTACAAAATTACGATTTTACCCCTATATTTTGACAAAATTACAATTATGCCCCTGACGGAATTTTCTCGATCCAGACTGCATTTTTGGCTCTCAGGAACTTTTCTGACTCTTTTCTATTCATTACTGGGTTCGTTTCTATTTTATTTCCACTTTTCACCTTCCCGACCCTCGGGAAGCACTATTCCGAACCTTACGTCGGTTTAGTGATTTTCTATTGTTTCGGAACCTCAAATGGACGTTTTACTAGTATTTAAAATGTTCATCTAGACGTTCCCGATCTAGGTCTCCGAGGCTCGGATTTTCCATACCCGACTCGGACCTTTACTTCGTTTCCCAAAAACGCCCCCCCTTGGGGTTGGTTTTTCAATTTCACTCGCATTTTACATTTTTAAGGGGGTGAGTTACTATTCACGAACCACCCCTTAGGTTTTCCTTATTCAATTTTCCTTTAGGGACTCGGGTTTCCGACCCGACCCTAAACTTTTATTTTAATTCCCTTTTTACCCCAAATGCCGTTTTTGAAATTTCGGCAGCATTTTGGCGTAAATTTAAGGCTACCGGCGTTAGGTACGCCTCAAGCCATATGTATCTGCCATGTACTATACCACAAGCCTATTTTATCTAAAAGTTTCCCAAACTTTTACATAAAAGCTTACAAAATTTCAATTCATATTTTGAACCACATTCCACAAAATTCTTTCAATTTTGCCCTTAGTTTTAGCCACGGTTTTCCTATCCAAAACCTAGCCAAAACTATTCAAATTTCCAACCAAATTTTAGGCTATTCCAATGTCATTATGTAGCACATTTTCAAGCCAATTTCCATGCATTTTACAACACAATCCTTATGGTTTTTAACCACACATAACCCACGGCTATTTTAGGGAAAAACATGCACAACATTTTGTTTCATGCTTTCAATCACATAATCATCATTTTCATAATTAAATGCATGATTTAAACTATCCAAATATCAAGTTAATCATGCAAGAATTATTCACCGAACCCTAATTAAAACCCACGGCCATTTTAGGCTTATTAATTCCAAAATTTTTCCAAGCTTTATAACCATACAAATCATGCTTTACATTTAACCAAAACATGATTTAAAGCATTTCAACACTTAAACAACAACAATTCATCATCAACTACACATGGTAACCCACAGTTTTACCCTTGGAAAACCAACCAAAATTTTGTTTTTCTTAAAACAAAATGCATGGTTTTTCTTCTAATCACACCCTTAACAAAACCCAAGCACCAACTCAATGAAAACCAACCACAAATTTTCTCATCTTCACACTATTCATCCCACGGATTTCATGGAGAAAAATCAAGAAAAAATGCAAACCAAAGAAGGTTACCTTGCTTTCTTTCTTCCTTTGCCTTCAATGAAGTGTTTGACACCACTTTTGTGAAAAAAAATTGGAAGATTTGCTTGGTTCTCCTTGGTGGCTCACGGGTACACAATGGACAACACTTAGAATTTTTTTTTCTCTTATGTTTTTGGCTTTGAAATGTTTCGGCCACTTTTGTTTCAAATGTTGCCGACTTAAGCACAAAGGAAGCCAATTAACTTAGCTTCGAACCAATGAGAATGCAACACTTTTCAAGCCATTTCTTTCCATTTTTTTCAAAAATTTAATTTGGCTAATTTTGGCCAAATCTAGGCCTTTAGATCAAAAAGTGAATCAATCTTGGCCATTAATGCCACCAACTACCATAATTTTCACACTTAATAAATTTGCTTTATGATGTCATAAATGCAAAGTAAAGTGTTGACTTTGAATTTACTATTCACATTAATTCAACTACTTTTTGACCGGTATCGGTTCGAGCCGAAATTTTCCTGAAATCGTCCCGGCGGGTTCCTGAGGTCTCCTGTGCAGTCGGATCAATTTATACTGCTTCCGTTTGATCAAAATCAATCCCAGAAGTTTTTCATCTTTTAGTGCACCATAATACACCAGTTAGGGTTTTTAATGCCGTTTTTGGCACCGCTCCACCCGTTTCAATTCAGTGAATTTTATCAATACTGAATTCTTACTCGTCAGTATTGTTAGAACATTTCAATACATTCTAAATAATATAAATACATTCATTTCACTATTTAAATAGTATAAATTGTTATATACATACATTTGTATATTTTCTTATGAGAATGCCTAAATTTCCCGGTTGTCACATTCACCCCTCCTTATAAAATTTTCGTCCTCGAAAATTAGAACAAGTGGGGGTATAAACTCCTCATCTCGTCTTCTCGTTCCTACGTAGCTTCTTCAATGTTGTGATTTTTCCACAAAATCTTTACTAGTGGGATTGTCTTATTCCTCAGTACTTTCTCTTCAGGAGCCAGTACTCGAATAGGTTGTTCTTCGTATGTCAAATCCTCATGGATCTGACTAGGTTCATGCTTCAATACATGGGATGGATTTGGTATATACTCTCTCAGCATCGACACATGAAATACATTATGCACTACCGACAATTCAGGAGGTAACGCTAATCTATAAGCGACCCTTCCAATGCGTTCGATAATTTCATAAGGTCCAATATATCTTGGACTCAGTTTCCCCTTCTTATCGAAACGTATAATCCCCTTCATGGGTGATACCTTCAGAAACACGAAGTCTCCTTCATCAAAT
Organism: Antiaris toxicaria; assembly: GCA_035233585.1. NCBI lineage: Eukaryota > Viridiplantae > Streptophyta > Magnoliopsida > Rosales > Moraceae > Antiaris > Antiaris toxicaria. The sequence continues at coordinate 30,525,578 of CP141154.1, forward strand.
TCCAAGGATCTCCGCCTATTATCCGCATAACTCTTTTATCAACGTTGCGCAATTTTCATTTGACGCTGAATTCTTACAACGGCATCAGAAGTTTCTCGTATAAATCCCGTCTTATGCAGTCGTTTCCCTTGCAAGTCATACCAGTGTAATGGTGATCTACATTTCCGTCCATACAAAGCCTCATAAGGTGCCATGCCTATGGAAGCTTGGTAACTATTATTGTACGAGAATTCAGTTAATGATAACTTCTCATTCCAATTTCCCGTAAAATCCATTACACAAGCTCGAAGCACGTCCTCTAATGTCTGAATAGTCCGCTCTGACTGTCCGTCTGTTTGCGGATGAAATGCCATACTGAGTCTCAATTCAGTACCCATGGCTTCTTGCACACACTTCTAGAAATTCGAAGTGAATCGTACATCTCGATCTGATACAATGGATTTTGGTACTCCATGTAATCTGACGACATGAGTTGTGTACAACTGAGCAAACTTTTCCAATGAAAAAGTCATGTTGACAGCTATAAACCGTGCCGTCTTGGTCAATCTGTCCACAATAACCCAGATGGCATCATAACCTTCTTGGGTTTTTGGGAGTCCCACTACAAAATCCATCGTAATGTGTTCCCATTTCCATTTAGGAATCTCCAAAGGTTTCAATCTTCCTGCTGGATGTTTATGTTCCACTTTGATTCTTCGACAGGTCATGCATCTGCTCACGAATTTTGCTATATCGTTCTTCATCCCTTTCCACCAGAACGGTAGCTTCAAGTCCTGATACATCTTGCTTGCTCCGGGATGAACTGAATATGGTGTCTCATGGGCTTCTGACATGATCCGTCTTCTAAGTTCCTCATCAGCCAGAACATTTATCCTTCCTTGATAAAGGATCATTCTATCCTTGGAAATTCCTTCTTAAGAACTTGTCATTCTTGGATCTCGTCTTTGAGCTTCCTTTATATCCTCAAACAACGATGATTCCACTTGGAGTGTAGCCAATCTTCTGGATATCAGCTCCAAGTTCAAAGAATTTATCTCTTGCTGCAATGGCTTCGGAAGCCTTTTTATTGGTAGCTGGTGCGATATGGTAGACTTTCTACTTAAAGCATCTACTACACAGTTGGCCTTCCTTGGATGATATAGGATTACACAATCATAATCCTTTACCAGTTCCAACCATCGTCTTTGTCGCATATTGAGCTCCTTTTGTGTGAAGAAATACTTCAAGTTTTGGTGATCAGTAAAAATCTGACACTGAGCTCCATGGAGATAGTGTCGCCAAATTTTAAGTGCGAACACTACTGCAGCAAGTTCAAGGTCATGCGTAGGATAATTCTGTTCATGATCCTTTAATTGACGCGAAGCGTAGGCAATCACCTTGCCGCCTTACATCAGGACTGCTCCCAATCCTATTTTAGATGCATCACTGTAGATCACAAACTTCTCTCCTTCAGTGGGAAGTGTAAGGATTAGTGCGCTTGTCAGCCGTCTCTTTAACTCCTGGAAGCTTCTTTCGTATTCCATAATCCACTCATACTTCCGTTCCTTGCGTGTAAGAGCAGTAAGAGGTGCAGCTAAACGCGCGAATCCCTCTACAAACTTCCGATAATAACCAGTTAACCCCAAGAAACTGCGTATTTCCATCACACTCTTGGGTGCAGGCCATTGGTTAATTGCATCTACCTTCATCGGATCTACAGCAATACCTTCCTGGGATACAACATGTCCGAGGAAATGCACTCTATCCAGCCAAAACTCGCATTTTGAGAATTTGGCATACAGTTGATGCTTCCTTATCGTATTTAACACGATCCTCAGATGCTCCTTGTGCTCCTTATGAGTTTTTGAGTATATAAGAATGTCATCAATGAATACAATGACAAACTTATCCAAATACTCTTTAAAAATTCTGTTCATCAAATGCATGAATGCTGCTAGTGCATTTGTTAATCCAAATGGCATTACAAGGAACTCATAATCACCGTAACGGGTCCTAAACGCTGTCTTAGGAATATCACTTTCTTTAATTCTCAGCTGGTGATATCCTGATCGTAAGTCGATCTTGGAAAATACCGCTGTGCCTTTTAACTGGTCGAATAAGTCATCAATTCTAGGTAACGGATACCTATTTTTGATTGTAACCTTATTTAACTCCCGGTAATCAATGGACAAACGAAACGTTCTATCCATTTTCTTGACGAACAACACAGGTGCACCCCATAGAGAATAACTTAGTCAGATGAATCCCTTATCCAAAAGCTCCCTTAATTTTTCCTGCAGCTCCTTTAACTCCACTGGAGTCATGCGGTATGGTTCTTTGGAAATAGGTGCCGTTCCAGGCATCAACTCAATTTCAAACGAGATTTCTCGCTCTGGAGGTATCTCTGGTAACTCTTCCGGAAATACGTCAAGAAATTCCTTAACAACAGGAACATCTTCAGGTTGAAGCTTCTGTTCCTCTGTAGTATCCCTCACATATGCTAGATATCCCATACAACCACTGGCCATCAGCTTACTTGCTTTCATCGAGCTGATCATCATCTTCCCGGGTTTTCGAGAAGTATCGACGTACTCGAAACTCTCTTCTTCCTCGGGTTGGAATACTAATTTTTGATTTCGACAATCGATCGTAGCTTGATATTTCCCTAGGAAGTCCATGCGTAGAATTACATTGTAATCCATGATCTTCATTACGATCAACTCAGCATATAGCTCCCTATTTGCCACATATACTGGTACATGAGGTAACCAATAATTAGACAACAATACTTCCCCAGAGGGTAAAGCTGTCTTAAATACTCTTCCCATATAGTCCTTAGGAAGTCCTATCTTGTCAGTAAATTCATAGGAAACAAAAGAATGCGTAGCATCAGAATCGAATAGTACAGAGGCTACATGACTAGCGACAGGAAGCTGACCTATCACCACATTTGTGTTCCTGCCTCTACATCCTCCTTGCTGTAGGCCATCACACGAGCATCAGCACATGGCACACGCTCTTGGCGTTGCGGCCTTACTGGAGACTCTTCAACTCTGGCCTGAAGGGAATGAGCTTGTGGGCGTGTCTGGTGCGGTTGGGAAGTGCCTTGTACACCCTACCTATTGCTTGGACAGTTCCTGGCATAATGACCTTCATTTCTACATTCATAGCAAACAAGTGGCCCAAATCTGCATTGCCCAGAATTTCTCTTTCCGCATGTAGGACAATTTTGTACATTGGATTCTGCATTATCAGCTGTTCTTCGCTGTTGGTTTCGATTATTGGCCTGGCGATTTCCGGTAAAATTGTTTTTCCTCTTGTTTTGCTGGGATCCTTGATTATTGCCCTGGCTTGGTTAACATTCTGATTGGGCTTGCTAGATTGACCAGCTTGTGTAGACTTAGCCAAAGCCCTCTCATTCTTTTTGGCCTCCCAATGCTTCTCTCTTTCCTCTTTCTGTCGGGCTATGTGAAACTCAGCTCTGATGGCTCGACTAACACAATCTGCTACAGAAGTAGGCGGTTCCTGTCTAGTATCTACCAATGCAGCAATTTTTGGCCTGAACATCCCGATCATTTTCTGTATTTTCTCCCTCTCAGTAGGGACTACATAGGGACATCAGCGGGATAACTGGTCAAACTTTCGGTAAACTTCACTCACCGACATATTTCCTTGTGTCAATTCTGAGAACTCTTTCTGCTGTTGTCTCAGAGATGTAGGGTCATAATATTTCTAGTTAAATTCTTCCAGAAATTCTGCCCAACTTATGGTAGACACATTTCTTCTCATTCGCACAGTGTCCCACCAAAAACGAACATCTTTTCTCAACACAAAAGATGCACATGCGACCTTCTCCTGGTCAGTTAAATTCATGAATTCCATGATCACTTGCAAGGATGACAACCAATCTTCAGCCTCTAGAGGATTTGTAGAAACTTCAAATTCTGGCGGCCTCATACGCCTGAATCTTTCATAGAGGGGTTCTAGATTTACTACCGGTTGCGGTTCAGGAACTCTCTCATGTACAGCAGCTGGAGGGATAACCGGATCTACCTCAGCATCCTATTCTACTTGGGTACCTTCAGAACCTTGCCTCTATTCTAACTCCTCTACTCGTTGTCTCAGATTAGCATTTTCTTGCATCTGATTCTAGTAAGGCTTGTATCTGATCTAATCTCTCCATGATATTAAGACGTCGTTCTTGTCCCTCTGGTCGATTTCGCAAATCCACCATCTTAGCTATTATCCTATTATGGCACAACAATTCACCGTTAGCTTTTCCATGACCACATTCGTAAAATCATATAATTTACGAAATTCAGGGTAATGTAAAGCCACATTATCGTAACACATCATCGTACAACATATAATTATTTTGATATTTTATTCATAGCAAAACGTTTATATATCATACCTAACCATCACCAATCATATATACATCGGCCATTATATACATCTTGGCCACAAGTCTATACAAAAGAGCTTTTCTCTATAAGCTACTTATGTACATGCATTCATCTGCTGGTCATACATTCCCTGTGTCTAGGACTAGAGGATATTCTTCTGGATCCTCATCGTCATTTGGATCATCTGAGTCGTCACCACCCCTAGGCAATGCTCCCTGTCCTGAGTCATCACCTCCTCGTGGTCTAGACGGTCCGGCCTCATGATCGTCCATCATTCTTCTCAGCCCAAAGATGCGTGCCAACATCTCATCTTGACCTAGTGTCTCTCGTCGACTCTGCATCAGATGCTCAATCAAAATCTCCTTCTCGATCGTCCTGATCGTCACTACAAACTCTTGGAGCGTAGGAGGATATAGCTTAATCAACCTCTGTCTTAACTCCATGGGTAAACCTCTCCAGAAAAGCTCACAATAGTTTGCTTCAGTGAGGTTAGGCAACGGACATCTCCTCCTAATAGTCTCCTCAAATCGTGTTGCATAAGACATAATCATCTTACCAGACAACATGACCATCCTCTTTGTCTGGAGAATATAATCCCTAACCTCATCAAATCCAGGGTATGCGGGTGTATCTACCACTCGTCTCTCTGGCGGTGTAGGAGTCGGTGTCGGATCCTTAGGCAGAAACTGATCAGTCAATCGCTAACAGAACTCAGCCCAACTGAATCCCAACAGAATCTCCTAGTCGCAATACTCCTAGAATACTCGAGCATCTCCCTGAAACATACTTATGGCCAACTGGATCCACATCTCTCGGTCGATATCACACATCACCATAATCCTCTCTATGGCATGGAGCCAGTTCTTCGTCTCCATCGACTGTTGTCCACCATCAAACATAGGGGGACTACTAGCTCCGAATGCCTGTACTGCCCGAGCTGAAACTCTTACCCCAATATGTTGGCGTCTACCAACAACTGGAATGTCCACTACTACAGGTGGATGAAGTACCGGTCGAGGCTGTATTACATCTACTAGAGCTGGTGCTGGTGCTGGAGGTCTCTCTGGCACCGGGGGTCTAAATACTGGTCGTTGGGAAATAGACAGCCTCACAATAGGTCTCGTCCATACCCGTAACACCCCTCTGGGTCGTGGTAGTGGCAGTCTCACATAAGGAGATCTGGTCATCTTACTACTTATAAGATAATTATTTTCATATAAGAAAATAATTCACTAAACTTAAATAAACTACTTACATGGATTGCAGTGCAGAATGCGTGAAGTGTCAAATCAGGATATGGTCAACACTACTCTGATATACCAACTGTGGCGACAGTCGGTAATCTAAACTAGACCAATCGTAAATCCGCTCTAATACCAACTGTGGCAGCAGTTGGTAATCTAAACTAAACCAATCGTAAACCCGCTCTGATACCAACTGTGGTAGCAGTTGGTAATCTAAACTAAACCAGTCGCAAGCCCGCTCTAATACCAACTGTGGCGGCCCGCCCCTTATAGAGATCATACAATACTATTACAGTCAAGCTTTATCACTAACTGCGATAGATTGTACTCTCATGGGTCGCCGGCTAATCTATCTCTCTTGTAAAACATGACGTTTTTTTTTGGAAATTTTTTTTCTTTTTAAAACATCATGTAAAACATTATCCACTAATTACTTTGTTTACAAGTACAAAATAATTTACATAATACAGTACTTTCGCAAAATATATATATTTACAAAAGAACTGTTTTCTTTTTCCTTTCTCTATTTTCGCTCAGCGGAAAGACTCTAGTAAGACCATATCCCTGGCCTCCTATCCCATTTGACACGCGCCATCCTGTCCGCCATCCAGTCAAACAAAGCTACTGAGCTGGTCGCTTACCTGCAACATAAGCAAAAATGGTGAGTTACAGGCTAAGTAAGTTCAAACATGCAAGAAATAAAATTTCTATGAATAAACTATTCATCATGAATGGTAACATTGACTACTATTCCTCATAAATAGTAATTTTGATCACTATTCATTATGAATAGTAAGTTTGACCACAACACAGTATATCAACAGTACATTTACCACGATATTAGTACCCTCACGAAACTGTCTTATGCTCAATTATGGCATAGTTTTAGTTTTAGGTAATTATCTTATATTATGTTCTGGTTTTGAGCCTAGGTTGGCAGTACCATTTAAGTACGCATGACTGGGAGTGGTACATTAGTGTTGACCTCCACAGCCTTAATGTGGCGGCCCGCCCCTCGTAGAGATCATACAATACTATTACTGTTAAGCTTTATCGCTAACTACGATAGATTGTACTCTCATGGGTCGCCGGCTAATCATCCCTCTTGTAAAACATGACATTTTTGGGGAAAAATTTTTTTCCTTTCTTTAAACATCATGTAAAACATTTTCCACTATTTACTTTGTTAGCAAGTACAAAGTAATTTACATAATACAGTACTTTCGTAAAATATATATTATTACAAAAGACTGTTTCTTTTTCCCTTCTCTTTTATCGCTCAGCGGAAAGACTCTAGCAGGACCATATCCCTTGCCCCTTATCCTATTTGACACGCGCCATCCCGTCCACCATCCAGTCAGACAAAGCTACTGAGCTGGTCGCTTACCAATAACATAAGCAAAAATGGTGAGCTACAGGCTCAGTTAATTCAAACATGCAATAAATAAAATTTCTATGAAAAGTACTATTCATCATGAATAGTAACATTGACCACTATTCATTATGAATAGTAACTTTGACCACAACACAGTATATCAACAGTACATCTACTGCGATGTTAGTACCCTCACGAAACTGTCTTATGCTCATTTATGGCATAGTTTCAGTTTTAGGTAACTATCTTTAATTACGTTCTGATTTTGAGCTCAGGTTGGCAGTACCATTTAAGTGCGCATGACTGGGAGTGGTACATTAGTGCTGACCTCCACAGCCTTAATCTCATAGCCCCGAAGGCAAATTTGTACATAACTGGGAGTGGTACATCAATGCTGACCTCCACAGCCTTAATCTCATAGCCCCAAAGGCAAAATTACCTCCCTGTACGGAAGGCTGGTACGCCAAAAAGTGGTTTCATTACCGACTTTTTAAAATTCTAACCCGGTGACTTCATATTGCCCCGTGGTTAGAAATGGTTCACATTTTAATTTTAGGCGAGTGAGTTTCATTAACCTCGCTCTAGTGCCCGAAGCACAATTTACTATGTGTCCCATTCTCAATAGTGCCCGTACCACATTTCGTCTCTCCCTCTACTCTATAATAGTGCCAGTAGCACATATGTACCTAACTTATAGTTAGTACATCAGAGTTAGCAACAATAATGCTATATGTTGCAGACAGGTAAATGTCTGAACTTACCTTATCAGTTTCTTCCCTTTTGCCTTTCTTGGATCTTTGATCGTCCTCCTTGTAGGCCGATTTTGGGATCCTACAGACATAATCTTGTCTGTTAATTTTATTTCCATTTATAGCTTTTATTTTTCATTAAAAAGATTAAATAAAACCTATTTATAACCTTTTAGGCTTTATTTATCATTTTCTCTATTTTCCTCAACTTTTACAAAATTATGATTTTGCCCCTATATTTTGACATAATTGTAATTATGCCCCTGACGAAATTTTCTTGATCCAGATTGTATTTGTGGCTCTCAGGAACTTTTCTGACTCTTTTCTAATCATTACCGGATTCGTTTCTATTTTATTTCTATTTTTCACTTTCCCGACCCTCGGGAAGCACTATTCAGACCCTTACGTCGATTTAGTGATTTTCTATCATTTCGGAGTCTCAAATGGATGTTTTACTAGTATTTAAAACGTTCATCTAGACATTCCCGATCTAGTTCTCCGAGGCTCGGATTTTCCGTACCCGACTCGGACCTTTATTTTGTTTCCCAAAACCCCCCCTCGGGGTCGGTTTTTCAGTTTCACTCACGTTTTACATTTTTAAGAGGACGGGTTACTATTCACGAACCACTCCTTAGGTTTTCCTTATTCAATTTTCCGTTAAGGACTCGGGTTCCCGACCTGACCCTGAACTTTTATTTTTAATTCTCTTTTTACCCCATATGCTGTTTTCGAAATTTCGGCAGCATTTCAGCGTAAATTTAAGGCTACCGGCGTTAAGTACGCCTCGAACCATATGTACCTGCCACGTACTATACCACAAGCTTATTTTATGTAAAAGTTTCCCAAACTTTTACATAAACGCTCGCAACTTTTCAATTCACATTTTGAACCACATTACACAAAATTTCTTTAAATTTTACCCTTGGTTTTCGGCCACGGTTTTCACAATCAAAACCTAACCAAAACTTTGCAATTTTTCCACCAAATTTTAGGCTATTCCAATGTCATTATCTAGCACATTTTCAAGCCAATTTCCATGCATTTTTCAACACAAATTCTTAGGGTTTTCACCATTATAACCCACTGCCATTTAAGAGAAACATGCACCAAATTTTTTATTTCATGCTTTCAATCACAAATCCATCATTTCCTTAATTCAATGCATGAATTTAACTATCCAAACATCAAGTAAATCTTGCAAAATTTTTTTCCAAACCCTAATTAAACCCACAGCCATATTAGGGTTATTTGACACCAAATTTTTTTCCAAGCTTTCAATCATACAAATCATGCTTTACATTAAATCAAAACATGATTTAAAGCATTTTAACACTTAAACCACAACAATTCATCATTGACTACACTTGGTAACCCACGGTTTTACCCTTGGAAAACCAACCAAAATTTGTTTTTCTTTAAACAAAATGCATGGTTTTTCTTCTAATCACACCCTTAACAAAACCCAAGCACCAAATCAATCAAAACAAACCAAAAATTTTTCATCCTTTACACTATTCATTCCACGGATTTTAGGGAGAAAACAAGCCAAAATTTGCAAGCTAAAGAAAGTTACCTTGCTTTCTTGCTTCCTTGGGCTTCAACGAAGGGTTTGACACAAATTTTGCGAAGAAAACTTGGGATATTTGCTTGGTTTCTCTTGGTGGTTCACGGTTCGTCTTGGGAGAACACTTAGAAAATTTTTTCCATATGTTTTGGCTTTGTAATTTGTTTCGGCCACTTTATTCCATGTTTTGCCGAATTAAACACGAAGGAAGCCAATTAATTTGGCTTTCCACCAATCAAAATGCAACACTTTTCAAACCCATTTCTTTCCATTTTTTTCAAAAATTAAATGGGTGAAATTTTGGCCAAATCTTGGCCTTTAGATCAAAAAGCAAACCAATCTTGGCCATTAATGCTACCAACCACCATATTTCTTTCATTTAATAAATTTTCTTTATGATGTCATAAATGCAAAGTAATATGTTGACTTTGACTTTTACTATTCACATTAATTTGACTACTTTTTGACCGATACCGGTTCGAGCCGAAATTTTCCTGAAATCGTCCCAGCGGGTTCCTGAGGTCTCCTATGCATTCGGATCAATTTATACTGCTTCCGTTTGATCAAAATCAATCCCAGAAGTTTTTCATTTTTTTAGTGCGCCGGTTAGGGTTTTCAATGCCGTTTTTGGCACCGTTCCACCCGTTTCAATTCAGTGAATTTTATCAACACTGAATTCTTACTCGTCAGTATTGTTAGAACATTTCAATGTATTCTGAACAATATAAATACATTTATTTCACTCTTTAAATAGTACAAATTGTTATATACATACATTTGTACATTTTCTTCTGAGAATGCCTGAATTTCCTGGTTGTCACATTCACCCCTCCTTATGAAATTTTCATCCTCGAAAATTAGAACAAATGGGGGTATAAACTCCTCATCTCGTCTTCTCGTTCCCACGTAGCTTCTTCAATGTTGTGATTATTCCACAAAATCTTCACTAGTGGGATTGTCTTATTCCTCAGTACTTTCTCTCCACGAGCCAGTACTTGAATAGGTTGTTCTTCGTATGTCAAATCCTCGTGGATCTGAATAGGTTCATGCTTTAATACATGGGATGAATCTGGCATATACTTTCTTAGCATCGACACATGAAAGACATTATGCACTGCCGACAATTCAGGAGGTAATGCTAATCTGTAAGCGACCCTTCAAATGCGTTCGATAATTTCATAAGGTCCAATATATCTTGGACTCAGTTTCCCCTTCTTACCGAAACGCATAATCCCCTTTATAGGCGATACCTTGAGGAACACGAAGTCTCCTTCATCAAACTCCAAGGACCTTCGCCTCTTATCTGCATAAATGTTTTGTCGGCTTTGCGCAATTTTCATTTGACGCTGAATTCTAGCAACTGCATTGGAAGTCTCTTGTATGAAATTCGTCTTATACAACTGCTTTTCTCGCAAATCATACCAATATAGTGGTGATCTACACTTCCGTCCTACGAAGCCTCGTAAGGTGCCATGCTTACAAAAGCTTGGTAACTATTATTATACGAGAATTCAATTAATGATAACTTCTCGTTCCAATTTCCTGCAAAATCCATTACACAAGCTCGAAGCATGTCCTCTAACGTCTGAATTGTCCGCTCTGACTGTCCGTCTGTTTGCGGATGGAATGCCGTACTGAGTCTCAATTCAGTACCCATGGCTTCTTGCACACACTTCCAGAATTTTGAAGTGAATCATGCATCTTGATCTGATACAATGGATTTTGGTACTCCATGTAATCTGACGACATGAGTTACGTACAGCTGAGCAAACTTTTCCAATGAAAAAGTCATCTTGACAGCTATAAACCGTGCCGTCTTGGTCAGTCTATCCACAATAACCCAGATGGCATCATAACCTTCTCGGGTTTTTGGGAGTCCCACTACAAAATCCATCGTAATGTGTTCCCATTTCCATTCAGGAATCTCCAAAGGTTCCAATCTTCCTGCTGGATGTTTATGTTCCACTTTGTTTCTCTGACAGGTCATGCATCTGCTCAAGAATTTCGCTATATCGTTCTTCATCCCTTTCCACCAGAACTGTAACTTCAAGTCCTGATACATCTTGCTAGCTCCGGGATGAACTGAATACGGTGTCTCATGGGCTTCTGACATGATCCGTCTTCTAAGTTCCTCATCAGCTGGAACATTTATTCTTCCTTGATAAAGGATCATTCCATCCTTGGAAATTCCGTCTTGAGAACTTGTCATTATTGAATCTCGTCTTTGAGCTTCCTTTATATCCTCAAACAACGATGATTCCACTTGGAGTGCAGCCAATCTTCTGGATATCAGCTCCAAGTTCAAGGAATTTATCTCTTGCTGCAATGGCTTCGGAAGCCTGTTTATTGGTAGCTGGTGTGATATAGTAGACTTTCTACTTAGAGCATCCGCTACACGGTTGGCCTTTCCTGGATGATATAAGATTTCACAATCATAATCCTTCACCAGTTCCAACCATCGTCTTTGTCGCATATTGAGCTCCTTTTGCGTGAAGAAATACTTCAGGCTTTGGTGATCAGTGAAAATCTGACACTGAGCTCCATAGAGATAGTGTCGCCAAGTTTTAAGTGTGAACACTACTGCAGCAAGTTCAAGGTCATGCGTAGGGTAATTCCTTTCATGATCCTTTAATTGACAGGAAGCGTAGGCAATCACCTTACTGCCTTGCATCAAGACTGCTCCCAATCCTATTTTGGATGCATCTCTGTAGGTCACAAACTTCTCCCCTTCAGTAGGAAATGTAAGGATTGGTGCGCTTGTCAGTCTTCTCTTTAACTCCTGGAAGCATCTTTCGCATTCCATAGTCCACTCATACTTCCTTTCCTTGCATGTAAGAGCAGTAAGAGGTGCAGCTAATCACGCGAATCCCTCTACAAATCACCGATAATAACCAGCTAGCCTCAAGAAACTGCGTATTTCCGTCACAGTCTTGGGTGCAGGCCACTGGTTAATTGCATCTAATTTCGTCGGATCTACAACAATACCTTCTTGGGATACAACATGTCCGAGGAAATGAACTCTGTCCAGCCAAAACTCGCATTTTGAGAATTTGGCATACAGTTGATGCTTCCTTATCATATGCAACACGATCCTCAGATGCTCTTTGTGCTCCTCATGAGTCTTTGAGTATATAAGAATGTCAACAATGAATAGAATGACAAACTTATCCAAATACTCTTTAAAAATTCTATTCATTAAATCCATGAATGTTGCCGGCGCATTTGTTAATCTGAATAGCATTACAAGGAACTCATAGTGACCATAACGAGTCCTAAATACTGTCTCAGGAATATCACTTTCTTTAATTCTCAGCTGGTGATATCCTGATCGTAAGTCGATCTTGGAAAATACCGCTGTGCCTTTTAACTGGTCGAATAGGTCATCAATTCTAGGTAACGGATACCTATTCTTGATTGTAACCTTATTCAACTCTTGGTAATCAATGTACAACCAGAACGTTCCATCCTTTTTCTTGACGAATAACACAGGTGTACCCCACGGAGAATAACTCAGTCTGATAAATCTCGTGTCCTAAAGCTCCGTTAATTGTTCCTGCAGCTCCTTTAACTCCACTGGAGCCATGTGGTATGGTGCTTTGGAAATAGGTGCCGTTCCAGGCATCAACTCAATTTCAAACGAGATTTCTCTCTCTGGAGGTATCCCTGGTAACTCTTCCGGAAATACGTCAAGAAATTCCTTAACAACAGGAACATCTTCAGGTTGAAGTTTCTGTTCCTCTGTAGTATCCACCATATATGCCAGATATCCCATGCAACCACTAGCCATCAGCTTGCTTGCTTTCAGCGAACTGATCATCATCTTCCTGGGTTTTCGAGAAGCATCGACATACTCGAAACTCTCTTCTTCCTCGGGTTGGAATACTATCTTTTGATTTTGGTAGTCGATCATAGCTTGATATTTCCCTAGGAAATCCATGCCTAGAATCACATCGTAATCCACGATCTTCATTACGATCAACTCCGCATAAAGCTCCCTATTTGCCACAGATACTAGTACATAAGGTAGCCAGTAATTGGACAACAATACTTCCCCAGAGGGTAAAGCTGTCTTAAATACTCTTCCCATATAGTCCTTAGGAAGTCCTATCTTGTCAGCAAATTCATAGGAAACAAAAGAATGCGTAGCACCGGAATCGAATAGTATAGAGGCTACATGACTAGCGACAGGAAGCTGACCTGTCACCACGTTCGATGTTCCTGCCTCTGCATCTTCCTTACTGTAGGCCATCACACGAGCATCAGCACGTGGCACACGCTCCGGTGTTGCGGCCTTACTGGAGACTCTTCAACTCTGGCCTGAAGGGAATGAGCTTGTGGGCGTGTCTGGTGCGGTTGGGAAGTGTATTGTACACCCTGGCTGTTGGTTGGACAGTTCCTGGCATAATGACCTTCCTTTCCACATTCATAACAAACAAGTGGCCCATATCTGCATTGCCCAGAATGTCTCTTTCCGCATGTAGGGCAATTTTGTACATTGAATTTCGTATTACCAGCTGTTCTTCGCTGCTGGTTTCGATTATTTCCCTGGCGATTCCCAGTAAAATTGCCTTTCCTCTTGTTTTGCTGGGATCCTGGATTATTACCCTGGCTTAGTTTAGCATTCTGATTTGGCTTGCTCGATTGACCAACTTGTGTAGACTTAGCCAAAGCCTTTTCCTTCTTTTTGGCCTCCTAGTGCTTCTCTCTTTCCTCTTTCTGTCGGGCTACATGAAACTCAGCTCTGATACCAACTGTGGCGGGCCGCCCCTCGTAGAGATCATATAATACTATTACAGTTAAACTTTATCGCTAACTGCGATATATTGTACTCTCATGGGTCGCCGGCTAATCTATCCCTCTTGTAAAACATGATGTTTTTGGGGAAAATTTTTTTTTCTTTCTTTAAACATCATGTAAAACATTTTCCACTATTTACTTTGTTGATAAGTACAAAGTAATTTACATAATACAGTACTTTCGTAAAATATATATTATTACAAAAGACTGTTTCTTTTTCCCTTCTCTTTTATCCCTCAGCGGAAAGACTCTAGCAGGACCATATCCCTTGCCTCTTATCCCATTCGACACGCGCCATCCCGTCCGCCATCCAGTCAGACAAAGCTACTGAGCTGATCGCTTACGAGTAACATGAGCAAAAATGGTGAGCTACAGGCTCAGTTAATTCAAACATGCAATAAATAAAATTTCTATGAATAGTACTATTCATCATAAATAGTAACATTGACCACTATTCATACGTGAATTGACCACTATTCATTATGAATAGTAAGTTTGACCACAACACAGTATATCAACAGTACATCTACTGCGATGTTAGTACCCTCACGAAACTGTCTTATGCTCATTTATGGCATAGTTTCAGTTTTAGGTAACTATCTTTAATTACGTTCTGATTTTGAGCTCACGTTGGCAGTATCATTTAAGTGCGCATGACTGGGAGCGGTATATTAGTGCTGACCTCCACAGCCTTAATCTCATAGCCCCGAAGGCAAATTTGTACATGACTGGGAGCGGTACATCAGTGCTGACCTCCACAGCCTTAATCTCATAGCCCCGAAGGCAAAATCACCTCCCTGTACGGAAGGCTGGTACGCCAAAAAATGGTTTCATTACCGACTTTTTAAAATTCTAACCCGGTGACTTCATATTGCCCCGTGGTTAGGAATGGTTCACATTTTAATTTTAGGCGAGTGAGTTTCATTAACCTCGCTCTAGTGCCCGAAGCACAATTTACTATGTGTCCCATTCTCAATAGTGCCCGTACCACATTTCGTCTCTCTCTACTCTATAATAGTGCCAGTAGCACATATGTACCTAACTTATAGTTAGTACATCAGAGTTAGCAACAATAATGCTATATGTTACAGACAGGTAAATGTCTGAATTTATCTTATCAGTTTCTTCCCTTTTGCCTTTCTTGGATCTTTGATCGTCCTCCTTGTAGGCCGATTTTGGGATCCTACAGACATAACCTTGTCTGTTAATTTTATTTCCATTTATAGCTTTTATTTTTCATTAAAAAGCTTAAATAAAACCTATTTATAACTTTTTAGGCTTTATTTATCATTTTTCCCATTTTTCTCAACTTTTGTAAAATTATGATTTTGCCCCTATATTTTGGTAAAATTGCAATTATGCCCTTAACAGAAGTTCTTGATCTAGACTGCATTTTTGGCTCTCAAGAACTTTTCTGACTCTTTTCTAATCATTACCGGGCTCGTTTCTATTTTATTTCCATTTTTCATTTTCCCGACCCTCGGGAAACACTATTCCGACCCTTACGTCGGTTTAGTGATTTTCTATCGTTTCGGAATCTCAAATGGACGTTTTACTAGTATTTAAAACGTTCATCTAGACATTCCCGATCTAGGTCTCCGAGGCTCGGATTTTCCGTACCCGACTCGGACCTTTATTTCGTTTCCCAAAACCCCCCCCTCAAGGTCGGTTTTTCAGTTTCACTCACGTTTTACATTTTTAAGGGGACGAGTTACTATTCATGAACCACCCCTTAGGTTTTCCTTATTCAATTTTCCGTTAGGGACTCGGGTTCCCGACCCGACCCTAAACTTTTATTTTTAATTCTCTTTTTACCACAAATGCCATTTTCGAAATTTCGGCAGCATTTCGGCGTAAATTTAAGGCTACCGGTGTTAGGCACGCCTCGAACCATATGTACCTGCTACGTACTATACCACAAGCCTATTTTATGTAAAAGTTTCCCAAACTTTTACATAAAAGCTCACAACATTTCAATTCACATTTTGAACCACATTACACAAAATTTCTTTAAATTTTACCCTTGGTTTTCGGCCACGGTTTTCACAATCAAAACCTAACCAAAACTTTTCAATTTTTCCACCAAATTTTAGGCTATTCCAATGTCATTATCTAGCACATTTTCAAGCCAATTTCCATGTACTTTTCAACACAAATTCTTAGGGTTTTCACCATTATAACCCACGGCCATTTAAGAGAAACATGCCCCAAATTTTTGGTTTCATGCTTTCAATCACAAATCCATCATTTCCTTAAATCAATGCATGAATTTAACTATCCAAACATCAAGTAAATCATGCAAAATTTTTTTCCAAACCCTAATTAAACCCACGGCCATATTAGGGTTATTTGACACCAAATTTTTTTCCAAGCTTTCAATCATACAAATCATGCTTTACATTAAATCAAAACATGATTTAAAGCATTTTAACACTTAAACCACAACAATTCATCATTGACCACACTTGGTAACCCACGGTTTTACCCTTGGAAAACCAACCAAAATTTGTATTTCTTTAAACAAAATGCATGGTTTTTCTTCTAATCACACCCTTAACAAAACCGAATCACCAAATCAATCAAAACAAACCAAAAATTTTTCATCCTTTACACTATTCATTCCACGGATTTTAGGGAGAAAACAAGCCAAAATTTGCAAGCTAAAGAAAGTTACCTTGCTTTCTTGCTTCCTCGGACTTCAATGAAGGGTTTGACACAAATTTTGTGAAGAAAACATGGGATATTTGCTTGGTTTCTCTTGGTGGTTCGCGGTTCCTCTTGGGAGAACACTTAGAAAATTTTTTCCATATGTTTTGGCTTTGTAATTTGTTTCGGCCACTTTATTCCATGTTTTGCCGACTTAAACACGAAGGAAGCCAATTAATTTGGCTTTCCACCAATCAAAATGCAACACTTTTCAAACCCATTTCTTTCCATTTTTTTAAAAAATTAAATGGGTGAAATTTTGGCCAAATCTTGGCCTTTAGATCAAAAAGCAAACCAATCTTGGCCATTAATGCCACCAACCACCATATTTCTTTCATTTAATAAATTTGCTTTATGATGTCATAAATGTAAAGTAATATGTTGACTTTGACTTTTACTATTCACATTAATTTGGCTACTTTTTGACCGATACCGATTCGAGCCGAAATTTTCCTGAAATCGTCCCGGCGGGTTCCTGAGGTCTCATGTGTAGTCGGATCAATTTATACTGCTTTCGTTTGATCAAAATCAATCCAGGAAGTTTTTCATTTTTTTAGTGCACCGGTTAGGGTTTTCAATGCTGTTTTTGGCACCGTTCCACCCGTTTCAATTCAGCGAATTTTATCAACACTGAATTCTTACTCGTCAGTATTGTTAGAACATTTCAATGTATTCTGAACAATATAAATACATTTATTTCACTCTTTAAATAGTACAAATTGTAATATACATACATTTGTACATTTTCTTCCAAGAATGCCTGAATTTCCCGGTTGTCACACTTAATCTCATAGCCCCGAAGGCAAAACTACACATGACTGGGAGCGGTACATTAGTGCTGACCTCCACAGCCTTAATCTCATCATCATAACCCCGAAGGTAGAATTTACCTCCCTGTACGGAAGGCTGGTACGCCAAAAGTGGTTTCATTACCGACTTTTTAAAGTTCTAACCCGGTGACTTCATATTGCCCCGTGGTTAGGAATGGTTCACGTTTTAATTTTTAAATGAGTGAGTTTCATTAACCTCACTCTAGTGCCCGAAGCACAATTATTATGTGTTCCATTCTCAATATTGCTTGAAGCACATTTCGTCTCTCTCTATTCTATAATAGTGCCCGTAGCACATATGTACCTAACTTATAGTTAGTACATCAAAGTTAGCAATAATAATGCTACATGTTGCAACAGGTAAATGTCTGAACTTACCTTATCAGTTTCTTCCCCTTTTCTCTCTTGGATCTTTGATCGCCCTCCTCGTAGGTCGATTTTGGGATCCTACAGACAAAACCTTGTCTGTCAATTTCATTTCCATTTATAACTTTTATTTTTCATTAAAAAGCTTAAATAAAACCTATTTATAAATTTTTAGGCTTTATTTATCATTTTCCCCCTTTTTCTCAACTTTTACAAAATTGTGATTTTGCCCCTATATTTTGGCAAAATTACAAATTATGCTCCTGACGGAATTTTCTCGATCCAGACTGCATTTTGGCTCTCAGGAACTTTTCTGACTCTTTTCTCTTCATTACCGGGTTCGTTTCTATTTTATTAACATTTTTCACCTTCTCGACCCTTGGGAAGCACTATTCTGACCTTTATGTCGGTTTAGTGATTTTCTATCGTTCCGGAGTCTCAAATGGAAGTTTTACTAGTATTTAAAACATTCATCTACACATTTCCAATCTAGGTCTCCGAGACTCGGATTTTTCGTACCCGACTCGGACCTTTACTTCATTTCCCAAAAACGCCCCCCCTCGGGGTCGGTTTTTCAATTTCACTCGTGTTTTACATTTTTAAGGGGATGAGTTAGTATTCACAAACCACTCCTTAGGTTTTCCTTATTCAATTTCCCTTTAGGGAGTCGGGTTTCCGACCCGACCCTAAACTTTTATTTTTATTCCCTTTTTACCCCAAATGCCGTTTTCGAAATTTCAGCAGCATTTCGACGTAAATTTAAGGCTACCGGCGTTAGGTACGCCTCGAACCATATGTACCTACCACGTGCTTTACCACAAGCCTATTTTATGTAAAAGTTTCCCAGGAAACTTTTACATAAAAGATCACAAAATTTCAATTCACATTTTGAACCACATTCCACAAAATTCTTTCAATTTTGCCCTTAGTTTTAGCCACGGTTTTCCTATCCAAAACCTAGCCAAAACTATTCAATTTTTCAACCAAATTTTAGGCTATTCCAATGTCATTATCTAGCACATTTTCAAGCCAATTTCCATGCATTTTGCAATGCAATCCTTAGGGTTTTTAACCACACATAACCCACGGCCATTTTAGGGAAAAACATGCACAACATTTTGTTTCATGCTTTCAATCACATAACCATCATTTTCATAATTAAATGCATGATTTAAACTATCCAAATATCAAGTTAATCATGCAAAAATTATTCATCAAACCCTAATTAAAACCCACGGCCATTTTAGGGTTTTTAATTCCAAAATTTTTCCAAGCTTTATAACCATACAAATCATGCTTTACATTTAACCAAAACATGATTTAAAGCATTTTAACACTTAAACAGCAACAATTCATCATCAACTACACATGGTAACCCACGGTTTTACCCGTGGAAAACCAACCAAAATTTTGTTTTTCTTTAAACAAAATGCATGGTTTTTCTTCTAATCACACCCTTAACAAAACCCAAGCACCAAATCAACCAAAACCAACCACAAATTTTCTCATCTTCACACTATTCATCCCATGGATTTCATGGAGAAAAATCAAGAAAAAATGCAAACCAAAAAAGGTTACCTTGCTTTCTTGCTTCCTTTGCCTTCAATGAAGTGTTTGACACCACTTTTGTGAAAAAAACTTGGAAGATTTGCTTAGTTCTCCTTGGTGGCTCACAGGTACACAATGGACAACATTTAGATTTTTTTTTTCTCTTATGTTCTTGGCTTTGAAATGTTTCGGCCACTTTTGTTCCAAATGTTGCCGACTTAAGCACAAAGGAAGCCAATTAACTTAGCTTCCAACCAATGAGAATGCAGCACTTTTCAAGCCATTTCTTTCTATTTTTTTCAAAAATTTAATTTGGCTAATTTTGGCCAAATCTAGGCCTTTAGATCAAAAAGTGAATCAATTTTGGCCATTAATGCCACCAACCACCATAATTTTCACATTTAATAAATTTGCTTTATGATGTCATAAATGCAAAGTAAAGTGTTGACTTTGATTTTACTATTCACATTAATTCGATTACTTTTTGACCGGTATCGGTTCGAGCCGAAATTTTCCTGAAATCGTCCTGGCGGGTTCTTGAGGTCTCCTGTGTAGTCGAATCAATTTATACTGCTTCCGTTTGATCAAAATCAATCCCGGAAGTTTTTCATCTTTTAGTGCACCATAATGCACCGGTTAGGGTTTTTAATGCCGCTTTTGGCACCGTTCCACCCGTTTCAATTCAATGAATTTTATCAACACTGAATTCTTACTCGTCAGTATTGTTAGAACATTTCAATACATTCTAAACAATATAAATACACTCATTTCACTATTTAAATTGTGTAAATTGTTATATACATACATTTGTACATTTTCTTCCGAGAATGCCTAAATTTCCCAGTTGTCACAGCTGTGGCCACCCGGGTGTGCAGCCCACGGCTGCAGGTTACTGCACCTACCTGGGGTGTGCAGCCCTTGGCTGCAGGCGCTGCCTGTAGCCTGGAAGGCTACTACAACCCCCTAAGGGGGTGCAACCTGAGGCTGCAGGCTCCGACTGTAGCTCGGCAGGGCTGCACCTGGCCTGGACGTGGGCATGGGCTACACATGAAATTTAAATTGTTTAAAATTTCAAAATTTTAAATTTGAATTTGAAATTTAAATTTTTTGAAATTTGAATTTTAAATGATTCTTGGGATGAGAAATAAATCGAGAGGCTGCATGAAGATGGATACAAGAAGGCGGAACAAAATTCAAGACCCAAAGAATGCTTTGGATGGAATTTTGTAATCTTTATTTTCTTTATTCTAGGATGGGACTATGGCTTGGTTATTTTTCCATCAATTATTTTTTTTGTGATATGTCATAAATGAATGAATATGTATTAATGGATGATTTGGATGTATATTTGATAATATGTCATATAGGATAGGTCAAAACTATATTAATCAGACTATATTGATCATATATATATTTGTCAAAACTTGCATGTTTTTCAAAATATTGAGTGGGAGAGGGTTTCAAACAAAACCCACGGCCTCTATTGTTGATCCATATGTGAAAGCATGGTAACACGTCGCATCAGTTCTACCCTGACCACACCCCTCATAGGTGTTTACCGCTGTTGGTATACTAAGTTGGATCTCCTATGTGGAAAACGTGTTCGGCTATATTCTATCCATGACCACCCCTTAGTGGCTTGGTAGGACATGGATCAGACTACGTAAACAATGGTTATATACTCAAGACTCGTTTAGTTATTAACTTTCCCTAGAAGCCCTGTTAACTAAACTTTCCATGTTCTGGCTATTTGTCTCATGACCACCCCTTGGTGGCTTGGGGCAATAGGTGCTGAGAATTGCCATTGTAATGCTACATGTTTTTTCAAGTTTCATGTAGAAACATACTGTATGTTTTATTTGCTAAATTATCTCTATATTTGCTTGGGCTCTATAATGATATCTAGTATAATTTTATTTCAGTTCAAAATGTCACCAACACCCCTCATTTCAATACTTACTGAGAATAAACTAAACAGCAATAATTATAAAGACTGGAAAAGAAATCTACTAATAGTTCTTAGTTGTGAGAGACACAAGTTTGTACTGGATGAATCATGCCTACCTAGGCCCAATCCTGACACACCGCCTGAGGAGGTCCCAGTTGCCTATACTCATTAGAGAGAATCTAATGAGATAGCTCGGTGCTCCATTCTTGCTAGCATGATGAGTGCTTTATAAAAGCAGCATGAGACTTATCAAGTTGATTAGGAGATCATGGAAAACTTGGAAGACATGTTCAGATGCCAAGAAAAATTAGCTCGACAGTCTGCTATCACCAGTATCATGAACTCGAAGTAGAAGGCAGGTACTCCGGTAAAGGACCATATGATCACACTTATAGGATTCTTTGCAGAGGCTGCCGAAAACGGTGCTGAGTTGGACTATAACACCCAGATCGAAATGGTGTTTAAAACTCTGTTAAAGGATTTTGTGGGGTTTAAAGCCACATATAATCTGGTGACAAGGGAGTTAGGATTCACCGAGCTCATGAAGTAACTCCAAGCTTATGAGTGGATGATCAGGGATGGGGATGCGGTCTAACCAAAAGGTGAGGCTAATTTGGTGGAATCTTCCAAACCCTTAAGGAAGAGGAAGAGGCCAAATAAGAAGTAATCAGCTTCCAATTCTTCTATTCCTCCTATCTCGGATGGGAAGAAAAACAAGAAGAACAAGAAGCCTAAGGACCCTAAAAAGTCCAAGTGCTTCTATTGTGGGAAGGTAGGTCACTTTAAGAAGGCTTGCCGGGAATTCCTAGCCGCCAAGGGTAAGGAAGGTAAGGAACTTCTTTATCTAGAAGCATGTTTGGTGGAAGAATCGAAAGACACTTATGTCATTGATTCGAGAGCCACTAATCATGTTTGTGTTTCTACGCAGGGGTTCATGGAAATAAGAAGTCTACATGATAGGAGCCTCTCATTGCGGATTGGAGATGGTAGCTTGGTGGTGGCTGAGGTAGTGAGAGATGTTTATCTTTATTTTGATGAATTTAGGTTTATATTATTGAAAGACTGTTTTTATGTTCCTAATTTTGGAAGGAACCTTATATCGGTAGCTTATTTAATAAAAGATTCTTATTCAGTTTCTTTTACTAAAAGAGTTGATATTCGTAAAATAAGTCTTTTATCTGTTCTGGATAGATGGATGGAAACCTATATTTAATCAAACCAAATATGTACTCACTACTTGACACCGAATTAACTAATAACTCTAAAAGGTTGAAAGTTTCTCACTCTAACAAGGCGTATCTTTGGCATTTAAGACTTGGTCATATTAATCAGGATAGGATTCAAAGGTTGGTGAGAGACGGTCCTTTAGAATCTGTAGAGGAGGTACGTCTTCCTCAATGTGAGTCTTGTCTTGAGGGTAAGATGACTAAGAAGTCTTTTAGAGCTAAAGGTATTAGGGCTTAGGAACTCTTAAAAATTGTGCATATCGACATATGTGGCCCGATGAACGTCCCAGCACAAGGAGGGTACGAGTATTATGTCTCTTTTATAGATTATTACTTGAGGTATGGATATGTGTACCTAATGCATCGCAAGAGCGAAACCTTTGATAAGTTCAAATAGTATCGTGCAGAAGTGGAAAAGAAATTGGGTAAATCCATAAAGATACTTCGATCTAATTAAGGTGATGAATACCTCTTTGATGAATTTCTAGGACATCTTATAGAGAATGGGATATTATTCCAATTGACTGTACCTAGTACTCCACAACAGAATGGTGTAGCCAAAAGGGGAAACAGGACCTTATTGGATATGGTACAATCTATGATGAGTTATTCAACGCTGCTGTTATCATTCTGGGGATATGCATTATAAACGGTGTGCTATATTCTGAACCAGATTCTAAGTAAGTCAATTCCTAAGACTTCGTATGAATTGTGGCATGGCAGGAATCCCTCCCTTGGACATATAAGAATATAGGGCTGCCCAGAACATGTACTGGATAGGGATGCGAAGAAGTTGGAACCAAGATTAGAATTGTGCATGTTTGTAGGATATCCTAAGGGAACTAAGGGAGGTATGTTCTATAACCTGAAGGAACAAAAGGTCATTGTATCAACCTATGCGACATTCTTGGAGGAAAGTCACATGAATGACTTTAAGCCTCAAAGTAAAGTGGTGCTGGAGGAGTTATCAGGTGATAGAACTACTCCACAGGTTTCGATCTTAGATGCAAGTTCGAGTTCTAGTGAAAGATCTGCAGATGATCAACTATTTAGGGTGCTTCGTCGTAGTGGGAGGGTTTCAAGAAAGCTTAATTTCTTCATGTATGATGCTGAGGTATACTAGGCTAGGCTCATGAGCATGAAGAGGATCCAGTTACTTATGATGAAGTTATAAATGATGTTGATTCTAAATCTTGGAAACAGGCCATGAACAATGAGATGGATTCTGTGAAATCTAACTCTGTTTGGGAACTAGTGGATCTACCAGATGGGATAAAACCCATTGGATGTAAGTGGGTCTACAAAAGAAAGAAGAATGTAGAAGAGAGAGTAGAAACTTTCTATAATGACCCCCCATGTTCATGGAACCTAATTACTATGTAACAAGTAATTAAGTTAATGAATCTAGTATAATTTCTCCAGTTCAACGAATTAAACGGGTACAGAAATGTTTAATTACCATTCATGCAGTGAAAGGGGTAACCGAGAGTGAGATCGATTCACCTTAGTACATGTGAGTGTGCGTGTGAGACACATAGTATCAAGAAACTGGTCCAGACGACTATTTCTTGACACAGAACTGATGAGCTAGTCATCGTATGCTCAGACTGGTTATCTGAGCACAACAGCGATAATTGGCTTGATAGATGTACAGTATCGAGAAAAGTGGTCCAGATGACCTCTTCTCGCCAAGAAATTGACAAAAAATCAGAGTCACAATGCTCAGACTAGTCAGTTAAACAGAGAACAGTGAATAGTAAATAGTAGATACGCAGAGTTAGGTTAATGGCCAAGACGACCTTAATTTGACATAAAACTGATATATTTACAGTCAGCAGGCTCAATTTAGTCGATTGAGTATAAAACGTGAAATTTTGTTTGAGAGATACACAGTATCGGAAAAGGGGTCAAGACGATATTTTCTCATCCCGAAACTAATATATTCAGACTCAATACCTCAAATTAATCAATTGAGCACAAAACACGTTTTCGCGGTGGGAATATACGTACCCGAAAACTGGTCCAGACGACCTCAAATATGTAGGAAAAAATAATCGATAAAAACGTATCAGAGTGGCGCAGCAGAACAATAAAAAATTTTAGATCGTTAAATATCTCATGATGCCATATACAATAAACCAACAACAATTAAAACTCATACCTTAAGGACGCCAATCTGCAGGAGGAGAATGACCGGAGGCTTCAACCAACTAGCCTTCTCTACTATTCTCCAATTCCCGAACGGCTGAGTGTGTGGGCACTCTGAATCTCGATCGGTATGCTAGCACTGCTAGTCTTCTTCCGACCACCCAGATCTCTAAAGAACTTTATTGTCACGGTGAGCTGTGCAACAATAAGCCTGCTCACCTGAGAGTCTGTGGTCTGAGAGAACTGGAGTGGCAGGACCTCTATTTATAGACCTGCATGAGGTGATTCTCTGAATTCGAATTGGACTAGGAAAAGATATTCTCCCTTATCCACAACCATAAAATCTGAATTTTCCAAGGGAAAATCCCAACAATAAAATTCGGCATTTAGGATAAATCCAATCCAAATCTAAACAAGATTTTAACTAGAATTTTCTCTCCCTTTTTCAACCAAAAAATCTGAAATTTCTTAGGAGAAAATCTCCTCAAAAAAATTCGGCCACATTTAGGATAAGGGAGAATCAAAATTCCGCTAGGATTTTCAAGCTTGAATCTTATCTCATCCTTATCCAAAATAACCGAATTTTCCTAGGAGATATTCTCCAAAATTTCGGCCACTTTCTGGGGAGGAGAGAATCCAAATTCAACTGAGATTGAAACTTGAATTTTTCCCTTGAACCTTATCCACAAAAACTGAAAATCTATTGAGGATTATCCTCAAAATTTCGTCCAACTTTTAGTTAGGATTTGGATTCAAAATTCAAGTAGGATTCTAACAAAATTATCCTCTCCATATCCAACTCAAATTCGAATTTCAAACCTTGTGGATTTTCCACAACAAATTCGAATCCCACTTGGACTGTGATTCAAAATTTGAATTTCAAATTTCAAATTTGAATTTCAAATTCAAATTTCAAATTTCAAATTTCAAATTCAAATTTCAAATTCAAATTTCATATTTCAAATTTCAAATTTCAAATTCAAATTTCAAATTTCAAATTCAAATTCAAATTTCAAAATCCACAAAACAGTTGTGTTTCAAATTCTTGTTCTCATGGATAATTTTCTACAACTCCAATCCAATCTCAAATAAAATCATGGCAACTTTATTTGGAGTTCGAATAATTGTGTACTCTATTATCCAAAACAAAATCTGAATCCAACCGGAGAGAATCTTGTCTACCATCCTAATCCTGTGTCATCACCATCCATGCATAATAAACCAGCCAAGAGCATACACAAATCAATTTGCCAAACATTAAGGAATTATATGGAGCTAGTACAGGGACTGATTGGACATATATAATCGGGCTCCCGCAAATCCATATGATCATCATTCTTTTACCGAACAACTCAATCATATGATCACTAGCTTCAGAGTCACACCCCTATAAACCTGAAACTGAACTCCCAATTATATACCGTATTACGTAAGCCTGTGACAAGCTATCGTCCAATGACCTTGTCATGTATGCAGAACCCTCATATGATATCCATGATCAGCCTTAGGCCAAAGTCTGTTTATTCCTACTGATCAGGCTATCTTAAAGTTCCATTATACTAACGAATAAAGAAAATGATTATTCACCATATGTGAATAAGAAGTCATCCGCCCAGCAGAAGACCCAAGGCCTTATCCATTTTCACATTCAGTATAATGCCTTTAAGAGGATATCCTTAACTCCTCATTAGAGCTATGATTCCGATATCCGTAAACGAACCCTTCATCATATACAAGTCATGCACCCAACGAACCGGTCTATAAGCTTACTACCTCTGAGACGCTTTAGCCATTGGAACATTAAAGTACACAAGTCATATACATGAAGCTATCCTTTTACTCAGGATTAAGGTTACTGCATAATGAACGTCAAAAGCAGATCGATCTACTCAAAGTAGACTTTGTAGATCAATCACGCTTTAGTCCCGGTCTAATATGTCACCACCTAGCAATATATCTATGTCTCTACTTGGGAGTCCAGCTCCAGACAGTCAAGACAAACCGTCCTTTCCAAGGCTTTAGACCACATAATAGTCTTAACATGAGTTAGATGCTCGGTCTAACCCCATAGACTACAGACCATAGTTTAGACCGCTAACTTTAGAACATTGTCTTCTCGCATACAAAAGTCCATTGCATGCAACATTCTAACTGTTTAACACAAGCAGTCAGGGAGCCATATTTGCTTACATTTACTTTAACATGTAAATAAGATGAGGATAGATAGCAATGTAATGAATAACCTCTATATATAATTTTATTATCTAGTTCAAAATAAATACATCAAAATGTCTCTAATGCTTAGGGTATTTCCTAACAATCTCCCACTTGCCCTAAGCCAGCAGATGTGCCATGTTACGCATCCCCATCGCCTCTACGTGCCTCTCAAAGCTTCTAGCCACCGAAGTCTTAGTAAAAGGATTGGCGATGTTGTCCTCGGGTGCGATCTTACATACATCCACTTGTCATGTCTCCACGTGCCCTTTAATAATATGATATCTTCGATCGATGTGCTTGGTCCTCTTGTGGTGCCTAGATTCCCTTGTGTTGGCAATAGCCCCAGTGTTATCACAGTAAAGTGTGATAGGCTTGTGAACACTCGGAATGACCTCAAGGTCCCTAAAGAACTTGCGGAGCCAAACCGCTTCTTTAGATGCCTCAGCCGCAGCCACATACTCAGCCTCCATAGTAGAGTCAGCTGTGCAGCCCTGCTTCACACTCCTCCACACAATGGCATCTCCTCCGAGTAAAAACACTGATCCAGATGTCGATTTCCTCGAATCCTTACAAGTCTGGACGTCTGAGTCCGTGTATCCTACGAGTGTTAGGTCCCCTCCAGAATACACCAGCATATAATCTCTCGTTCTCTTAAGATACTTGAGTATATGCTTTACAGCTTGCCAGTGCTTAGTTCCAGGATTTGCTTGATATCGACTCACCATACCTACTGCAAAACATATATCCGGGTGAGTGCAAAGCATAGCGGACATAAGGCTACCCACAGTGGATGCATAAGGGACCTTACTTATACGCTCTCTTTCTTCCGATGTCTTGGGACAGTCATCCAATGAAAGAGTTCGACCGGCAATAGAAGGTTATGAGCCTTTCTTTGCCTCTTGCATTGCATATTTGTCAATTATTTTATCTATGTATGAAGCTTGGGATAATGCTATCATTTTGTTCTTTCGTTCTCTAAAGAGACGAATGCCTAGAACATAATTAGCTTCTCCCAAGTCCTTCATGTCAAACTGTTGGTGTAACCAAAGCTTGACCGATGATAAGTTCCCTACATCATTCCCAATGAGTAGTATATCATCGACATAGAGTATCAGAAAGACCACTTTTCCATCCTTAATAAGTTTATAAACACAGTGTTCATCAACGTTCTGCTCAAAACCAAATGTCTTAATCGCTTGATCAAACCTCTGGTTCTATGAGCGGGATGCTTGCTTTAATCCATAAATGGATCTAAGTAACTTGTAGACTTTCCTTTCTTGGCCTTTCGCTACGAACCCTTCGGGCTGTATCATATAGATATACTCTTCAAGATGGCCATTCAAGAATGCTGTCTTGACATCCATTTGCCAGATCTCGTAATCGAGAGCCGCAGCAATGGACAGAAGAATACGGATAGACTTCAGCATAGTAACAGGCGAAAAGGTTTCATCGTAATCGATTCCAGCCTTTTGCGTGTACCCCTTTGCAACCAGTCTAGCTTTGAAAGTTTCCACTCTCCCTTCCGCATCCTTCTTTCTTTTGTAGACCCATTTGCATCCAATGGGTTTTATCCCATCCGGCAAATCTACAAGTTCCCAAACAGAGTTGGATTTCATAGAATCCATCTCATTGTTCATAGCCTGTTTCCAAGATTTAGAATCAACATCATTTATAGCTTCATCATAGGTGACCGGATCATCCTCATGCTCATGAGCCTCGGCCTGGTATACCTCAGCATCATACATGAAGAAATTAGGTTTCTTCAAAACCCTCCCACTACGACGAGGCACCCTAATTTGTTGATCGTCTGCAGGTCTTTCACTGGAACTCGGACTTACGTCCAAGACCGAAATCTGTGGAGCAGTTTTTTCACCCGATAACTCCTCTAGCACCACTTTGCTTCGAGACTTAAAGTCATTCATGTGACTTTCCTCCAAGAATGTCGCATGGGTTGAGATAATGACCTTTTGTTCCTTCGGGTTATAGAACATACCTCCTTTAGTTCCTTTTGGATATCCTATAAACATGCACAATTCTGATCTTGGTTCCAACTTTTTCGCATCCCCATCTAGTACATGCGCCGGGCAGCCCCATATTCTCATATGTC
Organism: Antiaris toxicaria; assembly: GCA_035233585.1. NCBI lineage: Eukaryota > Viridiplantae > Streptophyta > Magnoliopsida > Rosales > Moraceae > Antiaris > Antiaris toxicaria. The sequence goes on from CP141154.1 coordinate 30,554,788, forward strand.
CAAGGGAGTGCTTCTTGCCACGCCATAATTCATACGGAGTTCTAGGAATTGATTTACTTGGAACCTGGTTCAGAATATAGCACGCCGTTTGTAAAGCATATCCCCAAAATGATAATGGCAGCGTTGAATAACTCATCATGGACCGTACCATATCCAATAAGGTCCTGTTTCTCTTTTCGGCTACACCATTCTGTTGTGGAGTACCAGGTGCAGTCAATTGGGATAATATCCCGTTCTCTACAAGATGTCCTAGAAATTCATCGGAGAGATATTTGCCATCTCGATCAGATCGAAGTGTCTTTATGGATTTATCCAATTGCTTTTCCACTTCCGCACGATACTCTTTGAACTTGTCAAAGGTTTCGCTCTTGCGGTGCATTAGATACACATATCTATACCTCAAGTAATCATCTATGAAAGAGACATAATACTTGAACCCTCCTCGTGCTGTGACGTTCATGGGGCCGCATACGTCAGTGTGCACAATTTCTAAGAGCTCCTCAGCCTTGTACCCTTAGCTCCAAAAGACCTTTTAGTCATTTTACCCTCTAGACAAGACTCACATTGGGGAAGACGTACCTCCTCCAGAGATTCCAGAGGACCGTCTTTCACCAATCTTTGAATCCTATCCTTATTAATATGACTAAGTCTTAAATGCCAAAGATACGCCTTGTTAGAGTAAGAAACTTTCAACCTTTTAGAGTTATCTATTAATTCAGTGTCAAGCAGTGAGTACATCTTTGGTTTGATCAAATATAGGTTTCCATCCATCCATCCAGAACAGATAAAAGACTTATTTCTACGAATATCAACTCTTTTACTAAAAGAAACTGAATAAGAATCCTTTATTAAACAAGCTACCGATATAAGGTTCCTCCTAAAATTAGGAACATAAAAACAGTCTTTTAATAAAATAAACCTAAATTGATCAAAGTAAAGGTAAACATCTCCCACTGCCTCAGCCACCACCAAGCTGCCATCCCCAATTCGCAACGAGAGGCTCCTATCATGTAGACTTCTCGTTTCCACAAACCCCTGCATAGAAACACAAACATGATTAGTGGCGTCCGAATCAATGACCTAAGTGTCTTTCGATTCTTCCATCAAACACGCTTCCAAGTAAAGAAGTTCCTTACCTTCCTTGCCCTTGGCGGCTAGGATTTCCCGACAAGCCTTCTTGAAGTGACCGACCTTCCCACAACGGAAGCACTTGGACTTTTTAGGGTCCCTGGGCTTCTTGTTCTTCTTCTTCTTCTTCCCATCCGAGACGGGAGGATTAGAAGAACTGAAAGCCACTTGCTTCTGATTTGGCCTCTTCCTCTTCCGTGAGGGTTTGGAAGATTCTGCCAAATTGGCCTCACCTTTGGGTTGGACAGCATCCCCATCCCTGATCATCCGCTCATAAGCCTGAAGTTGCTTCATGAGCTCGGTTAGTCCTAACTCCCTTGTCGCCAGATTGTATGCGGCCTTAAACCCCACAAAATCTTTAGACAGAGTTTTGAACACCATCTCGATCTGGGTGTTGTAGTCCAACTCAGCACCGTTTTCGGCAGCCTCAGCGAAGAATCCCATTAGAGTGATCATATGGTCCTTCACCGGAGTACCTACCTTTTGCTTAGAGTTCATAATACTGGTGATAGCGGACTGTCGAGCCAACTTTTCTTGACCTCCGAACATGTCCTCCAGATCTTCCATGATCTCCCCAGCAACTTGATAAGTCTCATGCTGCTTTTGTAAAGCACTCGTCATGCTAGCAAGTATGTAGCATCAAGCTATATCATTGGATTCTCTCCAACGAGTATAGGCAACCGGGACCTCCTCAATCGGTGTGTCAAGTTTTGGCCCTGATGGGCATGGTTCGTCTAGTACGAACTTATGTCTCTCGCAGCTGAGAACTATTAACAGATTTCTTTTCCAATCCTTATAATTATTGCCATTAAGTTTATTCTCAGTAAGTATTGAAATGAGGGGTGTCGGTGACATTTTGAACTGAAATAAAATTATACTAGACATCATTACAAAGCCCAAGCAAATATACAGATAATTTAGCAAATAAAACATACAAGTATGTTCCTACATGAAACTTGAAAAACATGTAGCATTGCAACGATAATTCTCAGCACCCATTGCCCCAAGCCACCGAGGGGTGGTCATGAAAACAAATAGTCGGAACATGGAACCCGTCCAATTAATATATGTTGCCTTAAATCCTCCAAGGTTAAGACATATATTAATAACTGCTTATTTGGCCACCAGTTTAGTTAACAGAGCTTCTAGGGAAGGTTAATAACTAAACGAGTCTTGAGTGTATAACCATTGTTTACGTAGCCTGATCCACGTCCTACCAAGCCGCTGAGGGGTGGTCATGAATAGGATCGTACCCGAACACGTTTTCCACATAGGAGATCCAATCTAGTATATCGACGGCGGTAAACACCTACCGAGGGGTGTGGTCAGGGCAGAACTGACGCGAGGCGTTACCATGCTTTCATATATGGATTAACAATGAAGGCCGTGGGTTTTGTTTGAAACCCTCTCCCACTCAATATTTTGAAAAACATGCAAGTTTTGATAAATTATGTATGATCAATATAGTATGAGCGGCATTCAACTATCCTATATGACTTGTTATCAAATATGCATGTAAAACATCCATCAATACATATTTATACATCCATGACATATCATAGAAAAAATAATTGACAGAATAACCAAGCCATGGTTCCATCCTAGAACAAAGAAAATAAAGATTACAAAATTCCATCTAAAGCATTCTTTGGGTCTTGAATTTTGTTCCGTCTTCTTGTATCCATCTTTATGTAGCCTCTCCATTTATTTCTCATCCCAAGAATCATTTAAAATTTAAATCTCCAAAAAATTTAAATTTCAAATTCAAATTCAAAATTCAAATTTCAAATTCAAACTTTAAACAATTTTAAACATCTTGTGTAATAATATGTAATTTCAAAAATTTCAAATTTTTTAATTACATATTTTTAAACATGATTTAAAATTTAATCTCAAATTTAAAAAATCAAAATTTTCTGATTTTTAAACCGTCGCACCGCCGCCCTCGAAGGCGGCAGCCGCCGTGGGCAACCACCAGCCTCGGAGGGGTTGGCAGCCCACGGCCGCCCCTTATGTGCAGCCTTGCCTGGCTGCAGGCCAAGCCTGCACCGCCAGGCTGCACGCCCAGGTTAGGCGCAGCAGCCGGCAGGCTGCAGGCAGTGCCTGCAGCCAGAGGCTGCATGCCCAGGCTACGGCCAGCCTTGGGTTGCCCACGGCCACCCTCTGCTGCAGGCCAAGCCTGCGGCCGTGGGTGGTTATGGCCTGCACAGGGGCTGCAGCCACACCAAGGCCCGTCGACCTATCCCGAGGGGTCGTGTCTCGATTTTCGTGCCATATTCCAATTTACCTATTAGGATTTCCAAAAATTAATTTGAATTCTAATTAAATTGAAATTTTCCACACAATCAAAATTTCAACCTTTAAATCGAATTTAACTTTTGGGAAAAATAAATTACGGTCTTCAGTCTTCAATCTCCTCCAAGAATAATTACAGAAAATTACCTAAACCTTTTCCGGTGTACAAAATTCTAACCATAATAATTCTAAGAGACAAAAATTAAAATCCATGGGAAAATTACAGTGTTAATAAATTGCTCCCATGGTTACATAAAAAATTCCTAGATACAATTTTTCTAAATTCTAAGGAACCATAACCAGCATAAACAAGCATGCTTATAATAATTCATAAGATTAAAATAACCACATACTTTATACATAATCCATGATAACAACATAAAGGAACCCTAGAATGCCACTCTCTAAATATCAAATCTATACATAAATAAAAAGACTAAGTAATTGTCTAATTTATGTACATGGCATAGTCATGAGATGGCTCTAATACCAATTGTAGGAAAAAATAATCAATAAAAATGTATCAGAGTGGCGCAGCGGAACAATAAAAAATTTTAGATCGTTAAATATCTCATGATGCCATATACAATAAACAACAACAATTAAAACTCATACCTCAAGGACGCCAATCTGCAGGAGGAGAATGACCGGAGGCTTCAACCAACTAGCCTTCTCTACTATTCTCCAATTCCCGAACGGCTGAGTGTGTGGGCACTTTGAATCTCGATCGGTATGCTAGCACTGCTAGTCTTCTTCCGACCACCCAGATCTCTAAAGAACTTTATTGTCACGGTGAGCTGTGCAACAATAAGCCTGCTCACCTGAGAGTCTGTGGTCTGAGAGAACTGGAGTGGCAGGACCTCTATTTATAGACCTGGATGAGGTGATTCTCTGAATTCGAATTGGACTAGGAAAAGATATTCTCCCTTATCCACAACCATAAAATCTGAATTTTCCAAGGGAAAATCCCAACAATAAAATTCGGCCATTTAGGATAAATCTAATCCAAATCTAAACAAGATTTTAACTAGAACTTTATCTCCCTTTTTCAACCAAAAAATCTGAAATTTCCTAGGAGAAAATCTCCTCAAAAAAATTCGGCCACATTTAGGATAAGGGAGAATCAAAATTCCACTAGGATTTTCAAGCTTGAATCTTATCTCATCCTTATCCAAAATAACCAAATTTTCCTAGGAGATATTCTCCAAAATTTCGGCCACTTTCTGGGGAGGAGAGAATCCAAATTCAACTGGGATTGAAACTTGAATTTTTCCCTTGAACCTTATCCACCAAAACCGAAAATCCATTGAGGATTATCATCAAAATTTCGTCCAACTTTTAGTTAGGATTTGGATTCAAAATTCAAGTAGAATTCTAACAAGATTATCCTCTCCATATCCAACTCAAATTCGAATTTCAAACCTTGTGGATTTTCCACAACAAATTCGAATCCCACTTAGACTGTGATTCAAAATTTGAATTTCAAATTTCAAATTCGAATTTCAAATTCAAATTTCAAATTTCAAATCTCAAATTTCAAATTTAAATTTCAAATTCAAATTTGAAATTCGAATTTCAAATTCAAATTTCAAATTCAAATTTCAAATTCGAACTTCAAATTTCAAATTTCAAAATTCAAATTTCAAAATTCAAATTTCAAAATCCACAAAACAGTTGTGTTTCAAATTCTTGTCCTCATGGATAATTTTCTACAACTCCAATCCAATCTCAAATAAAATCATGGCAACTTTATTTCGAGTTCGAATAATTGTGTACTCTGTTATCCAAAACAAAATCTGAAACCAACCGGAGAAAATCTTGTTTACCATCCTAATCCTGTGTCATCACCATCCATGCATAATAAACTAGCCAAGAGCATACACAAATCAATTTGCCAAACGTTAAGGAATTATGTGGAGCTAGTAGAGGGACTGATTGGACATATATAATCGGGCTCCCGCAAATCCATATGATCATCATTCTTTTACTGAACAACTCAATCATATGATCACTAGTTTTAGAGTCACACCACTATAAACCTAAAACTGAACTCCCAATTATATACCGTATTACGTAAGCCTGAGACAAGCTATCGTCCAATGACCTTCTCATGTATGCAAAACCCTCATATAATATCCATGATCAGCCTTAGGCCAAAGTCTGTTTAATCCTACTGATCAGACTATCTTAAAGTTCCATTATACTACCGAATAAAGAAAATGATTATTCACCATATGTGAATAAGAAGTCATCCACTCAGCAGACGACCCAAGGCCTTGTCCATTTTCACATTCAGTATAATGCCTTTAAGAGGATATCCTTAACTCCTCATTAGAGCTATAATTCCGATATCTATAAACGAACCCTTCATCGTATACAAGTCATGCACCCAACGAACTGGTCATAAGCTTACTACCTCTGAGACGCTTTAGCCATTAGAACATCAAAGTACACAATTCATATACGTGAAGCTGTCCTTTTACTCAGGATTAAGGTTACTGCATAATGAACGTCAAAAGCAGATCGATCCACTCAAAGCGGACTTCGTAGATCAATCACGCTTTAGTCCCGGTCTAATATGTCATCACCAAGCAACATATCTATGTCTCTACTTGGGAGTCTAGCTCCAGACAGTCAAGACAAACCGTCCCCTCCAAGGCTTTAGATAACATAATAGTCTTAACATGAGTTAGATGCTTGGTCTAACCCCATAAACTACAGACCATAGTTTAGACCGCTAACTTTAGAACATTGTCTTCTCTCATACAAAAGTCCATTGCATGCAACGTTTTAACAGTTTATCACAAGCAGTCAGGGAGCCATATTTGCTTACATTTACTTGAACATGTAAATAAGATGAGGACAGATAACAATGTAATGAATAACCTCTATATATAATTTTATTATCCAGTTCAAAATAAATACATCAAAATGTCTCTAATGCTTAGGGCATTTCCTGACAAAATAGAGTAAAACTGATATATTTGGACTCAGCATGCCCAAATTAGTCAATTTAGCCCATGTTAAAATTTTCACACATAATAAGTACTATTCATGTGTGGTGTCAATATAGTATATTGGCACAATTACAGGACTGGAAATATGAGATGATCTGAGGGCTAGGAAGTAAAGTAAGTTGGATCCAAGGCCTAAAATTAGCCAAGAATTGCACGAAGAAATTTTAGGAAAGACTGTTAACTTGGATAAGTATGTGACTTAAGAGCAAAAAAAAAAAAATCCCATTTTTCCTCCCACTCTCTCTCCCCTCCCCCACAACACCGTGCATGCACAGTAGCTGACCATGGGAAACTGTAAGGACCCCCATATTTATGTAACCTCTATTCTATATAATGAGAAATTGAGCAACGAATTTGGGTTAGTTTGATGGCTTTTAGTGCAAATTTGATGAACACGGTCTAGTACACAGCCGTGTAAGAAGCCATGTACCGATTGGACTGTTTACGTGCGAAAGGTCGTGTTAGTGTACGTGCCCGTGTTGTATGACACGGTCAGGTACATGGCCGTATAAGTGGCCGTGTACCACTCGGGTTAATGAACGTGTAAAAGGCCGTGTTTCAAAACAGGGCCGTGTAGAAGAATTTCAACTGGTACACGCCCGTGTCTGGGGTGTACATGCCCATGTTGCCTTATACACGCCTGTATAAGAAGCCGTGTTGAAGGCTGTGTAATGGATAGAAAGCAGTTACACAGACCCTCAAAATGCATGAAACCTAATTACTATGTAACGAGTAATTAAGTTGGAAAAATACAATATATTTTCTAGTTGAATAGATTAAACAGATACAGTACTGTTTAAGTACTATTCATGCAATGAAAAGGATGATCAATAGTGAACCTGGTCTATCCTATTATGCGTATAAATGTGTGAGACACGTAGTGTTAGGAAACTAGTCTGGACGACCATTTCTTGACACAAGACTGGTGAACCGATCACCAGAACGCTCGGACCGAATACCTAAGCACGATAGCGAGAGATAACCCTAACAAGAGTATGGTATCGAGAAAATGGTCTTGATGAGCTCTTCTCACCTAGAGATTGACAAAATCAGAGTCAGAGCACTCAGACTGGTTAGTTAAGTCAAAGACAGTGAATAGTGAGAATCGCAGTGTCAAGTTATTGGCCAAGACGGCCTTAATTTGACCTAAAACTGATATATGAACGGTTAGTATATTCAATCTGGTTGATTGAGCACAAAATGAGAATTTTAGTTTGAGAAATACATAGTATCAGGATGAGAGTCAAAATGACCTTTACTCGCTCCAAAACTGATATATTTGGACTTAGAACGTCAAAATTAGTCAATCAGGCACCTAATACGTTTTTCATGGCAGGGTCACACAGATCCTGAAAATTAGCCCAAACGACCTCCGATGGACGTAAAACTAATAAAAATGGAATCAGCACATCCAAATTAATTAAGAGAGACTGTGTCTGAAATTTTGCCTGGGAACGGCCTCAGTTTGCGTGTGAAAGGACAATACAGTGTAGATACAACCACAGTATAAGATATGAAAAGTAAATTAGATTGATAATGGGTTCTTAGATAGTATAAAACATCCAAGAATTTACTGTATAAAAATCAGATTCAAAAATCTAATTTTCGGGTGAAAATTGGAACACTGCCAAGAAAGGGCCGAACACCGCAGTATAAAATTAGACTGCATTGAGAAGCCAACACAGATGAAATTTGGCCCTTAGAAATGTGCCCCTAGCTGCAAAAGGGCAGCTGAAAATGGTTGCTCATAGCCCAAAAGGTGACCATTAAAAAATTACCCTAGCCATGACACACTTGAATAAAATATTCAAGTGATTTCAAAAGCTTGGTCAACAAATATTTCTTTATTTCTTCTCCCATTTAAGGCAGCAGCCCACGCCCATTTTAGTCTAAAAATGGGCAGCAATTTGTCCCATGATTTGGCTAATTTGGTGGACAATTAATTAGGATTAAGTCTAAGTAAGCTTGATCAATTTTGCCTATAATTTACACAAGTGATTTGCTTTTCTTACTTTAGCACCCAAAACTCACTTCACTTTCTCCCTCTATTCCTTGCTGTAGCAGACCACTCTAAGGCCCCCAAACCCCCCATATTTTCAAGCTTAAATCACACTGAAAGCCTACCAAAAATCAAACCTCACAAGCTTGTGTTAGGAGAAGTCGAATCCAAGTCATTCTAAGGCGCCAAGGGTAAGTCTTCAAAATCGATCCTTGTAGTTTTTACTTTTTGTTTTGGTTTGGTTTTTAAGAGAAATTTTTGGTATGGTTTCTAGCAAAAACCGACCTCACTCTCTTGGATTTCCATGACCATTCTTAGTTCCTCAAGCCCTAGTTGAAACTGTGCTTGGTTCAAGGCACAAAGGTAAACCGAAAACCATATCTTGTGTTAGTTGGTTTTAAGTTTTGATCAAGGCCATTTATGTGTATTTGTTTATACAAATGGTTTGTAATAATTTATTTTAAGCCCTTAAGTTTCCATTTTTAAGTTTATGTGGTTGTGTTTAAAATTTTTATGGACGGTTATTGTGTGTGTGATGCTGTAATGACCGCCATTTTCATGACACCTACTTACCATGTAATAAGTCATTAAGGAATAAAATGGACATAATTTAATGTCTTTTAGTGCAAATTTAAGAAACATGGTCAAGTACACGATCGTGTAAGAGGCTGTGTACCGCTCAGATAGATGAAGGTATTTCAAAGACATGGCCGTGTTGAGTAGTCTCAACTAGTACATGTCTGTGTCTGAAATGTACACGCCCGTGTTGCGTTGCACACGCACGCGTAAGAGTCCGTGTAGAACGCTGTGTAATGGGCCGAGAACCACTGTAATGACTCTCATGAATTATGAAAATTAATTAGTATGTAATGATGTAATTAAGTTAATAAATACAGTGTGCTTTTCAGTTGAATGAATTAAATGGGAATAGTTACGTTTAATTACTATTCATGCATCAGTCCACCCTATTATGTGAGTTGCGTTGAGACACGCAATGTCAAGAAACCGGTCTAGACGACCATTTCATGATACAGAACTGATGAGCTAGTCATCAGTACGCTCAGACTGGCCATCTAAGCGCAGCAGTGATAATTGCCCTAATAGATGTATAGTATCGAGAAAAGCGGTCTAGATGACCTCTTCTCGCCCATAGACTGACAAAATCAAAGTCAAAACACTCAGATTAGTCAGTCAGATAGTGAAAAGTGAACAGTTAATAGTGATTAGTGAATAGTGAGAAACGCAGTGTCAGGTTAGTGGCCAAGACGGCCTTAATCTGGCATAAAATTGACATATTAATAGTCAGTAGGTTCAATCTGGTCAAGTGAACACAAAATGTAGATTTTGTTTAAAAGATACGCAGTATCGGGATAAGGGTCAAGACGACCTTTTCTCCCCTCGAACCTGATATATTTAGACTCACGATGCCCAAATTAGTCAATCAGGCACCTGACACGTTTTTCGAGACGGGGTCATATAGATCTCAAAAACTGGTCTAGAAGACCTCAGATGGATGTAAAACTGATAGATTTGAAATCAGCACGTCCAAATTAGTCAAGGGAGACTGTGTTTGAAATTTCACGTGAAAACATCTCGTTATGCGTGCGTAGTGTCAACACAGTGTAGGCCTAACCACAGTATCAAGAAATTGGTCAAGATGACCTTTTCTTGATATAAAACTGATATATTTGGGTTCAACACGCCCAAATTAGTCAGTATAGCCTATCTTAAAATTTTTCAAAAAATTAGTATAAAGGGGTCGAAATTTTTAGATTTTTGTAAAAAGGGCCCCCATTATTATTTTTTTCTTTCTTTTTCTCCCCCACACCACACGAAGATGAACAGTGACCGACCATCAAATCCGACCTCCGTTTTCGACACCGCCGCACCATTGGAAAGCTCTCGACGAGCTGAGTCCAACGGTGTGCTGAGTCGACGGAACCGACGTCGAAGAACGCCGCACGCGCCGCCTAAAGCCGCCAGTGGTTGAATTTTTCAAACCGTGATTTCTCCGCCGTCTGACGTCCAAATGTCACGATTCCAGTCCCAATGGATTCGTGGTGAAGAGTAGAACAAAACCCAGGCTTCATTTCACATCAACAGCCACCAGATCGTGCCGTCCAAGGTTCACCATCATCGTCGCCATCACCGCCGTCGAATCTCGCAATTCCGGCGGAGTTGAGTTGCAAGGTCGGTATCAAAATGCTCAGAACAACATGTAGATCAAAAGCCCCAAATCAATTTTGGGCAACAACGTCGGAAAATGAAGATCCAACACCGCCGCCATCGCCGACTTTTCGAGGGTCGATTTCTGGTGATAGGAACCTCGATTGGTGAAATTGACACCACCAATGGGTTCCTCTCGTCAAGCTCTTCAAGATGGTGGTCGCCACTCCCATCGCCACAGTGGTTAACGCCGGTCAATGGCAACCCGGAGACCAAAAATTAAAGAATGGCCCGTTGGCCTATTTTTGACGTTCCGGACACATCCGCGGCATCGGAATTGCAAACCAGAGTTTCAAAAGTGGAGAATGATGATTCAAAGATTGTGCGATCGAGATCGAACGGTTCACCCGACCGCCGACGGGAACGATTTTGGTAGTGGTTTTGATCCCTTGATTCCTCAATTTATTATTAGAAATAATTATGTATGAATTATGGTTTACTGACTTGAGCAATTGTAAGAAAAAGGGATGAAATGTCGAAAAAGAGAATGTGAGGAAATGTGAATATTTTTACGTAAAAAGCGGAGCTTTTACGTAAAAATTAGGCATCTGGTTTAGTATGTGGCAGGTTAGAATAGGTTAGATGGTTTTGAGGCGTTTCCTAAATGCCGGAAACCCAAAAATTAAGTGGAAATGCTGCCGAAATTTCTAAAACGGCACAAAGGGGTATTTTAGGAAACGAGGGGTGAATATGTGATAGGGATGGAAACTTGAGCCCCCTCGATGACCTAGGTCCAGGAAAGAAGGGCGGACGTTTACAGGATTAGTGAACCGCCCAATTAGAAATCTCGAAATGTAAGAAAACGACCCCTAGATCAGAATAGTGCCACCCGAGGGACGGGTGTGATCTAAGTATAAAATTTAGAGCGATTACATCGGTAACGGTAACCCGACAGGCTAAATGGTCATACGGGAGGTATTCAGTCAGTTGACTGGTCGGTTAGCCAGTTAAGGACCAAGTCGGAATGGGATAGTGAGAGACAGTGATTAATTTATCAAGCAGACAAATTAATCAAGCACGATTAAAAATTAGATATCAAATTTCCCAAAGTAGAGCACTTGGGTACCGATACGCATCGGTACCACACAACGATAAGTTTATTAGTTCCTAACGATAGAGTGACCTAAGAGCGATGTTAATTAATTTATTGGGTAAATAAATTAACTAACCACGATTAGAAAATCAAATTCTTAAGAAGAGGGGAATTAGTACCGATAAGGATCGGTACCACATAACGAGAATTTTTATTAGTCACTAATGACCACGGTGACCTAAGAGTGAATGTTAATGTAATGCATTATGATTACAGGGAGGTACCTGTATTGTGACGAAGGCGAGAGCATAAACTGTCTACTGACAGGTAAGTACAACTCCGCCTACAGCATGGATAAAATGAATTTAAAATGATGCTTTTCCAGTATTTTAAGTATGTATCTTGCATACGATGCTGCACAGCATACATAAGAGCATATAGTTTCACAATCAAGTAGATTGATGAAAGAACAAGATAGAAGCCATAGATCCCTACTGCGTAGGATTGGGGATAGCTTAGAAAAGCGTATGGCTAGAACAGTTAAACAAGATGGAAATAAATAGGTGTGTCGTACCAGCTCCTTCAGTCGAAGGGGTTTCCAGTTAAAGAAAGTTAAGGCCAAAAGTTGAGCATCAGTTGATGGCTCTTCGGCATTAGTTGACCTCGGGAGTTACCGTTGGTCTGCGCGCACGCGGTACTGACACATGGGCCCTAAATAGACAAGAAAAGAAAAGAGAAGTTTGAAGCATAAATGAACATAACTGGACCATGCATTAGTTATAGTTCGCTATGCTTTCTTTTTCAGTAGAGTGCATACTGTACATGATGCTTCTGTCATGCATAAAGTATGTGAAGATTTATATTCAGTGTTATGACATGTTATGTGATGACATGATATTTGAGTTGATATGTGATATGCTTATATGGTATGTGATTTATTAAGTGATATATGTCATGCTTAGGATTTTAAGTATGTGCTATATTTTAAACATGTTTTGCGGTTAACATGTTGTACTTACTGGGCGTAAAGCTCACGGAGTGTGTTCATGCTGTAGATAAGCTTCCTATAGCGCAAACACCAAGGGGCGATGATGGCGGCAGAGGTGGATGTGAGGATGAGGCTATGGATACACCGCGAGTATTCTTCCACACAATATGAGTACATAGTATTTTGAACGGTGACAACTAAATAGTATTTTGAATAGTAAAGATTAATTGGTATTTTGGAACAGTAAACAGTATATGTATGAATAGTATATTTAAATAGTGTCTGGTGAATATTAATCAGATAAACAAGTATATAAGTGTGTATATATAATTGAAATCCTTATGTTTTTCAAATTCCGTATTTTAATAGTATACGTATGTGAATAGTAAATACGTACGCGTATATTAAAAAAAAATCCCTCTAAATTTATGCTATTAAATTTGGTCAAGTTTAAGTATCGGTTTTAAAGAGGAAGTATAAGTAAAAGCTAAAGAAGCAAGTAATAGTTTTCAGTGATGGTTCGGGCCGCTGAGGGTACGGGGCGTCACAGTTGGTATCAGAGCGGTTTCCTGCCATCCTACCTCACATCACCGCATGCTTACTTCATCTGTCCAAGTAAGTTAGTTTTATTTTTTTAGTCAGTAAATGTTTATCTATTGAAGATAACATTTTATAGTAATGAAACGACGAAATCTATGATGGCGAGAATAAGACGAAGAGATGCTGAGATCATTATATGAAAATTACGACCGTGCAGTGCTAGAGAACTGCTCAGAGAAAGAACATGGATTGCTGCTCGAGTTGTACCGATCTTCAGGGCTAGTTGTCCACCAAGTTTCGAGTGGCAAACAGTATTCCTGCACTCCATGAGAATGTCAGGACTGGTTTCATGTTATCAAAGTGATTCCCCGATTGTACGCCATTGATCAGGATAACTGAGTCCTGTTGGCTGTTGATATCTGTCAGGAAGATACTCTTGTGTATATCGGGATCCTTATGACCAGGATGAGCTCTTAACTGCGTCGAGTTTCGCCATACCATGATCGAGCCAATCTCTGAGAGGAGTCCAGCATCAGCCTCAGTTTTTCTTTATGGGTAAGCGGGGAGTGAAATCGCCTAAGTTCCCTAGAGTTATGGATATACGAGAATTTGTTCGTCGGACTGAAAGACTACAGCTGATGTCCGGCGATACAGTTCTAACGTTTGCTATTCGCTACAAGGAACTGATATGGACTTCTATAATACATTCCAAGACAAAAGTGGATCAAGACAGGAGAAGACCCTAAGAGAGAAAGAGACCTTGCCAAACAAAATTAGAAGAGCGATCAAGCAGGACTAGCAAGCCTTATGAAGGAGATAGTGAACGCCAAGAGAAAAGTGCTCAACCCCAGGAACCTACACAAGCCCAAGGCATTATAGCAGCCGCCATTATGGAGGGTGACCCGGTAGAACCAGCACCCCAACTTGCCGATGAAGTGTTCATGGCCGAGCACCAGCCAGAAGTACACAAGGGCAATAGGAAGCCGATGGAGAACCCCGAACCAGCCCGTATATCTCCCGAACACCCCATGAAAGAGGAAGATAACGAGACTCTTTCCGACGCCCATCCCGACGATGAGGGAGAGGAGATCCCCAACCGCTTTAGTAATGACGAATAGATGGGGATGTACGAACCCCAAGTCATCATAGCCAGCGATGATGAGGTTAGTTTCGACTAAGAAGAAGAGAACCCAGAGGAGTAATCACTCAGTGATAGTGACGATGAGGAGATGTCTGATACTGAATCAGGATTGTCCTTCCAATAGTAGTAACCCTTCTGCGGGAATGTTAGTTATGAAAAAATATAGAGGGAAGCAGTAGCTCTCCCCCGTCAGTTGTAGCATAATGTACTTGTTGGGATCGTATAAGGGAAGTGTGTGTCACTCCCACTGAACAAGAATCTTGAATATATGTATATATATATTATGTGAAATACATTATGAGATAAGTAGTAAAGCTTTGCCCTAGGGGCCAGATATAATTTTTTTCCACAAGTGTGAGTATGATATGACAGAAAGTGCAGGACGAATCCTAGCACTCAGACATGTCCTAATACAATGCGGCAATTGTATTGAACATCACAATATGAGAGAAAGAAAGGTGGATATAGTGTGTATATTTATATCCATAATGTTTAAGTAAGATTGTTAAGTAAGAAAGAAAATGATATGTGATACGAGTCCCAAGTACAGAATTTAAGAGACATATTTTCCTTTCTCGCTGTACGATAGGGTTACATAGGAAAACATGGCAAGAAAGAGAGCTTAGTTACACCCAGCATCCTGAGAGGATAAGTTGATAGCACAGATCGCAGGCATGCGAGAGATGATGGAGAACTAGTAACGGGAGCTAAACCAGCTTAGGGAACAGCTGGGCCAGCAACCCCAGGCACCACAGTCAGTAGAGATGCCAGCATAGGAGGCTCCAGCAGCCCAAGAAACTCTTAGGGAATAAGCAGCTCCTCCAACCCAGGAGGCACTAGCGCCTATAGTAATGGCTACTCTTATAACAACAATTGTTTTTTTTTTTGCCAATCCCTAGGGAAGGCGACTTGTATGAGAGATTCCGGCGCATGAAAGCGTTAGAATTCTTAGGAATCACTAACCCTATAGAGGTCGATGATTGGCTAACGGATATCCAAGTAATCTTGGATTTTATAGAGTTAATGGATAGAGAGAGAAAGTGATGTACACACCCTTCACCCTGCGCAATGAGGCGCGTTAGTGGTGGAAGATGGTAACCATTAGGAGGAACATCAGAGAGATGAGCTGGAGCGATTTCTTTGAGGAATTCAAGGATATGTACTTCAACGAGGAAGCACTAGTAGCGCAGTAAGACGAGTTCGACAACCTGCACCAAGGTAGTATGACTGTTATGGAGGCAGTCAAGAAGTTTGAGCAGTTGGCTCAACTTTGTCCAGACTTGGTACCGACCAAAAGGAGAGAGTCAGACGAATGCTAAAGATGTTCAGAACGGAAATCACAGTTTAGGTCTGTAACGGAAGCCACAGACCAGCGACACTAGCAGAATGTGTCAACAAGACTATCTGAGCTGAGTACTGGTCGGTTCATGATAAGGAGCGAATGGTGTAGAATTTTAAGGCACGAAAGGAGGAGAAAACGCAAGCCGAGCAGGCTCAAGAGAAGCAGAACCCCGAGTCACAATACAGAGGGTAGAATGTGGGAACCGGCCAGAATAGTAGGCATTCCCATAACAACAACAAGAGAAAAGGGGAATTAGGGCAATCAAGATTCACAGAAGAATTTCGCCAGAAGAGAGACGACCAGGAAGGAATGACAGCCAATACCCGATGTGCACGAGATGCGGAAAGAGGCACCCAGGAGAATGCAAGCAGAGAGCAAGTGATTGTTTCATCTGTGGCAAGGAAGACCACTATGCCAAAAAAAAAAAAATTTGCCACTCCAACCTGCAGAATCGACAGAATCAACCCCACACTGGGAATAATCAACTTCACACCAACCAGACCAGGATTGAAGACCCTTCAATCACACAAGGTATACTGAAAGCTTCAGACAGCTAAGGGAGAATCTATGCTTACACGGGGAGTGACGTTGAAGCTGTAACTTCTGCAATGGTGACAGGCCAGCTTTCTATCGCCAACTTTGATGCGTTAGTTCTACTTGATTCTGGAGCCACCCATTCGTTGCATCATCAGATTCTGCCAAAAAAAAAAAGCTTAGGACACAACATTGTCATAAACTATTGAAGGCAGAAAATCGTTTTCAAACCAATCGGATGTGAAAAGTTCATCTACAAAGGGTTGTCGCCAGAGCAACCAAAGACGATGATATCAGTAGTGAAGGCTCGCGAGATGCTATCCAGTGGATGCACGGACTTCCTAGTATACGTAGCAGATAAGACTCAAGGAATAGAGATAGGACCCGACAACGTACCGATAGTCAGGGAATTCATGGAGATATTTCCAGAAGATCTTGCAGGACTCCAACCAGAGCGCGGGATCTCGTTCGAGACTGAACGTCTACTAGAATCAGCCCCATCTTTGAGGCCCCCTACGGAATGGGCCCTGTAGAGCTAAAGGAGCTCCAAGCCCAGCTAAAGGACTAAATAGATAAGAGACTCATTCGACAGAGCTATTCACCCTGGAGAGCACCCATACCATTCGTGAAGAAGAAAGATGGACCATTGAGAATGTGCATCGACTACAGAGAGTTGAACAGGATTACGATTAAGAACAAGCATCTGTTGCCGTGAGTTGACGATCTATTTGATTAGCTCTGAGATGCTGCAATGTCCTCGAAAATCGATCTACGTTCAGGGTACCATCAACTACGAATCAGGAAAGAAGGTGTACCCAAAACAACCTTTCAAACGTGGTACGGACATTATGAGTTTCTATTCATGTCGCTCAGATTAACGGATGCACCAGCAACTTTCATGAACCAGATGAACCACATGTTCAAGGACTATTTGGATAAGTTTGTCATTGTGTTCATTGATGACATACTTATACACTTTAAGACGAAGGAAGAGCACGAAGAGCACTTAATTATCATTTTGCGCATGCAACAGGACCATCAGTTATACACCAAGTTCTCCAAGTACGAGTTTTGGCTGGAGAAAGTCTATTTCCTAGGCCACGTAGTCCCCAAGGAAGGAGTATCTGTGGACCCGACGAAAATTGATGCAGTTAGCACGTGGCCAGCTCAGAGGAACGTAACGAGAATTCACAGTTTCTTTAAACTAACAGGATGTTACCTACACTTAGTCGAAGGCTACTCAAAGTTAGCTGCTCGCTCACAGAGCTCACTAAGAAGGGAAAGAGGTATAAGTGAATCGACAAGTGTGAGGAAAGCTTTCAAGAGCTGAAATGAAGACTCATAAGCACTCCAATGCTGACCATTTCAAATGTTGGTCAGGGAAGCTTTGTGATTTAAGCACCGCATCTAAAACCAAGTTGGAAACTGTGTTGATGCAGAGTGGTAGAGTAGTCGCGTATGCTTCACGACAACTCAAAAACCTTGAGAAGAGCTACCCAACGTGTGATCTGGAGCTAGTAGCGATAGTTTTTACGATAAAAGCATGGAGGCACTACCTATACGGAGTCACGTGCGAGATTTACATCGACCACTAGAGCCTCAAATGTATCTTCACGCAGAAAGAGCTCAACATGAGACAGCATAGATGGCTAGAGTTGGTAAGGATTACGACCGTAAGATCCTATACCATCCGGGGAAAGCCAATAAAGTGGTCAATGCGTAGAGTCAGAAGCATATTACTATGCCTATGAATATTAGTGCCTTGTCAGGAGTGCTACAAAGGAGCTATGCAACAGCAAGATCAAGATTTTGATAGGGAGATTGTCTGACATGACCCTCCAATCGACGCTTCAAGAAGAGATCAAGATCGGTCAAGGTTTCGATTTGTCCCTGCTCAAGTCCAGAAAGGAAGCTATAGAGGACAAGGGTTCAGAGTTTAAGATCCTTAAGAATAACGTACTCTACTACAGAGATAGAGTGTGTGTTCTGAAAGATGAAGAACTCAAGAAGCGAATCCTTTTGGAACCTTACGAGACGTCATATTCCGTACATCCGATAGCGAATAAGATGTACAAGTACCTGAAGGAAAGCTTTTGGTGGCCTGAAATGAAGAATGACATTGTCGAGTTCGTTGCCAGATACCTTACGTGTCAGAAGGTTAAGGCAGAACACTAGCGCCCAGCAGGATAATCGTAGAAAATTAAGCTACCCGAGTGGAAATAGGACCAGATTACGATGAATTTCGTAGTCGGACTGCCGAAGACGTCAAACGATAATGACGCAATCTGGGTGATTGTAGACAGACTGATGAAATTAGTTAATTTTTTTTTTAGCAATGAAAGTTAGCTACTTCGTGGAACGACTAGTAGAAATCCATGCGGCACAGTTCATGAAACGGCACGGAGTACCAGAGTCGATCGTCTCAGATCGTAGTGGATGCTTTACCTCCAGATTTTGGCAAAGCATTTAAGCCGCATTACAATCTAAATGAGAGTTCAGCACGACATTTCATCCTCAGACCGATAGTTAGTTTGAGAGGACCATACAGATGTTAGAGGACATGTTGAGACCTACGTCCTAGACTTCAAAGGAAATTGGAATCAGAATCTACCATTGAGCGAGTTCTCATACAACAGCAACTACCATTCCTAGATAGGAATGGCACCGTACGAGACACATTGTGGAAGGAAATGCAGATCTCTGATTCATTAGTACGAGTTTGGAGAGAAACGACCAGTTAGCTCAAACATCATCAAGAATACCATGGTAGACGTGAAGTTGATACGAGAAACGTTAGATACAGCGCATAGTCGACAGAAAAATTTTGACGATAAGCGCTATAGACCCCTCGAGTTTCAAGTAGGAGACTCGGTTTTTTTTTTCAAAGTGGCACCCATGAAAGGGGTGATGCACTTTGAAAAGAAAGGAAAGCTCCGTTCTAGGTATATAGGACCCTCGAGATAATAGAGAAAGTCGGGAAGGTGGCTTATAGACTAACGCTTCCTCCCTAGTTAGCTATAGTGCACAACATCTTTCACGTCTTGATGCTGAAGAAGTACGTGTCAAACAGCTCCCATGTTCTTAGCCAAGAATCTGTTGTAGTAGACGCTGATCCGACGTACGAGGAGAGACCCATGCGAATCCTAGTTAGAAAGGAGAGAGTACTTAGGAATGAAGTATACCGCTAGTAAAAATTGTTGTGACAGAGTCATAGTGTTGAGGAAGCCACATGAGAATGGGAAGAAGACATCAGAAGAGACTTCCTGGAATTATTCTAATTTTCGAGGACGAAAATTTTGTAAGGGGGGTAGGTTGTAATGACCGCCATTTTCATGACACCTACTTACCATGTAATAAGTCATTAAGGAATAAAATGGACATAATTTAATGTCTTTTAGTGCAAATTTAAGAAACACGGTCAAGTACACGATCGTGTAAGAGGCTGTGTATCGCTTAGATAGATGAAGGTATTTCAAAGACATGGCCGTGTTGAGTAGTCTCAACTAGTACATGTCTGTGCCTGAAATGTACACGGGCGTGTTGCGTTGCACACGCACACGTAAGAGTCCATGTAGAACGCTGTGTAATGAGCCGAGAGCCACTGTAATGACTCTCATGAATTATGAAAATTAATTAGTATGTAATGATGTAATTAAGTTAATAAACACAGTGTGCTTTTTAGTTAAATGAATTAAATGGGAATAGTAACGTTTAATTACTATTCATGTAGTGAAAGGGGCAACCGACAGTGAAATCGGTCCACCCTATTATGTGAGTATGCGTTGAGACACGCAATATCAAGAAACCGGTCTAGATGACCATTTCATGATATAGAACTGATGAGCTAGTCATCAGTACGCTCAGGCTGGTCATCTGAGCGCAGCAGTGATAATTGCCCTAATAGATGTACAGTATCGAGAAAAGCGGTCTAGATGACCTCTTCTCGCCCATAGACTGACAAAATCAAAGTCAGAACACTCAGATTAGTCAGTCAGATAGTGAAAAGTGAACCATAAATAGTGATTAGTGAATAGTGAGAAACGCAGTGTTAGGTTAGTGGCCAAGACGGCCTTAATCTGGCATAAAATTGACATATTAATAGTCAGCAGGTTCAATTTGGTCAAGTGAGCACAAAATGTAGATTTTGTTTAAAAGATACGTAGTATCGAGATAAGGGTCAAGACGACCTTTTCTCCCCTCGAAACTGATATATTTAGACTCAGGACGCCCAAATTAGTCAATCAGGCACCTGACACGTTTTTTGAGACGGGGTCATATAGATCCCGAAAACTGGTCTAGAAGACCTCAGATGGATGTAAAACTGATAAATTTGAAATCAGCACGTCCAAATTTGTCAAGGGAGACTGTGTTTGAAATTTCACGCGAAAACGCCTCGTTATGCGTGCGTAGTGTCAACACAGTGCAGGCCTAACCACAGTATCAAGAAATTGGTCAAGATGACTTTTCCTTGATATAAAACTGATATATTTGGGTTTAGCATGCCCAAATTAGTCAGTATAGCCTATCTTAAAATTTTTCAAAAAATTAGTATAAAGGGGTCGAAATTTTTAGATTTTTGTAAAAAGGGCCCCCATTATTTTTTTTTTCCTATCTTTTTCTCCCCCACACCACACGAAGATGAACAGTGACACCGCCGGCACCATTGGAAAGCTCTCGACGAGCTGAGTCCAACGATGTGCCGAGTCGACGGAACCGACGTCGGAGAATGCCGCACGCGCCGCCTAAAGCCGTCGGTGGCCGAATTTTTCAAACCGTGATTTCTCCGTCGTCCGACGTCCAAATGCCACGATTCTGGTCCCAATAGATTCGTGGTGAAGAGTAGAACAAAACCCAGGCTTCATTTCACGTCAACAGCCGCCGGATCGCGCCGCCCAAGGTTCGCCGTCGCCGTCGCCATCGCCACCATCGAATCTCGCAATTCCGGCAGAGTTGAGTTGCAAGGTCGGTATCAAAATGCTTAGAACAACATGTAGATCAAAAGCCCCAAATCAATTTTGGGCAACAACGTCGGAAAATGAAGATCCAACACCACCGCCGTCGCCGACTTTTCGAGGGCCGATTTCTGATGATAGGAGCCTCGATTGGTGAAATTGACACCACCAATGGGTTCCTCTCGTCGAGCTCTTCAAGATGGTGGTCGCCACTCCCATCGCCGCCGTGGTCAACACCGGTCAATGACAGTTCAATGCTGGTCAACGGCGGTCAACGCCAGTCAACGGCGACCCGGAGACCGAAAATTGAAGAATGGCCTGTTGGCTTATTTTTGACATTCCGGACACATCCACGACATCGGAATTGCAAACCAAAGTTTCAAAAGTGGAGAACGATGATTCAAAGATTGTGCGATCGAGATCGAACGGTTCACCCGACCGCCGACGGGAACGATTTTGGTAGTGGTTTTGATCCCTTGATTCCTCAATTTATTATTAGAAATAATTATGTATGAATTATGGTTTACTGACTTGAGGAATTGTAAGAAAAAGGGATGAAATGTCGAAAAAGAGAATGTGAGGAAATGTGAATATTTTTACGTAAAAAGCGGAGCTTTTACGTAAAAATTAGGCCTCTGGTTTAGTACGTGACAGGTTAGAATAGGTTAGATGGTCTTGAGGCGTTTCTTAAACGCCAGAAACCCAAAAATTAAGTGGAAATGCTGCCGAAATTTCTAAAACGGCACAAAGGGGTATTTTAGGAAACGAGGGGTGAATATGTGATCGGGATGGAAACCCGAGCCCCCTCGATGACCTAGGTCCAGGAAAAAAGGGCGGACGTTTACAGGATTAGTGAACCGCCCAATTAGAAATCTCGAAATGTAAGAAAACGACCCTTAGATTAGAATAGTGCCACCCGAGGGACGGGTGTGATCTAAGTATAAAATTTGGGGCGATTACATCGGTAACGGTAACCCGACAGGCTAAATGGTCATACAGGAGGTATTCAGTCAGTTGACTGGTTGGTTAGCCAGTCAAGGACCAAGTCGGAATGGGATAGTGAGAGACAGTGATTAATTTGTCAAGCAGACAAATTAATCAAGCACGATTAAAAATTAGATATCAAATTTCCCAAAGTAGAGCACTTGGGTACCGATAGGCATCGGTACCACACAACGATAAGTTTATTAGTTCCTAACGATAGAGTGACCTAAGAGCGATGTTAATTAATTTATTGGGTAAATAAATTAACTAACCACGATTAGAAAATCAAATTCTTAAGAAGAGGGCAATTAGTACCGATAAGGATCGGTACCACATAACGAGAATTTTTATTAGTCACTAATGACCACGGTGACCTAAGAGTGAATGTTAATGTAATGCATTATGATTACAGGGAGGTACCTGTATTGTGACGAAGGCGAGAGCATAAACTATCTGCTAACAGGTAAGTACAACTCCGCCTACATCATGGATAAAATGAATTTAAAATGATGCTTTTCCAGTATTTTAAGTATGTATCTTGCACACGATGCTGCACAGCATACATAAGAGCATATAGTTTCACAATCGAGTAGATTGATGAAAAAACAAGATAGAAGCCATAGATCCCTACCGCGTAGGATTGGGGATAGCTTAGAGAAGCGTATGGCTAGAACAGTTAAACAAGATGGAAATAAATAGGTGTGTCGTACCGGTTCCTTCAGTCGAAGGGGTTTCCAATTAAAGAAAGTTAAGGCCAAAAGTTGAGCATCAGTTGATGGCTCTTCGGCATTAGTTGACCTCAGGCGTTACCGTTGGTCTGCGCGCACACGGTACTGACACATGGGCCCTAAATAGACAAGAAAAGAAAAGAGAAGTTTGAAGCATAAATGAACATAACCGGACCATGCATTAGTTATAGTTCGCTATGCTTTCTTTTTCAGTAGAGTGCATACGGTACACGATGCTTCTGTCATGCATAAAGTATGTGAAGATTTATATTCAGTGTTATGACATGTTATGTGATGACATGATATGTGAGTTGATATGTGATATGCTTATATGGTATGTGATTTATTAAGTGATATATGTCATGCTTAGGATTTTAAGTATGTGCTATATTTTAAACATGTTTTGCGGTTAACATGTTGTACTTACTGGGCGTAAAGCTCACGGAGTGTGTTCATGCTGTAGATAAGCTTCCTATAGCGCAAACACCAAGGGGCGATGATGGCGGCGGAGGTGGATGTGAGGATGAGGTTATGGATACACCACGAGTATTCTTCCACACAGTATGAGTACATAGTATTTTGAACGGTGACAGCTAAATAGTATTTTGAATAGTAAAGATTAATTGGTATTTTGGAACAGTAAACAGTATATGTATGAATAGTATATTTAAATAGTGTCTGGTGAATATTAATCAGATAAACAAGTATATAAGTGTGTATGTATAATTGAAATCCTTATGTTTTTCAAATTCCGCATTTTAATAGTATACATATGTGAATAGTAAATACGTACGCGTATATTAAAAAAAAAATCCCTCTAAATTTATGCTATTAAATTTGGTCAAGTTTAAGTATCGGTTTTAAAGAGGAAGTATAAGTAAAAGCTAAAGAAGCAAGTAATAGTTTTCAGTGATGGTCCGGGCCGCTGAGGGCACGGGGCGTCACAGATGCTATGAAAAATTAGGAACGTTGCTGGACATAAATCTGTCTTTAGGAAAGGCCACGGATTTTGGCCATTTTAACCCACTTAGGGTCTAAATTTGGGATTTGGTAAAACATGGTGTTTTAAGTAAATTTTAATACAATCGTTTTTGCGATAGCCCTCAGCCAAAAATGACACTATGATAGGTTTTTAGAGTTTTTTTTCACTTGGTGTCCGAAACTGGGAATAAACTAGGAACAAAATCCGAGCCCAGAAATAGGTACGGGTTTTAGTGGAAACGGACCCCTTAGAGTCTGAACCGAACTTCTGGCTCAACATGAAAGTTGTAGATATCATTGAAATCTTTGAGATGACCTATGCATTTTTTAAAAATTTGGCTGTTTCAGGTCTCAAACAGAGCTATTTTTATAGAGACATAAAACTAGGAATTTTTCGAAAAATTGGGCACAAGCCCATGGGATTAATGGAATTAGGAGCCGTTAGAGTTGGATTTACTGTGGCGGCCCACCCTTCACAGAGATCTTACAATACTATTATAGTCAAGCTTTATCGCTAACTGCGATAGATTGTACTCTCATGGGTCACCGGCTAATCTATCTCTCTTGTAATACATGATATTTTTGGGGGATTTTTTTTTAAAACATCATGTAAAACATTATCCACTAATCACTTTGTTTATAAGTACAAAGTAATTTACATAATACAGTACTTTCACAAAATATATGTTATTACAAAAGAACTGTTTCTCTATCCTTTCTCTGTTATCGCTCAGTGGAAAGACTCTGGCAGGACCACATCCCTTGGCCTCCTATCCCATTTGACACTCGCTATCCCGTCTGCCATCCAGCCATACAAAGCTAGTGAGCTAGTTGCTTACCTGCAACATAAGCAAAAATGGTGAGCTACAGGCTCAGTAAGTTCAAACATGCAAGAAATAGAATTTTTATGAATAGAATGTTCTTCATGAATAGTAACATTGACCACTATTCATTATGAATAGTAACTTTGACTACAACACAGTATATTAACAGTATATCAACCATGGTGTTAGTACTCTCACGAAACTGTCTTATGCTCAATTATGGCATAGTTTCAGTTTTAGGTAATTATCTTTAATTATGTTTTGGTTTTGAGCTCAGGTTGGCAGTACCATTTAAGTGCGAATGACTGGGAGCGATACATTAGTGCTGAACTCCACAACCTTAATCACATCATAATAGCCCCAAAGGCAAAGTTTACCTCCCTGTACGGAAGGCTGGTACGCCAAAAGTGGTTTTATTACCGACTTTTTAAAGTTCTAACCCGGTGACTTCATATTGCCCCGTGGTTAGGAATGGTTCACATTTTAATTTTAGATGAGTGAGTTTCAGTAACCTTGCTCTAGTGCCCGAAGCACAATTTATTATGTGTCCCATTCTCAATAGTGCCCGTAGCACATTTCGTCTCTCTCTGTACTCTATAATAGTGCCCGTAGCACATATCTACCTAACTTATAGTTAGTACATCAAAGTTAGAAATAATAATGCTACATGTTGCAGACAGGTAAATGTATGAACTTACCTTATCCGTTTCTTCTCTTTTTCTTTCCAGGATCTTTAATCGCTCTCCTTGTGGTTCGATTTTGGGATCCTACAGACAAAACCTTGTCTGTTAATTTCATTTCCATTTATAGCTCTTATTTTTTTTTATTAAAAAGCTTAAATAAAACATATTTATAACTTTTTAGGCTTTATTTATCATTTTCCCCATTTTTCTCAACTTTTGCAAAATTATGATTTTGCCCTTATATTTTGGTAAAATTACAATTATGCCGCTGATGGAATTTTCTCGGTCCAGACCGCACTTTTGCTCTCAGGAACTTTTCTGACTCTTTTCTTATTCATTACCGGGTTCGTTTCTATTCATTACCGGGTTCGTTTCTATTTTCTTTCCATTTTTCATCTTCCCGACCCTCGGGAAGTACTATTCCGACCCTCATGTCGGTTTAGTGATTTTCTATTGTTTCGGAGCCTCAAATGGACGTTTTACTAGTATTTAAAACGTTCATCTAGACTTTCCCGATCTAGGTCTCCAAGGCTCGGATTTTCCATACCTGACTCAAACCTTTACTTCGTTTCCCAAAAACGCCCCCCCTCAGGGTCGGTTTTTCAGTTTCACTCGCGTTTTACATTTTTAAGGGGACGGGTCACTATTAATGAACCACCTCTTAGGTTTTCCTTATTCAATTTTCCTTTAGGGACTCGGGTTTCCGACCCGACCCGACCCGATCCTAAACTTTTATTTTTAATACCTTTTTTACCCCAAATGCCATTTTCGAAATTTCGGCAGCATTTCGGCGTAAATTTAAGGCAACCGGCCTTAGGTACGCCTCGAATCATGTATACCTACCACATACTATACCAAAGTCCTATTTTATGTAAAAGTTTCCCAAACTTTTACATAAAAGCTCACACATTTTCCAATTCACATTTTGAACCACATTTAAGAAAATTCTTTCAATTTTGCCCTTAGTTTTAGCCACGGTTTTCCTATCCAAAACCTAGCCAAAAATTTACAATCTTTCAACGAAATTTTAGGCTATTCAAAGGCTATTACATAGCACATTTTCAAGCCAATTTCCATGCATTTTACAACACAATTCTTAGGGTTTTTCAACACACATAACCCATGGCCATTTTAGGTAAAACATGCACCAAATTTTTGTTTCATGCTTTCAACCTCATAACCATCATTTTCATAATTAAATGCATGATTTAAACTATCCAAAAATCAAGTTAATCTTGCAAAAATGTTCACCAAACCCTAATTACACGGCACGGCCATATTAGGGAAATTTGATACCGAAATTTTTCCAAGCTTTATAACCATGCAAATCATGCTTTCCATTTAACCAAAACATGAATTAAAGCATTACAACACTTAAACAACAACAATCCATCATCAAACACACAAGGTAACCCATGATTTTACCCTTGAAAAACCAACCAAAACTTTGTTTTTCTTTAAACAAAATGCATGGTTTTTCTTCTAATCAAACCCTTAACAAAACCCAAGCACCAAATCAACCAAAACCAACACATAATTTCATCAAATCCACAACAAAATTTCATCATTTTCTTCCCACTATTCCCACGAATTTAATGGCCAAAAAAATGGGGGAAAATTACAAGTTTTGAAGCTTACCTTGGTTACTTGAATGCTAGCTTGTCAAACTTGAATTTTTGCTTCCAATTATTGAAGAATTCTTTAGTTTCTGCAAGGTGGCTCACATATTCTCCCTTGGACAACACTTAGAAAAATTTTTTCTCTCTTTGTTTTGGCTTTGGAAAGGCTACGGGTTTTTGCTTTAAAATGGCCGAACCTTTTAGGTCAAGGAAGCCATATTAATTTAGCTAATTTAGCATGAGTCACCCTTAATTAACCAATGAGAAACTGACACCATTCTTGCTAATTCTTTCCACCATTTTTCAAAAATAAAATGGGTGGAATTTTGGCCAAATCTTGGCCTATAGATCAAAAGTGAATTAAATCCTAGCCATCCACCTCACCTACCACTTTAATTATCTATTTATTATTCATTTTAATGACATCATCAATGATGAGTCATCAACTTACTTTTTTGACTTTACTATTCATGTCGTTTTTGGCCAAATTTTGACCCGAGCGAAATTTTCCCAAAATTGCCCTAGCGGGTTCCTGAGATCTCCAGTGCGGTCGGATCAATTTATACTGCTTCCATTTGATCAAAATCAATCCGAGAAGTTTTTCGTCTTTTAGTGCACCATAGGCATCGGTTAGGGTTTTTAATGTCGTTTCGACACCGTTCCACCCGTTTCAATTCAGTGAACTTTATCAACACTGAATTCTTACTCGTCAGTATTGTTAGAACATTTCAATACATTTTAAACAATATAAATACGTTCATTTCACTATTTAAATAGTACAAATTGTTATATACATACTTTTGTACATTTTCTTCTGAGAATGCTAGAATTTCCCGGTTGTCACATTCACCCCTCTTTATAAAATTTTCGTCCTCAAAAATTAGAACAAGAGGGGGTATAAACTCCTTATCTCATCTTCTTGTTTTCACGTAGCTTCTTCAATGTTATGATTTTTCTACAAAATCTTCACTAGTGGGATTGTCTTATTCCTCAGTACTTTCTCTTCACGAGCCAGTACTCGAATAGGTTGTTCTTCATATGTCAAATCCTCGTGGATCTGAATAGGTTTATGCTTCAACACATGGGACGGATCTAGTATATACTTTCTCAGCATCGACACATGAAATACATTATGCATTGCCGACAATTTTGGAGGTAACGCTAATCTGTAAGCGACCCTTCTAATGCGTTTGATAATTTCATAAAGTCCAATATATCTTGGACTCAGTTTCCCTTTCTTACTGAAAAGCATAATCCCCTTCATAGGTGATACCTTAAGAAACACGAAGTCTCCTTCATTAAACTCCAAGGATCTTCACCTGTTATCTGCATAACTCTTTTCTCGAATTTGCGCAATTTTCATTTGATGCTGAATTCTTACAACGGCATCAGAAGTTTCTCGTATAAAATCCGTCTTGTGCAGTTGTTTCTCTCGCAGGTCATACCAGTGTATCGGCGATCTGCATTTCCGTCTATAAAGAGCCTCATAAGGTGCCATTCTTATGGAAGCTTGGTAACTATTATTGTATGAGAATTCAATTAATGGTAACTTCTCGTTCCAATTTCCCGCAAAATCCATTACACAAGCTTGAAGCATGTCCTCTAATGTCTGAATGGTCCACTCTGATTCTCCGTCTGTTTGCGGATGAAATGCCATACTAAGTCTTAATTTAGTACCCATAGCTTCTTGCACACACTTCCAAAAATTCGAAGTGAATCATGCATCTCGATCTGATACAATGGATTTGGGTACTCCATGTAATCTGACGACATGAGTTATATACAACTGAGCAAACTTTTCTAATGAAAAAGTCATTTTGACAGCTATAAACCGTGCCGTCTTGGTCAGTCTGTCCACAATAACCCAGATGGCATCATAACATTCTCAAGTTTTTGGGAGTCCCATTACAAAATCCATCGTAATGTGTTCCCATTTCCATTCGGGAATCTTCAAAGATTCCAATCTTCTTGCTGGATGTTTATGTTCAGCTTTGATTCTTTGACAGGTCATGCATCTGCTCACGAATTTTGCTATATCGTTCTTCATCCCTTTCCACCAGAACTGTAATTTCAAGTCCTGATACATCTTACTAGCTCCAGGATGAACTGAATATGGTGTCTTATGGGCTTTTGACATGATCCATCTTCTAAGTTCCTCATCAGCCGGAACATTAATTCTTCCTTGATAAAGGATCATTCCATCCTTGTAAATTCCTTCTTGAGAACTTGTCATTCTTGGATCTCATCTTTGAGCTTCCTTGATATTCTCAAACAATGATGATTCCACTTGGAGTGCAGCCAATCTTCCAGATATCAGCTCTAAGTTCAAGGAATTTATATCTTGCTGCAATGGTTTCGGAAGCCTTTTTATCGGTAGCTGGTGCAATATGGTAGACTTTCTACTTAAAGCATCTGCTACATGGTTGGCCTTCCCTGGATGATATAGGATTTCACAATCATAGTCTTTTACCAGTTCCAACCATCGTCTTTGTCGCATATTGAGCTCCTTTTGCTTGAAGAAATACTTCAAGTTTTGGTGATCAGTAAAAATCTGACACTGGGCTCCATAAAGATAATGTCGCCAAATTTTAAGTGCAAACACTACTGCAGCAAGTTCAAGGTCATGTGTAGGGTAATTCTTTCCATGATCGTTTAATTGACGCGAAGCGTAGGCAATCACCTTGCCGCCTTGCATCAGTACTGCTCCCAATCCTATTTTAGATGCATCACTGTAGATCACAAACTTCTCCCCTTCAGTGGGAAGCGTAAGGATTGGTGCGCTTGTCAGCCGTCTCTTTAACTCCTGGAAGCTTCTTTCGCATTCCATAGTCCACTCGTACTTTCTTTCCTTGCATGTAAGAGTAGTAAGAGGTGCAGCTAAACACGTGAATCCCTCTACAAACCTCCGATAATAACCAGCTAACCTTAAGAAACTGCGTATTTCTGTCACATTCTTGGGTGCAGGTTATTGGTTAATTGCGTCTACCTTCATCGGATCTACAGCAATACCTTACTGGGATACAACATGTCCGAGTAAATGTACTCTATCCCGCCAAAACTCACATTTTTAGAATTTGGCATACAGTTGATGCTTCCTTATCGTATGCAACACGATCATCAGATGCTCCTTGTGCTCCTCATGAGTCTTTAAGTATATAAGAATGTCATCAATGAATACAATGACAAACTTATCCAAATACTCTTTAAAAATTATGTTCATCAAGTCCATGAATGCTGCTGGCGCATTTGTTAATCTGAATGGCATCACAAGGAACTCATAATGACCATAATGAGTCCTAAACGTCGTCTTAAGAATTTCATTTTCTTTAATTCTCAACTAATGATATTCTGATTGTAAGTCGATCTTGGAAAATACCGCTGCGCCTTTTAACTGGTCGAATAAGTCATTAATTCTAGGTAACGGATACCTATTTTTGATCATAACCTTATTCAACTCCCAGTAATCAATGCACAAACGGAACGTTCCATCTTTTTTCTTGACGAACAACACAGGTGCACCCCACGGAGAATAACTCGGTCTGATGAATCTCTTGTCCAAAAGCTCCTTTAATTGTTCTTGTAGCTCTTTTAATTCCACTGGAGCCATGCGGTATGGTGCTTTGGAAATAGGTGCCATTCCAGGCATCAACTCAATTTTAAACGAGATTTCTCTCTCTGAAGGTGTCCCTGGTAACTCTTCCTAAAATACGTCAAGAAATTCATTAACAACAAGAACATCTTCAGGTTGAAGCTTCTGTTCCTCTGTAGTGTCCATCACATATGCCAGATATCCTATACAACCACTAGCCATCAGCTTGCTTGCTTTCAGCAAACTAATCATCATCTTCCTGGGTTTTCGAGAAGCATCGACGTATTCGAAACTCTCTTCTTCCTCGGGTTGGAATACTATTTTTCGATTTCGACAGTCGATTATAGCTTGATATTTCCCTAGGACTCCATGCCTAGAATCACATTGTAATCAATGATCTTTATTACGATCAACTCAGCATATAGCTCCCTATTTGCCACATATACTGGTACATGAGGTAGCCAGTAATTGGACAACAATACTTCCCCAGAGGGTAAAGCTACCTTAAATATTTTTCCCATATAGTCCTTAGGATGTCCTATCTTGTCAGCAAATTCATAGGAAACAATAGAATGTGTAGCACCAAAATTGAATAGTACAAAAGCTACATGACTAGCGATAGGAAGTTGACCTGTCACCACATTTGATGTTCCTGCCTCTGCATCCTCCTTGGTGTAGGCCATCACATGAGCATCAACACGTGGCACACGCTCCTGGCGTTGCGGCCTTACTGGAGACTCTTCAACTCTGGCCTGAAGGGAATGAGCTTGTGGGCGTGTCTGGTGCGATTGGGAAGTGCCTTGTACATCCTTCCTGTTACTTGGACAGTTCCTGGTGAAATGACCTTCCTTTCCACATTCATAGCAAACAAGTGGCCCAAATCTGCATTGCCCAGAATGTCTCTTCCCACATGCAGGACAATTTGGTACATTAGATTCCACATTACCAGTTGTTCTTCGCTGCTGGTTTCGATTATTTGCCTGGCGGTTTCCAGTAAAATTGCCTTTCCTCTTGTTTTGCTGGGATCCTTGATTATTGCCCTAGCCTGGTTTAGCATTCTGATTTGGCTTGCTAGATTGGCCAGTTTGTGTAGACTTAGCCAAAGCTCTCTCCTTCTTCTTGGCCTCCCAGTGCTTCTTTCTTTCCTCTTTCTGTCGGGCTATGTGAAACTCAGTTCTTGTGGCCCGACTAACACAATCTGCTACAGAAGTAGGCAGTACCTGTCTAGTATCTACCAATGCAGTAATTTCTGGCCTGAACATCCCGATCATTTTGTGTATTTTCTCCCTCTCAGTAGGGACTACAAAGGGACATAAGTGGGATAACTGATCGAACTCTCAGCACACTTCACTCACCGACATATTTCCTTGCTTCAATTCTGAGAACTCTTTCTGCTGTAGTCTCAGAGATGTAGGATCATAATATTTCTGGTTAAATTCTTTCAGAAATTCTGCCCAACTCATGGTAGACACATTTCTTTTAAGTCGCACAGTGTCCCACCAAAAACGAGCATCTTTTCTCAACACAAAAGACACACATGCGACCTTCTCCTGGTCAGTTAAATTCATGAATTCCAGGATCACTTGCAAGGATGACAACTAGTCTTCAGCCTCTAGAGGATTAGTAGAACCTTCAAATTCTGACGGCTCATATGCCTGAATCTTTCATAGAAGGGTTCTAGATTTACTACCTGAGGCGGTTCAGGAACTCTCTCATGTACAGTAGCTGGAGGGATAACCAGATCTACCTCAGCTTCCTGTTCTACTTGGGTACCTTTAGAACCTTGCCTCTGTTCTAACTCCTCTACTCGTTGTCTCAAATTAGCATTTTCTTGCATCTGAGCTTCTAGTAAAGCTTGTATCTGCTCTATTCTCTCCATGAGATTACGACGTCGTTCTCGTCTCTCTGATCGATTTCACAAATCCACCATCTTGCCTATTATCCTATTATGGCACAACAATTCACCGTTAGCTTTTCCATGACCACATTCGTAAAATCATATAAATTTACAACATTCAGGGTAATGTAAAGCCACATCATCGTAACACAGCATCGTACAACATATAATCATTTTGATATTTCATTCATAGCAAAACGTTTATATATCATACATAACCATCACCCGTCATATATACATCGGCCATCATATACATCTTGGCCACAAGTCTATACAAAAGAGCTTTTCTCTATAAGCTACTTATGTACATGCATACATCTACTGGTCACACATCTCCTGCGCCTGGGACTAGAGGATATTCTTCTAGATCCTCATCGTCATCTGGATCATCTGAGTCATCACCACCCCTAGGCAATGCTTCCTATCCTGAGTCATCACCTCCTCGTGGTCTAGACAGTCCAGCCTCATGATCGTTCATCATCCTTCTCGGCCCAAAGATGCGTGCCATCATCTCATCTTGACCCAGTGTCTCTCGTCGACTCTGTGACAGATGCTCAATCAAAACCTCCCTCTCAATCGTCCTGATCGTCACTACAAACTCTAGGAACATAGGAGGATATAACTTAATCACCCTCTGTCTCAACTCCATAGGTAAACCTCTCCAAAAAAGCTCACAATCGTTCGCTTCAGTGAGGTTGGGCAATGGACATCTCCTCCTAATAATCTCCTCAAATCGTGCTGTGTAAGACATAATTGTCTCACCAGACAACATGACAATCCTCTCTGTCTGGAGAATATAGTCCCTAACCTTATTAAATCCAGGATACACTGGTGTAACTGCCTCTCGTCTATCTGGAGGTGTAGGAGTCGGTGTCAGATCCTTAGGCGGAAACTGATCAACCAATCGCTGATAGAACTCAGCCCAACTGAATCCCAACAGAATCTCCTGATCATAATAATCCCAGAATACTCGAGCATCTCCCTGAAACATACTTATGGCCAACTGGATCCACATCTCTTGGTCAATATCATACATCACCATAATCCTCTCTATGGCATGGAGCCAATTCTTTGTCTCCATTGACTGTCGTCCACCATCAAACATAGGGGGACTACTAGCTCTGAATGCCTGTATTACCCGAGCCGAAACTCTCACCCCAATATGTTGGTGTCCACCAACAACTGAAATGTCTACTACTACAGGTGGATGAAGTACCGTTCGAGTCTGTACTACATCTACAGGAGCTGGTGCTAGTGCTGGAGGTCTCTCTGGCACCAGAGGTCTAAGTACTGGACATTGGGAAATAGACGACCTCACAATAGGTCTCCTCCATACCCGTAACACCCCTCTCGGTCGTGGTAGCGGCGGTCTCACATAAGGAGGTCTGGTCATCTTGCTACCTATAAGATAATTATTTTCACATAAGAAAATAATTCACTAAGCTTAAGTAAACTACTTACTTGGATTGCGGTGCAGGATACGCGAAGTGTCAAATCAGGATATGGTCAACACTGCTCCGATATACCAACTGTGGCGACAGTCGATAATCTAAACTAGACCAATCGTAAAACCTGGCTCTGATACCAACTGTGGCGGCCCGCCCTTCGTAGAGATCATACAATACTATTACAGTCAAGCTTTATCGCTAACTGCGATAGATTGTACTCTCATAGGTCGCCGGCTAATCTATCTCTCTTGTAAAATATAATATTTTTGGGTGATTTTTTTTTAAACATCATGTAAAACATTATCCACTAATCACTTTGTTTACAAGTACAAAGTAATTTACATAATACAGTACTTTTGCAAAATATATGTTATTACAAAAGAACTGTTTCTCTTTCCATTCTCTGTTATCGCTCAGCGGAAAGACTCTGGCAGGACCATATCCCTTGGCTTCCTATCCCATTTGACACTCGCTATCCCGTCTGCCACCCAGCCATACAAAGCTAGTGAGCTAGTTGCTTACCTGCAACATAAGCAAAAATGGTTAGCTACAGGCTCAGTAAGTTCAAACATGCAAGAAATAGAATTTCTATGAATAATACTATTCATTATGAATAGTGACATTGACTACTATTCATCATAAATACTAACTTTGACTACAACATAGTATATCAACAGTACATTAATCATGGTGTTAGTACTCTCATGAAACTGTCTTATGCTCAATTATGGTATAGTTTCAGTTTTAGGTAATTATCTTTAATTATGTTCTGGTTTTGAGCTCAGGTTGGCAGTACTATTTTAGTGCGCATGACTGGGAGCGGTACATTAGTGCTGACCTTCACAGCCTTAATCTCATCATCCTAGCCCCGAAGGCAAAGTTGTACATGACTGGGAGCCGTACATTAGTGCTGACCTCCACAACCTTAATCTCATCATCATGGCCCCGAAGGCAAAGTTGTACATGACTGGGAGCCGTACATTAGTGCTGACCTCCACAGCCTTAATCACATCATCATAGCCCCGAAGGCAAAATTTACCTCCCTGTACGGAAGGCTGGTACGCCAAAAGTGGTTTTATTACCGACTTTTCAAAGTTCTAACCCGGTGACTTCATATTGCCCCGTGGTTAGGAATGGTTCACATTTTAATTTTAGATGAGTGAGTTTAATTAACCTCGCTCTAGTGCCTGAAGCACAATTTATTATGTGTCTCATTCTCAATAGTGCCCGTAGCACATTTCGTCGCTCTCTCTACTCTATAATAGTGCCCGTAGCACATATGTACCTAACTTATAATTAGTACATCAAAGTTAGCAATAATAATGCTACATGTTACAGACAGGTAAATGTCTGAACTTACCTTATCCGTTTCTTCTCTTTTTCTTTCCTGGATCTTTAATCGCTCTCCTTGTGGGTCGATTTTGGGATCCTATAGACAAAACCTTGTCTATTAATTTCATTTCCATTTATAACTTTTATTTTTTTTATTAAAAAGCTTAAATAAAACCTATTTATAACTTTTTAGGCTTTATTTATCATTTTCCCCATTTTTCTCAACTTTTACAAAATTACGATTTTGCCCCTATATTTTGGTAAAATTACAATTATGCCCCTGACAGAATTTTCTCGATCCAGACCGCAGTTTTGGCTCTCAGGAACTTTTCTAACTCTTTTCTTATTCATTACCAGGTTCGTTTCTATTTTATTTTCATTTTTCACCTTCCCGACCCTCGGGAAGTAGTATTCCGACCCTTACGTCGGTTTAGTGATTTTCTATCGTTTCGGAGTCTAAAATGGACGTTTTACTGGTATTTAAAACGTTCATCTAGACTTTCCCGATCTAGCCCTCCGAGACTCGGATTTTCCGTACCCGACTCAGACCTTTACTTCGTTTCCCAAAAACGCCCCCCCTTGGGGTCGATTTTTCAGTTTCACTCGCGTTTTACCATTTTTAAGGGGATGGGTTACTATTCATGAACCACGCCTTAGGTTTTCCTTATTCAATTTTCCTTTAGGGACTCGGGTTTTCGACCCGACCCTAAACTTTTATTTTTTTAATTCCCTTTTTACCCCAAATGTCATTTACGAAATTTTGGCAGCATTTCGGCGTAAATTTAAGGCTACCGGCGTTAGGTACGCCTCGAACCATATATACCTGCCACGTACTATATCAAAGTCCTATTTTATGTGAAAGTTTCCCAAAATTTTACATAAAAGCTCACA
Organism: Antiaris toxicaria; assembly: GCA_035233585.1. Classification (NCBI taxonomy): domain Eukaryota; kingdom Viridiplantae; phylum Streptophyta; class Magnoliopsida; order Rosales; family Moraceae; genus Antiaris; species Antiaris toxicaria. The sequence continues at coordinate 30,590,959 of CP141154.1, forward strand.
CATTTTTCAATTCACATTTTGAACCACATTCAACAAAATTCTTTCAATTTTGCCCTTAGTTTTAGCCACGGTTTTCCTGTCCAAAACCTAGCCAAAAATTTTTAATCTTTCAACCAAATTTTAGGCTATTCAAAGGCTATTACCTAGCACATTTTCAAGCCAATTTCCATGCATTTTACAACACAATTCTTAGGATTTTTCAACACACATAACCCACAGCCATTTTAGGTAAAACATGCACCAAATTTTTGTTTCATGCTTTCAACCTCATAACCATCATTTTCATAATTAAATGCATGATTTAAACTATCCAAACATCAAGTTAATCGTGCAAAAATGTTCACCAAACCCTAATTACACCACACGGCCATATTAGGGAAATTTGATACCAAAATTTTTCCAAGCTTTATAACCATGCAAATCATGCTTTCCATTTAACCAAAACATGATTTAAAGCATTACAACACTTAAACAACAACAATCCATAATCAAACACACAAGGTAACCCACGGTTTTACCCTTGAAAAACCAATCAAAACTTTGTTTTTCTTTAAACAAAATGCATAGTTTTTCTTCTAATCAAACCCTTAACAAAACCCAAGCACCAAATCAACCAAAACCAACACATAATTTCATCAAATCCACAACAAAATTTCATCATTTTCTTCCCACTATTCCCACGAATTTCTTGGCCAAAAAAATGGGGGAAAATTACAAGTTTTGAAGCTTACCTTGGTTACTTGAATGCTAGCTTGTCAAACTTGAATTTTTGCTTCCAAAAATTGAAGAATTCTTTAGTTTCTCCAAGGTGGCTCACGTATTCTCCCTTGGACAACACTTAGAAAAAAAATTTTTCTCTTTGTTTTGGCTTTGGAAAGGCTACAGGTTTTTGCTTCAAAATGGCCGAACCTTTTTGGTTAAGGAAGCCATATTAATTTGGCTAATTTGGCGCGAGTCATCCTTAATTAACCAATGAGAAATTGACACCATTCTTGCTAATTCTTTCCACCATTTTTCAAAAATAAAATGGGTGGAATTTTGGTCAAATCTTGGCCTTTAGATCAAAAGTGAATTAAATCCTAGCCATCCACCTCACCTACCACTTTAATTATCTATTTATTATTCATTTTAATGACATCATCAATGATGAGTCATCAACTTACTTTTTTTGACTTTACTATTCACATCGCTTTTGACCGAATTTTGACCCGAGCGAAATTTTCCCAAAATCGCCCTAGCGGGTTCCTGAGGTCTCCGGTGTAGTCGGATCAATTTATACTGCTTCCGTTTGATCAAAATCAATCCCGGAAGTTTTTCGTCTTTTAGTGCACCATAGGCACCGGTTAGGGTTTTTAATGTTGTTTTGACACCGTTCCACCCGTTTCAATTCAGTGAACTTTATCAACACTGAATTCTTACTCGTCAGTATTGTTAGAACATTTTAATACATTCTAAACAATATAAATACATTCATTTCACTATTTAAATAGTATAAATTGTTATATACATACTTTTGTACATTTTCTTCCGAGAATGCCAGAATTTCCCGGTTGTCACATTTATGCTCCGAGGTGAACACAAGATTTGTTCATCTTGTCAAGGAAGAAAACTTTTATGTTCACCAAAATCGCAAACAAAGTCGTTTCGATCAAGTTTCAAAATAGTTTTCAAAAATGGTTTAAAAACCACCTTTAAAATGTAACTTTAAAAATGTGATTTATACTCTTCAAAATAAAATGTGTTTTAACACTTTAAAAAAATATAAACATGGTTTTTATAAAGATGTCCTCCACCTTCCAATGGGGTGATAAAGGGGCGGTTCAAAAATAAAGAATTTTTTTCCCAAGAATTTTTAAGTCAACCTACACTTTTTTTTCAAAGAGAAACAGTGTGTGTAGCCCGGTAGGTTACCACACCAAACAAGCTTTAGTAGCCTGATAGGCTCCTACCCCAAACAAGGAATAGTAGCCCGATAGGCTACCAAACCCCAACAAGCGAAGTAACCCGATCGGTTACTACACCAGTTTACGTATAGTAACCCGGTAGACTACTTAGTTACTAACACATGAGGTAACAGGTCAGTTGACTGAGCAATAAACTACTCAAGGACCGCGTTTTGAATAATACTGTGAGGAATGATGATTAATCTATCAAGTAGACGATTGATCAGACACGATACGAGTTAGACACCAAATCCCCATAGTAGGCCAATAGGGTACCGATGGGACTCGGTACCACATAGAAACACAAGTAATAGTCACTAACAGTATTAGTGACTCTACGGAGATGCTGATAAGGAACATTATTGATGATAAGTGGTCACCTGTAAATTGTTAAAGGCGCGAGTACATAATCTCTGCAATCTGAGTAAGTACAACTCCGTCTATAGTATGAATAAAGTGATGTTAAATGATGTTTTACAGTATGTTAAATATATATGCCATGCATACGATGTTGCACCGCATATTTAAGAGCATATAGTTTCATAATCAAGTAGATTGATGAAAGAACAAGATAGATGCCATACGTCCCTACCACGTAGGATTAGGGACAACTTAGAGAAGCATGTGGCAAGAAAAGATAAACAAGATGGAAATTATAGGCGTATCATACAAGCTCTTTCAGTTGAAAGGGTTTTAAAGTAAGTTAAAGCAGAAAGTTAAGCATCCATTGATGGCTCTCTGACTTTTTAACCACGGGCATTACCGATGGTCTGTGCACATACAGTACTGACACACGGGCCCTAAGTAGACAAGAGAAAGAAAAGAGAATAATGAAGCATAAATAAACATAACCAGATCACGCTTAGTTCATGGTACACCTTAGTTCACCATGTTTCTAGATGCATTCAGATCATGATGTTTCTGTTTTGCATAAAGTATATAAAGTTTCATATTCATGATATGTTATGTGATGACTGGATATGTGATATGTTGAAGTGGTATATATATCTGGCATGTTTATACGATTTTAAGTATGTATTATGTTTAAACATGCTTTGCGGATAACATGTTGTATTTACTTAGCGTAAAGCTCATGGAGTGTGTTCATGTTGTAGGTAAGCATCCTATGGCTTAAGCATCTATGGGTGATGGTGGCGGCAAAGGCGGATGTGAGGCGAGGTTATGGGACACATCGCAAGTAAATCTTCTGCATAGTTTCAGTATTTTGAATAGCAACACTAAATAGTATTTATGAATAGTAACTGGTATACAGTATTTTAAATAGTAACTATAAGCAGTACTTTTGAATAGTAATCGTAAACAGTACTTTTGAATAGTAATTATAAACAGTATTTTTAAATAGTAACTGTTGAATAGCATTTTGGAATAGTAACCATTAAATAGTATTTTTGAATAGTAATCGGTGTATGTACGTGCACAGTAAATATGTATGCAATAAAAAAAATCCCTAAATTTATGATAATAAGTTAAGTAACTTTAAGTATCAATTGCAAGAAAGTATAAGTATCTTTTAAAGTAAGTAAGTTTTCAGTGACGGTCCGGGCCACTGAGGGCACAGGACGTCACAGAAACGGGGTCCGTTTTTGACATCGTCGGTACCATTGGAAAGCTCTCACTGAGCTGAGTCCAACGGTGGGTTGGCGTGATGGAACCACCGTCAGAGGAAGCTGCATGCACAGCCCAAAGTCGCTAGAATGCATGATTTTTTCTGATGCTGTAACTCCAACGTCTGACCTTCGACCGAGGTAATTCCGGTCCCAAAAGATTCGTGGTGAAGAGGAGAACAAAACCCATACCTCATTTCACCTCAACGGTTGCTGGATAGCACTATCCAAGTTAACCTTGTTGCCGCCATGAAAGTTGTTGATTCCGACAGAGGTGAGTGACACCACCGGGCTTAAAATGCTCAGAAAGGTGTAAAATATCAAAGCCTAAAGTTAATTTCAAGAAATCATCATGGCATAACAGAGATCGGAGCTTATCACCACCGTCCATCATTAGAGGCTCGATTTTCGACGATGGGAGCTCTATTTTGGTAAATTGACACAGGAAATAGGTTCCTCTCACGAGATCTATGATTTGGTATTGATCTTGGTCTACACTACCACCTGTCAACATCGGTCAACAATAATCAAAGCCAGTAAACGGTGACCCAGACCCCAAAATTTGAAAAATGGCTCTCTGACCTAATTCTAACGTTTCAGACACATCCCCAGCATTAGATTTACTAAGTGGAATTTCAAAAGTGAAGAACGCTGATGCAAAGATTGTGCAATCGAGATCGAATAGCACTTTTGATCACCGGCAGGAACGATTTTGGTAGCGATTTTGATCCCTTTATTCCTCATTTTATTATTGGAATAATTATGTATTAATTATGGATTATTGGCTTGAGAAATTATAAGAAAAATAGATGAAATGTCGAAGAAGAAAATGTGTGGAAATATGAATATTTTTACCTAAAAAGTTGAGTTTTTACAAAAAAAAATAGCCCTCTAGTTTAATACGTGGTAGATTAGAATTGGTTTGATGGTTTTAAGGCGTTTCCTAAACGTTGAGAACCCAAAAATTAAGCGGAAATGCTGTTGAAATTTCTAAAATAGCACAAAGGGGTATTTTAGGAAATAAGGGGTAAAAATACGATCGAGATGGAAACCTAAGCCCCTCGGTGACCTAGGCCCGAGAAAAAAGGATGGATGCTTTGAGGATTAGTAAACCATCCATTTGAAATCTCAAAATGTAAGAAAACGACTCCTATGTCAGAATAATATCACCCTAGGGACGGGCGTGAGCTAAGTATAAAATTTGGGGGATTAAATCGGTAAAGGTAAACCGATAGGCTAAACAATCAATGCGCGAGATAATCGGTGAGTTGATTAGCCGGTTAACCAATTAAACCGAGATAGGAAGAGATAGAGTGATGTTAATTAATTTATTGAGAAAATAAATTAATTAACCATGATTAGAAATTAGAAAATTAAACTTTCAAGAGGAGAGCAGTTATTACCGATAAGGATCAGGACCACATGACGATAAAATTTTTATTAGTCACTAACGACCACAGTGACTTAAGAGTGAATGTTAATGAAATACGTTATGGTTACAGGAAGGTACCTGTATTGTGACAAAGGCAAGAGTACAAACTATCTGCTGACAAGTAAGTATAGCTCTGCCTATAGCACGAGCAAAAATGAATTTAAAGTATTGTTTTTACACTATGTTAAGTATGCAAACTATGCACAGTTGTTGCATAGCATGATATAAGTGTTTATATTTCATAATCACGTAAATTAATGAAAGCATGAGTTAGATGCCATACATCCCTATCACGTAAGATTAGAAGATAGCCTAATAGAGCATATGGCCTGATTAGATAAAGAATTAGGTAATTAAATTTAAGGTGTTGGTATAACGGGTGCAAGGCCCACAACTATTACCGAGCATAAGGCCCACATTATGTATATAAATATAATGAATGCAAGGCCCACGAGCGCAAGGCTCACTATGCCCTTTCAGATAAGAAAAAATAATGGATAATGAACATAATATGAGCATAATCAGTTCATCATTGTTCACGATATGCCTTGACTATAGTTACAGCATGCTTCCAGCTATAGTTGATATGCATTCAGTTATATGATATTTTCTGTTATGCATTCAGTTATGTGATGTTTCAGTTATGTATGCAGTTATGTGTGATGCTTTGGTTTTGCATCTAGTATATGGAATGATTCAGTGCATAGTACATGTTGCGTGTACATGACATGCTTATATATTTAAAGTATGAATTATGTTTTAAACTTGTTTTGCGAATAATATGTTGTACTTACTAGGTGTAAAGCTCGCAGTGTGTGTTCATGCTGTAGGTAAGCGACCTATGGCTTAGACCTCGATGGACGATGATGGCAGCAGAGGCAGATATGAGGGTGAGGTTGTGAATACCACCGTCAGTGTTGACTTCCACACAATATTAAACAAACAGTTTATTTTTGAGTATTAACTAGTTAAATTATTTCATAAGTGTGATAGCCCAAATCCTGAGTGGCCCGGACCGTCACTTAAAACTGCTGATACTTAAACTTATCTGTAATCTATTACTCAAACTTACTTACTTAATACTATAGTTTTAGGGGTTTTTATATATATACACGTGCGTATATATACTTTACAAATACATAGTCTAAACAACTAAAGTTCAATCGTACATACATACTTATGAAATTATTTAACTGGTTACTACTCAAAAATAAATTGTTCACTTAATACTATGCAGAAGTCAACACTTGCAGTAGTATCCATAACCTCACCCTCACATCCGCCTCTGCTACCGTCACCGTCCAACGTGGTTTAAGCCATAGGTCACTTACCTACAGCATGAACACATACTGTGAGCTTTATGCTAAATAAGTACAATGTTCTGTCTACACAACGTGTTCAAAACATATGCCATACTTAAAACATATAAGCATGTTATTTACACACAACATATACCACACACTGAAACATTCCACATACTGGATGCAATACAGAAAACATCATATAACTAGATGCATATCAACTACAATTAAAAGCATGCTCTAACTATAGCTAAGGCATATCGTGAACAATGCATGAACTGATTATGCTCATTTTATGCTTTATTATTCATTATCTTTTCTTATCTGAAGGGCCATGGTGTTAGTATCGAATGTGCGTGGATCCACGAATTCACCGAGACCATACTTTCTTTATGAGCCTCGACTTGGGCTCGTTATGTATCCTGAGCCTCGGCTTGGGCTCGTCACACTTAAACTAAGAGACTTCTTCTAGCTTGAGAGGCCGGTACATCACACTTAATAATTACCCAATTGTTGAATCGTGTCTGATATCCTCATGCCATAAGCTCTACTAGGCTATCTCTTAGTCTTACGCAATAAATGTATGGCATCTGACTTATGCTTGCATTAATCTATATGATTATGAAACTATATGCTCTTATAACATGCTATGCAATAATTATGCACGGCTTGCATACTTAATATAGCATAAAATAACATTTAAATTCATTTTTGCTCATGCTGTAGGTGGAGTTGTACTTACTTGTCAACCGATAATTTGTACTTCACCTTCATTGAAAATTACAGGTAGTGTCCTGTAATTATAATGTATCTTTGTCAAACTCTATTCTTAGGTCACCATGGTCGTTAGTGACTAACAAAAATTCTACCATTAGGTAGTATTGATCCTTATCGGTACTAACTGCTCTCTCTTAAGAGTTTGATTTTCTAATCGTGGCTAATTAATTTATTACTCAATAAATTAATTAACGTCACTCTTAGGTCACTACTATCGTTAGTGAGTATAAATTTTATTGTTGTATGGTACCGATGCCCATCGGTACCCAACTACTCTACTTTGGGAATTTGGAATCTAATTTCTAATTGTGCTTGATTAATTTGTCTACTTAACAAATTAATCACTGTTCCTTACTATCTCGTCCAAACTCGATCCTTGACTGGTTAACCGACCAGCAACTGACCGGTTGCCTCACGCATCATTGACTATGTAGTCTACCAGGTTACTTTACGTATTAGGTGTAGTAGCCAATCAGCTACCTCTACCGAAAGTTGTTTTAGAAATCTTATAAAATTTTGGGGAAAATCTATGCTCTTTGAAACCATCCCCATATCACCCCATTGGAAGGTAGGGGCATTTTATCAAAGCCATTTTTCTATTTTAAAGGGGAAGAACATATTTTGGTGTTTATTTTTATAAGTGGTTCTTGAACCGTTTTACCAAAAATAGTTTAAAACTTGTTCGAGACGACTTAATTTGTAAATTTGGCAAACATGAAACTTTTAGTCCTCGATGAGATGAACAACTCCCATGTTCATCTTGGAGCTTGAATCAAACTGTAATGGGTCCTAAACTCATCAAACCTGTGACTAAAACTTGTGCCTAGTTTTAGAAAAATTCCAATTTTACGCTTGTTTAAAAACAGATCTGTTTAGGCCCGAAACGGCCAAATTTTTAAAACTCACACTAGTCATCTTAAAGATCTCAATGAGATCTAAAAATTTGTGTTGAGTCTGAGATCCAGTTTGGACTCTAAATTGGTCATTTTTATAAAAATCTGAGACTGTTCTTGTGAATCAGGATTTTGGTCCCAGTTTTGAACTCCAGTTAAAAACTGCTCAAAAAACCTATCTTAGTGTCATTTTTGGCCAAAGGCTATTGTTGCAAAAACGACCGTAAAACTTGATGTTTTACCAAATCCCAAAATCGGACCATAACATGGTCAAAAACGGCCAAAACCATGGCCTAAAAACTGAGAGGTTGGTTTCCAGCCAACCCTAAAACGTCCATTCACATATCCATCCACAAAAACTTAAAGCTCAAGTGCACAACCATAAAAATACATAACCAAAATGCTAAGGGCTCAAAATAAAGATTATTACAACCTATTGCTTAAAGAAATACATATAAATTTCCTTGATCAAAACTTAAAAAGAGCTAAACCACAAAAAAGAGGGTTTTTGGTTTTACCTTGTGTGCTATGAATTAAGCACAATCCGGACCAAGGGGTAGATGACCAAAATCCGTGTGGTCCTTGGTGAACAAAAGAGGGTCAGTCTTGAATAGGAGAAAGCACAAAAATATCTCTTCATAATATCAAGCTAAAACCAACTAAAAACACAAAAGAATATCCTAGCAACTTACCCTTGAGTGACCTTGAAATGATCTTGAAGAAATGTCTCCAACATAACTAGAATGTAGCTGATTTTTGGTGTGTTTGTGGCTGTGTTTAGGGGGGCTGGGGGCGTCTATTTTTGGCTAAAAGAAAAGGGAGAGAAAGAAGAAAATTTTAGGGCTTTTGGCTTGAGAAGTTGGCGTACAAAAAAGGGGGAGGAAAAAATAAGATCAAAACCTAGTGCTCCATTTATATAGAATTGGTTAATCCAACTTAGACAACCTTAAGCTCTCTTAATTACCCAAATTGGCTCCTAAATGAGAGACAAATTCAAGGGTTGCTGCTAGAAAGGAGGTTGCACGTGGGGGCTGGTTGAAAAGGAGCTCAAAATGCATTAATGCCTTGTAAAGTCACCAGTGACTTGTCTCCCATCTTTTGCATTTTTTAATCTAATAGCTTACAAGCCTAATGCCTTATTTTAATGCAACTTTTTCAGCTACTTTTCTACCTTTTTCAACTGTAGCATACACAGATTTTAAGGGAAAAATTCATTTGCAAAAACTTCTCTTAGCAGTCTAATTTCCCACAGCGGTGTTCGGTCCTTTTTCGATGGTGTTCTAGATTTTGACCGAAATTGGATTTCCTTAATCTGATATTTATACTAATAATTCTTGGTTAGGTTATAGTGCCTATGAGCCTGTTCTATGTCTATTTTACTATTTATTTCTTGTACTATGGTTGTGCCTACATTGTGTTGACACTGCACACGCATAACGAGGCTTTTTCACACGAAATTGCAAACATAGTCTATCCTGACGAATTTGGACTTGTTAATTTCAAATTTATCAATTTTATGTCCATCTGAGATCGTCTGGACCAGTGTTTGAGATCTGTGTGACCTCGTCTCGAAAAACATGTTTTGCATTCAATTGACTAATTTGAGCGTTCTGAGTCTAAATATATCAGTTTCGGGCTGAGAAAAGGTCGTCTTGACCCCTTTCCTGATACTGCGTATCTTTCAAATAAAATTTCACGTTTTATGCTCAATTAACTAAATTGAGCCCGTTGACCGTTAATATATCAGTCTTATGTCAAATTAAGGTCGTCTTGACCATTAACCTGACACTGCGTATGTACTATTTACTATTCATTGTTTTTTGTTTAACTGACTAGTCTGAGCATTCTGACTCCGATTTTTTCAATTTCTGGGTAAGAAGAGGTCATCTGGACCCTTTTTCTCGATACTGTACATCTATTAGGGTAATTATTGTTGCTGTGCTCTGATAACTAGTCTAAGCATACTGATGAATAGCTTATCAGTTCTGTGTCCAGAAATGGTTGTTTGGACCGGTTTCTTGATATTGTGTGTCTCACACATACACACACATGTACTAAGGTGAACCGATTTCACTATTGGTTACCCCTTTCACTGTATGAATAGTAATTAAACATTTCTGTACCTGTTTAATTTATTCAAACTAGTAAATTTATACTGTATTCATTAACTTAATTACTAATTACATAGTAATTAGGTTTCAAGAGCATTGGGGTTGTTACAACAGCTCTTTGCTTCAAATGACAGACTCTGGCCTTTTTATATTTCAAAATTTGGCTCCCAGCTCAATACACGGCTTTTGACATGTGCTCTTACACGGGCGTGTATCATGCAACATGGACGTGTGTACTCCAGACACGGGCATGTACCAGTTGATATTGCTCAACATGCCTAATTCCTGAAACTGTTAGGAAATGCCCTAAGCATTAGAGACATTTTGATGTATTTATTTTGAACTGGATAATAAAATTATATATAGAGGTTATTCATTACATTGCTATCTAACATGTAAGCAAATATGGCTCCGTGACTGCTTGTGATAAACTGTTAGAATGTTGCATGCAATGGACTTTTGTATGCGAGAAGACAATGTTCTAAAGTTAGTGGTCTAAACTATAGTCTGTAGTCTATGGGGTTAGACCGAGCATCTAACTCATGTTAAGACTATTATGTTGTTTAAAGCCTTAGAGGGGACAGTTTGTCTTGACTGTCTAGAGCTGGACTCCCAAGTAGAGACATAAATATGTTATTTAGTGGTGACATATTAGACCGGGACTAAAGCGTGATTGATCTACGAAGTCCGCTTTGAGTGGATCGATCTGCTTTTGACGTTCATTATGCAGTAACCTTAATCCTAAGTAAAAGGACAGCTTCATGTATATGACTTGTGTACTTTGATGTTCCAATGGCTAAAGCGTCTCAGAGGTAGTAAGCCTATAGACCGGTTCGTTGGGTGCATGACTTGTATACGATGAAGGGTTCGTTTATAGATATTGGAATCATAGTTCTAATGAGGAGTTAAGGGTATCCTCTTAAAGGCATTATACTGAATGTGAAAATGGACAAGGCCTAGGATTGTCTGCTGGGCGGATGACTTCTTATTCACATTTGATGAATAATCATTTTCTTTATTCGGTAGTATAATGGAACTTTAAGATAGCCTGATCAGTAGGATTAAACGGACTTTGGCCTAAGGCTGATCATGGATATCATATGAGGGTTCTGCATACATGACAAGGTCATTGGACGATAGCTTGTCATAGGCTTACATAATACGGTATATAATTGGGAGTTCAGTTTCAGGTTTATAGTGGTGTGACTCTGAAACTAATGATCATATGATATAGTTGTTCGGTAAAAGAATGATGATCATATGGATTTGCGGGAGCCCGATTATATATGTCCAATCAGTCCCTCTACTAGCTCCACATAATTCCTTAACGTTTGGCAAATTGATTTATGTATGCTCTTGGCTGGTTTATTATGCATGGATGGTGATGACACAGGATTAGGATGGTAGACAAGATTCTCTCCGGTTTGATTCAGATTTTGTTTTGGATAATAGAGTACACAATTATTCGAACTCCAAATAAAGTTGCCATGATTTTATTTGAGATTGGATTGGAGTTGTAGAAAATTATCCATGAGAACAAGAATTTGAAACACAAATGTTTTGTGGATTTTGAAATTTGAATTTTGAAATTTGAATTTTGAATTTTGAATTTGAAATTTGAAATTTGAATTTGAAATTCGAATTTGAAATTTGAATTTGAAATTTAAATTTGAAATTTGAAATTTGAAATTTGATTTTGAAATTCGAATTTGAAATTTGAAATTCAAAATTTGAATCACAGTCCAAGTGGGATTCGAATTTGTTATGGAAAATCCACAAGGTTTGAAATTCAAATTTGAGTTGGATATGGAGAGGATAATCTTGTTAGAATCCTACGTGAATTTTTAATCCAAATCCTAATTAAAAGTTGGACTAAATTTTGAGGATAATCCTCAATAGATTTTCGGTTTTTGTGGATAAGGTTCAAGGGAAAAATTCAAGTTTCAATCCCAGTTGAATTTGGATTCTCTCCTCCCAAGAAAGTGGCCGAAATTTTGGAGAATATCTCCTAGGAAAATTCGGTTATTTTGGATAAGGATGAGATAAGATTCAAGCTTGAAAATCCTAGTGGAATTTTGATTCTCCCTTATCCTAAATGTGGCCGAATTTTTTTGAGGAGATTTTCTCCTAGGAAATTTTAGATTTTTTGGTTGAAAAAGGGAGATAAAATTCTAGTTAAAATCTTGTTTAGATTTGGATTAGATTTATCCTAAATGGTCGAATTTTATTGTTGGGATTTTCCCTTGGAAAATTCAGATTTTATGGTTGTGGATAAAGGAGAATATCTTTTCCTAGTCTAATTCGAATTCAAAGAATCACCTCATGTAGGTCTATAAATAGAGGTCCTGCTACTCCAATTCTCTCAGACCACAGACTCTCAGGTGAGTAGGCTTATTGTTGCACAACTCATCGTGACAATAAGTTCTTTAGAGATCTGGGTGGTCGGAAGAAGACTAGCAGTGCTAGCATACCGATCGAGGTTCAGAGTGCCCACACACTCAGCCGTTCGGGAATTGGAGAATAGTAGAGAAGGCTAGTTGGTTGAAGCCTCCGGTCATTCTCCTCCTGCAGATTGGCGTCCTTGAGGTATGAGTTTTAATTGTTGTTGGTTTATTGTATATGGCATCATGAGATATTTAACGATCTGAAAATTTTTATTATTCCGCTGCGCCACTCTGATACGTTTTTGCCGATTTATTATCCTACAATTGGTATCAGAGCCATCTCATGACTATGCCATGTACATAAATTAGACAATTACTTAGTCTTTTTATTTATGTACGGATTTGATATTTAAAGAGTGGCATTCTAGGGTTCCTTTATGTTGTTATCATGGATTATGTATAAAGTATGTGGTTATTTTAATTTTTTGAATTATTATATGCATGCATGTTTATGCCGGTTATGGTTCCTTAGAATTTAGAAAAATTGTATCTAGGAATTTTTTATGTAACCATGGGAGCAGTTTATTAATACTGTAATTTTCTCATGGATTTTAATTTTTTGTCTCCTAGAATTTTTATGGTTAGAATTTTTGTACACCGGAAACGGTCTAGGAAATTTTATGTAATTATTCTTGGAGGAAATTGAAGATTGAAGACCGTAATTTATTTTTCCCAAAAGTTAAATTTGATTTAAAGATTGAAATTTTGATTGTGTGGAAAATTTCAATTTAATTGGGATTCAAATTAAGTTTTGGAGATCGTAATAGGTAAATTGGAATATGACACGAAAATCGAGACACGACCCCTAGGGATAGGTCGACGGGCCTTGGTGGGGCTACAGCCCCTGCCCACGGGCAGGATGGGGCTGTGGCAGCCCCTGTGCAGGCCATAACCACCCACGGCCGCAGGCTTGGCCTGCAGCCGAGGGTGGCCATGGCCTACCCAAGGCTAGCCTCAGCCTCTGGCTGCAGGCGCTACCTACAGCCTGTTGGCTGCTGCGCCCAACCTGGGCGTGCAACCTGGCGCTGTAGGCTTGGCCTGCAGCCGGGCAAGGCTACACATAAGGGGTGGCTGTGGGCTGCTAGCCCCTTCGGGGCTGGTGGCTGGCCACGGTGGCTGCTGCCTTCGGGGGCGGCGATGCGACGGTTTAAAAATCGAAAAATTTTTATTTTTAAATTTGAGATTTAATTTTAAATCATGTTTAAAAATATGTAATCAAAAATTTGAAATTTTTGAAATTACATATTATTACACATGATGTTTAAAATTGTTTAGAATTTGAATTTGAAATTTAAATTTTTGGAGATTTAAATTTTAAATGATTCTTGGGATGAGAAATAAATGGAGAGGCTACATAAAGATAGATATAAGAAGACGGAACAAAATTCAAGACCCAAAGAATGCTTTGGATGGAATTTTGTAATCTTTATTTTCTTTGTTCTAGGATGGAACCATGGATTGGTTATTCTGTCAATTATTTTTTCTGTGATATGTCATGGAAGTATAAATATGTATTGATGGATGTTTTATATGCATATTTGATAACATGTCATATAGGATAGGTGAGTGCCGCTTATACTATATTGATCATACATAATTTGTCAAAACTTGCATGTTTTTCAAAATATTGAGTGGGAGAGGGTTTCAAACAAAACCCATGGCCTCCATTGTTGATCCATATGTGAAAGCATAGTAACGCCTCGCATCAGTTCTGCCCTGACCACACCCCTCGGTAGGTGTTTATCGCCGCCGGTATACTAGATTGGATCTTTTATGTGGAAAACGTGTTCGGGTACGATCCTATTCATGACTACCCCTAGGTGGCTTGGTAGGACGTGGATCGGGCTACGTAAACAATGGTTATACACTCAAGACTCGTTTAGTTATTAACCTTCCCTAGAAGCTCTGTTAACTAAACTAGTGGCCAAATAAACAGTTATTAATATATGTCTTAACCTTGGAGGATTTAAGGCAACATATATTAATTGGACGGGGTCCATGTTCCAGCTATTTGTTTTCATGACCACCCCTCGGTGGCTTGAGGCAATAGGTGTTGAGAATTACCGTTGCAATGCTACATGTTTTTCAAGTTTCATGTAGGAACATACTTGTATGTTTTATTTACTAAATTATCTGTATATTTGCTTGGGCTTTGTAATGATGTCTAGTATAATTTTATTTCAGTTCAAAATGTCACCGACACCCCTCATTTCAATACTTACTGAGAATAAACTGAATGGCGATAATTATAAAGATTGGAAAAGAAATCTGTTAATAGTTTTCAGCTGCGAGAGACACAAGTTCGTACTGGACGAACCATGCCCACCCGGGCCCAAACCTGACACACCACTTGAGGAGGTCCCGGTTGCCTATAATCGTTGGAGAGAATCCAATGAGATAGCTCGATACTACATCCTTGCTAGCATGACGAGTGCTTTACAAAAGCAGCATGAGACTTATCAAGTTGCTGGGGAGATCATGGAAAATCTGGAGGACATGTTCAGAGGCCAAGAAAAATTGGCTCGATAGTCCACTATCACCAGTATTATGAACTCTAAGCAAAAGGCAGGTACTCCGGTGAAGGGCCATATGATCACTCTAATGGGATTCTTCGCTGAGGCTGCCGAGAATGGTGCTGATTTAGACTACAATACCCAGATCAAGATGGTGTTCAAGATTCTGTCTAAAGATTTTGTGGGGTTTAAGGCCGCATACAATCTGGCGACAAAGGAGTTAGGACTTACCGAGCTCATGAAGCAACTACAGGCTTATGAGTGGATGATCAGGGATGAGGATGCGGTCTGACCTAAAGGAGAGGCCAATTTGGTAGAATCTTCCAAGCCCTCATGGAAGAGGAAGAGGCCAAATCAGAAGCAAGTGGCTTCCAGTTCTTCTAATCCTCCTGTCTCGGATGGGAAGAAGAAGAAGAAGAATAAGAAGCCCAGGGACCCTAAAAAGTCCAAGTGCTTCCGTTGTAGGAAGGTAGGTCACTTCAAGAAGGCTTGCCGGGAAAACCTAGCTGCCAAGGGCAAGGAAGGTAAGGAACTTCTTTACTTGGAAGAGTGTTTGGTGGAAGAATCAAAAGATACTTGGGTCATTGATTCGAGCGCCACTAATCATGTTTGTGTTTCTATACAGGAGTTCGTGGAAACGAGAAGTCTACATGATAGGAGCCTCTCGTTGCGAACTGGGGACGGCAGCTTAGTGGTGGCTGAGGCAGTTGGAGATGTTTACCTTTACTTTGATCAATTTAGGTTTATTTTATTGAAAGACTATTTTTATGTTCCTAATTTTAGGAGGAACCTTATATCGGTAGCTTGTTTAATAAAGGATTCTTATTCAGTTTCTTTTAGTAAAAGAGTTGATATTCGTAGAAATAAGTCTTTTATCTGTTCTGAATGGATGGATGGAAGCCTATATTTGATCAAACCAAAGATGTACTCACTGCTTGACACTGAATTAATTGATAACTCTAAAAGATTGAAAGTTTCTCACTCTAACAAGGCGTATCCTTGGCATTTAAGACTTGGTCATATTAATCAGGATATGATTCAAAGATTGGTGAAAGACGGTCCTTTGGAATCTCTGGAGGAGGTACGTCTTCCCCAATGTGAGTCTTGTCTAGAAGGTAAAATGACTAAGAGGTCTTTTGGAGCTAAGGGTACAACGGCTCAGGAGCTTTTAGAAATTGTACATACTGACGTATGTGGCCCCATGAACGTCACAGCACGAGTAGGGTTCAAGTATTATATCTCTTTCATAGATGATTACTCGAGCTATGGATATGTGTATCTAATGCACCGCAAGAGAAAAACCTTTGACAAGTTCAAAAAGTATCGTGCGGAAGTGGAAAAGCAATTGGATAAATCTATAAAGACACTTCGATCTGATCGAGGTGGCGAATACCTCTCTGACGAATTTCTAGGACCTCTTGTAGAGAACGGGATATTATCCCAATTGACTGCACCTGGTACTCCACAACAGAATGGTGTAGATGAAAGGAGAAACAGGACCTTGTTGGATATGGTACGGTCCATAATGAGTTATTCAACACTGCCATTATCATTTTAGGGATATGCTTTACAAACGGCGTGCTATATTCTGAACTAGGTTCCAAGCAAATCAATTCCTAAAACTCCGTATGAATTGTGGTGTGGCAAGAAGCCCTCCCTTGGACATATGAGAATATGGGGCTACCTGGCACATGTACTGGATGGGGATGTGAAAAAGTTGGAACCAAGATCAGAATTATGCATGTTTGTAGGGTATCCAAAAGGAACTAAAGGAGGTCTGTTCTATAACCCGAAGGAACAAAAGGTCATTGTCTCAACCCATGCGACATTCTTAGAGGAAAGTCACATGAATGACTTTAAGCCTCGAAGCAAAGTGGTGCTAGAGGACTTATCGGGTGGAAGAACTGCTCCACAGATTTCGGTCTTCGACGCAAGTCTGAGTTCCAGTGAAAGAACTGCAGACGATCAACAATTTAGGGTGCCTCGTCGTAGTGGGAGGGTTTCGAAGAAACCTAATTTCTTCATGTATGATGCTGAGGTATACCAAGCCGAGGCTCATGAGCATGAGGATGATCCGGTCACTGATGATGAAGCTATAAATGATGTTGATTCTAAATCTTGGAAACAGGCTATGAACAATGAGATGGATTCTATGAAATCCAACTCTGTTTGGGAATTTGTAGATTTGCCGGATGGGATAAAACCCATTGGATGCAAATGGGTCTACAAAAGAAAGAAGGATGCGGAAGGGAGAGTGGAAACTTTCAAAGCTAGACTGGTTGCAAAGGGATATACGCAAAAGGCTGGAATCGATTACGATAAAACCTTTTCACCTGTTGCTATGCTGAAGTCTATCCGTATTCTTCTGTCCCTTGCTGCGGCTCTCGATTACAAGATCTGGCAAATGGATGTCAAGACGGCATTCTTGAATGGCCATCTTAAAGAGTGTATCTATATGATACAGCCCGAAGGGTTCGTAGCGAAAGGCCAAGAAAGGAAAGTCTGCAAGTTGCTTAGATCTATTTATGGATTAAAGCAAGCATCCCGCTCATGGAACCAGAGGTTTGATCAAGCGATTAAGACATTTGGTTTTGAGCAGAACATTGATGAACCCTGTGTTTATAAACATATTAAGGATGGAAAAGTGGTCTTTCTAATACTCTATGTCGATGATATACTACTCATTGGGAATGATGTAGGGAACTTATCATCGGTCAAGCTTTGGTTACACCAACAGTTTGACATGAAGGACTTGGGAGAAGCTAATTATGTTCTAGGCACTCGTCTCTTTAGAGATCGAAAGAACAAAATGATAGTGTTTTCCCAAGCTTCATACATAGATAAAATAATTGACAAATATGCAATGCAAGAGGCAAAGAAAGGCTCACAACCTTCTATTGCCAGTCTAACTCTTTCACTGGATGACTGTCCCAAGACATCGGAAGAAAGAGAGCGTATGAGTAAGGTCCCTTATGCATCCGCTGTGGGTAGCCTTATGTACGCTATGCTTTACACTTGCCCGGATATATATTTTGCAGTAGGTATGTTGAGTCGATATCAAGCAAATCCTGGAACCAAGCACTGGCAAGCTGTAAAGCATATACTCAAGTATCTTAAGAGAACGAGGGATTATATGCTGGTGTATTTGGAGGGGACCTAACACCCATAGGATACACGGACTCAGACTTCCAGACTTGTAAGGATTCGAGGAAATAGACATCTGGATCAGTGTTTTTACTCGGAGGAGGCACCATTGTGTGGAGGAGCGTGAAGCAGGGTTGCACAGCTGACTCTACTATGGAGGCTAAGTATGTGGCTGCGGCTGAGGCATCTAAAGAAGCGGTTTGGCTTCGCAAGTTCTTTAGAGACGTTGAGGTCATTCCGGGTGTTGACAAGCCTATCACACTTTACTGTGATAACACAGGGACTATTGCCAACATAAAGGAATCTCGGCACCACAAGAGGACCAAGCACATCGATCGGAGATATCATATTATTAGAGGGCACGTGGAGACAGGACAAGTAGATGTATGTAAGATCACGTCCGAGGACAACATCGCCGATCCCTTTACTAAGACTTTGGTGGCTAGAACCTTTGAGAGGCACATAGAGGCGATGGGGATGCATAACATGGCACATCTGCTAGCTTAGGGCAAGTGGGAGATTGTTAGGAAATGCCCTAAGCATTAGAGACATTTTCATGTATTTATTTTGAACTGGATAATAAAATTATACATAGAGGTTATTCATTACATTGCTATCTGTCCTCATCTTATGTACATGTTAAAGTAAACGTAAGCAAATATGGCTCCCTGACTGCTTGTGTTAAACTGTTAGAACATTGCATGCAATGGACTTTTGTATGCGAGAAGACAATGTTCTAAAGTTAGCGGTCTAAACAATGGTCTGTAGTCTATAGGGTTAGACCGAGCATCTAACTCATGTTAAGACTATTATGTTGTCTAAAGCCTTGGAGGGGACGGTTTGTCTTGACTGTCTAGAGCTGGACTCCCAAGTATAGACATAGATATGTTGCTTGGTGGTGACATATTAGACCGAGACTAAAGCGTGATTGATCTACGAAGTCCGCTTTGAGTGGATCGATCTGCTTTTGATGTTCATTATACAGTAACCTTAATCCTGAGTAAAAGGACAGCTTCATGTATATGACTCGTGTACTTTGATGTTCCAATGGCTAAAGCGTCTCAGAGGTAGTAAGCTTATATACCAGTTCGTTGGGTGCATGACTTGTATACGATGAAGGGTTTGTTTACAGATATCAGAATCATAGCTCTAATGAGGAGTTAAGGGTATCCTCTTAAAGGCATTATACTGAATGTGAAAATGGACAAGGCCTTGGGTCGTCTACTGGGCGGATGACTTCTTATTCACATATGGTGAATAATCATTTTCTTTATTCGGTAGTATAATGGAACTTTAAGATAGCCTGATCAGTAGGATTAAATAGACTTTGGCCTAAGGCTGATCATGGATATCATATGAGGGTTCTGCATACATGACAAGGTCATTGGACAATAGCTTGTCACAGGCTTACGTAATACGGTATATAATTGGGAGTTCAGTTTCAGGTTTATAGTGGTGTGACTCTGAAACTAGTGATCATATGATATAGTTGTTCGGTAAAAGAATGATGATCATATGGATTTGCGGGAGCCCGATTATATATGTCCAATCAGTCCCTCTACTAGCTCCATATAATTCCTTAACGTTTGGCAAATTGATTTATGTATGCTCTTGGCTGGTTTATTATGCATGGATGGTGATGACACAGGATTAGGATGGTAGACAAGATTCTCTCCGGTTTGATTCAGATTTTGTTTTGGATAATAGAGTACACAATTATTCAAACTCCAAATAAAGTTGCCATGATTTTATTTGAGATTGGATTGGAGTTGTAGAAAATTATCCATGAGAACAAGAATTTGAAACACAACTGTTTTGTGGATTTTGAAATTTGAATTTTGAAATTTGAAATTTGAAATTTGAATTTTGAATTTGAAATTTGAATTTGAAGTTTGAATTTGAAATTCGAATTTGAAATTTGAATTTGAAATTTAAATTTGAAATTTGAAATTTGAAATTTGAATTTGAAATTTGAAATTCAAATTTTGAATCACAGTCGAAGTGGGATTCGAATTTGTTGTGGAAAATCCACAAGGTTTGAAATTCGAATTTGAGTTGGATATGGAGAGGATAATCTTGTTAGAATCCTACTTGAATTTTGAATCCAAATCCTAACTAAAAGTTGGACGAAATTTTAAGGATAATCCTCAATGGATTTTCGGTTTTTGTGGATAAGGTTCAAGGGAAAAATTCAAGTTTCAATCCCAGTTGAATTTAGATTCTCTCCTCCCCAGAAAGTGGCCAAAATTTTGGAGAATATCTCCTAGGAAAATTCGGTTATTTTGGATAAAGATGAGATAAGATTCAAGCTTGAAAATCCTAGTGGAATTTTGATTCTCCCTTATCCTAAATGTGGCCGAATTTTTTTGAGGAGATTTTCTCCTAGGAAATTTCAGATTTTTTGGTTGAAAAAGGAAGATAAAATTCTAGTTAAAATCTTGTTTAGATTTGGATTGGATTTATCCTAAATGGCTGAATTTTATTGTTGGGATTTTCCCTTGGAAAATTCAGATTTTATAGTTGTGGATAAGGGAGAATATCTTTCCTAGTCCAATTCGAATTCAGAGAATCACCTCATGTAGGTCTATAAATAGAGGTCCTGCCACTCCAGTTCTCTCAGACCACAGACTCTCAGGTGAGTAGGCTTATTGTTGCACAGCTCATCGTGACAATAAGTTCTTTAGAGATCTGGGTGGTCGGAAGAAGACTAGCAGTGCTAGCATACCAATCGAGGTTCAGAGTGCCCACACACTCAGCCGTTCGGGAATTGAAGAATAGTAGAGAAGGCTTGTTGGTTGAAGCCTCTGATCATTCTCCTCCTGCAGATTGGTGTCCTTGAGGTATGAGTTTTAATTGTTGTTGGTTTATTGAATATGGCATCATGAGATATTTAACGATCTGAAAATTTTTATTGTTCCGCTGCGCCACTCTGATACGTTTTTACCGATTTATTATCCTACAGAAACACATCCTTCCACACGTTCAACAGTCCAAGCGGTACACGACCGCTTACACGGCCATGTACCTAACCATGTTCTTTAAATGTGTGCCCAAAAGCTTCAAACTACTCCAAATTCGTTCCTTAATTACTTATTACATAGTAATTAGATTCCATGAACATAGGGGTCATTACAACCCACCCCTCTTACAAAATTTTCGTCCTCGAAAATTAGAATAATTCTAGGAAGTCTCTTCACATGTCTTCTTCCCATTCCCTTGTGGCTTCCTCAATATTATGATTCCAAGGGGTATGACCTTATTTCTAAGCACCTTCTCTTCTCTGGCTAAGATCTGCACAAGTTTCTCCTCATAGATCAGATCCGCGTGTACCTCTGCGAGTTCTTGGCTCAAAACATGGGAGTTATCTAGCAAGTACTTCTTCAGCATCGAGACGTGTATAACATTGTGCACTGAAGCTAACTCGGGAGGAAGCACTAATCTGGAAGCCTCCTTCCCAACTATCTCGATTATCTTGAATGGTCCTACGTACCTAGAGTTGAACTTTCCTTTCTTTCCAGAGCATATCACCCCTTTTATGGGTGCCACCTTGAGAAAGACTGAGTCTCCTTCTTGAAACTTGAGGGGTCTACAGCGCTTATCGATAACTCTTCTGCTGACTATGTGCTGTATCTAATGCTTCTCATATCAGCTTCACGTCTGTCGTGGTATTCTTGATGATGTCTATGCTAACTAGTCGTTTCTTTCTGGTCTTGTACTAATGAGCTAGAGATCTGTTTTTATTTATGTAAAACACCTCATACGGTGCCATCCCTAGTGAGGAATGCTAGCTGTTATTATACGAGAACTCGATCAGGGGTGGCTTCTGATCCCCGTTTCCTTTTAAGTCTAGAATACAAGCTCTCAACCTATCCTTTAACGTTTGTATGGTCCTCTCAAACTGACCACCGGTCTGAGGATGGAATGTTGTGCTGAACTCTAATTTGGACCCTAATACGGCCTGAACGCTTTGCCAAAAATCTGGAGGTAAAGCGTTCGTCACGATCTGAGATGATAGACTTTAGCACTCCATGCAGTCTTACGAACTGAGCTGCATAGATTTTTGCTAGTCATTCCACCGAGTAGCTAACTTTTATCACTCGAAATCTGGCTAATTTTCATCAGTCTGTCTATAATCACCTAGATTGTATCATTGCCATTTGACATCCTCGGCAATCTGACTATGAAATCCATCATAATCTGGTCTAATTTCCATTTGAGCAGCTCAATCTTCTGAAATTTTCCTACTGGCCACTGATATTCCGCCTTAACCTTCTGACACGTAAGGCATATGGTGACGAACTCGGTGCTGTCATTCTTCATTCTAGGCCACCTAAAGCTTTCCTTCAGGTCCTTGTACATCATGTTCACCCCTGGATGTATGGAATATGGCGTCTCGTGAGCTTCCGAAAGGATTCACTTCTTGAGTTCTTTATCTTTTGGAACACACACTCTACCTCTATAGTAGAGTATGCCGTCCTTAGAGACTCTAAACTCTAAACTCTTATCCTCTGTAGCTTCTTTTCTGGGCTTGATCAGAGACCAATCGAGGTCTTGATCGATTTTGATCTCTTCTAGGAGCATCGATTGGAGGGTCATATCAGACAACCTCCCTATCAAAATCTCGACCTTGCTATTGCATAGCCCCCTTTGTAGTGCTCCTGACAAGGCATTGATAACCATAAGCGACGTTGAATGCTTCTGACTCAGCGCATCAGCCACTTTATTAGCTTTTCCCAGGTGGTATAGGATCTCACAGTTGTAATCCTTTACCAATTCTCGCCATCTTCGCTGCCTCATGTTAGGTTCTTTCTACGTGAGGATGTACTTAAGGCTCTAATGGTCAGTGTAGATTTCGTATTTGACCCCGTATAGGTAGTGCATCTAAATGTTCAACATAAAAACTACAGCTGCTAGCTCTAAATCATGCATAAGGTAGTTCTTCTCGTGGTCCTTGAGCTATCGTGAAACATACGTAACACTCTACCATTCTGTATTAGCATGGCTCCTAATCCAATCTTAGATGTGTCACTGTAAATCATGAAGTTTCCTTGACCAACATCTGGAATGGTCAGTATTGGAGTGCTTTATGAGTCTTCATTTCAGCTCCTAAAAGCTCTCCTCATACTTATCGGTCCACTCATATTTCTTTCCTTTCTTACTAAGTCCTGTAAGTGGAGCGACTAGCTTCAAAAGCCTTCAACAAAGCACCGGTAATACCCTACTAGGCCTAGGAAATTGCAGAACTTTGCCATGTTTCTCGGAGTTGGCCACGCACTAACTGCGTCAATTTTTGTAGGGTCGATGGATACTTCCTCCTTGGAGACTACGTGGCCTAGAAAATAGACCTTTTCCAACTAAAACTCATATTTGGAGAACTTGGCCTATAGCTAATGGTCACATAGCTTACGTAAGATGGTCCTTAAGTGCTCTTCATACTCCTCCTTCGTTAGAGTATATAAGTATGTCATCGATGAACACAATGACAAACTTATCCAAAAAGTGCTTAAACACGTGGTTCATCAGGTCCATAAAGGCTGCGGGGGGGTTCATCAGTCCGAATGACATGATCAAAAACTTGTAATGACTGTACCGCGTTCAAAAGGCTGTTTTGGGTATATCTTCATCCCTGATTCACAGTTGATGGTACCCTGACCACGGATCGATCTTCGAGAATACTGCAGCGTCTTGGAGCTGATCAAATAGATCGTCGATCCGTGGCAATGGATACTTGTTCTTGATCGTGATTTTGTTCAGCTCTTTATAGTCAATGCACATTCTCAATGTTCTGTCCTTTTTCTTCACGAACAATACGGGTGCTCCCCATGAGGAATAACTTTGTTGAATGACTCCCTCATCCATCAAGTCCTTCAACTGGGCTTTGAGCTCCTTTAGCTCTGCAGGGAACATTCGGTATAGGGCCTTGGAAATGGGTGCTGATCCTGGCAGAAGTTCAATCTCAAACGAGATTTCACACTCTGGTGGGAGTCTAGGAAGATCTTCTGGAAACACTTCCTCGAGTCTTATCTACTACGTGTGTGAAAAAGCCCATGCATCCACTGGATAGCATCTTGTAAGCTTTCATTGCTGAGATCATCATCTTTGGTTACTTTAGCATCAAACCCTTATAGATGAACTTTTCACTCTCGATCAGTTTCAAAGCAACTTTTTACCTTCAACAGTCTATGACGACGTTGTATTTTACGAGGAAGTACATCCCCAGGATTACGTTATAATCGATCATGTTGATGATGATCAGATTAACGCTCAACTCTCTACCACAGATAATTACCGGTATGTAATGCATTTAGTAATTAGACAATAAAACTTCCCCCAAGGGAAGTGCTATTCTAAAAGTCTATTTCATCTTATCTAGGCCCTTGGGCAATACTGTATTGCTTTTTATAAAATTTTCACAAAAATATGTACAAAACTCTAGTTTGGTGGGAGTGGCACATACCTCCTGGTACATAACCACAAAAGGGTATACTAGACTAGGTTTATTGGGAGTAAGCTACTATTTCCCATCATACCTATATGCATGGCCTAAGAAAAGATTCTGCTATAGTTATTCGAAGCATCCAGTCTACCTAATGTGATCGAAGGGCCTTCAATTCTGGTCTAGGTAGCATGAAGTTGGTTACTTATGGTGTGAACTTGGTTTCGTTGGTTCTGTGGGTTGAAAAAACAGTTTTTGGCAAGGTGACCTTCCTTGCCATAGACGAAATAGCCACTTGCTCCCTGCTTGCATTCTCCCAGGTGTCCCTTTCTGAATTTCGGGCACATCAGGTGTTGGTTGTCGTTTCCTCTCTGGTCGTTTCTCTTCTGGTAGAAGTTCTTCTGTGAACCTTGGTTACCCGGGTTCCCCATCCTTTTATTGTTGTTGTGGGATTGCCTGCTGTTCTGGCCGGTCCCCACGTTCTGCCCTCTATGTTGTGACTTGGGGTTCTGCTTTCCCTGAGCCTGCTCAGCTTGCATTTCCTCCTCCTTTCGGCTTTGAAAATCTGAGCCCTTCGCTCCTCATCCTGAGCCAACCAGTATTTGGCTTGGATAGCCCTGCTGACACATTTTGCCACTGTCACTGGTCCTTGGCTTCCATTGCAAACCTGGACTGTGATGTCTGTTCTGAACATCTTCAGCAATCTTCTGACCCTTTCTTTTTCCATAGGCACCAAATCTGGACAAAGTCGAGCCAGCTGCTCAAACTTCTTAACTGCTTCCATGACAATCATACTGCCTTGGCGTAGGTTGTTGAATTCATCTTGTTGTGCTGCTAGTGCCTCATCGTTAAAGTACATCCTCCTGATAACTACTGTCTTCCACCACTGTCATGCCCCCTTACCTAGGGCAAAGGACGTACACATCACCTTTTCTCTATTGGTTAATCCCATAAAGTCTAAGATCACTTGGATATCTGACAACTAATCATCTGCCTCTATGGGATTGGTAGTCCCTTTGAACTCTAGCGCTTTCATGTGTCGAAACCTCTCATACAAGTCACCTTCCCTCGGGTTTGACGGAAGAACATTAGCTGCCGCGGGAGCAACCATTGCTAAGTGTGTTGTGCCACCTTGGCTGGGGGAGCTACTTGCTCCCTCAGAGTTTCTAGGGTTGTTGGAGTCTCCTGGGCTGGTATCTCTATTGTCTGTGGTGCCTGGTTCTGTTGGCCCAGCTACTCGCTAAGCCGGTCTAGGTCACATTGTTGGTTTCCCATTATCTCTTGCATAGCTGCGAGCTGTGCCATCAATTCATCCTCTCGAGATGCTTGGTTTGTCTATGTACATGTTCGAACTATGTTGTCCTTTAAAACCCTCGTCCTTTGGTGGGCCTTTACTAGCGTAAGTTCTACTAGTGTAACCGTAGCCATATATTATAACTTAAACATTAACTTATATACTAATACCATAAAATAAAAACTAACTTACTTGGACAGATAAGGCTGGCATGCGACAATATAAGATAGGGTTGCAGGATACTTCTCTGATACCAAATGTGATAACCCAAACCCTGAGTGGCCCGAACCGTCACTTAAAACTATTGATACTTAAACTTACTTGAAATCTATTACTCGAACTTACTTACTTAATACTATAGTTTTAGGGGTTTTTTTTTTATATATATACGTATGTTTTACTATTCATATGCGTATATATACTTTACAAATACATAGTCTAAACAAACTGAAATTCAATCGTACATACATACTTATGAAATTGTTTGTTTAATACTATGCGAAAGTCAACACTTGCGGTGGTATCTACAACCTCACCCTCACATCCGCTTTTACCGCCGTCACCGTCCAACGTGGTCTAAGCCATAGGTCACTTACCTACAGTGTGAACACACACTGTGAGCTTTACACTCAATAAGTACAACGTTCTGTCTACAAAATGTGTTCAAAACATACGTCATACTTAAAACATATAAGCATGTTATGTACACACAACATATACCATGCACTGAAACATTCCACATACTGGATGCAATACAGAAAAAATCATATAACTAGATGTATATCAACTAGCTGGAAGCATGCTGTAACTATAGCTAAGGCATATCATGACCAATGCATGAACTGATTATGCTCATTTTATGCTTTATTATTCATTATCTTTTCTTATTTGAAGGGCCCTGGTGTCAGTACTGAATACACATGGATCCACGGATTCACCGAGACCATACTTTCTTTATGAGCCCCGACTTGGGCTCATTATGTATCCCGAGCCTCGGCTTGGGCTCGTCATATTTAAACTGAGAAACCTCTTCTAGCTTAAAAGGCTAGTATATCACGCTTAACAATTACCCAATTATTGAATCATATCTGATATCCTCAGGCCATAAGCTCTATTAGGCTATCCCTTAATCTTACGCAATAAGGATGCATGGCATCTAACTCATGCTTTCATTAATCTACACGATTATGAAACTATATGCTCTTATAACATGCTATACAACAATTATGCATGGCTTGCATACTTAACATAGCGTAAAATAATACTTTAAATTCATTTTTGCTCATACTATAGGTGGAGTTGTACTTACTTGTCAACCGATAATTTGTACTTTGCCTTCATTGAAAATTATAGGTAATGTCTTGTAATCATAACGTATCTTTGTTAAACTCGGTTCTTAGGTCACCATGGGCATTAGTGACTAATAAAAATTCTAACATTAAGTAGAACTAATCCTTATCGGTACTAACTGCTCTCTGTTGAGACTTTGATTTTCTAATCGTGGCTAATTAATTTATCACCTAATAAATTAATTAACGTTGCACTTAGGTCACTACTATCATTACTGACTATAAATTTTATTGTTTTATGGTACCGATGCACATTGGTACTGAACTGCTCTACTTTGGGAATTTGGTATCTAATTTCTAATCATGCTTGATTAATTTGTCTACTTGACAAATTAATCACCATTCCTCACTATTTTGTTCAAACTCGGTCCTTGACTGGTTAACCGACCAGTCAACTAACCGGTTACCTCGCGCATCGTTGACTATGTAGCCTACCAGGTTACTTTGCATATTAGGTGTAGTAGCCAATCAGCTACCTCTACCGAAAGTTGTTTTAAAAATCTTATAAAATTTTAGGGAAAATCTATGCTCTTTAAAACTATCCCCATATCACCTCGTTGGAAGGTAGGGGCATTTTATCAAAACCATTTTTCCATTTTAAAGGGGAAGAACACATTTTGGTGTTCATTTTTAAAAGTGGTTCTTGAACTGTTTTACTGAAAACCGTTTAAAACTTATTTGAGACGACTTAATTTGTAAATTTGGCAAACATGAAACTTTTAGTCCTTGACGAGATGAACAACTTTCTTGTTTATCTCAGAGCTTGAATCAAACTCTAACGGGTCCTAAACTCATCAAACGCTTGGCTAAAACTTGTGCCTAATTTTAAAAAAATTCTAGTTTTATGCTTGTTTAAAAACCGCTCTGTTTGGGGCCCGAAACGGCCAAAGTTTTAAAACACACGTGAGTTATCTTAAATGTTTCAATGAGATCCTACTTTTATGTTGAGTCCGAGATCCGGTTCAGATTCTAAGTTGGTCATTTTTATAAAAATCTGAGACTATTCCTGTGGATCAGGATTTTGGTCCCAGTTTTGAACTCCGACTAAAAACTGCTCAAAAAACCTATCCTAGTGTAATTTTTGGCCAAAGGCTAATGCAAAAACGATCGTATGGAAATTTTCTTAAAACTTTATGTTTTACCAAATCCCAAAATCGGATCATAACATGGTCAAAAATGGCCAAAACCGTGGCCTAAAAACTGAGATAGGTTGGTTTCCAGCCAACCCTAAAATGTCCATTCACATATCCATCCACAAAAACTTAAAGCTCAAGTACACAACCACAAAAATACATAACCAAAATGCTAAGGGCTCAAAATAAAGATTATTACAACCCATTGGTCAAATAAATACACATAAATTTCCTTGATCAAAACTTAAAAAGAGCTAAACCACAAAAAGAGGGTTTTCGGTTTTACCTTGTGTGCTACGAACCAAGCACAATCCAGACCAAGGGGTAAGTGACCAAAATCTATGTGGTCTTTAGTGAACAAAAGAGGGTCAGTCTTGGCTAGGAGAAAACACAAAAATATCTCTTCATAATATCAAGCTAAAACCAAGTAAAAACTCAAATATCCTAGCAACTTACCCTTAAGTGACCTTGAAATGATCTTGAAGAAATGTCTCCAACACAACTAGAATGTGGCTGATTTTTGGTGTGTTTGTGGCTGTGTTTGTAGGGGTTGGGGCATCTACTTTTGGCTAAAAGAAAAGGTAGAGAAAGAAGAAAATTTTGGGGCTTTTGGCTTGAGAAGTTGGTGCACAAAAAAGGGGGAGGCAAAAATGAGCTCAAAACCTAGTGCTCCATTTATATAGACTTGGTTAATCCAACTTAGCCAACCTTAAGCTCTCTTAATTAACCAAATTGACTCCTAAATGAGAGACAAATTCAAGGGCTACTGCTGCAAAGGAGGCTACATGTAGGGGCTGGCTGAAAAGGAGCTCAAAATGAATTAATGCCTTGTAAAGTTACTAGTGACTTGTCTCCCGTCTTTTGGATTTTTTAATCTAATAGCTTACAAGCCTAATGCCTTATTTTAATGTAACTTTTTCAGCTACTTTTCTACCTTTTTCAGCTACAGTATACATGGATTTTAAGGGGAAAATTCATCTTGAAAAGCTGCTCTTAGCAGTTTAATTTCCCACAGCGGTGTTCGGTCCTTTTTCGACGGTGTTCTAGATTTTGACCGAAATTGGATTTCCTTAATCCGATATTTGTACTGATAATTCTTTGTTGGGTTGTAGTGTCTATGAGCCGTTCCATGTTTATTTTACTGTTTATTTTCTATACTATGGTTGTCCTTACAATGTGTTGACACTGCGCACTTATAAAGAGGCATTTTTGTGCAAAATTACAGACATAGTCTCTCCTGGCTAATTTGGATATGCTTATTTCAATTTTATCAGTTTTACATCCACCTGAGGTCATCTGGACCAATTTTCGGGATCTGTGTGACTGTACCTTGAAAAACATGTTTTGCGCTCAATTAACTAATTTGAGCGTTCTGAGTCTAAATATATTAGTTTCAGGCTGAGAAAAGTTCGTCTTGACCCCTTTCTCGATACTGCATATCTCTCAAACAAAATTTCACATTTTGTACTCAATTAACTAAATTGAGCTTGTTGACTATTACTATATTAGTTTTATGTCAAATTAAGGCCGTCTTGGCCATTAACCTGACACTACGTATGTACTATTCACTATTCATTACTTTCTGTTTAACTAACTAGTCTGAGCATTCTGACTCAGATTTTTTCAATTCTGGGTAAGAAGAGGTCATCTGAACCCTTTTTCTCGATACTGTACATCTATTAGGGTAATTATCGCTACTGTGCTCAAATAACCAGTCTGAGCGTACTGATGAATAGCTTATCAATTCTGTGTCCAGAAATGATCGTCTGGACTGGTTTCTTGATACTGTGTGTCTCACACATACACACACATGTACTAAGGTGAACCGATTTCACTATTGGTTGCTCCTTTCACTGCCTGAATAGTAATTAAACATTTTTGTAACCGTTTAATTTATTCAAACTAGCAAATTTGTACTGTATTCATTAACTTAATTATTAATTATATAGTTATTAGGTTTCAGGAACATGGGGGTTGTTACAACGGTTCTCTGCTTCAAGTGACAGACTCTGCCCTTTTTATATTTCAAAATTCAGCTCCCAGCTCAATATGTGGCCTTCGACATGAGCTCTTACATGGGCGTGTATCATGCAACACAGGCTTGTGTACTCCCGAAATGAGCATGTACCAGTTGATATTGCTCAACATGCCCAATTCCTGAAACACAGCCTTCCACACGTTTAACAGTCCGAGCGATACATGGCCGCTTACATGACCGTGTTCTTCAAACGTGTACCTAAAAGCTTCAAACTACTCCAAATTCATTCCTTAATTACTTATTACATAGTAATTAGATTCCATGAACATAGGGGTCATTAGAATAAGTATGTATGTAAGATTAAACTTCAGTTGTTTTAGACCCTTTGTATTTGTAAAGTATATGTATGCACATGAATAGTAGAACATACATATATATATAATATCCTTAAAATTATGGTATCAAAGTAAGTAAGTTTGAGTATCAGTTTTCAAGCCAGATAAGTTAAGCAACTATTCTTTAAGTAAGCAAGAATAGTTCTTAAGTAAGTTCAGTTTTAAAGTAAAGCTAGTAAGGGAAGTTTTAAGTGACGCTTCAGGGCCATAAGGGCTTCAGGCTATCATAGTTGGTATCAGAACGGTATCCTGCCATCCTACCTCACATCGTCACATGCCAGCCTCATCGATCCAAGTAAGTTATTTTTATTTTTAGTCTGTAAATGTTTACTTAATGAAGATAACATTTTATAGTAATGAGATGACGAAATCTATGATGATGAGGATAAAATGAAGAGATGTTGAGATCACTACATGTAAAATCACGACCGTGCAATGCTAAAGAATTGCTCAAAGTAGGAACATGGATTGTTGCCTAAGTTGTATTGATCTTCAAGGCTAGTTGTCCACTAAGTTTTGACTGGTAAACAATACTCCTGCACTCCATGAGAATGTCAGGATTGGTTTCACACTATCAAAATGATTCCCCAATTATACACCATTGATCAGGATAATTGAGTCCTGTTGGCTATTGATATCTCTCAGGAAGATACTCTTGTGTGTATTAGGATTCTTGTGACCAAAATGAGCTCTTAACTAAGTTGAGTTTTGCCATACCATGATCAAGAAAATCTCCGAGAGGAGTTTAGCATCAGGCCTAGTCTTTGGGCAAGCGGGGAAGTGAAACTACCTAAGTTCCCTAGAGTTGTGGATATATGAGAATTTGTTCATCAGACTGAGAGACAGCAGCCAATGTCCGGTGACACAGTTCTAACGTATGCTATGCACTATGAGGAACTAATATGGACTTCTACAACACATGTTAAAGAAGGCTTATGACGAAACCAAGGCCGAGGCAAAAGTGGTGTAATGACCACCATATTCGTGGAACCTACTTACCATGCAACAAGACATTAAGGAATAAAATTTGGAATAATTTGAAGCCTTTTAGTGCAAATTTGATTAACATGGTCAGGTACACAGTCATGTAAGTGGCCGTGTACCGCTTGGGTAGATGAACGTGTTTTCAAGACATGGCCGTATTGAGCAATCTTAATTAGTACACACCCGTGTCCAGAAAGTACACGCTCGTGTAGAAGGCCGTGTATTGAGTAGAGAACTACCATAAAGACTCTCATGATTCATGAAACCTAATTACTATATAATGAGTAATTAAGTTGAAAAATACAGTATATTTTATAGTTGAATAGAGTAAATGAGTACAGTAATGTTTAATTACTATTCATGCAGTGAAAGGGGCAACCGACAGCGAAATCGGTCCACCTTATTATGTGTGTGAGTGTATGAGATACACAGCATCAGGAAACTAGTCAAGACAACCATTTCTTGACATAGAATTGGTGAACAAGTCATCAGTATGCTTGAACTAGTCATCTGAGCACAACAGTGATAGTAACCCTAGCAGAGGTATAGAATCAAGAAAATGGTCCAGATGACCTCTTCTCACCCAGAGACTGACAAAATCAGAGTCAGAACGCTTAGACTAGTCAGTTGAATAGAAAATAGTAAATAGTGAATAGTAGAAACGCAGTGTCAGGTTAATGGCCAGGACGACCCTAATCTGGCATAAAACCAATGTATTAATAGTCAGTAGGCTCAATTTAGCCAATTGAGCATAAAATGAGAATTTTTGTTTGAGAGATACGCAGTATCGGGAAGATTGTCAAGATGACCTTCTCTCAGCCCGAAACTAATATATTTAGACTCAGAACGCCCAAATTAGTCAATTGGGCACCTGACATGTTTTTCGAGGTAGGGTTACACAGATCTCAAAAACTAGTCCAGACGACCTCAGATGAATGTAAAACTGATAAATTTGAAATCAGGACATCCAAATTAGTCAAGAGAGACTGTGTTTGAAATTTCACACGAGAACGCCTCATTATGCATGCGCAAGGACAATACAGTGTAGACACAACCACAGTATAGAAAATAAATAGTAAAATAGACACAAAATGGGCTCATAGGTAGTACAACGAAACTAGGAATGATCAGTATAAAAATCAGATTCAAAAAATCCAATTCCGGTTGAAAATTAGAACATTGCCGAAAAAGGGTCAAATACCAAAAGGTAGAAATTAGACTGTGAAGAGAAGACTTTTGCAGATAAAATTTTCCCCTAGAAAATCATATGTAAACAGGAAAAATAGACCCAAACACAGCCCTAAAAAGAGGGAAAAATTTACCCTAAAGTAAGGGATGTGTTGGCCACCTTTTTGATTAAACAATGCACGAATTCCATCACATGGCCAACAAAATTTTTTTTTACTGGCCCCTTCCCCATGCACACTGCCCTCAGCCTTGGAGGCTAAAAAATGGCAGCAATTTATTCCTTAATTAGGCAAAAATTTGGTTAGTTAATTGGGCTTAAGTTCAATTAAGTTTGGGTTAGATTTGCCTATAAAAGGCATGCTTGACCTAAAGGGGTCACTTTTTTTCTTTTGCACCCAAAAAACCAACCAATCTTCTTCTTCTTTTCCTAGCTGTAGCCAACCACTCCCCAGCCCCCAAACCAACCATTTTCAAGCCAAAAATCCAGCCAAAAACTTACCAAAACTTAGCCCCTTCAAGCTTATGTTAGGAGGTTTCCATCTAAGCCATCTCAAGGTTATTCAAGGGTAAGATTCTAGAACTAATCCTTGTATTTTTAGTTGTTATTTTGGTTTAATGTTAAGAGAAAATTTTTGGTGTCTTTTCTAGCATAAAACGACCCCAAAACCCCTTGGTTCACATGGCTATTTTCGCCACCCAAACCTTGATTCAGTGTGCTTGGTTCATAGCACATGAGGTAAAACCGAAGACCCTCTTTTTTGTGTTTAGTTATTTTTAAGTTTTTGATCAAGGAATTTATGTGTATTCATTTTTGCAATGGGTTGTAATAAGTTTATTTTGAGCCTTGAGCTTTTCATTTTTAAGTTTATGTGGTTGTGTGGTTGCGATTTAAATTTTATGGTGTAGGAAATAAATCGGAAAAAAACATATTAGAGTGGCGCAGCGGAACAATAAAATTGTTTTAAGATCGTTAAATATCTCATGATGCCATATATAATAAACCAACAACAATTTAAACTCATACCTCATGGACGCCAATCTACCGGAGGAAAATGATCGGAGGGCTTCAACCAACTAGCCTTCTCTACTATTCTCCAATTCTCGAATGGCTGAGTGTATGGGCACTCAGAACCTCGATCAGTATGCCAGTACTGCTAGTCTTCTTCTGACCACCCAGATTTCTAAAGAACTTATTGTCACGGTGAGTTGTGCAACAATAAGCCTGCTCACCTGAGAGTCTGTGGTCTAAGAGAACTGGAGTGACAGGACTCTATTTATAGACTTGCATGAGGTGATCCTCTGAATTCAAATTGGATTAGGAAAAGATTTTCTTCCTTATCCATAATAAAAATCTGAATTTTTTAAGCCTTATCCAACCAAAAAAGATTCGGCCACTTTATGGATTTTTCATTCAAAATTCAAATAGGATTTTAACTAGAATTTTATCTCCTCATTCCCTCATAAAAATCGATTCCCCTTTATGCCAAAAACATGACTAGATTCGGTCATTAAAATGTGAAGAGAATCAAAATCCAAATAGGATTTTCTAGCTTGAATTTTATCTCATCCTTATCCAGATAAAACCGAAAATC
Organism: Antiaris toxicaria; assembly: GCA_035233585.1. NCBI lineage: Eukaryota > Viridiplantae > Streptophyta > Magnoliopsida > Rosales > Moraceae > Antiaris > Antiaris toxicaria. Next base: position 30,625,491 of record CP141154.1, read on the forward strand.
TCCTTGAGATTTGCCCTCAAAATTTTGGCCACTTTTAGGAAGGAGAGAATCCGAATTCAACTGGGATTGAAACTTGAATTTTTCCGTGCATCCTTATCCACAAAAACCGAAAATATTTCGGAGGATTTTCCTCAACAAAATTCGACTAAGTAAGCTAGGATTGGGATTTTAAATTCAAGTATGATTCAAACAAGATTTTCCTCTTCATAATCCAACTCAAATTCAAATTCTAGCCTTGTGGAATTATCCATAAAGAGTTCGAATTCCACTTGGACTATGATTCAAAATTTGAATTTCAAATTTTAAATATCAGATTCAAAATTTGAATTTCAAATTTCAAAATTCAAAATTCAAATTCAAATTTCAAATTTCAAATTTAAATTTCAAATTTAAATTTCAAATTCAAATTTCAGATTTAAATTTTAAATTCAAATTTCAAATTCAAAATTCAAATTCGAATTTCAAATTTAAATTTCAAATTCAAATTTCAAATTCGAATTTCAAATTTAAATTTCAAATTTAAATTTCAAATTCAAATTTCAAATTCAAAATTCAAAATTCAAAATTCAAATTTCAAATTTCAAATTTCAAAATCTACAAATAATTGTATTTCAAATTCTTGTTCTCATGTATAATTTTCTACAACTCCAATCCAATCTCAAATAAAATCATGGCAACTTTATTTGGAGTTCGAATAATTGTGTACTCTATTATCCAAAACAAAATCTTGTCCACCATCCTAATCCTATGTCAACACCATCCATGCATAATCAACTAGCCAATAGCATACTCAAATCAATTTGCCAATCGTTAAGGAATTATGTGAAGCTAGTAGAGGGACCAATTGGACATATATAATCGGGCTCCTACGAATCCATATGATCATCATTCTTTACCGAACAACTCAATCATATGATCACTAATTTCAGAGTCACACCACTATAAACTTGAAACTGAACTCCCAATTATATACCGTATTATGTAAGCCTGTGACAAGCTATTGTCCAATGACCTTGTCATGTATGCAGAACCTTTATATGATATCCATGATCAGCCTTAGGTCAAATTCCGTTTAATCATACTGATCAGGCTATCTTAAAGTTCCATTATACTACCGAATAAGAAAATGATTATTCACCATATGTGAATAAGAAGTCATTCGCCCAGCAGAAGACCCAAGGCCTTGTCCATTTTCACATCCAGTATAATGCCTTTAAGAGGATACCCATAACTCCTTGGAGCTATGATTCTGATATCTGTAAACAAACCCTTCATCGTATACAAGTCATGCACCTAACGAACCGGTCTATAAGCTTACTACCTCTGGAATATCAAAGTACACAAGTCATACACATGAAGTAGTTCATTCAATTAGGATTAAGGTTACTGCATAATGAACGTAAAAAGCAGATTGATCCACTCATAGCGGACTATGTAGATCAATCACACTTTAATCCTGGTCTAATATGTCACCACCAAGCAATATATCTATGTCTCTACTTGAGAGTCTATGCTCCAGACAGTCAAGACAAACCGTCCCCACTATGACTTTAGACAACATAATAGTCTTAACCATGAGTTAGATGCTCGTTCCAATCCCATAGACTACAGACCTTAGTTTAGACTGCTTACTTTAGAACATTGTCTTCTCGCATACAAAAGTCCATTGCATGCAATGTTCTAATAGTTTTAACACAAGTAGTCAGGGAGCCATATTTGCTTACATTTACTTTAACATGTAAATAGAATGAGGACAAACATCAATATAATGAATAACCTCTATATATAATTTTATTATCTAGTTCAAAATAAATACATCAAAATGTCTCTAATACTTAGGGCATTTCCTAACATATGGATGGATATATGTTTGTGTGGACGTTTAAGGTGGCTGGACATAAATCTGTCCCCAGATTTAGGCCACCGGTTTTGGCCATTTTGACCATGTTAGAGTTCGAATTTAGGATTTGGTAAAACACAGTTTTACAAAAATTTCGTTACGGTCGTTTTTACATCAAATAGCTTTTGGCCAAAAATGACTCTAAGATAGACTTTTCGAGTAGTTTTGAATCGGTGTCCAAAACTGGGACTAAAAATCCGAGCACGGGAATTGTCTCGGATTTTGTTTAAAATGAACCACTTAGAATCCGAACTGAATCTCGGGCTCAACATGAAAGTTGTAGATCTCGTCGAAACCTTTAAGACTTATGTGTGTTTTAAAAATTTTGTGATGCCCCGTGCCCTTAGTGGTCTGGACTGTCACTTAAAACTACTACTGATACCTAACTTACTTGAAAAACTATTCCTATTTACTTAAAGAACAGTTGCTTAACTTATCTAGCTTGAAAACTGATACTTAAATTTACTTAATTTGATACCCTAATTTTAGAGGATTTTTTTCTTTCTTACGTCATACGTATTCACTATTTATATACGTATACTTTAACTATTTACCATTCCAAAAATACTGCTTAATGGTTACTATTTAAAAATACTATTTAATGATTACTATTCATAAATACTGTGTAACAATTACTATTCAAAAATACCGTATAACGGTTACTATTCAAAAATACTATTTAACAGTTACTATTCAAAATATACTATTCAATGGTTATTATTTAAAATATACTATTCAATGGTTACTATTCATAAATGTTGTTCAATTGTTATTCAAATTGTGCAGAAGATTACTTGCAGTGTATCCATAACCTCATCCTCATATCCACCTCCATCGTCGCCATTGCCCATTGTGGTTTAAGCCATAGGACGCTTACCTACAGCATGAACACACTCCGTGAGCTTTACGCCTAGTAAGTACAACATGTTAACCGCAAAACATGTTAAATCGTAAGCCATACTTAAGGCATATATAAAACTAGCAATCATGTCACATGTTCACACAGAATATGAAAACATATTATCTGGCATCTCAGAATATCCTGTCGTGCAATTAGGAAGCTAACTCTAACTGTATCTAGGGCATAATGTGTACACTACATGAACCGTTTATGCTCAGATTATACTTCATTATTCCTTATCATTACATGTCAAAAAGGGCATAGTGAACCTTGCGCTTGAGGACTATGCGCCTATTTTATTTATGAACATAATGTAGACCTTACGCCCAGTAACAGTTATGGACCTTGCGCTTGATATATTTATTGCGGACCTTGTGCCCGTTATTTTTATTATGAACATCACGCCCGTTATGCCAACTCCTTAATTTACTTACCCAATTCTTTATCTGATCTTGCCAAATACTTTGCTAAGTTATCCTTCATTTTACGCGATAGGGACATATGGTATCTAACTTGGGTTTTCATCAATCTATGCCATTGTAAAACTATGTGCTCTTATACATGCTGTGCATCAACGTGTGCATGCTATGTATACTTAACATATAGTGAAAACCATCATTTCAACTCATTTTATTTATGTTATAGGCAGAGTTGTACTTACCTAGTTTGTATGCAAACTCGTACTCTCACCTCTGTCAATTTATAGGTTACTACCTGTCATCAATAACTTACCATATCAGCACCTTTGCTGAGTCACTAATACTGTTAGTGACAAAAGCAGAAAATCGCTTTGTACCGATTGCCGACGGTACTAACTCACTCTCTAGATGTGGTTAATTCATTTATTACCTAATAAATTAATCACTGTCGTTCTTTAGGTCACTATTTCTGTTAGTGACTATAACTTAGGGTTTTATGTGGTATCGAGGCCCTTCAGTACCCTATTGGCCTACTTTAGGGATTTGGCACCTAACTTCCACTGTGTTTGATTAATTGTCTTCTTGACAGATTAATCATCGTTCCTCACAGTGTTGTTCAAAACACCGTCCTTGACGGGTTTACCAGCTAGTCAACTGACCGGTTACCTCACGTGTTAGTAACTAGGTAGCCTACCGGGTTACTATGCATAAACTTGGTGTAGTAACCAGCCGGGTTACTTTGCCTGTTTGGGTGTGGTAGCCTACTGGGCTACTATGGCTGTGTGGTGGTCTACCGAGCCACTATTGGTTGTTTGGTAAGGTAGCCTACCGGGCTACTATTGCTCATTTGGTGTGGTAGCCTACCAGGCTACCCACACTATATTACTTTGAAAAATTGTTTTGGTTGACTTACAAAATTTTTGGGAAAATTCTTTGTTTTGAAACTGTCCTTTTATCACCCCGTTGGAAGGTGGGGGACTTTTTTATGAAAACCATTTTTATTTTAAAGTGTATAAATCCCATTTTTGATGTTGCAATTTAAGGGTGGTTTTTTTTTTTTGAACCACTTTTAAAAACTATTTTGAAACTTGATCGAAACGGCTTTGTTTGCAAATCTATCAAACATAACATTTTTCATCCTCGACGAGATGAACAATTCTCGTGTTCATCTCGGAGCTCAAATCTAACTCAAACTGGTGCTAATCTTATCAACCCATGGCTTTTGTTCTGTCCAGTTTTATAAAATCCCAGTTTTACGTCACTTTAAAAATAGCTCTGTTTAAGGCTTGAAACGTCCAAATTTTTTAAACACGCACGAGTTGTCTCAAAGGTTCGATATGTTCTACAACTTTTATGTTGAGCCTGAGAACTGGTTCAGACTCTAAGGGGTTCATTTTTAACAAAACCCAAGACTAATTTCTGGGTTCAGATTTTTGGTCCCAGTTTTGGGCACTGAATGAAAACCACTCTAAAAACCTATCGTATCGTCGTTTTTTGCCAAAGGCTTTTCATGCAAAAATGACCGTATCGAAATTTTCTTAGAACTCTATGTTTTACCAAATCTGAAATTTGGAACCTAATGGGGTCAAAATAGCTAAAATCCGTGGCCTTTTCTTTAGAACAGATTGTGTCCAACCACTTTCCTAAACATCCATGCTCATATATACTCATAACCATTTGTAAAAATTGTAAACACAACCACATAATCACAAACTTATAACTGGAAACTTAAGGGCTCAAAATAAACTTATTACAACCCATGTACATAAACAAATACACATAAATTTCTTGATCAAAATCTTAAAACCACTAAATCACCAAAGGTAGGGTTTTCGGTTATTACCTTTGTGCTTTGAACCAAGCATGATTTTGAACCAAGGCTTGAGGCCATGTGTTTTCTTGAAGAAGAAAGGGCTAGTTTGTGCTAGTAGGACACCACAAAAAATTTCTCTCAATATCAACTTAAAACAATAACCAATAATCACAAAGTTTGGATCCTAGAAACTTACCCTTGATGCACTTGAAATGGCTCGAAATGAATCCTCCTAACATAAGCTTGTGGGGATTGAATATTTTGTAACTTTTGGCTGTGTTTTTTGCATGAAAAATGGAGGGTTTTGGGGCTCAAGGGTGGTCTACAGCGGCTAGAGAGAAAGGGAGAATGAGTTAAAATTTTTGGAGGTGTGTAAAGAAAGGAACACGAGCTAAGGTATGGTCACCCTTTTTGTAGGAAAACCCTAAGTAATCCTTAACCAACATAAGCATGATTAATCAAGCCAACTTTAAGTTAATTTTGGGACAAAAATCTACCCCATTTCAGTCCATTCGATCAAATTTGCTATAGCCATAATGGAGGGGAAATAAACAAAAAATTTTGGTCGATGGCTTGATGGAAGTGTGACATTTTTTAATCTATGTGTCATAACCTACCCTTTATTTTATTCTCACTTTTTGGGGTTTTTAGCAGCTGAAAACTAGCTGGTTTTCCAGCTAGAGAACATGGTTTTGAGCCAAAAAAATTTCATCTATGTTGCTCTCTTCGTAGTCCAGTTTTCTATTGTGGTTTTCAGTCCTTTCTCGGTAGTGTTCTAAATCTGATTTTTATACTGATGATTTCTAATTGGTTTATCTTGTCTAAGAGCCCATTCTACACCAATTTACTATTCATTTCCTATACTATGGTTGTGTCTACACTGTGTTATCCTTTCGCACATAAACCGAGGCGTTCCCGGGTGAAATTTCAGACACAATCTCTCTTGACTAATTTGACGTGCTGATTCCATTTTTTCCGGTTTTACATCCATCGGAGGTTGTCTGGACCAGTTTTCAAGATCTATGTGACCCTATCTTGAAAAATGTGTCAGGTGCCCGTTTGACTAATTTGGGTGTCCTGAGTCTAAATATATCAGTTTCGGGGCGAGTAAAGGTCGTCTTGGCCCTCATCTAGATAGTGTGTATCTCCTAAACTAAAATTCATGTTTTACGCTCAATTGACCAGATTGAGCCTACTGACCATTAATATATCAGTTTTAAGACAAATTAAGGTCATCTTAGCCAGTAACTTGACACTGCATTTTTCACTATTTACTATTCATAGTCTTTTGTCTAACTAATTAGTCTGAGTGTTCTGACTCTGATTTTGTCAGTCTTTAGGTGAGAAGAGGTCATCCAAACCATTTTCTCGATATCATACCTTTACTAGGGTTTCTCATCATTGTTGTGCTCAGACGATCGGTCCGAGCATTCTGGTGATCTGTTCACCACTCTTATGTTACGAAATGGTCATCCGAACCAGTTTCCTAACACTGCGCATCTCATACACTCTTACACATATTAGGGTGGACTGGGTTCACTATCGGTTACCCCCTTTCACTATATGAATAGTAATAAATAGTACCGTACCTGTTTAGTTTATTTAGTTGAAAATCATACCGTATTTTTCAACTTAATTACTCGAAAAGTAGTAATTAGGTTCCATGCATTTTTGAGAGTCTGTGCAACGGCCCTCTGCTGATTACACGGCTTTCAACACGGCCTCTTACACGGGCGTGTATGAGGCAACACGAATGTGTATTGTCTGGACACGAGTGTGTACCAGTTGAGCTTACTCAACACGGCCATGTCTGGAATACGTTCATTTACACACTCATCAACCCGAGAGATACACAGCCACTTACACGGCCATGTACCTGACCGTGTTACACTACACAGCCATGTTCACTTACACGGCTTCTTACATTTCAATAGTTTGAATAGTACATGACTATTTACACAGTCGTATACCTGACCGTGTTCTTCAAATTTACACTAAAAGACATCAAATTATTCCTCCATTTCATTCCTTAATGTCTTATTACATGGTAAGTAGGTGCCATGAAAATGGCGGTCCTTACAACCTACCGCCTTACAAAATTTTCGTCCTAAAATATTAGAATAGTTATAGGAAGTTTCTTTTCATATACTCTTCCTGTTCCTATATAGCTTCTTCTATGTTGTGGTTCCACCACAACACTTTTACAAGTGGTATAAACTTATTTCTAAGTACTTTTTCTTCTTTGGCTAGGATTCACATGGTTTCTCCTCGTATGTCAGATCCACATGTACTCTGTGCAGTCTCACTAGCTGAGCTTAGTAAATTTCTGCTAGTCTTCCTACGGAGTAGCTCACCTTCATGGTTTAAAATCCATCTACTAATTTTGTGAATTGGTCCACAATTTCCCAAATTACGTCGTTGCCGGTTGACGTTCTTGGCAATCCATCGAAAGCTATCGTAATCTGGTCCCATTTCCACTTGGGTAGCTTGATTTTCTATAATTCTCCTGTTGGGCACTGGTGTTCTACCTTAACCTTCTGGCACGTAAGCTATCTGGCAATGAACTCGGCAGCATCATTCTTCATTCCAGGCCACCAAAAACTCTCTTCTAAGTCTTTATACATCTTATTTGCCCTTAGATGTACTGAGTATGGCGTGTCATGAGCCTCTGAAAGGATCTTTTTCCTGAGTTCTTCATCCTTCGGAGCACATACTCTATCTCTGAAATAGAGTATGCCTCCCCTTTGAGCTTATTCAGGGATGAATCAAGGTCCTAACCGGCCTTAATCTCTTCTAAGAGCATCGGTTGGAGGGTCATTTCAGACAACCTTCCTATCAAAATCTTGATCTCGCTGCTATGTAGCTCCTTTTTGTAGTGCTTATGGCAAAGCATGGACAGCCATAAGCGATGAAGAGTGCTTTCTACTCAGTGCATTGGCTACCTTGTGGGCTTTTTCGGGATGATATAGGATTTCATGGATGTAATCCTTTCCAATTTTTGATAGTCGATACACATTCTCAGTGTGTCGTCTCTCTCTTTCACGAATAGTACTGGTGCTCCCCAAGGTGGATAACTCGATCGAATGAATCCCTTGTCTATTAATCCTTCAACCAACTTAGAACTCCTTTAACTCTGCAGGGCCCATTCAGTATAGGGGTTGATCCGGGTAGACATTCAGTCTCGAACGAGATCTCGCACTCTGGCGAGAGTCTTAGTAGATCTTCTGGAATTCCTCCATGAATTCTCTGACTATCGGCACGTTCTCGAGTCCTATCTCTATTCCTCAAGTCTTATCTACTATGTGTGTTGTAGAAGTCCATATCAGTTTCCTCGTAGCACACAGCATATGTTAGAATTATGTCACCGGACATCAGCTGCAGTCTCTCAGTCTGATGAACAGATTCTTGTATATCCACAACTCTTAGGGAACTTAGGTGGTTTCACTTCCCCACTTAACCATAGAGAAAAACTGGGGCTGATGCTAGACTCCTCTCGGTGATTTGCTTGATCATGGTATGGCGAAACTTGACCCAGTTAAGAGCTCCTCCTGGTCACAAGAACCTAATACACACGAGAGTATCTTCCTGAAAGATATCAATAGCCAACAGGACTCAATTATCCTGATCAACGGAGTACAATCGGGGAGCCACTTTGATAGCATGAAACCAGTCCTAACATTCTCATGGAGTGTAGGAGTACTACTTGCCACTCGAAACTTAGTGGACAACTAGCCCTGAAGATCGGTGCCACTCGAACAGTAATCCACATTCCTACTCTGAGTCGTTCCTTCAGTTGCACTCTAGACTCGTTTGGAAAATGTTATTTCTAAGCTCTTCGGCAAAACTACTCTACTTTTTATATCATTAAAAAGGTACATTACTTTAGTCTACTTGGGAGTGATAAACACCTCCTAGTACATAGTCTCAAAAAGGACATACTAGGATAGGTCTAGTGGGAGTAAGCTACTACTTTGCATTATGCCTATATACAAAGCCTAAGAAAAGATTCCATTTTAGTCATCTGGGGCCTCCAGTTTGTCTTGTGTGATTGAAAGGTCCTTCGATCCTGGTCTGAATAGCATAGAGTTGATTATTTATAGGACGAACTGGGTTCTGTTGATTCGGTGGGTTGGAATAACAGTCCCTTGCATAGTGGCCTTCCTTACCACAAATGAAACAGCCACTTGCACCCCATCTGCACTCTCTAGGGTGCCTCTTTCTGCATTTCGGGCATATTGGTTGTTTGTTGTCGTCTCCTCCCTGGTCATTTCTCTTTTGGGGGAAGTTTTGTGAATCTTGGTTGCCCGAATTATCCTTCCTCTTGTTGTTAGTGTGGGATTGCCTGCTGCTCAGGCTAGTTCCCACGTTCTGCCCTTTATGCTGTGAGTTGGGGTTCCATCTTCCTTTAGTCTGCTTAGCCTGCGTCTCCTCCTCTCTGTAAGCCTTGAATGTCTGAACTCATCTCTCTTTGTCCTGAGCCAACCAATACTCTACTAGGATGGCTCAGCTAACACATTCAGCCACTATTGCGGGCCTATGGCTACCGTTGTAAACTTGGATGGTGATGTCCGTCCTGAACATCTTTAGCATCCTTCTAACCTTTTCCTTCTCTGTTGGCACTAAGTCTGGGCAGAGTCGAGCTAGCTACTTGAACCTTCTCACTGCCTTTATTACAGTCATGCTTCCCTGGCGTAGATTATTGAACTTATCTTGTTACGCTACCAGGGCCTCATCATTAAAGTACATCTCTTTGCATTCATCGACGAAGTCTACCCAGTTCCTTTCATTAATGTTTCTTCTAATGGTCACGGTCTTCCACCATTGTCGTGCTCCCTTACACAGGGCTAAGGATGCACATAACACTTTCTCTCTCTCCATCAGTCCTACGAGGTCCAAGATGACCTGGATGTTGGTCAACCAGTCATCGGCCTCTATAGGGTTTGTGGTTCCTTCAAATTCTGGCACCTTCATGCACCTGAATTGCTCGTATAGGTCACCCTCTCTATGGGCTGGCACAAGAACGCTAGCTGTTGCGGGAGTAGCCACAGCTGATGGTGCTGGTGTTTTCTTGACTGGTAGGGCCGCTTGTTCTTTAGGGGTGTCGGGGGCTACTGGTGCTGCTAAAACTGGCACCTTCACTAGTTGTGGTGCCTGAGGTTGGCGATCTAACCGTTCCCTGAGCTGTGCAAGCTCTTATTATTGATTCAGCATCATTTCTTACATGGTTGCGAGTCGTGTCATCAGTTCGTCTTCTTGGGTGGCTTGGTTCGACCGAGCTCTTGTTCTTACCATATTGTCCTTTGGAACCCTCGTCTTTCGGTGGTGCTCTACTGGTGTAACCTCTACTAGTATAGCCATGGTTACACATAATAACTTACGTTAACTTACATACCAATACTGTCAAATAAACACTAACTTACTTGGACAGATAAGGCAGGCGCACAATCATGTGAGGTAGGGTGGTAGGAAACTGCTTCGATACCAACTGTGACGCCCCGTGCGCTCAATGGCCTGGACCGTTACTTAAAACTACTACTGATACCTAACTTGCTTGAAAAACTATTCTTATTTACTTAAAGAACAGTTGCTTAACTTATCTGGCTTGAAAATTGATACTTAAATTTACTTAATTCGATACCCTAATTTTAGGGGATTTTTTTTCTTTTTTTTTTTTCCTTTCTTACATCGTACGTATTCACTATTCATATACGTATACTTCAACTATTTACTATTCTAAAAATACTGTATAATGGTTACTATTCAAAAATACTATTTAACAGTTACTATTTAAAATATACTATTTAATGATTACTATTCATAAATGCTGTTCAACTGTTACTCAAATTGTGTGGAAGATTACTCGCGGTGTATCCATAACCACGCCCTCACGTCCACCTCCGCCGCCGCCATCGCCCATTGTGGTTTAAGCCATAGGACGCTTACCTACAACATGAACATACTCTGTGAGCTTTACGCCCAGTAAGTACAACATGTTAACCACAAAACATGTTAAATCGTAAGCCATACTTAAGGCATATATAAAACTGGCATTCATGTCACATATTCACACAGAACATGAAAACATATTATCTGGCATCTCAAAATGTCCTATCGTGCAACTAGGAAGCTGACTCTAACTGTATCTAAGGCATAACGTATATACTACATGAACCATTTATGCTCATATTATGGCAAGTACACGATTTTGAGCCAAAAAAATGTCATCTGTGTTGCTCTCTTCGCAATCCAATTTTCTACTGCGGTTTTCGGTCCTTTCTCAGCAGTGTTCTAATTTCCATATGAAAATCAGATTTTCTGAATTTGATTTTATACTGATGATTTCTAATTGGTTTATACTGTCTAAGAGCCCATTCTACATCAATTTACTATTCATATCCTATACTGTGGTTGTGTCTACACTGTGTTGTCCTTACGTACGCAAACCGAGGCGTTCCCGAGTGAAATTTCAGACACAGTCTGTCTTGACTAATTTATGTGTTGATTCCATTTTTACCAGTTTTACGTCCCTCGGAGGTCATCTGGACCAATTTCCTAGATCTGTGTGACCCCGCCTCGAAAAACATGTCAGGTGCTTGTTTGACTAATTTGGGCATCCTGAGTCTAAATATATCAGTTTCGGGGCGAGTAAAGGTCGTTTTAACCCTCATCCCGATACTGTGTATCTCTCAAACTAAAATTCATGCTTATGCTCAATTGACCAGATTGAGCCTACTGACCGTTAATGTATAAGTTTTAAGTCAAATTAAGGTCGTCTTGTCCAGTAACTTGACACTGTGTTTTTCACTATTCACAGTCTTTCGTCTAACTAACTAGTCGAGTGTTCTGACTCCGATTTCGTCAGTCTTTAGGTGAGAAGAGGTCATCCAGACCATTTTCTCGATATCGTACCCTTGCTAGGGTTTCTCATCGTTGTTGTGCTCAGACGATTGGTCCGAGTACTCTAGTGATCTGTTCATCAGTCTTGTGTCAAGAAATGGTCGTCCGGACCAGTTTTCTAACACTACGCGTCTCATACACTCTTACACATATTAGGGTGGACCGAGTTCACTGTTAATTACCCCCTTTAACTGTATGAATAGTAATAAACAGTACCGTACCTGTTTACTCTATTCAATTGGAAATCATACCGTATTTTTCAACTAAATTACTCGAAATGTAGTAATTAGGTTCCCTGCATTTTTGATAGTCTGTGTAATGACCCTTTGCTCGTTACACGGCTTTCAACATGGCCTCTTACACAGGCGTGTATGAGGCAACACAGGTGTGTATTGTCCGGACATGGGCTTGTATCAGTTGAGCTTGCTCAACAATACGTTCATTTACACATTCATCAACTTGAGCGGTACACGGCCTCTTATACGGCCATGTTCCTTCACTTACACAACTTCTAACATTTCAACAGTTTGAATGGTACACGGCTATTTACACAGCCGTGTACCTGACCGTGTTATTCAAATTTGCACTAAAAGACATCATATTATTCCTCAATTTCATTCCTTAATGTCTTATTACATGGTAAATACGTACCATGAAAATGGCGGTCCTTACAAGTTTGGCTGTTTCAGGCCTCAAACAGAGCCATTTTTAAAATAGAGTAAAACTGGGATTTTTCTTAAAACTAGACATAAGTTAGAAATGGGTTTAGTGAGTTTAGGAGCTGTTAGAGTTTGATTTGAGCTCGGAGATGAACATAAGAGTTGTTCATCTCATCGAGGATGAAAAGTTTTATGTTCACCAAATTTACAAACTAAGTCGTTTCAAGTACGTTTTTAAAATAATTTCGGTAAATGGTTCAAAAACCACCTTTAAAATGCAAACATCAAAATGTGTTCTAACCTTTTTAAAATAAGAATATGGTTTTAATAAAATGCCCCCACCTTCCAATGGGGAGATAAGGGGACAGTTTCAAAGCACATAATTTTCCCAAGAATTTTATAAGGCATCCAAAACAATTTGGCAAAATAAACAAAACAGTAGCGGTAGCCTGGTAGGCTACCACATCAAACAAGCTTAGTAACCCAGTAGGCTACCGAGTCAACAACGCATGAGATAACGGTCAATTGACTGGTCGGTCAACCAGTCAAGGACCAAGTTTGAACGATATAGTGAGGAACGATGATTAATTTTTCAAGTAGACAACTTAATCAAACACGATAAAAGTTAGATACCAAATTCCCAAAGTGGAATAGTTAGGTATGATGGACCTCAGTATCATACAACAATACAAGTTATAGTCACTAATGATAGTGGTGACCAAAAAACGACGTTAATTAATTTATTGGGTAATAAATTAATTACCCACGATTAGACAATCAAACTCACCAAAAGAGAGCAAGTTAGTACCGACAACAATCGGTACCATACGTTAGTATCCGCTTTAGTTACTAACAGTGTTAGTGGCTCAGCAAGAGTATTAATGGAATACGTGTTGATGATAGGTAGTTACCTATAATGTGATAAGGGTGAGAGTACAAGTTTGCCTGCAAACTAGGTAAGTACAACACCACCTACAACATGATTAAAATGAATTTAAAGTATTGATTTTTACAGTATGTTAAGTATGCATTTCATGCACTGTTGTTGCATAGCACGTTAAGAAAGTACATAGTTTCACAATCACGTAGACTGATAAAAGATGAGTTAGATGCCATGCGTCCCTATCGCGTAAGATTTGGGACAGCTTAGTAGAGCATATGGCCAGATCAATTAAACAAGTTAGAAATTAATAAGCATGTCCTATCGGCCTTTTCCACTGAAGAGGTTTTTCAAGTTTAAGTAAGATGAGCCTTCGTTGACGACTCCTGAGTTAGTGATCATGGACGTTTCTGATGATCCATGCACACTCGGTACTGAGACACGGACCTTCAGCTAGACATAGGAAAGAAAAAGAATATTGAAGCATATTATGAGCATAATCGGATCATGCATTAATCATAGTTCACTATGCTTCTAACTATAGTAGACATGCATTCAGTACATGATGTTTCTGTTATGCATTCAATATGATATGTGTTGTTTTGCTATGAGGAATGTTTCAGTGATATATGTTGGGTATACGACATGCTTATATGGTTTTAAGTATGTATTATGGTTTAAACATGTTTTGCGGACGACATATTGTACTTACTAGGCATAAAGCTCACAGTGTGTGTTCATGCTGTAGGTAAGTGACCTATAGTTTAGAGTTCAATGGGCGATGATAGTGGCAAAGGTAGATGTGAGGGCGAGGTTATGAATATCACCGCATGTTTAAAACTTCCGCACATTTTTTGAGTAAATAGTATATTTTGAATAGTAATTAGTTAAACAATTTTATAAGTATGTATGTATAATTGAACTACCTATGATGTAGACTTTGTATGTTTAAAGTATACGTACGTGAATAGTGCACACGTATGCATTCAAAAAAATTCCCTACAATTATGCTATCAAATTAAGTAAGTTAAGTAACAGTTTCTAAGCAAGTAAGTATTAGTAGTAATTTTAAGTGACGATCTGGGCCACTCAGGACTTGGGACATCACAAGTGGATCAAGGCAGGAGAAGACTGAAAGAGAGAAAGAGACCATGCCAAACAAAATTAGAAGAGCAATCATGTAGAAAGAGTAGCAAGCTTAACTAGGTTCCTAAGCTAGGGTTTCAAAGCACATCATGGTTAGAACAACCTAGGCAAACAACCTAGGCATCCCGAGAGGATGAGTTGACAGCACAACTCGCAACTATGAGAGAAATGATAGAGAACCAGCAGCGTGAACTGAACCGGCTAAGAAACAGCTGGGTCAGCAAACCCAGGCACCACAGACAGCAACGATGTCAGTTCAAGAGACTCTGTTAGCCTCAGAGGTCCCACGAGAGCAACCAGCTCCCCCAGCCCAAGAAGCTCCGTGAGGGCGGGAAATTCCTGAACCACCACCAGCACCCTAGCAGCGGTAGCTTCTGCAATCGTAATTATCTATCCGCCAACCTATAGGGAAGGCGATTTGTACAAAAGGTTCTGATGTATGAAAGTTCCAGAATTTGAGGGAACCATGAATTCTATTGAGGTTGATGACTGGCTAACAGATATCCAAGTAATCTTCGATTTTATGGGACTAAGAGATAAAGAGAAAGTTATGTGCATATCCTCCACCCTGCGTAAGGAGGCGCGTCAGTGGTGGAAGATGGTAACCATTAGGAGAAACGTCGGCAAGATGAGCTAGAGCGACTTCATTGAAGAATTTAGGGAAATGTACTTCAATGAGGAAGCACTAGCAGCACAACAAGACGAGTTCAACAACCTGCGCCAAGGTAGCATGACTGTCATAGAGGTAGCTAGGAAATTCAAATAACTATCTGAACTCTATCTAGATTTGGTGCCTACAGAAAAGAAAGAGTCAAAAGAATGCTGAAGATGTTCCGAACAGACATTGCAGTCTAGGTTTGCAGCGATAGCCACGGACCAGCAATAGTAGCAGAGTGGGTTAGTAGGGCCATCCAAGTCGAGTACTGGTTGGCTCAGGATAAGGAGTGAAAGGCTCAGATTTTTAAGGCACGAAAAGAGCAGAAAATGCAAGCTAAGTAGGCTCAGGGGAAACAAAACCCAGAGTCTCAACACAGAGGGCAGAACGTGGGGACCGACCATAATAGCAGGCCATCCCATAACCACAATACGATGAAGGGAAATTTTAGTTTGCTAGAAGGATAGATAAAGACTTAGATAGGACGAAATAGACTTTTAGAATAACATTTCTCTTAGGGGGAGTTCTCTTGTCTAATTACTGGATACGTTACATACTGGTAATTATCTGCGACAGAGAGTTGAGCACTAATCTAATCATCATTGACATGTACGACTATGATGTAATTATGGGGATGGACTTCCTCATAAAGTATAATGCCGTCATAGACTGTCGAAGGCGGGAGGTCACTTTTGAACCAATCGGATGCAAAAAGTTCATCTATGAAGGTTTGTCATTGTAGCAGCCAAAGACGATGATCTCAGCGATGAAGGCTCACAAGCTGTTATCCAGCGGATGTACCGGCTTCCTAGCACATGTAATGGACAAGACTCAAGAAGCAGAGATAGGGCCAGATAATGTACCAGTAGTTAGGGAATTTACGGAAGTGTTTCCAGAAGATCTCTCAAAACTTTTGCCAGAGCACAAGATCGCATTCGAGATTGAACTTCTCCCAGGATCAGCCCTCATTTCTAAGGCCACATACCTAATGGCCCCTACAAAGCTAAAGGAACTCCAAGCCCAGTTGAAGGATCTGATGGACAAGGGATTCATTCGCCAGAGCTATTCACCCTGGGGAGCACCCGTACTATTCGTGAAGGAGAAGGATCGAATGCTAAGAATGTGCATAGATTACAGAGAGCTGAACAAAATCACGATCAAGAACAAGTATCCATTATTGATTAGCTCTGAGACGCTGCAGTGTTCTCAAAGATCGATCTGCACTCAGGGTACCATCAACTGCAAATCAGGGATAAGGATGTACCCAAAATAGCCTTCCAAACACGGTTTGGACACTACGAGTTCCTTGTTATGTCGTTCGAACTGACTAATGCCCTAGTAGGCTTTATGGACCTGATGAACCGTGTGTTCAAGGACTGTGTGGATAAGTTTGTCATTGCATTCATCAATGACATACTTATATACTCCCAGATGAAGGAGGAGTATGGAGAACACCTAAAGATCGTTTTGCGTATGTTAAAGGATCACCAGCTGTACGATAAGTTCTCCAAGTGCGAGTTTTGGTTGGAGAAGGTTCGCTTTATAAGTCACATAGTCTCTAAGGAGGGAGTATCTGTAGACCCAGCAAAGGTTGAGGTAATTAACGCATGACCAGCTCTAAGGAACGTGACAGAGATGCGTAGTTTTCTAGGCTTAACAGTATACTACCGGCGACTTTGTCGAGGGTTTTTCAAAGCTAGCCATACCACTCACAGTGCTCACCAGGAAGAAAAAATAGTTTGAGTGGATTGACAAGTGCGAGGAGAGTTTTCGAGAGCTGAAACGAAGACTCGCTAGCACCCTAGTACTGACAATTCTAGATGCTACACAAGGGAATTTTATGATTTATAACGACGCATCTAAAACGGGTTGGAAGCCATGTTGATGCAGAATAGTAGAGTGGTCGTGTACGCTTCACGACGGCTCAAGGACCACGAGAAGAACTACCCTACATATGATCTGGAGCTAGCAGCAGTAGTTTTTGTATATGGAGGCACTACCTCTACGGAGTCAAGTGCGAGATTTACATCGAACACCAGAGCCTCAAGTATATCTTCACACAGAAAGAACTTAACATGAGACAGTGAAGATGGCTAGAATTGGTAAAGGATTACGATTATGAGATCCTATACCATCTAGGGAAAGCCAATAAGGTGTAGGTGCGACCCCTCTAGCTTTGGTCGTCCACCTTACCTTGCTTGCTTTCTTTATTCTTTGCTTATTCTTACTTAGCTTGCTTGTCTTTATAACTTTCTTTTTCTTTAGGGGTTTAAAAGATTTGTACTTGAAAAACTAGGAATATTTTTTTTTAAAACTTGACTGAATGAAACTATTAGTTCTTTGAAATTGTGTATACATAAATATATACGTACTACTTAATATTTTTTTCCCCAAAATATATTTTGCGGTCTTGTTACTTTAAAGTACGTAAAAATAAAAACATACTTTTAAGCTTGTTTCAATACTTTACATACTAAACTCTTATCTTATCTTTATACATATGCATCACTATTACACTTTCTTTCTTTTACACTTTAATTACAGTAAAACTCTGCAAAACGGAACCATAACCCATCCATGACATCGCTGGGATCTGCCTGCCAATCCGCTACTCTTGTTTCATATTGCTGGTTGCTTACCTTTATTACCTACATCACAAATAGACTAATGAGCTAAAGCTCAGTAAGTACAAACATACAAGTAAATAAGCTGAATACACCATACTTAGGGTTAGTCAACTTATGACCAATTATTTTCTTACTCCTACGCTTTACTTTTTCTTTCTATTCTATTTCTTTCTTTTTCTTTGCTTTACTTTATCTTGCTTAATCTTTCACTTGTGGGCTTGGATTGGACGTACCTAATGCACGCAGACCAATAGAGGATCAGGGGAGTGACCTACCAATTAACCCTAAGGTCATCTCTGGACTACTACCTATAGGTAGCAAGTCAAGCCATCAACTACCTCATTATTAACGAGGCAGCACCACATAACTGGGGTGGAGGCTATCTTTGAACCTCAAAACTGGAGAGGCCGGTACACCAACCTTAACTTTTAAGTCTTATTATTTGACTTATCTTATTCCTCTTTTCTTTATCTGATCTTGCTTAACTATTCTCGTGAACATGTTAGTATCATGTCACAAACTGAATAACTTAAATGTGTACATATATATAATACAACTCTATGGTAAGTCAATTTGTGAATAGACAATTAAATGTCTGTACTTACTGCACTTTTGCTAGTGTAAACTTTTGTGGGTCTGTTGAGCTCCTTTGCCCGTCTCTAGTTGAGTTTCCTAAAGACATAATGTCATCAGTTAATACATTTTCATTAACTGACTTTATTATACTAAAATCTGAACTTTGGCTTTTAATATCTTAATTAAAGTCTTATGGTGACATTTAAAGTCCTAACACTTTGTTTAGACTTTTCTAGGGCTCTAGCAACCATTTTCGAGCATTTCAGAAATTTTGGTAAACTTGGTGAATAATAACTTTTGACGGTAAATAGTACTATTTATGTGAATAGTGCCATGCACGTAAATAGAAACTGGGCCAGGGGACATTTCTATTTTTCTGCTTAGACCGGGTTCCCTAAGTCTGAGAACCATAAAATAGCTAACTGGAGGGTTTAACGCCCCTTTCTCGACTTTTCTACACTTTTTTTTGTCAAAATGACCATTTTACCCCTAACGGGTCTTGGGGTCGTAACATTCTTATTTTGGTGCTTAAATAGGATTTTCTGAGTCCCTAAAATCTTAAAACAATCTTTTCTAGGTCTCGATAAATTTTTACGACTTAATTGTTGTGATTTCACTATTTATTTATCACTCGTCCTTCAGGTGGTACTATTCCAACCCTTGGGGCCGTGGCTCGTTTTTCTAGCGTTTTGGAGCTTCAAACGAGCTTTTCACTAAACTTAAAAATGTTTCTTATTCTCTTCCCGACCTAGGTCTCTGAGGGGCTCGGGTTTTTCCATCCTAACCCTAAACTTTACCCTTGTTACCCAAAACGCCATTGACATTATTTTTTTTTTCCGTCCTCTTGGCATTTTAGATTTTAGGGGTCGGTTTACTATTCTACTAGACTTGCTTTCTTAATCCAAACTCTAAGGTACTGAGGGATCTCGGTTTTCATTTTTGAGCATATTTTTATCGCTCGTTTCCTGAAATGCCCTTAATGCCGATTTAAAAATTTTGGCAGCATTTCCGCTTAAATTTTAGGTTTCTGGCGTTTAGGAAATGCCTCAAAACCATCTATCCTAATCTAAACCTGCCACGTACTATACCAGAGGCCTATTTTACACAAAAGTTTCTAAACTTTTATGTAAAAACTTTCCACATTCTCAATGTACAAATCACACACAAAGTCTTTATTTTGAATCACTTAAGCCACGGGTTTAGTTTAGGTTTCCAACACCAAAACTTCCTTTCTTTCAAACATTCTTTCTCTTACTTTTCTTCTTGGTTTTTAAGGCATATTCAATGCCAAAACCAAATAAAATTCTTATTGAAATCTCTTTATAAAACCACAGGTTTTATGCTAAATCCTAACCTAACTTTAGTTTTCAATTCAACCACTTACACAACACTTACACAAGCTTATCTTCTACATCATTCTAACTTACTACAACACTAAAATCACATGATTTTTACATGTTCTTCACACTAGATATACATGGTTCCTTTTTAGAAAACTTTTACAAAATTTTGTTTCAAACTTTTTAACTTTTCTTTAGGGACTTTTTAGCAACTTTTTAAGGGTTTATTTGCAAAATTTTTGGGGTAAAAATATAATTATTTGGCTGTCTTTCCAGCTGTAAAACCGACCTACTTCAGCCCTTATCCACAACATTTTTTAAAAAATCAACTTTGCATTTTTGGCTTACCTTATTCTACTGCTGTTGGGCTAAAAATCAATGACAAAGTTTTTCGTCCTTTAGTAACCGTAGGTTTTACCTAGGGTAATCTCTTAGTTTCTTTGACCCTAAAATGCTTCATCATTTTACCGAAAATGACGAAATTTCTGGGGTGACATATCAGAGGACTTATCTAGCCATCCGTACTGTCAAATTATTCTAATACTGTCTTAAAACTCTTAAAAACCCTAAATTACTTTTCTTACTGTGCTCTTACTTTGTCTTGCCATATTCTTATCTTTACACTGTTCGAATACCGAAACTACTCCTTTTTGAGCGTTTTGGCCTAAAATCACTTTCTTACTCATATAATTTATTCTCTACTTATTTTTGGAGATTTTAATTCCTCCAAAGCATCTATTTGTTACTATCAACACTATAATTTTTCTAATTACAAACATAGTGTTTCTTTACATTCTTGCTTACAGAACTTATAGAAAACCCTCGATTAAACTAAGTTACACTGTTAGAATTCTCTGGTCGTCACAGTCACCCCTCCTTAAAAATTTTCGTCCTAGAAAATCAGAATAGGTGGGGGTGCTTGGCTCTCATCTCATCTTCTCTTTCCCACGTGGCCTCTTCTACGTTATGATTTTTCCATAGAACTTTTACCAGTGGGATGCTTCTATTTCTTAATATCTTCTCTTCTCGCGCAAGTATTTGCACCAGTTGCTCTTCGTAAGAGAGATCCTCTCGAACTTGGATTGGCTCGTACTCTAGGACATGCGAAGGGTCCGAGATGTACTTTCTTAGCATAGATACATGGAAGACATTATGCACTGAAGATAATTCTTATGGCAAAGCTATCTTATAGGCCACTTTCCCAACCTGGCTAATAATTGGGAAAGGTCTTATATATCTTGGACTTAACTTTCCTTTCTTTCCAAAACGCATGACACCTTTCATTGGTGCTACTTTTAAGAATATGAAGTCTCCCTCGTTGAACTCTAAGAATCTTCGTCTTTTATCTGCGTAGCTTTTCTAACGACTTTGTGCAGTTTTCATTCTCTGCTGAATCTTTTGGACCGCGTCTATCGTTTCTTGGATAAACTCGATTTTATGAAGTTCTTTCTCCTTGAGTTCATACCAGTGAATGGGAGATCTACACTTTCGTCCATATAATGCCTCGTAAGGAGCCATCCTGATGGACGCTTGATAGCTATTGTTGTAGGAGAATTCTATCAATGATAGCTTTTTGTTCCAGACTCCCTTGAAATCTAAAATACAAGCGCGAAGCATATCTTCTAGTGTTTGGATCGTACGCTCAGACTGTCTGTCAGTCTGAGGGTGAAATGCAGTGCTGAATCTTAGTTCTGAGCCCATTGCCTCTTGTACACTTTTCTAGAAATTGGATGTGAATCGACTGTCACGATCTAACACTATTGTTGTCGGTATTCCATGTAATCTCACAATGTTGGCAATGTACAATTCTGTGAATTTCTCCAATCTGTATGTCATCTCTACAGGTATAAAGTGAGTGGACTTGGTCAATCGATCCACCACTACCCATATCATGTTAAATCCTTCACTTGTCTTGGGTAGCCTTACCACGAAATCCATGGTTATGTGCTCCCACTTCCACTCTGGAATCTCTAATGGCTGCAGTTCTCCGGCTGGCCGTTGATGCTCTGTTTTGACTCTTTGACATGTTAAACAGCTGCTGATGTGTTTAACAATGTCATTCTTCATCCCTTTCCACCAAAAGTACTGCTTTAAATCTTGATACATTTTCGTACTGCTGGATGCACTGAATATGGAGTGTCATAGGCCTCTGTCAGAATTCTTTTCTTCAAATCTTCTTCATCTGGTACATAGATTCTTCCTTGGAAGAGTAGAGTTCCATCTTTGGAGAGGTGGAACTCTGACTTGTCATTCTTAGAGGCTTTTTCTTTAAGCCTTTTGAGAGCAGCATCTAGCTCTTGAGCCTCTTTAATCTCCTCAAGAATTGTTGGCTTGAGTTGCATTACCGCTAATTTTCCTGAAATTAACTCTACTCCCAACAAGGAGATCTCATGTTGAAGTGGCTTGGGCAGCTTATTGATGGCTATCTGCTCCGGCATCGTTGATTTACGACTCAATGCGTCTGCTACTCTATTTGCCTTACCGGGGTGATATAAGATCTCATAATCATAATCTTTCACTAACTCCAGCTATCTTCTTTGTCTTATGTTAAGCTCTTTCTGAGTGAATAAATACTTTAAACTTTGGTGGTCGGTGAAGATTCTACGCCGAACTCCATATAGGTAATGTCACCACATCTTCAAAGCAAATACAACAGCTGCTAACTCCAAATCATGAGTTGGGTAGTTCTTTTCATGTTCTTTGAGTTGTCTTGATGCATAGGCTATTACTTTTCCATCCTGCATCAGCACAGCTCCTAGACCTATCCTGGAGGCATCGCTATAAATGTCAAAGTCTCCTTCATCCTTTGGAATTGTGAGAACTGGAGCATTGGTCAACTGGCTCTTCAGCTTTTGAAAGCTTTCTTCACACTTCTTTGTCCACTCAAACTTCTTCTCCTTGCGTGTGAGAGTAGTGAGAGGGGCAGCTAATCTGGTAAATCCCTCTACAAATCTCCGGTAATAGCCTGCTAATCCGAGGAAACTCTGGATCTTGGTCACATTCTTTGGAGGAGACCACTTGCTTACCGCTTCGATCTTTGCTGGGTCTACTAAAATTCCATCTTTGGAAATGACATGTCCTAAGAAGTGGACCTTATCTAGCCAAAATTCACAATTGGAAAACTTTGCATATAGCTGATGCTCCTTCAGAGTGCGTAACACAATCCGAAGATGCTCCTCGTGCTCCTTCTAATCTTTCGAGTATATAAGGATGTCATCGATAAACACAATGACAAACTGGTCTAAAAATTCCTTGAATACTCGATTCATCAAATCCATAAAAGCGGTTGGTGCATTCGTTAATCGAAAAGGCATAACGAGAACTTCATAGTGCCCATACCGTGTTCGGAACACGGTCTTTGGAATGTCTCCTTCTTTGATTTTTAACTGGTGATAGCCGGATCGAAGGTCAATCTTCGAAAAGATGGTGGCTCCTTTTAGCTGATCGAATAAATCATCGATCCTTGGTAGAGGATATTTGTTCTTGATCGTGACTTTGTTGAGCTCACGATAATCTATGCACATTCGGAGGGTTCCGTATAAAACCTTTCTCTAATAACTCCTTCAGCTGACTTGTAATTCTTTAAGCTCGACGGGTGCCATCCTGTAAGGGGCCTTAAAAATCGGAGACATTCCTGGCAATAGCTTGATCTCGAAGGTAATCTCTTGATTAGGAGGAAGTCCCAGTAATTCTTTTAGGAATACCTCCACGAACTCGTTGATCACTGGTACCTCATTCGATTGTAGTTCTAACTTCTTGGTGGTGTCCTTGACATAAGCTAGATATCCAGTATAGCCACTAGACATCAACTTTCTTGCCCGCAGGGGACTGATTAGCATTTTCAACTGCTTCTGAAAATGCCCTTTTTACTCAAACTGGTCTTTTTCTCCAAACTGGAACACTACTTTTCGTCGTCGACAGTCAATGGTTGCTCGATATTTTCCAAGGAAATCCATTGCAAGGATAACATCATAATCGACTAACTTTAAGACGACTAAATCAACGTACAACTCCCTATTGGCAACAATTACTGGCACGTAAAGTAACCAGTAATCGGACAATAATACCTTACCAGACGACAAGGTGGTTTTAAACACTTGGCCAATTTTATCCTTGGCGTGACTAACTCTTTCTACAAAGCTATGTGAGGCAAATGAATGTGATGCACCGGAGTCAAATAAAACAAGTGCAGAGCTTTGGGCGACAAGAAGCTGACCTATCACCACATTAGAGGTTCCTACCTCTACGTCTTCCCTGGTGTAGGCTAACAGATGCGCCTCGGTTTTTGGTACAATATCCTGGCACCCTGGCTGAATAGGCGGTCCTTGTATGGCATGGACCTGGCTCATCTATCGGGACTAAAAGGATCTCGACTGGTTCTGTCGATTGGATGTGTAGGCCCTAGCATAATGGCCTTCCCTGCCACAAACATAGCATGCGGTACTCCGCAACTTGCACTCGCCCTTATGCAGTATTCGACATTTTGGGCATGGCTGTCAGTTCTGTACTCCTTCTAAGCCTTGTCTCTACTGGGTGTTGTGAGTATTCTTGCCCCAATTTTCATTTAGGTTTCCTTTTCGCTTATTGGCATTCTGCTGGTTTTGGTTATTTTTCTAACTAGGCTTCATTCCTTGACCAGATTTGCTACTTTGGCCAGCTTGATTGTTCTTCTGAGTCTGCTGCGCTAGATCTCTTTCTTTCTTCTTCTCCACCCAGGAAAATTTTGACTCAATCCGACATTGGTCAAAAAATAGTCGAATTAATATGAATAGTGAAGTCAAAGTCAAACTTTTTACTTTGCATTTATGACATCATTTAAGCCATTTATTAAATGTGAAAAACTGGTGGTTGGTGGCATTAATGGCTAAGATCAATTTGCTTTATGATCTAAAGGACTATATTTGGCCAAAATTAGCCAAATTAATTTTGGCAAAAATGTGGAAAGAAATGCCATGAAAAGTGTTGAAATTCCATTGGTTGGAAGCCAAATTAATTGGTTTTCCTAGTTAAATGAGTCGGCAAACTTTGGAACAAAAGGAACCCGTAGCTTTTCAAAGGAAAAAAAGCAAAAAAAATTTTCTAAGTGTTGGCAAGAGAGAACCGTGAGCAACCAAAGGAGAACCAAGCCAAAATTTCAAACCTTCTTCACAAAAGTGGTAGCAAACTCATCATTGAAGTCAAGGGAAGCAAAAAATCAAGGTAGCCATCTTTGGTTTGCATTTTTCCTTGAAGCTTCATTGAAAAATCCGTGGGTTTGTTGGCTTGAAGGATGAAAAATTTTGTAGTTGATTTGGTTGATTTGGTATATGGGTTTTGCTTATGGTTTGATTAGAAGAAAAACCATGTATTTTGTTTGAAGAAAAACAAAGTTTTGGTTGGTTTTTCAATGGTAAATCTGTGGCTTACCTTGTGTGGTTGTTCATGGATTATTGTTAATTAAGTGTTGTGATGTTTTAGATCATGTTTTGGTTATATGGAAAGCATGATTTGCATGGTTAGAAAGCTTGGAAAAATTTTGGTATCTAAATTCCTTAATATGGCCGTGTGGTGTAGTTAGGGTTTGATGAATATTTTTGCATGATTAACTTGATTATTGATTAGTTTAAATCATGCATTGAATTATGGAAATATTGGTTATGAGGTTGAAAGCATGAAACAAAATGTTATGCATGTTTTTACCAAAAGTGGCCATGGGGTATGAATGGTTAAAAACTCTAAGAATTGCGTTGTAAAATTCATGGAAAATGGCTTGAAAATGTGCTAGGTAATAGCCTTTGAATAGCCTAAAATTTGGTTAAAGAATTGGAAAGTTTTGACTAAGTTTTGAGTATGAAAACCGTGGCTAAACCTAAGGGTAAAATTGAAAGAATTTTGTTGAATTGTGGTTCAAAATGTGAATTGAAAAATATGTGAGCTTTTATGTAAAAGTTTGGGAAACTTTTACATAAAATAGGACTTTGGTATAGTACGTGGCAGGTACACATGGTTCGAGGCGTACCTAACGCCGGTAGCCTTAAACTTACGACGAAATGCTGCCGAAATTTCGAAAAACAGCATTAAGGGCAAAAAGGGAATCGAGAGTAAAAGTTTAGGGTTGGGTCGGAAACTTGAGTCCCTTAAGGAAAATTGAATAAGGAAAACCTAAGGGGTGGTTCATGAATAGTAACCCATCCCTTTAAAAATGTAAAACGCGAGTGAAACTAAAAAAAAAGGGACCTCGAGGGGGGCGTTTTTGGGAAACAAAGTAAAGATCCGAGTCGGGTATGGAAAATCCAAGCCTCGGAGACCTAAATTGGGAAAGTCTAGATGAACTTTTTAAATACTAGTAAAACGTCCATTTGAGGCTCCGAAACGAAAGAAAATCACTAAACCGATGTAAGGGTCGGAATAGTGCTTCCCGAGGATCAGGAAGGTGAAAAATGGAAATAAAATAGAAACGAACTTGTTAATGAATAAGAAAAGAGTCAGAAAAGTTCTTGAGAGCCAAAAGTGCAGTCTAGATCGAGAAAATCCCGTCAGGGGCATAATTGTAATTTTGCCAAAATACAAGGGTAAAATCATAATTTTTCAAAAGTTGAGAAAAATGGGGAAAATGATAAATAAAGCCTAAAAAGTTATAAATAGGTTTTATTTAAGCTTTTTAATAAAAAAATAAAAGCTATAAATGGAAATAAAATTAATACACAAGGTTTTATCTGTAGGATCCCAAAATCGACCCACAGGGAGAGCGATTAAAGATCCAGGAAGGAAAAGGAGAATAAACAAATAAGGTAAGTTCAGACGTTTACTTGTCTGCAACATGTAGCATTATTATTGCTAACTTTGATGTACTAACTATAAGTTAAGTACATATGTGCTATGGGCACTATTATAGAATAGAGAGAGAGACGAAATATGCTATGAGCACTATTGAAAATGGGACACATAATAAATTGTGCTTCGGGCACAAGAGCGAGGTTAATGAAACTCACTCACATGAAATTAAAGTGTAAACCATTCCTAACCATAGGGCAATATGAAGTCACCAGGTTAGAACTTTAAAAAGTCGGTAATGAAACCACTTTTGGCGTACCAGCCTTCCATACGGGGAGGTAAACTTTGCCTTCAGGGCTATGATGATGAGATTAAGGTAGTGGAGGTCAGCACTAATGTACCGCTCCCAGTCATGTACAACTTTGCCTTTGAGACTATGATGATGAGATTAAGGCTGTGGAGGTCAGCACTAATGTACCGCTCCCAGTCATGTACACTAAAATGGTACAGCCAACATGAGCTCAAAACCAGGACATAAATAAAGTACTGTATTATGTAAATTACTTTGTACTTGTAAACAAAGTGATTAGGGGATAATGTTTTAAATGATGTTTAAAAAAAAATCCCCCAAAAATGTCATGTTTTAAAGAGAGATAGATTAGCCGGCGACCCATGAGAGTACAATCTATCGCAGTTAGCTATGCAGCTTAACTGTAATAGTATTGTATGATCTCTACGAAGGGCGGGCCGCCACACGTTATGCACTGATGCTAGTTTAGAAGGAAGCGCTAATCTGTAGGCTACCTTCCTGACTCTCTCGATGATCTTAAAGGGTCCTATATATCTAGGACTGAGCTTTCCTTTCTTCCCAAAGCACATCACCTCTTTCATGGGTGTCACCTTGAGAAAAACTGAATCTCCTTCTTGAAATTTAAGAGGCCTTCGTCATTTATTCGTGTAACTCTTCTAGCACTATGAGCTGTACCCAGTCTTTCTTGTATAAGCTTCACATCTTCTGTTGTATTCTTGACGAAGTCTGTGCTGGTGAGCTGTTTCTCTCCAGTTTCATGCCAATGCACCTGTGATGCCCCGTGCCCTAGGCAACCCAGACCATCACTGTAAAACTACTGTTTCTTTACCTTTACTTATACTTTTTTGCAATTGAATATTGCTTACTTAAAATATCTTTAATAGGTTACCCTAATTTTAGAAGAAATTTTTTTTTTATGCATATGTATTTACTATTCATATACATGTACTATTAAAAGCGGAATTTGAAACATAATAAATTTAATCTTGCAAACATACTTATACCGTTGATTTTATAGAATAGTATTTTCGAATAGTATCAATCGACTGCTATTCAAAAATACTATTCAATTATTACTATTTAAAAATATTGTGTGACCATTACTATTTAAAAATACTATTTAACGATTACTATTTAAAAGTACCATTTACTGGTACTGTACTATTACTGTTCAAAATACTGTTTACTTAAACTGTGCAAAAGTTAAACTCGTATGGTGTCCATAATCTCGCCTCACATCTGCCTCTGCCGCCGTCATTGCCCATCATGGCTTATGCCATAGGACGCTTACCTACAACACGAACACACTCCGTGAGCTTTACGCCCAGTAAGTACAACATGTTAACCGCAAAACATGTTTAAATATAACACATACTTAAAAATGCATAAGCATGCAAGATAGTCACATATACCACTTAGCATATATCATATCATCACATATTATGTCATAGCATACAAACTTTACATACCATATGTATACAGATTACATCATGTAAATGCATGTATCTTACTGTAGCTGAAAGCATAGCGAACTAATGCGGACAGTGTACTATGCATGATTCAGTTATGTTCATTTATGCTTTAGTGCTCTTTTCTTTCTCTTGTCTACTTAGGGTCCATGTGTCAGTACCGTGTGTACGCAGACCAACGGTAATGCTCAAGGTCAACTAATGCCGAAGAGCCATCAACTGATGCTCAATTTTGGCCTTAACTTTATTTAACTAGAAACCCCTTCGACTGAAGGAGCTGGTACGACACACCTACTTATTTCCATCTTGTTTAACTGTTCTAGCCATACGCTTCTCTAAGTTGTCCCCAATCCTACGCGGTAGGGATCTATGGCTTCGAACTTGTTCTTTCATCAATCTACTCAATTGTGAAACTATATGCTCTTATGTATACGGTGCAACATCATCTGCATGTCAGGCATACTTAACATACTGTAAAACCATCATTTTAACATCATTTTATTCATGCTGCAGATGGAGTTGTACTTACCTAATTGCAAGCACTTATATTCGCGCCTTTAGAAATTTATAGGTTACTACCTGTCATCAATAACGTCTCTCATTAATATCTTCTCTAAGTCACTAATACTGTTAGTGACTAAAGTAGATAATTACTCGATACCGATTGCCGTCAGCACTACTTACTCTCTATCTCAAGAGTTAACTTATTCATATGTGGTTAATTAATTTATGGCCCCATAAATTAACTACCACATCCTTAGGCTACTTTTGCCTATACTCGTGCTTTCATGTGGTACCAGGGTCCCTCGGTACCTTATTGGCCTATCTGGGAATTTGGTGTCTAGTTTCCGTCGCGTTTGATTAATTGTCTTCTTGATAGTTAAATCAATGTTCCTCACAATGTTGCTCTGAACACGGCTCTTGACTAATTTACCGATCAGTCAACCAACCGTTTACCTCGCGTTTTGGCAACTAGGTAGCCTATCAGGCTACTATGCGTAGGCTTGGTATAGTAACCGTCTGGGTTACTTTGCTTGTTTAGGTGTGGTAGTCTACCGGGTTACCTTGCGTTTTTTGTATAGTAGCCACCCAGGCTACCTCTACCATATTGCATTAAAAATGTCCTTTTTTCTGTGTGAAACCTCTCTTAGGGTTATGCACGAACCCTTTTTGAAAAACTTGTTTAAATCTAGGAATTCTTACAAAAAGGATTTTTTTCAGTTTAAAAGGGGTATGGCGTCCCCACATTTTTTAAAAGCAAAGAGTTTGAAATGGTTTGAAAGGGGTATGGTGTCCCCACATTTTTGAAAATGAGTCTCACCTTACCCCGTTGGAGGATGAGGGTGTTTTTGTTGAAATCCATTCTAAGTCATTTAAAGGGAACACATGG
Source organism: Antiaris toxicaria (assembly GCA_035233585.1). Lineage (NCBI taxonomy): Eukaryota > Viridiplantae > Streptophyta > Magnoliopsida > Rosales > Moraceae > Antiaris > Antiaris toxicaria. The sequence goes on from CP141154.1 coordinate 30,655,226, forward strand.
TGAATGTGCTCGAAAGTGTGGTGTTGGACCACTTTTTGAAAATAATTTGAAACTTGTTCGAAAAGGCTTTGTTTGAGAATTTGGCGTTCATGAAACTTTTCATCCTCGACGAAATGAACAATTCTCGTGTTCATTTTGGAGCCTAACTCTAAATCTAACGGCTCCTAAATTCATCAAACCCATGGCCTTTTTGCTCAGTTTTTATAAAAGTTCCAGTTTTACACATTTTTAAATACGGATCTGTTTGGGGCCAGAAACGGCCGAATTTTTGAAACCTGTATAAGTCAATTTCAAGGTTTCGTTGAGATCTAAAACTTTCATGTTTTGACCAAAGTCTAGTTCAGCCTTTAAAAGGGTCATTTTAATAAAAATCTGGGACTGTTCGTTTGGTCCGGATTTGTTACTCCCAATTTTGGACACCGAACCAAAACTAGCCGAAAAGTCTGTCATAGGTTCATTTTTGGCCAATGGCTATTAATGACTGTATCAAAATTTCCTTAAAACTTTATGTTTTACCAAATCCTAGATTCGGAACCTATGTGGGTCAAAATGGCCAAAATCCGTGGCTTATCCTGGGGATAGGTTTTGTGTCCAGCCACCCTCTACACACTCGTGCACACACATATCTCAAACCACTTGTAAACTAAAGTAAACACAACCACAACCATAAAAACTTTAAAAACTAAAACCTAAGGGCTCAAATAACTTACTGCAACCCATGTGTATAAACAAATACACATAAATCTCCTTCGATCAAAAACTTAAAAACAACTAACCACAAAAGATGGGGTTTTTCGGTTTATACCTTAGAGTGCTTTGATCCAAGCACAACTGAGCGAAGGTTGGCTATCAAGGCTCCATGGAAAAAAAAAAGGGGGTTGAGGGGTCACTTGTGCTAGAATGAGAACACAAGGAAAACAAAACGTTTCTCTTAATATCAAGCCAAGATGAAAAACTAAACCATAGAAAAATTTCGGTTCTAAGGTCTTACCGAAACTACCTTGGAAGAGTGCACCTCTAGCAACTTATGTGGCCAAGCTTTAGTATGAAAGTTATGTGAAAATATGGGTGGTTTAGGGGTTAAAGAGGGTTAGATTTTCTGAAGAGAAAGGCAAGGGAAAGCTGTATTTTTCTTCAGAGTTTTTGTGAGCAAATGGGAAAAGTGAGACCTAAGGGTGGTTGCACCTTTTTATAGGCAACTCTAAGTAACTTTGCTTAACTCTAAGCCCTCTTAATTCAGCCACAATTTAGCTCAATTGGGGGACAAAAAATCTATGCTGCATCCCTTAAATTTTCAAAGGCCATGATAGAGGGTGAAAGGGAGCAAGTTTGCATTAAATGGTCATGGTCCTCTTGTCCTTAAAACCCCATTTTTTTAATCTAAAAACTCCAACACATCCCTTGATTTAATGGATCAGTTTTAGCTGGTTTTGCAGCTATTTTTCTAACCAAAGGGGGCATGATTTGGTTGGGGTAAAGGTCCAACCGAATCAGTTCTGTGCAGTCTAGTTTTCTACTGTGTTTTTCGACCCTTTCTCGGCAGTGTTCTAATTTTCATCCAAAAATTGGATTTTCTGGATCTGATTTTTGTACTGATGATTTCTAATTGTTTTATACTGGCTAAGAGCCTATTCTATGTCAAATCACTATTGATTTCCTATACTATGGTTGTGTCTATACTGTGTTGTCCTTTCACACGTAAACCGGGGCGTTCCTAGGTGAAATTTCAGACACAGCCTCTCTTAACTAATTCGGACATTCTGATTTCAATTTTATCAGTCTTATGTCCGTCTGGGGTCATTTGGACCATTTTTTGAGTTCTGTGTGGTCCCACCTTAAAACGTGTCAGGTGCCCGTTTTAATAATTTGGGCGTCCTGAGTCTAGATATATCAGTTTTGAGCCAAACTAAGGCCGTCTTGGCTATTAACTTGACACTATGTCTTATACTATTCACTATTCACTGTTCTCTATTCTAGCTGACTAGTCTGAGTGTTCTGACTCTGATTATTCAGTCTCTGGGTGAGAAGAGGTCATCCGGACTATTTTCTCGATACTATACCCCTACTAGGGAGATTCTCGTTGTTGTGCTCAGACGTTTGGTCCGAGCATTTTAGTGATCTGCTCACCAGTCTTGTGTCAAAAAATGGTCATCCGGACCAGTTTCATGACACTGCGTATCTCATACACTTATACACATAACAGGGTAGACCGGATTCTCTGTCGGTTACCCCTTTTCATTATATGAATAGTAATAAATAGTACTATACTTGTTTAGTCTATTCAACTGGAATTTATGCTGTATTTATCAACTTAATTACTCATTTCATAGTAATTAGGTTTCACGCATTACGAAAGTCTTCAAATTGGCTCTCTGTTCAGTACACGGCCTTCTACACGGGTTCTAACATGGGCTTGTATGGCTCGAGCATGGGCGTGCACTAGTCGAGCTTTCTTAACACGGCCGTGTCTTGGACCATGCTCACTTTACCCGAATGGTACACGGCCACTTACACAGCCGTGTACCTGACCGTGTAAAACTACACAGCCATGTTAACTCACACGGCCTCTCTCATAAAACAATCCGATCAGTACACGGTTTCTTACACGACCTTGTACCTGACCGTGTTCAATGTATTTGCACTAAAATTGCATCAAATTATTCCTTAACTTCTCATTGAATAATTTGTTAAGTTACAAGGACAGGGTGGTCCTTACAACCTACCCCCCTTACAAAATTTTTGTTCTCGAAAATTAGAATAAATCCAGGAAGTCTCTCTTCATGTCCTCTTCCCTTTCCCATATAGCTTCTTCTATATTGTGATTCTGCCACAGCATTTTCACAAGTGGGATCACTTTATTCCTGAGGACTTTGCTCTCCTTAGCTAAAATCTGTACTGGTCTTTCCTCATATGTCAGGTCGGCATGTGCTTTAACAGGCTCTTGACTCAGTATGTGGGAACTGTCAGGCACGTATTTCTTCAACATTGAGATGTGAAAAACATTATGTACAGATGCCAACTCGGGAGGGAGCACTAACCTGTAGGCTACCTTCCCAATTCTCTCAAGGATCTCGAAGGGTCCTATATATCGAGGGCTGAGCTTCCCTTTCTTCTCAAAGCGCATCACCCCTCTCATGGGTGCCACCTTAAGGAAAACTGAATCTCCTTCCTGAAACTCGAGAGGTCTGCGTCGTTTATCGACGTAACTCTTCTGATGACTATGAGCTATCTCCGGTCTCTCCTGTATAATCTTCACGTCTTCTGTTGTACTTTTGACGAAGTCCATGCTAGTGAGTTGTTTCTCTCCGGTCTCATGCTAGTGGATTGGAGATCTACATTTCCTTCCATAGATTGCCTCGTATGGTGCCATTCTGATCAAGGAATGGTAGCTGTTGTTGTACGAGAACTCTATTAGCGGCAGCTTTTGGTCCTAATTTCCCTTGAAGTCTAGGGCATACGCTCTCAACATATCTTCCAACGTTTGTATTATCCTTTCTGACTGACTGTAGGTTTAAGGGTGGAAAGTTATGCTGAACTTCAACTTAGTCCCCATTGAAGCTTGGACACTCTGCCAAAACCTTGAAGTGAAGCACCCATCACGGTCTGAAATTATTGACTTAGGTACACTGTGCAGTCTTACTATCTGGGTGACGTACATTTCTGCTAGCCTCTTTATAGAGTAGCTCAACTTCATGGCTAAGAATCGAGCTGATTTCATCAGTCGATCCACAATTACCCAGATGGCATCGTTTCCATTGGATGTTTTGGGCAATCCGACCACGAAGTCCATTGTAATCTATTCCCATTTCCACTCAGAAAGCTTGATTTTCTGCAATTCTCCTCCAGGTCGTTGATGTTCTACTTTAATTTTTTGACATGTAAGGCACTTTACGACAAATTTAGTGACATCACCCTTCATCTTAGGCCACCAAAAACTATCTTTCAAGTCTTTGTATAGCTTGTTTGCCCCTGGATGAACTGAGTACGGTGTGTCATGGGCTTCTGAAAGGATCCTTTTCCTGAGTTCTTCATCCTTCGGAATGCATACTCTATCTCTGAAATAAAGTATGCCATCCTTGGAGACTTGGAATTCTAACTTCTAGTCCTCCATTGCCTCCTTCTTGTGCTTGTTTAGGGTTAAATCGAGGTCTTGGCCGGCCTTGATTTCTTCTAGGAGTGTTGATTGGAGGGTCATTTCAGACAACTATCCCGTTAGAATCTCGAATTCACCGTTACATAGCTCTTTCTGTAGGGCTTCTGGCAAGGCATTGATAGCCATAAGCGATGAAGAGTACTTCCTACTCAGTACATCGGCCACCTTGTTGGCTTTCCTTGGGTGATACAGGATCTCACAGTCGTAATCCTTCACCAATTCTAGCCATCTTCGCTGCCTCATGTTAAGCTCCTTCTGCGTGAAGATATATTTGAGGCTTTGGAGGTCCGTATAAATCTCGCACTTGACGCCATATAGATAATGCCTCTATATTTTCAGTGCAAACACGACCGCTACTAGCTCTAGGCCATGAGTCAGATAATTCCTCTCGTGGTTCTTAAGTTCTCGCGAGGCATAAGCGACTACTTTCCCATTCTGCATCAATACGGCTCCCAATCTGGTCTTAGATGCATCACTGTAGATTACAAAATTTCCCTATCCAGTGTCTGGTAGAGTCAGGATTGGAGCGCTCGTGAGTCTGTGTTTTCGCTCCTGGAAGCTTTTCTCACATTTATCCATCCACTCATACTTCTTCTCCTTCTTGGTGAGTGCTGTGAGTGGTGCGGCTAACTTTGAGAACCCTTCTACGAAACATCTGTAATAGCTTGCTAGGCCTAGGAAATTGCAGATCTCTGTTACGCTCTTCGGAGTCAACCATTCGCTTACTGCTTCGACTTTCGCTGGGTCTACTGATACTCCGTCTTTGGAGACCACGTGACCAAGAAAATGGACCTTTTCTAGCCAAAACTCGCACTTAGAGAATTTAGCGTATAGCTGGTGCTCCTTTAGCTTGAGTAGAATAGCTTTCAGATGCTCCTCGTGTTCCTCTCTTGTCTTAGAATGCACAAGTATGTCATCGATAAACATAATGACAAACTTGTCTAAGAACTCCTTGAACACTCTATTTATCAGATCCATGAAGGCTGCGGGGGCATTCGTTAGTCTGAATGACATAACGAGGAACTCGTAGTGTCCACATCGTGTACGGAAGGCTGTCTTGGGTATGTCTGCACCTCTAATCCATAGTTGGTGATACTCAGAACGTAGGTCGATTTTCGAGAACACTGCAGCGTCTCGAAGTTGGTCAAACAGATCATCGATTCGTGACAACGGATACTTGTTCTTTATAGTGACCTTTTTCAGCTCCCTGTAATTGATGCACATCCTTTACGTTCTATCCTTCTTCTTAACGAATGAAACTGGTGCTCCCCACGGTGAACACCTCTGTCGAATGAAGCCCTTGTCCATTAGGTCCTTCAACTGGGCCTGGAGTTCCTTTAGCTCTACCGGGGCCATTCTGTATGGGGCCTTGGAGATGGGGGCTGATCCTGGTAACAGCTCGATCTCGAATGATATCTCCCTTTCCGGTGGAAGTCCGGGCAGATCCTCTGGGAATACTCCTATAAATTCTATGACCATTGGGACATCTTCAAGCCTTATCTTTGCTTCCTGGTTGCTGTCTACCATGTGTGCTAGGAAACCGGCACATCCACTGGATAGAAGTTTGTGAGCCCTCATAGCGGATATTATTATCATTGGTTGCTTCAACGATAGCCTTTTGTAGACAAACTTCTTGTTCTCGTTCAGGTCGAAGGTAACCTCTCGTCTTCGACAGTCTATTACGGCGCTGTACTTAGTGAGGAAGTACATTCCCATGATTACGTCATAGTCACACATGTTGATGACGATTAGGTCTACACTCAGCTCGTACCCACTGATAACTACTGGTACATGTCTTGCCCAACAAAACTTCCCCGTAGGGAAGGGCAGTTCAAAAAGTTTGGTTCATCTTGTCTATGTTCTGACCTAGTTCTCTAGCAAACTTTGATGACACAAAATAATGCGTAGCTCCAAAATCAAATAATACTAATGCAGTGGAGTTGGTGACAGAAAGCTGACCTGTCACCATGGTTGAGTAATTAAACATTTCTGCACCCGTTTAATTCATTCAACTAGAAAACTACACTATATTCATTAACTTAATTACTTATTACATGGTAATTAGGTTCCATGAACATGGGGGTCATTACACCTACCACGACGAAGCACCTTAAACTGTTGATCATCTGTAGGTCTTTCACTAGAATTCGAACTTATGTCCAAGACCAAAACCTATGGAGCAATTCTATCACTTGATAACTCCTCTAGTGCCACTTTGCTTCGAGACTTAAAGTCATTCATATGACTTTCTTCCAAGAATATCGCACAGGTTGATATAATGACTTTTTGTTCCTTCGGATTATAGAACAGACCTCCCTTAGTTCTCTTAGGATACCCTACAAACATCCATAATTCCAATCTTGGTTCCAACTTCTTTGCATCCCCATCCAATACATTTATCGGGTAGCCTCATATTCTCATATGTCAAAAGGAAAGCTTCTTGCCACGCCACATTTCATACGGAGTCTTGGGAATTGATTTACTTAGAACTTGGTTCAGAATATAGCACACCGTCTGTAATGCATATCCTCAAAATGATAACAGCAGCATTGAATAACTCATTATGGATCGTACCATGTCCAATAAGTTCCTATTTTTCCTTTCAACTACACCATTATGTTATGGAGTACCAGGTGCAGTCAATTGGGATAATATCCCATTCTCTACAAGATATCCTAGAAATTCATCAGAGAGGTATTTACCACCTCGATCGGATCGAAGTGTCTTTATGGATTTACCAATTGCTTCTCCATTTCTGCACGATACTCTTTGAACTTGTCAAAGGTTTTGCTCTTGTGGTGCATCAAGTACACATATCCATACCTTGAGTAATCATCTATAAAGGAGACATACTACTCAAACCCTCCTCGTGCTGTGACATTCATGGGACCACATACGTCGGTGTGCACAATTTCTAAGAATTTCTGAACCCTAGTACCCTTAGCTCCAAAAGACCTCTTAGTCTTCTTACCCTCAAGATAAGACTCACATTGAGAAAGACATACCTCCTTTAGAGATTCCAAAGGACCGTCCTTCACCAATCTTTGAATCCTATCTTGATTAATATGACCAAGTCTTAAACGCCAAAGATACACCTTGTTAGAGTGAGAAACATTCAACCTTTTAGACTTATTTGTTAATTTAGTGTCAAGCAATGAGTACATCTTTAGTTTGATCAAATATAGGTTTCCATCCATCCATCCAGAACAGATAAAAGACTTATTTTTATGAATATCAACTCTTTCAGTAAAAGAAACTGAATAAGAATTTCTTATTTAACAAACTACTGATATAAGGTTCCTCCTAAAATTCGGAACATAAAAACAATCTTTCAATAAAATAAACCTAAATTTGTCAAAATCAAGATAAATATCTTTCACTACTTCAACCACCAACAAGCTACCGTCTCTAGTCCGCAACGAGAGGCTCCCATCATGTAGACTTCTCATTTCCATGAACTCCTGCATAGAAACACAAACATGATTAGTGGTGCTCGAATCAATGACCTAAGTGTCTTTCGATTCTTCCACCAAACACGCTTCTAAATAATGAAGTTTCTTAACTTTCTTACCCTTGGCAGCTAAGAATTCCAGCAAGCCTTCTTGAAGTGACCTACTTTCCCACAGTGGAAGCACTTGGACTTTTTAAGGTCCTTGGACTTCTTGTTCTTCTTCCTTTTCTTCCCATCTAAGATAGGAGGATTAGAAAAACTGGAAGCCACTTACTTTTTGTTTGGCTTCTTCCGTTTCCCAGAATTTTTGGAAGATTCTACTAGGTTGGCCTCTCCCTTAGTTTAGACCGCATCCCCATCCTTGATCATACGCTCATAAGCTTGGAGTTGCTTCATAAGCTCGGTGAATCCTAACTCCTTTGTCGTTAAATTGCATGTGGCCTTAAACCCCACAAAATCCTCTGATAGAATTTTAAATACCATCTCGATCTAGGTGTTGTAGTCCAGCTTAGCACCATTTTTAGCAGTCTCAGCAAAAAATCCTATAAGAGTGATCATATAGTCCTTCACCGGAGTTCCTGCTTCTACTTAGAGCTCATAATACTAGTGATGGCAGACTATCGAGCCAATTTTTTTTTGGCCTCTGAATATATCCTCTAAGTTTTCCATGATCTTCCTAGCAACTTGGTAAGTCTCATGCTACTTTCGTAAAGCACTCGTTATGCTAGCAAGAATGTAGCACCGGGCTATCTTATTGGATTCTCTCCAATGAGTATAGGCAACCGAGACCTCCTCAAGTGGTGTGTCAGGTTTGGACCCAGGTAGGCATGGTTCGTCCAGTATGAACTTGTGTCTCTCGCAGCTAAGAACTATTAGCATGTTTCTTTTCCAATCTTTATAATTATCACCATTTAGTTTATTTTCAATGAGTATTGAAATGAAGAGTGTCGATGATATTTTGAACTGAAATAAAATTATACAAGAATATCATTACGAAGCCCAAGCAAATATAGAGAGAATTTAGTAAATAAAACATACGTGTATATTCCTAAAAGAAACTTGAAAAACATATAGCATTGCAACGATAATTCTCAGCACCTATTGCCCTAAGCCACCGAGGGACAATCATAGGACAAATAGCTAGAACATGGACCCCGTCCAATTAATATATGTTGCCTTAAATACTCCAAGGTTAAGACATATATTAATAACCACTTATTTGGCCACCAGTTTAACTAACAGAACTTCTAGGGAAGGTTAATAACTAAACGAGTCTTAAGTGTATAACCATTGTTTACGTAATTCGATCCATGTCTTACTAAGCCACTGAGGGGTGGTCATGAATAGAATCATCCCCGAACACTTTTCCACATAAAAGATCCAACCTAGTATACCGATAGTGGTAAACACCTACCAAGGGGTGTGATCAGGATAGAACTGACGCGAGGAGTTACCATGCTTTCACATATGGATCAACAATGGAGGCCGTGAGTTTTGTTTGAAACCCTCTCCCACTCAATATTTTGAAAAACATGCAAGTTTTGAAAAATATGTATGATCAATATAGTTTGAGTGGCATTCACCTATCTTATATGACATGTTATCAAATATGCATCTAAAACATCCATCAATACATATTCATCCATCCATGACATATTACAGAAAAAATAAATGATGGAAAATTTTAAATAACTAAGCCATGGTCCTATCCTAAAATAAAGAAAAAAATTAAAGATTACAAAATTCCATCCAAAGCATTCTTTGGGTCTTGAATTCTGCTTCATCGTTTCATATCCATCTTCATGTAGCCTCTTCATTTATTTCTCATCTCAAGAATTATTCAAAATTCAAATTTCAAAAATTTAAATTTCAAATTCAAATTTCAAAAACTCAAATTTCAATTTCAATTTCAAATTTTAAACAACTTAAATTTTATGTATAATAATATGTAATTTGAAAATTTGAAAATTTTCAATTACATATTTTTATACATGATTTAAAATTAAATCTCAAATTCAAAAATTAAAATTTTCTGTCTTTCGGCCCGTCAACCTACAGGCCCGACAGCCTGCAGCCGCCGTGGGCAGCCTTCAGCCCCCGGAGGGGCTAGCAGCCCACCGCCAGGCCTGGTGCAACCTTGCCGGGCTGCACCCTTTGAGGGGTTGCAACAACCCCCAAGGTTGCACCCTTGAGGGACCACAGTAGCCAGCCGAGCTACAAGCTTTACCTGCAGCCATGGGCTATAGCCCTGGGGCGTCAACAACCCCTAGGAGGGCCACAGCCACCCCTGGCTGCAGGTATAGCCTGCACTCATGGGTGGTCCAACCTTGGATAGGGGCTACCGTAGCCTCATCCTACCCGAAGCTAGGGGCTGTAGCCCCACCAAGGCTGGTGGCTAGACCTGAGGGGTCGATTCTCGATTTTCATGTCATATTCCAATTTACCCATTAGGATCTCCAAAAATTAATTTGAATCCTAATTAAATTGGAATTTTTCACACAAAAAAAATTTTAATCTTCAAATTAAATTTAACTTTTGGGAAAAATAAATTATGGTCTTCTATCTTCAATCTCCTCCAAGAATAATTACATAAAAATTTCCTATACCGTTTTTAGTGTACAAAATTCTAATCGTAAAAATTCTAAGAGATGAAAAATAAAATCTATGGGAAAATTACGGTAATAATATATCGCTCCTATGGTTACATGAAAAATCCTAGATACAATTTTTCTAAATGCTAAGGAACCATAACCGGCAAAATTAAGCATGCTTATAATAATTTAAAAAATTAAAATAACCACATACTCCATACATAATTCATGATAACAACATAAAGGAATCCTAAAATGACACTCTCTAAATATCAAATCCATACATTAAAGAGACTAAACAATTGTCTAATTTATATATATGATATAATCACGAGATGGCTCTGATACCAATTGTAGGAAAATGATCAGAATGGCACAGCGGAATTACAAAAATTTTTCAAGATCGTTAAATATCTCGTGATGTCATTTACAATAAATCAACAACAATAACTTTATACCTTCAGAAGACGCCAAGAATGTAGGAGGAGAATAATTGGAGGGCTTTAATTAACTAGCCTTCTCTACCATTCTCCAATTCCCAGACGGTAGAGTGTGCGGCTACTCTCAATCGGTATACTAGCACTGTTAGTCTTCGTCCGACCACCTAGATCTCTTTAAGAACTTATCGTCACAATGATTTGTGCAACAATAAGCTTGCTTGCCTAAGAGTCTGTTATGGTGACTCTAGCTTTCACTGGCACTAGTGGCGCAGTCGTCGTCACTCACTTAAACTTACTTTACTTAAACTTATTTGGAAACATGCTTAAAACAATCATATTTCAACATCATAATTTCCATAGGATTTTTTCTTTTTATACATAAGCTTTGCTATAGACATATATACTTAAATATACTTTACGAATACATAAGGGTCTTAATACAACTTGAGGTCAAACATACATATATACTCAGGAAATACTAAACTGATCATTTCTTAATATAAGTTTGGTTCTCAAAATAAAAAAGGTTACTTAACAGCATGCAGAAGTAGAACTTGTGATGGTATCCATACCCAACCCTCACTCCAACCCTGTCACCATCATCATCCATCGAACGTAGGTTTCTTACCTATAGCATGAACACATATGATGAGCTTTATGCTCAGCAAGTACAACACTTAACCTGCAAAACTATCATTTAAAAACATATGCCATAATTGAAAGGCACATCCTCTAACCTGACAGCATATACCATATCTCAAAGCATATATCATAACTTGAAAACACATATCATACTCAGAAACGTATATATAACATAGAAGTATAACATGTATCATACAACTCTAAAGCATATCGTGTATCATGCACGAACCGATTATGCTCAATTATACTTTATTATGCATTAACTTTCTTTTACTTGTCTTGAGGGCCCGTGTGTCAGTATTGAATGCACGCGGATCTTCGAATTCACCGAGACCACAAACTTTCTTTAGAGCCTTGGCTCGTCATATTTAAACTTAAAACTTCCCCATAAATCGAGAGGCTGGTATGACATGCTCAATGAGTCTTGACTCGCTTCTTAATTACCTAATTATTGAGATCATGAATTACTATCATCATATCATGAATTCTATCTTATTATTCAGTAATCATACGTGATTAAGGAATTAAAGCATTCTCATCGTAAAAATAACTGTTTAAAACTATTTTCAATCATGCTGTAGGCGAAGTTGCACTTACCTATCTGCAGGTAGTTTGTACTTTGCCTTGTCGTAATATAGGTATCTACTTGTAATCATAACGCATTCTATTAATACTCATTTTTAAGTCACTAATATCATTAGTGACTAACACATCTCTTGGCATCTGTTACCGATTACTATTGGTACTAAGTTGCTCTCTTTTTGGAGAGTTTGTTCAACTATCTTTTAATCATGGTTAATTGATTTATTTGCTTAAAAAATCAATTAACGTCTCTCTCTCTCTCTCTTGGTCATGCTAGCTAATCGACTAGTTAACTAATCAGCCATTTAAGGTAATCGAGGTACCCTTATTATCCTATCGATTTTGAAAGCTATTCGCAAGCATATTTTTCATTTGAGAAACACATACTCTTCAAAAATAATCCTCTTAACACCCCATTGGAAGGTGTGGTCATTGTCTTAAATCCTTTGTCTCATTTTGAAAGAACACTTTTTGGTGTTAAGTCAAAAATATGGTTTTTGAACCTCTTTTGAAAAACCGATCACAACTTACATAAAAAGTTAAATTTGCAAAATTGGCGAACATGATGTTTTAAGGTCTCGATGAGATGGACAACTTTCATGTTCATCTTAAAGCTTGGTTGGGAATCTAGCCTCTCGTAAACATCTCAAACCCATGGCTTTGCTTTGGCCTAGTTTTAGAAAATTTCCCAATTTTTTGGTTTAGGAATATAGCTCTGTTTAGACCCTAAAACTGCAGAATTTTGAATACTCTCATGACCCATTTTTAAGTTTTCAATGTGCTCTACGTTTTTCGTGTTGAGCCTGAAAACCGATTCGGACTCGAGGTTACCCGTTGTTATAAAAATCTGAAACTGTCCCTGCCTCCAGGATTACAATCCCAGTTTTGACCCCTAGCTGGAAAACTATCCAAAAGCCTATCTTAACATCATTTTTAGCCTAGGTCCATTTCACGTAAAAACGTCTGTTACAAAATTTCTTAAAACTTTTATGTTTTATATAGTCTCAATATCTATCCACATCATGCTCAAAACTATCAAAATCCATGGCTAAAAAATAAGGGTAGTTTGGCTTATCATACTAACCCTAAACATTCATGCATACCACAAGCCACAAAAACAAAAACCATAACCACACAACCACATAACCACATGATAAAGTGCTTAAAGCTTAAAATAAATTTATTACAACCCATGTGCTCAAATACATAATAAATTTCTTGAGGTTAAACTTAACTAAAGAAAAATATCTACAAAGAAAGGTTCCTAGTGATTACCTTGAAGTGATTTGAAGAATAGCTCAATCCAAGCAAGGTTTTATGGTTAAAATTTATGTGTTTTTGGGTGGGAGAGGTTTGGATGTGTGCTGAAAGGAAGAAAAGAAATTGGAGCTTTTTGGGTGACTTTTGGAAAGAAAGAAAGAAAAGTAGTCCTAATGGAGGACAAATATTTTTCAGTTGCTGCCCCATGTAGAACCGGTGGAGGCATGGAGAAAGTCGAAGCCAACATTGCATTAATGAGTTACAAATGCAATAGTGCTTGTGTTCAAAAACCCCTTTTTTTAATTCAAAAATTCCCCAACATGTTTCCTTGTTTCAAGGAAAACTTTTTCACCCTTGTCCCTTGACCACATACACGGATTTTGGGGTGATGTTTTATCTGCAAAAACTTCCCTTATCAGTCTGATTTCCCACAACCTGTTCGGTAATTGTCCGGTTGTGTCCCAACCTTTATCGAAAAATATATTTTCTTGATCCAATTCTTATTCAAATCATTTCTAATGGGTTGTAAGTGCTTATGAGCTTACTCTGTGTCTGCTTAGTATTCCACTCTGGCTTTGTAGTTGTGTTCTAAACTGTACCAATGCAGTGTACACATAGTACACTTTCTATACTAAAATTTTCGACATAAGTTATCTTGGCTAATTTGGGTGTGCTGATCATGAATTTATTAGTTTTATGCCCATCTGAGATCGTCTCGACCAGTTTCTGGATACTGCTGATCCCTACTCAGAAATCACTTTTTGTGCTCAATCGACTAGTTTAAGCATACTGATGTTAGGAAATGCCCTAAGCATTAGAGACATTTTGATGTATTTATTTTGAACTGGAAAATAAAATTATATATAGAGGTTATTCATTACATTGCTGTTTGTCTTCATTCTATTTACATGTTAAAGTAAATGTAAGCAAATATGGCTCACTGACTACTTGTGTTAAAACTGTTAGAACGTTGCATGCAATGGACTTTTCTATGCGAGAAGTCAATGTTCTAAAGTAAGCGGTCTAAACTAAGGTCTATAGTCTATAGGTTTAGACCGAGCATCTAACTCATGTTAAGAGTATTATGTTGTCTAAATCCATGGTAGGAAGGTTTGTCTTGACTGTCTGGAGTATAGACTCCGAAGTAGAGATATAGATATGTTGCTTGGCGGTGACATATTAGACCAGGATTAAAGCATGATTGATCTACGTAGGCCACTATGAGTGTATCAATCTGCTTTTGACGTTCATTGTGCAACAACCTTAATCCTGAGTAAATGAACTACTTCATGTATATGACTTGCGAACTTTGATGTTCCAATGGCTAAAGCGTCTCAGAGGTAGTAAGCTTATAAACCGGTTCGTTGGGTGCATGACTTGTATACGATGAAGGGTTTATTTACAGATATCGGAATCATAGCTCTAAGGAGTTAAAGGTATCCTCTTAAAGGCATTATACTGGATGTGAAAATGGACAAGGTCTTAGGTCGTCTGTTGGGGAGATGATTTCTTATTCACATATGGTGAATAACCATTTTCTTATTCGATAGTATAATGGAACTTTAAGATAGCCTTATCAGTAGGATTAAATAGACTTTGACCTAAGGCTAATCATGGATATCATATAAGGGTTCTGCATATATGACAAGTTCATTGGACAGTAGCTCGTCATAGGCTTACGTAATACGGTATATAATTGGGAGTTCAGTTTCAGGTTTATAGTGGTGTGACTCTGAAATTAGTGACCATATGATTGAGTTGTTTGGTACAGAATGATGATCATATATATTTATGAGAGCCCGATTATATATGCCTAATTGGTCCCTCTACTAACTGCACATAATTCCTTAACAATTGGCAAATTGATTTGTGTATGCTTATTAGCTAGTTGATTATGCATGGATGGTGTTGACATAGGATTAGGATGATGGAAAAGATTCTCTCCGGTTGAATTCATAATTTTTTTTGGATAATAGAGTACACAATTATTCGAACTCCAAATAAAGTTGTCATGATTTTATTTGAGATTGGATTTGAGTTGCAGAAAATTATCCATGAGGGTAAAATTTGAAATACAACTTTTTGTGGATTTTGAAATTTGAATTTTGAAATTTGAAATTTAAATTTTGAATTTGAAATTTAAATTTGAAATTTGAATTTGAAATTTAAATTTGAAATTTGAAATTTGAATTTGAAATTTGAAATTTGAATCACAGTCCAAGTGGAATTCGAATTCTTTATGGATAATTCCACAAGGTTAGAATTCGAATTTGAGTTGGATAATGGCGAGGAAAATCTTTTTTGAATCCTACTTGAATTTTGAATCCCAATCCTAACTAACTTGCACAAAAATATTGAGGAATATCCTTATAGATTTTTCAGTTTTTGTATGGATAATATTCAGGGAAAAATTCAAGTTTCAATCCCAGTTGAATTTGGATTCTCCCCTCCCTGGAAGTGGTCGAAAATTTTGAGTGAATCTCACGGGAGATTTTCGGTTATTTATGGATAAGGATGGGATAAAATTCAAGCTAGAAAATCCTATTTGAATTTTAATTCTCCTCACACTTTAATAGACGAATCTGGACATGTATTTGGCCTTAGGGAAATTCAGATTTTTTGTGGATAAATGGAGAGATAAAATTCAAGTTAAGATCCTGTTTGAATTTTGAATGCAAAAATCAAAAAGTGGTCAAATTTTTTTAGTGGAGAAGGCCATGAAAATTTTGGCTTTTGTGTGTGGATAAGGGAGAAAATCTTCTCCTAATCCAATTCAAATTCAGAGGATCACCTCATGCAAGTCTATAAATAGAGGTCTTGCCACTCCAGTTCTCTTAGACCACAAACTCTCAGGTGAGCAGGCTTATTGTTGCACAACTCACTGTGACAATAAGTTCTTTAGAGATCTGGGTGGTCGGAAGAAGACTAGCAGTGTTAGCATACCAATCAAGGTTCAAAGTGCCCACACACTCAGCCTTTCGGGAATTGGAGAATTGTAGAGAAGGCTAGTTGGTTGAAGCCCTCCGATCATTCTCCTTCTGCAGATTGGCGTCCTTTGAGGTATGAGTTTAAATTGTTGTTGGTTTATTGTATATGGTATCATGAGATATTTAACGATCTTGAAAAATGTTTACTTTTCCGCTGCACCACTTTGATACATTTTTACCGATTTATTTCCTACAATTGGTATCAGAGCCATCTCGTGACTATGCCATGTACATAAGTTAGACAATTAGTTAGTCTTTTTATTTATGTATGGATTTGATATTTAGAGAGTGGCATTCTAGGATTCCTTTATGTTGTTATCATGTATTATGTATGTAGTATGTGGTTATTTTAATTTTTTAAATTATTATAAGCATGCTTGTTTTATGCTGGTTATGATTCGTTAAAATTTAGAAAATTGTATTTAGGAATTTTTATGTAACCATCGGAGCAGTTTATTATCACTTTAATTTTCCCATGAATTTTAATTTTTGGTCTCTTAGAATTATTATGGTTAGAATTTTTGTATACCGGAAATGGTTTAGAAAATTTTATGTAATTATTTTTGGAGGAGATTGAAGTTTGAAGACTGTAATTTATTTTTCCCAAAATTTAAATTTAATTTAAAGGTTGAAATTTTGAATGTGTGGAAATTTTCAATTTAATTAGGATTCAAATTAAATCTTGGAGATCCAATGGGTAAATTGGAATATGGCATGAAAATCGAGGACCACCCCTCAAGATGGACCACCAACCGCAGTGGGGCTGCAGCCTCTGCCCTCAGGCAGGATGGGGCTGCGGTAGCCCTTGCCCACGGTTGCACCACCCATGGCTGCAGGCACTGCCTATAGCTGAGGGTGGCCGTGGCCCCCCAAGGGCTAGCCGCAGCCCTGGGCGTGTAGCTTGGCGGGCTGCTGCGCCCACCCGGGCGTGCAGCCCAGCATGGCAACACATGGCCTGTAGCCGTGGGTTGCTAACCCCCCCGAGGGCTGGGGGCTGCCCACGGCGGCTGTTGGCCTCCAGGGCCGTGGGGCCGATGGTTCGAAAACCAAAAAATTTTGATTTTTAAATTTGAGATTTAATTTTAAATCATGTTTAAAAATATATAATTGAAAATTTGAAATTTTTAAAATTATATATTATTACACATGATATTTAAAACTATTTAAAATTTGAATTTGAAATTTAAAATTTTTGAAATTTAAATTTTAAATGATTCTTGGGATGAGAAATAAATGGAGAGGCTACATAAAGATGGATACAAAAAGACGAAAAAAAATTCAAGACCCAAAGAATGCTTTGGATGGAATTTTGTAATCTTTATTTTCTTTGTTCTAGGATGGAACCATGGCTTGGTTATTATTCTGTCAATTTTTTTTCTGTGATATGTGATGGATGTATAAATATGTATTGATGGATATTTTATATGCATATTTGATAACATGTGATATAGGATAGGTGAGTGCCGCTCATACTATATTGATCATACATATTTGTCAAAACTTGCATGTTTTTCAAAATATTGAGTGGGAGAGGGTTTCAAACAAAACCCACGGCCTCCATTGTTGATCCATATGTGAAAGAATGGTAACGTCTCGCATCAGTTCTGCCCTGACCACACCCTTTGGTAGGTGTTTACCACCGCCGGTATACTAGGTTGGATCTCCTATGTGGAAAACATGTTCGGGTACGATTCTATTCATGACCACCCCTCGATGGCTTGGTACGACGTGGATCGGGCTACATAAACAATGGTTATACACTCAAGACTCGTTTAGTTATTAACCTTCCCTAGAAGCTCTGTTAACTAAACTGGTGGCCAAAATAAGCAGTTATTAATATATGTCTCAACCTTGGAGGATTTAAGGCAACATATATTAATTGGATGGGGTCCATGTTCCAGCTATTTGTTTCATGACTACCCCTCGGTAGCTTGAGGCAATAGGTGCTGAGAATTACCGTTGCAATGCTACATGTTTTTTCAAGTTTCATGTAAGAACATACTTGTATGTTTTATTTGCTAAATTATCTGTATATTTGCTTGGGCTTTGTAATGATGTCTAGTATAATTTTATTTCAGTTCAAAATGTCATCAACACCCCTCATTTCAATATTTACTGAAAATTAGCTGAATGGCGATAATTATAAAGACTGGAAAAGAAATCTACTGATAGTTCTCAGCTGCGAGAGACACAAGTTCATACTGGACGAACCATGCCCACCTGGGCCTAAACCTGACACACCGCTTGAGGAGGTCACAGTTGCCTATACTCATTGGAGAAAATCCAATGAGATAGCTCGATTCCATATTCTTGCTAGCATGATTGCTGGGGAGATCATGGAAAATTTAGAGGACGTGTTCAGAGGCTTAAAAAAATTAGCTCGATAGTCTGCAATTACCAGCATTATGAACTCTAAGTAAAAAGTAGGTACTCCGGTGAAGGACTATATGATCACTCTAATGGGATTCTTTGCTGAGGCTACCGAGAACGGTACTGAACTGGACTACAACACCCAGATCAAGATGGTATTCAAAACTCTGTCAAAAAATTTTGTAGGGTTTAAGGCCGCATATAATATGGCGATAAGGGAGTTAAGACTAACCGAGCTTATGAAGCAACTCCAAGCTTATGAGCGGATGATCAAGGATGGGGATGCGGTCCAACCAAAAGGAGAGGCCAATTTAGCAGAATCTTCCAAACCCTCACGGAAGAGGAAGAGGCCAAATCAGAAGCAAGCGACTTCCAGTTCTTCTAATCCTCCTGTTTCGGATGGGAAGAAGAAGAAGAACAAGAACAAGAAGCCCAGGGACCCTAAAAAGTCCAAGTGCTTCTGTTTTGGGAAGGTAGGTCACTTCAAGAAGGCTTGCCGATAATTCCTAGCCGCCAAGAGCAAGGAAGGTAAGGAACTTCACTATTTAGAAGTGTGTTTGGTAGAAGAATCGAAAGACACTTGGGTCATTGATTCGGGTGCCACCAACCATGTTTGTGTTTCTATGCAGGGGTTAGTGGAAATGAGAAGTCTACATGATAGGAGCCTCTCGTTGCGGACTGGAGACTATAGCTTAGTGGTGGCTGAGGCAGTGGGAGACATTTACATTTACTTTAATGAATTTAGGTTTATTTTATTGAAAGACTGTTTTTATGTTCCTAATTTTAGGAGGAACTTTATATCGGTAGCTTGCTTAATAAAGGATTCTTATTCAATTTCTTTTTGTAAAAGAGTTGATATTCGTAAAAATAAGTCGTTTATCTATTCTGGATGGATGGATGGAAACCTATATTTGATCAAACCAAATATGTACTCATTGCTTGACACCGAATTAATAGATAACTCTAAATGGTTGAAAGTTTCTCACTCTAACAAAGCGTATCTTTGGCATTTAAGACTTAGTCATATTAATTAGGATAGGATTCAAAGGTTGGTGAAAGACAATCCTCTAGAATCTTTAGAGGAGGTACGTCTTCCTCAATGTGAGTCTTGTCTTAAGGGTAAGATAACTAAGAGGTCTTTTGGAGCTAAAGATACTAGGGCTCAGGAACTCTTAGAAATTATGCACACCAGCGTATGTGGCCCCATGAACATCATAGCACGAGGAGGGTTCAAGTATTATGTCTCCTTTATAGACGATTACTCGAGATATGGATATGTGTACCTGATACACCGCAAGAGCGAAACCTTTGATAAGTTCAAAGAGTATCGTACGGAAGTGGAAAAGTAATTGGGTAAATCCATAAAGACGCTTCGATCTAATCGAGGTGGCGTATACCTCTCCGCTGAATTTCTAGGACATCTTGTAAAGAATGGGATATTATCCCAATTGACTGCACCTGGTACTCCATAACAGAATGGTGTAGTCGAAAGGAGAAACAGGACCTTATTGGATATGGTGCGGTAGATGATGAGTTATTCAATGCTGCCATTATCATTTTGGGGATATGCATTACAAACGGCGTGCTATATTCTGAACCAGGTTCCAAGCAAGTTAATTCGCAAGACTCCGTATGAATTGTGGCGTGGCAGGAAGCCTTCCCTTGGACATATGAGAATATGGGGCTGCCCGACACATGTACTGGATAGGGATGCGAAGAAGTTGGAACCAAGAACAGAATTATGCATGTTTGTAGGGTATCCTAAGGGAACTAAGGGAGGTCTGTTCTATAACCCGAAGGAACAAAAAGTCATTGTTTCGACCCATGCGACATTCTTGGAGGAAAATCACATGAATGACTTTAAGCCTCGAAGCAAAGTGGTGCTAGATGAGTTATCGGGTGAAAGAACTGCTCCAAAGATTTTGGTCTTGGACGCAAGTCTGAGTTCTGGTGAAAGACCTGTAGATGATCAATAATTTAGAGTGCCTCGTTGTAGTAGGAAGGTTTCAAAGAAGCATAATTTCTTCATGTATGATGCTGAGGTATACCAGGTCGAGGCTCATGAGCATGTGGATGATCTGGTCACCTATGATAAAGCTATAAATAATGTTGATTCTAAATCTTAGAACCAGACCATGAACAATGAGATGGATTCTATGAAATCCAACTCTGTTTGGGAACTTGTAGATCTGCCAGATGGGATAAAACCCATTGGATGCAAGTGGGTCTATAAAAGAAAGAAGGATGTAGAAGGGAGAGTGGAAACTTTCAAAGCTAGACTGGTTGTAAAGGGGTACACGCAAAAGGCTGGAATCGATTACGATCAAACATTTTCGCCTGTTGCTATGCTGAAGTCTATCCGTATTCTTCTGTTCGTTGCTGCGGCTCTCGATTACGAGATCTGGCAAATGGACATCATGACGGCATTCTTGAATGGCCATCTTGAGGAATGTATCTACATGATACAGCCTGAAGGGTTCGTGGCAAAAGGCCAAGAAAGAAAAGTCTGCAAGTTACTTAGATCCATTTATGGATTAAAGCAAGCATCCCACTCATGGAACCAGAAATTTGATCAAGCGATCAAGACATTTGGTTTTGAGCAAAACGTTGATGAATCCTGTGTTTATAAACGTATTAAGGATGGAAAAGTGGTCTTTCTGGTAGTCTATGTCGATGATATACTACTCATTGGGAATTATGTAGGGAACTTATCATCAGTCAAGGTTTGGCTGCACCAATAGTTTGACATGAAGGACTTGGGAGAAGCTAATTATGTTCTATGCATTCGTCTCTTCAGAGATCGAAAGAACAAAATGATAGCGTTATCCTAAACTTCATACATAGATAAAATAATTGACAAATATGCAATACAAGAGGCAAAGAAAGGTTTATAACCTTCCATTGCCAGTCTAACTCTTTCATTGGATGACTGTCCAAAGACATCAGAAGAAAGAGAGCGTATGAGTAAGTTCCCTTATGCATCCATTGTGGGTAGCCTTATGTACGCTATGCTTTGCACTCACCCGGACATATGTTTTGTAATAGGTATGGTGAGTCGATATCAAGCAAATCCTAAAACCAAGCACTAGCAAGCAGTAAAGCATATACTCAAGTATCTTAAGAGAACGAGGGATTATATGCTGGTGTATTCTGGAGGGGACCTAACACTCGTAGGATACACGTTCTCAGACTTCCAGACTTGCAAGGATTCGAGGAAATCAACATTAGGATCAGTGTTCTTACTCAAAGGAGGCGCTATTGTGTGGAGGAGCGTGAAGTAAGTTTGCACAGCTGACTCTACGCTGGACGTTGAGTATGTGGCTGCGGCTGAGGCATCTAAAGAAGCGGTTTAACTCCGCAAGTTCTTTAGAGACCTTGAGGTCATTCCGGGTGTTGACAAGCCTATCACACTTTACTATGGTAACACTAGGGCTATTGCCAACATAACAGAATCTCGGCACCACAAGAGGACCAAGCACATAGATCGGAGGTATCACATTATTAGAGGGCGCGTGGAGACAGGACAAGTAGATGTACGTAAGATCGCATTCGAGGATAACATTGCCGATCCCTTTACTAAGACTTTGATGGCTAGAAGCTTTGAGAGGCATGTAGAGGCAATAGGGATGCATAACATGGCACATCTACTGGCTTAGGGCAAGTGGGAGATTTTTAGGAAATGCTCTAAGCATTAGAGACATTTTGATGTATTTATTTTGAACTAGATAATAAAATTATATATAGAGGTTATTCATTACATTGTTATTTATCCTTATTCTATTTACATGTTAAAGTAAATGTAAGCAAATATGACTCACTGACTGCTTGTGTTAAAACTGTTAGAACATTGCATGCAATGGACTTTTGTATACGAGAAGATAATATTCTAAAGTAAACGGTCCAAACTAAGGTCTGTAGTCTATAGGGTTAGACTGAGCATCTAACTCAAGTTAAGACTATTATGTTGTCTAAAGCCATAGTGGGGACGGTTTGTCTTGACTGTCTGGAGCATAGACTCCTAAGTAGAGACATAGATATGTTGCTTGGTAGTGACATATCAGACCGAGACTAAAGCGTGATTGATCTACGTAGTCCGCTATGAGTGGATCAGTCTGCTTTTGATGTTCATTATGTAGTAATCTTAATCCTAAGTAAATGAGCTACTTCATGTATATGACTTGTGTACTTTGATGTTCCAATGGCTAAAGCGTCTCAGAGGTAGTAAGCTTATAGACCGGTTCGTTGGGTGCATGACTTATATACGATGAAGGGTTTGTTTATAGATATCGGAATCATAACTCTAAGGAGTTAAAGGTATCCTCTTAAAGGCATTATACTGGATGTGAAAATGGACAAGGCCTTAGGGTCATCTGCTGGGCAGATGATTTCTTATTCACATATGGTGAATAATCATTTTCTTATTCGATAGTATAATGGAACTTTAAGATAGCCTGATCATTAGGATTAAATGGACTTTGATCTAAGGCTGATCATGGATATCATATGAGAGTTCTACATATATGACAAGGTCATTGGATAGTAGCTCATCACAAGCTTACGTAATACGGTATATAATTGAGAGTTCAGTTTTAGGTTTATAGTGATATAACTCTGAAATTAGTGATCATATGATTGAGTTGTTCAGTACAGAATGATGATCATATGGATTCATGGGAGCCCGATTATATATGTCTAATTGGTCCCTCTACTAGCTCCACATAATTCTTTAACGATTGACAAATTGATTTGTGTATGCTTATTGGCTAGTTGATTATGCATGGATGGTGTTGACATAGGATTAAGATGGTGGACAAGATTATCTCCGGTTGAATTCATAATTTGTTTTGGATAATAGAGTACATAATTATTCAAACTCTAAATAAAGTTACCATAATTTTATTTGAGATTGGATTGGAGTTATAGAAAATTATCCATGAGAGCAAAATTTGAAATACAACTTTTTGTGGATTTTGAAATTTGAAATTTGAAATTTGAAATTTGAATTTTGAAATTTGAATTTGAAATTTGAATTTGAAATTTAAATTTGAAATTTGAAATTTGAATTTGAATTTGAATTTTGAATTTTGAATTTTGAAATTTGAAATTCAAATTTTGAATCATAGTCCAAGTGGAATTCGAATTCTTTGTGGATAATTCCACAAGGTTAGAATTCGAATTTGAGTTGGATTATGGTGAGAAAAATCTTTTTTGAATCCTACTTGAATTTTGAATCCCAATCCTAACTAACTTGCATGAAAATATTGAGGAATATCCTCATAGATTTTTCGGTTTTTGTATAGATAAGATTTAGGAAAAAATTCAAGTTTCAATCCTAGTTGAATTTAGATTCTCTCCTCCCTGGAAGTGGCCGGAAATTTTGAGTGAATCTCAAGGGAGATTTTTGGTTATTTATGGATAAGGATGAGATAAAATTCAAGCTAAAAAATCCTATTTGAATTTTGATTCTCTTCACACTTTAATAGACGAATCTGGACAGGTTTATGACCCCAGGGAAATTCGGATTTTTTGTAGATAAATGGGGAGATAAAATTCAAGTTAAAATCCTGTTTGAATTTTGAATGCAAAAATCAAAAAGTGAACGAATTCTTTTAGTGGATAAGGCCATGAAAATTTCAGTTTTTGTGTATGGATAAGGGAGAAAATCTTCTCCTAATCTAATTCGAATTCAGAGAATCACCTCATCCAAGTCTATAAATAGAGGTCCTGCCATTCCAATTCTCTTAGACCACAGATTCTCAGGTGAGCAGGCTTATTGTTGCACAACTCACCGTGACAATAAGTTCTTTAGAGATCTGGGTGGTCAGAAGAAGACTAGCAGTGCTTGCATACCGATCAAGGTTCAAAGTGCCCACACACTCAGCCATTTGGGAATTGGAGAATAGTAGAGAAGGCTGGTTGGTTGAAGCCCTCCGATCATTCTCCTCCTACAGATTGGCATCCTTTAAGGTATGAGTTTAAATTGTTGTTAGTTTATTGTATATGGCATCATGAGATATTTAACGGTCTTGAAAATTTTTTATTGTTTTACTGCGCCACTCTTATACATTTTTACCTATTTATTTCCTACAACTGACTCTAAATATATCAGTTTCTTGTTAAGAAAATGTCGTCTTGATCCTTTTCCCGATACTGCGTATATCTCATTCATAACTTCATGTTTTGTGCTCAATTGACTAATTTGAGCATATTAATCATAAATATATCAGTTTAGTGTCAAGAAAATGTCATCTCGACCATTTTCTCGATACTATATATTTATCATTCAAAATTCACTTTTATGCTCAGACAACTAATTTGAGCATACTGATTATAAGTACATCAGTTTCATGTCAAGAAAAAGTCATCTTGACCAATTTCTTGATACTGCGTGTCACACACACGCACTCACATGAACTATCATATCTCTCAATCTATATATATATATACATGTAAGCATGAATATATATATATTTAGTTTTCTTGATATGTGTGTTACCTACATGGATACACACATACACATATAGCATCATACCACTCAATATATATATAGGCATATATATATATTGCTCAATAGTAAATGGGGTGCACCAATTTATTTTCAGTTGTCCCTTTCATTATATAAATAGAAATTAAACGTTCCTTTACTGCATTTAATTTATTCAAATGGGCAATTTAAACGGTATTCGTAGACTTAATTACTTGTCTTAAAGTAAATTATGTCTATGATCATGGCGGATATTGCATCTGTGGTCTAAGAGAACTAGAGTGGCACGACCACTATTTATAGTTTTGTATGAGGTGATCCCTTGAATTTTGAATTGGACCAAGTGAAGATTTTCTCCCCTTTTCCTACACAAAATCTGAACTCTTCCTTAGGCCAAGATCATGATCAATTTCGGCCACACTAGGAAAGATTTTGTATTCAAAATTCAAACAGGATTTTTATCTTGAATTTTATCTCCTTTTTATCCACTAAAACCGATTTCCCCTAGGCCAAGAAACATGGCTAGATTTGGCTATCAAGTGTGAGAAGAATCAAAATTCAAATAGGATTTTTAACTTGAATTTCATCTCACCCTTATCCACAAAAAAACCGATTCTCCCTTAGCATTATCCATAGAGAAATTCGATTGCACCATGTGAGGGAGAGATTCAAAATTCAAATAGGATTGTGACTTGAATTCTCCTTCATCCTTATCCATAAAATCTAAATCCTGATAGGGTGAGATCCCTTCAACAAATTCAGCCACATCTAGAGGGATTAGGATTCAAACAAGATCTTCCTCTCCTTTATCCATAAGAAAACCGAATTTTCCTTGTGGAATTTTTCACAAAAATTCGGTTACAACTTGATTTTGTGATTCAAAATTTGAATTTAAATTTCAAAGTTTAAATTTCAAAATTCAGACTTCAAATACAAATTTTAAATTTAAATTTCAAATTCAAATATCAAATTCAAATTTCAAATTTAAATTTCAAATCCAAATTTCAAATTCAAAATTTAAATTTCAAATTTCAAATTCCAACTCCACAAAAAATTTGAATTTCAAATTTTGCCCTCATGGATACTTTTCCACAACTCCAATTCAAATTCAAATAAAATCATGACAACTTCATTTGGAATTCGAATAATTATGTAATCTCTTATCCAAAACAAAATTTGAATTCAACAAGAGAGAATCTTGTCTTCTACCCTTATCCTATATAGACACCACCTATATCCATGTAAGATAACAAGCCAATCAGTATACCCCGATCAATTTTCCATCCATTAAGGAATTATGTGGAGCTAGTAGAGGGACCACTTAGACATATATAATCGGTCTCCCATGAATCCATATGATCATTGCTCTGTACCAAACAACTTAATCATATGATCACTAATTTCAGAGTCACACCACTATAAACCTAAAACTGAACTCCCAATTATATACTGTATTATGAAAACATGTGACAAGCTACTGTCCAATGACCTTGTCATGTATGCAAAACCCTCATATGATATCTATGACCAACCTTAGGTCAGAGTCCGTTCAACTTATTGATCAAGCTATCGTAAAGTTCTATTATACTACTGAATAATAAAATGATTATTCACCATATGTGAATAAGAAGTCATCCGCCTAGTAGACGACCTAAGATCTTATCCATTTTCACATCTTATATAATATCTTTAAGAGGGTACCCTTAACTCTTTACTAAAGCTATGATTCCAATATCTGTAAACAAACCCTCCATCGTATATAAGTCATGCACCCAATGAATCGGTTTATAAGCTACTACCTCTAAGACGCTTTAGCAATTGAAATGTCAAAGTACACAAGTCATATACATGAAGTAGTTCATCTACTCAGGATTAAGGTTATTGCATAATGAACATCAAAAGCAGACTGATACACTCATAGTAGACTATGCAGATCAATCATGCTTTAGTCTCGGTCCAATACGTCACCATGAAGCAACATATCTATGTCTCTAAACAGGAATCTATGCTCTGGACAGTCAAGACAAACTGTCCCCACTACGGCTTTAGACAACATAATAGTCTTAACATAAGTTAAATACTCGGTCTAACCCTATAGACTATGGACCATAATTTAGACTGGTTACTTTAGAATGTTGTCTTCTCGCAAGTCCATTGCGTGTAACATTCTAACTATTTAAAGCAAACAGTCAGTGAGTCATATTTGCTTACATTTACTTTAACATGTAAGTAGAATGAAGACAAATAGCAATGTAATGAATAACCTCTAAATATAATTTTATTATCCAGTTTAAAATAAATTAAATACATTAAAATGTCTTTCATACTTAGGGCATTTCCTAACAAATTCTTAGAGATTTGGGTAGTTACAAGGGGACACAAACCATGCTAAAATTCAGATCAAGGAACAAAGCATCCACACACTCTACCATCCAGGAATTAGAGAATAATAGATAAGGGTAGTTGGTTGAAGCCTTTTAGTCACTTTCTTTGACGTTCTTGGTGATTTCCTTCGAAGGTATATGATTGTTGATAATTTATTATATATGACAACACGAGTCATTTAATGACCTTTGAAAAAATATTTAAAATTCTACTACTCACTCTGATATTTTTCCTACAAGCAGTATCAGAGCCAACTCATGATTATATTATATACATAAATTAAACAATTGTTTTTCTCTTTGATGTATGGATTTGATATTTAAAGAGTGGTATTCTAGGATTCCTTTATGTTATTATCATGGATTATGTATGGTGTATGTAGTTATTTTAATTTTTAAAATTATTATAAGCATGCTCAATTTTGCCAGTTATGGTCTCTTAGAATTTAGAAAAAATTGTATATCTAGGATTTTTCATGTAATCATGGGAGCGGTTTATTGTCACTGTAATTTTCCTATGGATTTTAATTTTTTACCTCTTTGAATTTTTTAGAATTTTTGTACACCAAAGACGGTATAGGAAATGTTATGTAATTATTCATAGAGGAGATGAAGATTGAAAGCATAATTTATTTTTCCCAATAATTAAATTTTTCTTTTCACTAAATGCAAGACAACAAGCAATAAAGAATATCTTGATTAATTATCATCTGTTAAGGAATTATGCAAAGTTAGTAGAGGGACCAATTGGACATATATAATGTAGACTCTAATAATCCATGTAACTATTATTCTATACTGAGTAAACCCGTTACAATTATTAGTTTTTAGAGTCACACCACTATAAACCTTAAACTGCACTTCCAATTATATATCGTATTATGTAAACCAATGATAAGCTATCATCCAATAACCTTGTCACATATGCAAAACCATCATATGATATCCATGATTAGTCTTAGGTCAAAGTCCGTTCAATCTACTGATCAAGCTATCTTAAAGATCCATTATACTCCCAAATAAGAAAATGATACTTTACCATATGTGAATAAGAAGCCATTTGCCCAGGAGACAACCCAAGACCTTGTCCATTTTCACATCTAGTACAATGCTTTTAAAAGGATAACCTTTACTCCTCATTAGAGCTATGATTCCAATATCTATAAACAAACCCTCTATCATATACAAGTCATGTACCTAACGAACCGGTCTATAAGCTTACTACCTCTGATATGCTTTAGCCATTGCAACATCAAAGTAAACAAGTCACATACATGAAGTGATTCATCTACTCAAGATTGAGGTTATTGCATAATGAACATCAAAAGCAACATGATCTACTTAAGCAGACTATGCAAATCAATTACACTTTAGTCCCGGTCTAACACGTCACCACCAAGCAACATATCTATATCTTTACTCAGGAATCAAAGCTCCAGACAGTCAAAACAAACCGTCCCCCTAATTGGCTTTAGACAACATAATAGTCTTAACATAAGTTAGATGCTCGATCTAACCCCATAGAATATGGATCATAATTTAGACTGCTTACTTTAGAATATTGTCTTATCTTCTTGCATACAAATGTCCATTGTATGCAACATTCTAATAGTTTAACATAAGCAGTCAGTGAGCCATATTTGCTTCCATTTACTTTAACATGTAAAAAGGGTGAGGACATATAGCAATATAATGAATAACCTCTAATATAATTTATTATCCAGTTCAAAATAAATTAGATACGTATTAAATGTCTTTCTCACTTAGGGCATTTCTAACAAATTCGAGTGTTTAGTATTGGAAAGCCATAAGTAGGATTCATGGCTACTTTTGTGACAACCGGGAAATTCAGGCAATTCTCGGACGAAAATGTACAATTGTATGTATATAACAATTTGTACTGTTTAAAGAGTGAAATAAATGTATTTATATTGTTCAGAATATGTGAAAATGTTCTAACAATACTGACGAGTAAGAATTCAGTGTTGGAAAAATTCACTGAGTTGAAACGGGTGAAACGGTGCCAAAATCGGCATTAAAAACCCTAACCGGAGCAATAAAAGACGGTAAACTTCCGGGATTGATTTTGATCAAACGGAAGCAGATTAAATTGATCCGACTGCACAGGAGACCTCAGGAACATGCCGGGACGATTTCAGGAAAATTTCGGCTCGAACCGGCATCGGTCAAAAAGTAGTCGAATTAATGTGAATAGTGAAAGTCAAAGTCAACTTTCACTTTTGCATTTATGACATCATAATTCAAGGTTAATAAATTAAAGAATTAAGGTGGTTGGTGGAATGAAAGGCCATGATTCATTTAGCTTTTGATCTAAAGGCCAAGATTTGGCCAAAATTTACCCTTTTTAATTTTTGAAAAATGGAGAAAGAAATGGTGATGAAAGGTGTCAAAATTCCATTGGTTTAGAGCCAAATTAATTGGCTTTCCTTCATGCATAAGTCGGCAAAACTTGGGAATGAAATGGCCGAAACTTTTGCAAGACAAAAACCAAACAAAAATTTTCTAAGTTAACTTCCATGGTGTCTACGTTAGCCACCCAAGGGAAACCAAGCAATCTCTTCAAATTTTCTTCATAAAAAGTGTGTCAAAACACTCCTTGAAGACAAAGGAAGCAATTGATTAAGGTAACTTCCCTTGCACTTGATTTTTTTCATGGTTTTCTTCACAAAATCCGTGGGTGAATAGTGATTGGAAGATGTAAAATTTTTGGTTGTTTTTCATGGATTTGATGTTGGGTTTTGTTAAGGATGTATTGAGGAAGAAAACCATGCTAATTCATTAAAGAAAAACTGAAATTTGGTTGGTTTTTCAAGGGGAAATCCGTGGGTTACCTTAGGTAACCAATGAGGAAACTTTGTGGTTAATTGCTAATATGCTTTCTAAGCTTAATTTTGTGAAGAGCAAAGCTTGTATTTCATTGTGGAAAGTTTGAAAAAAATTTCTTGTGTGAATTCCATTACATGGCCGTGGGGTTGTTAATGGTTTGGAAGAAAATTTTTGCATGGTTTATGTGGTATTTGGTTGATTGAAATCATGCAAATTAATGTGTAAATGGTGGCAATGTGATTGAAAGAATGAAACAAATATGTTGAGCATGATTTTCATTAATAAGGCCGTGGGTTCTAAGTGCATAAAAACCCTAAAAATGTGGTTGAAAATGCATTGAAAATGGGCTTGAAAAAGTGTTGGAAACATGACATGGAATGGCCTAAAGTGTGGTGAAAATTTGACAAAATTTGGTTTGGTTTTGTTGTGAAAACCGAAACCAAATTAAGGGTAAATTTGTGAAAAAAAATGTTGTAATGTGGGTGATAATGTGAAATTTGAAATTTGTGGGCTTTTATGTAAAAGTTTGGAAAACTTTTACATAAAATAGGCTTGTGGTATAGTACGTGGCAGGTACATTCGGTTCGAGGCGTACCTAACACCGGAAGCCTTAAATTTACGCCGAAATGCTGCCGAAATTTCGAAAACGGCATTCGGGGTAAAATTGGGAATTTAAAATAAAAGTTAGGGCCGGGACGGAAACCCGAGTCCCTAACGGAAAAAAGTGAATAAGGAAAACCTAAGGGGCGGTTCGTGAATAGTAACTCGTCCCCTTGAAAATGAAAAACGTAAGTGAAATTGAAAAAAAAACCGACCCCGAGGGGGGGCGTTTTTGGAAATAAAATAAAGGTCCGAGTCGGGAACGGAAAACCCGAGCCTCGGAGACCTAGGTCGGGAAAGTCTAGATGAACGTTTTAAATACTAGTGAAACGTCCATTTGAGGCTCCGAAACGATAGAAAATCGCTAAACCGACGTAAGGGTCGGAATAGTGCTTCCCGAGGGCCGGGAAAACAAAAAGTGGAAATAAAATAGAAACGAACCCGGTAATGATTAGAAAAGAGTCAGAAAAGTTCCTGAGAGCCAAAAATACAGTCTGGATCAATAAAATTCCGTCAGGGGCAAAACTGCAATTTTGCCAAAATATTGGGGCAAAATCGTAATTTTGTAAAAGTTGGGGGAAAATGGTGAAAATAATAAATAAAACCTAAAAAGTTATAAATAGGTTTTATTTAAGCTTTTTAATGAAAAATAAAAGCTATAAATGGATATAAAATTAACAGACATAGTTTTGTCTGTAGGATCCCAAAATCGGCCTACAAGGAAGGCGATTCAAGATCCAAGAGAGAGAAAGGGAACAGTCTGATAAGGTAAGTTCAGACATTTACCTGTCTGTAACATATAGCAATATTGTGCTAACTTTAATGTACTAACTATAAGTTAGGTACATATGTGCTACGGGCACTATGATAGAAAAGAGAGAGAGACGAAATGTGCTACGGGCACTATAAGAATGGGACACATGATTAATTGTGCTTCGGGCACTAGAGCGAGGTTAATAAAACTCACTCGCCTAAAATTAAAATGTGAACCATTCCTAACCACGGGACAATGTGAAGTCACCGGGTTAGAATGTTAAAAAAAAAGTCGGTAATGAAACCACTTTCTGGCGTACCAGCCTTCCGTACAGGGAGGTACTATTTTTGCCTTCGGGGCTATGAGATAAGGCTGTGGAGGTCAGCACTGATGTACCGCTCCCAGTCAATGTACTATTTTGCCTTCGGGGCTATGATATTAAGGCTGTGGAGGTCAGCACTAATGTACCGCTCCCAGTCATGCGCACTTAAATGGTACTGCCAACCGAGCTCAAAACCAGAACGTAATTAAAGATAATGACCTAAAACTGAAACTGTGCCATAATTGAGCATAAGACAGTTTAGTGAGAGCACTAACATCGCGGTAGATGTACTAGTGTGAGACAGTGTTGTGGTCAAACTTACTATTCACCATGAATAGTGGTCAAAGTTACTATTCACATATGAATAGTAGTCAAAGGTACTATTCACGATGAATAGTACTATTCATAGAAATTTTATTTCTTGCATGTTTGAACTTACTGAGCCTGTAGCTCACCATTTTTGCTAATGTTGCAGGTAAGCGACCAGCTCAGTAGCTTATTTGACTGGATGCGGACGGGATGGCGCGTGTCAAATGGGATAACTGGGCGAGGGATATGGTACTGCCAGAGTCTTGCCGCTGAGCGTTAAAGTGAAGGGAAAAAGGGGGAAACA
This sequence comes from Antiaris toxicaria, assembly GCA_035233585.1. Classification (NCBI taxonomy): domain Eukaryota; kingdom Viridiplantae; phylum Streptophyta; class Magnoliopsida; order Rosales; family Moraceae; genus Antiaris; species Antiaris toxicaria. The sequence goes on from CP141154.1 coordinate 30,687,706, forward strand.
GTCTTTTGTAATTATATATATTTTACGAAAGTACTGTATTATTTATATTACTTTGTACTTATCAACAAAGTAAATAGTGGAAAAAGACTTTATATGATGTTAAAGAAAAAAAAAATTTCCCCAAAAACGACATGATTTTAAAAGAGAGTGAGATAAGCCGGCGACCCACGAGAGTACAATCTATCGCAGTTAGCGATAAGCTCAACTGTAATAGTATTGTATGATCTCCACGAGGGGCGGGCCGCCACAGTTGGTATCAGAGCCTGGTTTGAGATTGGTGAAGTTTAGAATACCAACTGCTGCCACAGTTGGTATCAGAGCAAGGTATGAGATTGGTCTAGTTTATAATACCAACTGCTGCCACAGTTGGTATCAGAGCCTGGTTTTCGAGTGGCTAAGTTTTGAATACCAATTGCTGCCACAGTTGGTATATCAGAGCAGTGTGACCATATCCCGATTTGACACTTTGCGCATCCTGCACCGCTATCCAAGTAAGTAGTTTACTTAAGTTCAGTTAATTATTTTCTTATGTGAAAATAATTATCTTATAGGTAGCACGATGACCAGACCTCCATATGTGAGACCACCGCTACCACGACCGAGAGGGGTATTACGGGTATGGACGAGACCTATTGTGAGGCCGCCCATTTCCCAAAGGCCGGTAGTTAGACCCCCGGTACCCGAGAGACCTCCGGTACCAGTACCAGCACCAGTGCCAGCACCAGTAGAGATAGTACAGCCACGACCGATAGTTCATCCACCGGTGGTAGTGGACATTCCAGTTGTTGGTGGACGCCAACATATTGGGGTGAGAGTGTCGGCACGGGCAGTACAGGCATTTAGGGCCAGCAGTCCTCCTATGTTCGACGGTGGACGACAGTCGATGGAGACCAAGGACTGGCTCCATGCCATTGAGAGGATCATGGTGATTTGCGACATTGATCGAGATATGTGGATCCAGTTGGCAGTCAGTATGTTTCAGGGAGACGCTCGAGTGTTCTGGCAGTATTGCGACCAGGAGATTTTATTGGGATTCAGTTGGGCTGAGTTCTGTCAGCGATTGGCTGATCAGTTTCAACTTAGGGATCCAGCACCTGCTCCAGCATCTCCAGAGAGACGAGAGGCTGATACACCTGCGTACCCTGGATTCGATGAGGTCAGGGACTACATTCTCCAGACCGAGAGGATGGTCATGCTGTCTGGTGAGACAGTGATGTCTTACGCAGCGCGGTTTGAAGAGACCATTCGGAGGAGATGTCCGTTGCCTAACCTCACGGAAGCAAACTGCTGTGAGTTGTTTTGGAAAGGTTTATCCTTGGAGCTGAGACCGAGGGTGATCAAGCCGTTTCCTCCGACGCTCCAAGAGTTCGTGGTAACGATCAGGGCGATCGAGAGAGAGATTCTGATCGAGCATCTGACGCAGAGCCGACGAGAGACGCTGGGTCAAGATGAGATGTTTGCACGCATATTCGGGCCGAGAAGAATGATGAATGATCATGAGGCCGGACCATCTAGACCACGAGGTGATGACTCGGGACAGGGAACATTACCTAGGGGTGGTGACGACTCAGATGATACCAATGACGATGAAGATCCAGAAGAATATCCTCTAGTCCCAGATGTAGGGAACGAGTGATCAGTAGATGTGTATATGTACATAAGTAGCTTAGAGAGAAAAGCTCTTTTGTATAGACTTGTGGCCATTTTGTATAAACGGCCGATGTATATATGACTGGTGATGCCTATGTCTGACATATAAATGTTTTGCTATGAATGAAATACCAAAATGATTATATGTTGTACGATGAAGTGTTACGATGATGTGGCTTTACATTACCCTAAATTTCGTAAATTGATATGATTTTACGAATATGGTTATGGAAAAGCTAACGGTGAATTATTGTGCCATAATAGGACAATAGCCAAAATGGTGGATTTACGTAATCGACCAGAAGGACGAGAGCGACGTCCTGATGTCATGGAGAGACTGGATCAGATACAAGCTTTGTTAGAAGCTCAGATGCAAGAAAATGCGAATCTGAGGCGACGGGTAGAGGAGCTAGAACAGAGACAAGGCTCTGAGGGTACCCAAGTAGAACAACAAGCTGAGGTAGATCCGGTTATTCCTCCAGCTGCAGTACATGAGAGAGCTCCTGAGCCACAACCAGTATTGAATTTGGAACCCCTCTATGAAAGATTCAGGCGTATGAGACCGCCAGAATTTGAAGGGTCTACAAATCCCTTAGAGGCTGAAGACTGGTTGTCGTCATTGCAAGTGATCACGGAGTTCATGAACCTAACCGATCGGGAGAAGGTTGCATGTGCGTCTTTTGTGCTGAGAAAAGATGGTCGGTTTTGGTGGGACACTGTACGAATGAGAAGAGACGTGTCTACCATGAGTTGGGCGGAATTTCTGGAAGAATTTAACCAGAAATATTACGACCCTGCATCTCTGAGACAGCAACAGAAAGAATTCTCAGAGTTAACACAAGGGAACATGTCGGTGAGCGAAGTCTGCCGAAAGTTTGACCAGTTATCCCGTTTGTGCCCTTATGTGGTCCCTACTGAGAGGGAAAAGATACAGAAAATGATTGGGATGTTCAGGCCGGAAATTGCTGCATTGGTAGATACTGGACTAGTACCACCTATTTCTGTAGCAGACTGTGTGAGTCGGGCCATCAAGGCTGAGTTCCATGTAGCTCGACAGAAAGAGGAAAGAGAAAAACACTGGGAGGCTAAAAAGAAGGAGAGGGCTTTGGCGAAGTCTACGCAAGTTGGTCAATCGAGCAAGCCTAGTCAGAATGCGAAACCAAGCCAGGGCAACAATCAAGGATCCCAGCAAAATAAGAGAAAAGGGAATTTTTCTGGGAATCGCCAGGGAAATAATCGAAACCAGCAGCGGAGAACAGCTGGTAATGCAGAGTCTAATGTGCAAAACTGCCCTACATGCGGGAAGAGACATTCTGGGCAATGCAGATTTGGGCCACTTGTTTGCTACGAATGTGGAAAGGAAGGCCATTACGCCAGGAACTGTCCAAATAGGCAGGGTGGACAAGGCACTTCCCAACCACACCAGACACGCCCACAAGCTCATTCCCTTCAAGTCAGAGTGGAAGAGTCACCAGTGAGGCCGCAACGCCAGGAGCGTATGCAACGTGCTGATGCTCGTGTGATGGCCTACAGCAAGGAAGATGCAGAGGCAGGAACATCAAACGTGGTGACAGGTCAGCTTCCTGTTGCTAGTCATGTAGCCTCTGTACTATTCGATTCCGGTGCTACGCATTCATTTGTTTCCTATGCATTTGCTAACAAGATAGGACTTCCTAAGGATAATATGGGAAGGGTATTTAAGACAGCCTTACCTTCTGGGGAAGTATTGTTGTCCAGTTACTGGTTACCTTATGTACCAGTATATGTGGCAAATAGGGAACTATATGCTGAGTTGATCGTAATGGAGATCATGGATTATGACGTGATTCTAGGCATGGATTTCCTAGGGAAATACCAAGCTATGATCGACTGCCGAAATCGAAAGATAGTCTTCCAACCCGAGGAAGAAGAGAGTTTCGAGTATGTTGATACTTCTCGAAGACCCAGGAAGATGATGATCAGTTCACTGAGAGCAAGCAAGCTGATAGCCAGTGGTTGCATGGGATATCTGGCATATGTGGTGGATACTACAGAGGAACAGAAGCTTCAAGCTGAAGATGTTCGGGTGGTTAATGAGTTTCTTGACGTATTTCCGGAAGAGTTACCAGGGATACCGCCAGAGAGAGAAATCTCGTTCGAGATTGAGTTGATGCCTGGAACAGCACCTATTTCTAAAGCACCATACCGTATGGCTCCAGTGGAGTTAAAGGAGCTGCAGGTACAATTGAAGGAGCTTTTGGATAAGGGATTCATCAGGCCGAGTTTTTCCCCATGGGGTGCACCTGTGTTATTTGTCAAGAAAAAGGATGGAACATTCCGACTGTGCATTGATTACCGGGAGTTGAATAAGGTTACGATCAAAAATAGGTATCCGTTACCTAGAATTGATGACCTATTCGACCAGTTAAAAGGCGCAGCGGTATTTTCCAAGATCGACTTACGGTCAGGATATCACCAGCTGAGAATTAAAGAGAGTGATATTCCTAAGACGGCGTTTAGGACCCGTTATGGTCACTACGAGTTCCTTGTGATGCCATTTGGATTAACAAATGCGCCGGCAGCGTTCATGGATTTGATGAACAGAATTTTTAAAGAGTATTTGGATAAGTTTGTCATTGTATTCATTGATGACATTCTTATATACTCGAAGACTCAGGAGGAGCACAAAGAGCATCTGAGGATCGTGCTGAATACGATAAGGAAGCATCAACTGTATGCCAAATTCTCAAAATGCGAATTTTGGCTGGACAGAGTACATTTCCTCGGACATGTTGTATCCCAGGAAGGTATTGCTGTAGATCCGACAAAGGTAGAGGCAATTAACCAGTGGCCTGCACCCAAGAGTGTGACTGAAATACGCAGTTTCTTGGGATTGGCTGGTTATTATCGGCGATTTGTTGAGGGATTTGCGCGACTAGCTGCACCTCTTACTGCTCGTACACGCAAAGAAAGAAAGTACGAGTGGACCACGGAATGCGAAAGAAGCTTCCAGGAGTTAAAGAGGCGACTGACAAGCGCACCAATCCTTACGCTTCCCACTGAAGGGGAGAAGTTCGTGATCTATAGTGATGCATCGAAAATAGGATTGGGAGCAGTCCTAATGCAAAATGGCAAGGTGATTGCCTATGCTTCCCGTCAATTAAAGGAGCATGAAAGGAATTACCCTACGCATGACCTTGAACTTGCTGCAGTAGTGTTCGCACTTAAAATTTGGCGACACTATCTCTATGGAGCTCAATGTCAGATTTTCACTGATCACCAAAGCTTGAAGTATTTCTTCACGCAAAAAGAGCTCAATATGCGACAGAGACGATGGTTGGAACTGGTGAAGGATTATGATTGTGAAATCCTCTACCATCCAAGAAAGGCCAACCGTGTAGCGGATGCTCTAAGTAGAAAGTCTACCATATCGCACCAGCTACCAATAAAAAGGCTTCCGAAGCCATTGCAGCAAGAGATAAATTCGTTGAACTTGGAGCTGATATCTGGAAGATTAGCTGCACTCTAAGTGGAATCATCGCTATTTGAGGATATAAAGGAAGCTCAGAGGCGAGATCCAATGATGACAAGTTCTCAAGAAGGAATTTCCAAGGATGGAATAATCCTTTATCAAGGAAGGATAAATGTTCCAGCTGATGAGGAACTTAGAAGACGGATCATGTCAGAAGCCCACGAGACACCCTATTCGGTTCATCCCGGAGCGAGCAAGATGTATCAGGACTTGAAGCTACAGTTCTGGTGGAAAGGGATGAAGAACGATATAGCGAAATTCGTGAGCAGATGCATGACCTGTCAGAGAATCAAAGCGGAGCATAAACATCCAGCAGGAAGATTGGAACCACTAGAGATTCCTGAATGGAAATGGGAACACATTACGATGGATTTTGTAGTGGGACTCCCAAAAACCCGAGAAGGTTATGACGCCATTTGGGTTATTGTGGACAGACTGACCAAGACGGCACGGTTCATAGCTGTCAAGATGACTTTTTCGCTGGAAAAGTTTGCTCAGCTGTACATAACTCATGTCGTCAGACTACATGGAGTACCGAAATCCATTGTATCAGATCGAGATGCACGGTTCACTTCGAATTTCTGGAAGTGTGTGCAAGAGGCCATGGGTACTGAATTGAGACTCAGTACGGCTTTTCATCCGCAAACAGACGGGCAGTCAGAGCGGACAATTCAAACGTTAGAGGACATGTTTCGAACTTGCGTTATGGATTTTGCGGGAAATTGGAACGAGAAGCTACCATTGATTGAATTCTCGTACAATAATAGTTACCAAGCTTCGATAGGCATGGCACCTTACGAGGCTTTGTATGGACGGAAGTGCAGATCACCATTACACTGGTACGATTTACGAGAAAAGCAGCTGCATAAGACGGATTTCATGCAAGAGACTTCCGATGCAGTTGCTAGAATTCAGCGTCAAATGAAAATTTCGCAAAGCCGACAAAAGAGCTACGCGGATAAAAGGCGGAGATCCTTGGAGTTTGACGAAGGAGACTTCGTGTTTCTCAAGGTATCGCCTATGAAGGGGATTATGCGTTTCGGTAAGAAGGGGAAACTGAGTCCAAGATACATTGGACCTTATGAAATTATCGAACGCATTGGAAAGGTCGCTTACAGATTAGCGCTACCTCCAGAATTGTCAGCAGTGCATAACGTATTTCATGTGTCGATGCTGAGAAAGTATATACCAGATCCGTCCCATGTATTGAAGCATGAGCCTATTCAAATCCACGAGGATTTGACATATGAGGAACAGCCTATTCAAGTACTAGCTCGTGAAGAGAAAGTACTGAGGAATAAGGTAATCCCACTAGTGAAGATTTTGTGGAAAAATCACAATATTGAAGAAGCTACGTGGGAACGAGAAGACGAGATGAGAAAATTATACCCCCATTTGTTCTAATTTTCGAGGACGAAAATTTTATAAGGAGGGGTGAATGTGACAACCGGGAAATTCAGGCAATTCTCGGACGAAAATGTACAATTGTATGTATATAACAATTTGTACTGTTTAAAGAGTGAAATAAATGTATTTATATTGTTCAGAATATGTGAAAATGTTCTAACAATACTGACGAGTAAGAATTCAGTGTTGGAAAAATTCACTGAGTTGAAACGGGTGAAACGGTGCCAAAATCGGCATTAAAAACCCTAACCGGAGCAATAAAAGACGGTAAACTTTCGGGATTGATTTTGATCAAACGGAAGCAGATTAAATTGATCTGACTGCACAGGAGACCTCAGGAACATGCCGGGACGATTTTAGGAAAATTTCGGCTCGAACCGGCATCGGTCAAAAAGTAGTCGAATTAATGTGAATAGTGAAAGTCAAAGTCAACTTTCACTTTTGCATTTATGACATCATAATTCAAGGTTAATAAATTAAAGAATTAAGGTGGTTGGTGGAATGAAAGGCCATGATTCATTTAGCTTTTGATCTAAAGGCCAAGATTTGGCCAAAATTTACCCTTTTTAATTTTTGAAAAATGGAGAAAGAAATGGTGATGAAAGGTGTCAAAATTCCATTGGTTTAGAGCCAAATTAATTGGCTTTCCTTCATGCATAAGTCGGCAAAACTTGGGAATGAAATGGCCGAAACTTTTGCAAGACAAAAACCAAACAAAAATTTTCTAAGTTAACTTCCATGGTGTCTACGTGAGCCACCCAAGGGAAACCAAGCAATCTCTTCAAATTTTCTTCATAAAAAGTGTGTCAAAACACTCCTTGAAGACAAAGGAAGCAATTGATTAAGGTAACTTCCCTTGCACTTGATTTTTTTCATGGTTTTCTTCACAAAATCCGTGGGTGAATAGTGATTGGAAGATGTAAAATTTTTGGTTGTTTTTCATGGATTTGATGTTGGGTTTTGTTAAGGATGTATTGAGGAAGAAAACCATGCTAATTCATTAAAGAAAAATTGAAATTTGGTTGGTTTTTCAAGGGGAAATCCGTGGGTTACCTTAGGTAACCAATGAGGAAACTTTGTGGTTAATTGCTAATATGCTTTCTAAGCTTAATTTTGTGAAGAGCAAAGCTTGTATTTCATTGTGGAAAGTTTGAAAAAAATTTCTTGTGTGAATTCCATTACATGGCCGTGGGGTTGTTAATGGTTTGGAAGAAAATTTTTGCATGGTTTATGTGGTATTTGGTTGATTGAAATCATGCAAATTAATGTGTAAATGGTGGCAATGTGATTGAAAGAATGAAACAAATATGTTGAGCATGATTTTCATTAATAAGGCCGTGGGTTCTAAGTGCATAAAAACCCTAAAAATGTGGTTGAAAATGCATTGAAAATGGGCTTGAAAAAGTGTTGGAAACATGACATGGAATGGCCTAAAGTGTGGTGAAAATTTGACAAAATTTGGTTTGGTTTTGTTGTGAAAACCGAAACCAAATTAAGGGTAAATTTGTGAAAAAAAATGTTGTAATGTGGGTGATAATGTGAAATTTGAAATTTGTGGGCTTTTATGTAAAAGTTTGGAAAACTTTTACATAAAATAGGCTTGTGGTATAGTACGTGGCAGGTACATTCGGTTCGAGGCGTACCTAACGCCGGAAGCCTTAAATTTACGCCGAAATGCTGCCGAAATTTCGAAAACGGCATTCGGGGTAAAATTGGGAATTTAAAATAAAAGTTAGGGCCGGGACGGAAACCCGAGTCCCTAACGGAAAAAAGTGAATAAGGAAAACCTAAGGGGCGGTTCGTGAATAGTAACTCATCCCCTTGAAAATGAAAAACGTAAGTGAAATTGAAAAAAAAACCGACCCCGAGGGGGGGCGTTTTTGGAAATAAAATAAAGGTCCGAGTCGGGAACGGAAAACCCGAGCCTCGGAGATCTAGGTCGGGAAAGTCTAGATGAACGTTTTAAATACTAGTGAAACGTCCATTTGAGGCTCCGAAACGATAGAAAATCGCTAAACCGACGTAAGGGTCGGAATAGTGCTTCCCGAGGGCCGGGAAAACAAAAAGTGGAAATAAAATAGAAACGAACCCGGTAATGATTAGAAAAGAGTCAGAAAAGTTCCTGAGAGCCAAAAATGCAGTCTGGATCAATAAAATTCCGTCAGGGGCAAAACTGCAATTTTGCCAAAATATTGAGGCAAAATCGTAATTTTGTAAAAGTTGGGGGAAAATGGTGAAAATAATAAATAAAACCTAAAAAGTTATAAATAGGTTTTATTTAAGCTTTTTAATGAAAAATAAAAGCTATAAATGGATATAAAATTAACAGACATAGTTTTGTCTGTAGGATCCCAAAATCGGCCTACAAGGAAGGCGATTCAAGATCCAAGAGAGAGAAAGGGAACAGTCTGATAAGGTAAGTTCAGAAATTTACCTGTCTGCAACATATAGCAATATTGTGCTAACTTTAATGTACTAACTATAAGTTAGGTACATATGTGCTACGGGCACTATGATAGAAAAGAGAGAGAGACGAAATGTGCTACGGGCACTATAAGAATGGGACACATGATTAATTGTGCTTCGGGCACTAGAGCGAGGTTAATAAAACTCACTCACCTAAAATTAAAATGTGAACCATTCCTAACCACGGGACAATGTGAAGTCACCGGGTTAGAATGTTAAAAAAAAAGTCGGTAATGAAACCACTTTCTGGCGTACCAGCCTTCCGTACAGGGAGGTACTATTTTTGCCTTCGGGGCTATGAGATAAGGCTGTGGAGGTCAGCACTGATGTACCGCTCCCAGTCAATGTACTATTTTGCCTTCGGGGCTATGAGATTAAGGCTGTGGAGGTCAGCACTAATGTACCGCTCCCAGTCATGCGCACTTAAATGGTACTGCCAACCGAGCTCAAAACCAGAACGTAATTAAAGATAATGACCTAAAACTGAAATTATGCCATAATTGAGCATAAGACAGTTTAGTGAGAGCACTAACATCGCGGTAGATGTACTAGTGTGAGACAGTGTTGTGGTCAAACTTACTATTCACCATGAATAGTGGTCAAAGTTACTATTCACGTATGAATAGTAGTCAAAAGGTACTATTCATGATGAATAGTACTATTCATAGAAATTTTATTTCTTGCATGTTTGAACTTACTGAGCTGTAGCTCACCATTTTTGCTAATGTTGCAGGTAAGCGACCAGCTCAGTAGCTTATTTGACTGGATGCGGACGGGATGGCGCGTATTAAATGGGATAACTGGGCGAGGGATATGGTACTGCCAGAGTCTTGCCGCTGAGCGTTAAAGTGAAGGGAAAAAGGGGGAAACAGTCTTTTGTAATTATATATATTTTACGAAAGTACTGTATTATTTATATTACTTTGTACTTATCAACAAAGTAAATAGTGGAAAAAGACTTTATATGATGTTAAAGAAAAAAAAAATTTCCCCAAAAACGACATGATTTTAAAAGAGAGTTAGATAAGCCGGCGACCCACGAGAGTACAATCTATCGCAGTTAGCGATAAGCTCAACTGTAATAGTATTGTATGATCTCCACGAGGGGCGGGCCGCCACAACTTTCTTCAAACTAAAAATCTTGGTCTACAATATTTTAAATTCCTTGCTATTCTAGAAGGATCTACAGATGCATGCTCGAATGTAGGAGACAATAAGTCTATCTTAGGGTGGGTGTGTACTATTGAAGGAGCTGTAGTTTCTTGGAAATCTAAGAAAAAAACATGCATTACCCATTTAACAATGGAATCAAAATTTGTGCCTTAGCAGTAACAGGGAATAAGGCTGAGTGGGTTAGGGATCTTCTTCTAGAAATCCCATTAATTGGAAATAATTAATCTGTGATTTCCATAGATTATGATAACCAAGCTACTTTAGCCATATAGTGAAGTACACAATGGAAAGTCTAGATATATCAGTCGAAGACATGACTATATGAGGAAATTAATCAAAGATGAAATTATTTCTCTTAAATTTGTGAAATCCAGTCATAACCTGGCAGATATTTTTACCAAACCTCTTACAAGAGAATTGGTTAGCTCAACATCTAGAGAGACAGGGCTAAAACTCCTTGAATAAAGTTTGCCAATGATGGCAACCTTACCCAATTTTATGAAATAAGTAATTTAAGGTTCAAAGGGTAGAAATAACTCATTGATAAGTGAAGGGTATTCAATACTAAACTAATATAGCCTTATCTAGGATGACTAATGCTGGCTGTTTCAACTTGAGGGATGAGTTTGATGAAACTCTTAATGAAGTTTAGTGTATAAGACAAGTATCTCAAATGTAACAAGGGTCTTGGAAGAACTTCATCTATGTGAACTTCGAGATGGTGCCGCCTCAAAAGAGTTTTGGAAATTTCTCTTTAAAATTTCATGAAAATAGGATGAGCACATGGCCATTAAAGATGCTAAGTGAGTATTATGTAGAATATAAAAACATAAGATTGTTTATATTGTAGTACCACCAGTTTTTTCAAAGAAATAACTAGTTCAAAGGTACAAGCTACCTTTAGATTTTGACTTATATCTTGTGGTACTTAGACTAAGGTAAAATTCAAATTGAAAGATATTTTACTTTATTCATAAACACCATTATTGATGCCTAGGAAAATATTTTGCACTTTTATTTAAAAAGTGAGGGATTATTGGAATTGTTTAACTATGAGTGCAAAAGGAAATACTAAAATCTCACATCAAAAGAAGATAAGAGTCATAGATCTTTATAAGAGAATGTCTTTCTAGTAAGCCAATGATGTGGCAAGTGAAGAAATATGCCCATATAGCTAGCACACATGCACACGCGCACGAGTACAACTTAGGCAGTGAGGTTATAGAGGCGTTTTTGGTGCTTCTTAGGTGTACTTAGCACTTGGCACGTGAACATGACACCTGCTGTTTAGAGATTAAATGCTATAATTGTAATGACTCCTATGTTCATGAAACCTAATTACTATGTCATAAGTAATTAAGGAACGAATTTGGAGTAGTTTGAAACTTTTTGGTACAAGTTTGAAGAACACTGTCAGGTACACGGCCGTGTAAGTGGTCGTGTACTGCTCGGATTGTTGAACATATGAAAGGCCGTGTTTCGGGAAGCTATGTGTGTCAAGCAATCTTAACTGTTACACACCCGTGTCTGGAGTACACACACCCGTGTCGCATGGTACGCGCCCGTGTAAGAATGCCTTGAGCCCGTGTCAAAGGCTGTGTATCGAGCAGGGAGCCGAATTTTGAACTATAAAAAGGGCAAAATCTGTCACTTGAAGCAGAGAGCTGTTGTAATGACCCTCATGATTTATGAAACCTAATTACTATGTAATACATAATTAAGTTAATGAATACAATATATTTTTCAGTTTGAATGAATTAAACAGGTACAGAAACATTTAATTTCTATTTACGTAGTGAAAGGGGCAACCGAGAGTTAGATCGGTTCACCTTAGTACATGTGAGAGTGCGTGTGAGACACGCAGTATCAAGAAACCGATCTAGATGACCATTTCTTGACACAGAACTGATGAGCTAGTCATCAGTACGCTCAGACTGGTCATTTGAACACAACAGTGATAATTGCCCTGATAGATGCATAGTATCGAGAAAAATAGTGCAGATGACCTCTTCTCGCCCAAAAACTAGCAAAATCGAAGTCAGAATACTCGGACTAGTCAGTTAAACAGAAAACAGTGAATAGTAAATAGTAGATACGCAGTGTCAAGTTAATGGCCAAGACGGCCCTAATTTGATATAAAACTAACATATTTATAGCCAGTAGGCTCAATTTAGTCAATTGAGCACAAAATATAAAATTTTATTTGAGGGATACACAGTATCGGGAAAGGGATCAAGAAGACCTTTTCTCATCTTGAAACTGATACATTTAGACTCAGTACGCTCAAATTAGTCAATTGAGCATAAAACAAGTTTTTTGAGGTGGGGTCACACAGATCCCAAAAACTGGTCCAGACGACCTCAAATGGACGTAAAATGATAAATTTGAAATTAGCACGTCCAAATTAGTCAAGATAGACTGTGTTTGCAATTTCACACAAAACAGCCTCGTTATGCATAAGCAATGTCAATAAAGTGTAGGCACAACTACAGTACAGAAAATAAATAGTAAATAGACTCAGAATGGGCTCATAGGCACTACAACCCAAACAAGAATAATCAGTATAAGAATCGGATCAAGAAAATCCAATTTCAGTGGAAATCTAGAACATAATTGAAAAAGGACCGAACACCACTGTGGGAAATTAAACTGTGAAGAGAAGCTTTTGTAGATGAATTTTTCCCTTAAAAATCCATGTATTTTAGCTAGAAAAGCAGCAAAAGTCAGCTGCAAAACCCCCTTAAAATAATGCCTAGGCTTGTAAGCTTTTAGGAATAAAAAATTCAAATGGTGGTAGACTAGCACATGTAACTTTAGCAAGCATTCAATGCAATTTTTCTCTCCTTTCTTCCCAAGGTGCCATCGGTTTTTGTGGGGGGCTGCAGCATAGATTTTGTTCCCCAATTTAGCTAAGTTTTGGCTTAATTAAGTGGATTAGGGTTAGTAAATCTTGCTTAGTATTTGTCTATAAATAAGGGCAAGTGGCCGTAGGCCTCATTTTTCCCATTTACTCACTCAAAAGCTCCAAAAACCAATCACTCTTCTCCCTTTTTCTTCAAAAAAACTGACCCCTTCCATAGGCCCAAATACTCAAAAATCTCACCAAAATCCTTATAAATATTAGCTCTATTCAAGCTTGTGTTGGAAGCTTCCATTCAAGATCATCTCAAGACCATTTTAAGGTGAGTTGCTAGGGCACTCTTTGTGGTTTTTTATTGATTTTTCTTTAGGTTGATGATGAGAGGAAGTTTTTGTGTTTTCTTCTAGCCAAGGCCGACCCTCCTTCTCACCTAGAGCCACACGAATTTTGGTCACCCACCCCTTGGTTCGAATTATGCTTGGTTCATAGCATCCAAGGTAAAAACCGAAAACCCCACTTTAAGGTTTAGTTTCATTTAAGTCTTGAGATCAATAGATTTATGTGTATTTATTTGAGCAATAGGCTGTAATAATCTTTATTTTGAGCCCTTAATATTTTGGTTATGTATTTTTGTGGTGGTGTGCTTGAGCTTAAGTTTTTGTGGATGGATGTGTGTATGGACGTTTTAGGGTTGGCTGGGAACCAATCTGTCTCAGTTTTTAGGCTATGGTTTTGGCCATCTTTGAACATGTTATGATCTGATTTTAGGAATTTATGAAACACAAAGTTTTAAGGAAATCTCGTTATGAGCATTTTTGTGCCTTTGGCCAAAAATGACTCTAATATAGGTTTTTGAGGTAGTTTTCAACCGGAGTTCAAAACTAGGACTGAAATCCAAAACAGTAGGAATAGTCTCGGATTTTTATAAAAATGACCAACTGAGAACTCGAACCGGATCTCGGACTTAACACAAAAGTTTTAGATCTTGTCAAAATCTTTAAGATGACTTATTCGTGTTTTAAAAATTTGCCCATTTCTGACCCCAAACAGAGTAGCATTTAAACAAGCATAAAACTGGAATTTTTCTAAAACTGGGCACGAGTTCTAGCTACGAGTTTTAAGTGTTTTGGACCCGTTAAAAGTTAAACCGAGCTTCGAGATGAACATGAAAGTTGTTCGTTTCGTTGAGGACTAAAAATTCCAAGTTCACAAATTAAAACGTTTAGAATAAGTTTTAAATAGTTTTCAAAATATGGTTCAAGAACCACCTTTTCACATGAACACCAAAATGTGTTCTTTTTAAACAAGAAAATGGTTCAAAACTCAAGTTTGTGCTCAAAATAAGAAAATGGTTTAAACAAGAAAATGTGTTACACAGACTCGATCATTTTAAGCAAGTTTTACATAGTTTTTCAAAAAAAGGGTTCAAAAACCCCCTTATCAAACAAACACCAAAATGTGTTCTTTCCCTTCTAAAATGGACAAATGGTTTTGATAAAATATCCCTGCCTTCCAATGGGGTGATATGGGGACGGTTCCAAAGAGCCTAAATTTTCCCCAAAATTTTATAAGATTTCTAAAAAAAAAAACAATTTTCTTAAAAATGCGGTAAAGGTAGCCCGATGGGCTGCTACATCAAATACGTAAAGTAACCTGAGAGGCTACATAGTTGATGATGCGCGAGGTAATCGGTCAGTTGACTGGTCGATTAACCAGTCAAGGATCGAGTTTGAATGGGATAGTGAGAGATGGTGATTAATTTGTTAATTAGACAAATTAATCAAGCACGATTAGAAATTAGATACTAAATTCCCAAAGTAGAGTAGTTAGGCACCAATAGGCATCGGTACCACACAATGATAGGTTTGTTAATCCTAACGATAGTAGTGACCTAAGAGTGACATTAATTAATTTATTGGGTAAATAAATTAATTAACCACGGTTAGAAAATCAAACTCTCAATAGGAGAGCAGTTAGTACCGATAAGGATCGGTGCCACACAATGGTAGAATTATTACTAACGACTGTAGTGACCTAAGAATGGAATTTGACAGAAATACGTTATGATTACAGGAAGGTACCTGTATTGTGACAAAGGTGACACTACAAACTGTCAGCTGACAGGTAAGTACAACTCCACCTACAGTATAAATGAAATGAGATTAAAAATATGTTTTCAATCTATGTTAAGTATGCAAATTGTGTTTGATGGTTACATGACATAGCATGTTTCATAATCGCATTAGATTAATGATTAGTATAAGTTAGATGTCATTACATCCCTATCGTGTAAGATCAGGGGATAGCCTAGAAGAGCTCATGTCATATCAGACATAATTCCAAAGTTGGGTAATGAAATAAAAGTGTCGGTATAATGAGCCAAGGCCCATAGTTTATATAGGCCAGAGGCCTACAGTTTTATATGGGCTAAGGCCCATAGTTTATAACGAGCCAAGGCTCACTATGATCATAGGCATTCCCGACAATCCGCGCGCAGTTTGGTACTGACACCAGGCCCTTCAAATAAGAAAAGAATAATAAAGCATAAATTAAGCATAAATGGTTCATGCATTGTTCACGTTATGCCCTAAATTTAGTTATAGCAGGCTTCTTAGTTTTATGACATGATATGTCCCTATGGTATGCACTCTGTGATATGCTACATAACATGTTTCCATGTCCTGTGTGAATGTGTGACATGCTTGATAGTTTTGTATTTGCCTTATAGTATGGCCTATGTTTTAACATGTTTTACGGATGACATGTTGTACTTACTGAGTATAAAGCTCACAGTGTGTGTTCATGCTGTAGGTAAGAGACCAGCATGTGGCGGCCTGCCCCTCGTAGAGATCATACAATACTATTACAGTTGAGCTTTATCGCTAACCGCGATAGATTGTACTCTCATAGGTCGCCGGCTTATCTCTCTCTCTCTTTTAAAATCATGTCGTTTGAGGGGAAATTTTTTTTTTTTTTTTTTTTTTTAAACATCATATAAAATCTTTTTCCACTATTTACTTTGTTGATAAGTACAAAGTAATATAAATAATACAGTACTTTCGTAAAATTATATATAATTACAAAAGACTGTTTCCCCCTTTTTCCCTTCACTTTACGCTCAGCGGCAAGACTCTGGCAGTACCATATCCCTCGCCCAGTTATCCCATTTGACACGTGCCATCCCGTCCGCCATCCAGCCAAACAAGCTACTGAGCTGGTCGCTTACCTGCAACATTAGCAAAAATGGTGAGCTACAGGCTCAGTAAGTTCAAACATGCAAGAAATAAAATTTCAATGAATAGTACTATTCATCGTGAATAGTACCGTTGACTACTATTCATCTGTGAATAGTACTTTGACCACTATTCATACGTGAATAGTAATGTTGACCACAACACTGTATCACACTAGGACATCTACTGCGATGTTAGTGCTCTCACTAAACTGTCTTATGCTCAATTATGGCACAGTTTCAGTTTTAGGTCATTATCTTTTAATTACGTTCTGGTTTTGAGCTCAGATTGGCAGTACCATTTAAGTGCGCATGACTGGGAGCGGTACATTAGTGCTGACCTCCACAGCCTTAATCTCATAGCCCCGAAGGCAAAATTTTATATGACTGGGAGCGGTACATCAGTGCTGACCTCCACAGCCTTATCTCATAGCCCCGAAGGCAAAATTTTATATGACTGGGAGCGGTACATCGGTGCTGACCTCCACAGCCTTATCTCATAGCCCCGAAGGCAAAAATAGTACCTCCCTGTACGGAAGGCTGGTACGCCAGAAAGTGGTTTCATTACCGACTTTTTAACATTCTAACCCGGTGACTTCATATTGCCCCGTGGTTAGGAATGGTTCACATTTTAATTTTAGTTGAGTGAGTTTTATTAACCTCGCTCTAGTGCCCGAAGCACAATTAACCATGTGTCCCATTCTTATAGTGCCCGTAGCACATTTCGTCTCTCTCTCTATTCTATCATAGTGCCCGTAGCACATATGTACCTAACTTATAGTTAGTACATTAAAATTAGCACAATATTGCTATATGTTGCAGACAGGTAAATGTTTGAACTTACCTTATCAGACTGTTCTCTTTCTCTCTCTTGGATCTTGAATCGCCTTCCTTGTAGGCCGATTTTGGGATCCTACAGACAAAACTATGTCTGTTAATTTCTTTCCCATTTATAGCTTTTATTTTTCATTAAAAAGCTTAAATAAAACCTATTTATAACTTTTTAGGTTTTATTTATTATTTTCACCATTTTCCCCCAACTTTTGCAAAATTACGATTTTGCCCCAATATTTTGGCAAAATTGCAGTTTTGCCCCTGACGGAATTTTATTGATCCAGACTGCATTTTTGGCTCTCAGGAACTTTTCTGATTCTTTTCTAATCATTACCGGGTTCGTTTTTACTTTATTTCCATTTTTCACTTTCCCGGCCCTCGGGAAGCACTATTCCGGCCCTTACGTCGGTTTAGCGATTTTTTATCGTTTCGGAGCCTCAAATGGACGTTTCACTAGTATTTAAAACGTTCATCTAGACTTTCCCGACCTAGGTCTCCGAGGCTCGGGTTTTCCGTTCCCGACTCGGACCTTTATTTCATTTCCAAAAACGCCCCCCCCTCGGGGTCGGTTTTTCAATCTCACACGCGTTTTTCATTTTTAAGGGGACGGGTTACTATTCACGACCCACCCCTTAAATTTTTTTCTTATTCACTTTTCCGTTAGGGACTCGGGTTTCCGTCCCGACCCTAACTTTTTATTTTTATTTCCATTTTTACCCCGAATGCCGTTTTCGAAATTTCGGCAGCATTTCGGCGTAAATTTAAGGCTTCCGGCGTTAGGTACGCCTCGAACCATAAGTACCTGCCACGTACTATACCACAAGCCTATTTTATGTAAAAGTTTTTCAAACTTTTACATAAAAGCCCACAATTTTCAATTTCCACATTATCACCCACATAACAACATTTTTCACACAATTTTGCCCTTAATTTGGTTTCGGTTTTCACAACAAAACCAAACCAAATTTTGTCAAATTTTCACCACACTTTAGGTCATTCAATGTCATGTTTCCAACCCTTTTTCAAGCCCATTTTCAATGCATTTTCAACCACATTTTTAGGGTTTTTTATGCACTTAGAACCCACGGCCTTATTAATGAAAATCATGCTCAACATATTTGTTTCATTCTTTCAATCACATTACCACCATTTACACATTAATTTGCATGATTTCAATCAACCAAACATCACCTAAAATCAAGCAAAATTTCTTCCAAACCATTAACAAAACCCACGGCCACTTTATATAATTCATGCCATAAATTTTTTTCAAGCTTTTCATAATGAAATACAAGCTTTATTCTTCACCAAATTAAGCTTAGAAAGCATATTCACCATTAACCAAAACTTTTTCTCATTGGTTACCTAAGGTAACCCACGGATTTACCTTTGAAAAACCAACCAAAATTTGGTTTTTCTTTAATGAATTTGCATGGTTTTCTTCCTTAATACATCCTTAACAAAACCCAACATCAAATCCATGAAAAACAACCAAAAATTTCCATCCTTTTTCTCACTATTCACCCACGGATTCCATGAAGAAAAACCATGAAAAATTGAGTGAAAAAGGGATTTACCTTGGTCTAATGCTTCCTTTGCCTTCAAGGAGTGTTTTGACACACTTTTTGTGAAGAAATGTTGAAGAGAAAGCTTGGTTTCCCTTGGTCCCTCACGTAGCCACCATGGAAGAAAGTTAGAAAAATTTTCTTATGGCTTTTGCTTCAAAATATGTCTCGGCCACTTATGTCACTAAAATTGCCGACTTAACCATGAAACAAACCAATTAATTTGGCAACCAACCAATGAGATTTCACCACCTTTCACCTTAATACTTTCCATAATTTTCAAAAATTAAAAATGGCATATTTTGGCCAAATCTTGGCCTTTAGATCAAAAGTTAAATGAATCTTGGCCATCCATCCTACCAACCACCATAATTCTTTCCATTTATAATCTTGAATTATGATGTCATAAATGTAAAAGTGAAAGTTGACTTTGACTTTCACTATTCACATTAATTCGACTACTTTTTGCCCGATACCGGTTCGAGCCGAAATTTTCCTGAAATCGTCCCGGCGTGTTCCTGAGGTCTCCTGTGCAGTCGGATCAATTTAATCTGCTTCCGTTTGATCAAAATCAATCCCGGAAGTTTACCGTCTTTTATTGCTCCAGTTAGGGTTTTTAATGCCGATTTTGGCACCGTTTCACCCGTTTCAACTCAGTGAATTTTTCCAGCACTGAATTCTTACTCGTCAGTATTGTTAGAACATTTTCATATATTCTGAACAATATAAATACATTTATTTCACTCTTTAAATAGTACAAATTGTTATATACATACAATTGTACATTTTCGTCCGAGAATTGCCTGAATTTCCCGGTTGTCACATTCACCCCTCCTTATAAAATTTTCGTCCTCGAAAATTGGAACAAATGGGGGTATAATTTCCTCATCTCGTCTTCTCGTTCCCACGTAGCTTCTTCAATATTGTGATTTTTCCACAAAATCTTCACTAGTGGGATTACCTTATTCCTCAGTACTTTCTCTTCACGAGCTAGTACTTGAATAGGCTGTTCCTCATATGTCAAATCCTCGTGGATTTGAATAGGCTCATGCTTCAATACATGGGACGGATCTGGTATATACTTTCTCAGCATCGACACATGAAATACGTTATGCACTGCCGACAATTCTGGAGGTAGCGCTAATCTGTAAGCGACCTTTCCAATGCGTTCGATAATTTCATAAGGTCCAATGTATCTTGGACTCAGTTTCCCCTTCTTACCGAAACGCATAATCCCCTTCATAGGCGATACCTTGAGAAACACGAAGTCTCCTTCGTCAAACTCCAAGGATCTCCGCCTTTTATCCGCGTAGCTCTTTTGTCGGCTTTGCGAAATTTTCATTTGACGCTGAATTCTAGCAACTGCATCGGAAGTCTCTTGCATGAAATCCGTCTTATGCAACTGCTTTTCTCGCAAATCGTACCAATGTAATGGTGATCTGCACTTCCGTCCATACAAAGCCTCGTAAGGTGCCATGCCTATCGAAGCTTGGTAACTATTATTGTACGAGAATTCAATCAATGGTAACTTCTCGTTCCAATTTCCCGCAAAATCCATAACGCAAGCTCGAAGCATGTCCTCTAACGTCTGAATTGTCCGCTCTGACTGCCCGTCTGTTTGCGGATGAAAAGCCGTACTGAGTCTCAATTCAGTACCCATGGCCTCTTGCACACACTTCCAGAAATTCGAAGTGAACCGTGCATCTCGATCTGATACAATGGATTTCGGTACTCCATGTAGTCTGACGACATGAGTTATGTACAGCTGAGCAAACTTTTCCAGCGAAAAAGTCATCTTGACAGCTATGAACCGTGCCGTCTTGGTCAGTCTGTCCACAATAACCCAGATGGCATCATAACCTTCTCGGGTTTTTGGGAGTCCCACTACAAAATCCATCGTAATGTGTTCCCATTTCCATTCAGGAATCTCCAACGGTTCCAATCTTCCTGCTGGATGTTTATGTTCCGCTTTGACTCTCTGACAGGTCATGCATCTACTCACGAATTTAGCTATATCGTTCTTCATCCCTTTCCACCAGAACTGTGACTTCAAGTCCTGATACATCTTGCTCGCTCCGGGATGAATCGAATAGGGTGTCTCATGAGCTTCTGACATGATCCGTCTTCTAAGTTCCTCATCAGCTGGAACATTTATCCTTCCTTGATACAGGATTATTCCATCCTTGGAAATTCCTTCTTGAGAACTTGCCATCACAGGATCTCGCCTTTGAGCTTCCTTTATTTCCTCAAATAGCGATGATTCCACTTGGAGTGCAGCTAATCTTCCAGATATCAGCTCCAAGTTCAAAGAATTTATCTCTTGCTGCAATGGCTTCGGAAGCCTGTTTATTGGTAGCTGGTGCGATACAGTAGACTTCCTACTTAGAGCATCCGCTACACGGTTGGCCTTTCCTGGATGGTAGAGGATTTCACAGTCATAATCCTTCACCAATTCCAACCATCGTCTCTGTCGCATATTGAGCTCTTTTTGCGTGAAGAAATACTTCAAGCTTTGGTGATCAGTGAAAATCTGACATTGAGCTCCATAGAGATAGTGTCGCCAAATTTTAAGTGCGAACACTACTGCAGCAAGTTCAAGATCATGCGTAGGATAATTCCTTTCATGCTCCTTTAACTGACGGGAAGCATAGGCAATCACCTTGCCGTCTTGCATCAGGACTGCTCCCAGTCCTATTTTCGATGCGTCACTGTAGATCACGAACTTCTCCCCTTCAATGGGAAGAGTAAGGATTGGTGCGCTTGTCAGTCGCCTCTTTAACTCCTGGAAGCTTCTTTCGCATTCCGTGGTCCACTCGTACTTTCTTTCTTTGCGTGTAAGAGCAGTAAGAGGTGCAGCTAGTCGCGCGAATCCCTCTACAAATCGCCGATAATAACCAGCCAATCCCAAGAAACTGCGTATTTCAGTTACACTCTTGGGTGCAGGCCACTGGTTAATTGCCTCTACCTTTGTCGGATCTACAGCAATACCTTCCTGAGATACAACATGTCCGAGGAAATGTACTCTGTCCAGCCAAAACTCGCATTTTGAGTATTTGGCATACAGTTGATGCTTCCGTATCATATTCAACACGATCCTCAGATGCTCCTTGTGCTCCTCATGAGTCTTTGAGTATATAAGAATGTCATCAATGAATACAATGACAAACTTATCCAAATACTCTTTAAAAATTCTGTTCATCAAATCCATGAACGCTGCTGGCGCATTTGTCAATCCGAATGGCATCACAAGGAACTCATAATGCCCATAACGAGTCCTAAACGCCGTTTTAGGAATATCACTTTCTTTGATTCTCAGCTGGTGATATCCCGACCGTAAGTCGATTTTGGAAAATACCGCTGCGCCCTTTAACTGGTCGAATAGGTCATCAATTCTAGGTAACGGATACCTATTTTTGATCGTAACCTTATTCAACTCCCGGTAATCAATGCACAGTCGGAATGTTCCATCCTTTTTCTTGACGAATAACACAGGTGCACCCCATGGAGAAAAACTCGGCCTGATGAATCCTTTATCCAAAAGCTCCTTTAATTGTACCTGCAGCTCCTTTAACTCCACTGGAGCCATGCGGTATGGTGCTTTGGAAATAGGTGCTGTTCCAGGCATCAACTCAATCTCGAATGAGATTTCTCTCTCTGGCGGTATCCCTGGTAACTCTTCCGGAAATACGTCAAGAAACTCATTAACCACCAGAACATCTTCAGCTTGAAGCTTCTGTTCCTCGGTAGTATCCACCACATATGCCAGATATCCCATGCAACCACTGGCTATCAGCTTGCTTGCTCTCAGCGAACTGATCATCATCTTCCTGGGTCTTCGAGAAGTATCAACATACTCGAAACTCTCTTCTTCCTCGGGTTGGAAGACTATCTTTCGATTTCGGCAGTCGATCGTAGCTTGGTATTTCCCTAGGAAATCCATGCCTAAAATCACATCGTAATCCATGATCTCCATTACGATCAACTCAGCATATAGTTCCCTATTTGCCACATATACTGGTACATAGGGTAACCAGTAACTGGACAACAATACTTCCCCAGAAGGTAAGGCTGTTTTAAATACCCTTCCCATATTATCCTTAGGAAGTCCTATCTTGTCAGCAAATGCATAGGAAACAAATGAATGCGTAGCACCGGAATCGAATAGTACAGAGGCTACATGACTAGCGACAGGAAGCTGACCTGTCACCACGTTTGATGTTCCTGCCTCTGCGTCTTCCTTGCTGTAGGCCATCACACGAGCATCAGCACGTGACATTCGCTCCTGGCGTTGTGGCCTTACTGGGGACTCTTCCACTCTGGCTTGAAGGGAATGAGCTTGTGGGCGTGTCTGGTGCGGTTGGGAAGTGCCTTGTCCACCCTGCCTATTGGGACAGTTCCTGGCGTAATGGCCTTCCTTTCCACATTCGTAGCAAACAAGTGGCCCAAATCTGCATCGCCCAGAATGTCTCTTCCCGCATGTAGGGCAGTTTTGCACATTAGACTCTGCATTACGAGCTGTTCTCCGCTGTTGGTTTCGATTATTTCCCTGGCGATTCCCAGAAAAATTTCCTTTCCTCTTGTTTTGCTGGGATCCCTGACTATTGCCCTGGCTTGGTTTCGCATTTTGACTAGGCTTGCTTGATTGACCAACTTGTGTAGACTTCGCCAAAGCCC
The DNA here is from genome assembly GCA_035233585.1 of Antiaris toxicaria. NCBI lineage: Eukaryota > Viridiplantae > Streptophyta > Magnoliopsida > Rosales > Moraceae > Antiaris > Antiaris toxicaria. The sequence goes on from CP141154.1 coordinate 30,711,078, forward strand.
TCTCCTTCTTCTTAGCCTCCCAGTGTTTCTCTCTTTCCTCTTTCTGTCGGGCTACATGAAACTCAGCCCTGATGGCTCGACTCACACAGTCTGCTACAGAAGTAGGTGGCACTAGTCCAGTGTCTACTAACGCAGCAATTTCCGGCCTGAACATCCCTATCATTTTCTGTATCTTTTCCCTCTCAGTAGGGACCACATAAGGACACAAACGAGATAGCTGATCGAACTTTCTGCAGACTTCGCTCACCGACATGTTCCCTTGTGTTAACTCTGAGAATTCTTTCTGTTGCTGTCTCAGAGATGCAGGGTCGTAATATTTCTGGTTAAATTCTTCCAGAAATTCCGCCCAACTCATGGTAGACACGTCTCTTCTCATTCGTACAGTGTCCCACCAAAACCGAGCATCTTTTCTCAGCACAAAAGACGCACATGCAACCTTCTCCCGGTCGGTTAGGTTCATGAACTCCATGATCACTTGTAATGATGACAACTAGTCTTCAGCCTCTAAGGGATTTGTAGACCCTTCAAATTCTGGCGGTCTCATACGCCTGAATCTTTCATAGAGGGGTTCTAGATTTAATACTGGTTGTGGTTCAGGAGCTCTCTCATGTACTGCAGCTGGAGGAATAACTGGATCTACCTCAGCTTGTTGTTCTACTTGGGTACCCTCAGAGCCTTGTCTCTGCTCTAGCTCCTCTACCCGTCGCCTCAGATTCGCATTTTCTTGCATCTGAGCTTCCAACAGAGCTTGTATCTGATCCAATCTCTCCATAATATCAGGACGTCGCTCTCGTCCCTCTGGTCGATTTCTCAACTCCACCATCTTGGCTATTGTCCTATTATGGCACAATAATTCACCGTTAGCTTTTTCCATAACCGCATTCGTAAAATTATATCAATTTACGAAATTTAGGGTACTGTAAAGCCACATCATCTTAACACATCATCGTACAACATATAATCATTTTGGTATTTCATTCATAGCAAAACATTTATATGTTATACATAGGTATCACCAGTCATATATACATCGGCCCTTTATACTAAATGGCCACAAGTCTATACAAAAGAGCTTTTCTCTAAGCTACTTATGTACATCAACATATCTACTGGTCACTCATTCCCCGCATCTGGGACTAGAGGATATTCTTCTGGATCCTCATCGTCATCTGGCTCATCTGAGTCGTCACCACCCCGTGGTCTAGATGGTCCGGCCTCATGATCATTCATCATTCTTCTCGGCCCGAATATGCGTGCAAACATCTCATCTTGACCCAGCGTCTCTCGTCGACTCTGCGTCAGATGCTCGATCAGAATCTCTCTCTCGATCGCCCTGATCGTTACCACGAACTCTTGGAGCGTCGGAGGAAACGGCTTGATCACCCTCGGTCTCAGCTCCAAGGATAAACCTTTCCAAAACAGCTCACAGCAGTTTGCTTCCGTGAGGTTAGGCAACGGACATCTCCTCCGAATGGTCTCCTCAAACCGTGCTGCGTAAGACATCACTGTCTCACCAGACAGCATGACCATCCTCTCGGTCTGGAGAATGTAATCCCTGACCTCATCGAATCCAGGGTACGCAGGTGTATCAGCCTCTCGTCTCTCTGGAGGTGCTGGAGCAGGTGCTGGATCCCTAGGTTGAAACTGATCAGCCAACCGCTGACAGAATTCGGCCCAATTGAATCCCAATAAAATCTCCTGGTCGCAATATTGCCAGAACACTCGAGTGTCTCCCTGAAACATACTGACAGCCAACTGGATCCACATATCTCGATCAATATCGCATATCACCATGATCCTCTCTACGGCATGGAGCCAGTCCTTGGTCTCCATCGACTGTCGTCCACCATCAAACATCGGAGGACTGCTGGCCCTAAAAGCCTGTACTGCCCGTGCCGACACTCTCACCCCAATATGTTGACGTCCACCAACAACTGGAATGTCCACTACCACCGGTGGATGAACTATCGGTCGTGGCTGTACAATATCTACTGGCGCTGGCGTTGGTACTGGTACCGGAGGTCTCTCGGGTACCGGAGGTCTGATTACCGGTCGTTGGGACATAGACGGCCTCACAATAGACCTCGTCCATACCCGTAATGCTCCCCTCGGTCGTGGTAGCGGTGGTCTCACATATGGAGGTCTGGTCATCTTGCTACCTATAACATAATTATTTTCATATAAGAAAATAATTAATTGAACTTAAGTAACTACTTACTTGGATAGCGGTGCAGGATGCGCGAAGTGTCAAATCGGGATATGGTCATACCGCTCTGATATACCAACTGTGACAGCAGTTGGTATTATAAACTAGACCAATCTCAGACCTTTCTCTGATACCAACTGTGGCGGCCTGCCCCTCGTAGAGATCATACAATACTATTACAGTTGAGCTTTATCGCTAACCGCGATAGATTGTACTCTCATAGGTCGCCGGCTTATCTCTCTCTCTCTTTTAAAATCATGTCGTTTGAGGGGAAATTTTTTTTTTTTTTTTTTTTTTTAAACATCATATAAAATCTTTTTCCACTATTTACTTTGTTGATAAGTACAAAGTAATATAAATAATACAGTACTTTCGTAAAATTATATATAATTACAAAAGACTGTTTCCCCCTTTTTCCCTTCACTTTACGCTCAGCGGCAAGACTCTGGCAGTACCATATCCCTCGCCCAGTTATCCCATTTGACACGTGCCATCCCGTCCGCCATCCAGCCAAACAAGCTACTGAGCTGGTCGCTTACCTGCAACATTAGCAAAAATGGTGAGCTACAGGCTCAGTAAGTTCAAACATGCAAGAAATAAAATTTCAATGAATAGTACTATTCATCGTGAATAGTACCGTTGACTACTATTCATCTGTGAATAGTACTTTGACCACTATTCATACGTGAATAGTAATGTTGACCACAACACTGTATCACACTAGGACATCTACTGCGATGTTAGTGCTCTCACTAAACTGTCTTATGCTCAATTATGGCACAGTTTCAGTTTTAGGTCATTATCTTTTAATTACGTTCTGGTTTTGAGCTCAGATTGGCAGTACCATTTAAGTGCGCATGACTGGGAGCGGTACATTAGTGCTGACCTCCACAGCCTTAATCTCATAGCCCCGAAGGCAAAATTTTATATGACTGGGAGCGGTACATCAGTGCTGACCTCCACAGCCTTATCTCATAGCCCCGAAGGCAAAATTTTATATGACTGGGAGCGGTACATCGGTGCTGACCTCCACAGCCTTATCTCATAGCCCCGAAGGCAAAAATAGTACCTCCCTGTACGGAAGGCTGGTACGCCAGAAAGTGGTTTCATTACCGACTTTTTAACATTCTAACCCGGTGACTTCATATTGCCCCGTGGTTAGGAATGGTTCACATTTTAATTTTAGTTGAGTGAGTTTTATTAACCTCGCTCTAGTGCCCGAAGCACAATTAACCATGTGTCCCATTCTTATAGTGCCCGTAGCACATTTCGTCTCTCTCTCTATTCTATCATAGTGCCCGTAGCACATATGTACCTAACTTATAGTTAGTACATTAAAATTAGCACAATATTGCTATATGTTGCAGACAGGTAAATGTTTGAACTTACCTTATCAGACTGTTCTCTTTCTCTCTCTTGGATCTTGAATCGCCTTCCTTGTAGGCCGATTTTGGGATCCTACAGACAAAACTATGTCTGTTAATTTCTTTCCCATTTATAGCTTTTATTTTTCATTAAAAAGCTTAAATAAAACCTATTTATAACTTTTTAGGTTTTATTTATTATTTTCACCATTTTCCCCCAACTTTTGCAAAATTACGATTTTGCCCCAATATTTTGGCAAAATTGCAGTTTTGCCCCTGACGGAATTTTATTGATCCAGACTGCATTTTTGGCTCTCAGGAACTTTTCTGATTCTTTTCTAATCATTACCGGGTTCGTTTTTACTTTATTTCCATTTTTCACTTTCCCGGCCCTCGGGAAGCACTATTCCGGCCCTTACGTCGGTTTAGCGATTTTTTATCGTTTCGGAGCCTCAAATGGACGTTTCACTAGTATTTAAAACGTTCATCTAGACTTTCCCGACCTAGGTCTCCGAGGCTCGGGTTTTCCGTTCCCGACTCGGACCTTTATTTCATTTCCAAAAACGCCCCCCCCTCGGGGTCGGTTTTTCAATCTCACACGCGTTTTTCATTTTTAAGGGGACGGGTTACTATTCACGACCCACCCCTTAAATTTTTTTCTTATTCACTTTTCCGTTAGGGACTCGGGTTTCCGTCCCGACCCTAACTTTTTATTTTTATTTCCATTTTTACCCCGAATGCCGTTTTCGAAATTTCGGCAGCATTTCGGCGTAAATTTAAGGCTTCCGGCGTTAGGTACGCCTCGAACCATAAGTACCTGCCACGTACTATACCACAAGCCTATTTTATGTAAAAGTTTTTCAAACTTTTACATAAAAGCCCACAATTTTCAATTTCCACATTATCACCCACATAACAACATTTTTCACACAATTTTGCCCTTAATTTGGTTTCGGTTTTCACAACAAAACCAAACCAAATTTTGTCAAATTTTCACCACACTTTAGGTCATTCAATGTCATGTTTCCAACCCTTTTTCAAGCCCATTTTCAATGCATTTTCAACCACATTTTTAGGGTTTTTTATGCACTTAGAACCCACGGCCTTATTAATGAAAATCATGCTCAACATATTTGTTTCATTCTTTCAATCACATTACCACCATTTACACATTAATTTGCATGATTTCAATCAACCAAACATCACCTAAAATCAAGCAAAATTTCTTCCAAACCATTAACAAAACCCACGGCCACTTTATATAATTCATGCCATAAATTTTTTTCAAGCTTTTCATAATGAAATACAAGCTTTATTCTTCACCAAATTAAGCTTAGAAAGCATATTCACCATTAACCAAAACTTTTTCTCATTGGTTACCTAAGGTAACCCACGGATTTACCTTTGAAAAACCAACCAAAATTTGGTTTTTCTTTAATGAATTTGCATGGTTTTCTTCCTTAATACATCCTTAACAAAACCCAACATCAAATCCATGAAAAACAACCAAAAATTTCCATCCTTTTTCTCACTATTCACCCACGGATTCCATGAAGAAAAACCATGAAAAATTGAGTGAAAAAGGGATTTACCTTGGTCTAATGCTTCCTTTGCCTTCAAGGAGTGTTTTGACACACTTTTTGTGAAGAAATGTTGAAGAGAAAGCTTGGTTTCCCTTGGTCCCTCACGTAGCCACCATGGAAGAAAGTTAGAAAAATTTTCTTATGGCTTTTGCTTCAAAATATGTCTCGGCCACTTATGTCACTAAAATTGCCGACTTAACCATGAAACAAACCAATTAATTTGGCAACCAACCAATGAGATTTCACCACCTTTCACCTTAATACTTTCCATAATTTTCAAAAATTAAAAATGGCATATTTTGGCCAAATCTTGGCCTTTAGATCAAAAGTTAAATGAATCTTGGCCATCCATCCTACCAACCACCATAATTCTTTCCATTTATAATCTTGAATTATGATGTCATAAATGTAAAAGTGAAAGTTGACTTTGACTTTCACTATTCACATTAATTCGACTACTTTTTGCCCGATACCGGTTCGAGCCGAAATTTTCCTGAAATCGTCCCGGCGTGTTCCTGAGGTCTCCTGTGCAGTCGGATCAATTTAATCTGCTTCCGTTTGATCAAAATCAATCCCGGAAGTTTACCGTCTTTTATTGCTCCAGTTAGGGTTTTTAATGCCGATTTTGGCACCGTTTCACCCGTTTCAACTCAGTGAATTTTTCCAGCACTGAATTCTTACTCGTCAGTATTGTTAGAACATTTTCATATATTCTGAACAATATAAATACATTTATTTCACTCTTTAAATAGTACAAATTGTTATATACATACAATTGTACATTTTCGTCCGAGAATTGCCTGAATTTCCCGGTTGTCACACAGCAAGTTAGACACTGATGGACGATGATAGCGGCACAGGCGGGTGTGAGGGTTGAGGCTATGGATACCATCACGAGTTTGTCTTCCACACTATGTTGAGTAATTCTTTATATTTTGAGGACCGAGTTATGTTAAGTAACGATCAGTTCAGTACCTTTTGAGAATATATGTATATTTGACCTCATGCTGTATCACCTTTAAGTTCTTGTATAGTATTTTTAAGTACATATGACTATAGTAAAGCGTACGTATTCAAAAAAAAAAATCCCCATTTTCATAGTATTGAGAAATAGTAGTTTTAAAGCAAATTAAGTATGTTCAAGTAAGTTCAGTTAGGAGAAAGTTTGAGTGACGGTCCAGGACCGTCAGGGCTATGAGCTGTCACAATTGGTATCAGAGAAGTAACCCGCCACCTTACCTTACATCGTCGCATGCCAGCCTCATCCGTCCAAGTAAGTTAGTTTTTATATTATGAGATTAGGATATAAGTTAACGTTTGAGTTATAGTAGGCAGCCATGGCCGTACCAGTGGAACTTGTACTGGTAGAACCTGTACCAACAGAACCTACACCGGTAGAGCCCGCTCCGGTAGACCCCCGCTCAAATACACGAAGATTGCCAAGTAGGTTTGGCTTTCACCACCATGCAATCAGATCGATACGATGGTCGTTACCCACACAAGCTTCCGTTTTGGATCCGCTGCATGGAAGTCATCTTCCGAACTTGCCATATCCCACCTTACCTACAGGTGGATTTGGTCAATAGTAGATTGGAAGGACTAGTTATGACCTGGTGGGATCGGCATTGTAGGGGTAGAGACCCGATTGTACGCTAAGAGGACTTCTGTCGAGACCTTCTCAACAACTATAGGCCACCACCCATTGAGGAAAGAACTTAAGCTAAAACAGGCTCAAGGGAAACAGAACCCTAAGTCACTACACAGAGGACAGAACATAGGGACCGGTTAGAACAGTAGGCAATCTCACAACAACAAGAAGAGGAAGGGAAACCCAGGCAACCAAGGCCCATAGAAGAATTTCCCTCAAAAGAATAACAACAGGGTAGGAGATAGCAACCAACACCCGACGTGCCCAAAGTGCAGAAAGAGGAACCCAGGAGAATGTAAGTAAGGAGCAAGTGGCTGTTTAATCTGTGGCAAGGAAGGTCACCTCGCTAGAAACTATTATTTCAAGCCACATAATCAATAGAATCAAGCTTTCACCACAAGTAACCAACTCCACGATGCCCAGACCAAGATCGAAGGCCCTTTAACCACACAAAGCAGACTGGAAGCTCCAGACAACTAAAGTAGAATCTTTTCTTAGGCTATGTATATAGGTAAGATGGGAAGTAATAGTTTACTCCCACTAGACCTAGCCTAGTATGTCCCTTTGAGACAATGTACCGGGAGTGTTTACCACTCCCAATGGACTAAAATTATGTATTTCTATATATGAAAGGTAGTACAGTTTTGCCCAAGGGCTTAGATATAATATTTCCACACATAACTAGAGTGTAATAGAAAGTGCAGGATGAGTCCTAGCACTCAGACAATGTTTTAAGGCGATATGACAAATCGCATTGAACATCACAGTGTGAGGAGAAAAAAAAAAGAAAGTTATGATGCAGATATGCATATTTATATTAGTAAAGGTTTCAAAGGACATCATGGTTAGAACGCGTGCACAAATAACCCAGGCATCCCAAGAGGATGAGTTGATCACACAATTTGCGGCTACTCAAGAAATGATAGAGAACCAGTAGCGTGAACTAAACCAACTTAGAGAACATCTGGGTCAGTAAACACAGGCACCATAAACAACAGAGGTGCCAGCCGAGGAGGCTCCAGCAGCCCTAGAGATTCTGTGAGAGTAGGAATTTCCTGCACCACCACTAGCACCCCCAGCAACGGCTACACCCGTAGCAGCAGACCTACCTTAGCCAGCCTTTAGAGAAGGAGACTTATACGAGAGATTATGATGCATGAAAGTACCAGAGTTTGAAGGAACCACCAAACCCGTATAGGCCAATGACTGGCTAACAGACATCTAAGTAATCTTCGATTATATGGGGCTAATAGATAGAGAGAAAATTATGTGCGCATCCTTTACCCTGCGTAAGGAGGCACATTAGTGATAGAAGATGGTAACCAATAGGAGGAATGTTAGCGAGATAAGCTGGAGTGACTTCATTGTAGAATTTAAGGAGATGTACTTCAATGACGAGGTATTAGCAGCGCAACAGGATGAATTCACCAACCTATGCTAAGGGAGAATTTATGCCTACATGAGGAGTGACGCTGAAGTTGGAACTTCTGAGGTGGTGACAGGCCAGCTTTCTGTCACCAACTTAGACATTTTGGTTTTATTTAATTATGGAGCCACCCATTAGTTTGCACTATTAGACTTTGTTAAGAAAGCTAGACAGGAGCTTAGATAGGATGGAATAGACTTTTAGAGCGTTACTTTCCTCAGGGGAAGTTTTATTGTCTAATTACTAGATGCTTTACGTACCGGTAATTACCTGCGGTAGAGAGCCGAGCATTAATCTGATCATCAGTGACATGATCGATTATGACATAATCTTGGGAATGGACTTCCTCATAAGATACAACGCCATCATAGACTGTCGAAGGCAGAAAGTTGTTTTTGAACCAATCGAGTGTGAAAAGTTCATCTAAAAGGGTTTGTCACCAGAGCAACCAAAGACGATGATCTCAACAGTGAAGGCTCGTAGGATGCTATCCAATGGATGCACGAGCTTCCTAGCACACGTAGTAGATAAGACTCAAGGAGTAAAGATAAGACCCGAGAGCGTGCCAATAGTTAGGGAATTCATAGAGGTATTTCCAAAAGATCTTCCAGGACTCCCACTAAAGCGCGAGATCTCGTTTGAGACTGAACGTCTACCAAGATCAGCTCCTATCTTTAAGACCTTATATAGAATGGGCCCTGCAGAGCTAAAGGAAGCTCTAAGCCCCGCTGAAGGACTTAATAGACAAGGGATTCATTCGATAGAGCTGTTTACCCTGGGGAGCATCGTACCATTCGTGAAGAAGAAAGACGGAACACTGAGAATGTGCATAGACTACTGAGAGTTGAACAGGAATACAATTAAGAACAAGTATCCGTTGTCACGGATTGACGGTCTATTTGATCACTCTGAGATGCTGTAGTGTTCTTGGAGATCGACCTGCATTCAAGGTACCATCAACTACGAATCAGGGACGTGGATGTGCCCAAAACTGCCTTCCAAACATGATATGGCAACTACAAGTTCATTAATATGTCGTTTGGATTGACAAACGCTCCAGTAGCCTTCATGAACCTGAGGAACCGTATGTTCAAGAACTTTTTGGATAAGTTTGTCATTGTGTTCATCAATGACATACTTATATACTCTAAGATGAAGGAAGAGCATGAAGAACACTTAAGGGAGTATTGCACGTATTAAAAGATCATCAGCGGTATGCCAAATTCTCCAAGTACAAGTTTTGGCTGGAGACGGTTCACTTTCTAGGTCACATAGTCTCCAAGGAGAAAGCATATATAGACCCAGTAAAGGTTGACAAAGTTAGTACGTGGCCAGCTCCGAGGAACGTGACAAAGATACAAAGTTTCCTAGGCTTAGCAAGATATTACCGGTGCTTCGTTGAAGGCTTTTCGAAGCTAGCCGCCCTACTTACGGTGCTTTTTAAGAAAGGAAAGGGGTATGAGTGGACCGACAAGTATGATGAGAGCTTTCAAGAACTGAAACGATGACTCATAAGCGCTCCAGTGTTGACCATTCAAGATGCTAGTTAGGGAAACTTTGTGGTTTATAGCGAGGCATTTGAGATCGGATTAGGAGCCGTGTTGATGCAGAATAGTAGAGTGGTCGCATACGCTTCACGACAGCTCAAGGACCACTAGGAGAACTACCCTACGCATGATTTGAAGCTAGCAGCAGTAGTTTTTGCACTGAAGATATGGAGGCACTACCTATACAGGGTCAAGTACAAAATCTACACAGACCACCAGAGCCTCAAGTATATTTTTACACAGAAAGAACTTAACATGAGGCAGCAAAGATGGCTAGAATTGGTAAAGGATTAGGACTACAAGATCCTATACCATCCAGAAAAAGCCAACAACGTGGCCAATGCGCTGAGTCGAAAACATTCTTCATCGTTTATGGCTATCAATGCCTTGTCAACAGTGCTACAAAGAGAGCTATGTAGTAGTGAGATCGAGATTTTGACAGGGAGGTTGTCTGACATGACCCTCCAATCGACATTCCTAGAAGAGATCAAGATCGGTCAAGACATCGATTTATCCCTGATCAAGCCTAGAAAGGAAGCTATAGAGGATAAGAGTTTAGAATTTAGAGTCTCTAAGGATGGTATACTCTACTACAGAGATAAAGTGTGTGTCCCAAAGGATGAAGAACTTAAGAAGTGAATCCTTTCAAAAGCTCACGAGACACCATATTCCATACATCCAGGGGCGAATAAGATGTACAAAGATCTGAAGGAAAGCTTTTGGTGGCCTAGAATGAAGAATGATATCGCTGAGTTCATCACTAGATGCCTTACGTGTCAGACTGTTAAGGCAGAACATCGGTGGTAGGCAGGAGAATTTTAAAAGATTGAGTTGCCCGGGTGGAAATGGGACCAGATTACGATGGACTTTGTAGTCAGACTGCCGAGAACATCCAACGGCAATGATGCAATCTAGGTGATCATGGACAGATTGACGAATCGGTCAGATTTTTAGTAACAAAAGTTAGCTACTCGGTGGAACTACTAGCGAAAATTTATATAGCTTAAATCGTAAGACCGCACGGAGTACCAAAGTTAATCATCTCAGTTCATGATGGACGCTTCACCTCTAGATTTTGGCAAAGCATCCAAGCCACATTAGAGTCCCAATTAAAGTTCAGCACTGCATTCCATCCTCAGACCGACGATCAGCCTGAGAGGACCATACAGACGCTAGAGGATAGTTTGAGAGCTTGCGTCTTAGACTTTAGGGGAAATGGGGATAAGAAGTTGTCCCTAATTCAGTTCTCGTACGACAACAGCTACCATTCCTCGATAGGAATGGCACCATACGAGGCACTTTACGGAAGGAAATGTAGATCTCCATTTCACTGACATGAGACTGGAATGAAACAACTAATTAGCACAGACATCATCAAGAATGCCATGACAGACGTGAAGCTGATACGAGAAACGTTAGATACAATGCACAGTCGATAAAAGAGTTTTGTTGATAGACGCCATAAATCCCTCGAGTTTCAAGTAGGAGACTCAGCCTTTCTCAAAGTGGCACCCATGAAAGGGGTGATGCGCTTAGGAAAAAAGGGAAAGCTCAGTCCTAGGTACGTAGGACCTTTCGAGGTAATAGAGGAAGTCAGGAAGGTGGCTTATAGATTAGCGCTTCCTCCCGAGTTAGCTTCAGTGCATAACATCTTCCACGTCTCGATGTTGAAGAAGTACGTGCGAGATAGCTCCCATGTTTCAAGCCAAGAATCAATCAGAGTGCATGCTGATCTGACGTACGAGGAAAAACCCGTGAGAATCCTAGCCACGGAAGGGAAAATACTTAGGAATAAAATAATAGCACTGGTAAAAGAGTTGTGGCGGAATCATAATATTGAGGAAGCCATATGGGAACAGGAAGAAGACATGATAGAGATTTCCTAGAATTATTCAAATTTTTTAGGGCGAAAATTTTGTAAAAGGGGTAGGTTGTAATGACCCCCATGTTCATGAAATCTAATTACTATGTAATAAGTAATTAAGGAACAAATTTGGAGTAGTTTGAAGCTTCTTGGTACAAGTTTGAAGAACATGGTCAGGTACATGACCGTGTAAGTGGCTGTGTACCCCTCAGACCATTGAACATGTGAAAGGTCGTGTTTCGGGAAGCTAGACATGTTGAGCAATCTTAACTAGTACATACCTGTGTTTGGAGTACACACGCCCATGTCGCATGGTACACACCCGTGTAAGAATGCCTTGAGCCCATGTCAAGGCCATGTATTAAGCGGGGAGCTGAATTTTGAACTAGAAAAAGGGCAGAATCTGTCACTTGAAGCAGAGAGCTGCTGTAACGAATTTCATGATTCATGAAACCTAATTACTATGTAATACGTAATTAAGTTAATGAATACAGTATATTTTCCAGTTTGAATGAATTAAACGGGTACAGAAACGTTTAATTTCTATTTACACAGTGAAAGGGGCAACCGAGAGTTATATCGGTTCACCTTAGTACATGTGAGTGTGTGTGTGAGACATGTAGTATCAAGAAACCAGTCTAGACGACCATTTCTTGGCACGAAACTAATAAGCTAGTCATCAGTACGCTCAGACAAGCCATCCAAGCACAGCAGTGATAATTGCCTTGATAGATGCATAGTATCGAGAAAAATGGTCCAGATGACCTCTTCTCGCCCAAAAACTGACAAAATTAGAGTCAGAACACTCGGACCAGTCAGCTAAACAGAGAACAGCGAATAGTGAAGAATAGATACGCAGTGTCAGGTTAATGGCCTAGATAGCCCTAATTTGATATAAAACTGATATATTTATAGTCTGCAGGCTCAATTTAGTCAATTAAGCACAAAACATGAAATTTTGATTGATGGATACGCAGTATCGAGAAAGTGGTCAAGACGACCTTTTCTCATCCCGAAACTGACATATTTAGACTCAGTACGCTCAAATTAGTTAATTGAGTGCAAAACACGCTTTTCGAGGTAGGGTTACACAGATCCTGAAAATAGATCCAGACGACCTCAAATGGATGTAAAACTGATAAACTTGAAATCAACATGTCCAAATTAGTCAGGATAGACTGTGTTTGTAATTTCACACGAAACAACCTCGTTATGCGTGTGCAGTGTCAACACAGTGTAAGCACAACCACAGTACAGAAAATAAATAGTAAATACACTCAGAATGGGCTCATAGGCACTACAACCCAACCAAGAATAATCAGTATAAGAATCGGATCAAGAAAATCCAATTTCAGTGGAAATCTAGAACACCGTTGAAAAAGGACCGAACACCGCTGTGGGAAATTAGACTGTGAAGAGAAGCTTTTGCAGATGAAATTTCCCCTTAAAAATCCATGTATTTTAGTTGGAAAAGCAGCAAAATTCAGCTACAAAATCCCTTTAAAATAATGCTTAGGCTTGTAAGCTTTTGGGAATAAAAAAATTCAAAAAATGGTAGACTAGCACATGTAACTTTAGCAAGCATTCCATGCAACTTTTCTCTTCTTTCTTCCCAAGGTGCCATCGGTTTTTGTGAAGGCTGCAACACAGATTTTGTTCCTCAATTTAGCTAAGTTTTGGCTTAATTAAGTGGCTTGGGTGTGATAACCGGGAATTTTTAGATTCTCGGAGTAAATTAAAATTGAATGTATGTATCAATTTTAATAAATAAAATGTAAAAAAGTTGTGTTTTAATACTGTTGAGAATACTGTGAAAATGTTCCGGCAGTGTTAAGTAAGTGAGTTCGAAGATGAAAAATCTTACTGAACAGAAACGAGTGAGACGGCTTGAAAACGAAACCAAAAACCCTGAAGAGTGCACCGAAGTGAACTAAAAGACAAGAATTTACGGTAGTGAATTCTGGCCAAACAGAAGCAAAATAAGACAGACCGATAGCACTGAAGGCACCCAGAACCCACCTACACGATTTCGGTAAAGTTCCGTTCGGTTTGACTTTTGGTCAAAATTTGACCACGAATTAATTCATATATTAATTAGATGATGTCAAGATGACATCATAAATACAACTTAATTAATTAGGTTATTAAGGCTTAATTTATGGTGGTAGGTAGCATTAATGGCTAAGATTTAATGCTTTATGGATCAATGGCCATGATCAAGCCAAAATGGCTTTGAAAAAAAATTTGGAAAAAATGGAAAAATGGGGACCGGCCACATGGAAAGAAAACAGCCCAAAAGTTTTAAATTTGATCCCAAAAACTTTGCATTTAAGTCCTTGAACAATTAGTAAATTATTGGGAAAAATTACAAAAAGGTCCCCATCCATTTGTCTATAAATAGGCATGAAAATTCATTTGGAAAAATTGGAAAAATTGGCCAAACACTTGCTCTCCCAAAACAGAAAATCATTCCTCTATTTTAGCCAAAAATTTGACAAGTTTCGTCACCAAATTAGCTTCCAATCCAAGCTTAAATTGCAAGGAATTGAAGTGATAAGGTGAGTGACCATTTTGAACCAATTTTCATTGATTTTCCTTAACAAACTCCATGTATATTGGTGTAGAAAAATGATGTAAATTTGGTGTTTTGAATCGTTGTTTAAGTTGGTTTGGGATTAGGATTAATGAAAGCATGGTTTAGAATTTAGAAACAAGCAAATTGGTGCATGTTTCATACTAAAATCCGTGGCTTGCTTGGTGGTGGAAAATGATGAAAGTTTAGTGAATTGTTTAGTGGTTAGTGTTGTTTCAATGATATGTTGATCAAAGCATGAATTAGAATCAAGAAACAAGCAAATTTTGATGCTTGTTTCCCACAAAATCCGTGGCCTATGTGTGATAAAAATGAGAAAATTTTAGTGTTGAAAAATGATGAGAAATGTGTAATAAGAACACTAGGAATAAGAAAAATTTTCCTATGTGTTTTAGCATGAAAATCCGTGGCTTGAGACTAGGAATGGAATGAAAATTTACTTAGGTTTTTAATGATAACATGTGCATTAGAAACCCTAAGAATGGAATGTGATAATTGTAGATTGTGATGAAAATTCCTTAGTGATGAAAACCATGAGAAACCAAGGCTATAATTGGCAAAATTTGATGAATTTTGTGTAGAGTTTGAATGATGATAATGTGGAAAATTTTTATACAAAGTTTGGTAACTTTGTCTAAAATAGGTCTCTGGTATAGTACGTGGTAGGTACAAAGATTCTGAGGCTTACCTAATGCCGAGGAAACCTAAAAATACAAGCGGAAATACTACCAAAATTTCTAAAATGGCATAAGGGCATTTCAGGAAACGAGGGGTAAAAATATTAGGCTCGGAAAGGAAACCTAGACCCCTCAGTAGGTTAGGGTTAATAATGAAAAATTAAACCCAAAAGGAATAGTATACTGACCCTTTAATGTCTAAAATGCCTAGAACGAGAAAAATTCACGTTAGGGGTATTTTGAAAAACGAGGGGGAAAGATTAGATCGGGATAGGAAACCCGAGCCCCTCGGGAACAGAGGCTCGGGGACAGGATGAAAAACATTTCAGGAGTAGTGAAATACCCATTTGAGGTTCTGAAACACTAGAAAAACAAGAAACGACCCTAGGCTTCAAACGAATAGTAATCGAGGGTCAGAAAATGAATAATTGTGATTTTGTAGCAAATAAAGTTGTAAAAAGATATAGAAGCCTAGGGAATATTATTTTATGATATTTGGGCTTAGAAACTTTGGGGGAAATGATAGAATGGAATAGTTACAGTCCCGAGACCTGTCAAGGGAAAAATGGTTATTTTGACCAAAAATTTTTTGAAAGGCTCAGAAAGGACCGTAAAAGATTTAGAATGTCTTAAATAAAATTCTAGAACCCAAAATAAAGATTTTAAAGTTAAAAATCTAAAATTTATATAGTACACGGGCGTATCCTTTAAAACATGGCCGTGTAAAGTGAACCTAAGAGGTACACGGGTAGGGACATGGGCGTGTTGCAGATCGTGTACCACCTACAAAGTTAAAATGTATTATAAAATTTATCACAAAATGAATATATTTAAAGTGATAATTAATGATGGGTATTAACAGACAATACTATGTCTGTAGGGACTCAAACTAGAGATAAAGCTGCAGAGGAGTTCTGGAAGTGGAAATTATTGCAGTCGTGCTAAGTTCAAGCATTTTCATATCTGCAACATGAAATACTGTAATATTTCATTATGTACTAGTTGTACATTAGATGTTAAGTCCTACGGGCATTGGGGGATTTGCTAGTATAACACATCTCACATAATAAGAAAAAGAGAATATGTAAGACCTACGGGCAACAGAGGTTATTAACCTTGAGGTGGCAATTAAGGTCACTTAGTCAGGACTATAATTGAAATATGGTAATAAAACCACTTAAGGCGTACCGCCCCTCCAACGTTGTGGTGGAGGTTTTTCAGGTCCTACGAGGATATAATAATCGCTAGGGCGATAAGGGGCTAGAGAGGAAGAAGCCTTAGGGTCGCTCCCAAGGCCCTCCCAGTTAGCACGCAATAAACTATCGGTACTGCCACAATAAGCTCAAAACCACAATATAAACAAAGATAATAGCCAATAATGTGACGAAAGCCATAATTGAGCATAACCGACACTAACACTAAGTGTAGTAGACTCGGTTAGGGTAATATGAATAGTGACCAGTTAGGGTAACAATTACTATTCATTGGTCAAAGGTCAAAGTACTATTCATGATGAATAGTTTATTCACGGATGAATAGTATTATTTATAAGAAATTGTATTTTTGATATTTTTGAATCTATGCGATTCTTACTAAGTAAGTTTGAACTTACTGAGCTTGTTAGCTCATCAGTTTGTTCATGTTGCAAGTAAGAAACCTGTCTGGTAAACTACCTGGATGGTAGTAGCATACGTGTGTGCTAATGGGATAGGGAATCCACTGTGGATCTGATCCTGCCATAAATTTTCCGCTGAGCATCGTGTGAAAGTGAATTGAAGAGAATGTATTTTTGAAAAACAAAGTACCTATATTGTATATTTGTAAATTATGTTGTACTTTAAAAAAAACACAACTGAAAGTTAGTACTAGATTTTATATGGCTTTCATACTTAACTTTCATGTGAGGAAAGTATATTTAAAAAAAATATGGGTGAATTTTAGGCCCTGAAATATGAGAGTTGAAAGAAAAAGTGTTTAAATGGCGATCCAGATTCGGTGCACGGGCTGTCTCGGTCGACTACGGAGTCAGACCTCGACGGTTTCGCCTGACTGGATTTGGGGGCGCCACATGTTAATATCAGAGCAGTTGACCATATCCCTATTGACATGGAACGCAATCTGCTCGTCAATCCAAGTAAATTAGCTTTCTTTAAGTTAGTTAACTTTTCGTTTATATGAGGTTATATGCTTTTGTAGGACATATGATGACTAGACTACCGTATTTGCGACCTCACCCATATAGACCGAAAGGACCGATCTAGGTATGGACTAGGCCCGTGATCAGGCTGTCCATGATCCATCAAGCAGTGCCTTGACCTGTACATCAACCACCTACACCTGAGCCACCAGTGCCGCAAGTTAGAGCACTGGCACCAATACAAGCACCACTTCCCCGACCGGTAGTTAATCCACCAGTTGCTATAGACATTCCAGTTGTTAGTGGACGAGACCATGTAGGATCCCGAGTATCGGTACGAGCTATACACGCCTTCAGAGGTAGTCATCCACCCACCTTTGAGGGAGGTCAAAAGGGGATCTCTACACGAGATTGGCTGAATGATGTGGAGATGATCATGCGCCAATGTGATATATATGAGGACTGCTGGGTGTTATTAGTAGTCAACACATTTCATAAGGATGCTCGGATGTACTAGGAGTATTGTGATCAGGAGATGTTGTTGGGACTAGACTGGGCTGAGTTCTGACACATTATGATACTACAGTTCCTGCCAAAGAGTCCAGTGTCACCGGTTCCAGACCCTTCGAAGAGCAGGGTAGTAACACCGCCACCTACTATGCCTAGATATACCGATGTAAGAGAGTTTGTTCTCCGAGCTAAGAGCATCTGGGTTGAGTTATGATAACCGGGAATTTTAGATTCTCGGAATAGGTTAAGATTGTATGTATATAACAATTTTAATGAATAAAATATGAAAAAGTTATGTTTTAATACTGTTGTGAATAGTATAAAAATGTTCTGGCAGTGTTAAAGTGTGTGAGTTCGGGAATGGAAAATCTTACCGGACATAATTGGGTGAGACGGTTCAAAATCAGAGCTGAAAACCCTAGAAAATGTATTGAGATGCATAAAATGATAGAAATTTATAGTAGAGAATTCTGATCAAACGGAAGCAAAATAAGACAAACCGATGGCACCGGAGGCGCCTAGAACCCGCCTACGCGATTTCGGTAAAGTTCTGTTCGGATCCAATTTCGGTCAAAAATTGACCATAAATTAATTAGTGAATTAATATGAATAGTAGGATGACATCACCATGATTATGTCATAAACCAAAATTATTTTCCTTAATTAGGAAAGTAATTTTGAAAGGTGTATGGTTTAGATTAGGTTACTTTATGATTAATGGCCAAGATTATGCCAAAAAGCCATTGAAAAATTTTTTTAAAAATTTTGAAAAGGCCATTCGGCCACTTGGAAAGGAAGAAAAAAAATTTTGATTTTTGCCCCAAAATCCTTACTTTTTAGTCCTTGAACAATTACTAAATTGTTGGAAAAAAATTACAAAAAAGCCCTTGAGTTTTGCCTATAAATAGGCATCAAAATCCATTCAAAAAATGGAAAAATTAGCCAAACTCTTGCCCTTTTTCTTCAGCCCAAAACCGTGGCCTTCTCTCCCTTTGTAAGCCGAAATTTTGTTTTCAATTTCACACCAAACTTAGCTTGCATTGCATTTTCAACATCAAGTCATCAACTAGTTAAGGTAAACTTCAAAATTGAAGCTTTTCTCTTTGATTTTCCTTAGAAAATCCGTGGGTATGAGAGTGTGAAAACAATGAAAAAAAATTGTTATTTAGTTGATAATGTGATGATGTTGTGATTAGTTTGGTGTTGTAGAAATTAAAGCATGAATTAGGATTTTGAAACAAGCAAAAATTTTGCATGTTTCCTTTGAAAAACCGTGGCTTCAACGGTGTGAAAATTGTATGAGAATTGATGTTTGGTTTAATGTTTATGTTTATTCAATTATGTGTTGAATTAAGCATGAATTGGAATAAGGAAACCAGAAAATTTTGATGTAATTTTCTTGCTAAAACCATGAGTATGAACACTAAGAAATGGAAAATTTTTAGTGTTGAAAAGTGTTGATAAAAACCCTAGGAAAGAAAATAAGATTTTTCTATGTGTTTTTGCACGAAAATCCGTGGCTATGCTAGGGTTAAAATGCATGTTTTATTAAGTTTTGATGTTGATTTATACATCTAAGAATGATATGTTGTGATGAAAAAATTATTTTGGTGTTGATTAACATGTAAACTGAGGCTAGTTTGGAAAAAAAATATTTTTGTTTGTGTTGATTCCTGAATATTGGATTATGTGGAAAATTTTTATACAAAGTTTGGAAACTTTGTATAAAATAGGCCTCTAGTATAGTACGTGACAGGTGCAAAGTTTCTGAGGCGTACCTAACGCCGCGAAACCTTAAAATATAAGTGAAAATACTGTCGAAATTTCTAAAATCGGCATAAGGACATTTCAGGAAATGAGAGATGAAAATATTGGAATCAGGAAGGAAACCAGGATGTGTAGGAAAATAAACTGGTAAAAACGTATCAGAGTGGCGCAGCGGAACAATAAAAATTTTAAGATCGTTAAATATCTCATGATGCCATATACAATAAATCAACAACAATTAAAACTCATACCTCAAGGACGCCAATGAATAGGAGGAGAGTGACTGGAGGCTTCAACCAACTAGCCTTCTCTACTATTCTCCAATTCCCGAATGGCTGAGTGTGTGGGCACTCTGAACCTCGATCGGTATGCTAGCACTGCTAGTCTTCTTCCGACCACCCAGATCTCTAAAGAACTTTATTGTCACGATGAGCTGTGCAACAATAAGCCTGCTCACCTGAGAGTCTGTGGTCTAAGAGAACTGGAGTGGCAGGACCTCTATTTATAGACCTGCATGAGGTGATTCTCTGAATTTGAATTGGACTAGGAAAAGATTTTCTCCCTTATCCAAACCAAAAAATCCGAATTTTCCAAGGGAGAATCTCCACAATTAAATTCGGTTTTCCTAGGATAAATCCAATCCAAATCTAAACAAGATTTTAACTAGAATTTTATCTCCCTTTTTCAACCAAAAAATCCGAAATCTTTAGGAGAAAATCTTCTCCAAATTTTCGGCCACTTTTAGGATAAGGAAGAATCAAAATTCTACTAGGATTTTTCAAGCTAAATCTCATCTCAACCTTATCCAAAAATAACCAAATTTCCTAGGATTTAGGCTCCAAAATTTCGGCCACTTTTAGGGAGTAAAGAGAATCCAAATTCAACTAGGATTGAAGCTTGAATTTACCCTTGAATCTTATCCACAAAAACCGAATTTTCCATTGAGGATTATCCTCAAAAAATTCGCCCACTTTTGTTGGGATTTGGATTCAAAATTCAAGTAGGATTCTAACAAGATTATCCTCTCCAAATCCAACTCAAATTCGAATTTCAAACCTTGTGGATTTTCCACAAAAATTCGAATCCTACTTGGACTGTGATTCAAAATTTGAATTTCAAATTTCAAATTCAAATTTCAAATTCAAATTTCAAATTTCAAATTTCAAATTTCAAATTTAAATTTCAAATTCAAATTTCAAATTCGAATTTCAAATTCAAATTTCAAATTCAAATTTCAAATTCAAAATTCAAATTTCAAATTTCAAAATTCAAATTTCAAATTTCAAAATTCAAATTTCAAATTCCACCAAACGGTTGTGTTTCATATTCTTGTTCTCATGGATAATTTTCTACAACTCCAATCCAATCTCAAATAAAATCATGGCAACTTTATTTGGAGTTCGAATAATTGTGTACTCCATTATCCAAAACAAAATCTGAATCCAACCGGAGAGAATCTTGTCTACCATCCTAATCCTGTGTCATCACCATCCATGCATAATAAACTAGCCTATAGCATACACAAATCAATTTGCCAAACGTTAAGGAATTATGTGGAGCTAGTAGAGGGACTGATTGGACATATATAATCGGGCTCCCGTGATTCCATATGATCATCATTCTGTACCGAACAACTCAATCATATGATCACTAATTTCAGAGTCACACCACTATAAACCTGAAACTGAACTCTCAATTATATACCGTATTACGTAAGCCTGTGACGAGCTACCATCCAATGACCTTGTCATATATGCAAAACCCTCATATGATATCCATGATCAGCCTTAGGTCAAAGTCCGTTTAATCCTACTGATCAGGCTATCTTAAAGTTCCACTATACTACCGAATCAAGAAAATGATTATTCACCATATGTGAATAAGAAGTCATCCGCCCAGCAGACGACCCAAGGCCTTGTCCATTTTCACATTCAGTATAATGCCTTTAAGAGGATACCTTTAACTCCTCAGAGCTATGATTCCGATATCTGCAAACAAACCCTTCATCGTATACAAGTCATGCACCCAACGAACCGGTCTATAAGCTTACTACCTCTGAGACGCTTTAGCCATTGGAACATCAAAGTACACAAGTCATATACATGAAGTATTTCATTTACTCAGGATTAAGGTTATTGCACAATGAACGTCAAAAGCAGATTGATCCACTCATAGCGGACTACGTAGATCAATCACGCTTTAGTCCCGGTCTAATATGTCACCTCCAAGCAACATATCCATGTCTCTACTTGGGAGTCCAGCTCCAGATAGTCAAGACAGACCGTCCCCTCCAAGGCTTTAGACAACATAATAGTCTTAACATGAGTTAGATGCTCGGTCTAACCCCATAGACTACAGACCATAGTTTAGACTGCTAACTTTAGAACATTGTCTTCTTGCATACAAAAATCCATTGCATGCAACGTTCTAACAGTTTTAACACAAGCAGTCAGTGAGCCATATTTGCTTACATTTACTTTAACATGTAAATAAGACGAGGACAGATAGCAATGTAATGAATAACCTCTAAGTATAATTTTATTATCCAGTTCAAAATGAATACATCAAAATGTCTCTAATACTTAGGGCATTTCCTAACAGGATGGATTAGGGTTAGAAATGGAAAACCAACCCAAAAGGAATAGTAAACCAACCCTAAAAGACTAAAATGCCTAAAATAGGAAAAAAAATCATATTAAGGGTATTTTGGAAAACGAGGGAAAAATGTAGGTCGGGATCAGAAACCCGAGCCTCTCGAGGACCGAGGGCTGGGGACGGGTTAAAAAAACCTTTTAAGAGTAGCGAAAGGGCCATTTGAGGCTCCGAAACGGTCAAAAAACGAGAAAACGACCCTAAGTGACGGATGAATAATAATCGAGGGCCGAGAAAAATGAAATTGGGATTTGGCAGCTATTTAAGCTGTAAAATGATACAGAAGCCTAGGGAATATTATTTTAAAATAATTAGGCTTAGAAAACTGGAGAAAAATGATAGAATGGAATAGTTACAGTCCCGAGACCCGTCAGGAGCAAAATGGTCATTTTGATCAAAAATTTCTGAAAGGCTCAGAAAGGACCTTAAAAGACCTAGAATAACTTATATAAAATTCTAAGACTCAAAATAAAGGTTTTAGAGTTAAAAATCCAAAAATTTTGAAGAACATGGGCATGTAGAAGAAATACACGGCTGTGTACATAAAGAATTTTTCAACCCGAGAGGTACACGGGCTTGAACACGGACGTGTATCAAGCCGTGTACAGTTACACAACCAGATAGTAAATAACACGGCCATGTATAGGAAAAAGAATTTACAACCCGAGAGGTACACGGGCTTGAACACGGGCGTGTATCAAGCCGTGTACAGTTACACAGCTAGATAGTAAACAACATGGCCGTTTTGAGTAAACCCTAGAGGCACACGGGCCAGAACACGAGCGTGTTGCAGGCCGAGTACCACAAACAAAATTTAAATGTGTTAAATTGTTAGGTGAAATAAATGTATATTTAAAATGATAATTAAAACAGGGTATTAACAGACAATATTATGTCTGTAGGAACCTAAAATAGAGATAGAACTGCTGAGGAGTTTTGGAAGTGGACACTAGCACAGTATTGGTAAGTTCAAGCATGTTCGTGTCTGCAACATGAAATACTGTGTTGATTTATTCTGTACTAGATGTACACTAGATATAAAGTCTTATAGACAATTGGGGATTAGTTAGAATAACATATCCCAGATAATGAGAATGAGTAAGACCTACAGGCAATGGAGGATAGTGACCTTGAGGTGATGATTAATATCACTTGGTCAAGACTATAATTGAACGATTGTGATGAAACCATTAAGGCGTACCGCCCCTCCAACATAGTGGTGGAGGTTTTTCTCAGATCCTACGAGGATATCAGGGCTGTGGAGGCTGATGTTCTAAGGTGGCTCCTTAGACCCTCCCAGTCAGCGCACTAATAATCATCGGTACTGCCATAAACAGAGCTCTAAACTAAAAATCAAATAGAGAATGAACAATCAATAAAATGATAAAAATAATAATGGAGCATAACCGAAGTCTACGCTGAGTGTAGTAATTTCGGTTAGGATATGTGGATAGCACCCTGTTAGGATAAAGTGAATAGTAATCAGTTAGGGTAACTGTTACTATTTATTGGTCAAAGGTCAAAGTCACTATTTATGATGAATAGTACTATTTATAGGAAATTGAGTTTTTAATATTTTGAATCCGTACGATTCTTACTAAGTATGTTTGAACTTACTGAGCCTGTTAGCTCACCAGTTTGTTCATGTTGCAGGTAAGAAATCTGTCCAGTAGATTCTCTGGATGGCGGCAGGATGAGCGTGTGTCAAAGGATAGGGAACTCAGTGGGGACTTGGTCCTACCATAAGTTTTCTGCTGAGCTTTTAAAGTTAATGAATTGAAGAGAATGGGTTTGAAACAAAATATATAGTACATATATATATGTTGTATATTCTAATGTACTTTATAAAGACATATAAAAGTTAGTATTGTATTTTACATGGCCTTCTTACTTAGTTTTCTTAAGTGAAAGTATGTATTAAAGAAAAAAAATTTATGGGCAATATTTTAGGCCCTGATAATTAGGTATTGTGAGAAAAAGAGTTTAAAACTGACGACTCGAATTCGGTACATGAGCTGTCTTGGTAAGCCTTAGAGGTGATTCATGACGGTTACGGGTAGTCAAAATCAAGGGGCGTCACAGGTTGGTATTAGAGCGGTTGACAATATCCCTATTGGCACGAAGCACGATCTACTCGTCAATCCAAGTAAGTTAGCTCTCTTTAAATTAGTTAACTTTACATTTATTCGGGATTATATATTTTTGTAGGACTTAAGATGACTAGACCACCGTATGTGAGACCTCATCCATAGACCTAAAGGACCGATCTGGGTATGGACTAGACCCGTGATCAGACTGTCCATGATGCACCGAGCGATGCAGCGACCACCAGTGCCTGAGCCATTAGCGCCGAGGCTCGTAGCGACGGCACCGGTACAAGCACCACCTCCACGACCGATCGTAAACCCACCAGTAGCAGTAGACATTCCAGTGGTGGGAGATCGAGCTCGTATAGAAGCCAGAGTGTCAGTACGAGCTGTACATGTGTTTAGAGGCAGTCATCCACCTGCGTTTGAGGGAGGTCAGCAGGGGATCTCTGCGAGAGACTGGCTACATGACATTGAGGTTATCATGTGCCAGTGCGATATAGATCAGGATTGTTGGGTTCTGATGGCCATTGGCACATTCCGTGAGGATGCATGGTTATATTGGGAGTATTGCGATCAGGAGATACTGCTAGCAAAGGATTGGGCCAAGTTTCACCAAGTCATGCTAAAGCAGTTTCCACAGAAGAGTGCAGCACTAGTGGTAGACCCTCCTAAGAGTAGGACAGTCTCGCCACCACCGGCTATGCCCAGTTATGCAGATATCAGAGACTTTGTTCTGAAGGCAGAGAGGCAGCAGATGATGTTGAGCGATACTATATTTTCGTATGCAGTCAGATTCCAGGATAGCATCGTAAGGACGTGTCCTCTACCCAACATCACAAATGATAACTTTTGTGACATATTTTGGAAGGGACTCACCCTAGACCTACGACAGAGGGTAACCTCTTTATACCCTACTACTTTATGTAAGTTTATTATCGATGTAGCTAAAGTAGAGGAATAGATGATGATGGAGCGCATGGTACGTAAGAGGCGTGAATAGTTGTTATAAGAAGCAATGTTAGATCGCCTATGCGGATCTGGACCGATGGCAAACGACCATGAGGCTGGTCCGTCGAGACAACCGGAGGGTGCAGATCCAGCTGAAGGCTCAACGCCATTTGAGGCCAGAAACGGAACGGACAATGATGAAATAGACCCAATCGAGTTTTTGACGATTCCAGAGCAACCTCAGCTAGGAGATTAGTTGTAGAAATACATGTGTTGTACAAATGTATATATATAACTGTATATGTGTATATATGGCAGTATCGAAAGTCTATTTTGAGAAAAGCCTTCGAACTGATGTACTTTTGAAATGAAAAGTAATGATAATCATATTTTGACATGTTCAACGTGTGAAATGTTGAAATTATGTGATGATCAAAACTATTTGTACTTATATAGTAAAAATATGTTTGTAAAAACCTAACGATCGATTTTTATGTGATTTTAGGAAATAAGATAAGATGGTGAATCCAAGGAATCTGCGGAACATGCGAGGACGTCCAGTCTTTTCTGAAAGAGTGGACGAGCTAGAAGCCTTAATAGAAGCCCAAATGAGAGAAAATGCCGAGTTAAGGCAAAGACTCGAGCAAATGGAGCAAAGACAAGAACAGGAAGAAAACCAAGAACCACAAATGGCCGCACCAGAACCAGAAGTGCCGCCAATGGTACCAGAGGAAATAGTAGAACATGAACCACCACCCAGGGTTAATCAGAAGCCATTATATGAAAGGTTCCAACATATGAGGCCGCCAGAGTTCGAGGGCTCCACCAACCCTCTAGAAACTGAGGAGTAGTTGTCTTCACTCCATATGATATTGGAGTTTATGGAGTTGAATGACCAGGAAAAGATTCTGTGTGCGTCCTTTGTTCTGAAAAGGGATGCAAAGTTCTGGTAGGAGTCAATCAAGCTAAGGAGAAACATGTATACGATGTCCTGGTTGGATTTCTTGGAAGAATTCAATCAGAAATACTATAATCTGGCACTGTTACGACCACAACAAAGAGAATTTACCGAGTTGAAGCAGGGAGATATGACAGTGATAAAAGTCTACAGCAAGTTTGATAAACTGTCCAGACTGTGCCCATACACTATTACCACTGAGAAGGAGAAGATCCAGAAGATGCTGGGGATGTTTCGTCCCGAGATCTCAGCGTTGGTGGATAATGGGTTAACGCCACCTGACACTATATCTGACTATGTTAGTCATGCACTAAAGGTAGAGTATTATCTGATCCGTCAAAAGGAAGAGAGAGAGAAGGTCTGGGATGGAAAGAAGAAGGAAAAGGTCTTGACCAAAGCTATACAAGCTGGATCACAAGTTGGATAAAGCAGCAAGCCGAGTTCAAATGTCAAGGCTGGGCAGCCAGGTACTTTTGGTCAGCAGTCCTAGGGGAAGAGAAAAGGAAATAATTCTGGAAACAGGAACCAGCAGAGGAGAACAAATAATAGTGCTCGGCCGATGGTTTGAGACTGTGTGAACTATGAAAAAAGACATACGAGTCAATGTAGATTGGCCCTAAATGCTTACTTTCAATGTGGGAAGGGTGGTCACTTTGCCAAAAACTATCCAAAAAAATAGGCAAAATGTGCAAGGTTCATCTCAGTCACAACCACATCCCCAGGCACATTCATTATAGGCCAAAGCTGAAGGGTCATCCCATTCTGAGAGACAGGAAAGAAAAGAACACTTGCCCCGTGCAAATGCTAGGGTCATGGTCTATACAAAGGAAGAGGTGGAAGCGGGAGCATCAAATGTAGTGATAGGTCAGCTTTTTATCGCTAATAATTTGGCGTCTATTTTATTTGACTCTGGAGCTACGCATTCTTTCATTTCATACCAATTTGCAAATAGGATAAGATATCCTAAAGACAATATGGGTATGACGTTCAGAACTATACTACCCTTGGGGGAAGTCCTGATGTCCAATTACTGGTTACCGTATGTGCCAATAATTGTGGCAAATAGGGAGTTGTTTACAGAATTGATCGTGATGGAGCTTGTCGACTATGATGTAATACTAGGAATGGATTTCCTAGGGAAGTATCAAGCTACAATCGATTACCGGAAGCAAAAGATAAGGTTTCAACCCGACCAAGAAGAGGGACTTGAGTACGTCGATACGTCACGTAGATCAATGAAGATAATGATCAACTCGATGGAAGTAAGGAGGCTGATGTCAAGCAGTTGTGCTGGATACCTAGCATGCATATTGGACGTGACAAAGGAACAAAAGCTCCAACCCGAAGACGTTCCTATTGTGAAGGAATTCATTGATGTCTTTCTAGAGGAATTACCAGGATTGCCACCTAAACGAGAAATTTCCTTTGAGATCGAGCTGATGCCAGGAACTACACCTATCTCAAAGGCACCATACCGGATAGCACCGACAGAGTTAAAAGAGTTGCAGGAGCAACTGAAGGAACTTCTTGACAAAGGATTCATACGCCCGAGCTATTTCCCATGGGGTGCTCCAGTGCTGTTTGTTAAGAAGAAAGATGGCTCATTTCGGATGTGCATCGACTGTCTGGAGTTGAACAAGGTTACTATCAAGAATAGGTATCCATTATCTAGAATTGATGACCTGTTCGATCAACTAACAGGCGCAGCAGTATTCTCCAAGATTGATCTACGATCAGGGTATCATCAACTGAAGATCAAGGAGAGTGACATCCACAAGACTGCATTTCAGACCCACTATGGTCATTACGAATTCCTTGTGATGCCGTTTGGGTTAACAAATGCGCCAGCTGCATTTATGGATCTGATGAATCGAGTCTTTAAGGAATATCTGGATAAGTTTGTCATTGTGTTTATCGATGACATTCTCATATATTCAAAGACTTGAGAAGAGCATAAGGAGCATCTAAAGATTGTCTTGCAGATGATAAGGAGGCATCAACTCTATGCCAAATTCTCCAAATGTGAATTTTAGCTGGATAGAGTACATTTTCTTGGACACATGGTTTCCAAAGAAGGAATCGCTGTGGATCCTGCGAAAGTGGAGGCGATCAACGAATGGCCCGCACCTAAGAGCGTGACGGAAATACGGAGTTTCTTAGGTCTAGTCGGCTATTATAGAAGATTTGTTGAAGGATTTGCGCGACTTGTCGCTCCTATCACGGCACTTACACGCAAGGAAAAGAAGTACGAATAGACTGAACAGTGCGAGAAAAGCTTCCAAGAGCTGAAGAAACGACTAACGAGTGCACCGATACTAACACTTTTGATTGAAGGGGAGATGTTCGTGATATATAGCGAAGCTTCAAAAATGGGATTAGGAGCCGTCCTGATGCAAGGCGACAATGTGATTGCCTATGCCTCGTGTCAATTAAAGGACCATGAGAAGAATTATCCCACGCATGACTTGGAGCTTGCCGCAGTAGTGTTCACATTAAAAATCTGGCGACACTATCTATATGGAGCTCAGTGTTAGATTTATACGAACTACCAGAGTCTAAAATATTTATTCACACAGAAGGAGCTAAATATGCCGCAAAGAAGATGGCTGGAGCTGGTAAAGGATTATGATTGTGAAATCCTCTATCATCTAGGAAAAGCCAATTGCATTGCAAATGCGTTAAGTAGGAAATCTACTGTTCCACAGCAACTACCAATTGGGAAACTTCCAAAGCCATTACAGTAGGAAATCAACATGCTGGAGATGGAGCTAATAACCGGAAAGCTAGCTGTGCTACAACTGGAGTCAACATTGTATAAAGACATCAGAGAAGCTCAGAAGTGAGATCCGAAGCTAGCAAGCCCACAGGAGGAAACGTCTGAAGAAGGATTAATCCTACATCAGGGGAGAATTCAAGTTCCAGATGATGAAGGATTAAGAAGGTGAATTATGGTCAAAGCTCATGAAACGCCTTACTCAGTACATCCCAAAGCCAGCAAGATGTACCAGGATCTGAAGCTGTAATTTTGGTGGAAAGGGATGAAGAAGGATATAGCTGAATTTGTAAGTAGATGCATGACGTGCCAAAAAGTTAAGGCTGAACATCATCATCCAGGCGGAAAGTTAGAGCCATTGAAGATTCCTGAGTGAAAATGGGAACATATCACGATAGACTTTGTGGTAGGATTACCGAAGACCCAAGAAGGCTATGATGCCTTTAGGTTATTGTAGACAGACTGACAAAGACGGCAAGGTTCATTGTAGTAAAAATGACCTTCTCGTTGGAAAAATTAGCGAGCTTGTATGTTAACCACATAGTCAGGCTACATGGAGTTCCTAAATTCATTGTATAAGATCGTGATTCACGATTCACTTCGAACTTCTGGACATATGTACAAGAAGCTATGGGAACAGAAGTGCGTCTGAGCATAGCATTTCATTCCCAGACAGACGGGCAATCTAAGCGAACCATCCAAATGCTAGAAGACATGCTGCGTGAATGTATAATAGACTTCCTGGGGAGCTGGAATGAGAAACTTCCATTGGTAGAGTTTTTGTATAACAACAGCTACCATTAGTCAAAGTGCTATGGAGAAATCACAACGTTGAAGAGGCTACATGAGAATGTGAAGACGAAATTAAGAATTTGTACCCCCACTTGTTCTAAATTTTAGAGGAAGAAAATTCTATAAGGAGGGGTGAATGTGATAACCGGGAATTTTAGATTCTCAGAATAGGTTAAAATTATATGTATATAACAATTTTAATGAATAAAATATGAAAAAGTTGTGTTTTAATCCTGTTGTGAATAGTGTAAAAATGTTCTAGCAGTGTTAAAGTATGTGAGTTCATGAATGAAAAATATTACCGGACTTAATTGGGTGAGACGGTTCAAAATCAGAGCCAAAAACCCTAGAAAATGCATTGAGATGCACGAAAATGATAGAAATTTACGGTAGAGAATTCTGATCAAACGGAAGCAAAATAAGACAAACTGATCGCATCGGAGGCGCCTAGAACCCGCCTACATGATTTCGGTAAAGTTCCGTTCGAATCCAATTTCGGTCAAAAATTGACCATGAATTAATCAGTGAATTAATATGAATAGTAGGATGACATCACCATGATTATGTCATAAACCAAAATTATTTTCCTTAATTAGAAAAGTAATTTTGAAAGGTGTATGATTTAGATTAGGTTACTTTATGATCAATAGCCAAGATTATGCCAAAAAGCCATTCAAAAATTTTTAAAAATTTTTTGAAAAGGCCATTCGGCCACTTGGAAAGGAAAAAGAAAAAAATTTGATTTTTGCCCCAAAATCCTTACTTTTTAGTCCTTTAACAATTAGCAAATTGTTGGAAAAAAATTAGAAAAAAGCCCTTGAGTTTTGCCTATAAATAGGCATCAAAATCCATTCAAAAAATGGAAAAATTAGCCAAACTCTTGCCTTTTTTCTTCAGCCCAAAACTGTGGCCTTCTCCCCCTTTGTAAGCCAAAATTTTGTTTTCAATCTCATACCAAACTTAGCTTGCATTACATTTTCAACATCAAGTCATCAACTAGTTAAGGAAAACTTCAAAATTGAAGCTTTTCTCTTTGAATTTCCTTAGAAAATCCGTGGGTATGAGAGTGTGAAAACAATGAAAAAAATTGTTATTTAGTTGATGATGTGATGATGTTGTGATTAGTTTGGTGTTGTAGAAATTAAAGCATGAATTAGGGTTTTGAAACAAGCAAAAATTTTACATATTTCCTTTGAAAAACTGTGGCTTCAATGGTGTGAAAATTGTATGAGAATTGATGTTTGGTTTAATGTTTATGTTTATTCATGTAGGAAAATAAATCGGTAAAAACGTATCAGAGTGGCGCAGCGGAACAATAAAAAATTTTTAGATCGTTAAATATCTCATGATGCCATATACAATAAATCAACAACAATTAAAACTCATACCTCAAGGACGCCAATCTGTAGGAGGAGAATGACCGGAGGCTTCAACCAACTAGCCTTCTCTACTATTCTCCAATTCCCGAATGGCTGAATGTGTGGGCACTCTGAACCTCGATCGGTATGCTAGCACTACTAGTCTTCTTCCGACAACCCAGATCTCTAAAGAACTTTATTGTCACGATGAGCTGTGCAACAATAAGCCTGCTCACCTGAGAGTCTGTGGTCTGAGAGAACTGGAGTGGCAGGACCTCTATTTATAGACCTGCATGAGGTGATTCTCTGAATTTGAATTGGACTAGGAAAAGATATTCTCCCTTATCCATAACCATAAAATCTGAATTTTTCCATGGGAAAATCCCAACAATAAAATACAGTTTTTTAAGGATAAAACCAATCCAAATCTAAACAAGATTTTAACTAGAATTTTATCTCCCTTTTTCAACCAAAAAATCCGAAATTTCCTAGGAGATTTTTCTCCAAATATTCGGCCACATTTAGGATAAGGGACAATCAAAATTCCACTAGGATTTTCAAGCTTGAATCTTATCTCAACCTTATCCAAAATAACCGAATTTTCTTAGGAGATTTCCTCCATAATTTCGGCCACTTTTCAGGGAAGGAGAGAATCCAAATTCAACTAGGATTGAAACTTGAATCTTCCCTTGAACCTTATCCACAAAAACCAAAATTCCATTGAGGATTATCCTCAAAAATTTCGTCCACCTTTATTAGGATTTAGATTCAAAATTCAAGTAGGATTCTAACAAGATTATCCTTTCCAAATCCAACTCAAATTCGAATTTCAAACCTTGTGGATTATCCACAATAAATTCAAATCCCACCTGGACTGTGATTCAAAATTTGAATTTCAAATTTCAAATTCGAATTTCAAATTCAAATTTCAAATTTCAAATTTCAAATTTAAATTTCAAATTCAAATTTCAAATTCGAATTTCAAATTCAAATTTCAAATTCAAATTTCAAATTAAAAATTCAAATTTCAAATTTCAAAATTCAAATTTCTAAATCCACAAAACGGTTGTGTTTCAAATTCTTGTTCTCATGGATAATTTTCTATAACTCCAATCCAATCTCAAAGAAAATCATGGCAACTTTATTTGGAGTTCGAATAATTGTGTACTCTATTATCCAAAACAAAATCTGAATCCAACCCGAGAGAATCTTGTCTACCATCCTAATCCTGTATCATCACCATCCATGCATAATAAACTAGCCAATAGCATACACAAATAAATTTGCCAAACATTAAATAATTTAGTGGAGCTAGTAGAGGGACTGATTCCATATGATCATCATTCTATACCGAACAACTCAATCATATGATCACTAATTTCAGAGTCACACCACTATAAACCTGAAACTGAACTCCCAATTATA
This sequence comes from Antiaris toxicaria, assembly GCA_035233585.1. Lineage (NCBI taxonomy): Eukaryota > Viridiplantae > Streptophyta > Magnoliopsida > Rosales > Moraceae > Antiaris > Antiaris toxicaria. Next base: position 30,743,396 of record CP141154.1, read on the forward strand.
TACCGTATTACGTAAGCCTGTGACGAGCTGCTATCCAATGACCTTGTCATATATGCAAAACCCTCATATGATATCCATGATCAGCCTTAGGTCAAAGTCTGTTTAATCCTACTGATCAGGCTATCTTAAAGTTCCATTATACTACCAAATTAAGAAAATAAATATTCACCATATATGAATAAGAAGTCATCCGCCCAGCAGACGACCCAAGGCCTTGTCCATTTTCACATTCAGTATAATACCTTTAAGAGGATACCTTTAACTCCTTAGAGCTATGATTCCGATATTTGCAAAGAAACCCTTCATCGTATACAAGTCATGCACCCAACGAACCGGTCTATAAGCTTACTACCTCTGAGACGCTTTAGCCATTGGAACATCAAAGTACACAAGTCATATACATGAAGAAGTTCATTTACTCAAGATTAAGGTTATTGCATAATGAACGTCAAAAGCAGATTGATTCACTCATAGCGGACTACGTAGATCAATCACGCTTTAGTCCCGGTCTAATATGTCACCTCCAAGCAACATATCTATGTCTCTACTTGGGAGTCCAGCTCTAGACAGTCAAGACAAACCGTCAAGACAAACCGTCCCCTCCAAGGCTTTAGACAACATAATAGTCTTAACATGAGTTAGATGCTCGGTCTAACCCCATAGACTACAGACCATAGTTTAGACCGCTAACTTTAGAACATTGTCTTCTCGCATACAAAAGTCCATTACATGCAACGTTCTAACAGTTTTAACACAAGCAGTCAGTGAGCCATATTTCCTTATATTTACTTTAACATGTAAATAAGACGAGGACAGATAGCAATGTAATGAACAACCTCTATGTATAATTTTATTATCCAGTTCAAAATGAATACATCAAAATGTCTCTAATACTTAGGGCATTTCCTAACAATCTCCCACTTGCCCTAAGCCAGTAGATGTGCCATGTTACGCATCCCCATCGCCTCTACATGCCTCTCAAAGCTTCTAGCCACCAAAGTCTTAGTAAAGGGATCAGCGATGTTGTCCTCGGATGCGATCTTACATACTTCCACTTGTCCTGTCTCCATATGCCCTCTAATAATGTGATATCTCCTATCGATATGCTTGGTCCTCTTGTGGTGCTGAGATTCCCTTGTGTTGGCAATAGCCCCTGTATTATTACAGTAAAGTGTGATAGGCTTGTCAACACCCGGAATGACCTCAAGGTCTCTAAAGAACTTGCGGAGCCAAACCGCTTCTTTAGATGCCTCAGCCGCAGCCAAAAACTCAGCCTCCATGGTAGAGTCAGCTGTACAGCCCTGCTTCACGCTCCTCTACACAATGGCGCCTCCTCCGAGTAAAAACACTGATCCAGATGTCGATTTCCTCGAATCCTTACAAGTTTGGAAGTCTGAGTCCGTGTATCCTACGAGTGTTAGGTCCCCTCCAGAATACACCAGCATATAATCCCTCGTTCTCTTAAGATACTTGAGTATATGCTTTACAGCTTGCCAGTGCTTGGTTCTAGGATTTGCTTGATATCGACTCACCATACCTACTGTAAAACATATGTCTGGGCGAGTGCAAAGCATAGCGTACATAAGGCTACCCACAGCGGATGCATAAGGGACCTTACTCATACGCTCTCTTTCTTCCGATGTCTTGGGACAGTCATCCAATGAAAGAGTTAGACGGGCAATAGAAGGTTGTGAGCCTTTCTTTGCCTCTTGTATTGCATATTTGTCAATTATTTTATCTATGTATGAAGCTTGGGATAACGCTATCATTTTGTTCTTTCGATCTCTGAAGAGACGAATGCCTAGAACATAATTAGCTTCTCCCAAGTCCTTCATGTCAAACTGTTAGTATAACTAAAGCTTGACCGATGATAAGTTCCCTACATCATTCCCAATGAGTAGTATATCATCGACATAGAGTATCAGAAAGACCACTTTTCCATCCTTAATACGTTTATAAACACAAGGTTCATCAACGTTCTGCTCAAAACCAAATGTCTTAATCGCTTGATCAAACCTCTGGTTCCATGAGCGGGATGCTTGCTTTAATCCATAAATGGATCTAAGCAACTTGCAGAATTTCCTTTCTTGGCCTTTCGCTACGAACCCTTCGGGCTGTATCATATAGATACACTCTTCAAGATGGCCATTCAAGAATGCCGTCTTGACATCCATTTGCCAGATCTCATAATTGAGAGCCGCAGCAATGGACAGAAGAATACGGATAGACTTCAGCATAGCAACAGGCGAAAAGGTTTCATCGTAATCGATTCCAACCTTTTGCATGTATCCCTTTGCAACCAGTCTAGCTTTGAAAGTTTCCACTCTCCCTTCCGCATCCTTCTTTCTTTTGTAGACCCATTTGCATCCAATGGGTTTTATCCCATCCGGCAAATCTACAAGTTCCCAAATAGAGTTGGATTTCATAGAATCCATCTCATTGTTCATAGCCTGTTTCCAAGATTTAGAATCAACATTATTTACAGCTTCATCATAAGTGACCGGATCATCCTTATGCTCATGAGCCTCAGCCTGTTATACCTCAGCATCATACATGAAGAAATTAGGTTTCTTAGAAACCCTCCCACTACGACGAGGCACCCTAAATTGTTGATCGTCTGCAGGTCTTTCACTGGAACTCGGACTTGCGTCGAAGACCGAAATCTGTGGAGCAGTTCTTTCACCCGATAACTACTCTAGCACCACTTTGCTTCGAGGCTTAAAGTCATTCATGTGACTTTCCTCCAAGAATGTTGCATGGGTTGAGACAATGACTTTTTGTTCCTTCGAGTTATAGAACAGACCTCCTTTAGTTCCTTTTGGATACCCTATAAACATGCACAATTCTGATCTTGGTTCCAACTTTTTCGCATCCCCATCCAGTACATGTGCCAGGCAGCCCCATATTCTCATATGTCCAAGGGAGGGCTTCCTGCCATGCCATAATTCATACGGAGTTCTGGGAATTGATTTGCTCAGAACCTGGTTCAGAATATAGCACGCCGTTTGTAAAGCATATCCCCAAAATGATAATGACAGCGTTGAATAACTCATCATGGACCGTACCATATCCAATAAGGTCCTGTTTCTCCTTTCGGCTACACCATTCTGTTGTGGAGTACCAGGTACAGTCAATTGGGATAATATCCCGTTCTCTACAAGATGTCCTAGAAATTCATCGGAGAGGTATTCGCTACCTCGATCAGATCGAAGTGTCTTTATGGATTTATCTAATTGCTTTTCCACTTCCGCACGATATTCTTTGAACTTGTCAAAAGTTTCGCTCTTGCGGTGCATCAGATACACATATCCATACCTCAAGTAGTCATCTATAAAAGAGACATAATACTCAAACCCTCCTCGTGCTGTGACGTTTATGGGGCCACATACGTCAGTGTGCACAATTTCTAAGAGCTCCTGAGCCCTTGCACCTTTAGCTCCAAAAGACCTCTTAGTCATTTTACCCTCTAGACAAGACTCACATTGGGGAAGTCGTACCTCCTCCAGAGATTCCAGAGGACCGTCTTTCACCAATCTTTGAATCCTATCTTGATTAATATGACCAAGTCTTAAATGCCAAAGATACGCCTTGTTAGAGTGAGAAACTTTCAACCTTATAGAGTTATCAATTAATTCAGTGTCAAGCAGTGAGTACATCTTTGGTTTGATCAAATATAGGTTTCCATCCATCCATCCAGAACAGATAAAAGACTTATTTCTACGAATATCAACTCTTTTACTAAAAGAAACTGAATAAGAATCCTTTATTAAACAAGCTAACGATATAAGGTTCCTCCTAAAATTAGGAACATAAAAACAGTCTTTTAATAAAATAAACCTAAATTGATCAAAATAAAGGTAAACATCTCCCACTGCCTCAGCCACTACAAAGCTACCATCTCCAGTCTGCAACGAGAGGCTCCTATCATGTAGACTTCTCATTTCCACGAACCCCTACATAGAAACACAAACATGATTAGTGGCGCCCGAATCAATGACCCAAGTGTCTTTCGATTCTTCCACCAAACACGCTTCCAAGTAATGAAGTTCCTTACCTTCCTTGCCCTTGGCGGCTAGGAATTCCCAACAAGCCTTCTTGAATTGACCTACCTTCCCACAATGGAAGTATTTGGACTTTTTAGGGTCCTTTGGCTTCTTGTTCTTCTTCTTCTTCTTCCCGTCCGAGACAGGAGGATTAGAAGAACTAGAAGCCACTTGCTTCTTATTTGGCCTCTTCCTCTTCCGTGAGGGATTGGAAGATTCCGCCAAATTGGCCTCACCTTTAGGTCAGACCACATCCTCATCCCTGATCATCCGCTCATAAGCCTGTAGTTGCTTCATGAGCTCGGTTAGTCCTACCTCTTTTATCGTCAGATTGTATGCGGCCTTAAAGCCCACAAAATCTTCAGACAGAGTCTTGAACATCATCTCGATCTGGGTGTTGTAGGCCAACTCAGCACCATTCTCGGCAGCCTCAGCGAAGAATCCCATTAGAGTGATCATATGGTCCTTCACTGGAGTACCCGCCTTTTGCGTAGAGTTCATAATGCTGGTGATAGCGGACTGTCGACCCAATTTTTCTTGGCCTCCGAACATGTCCTCCAGATTTTCCATGATCTCCCCAGCAACTTGATAAGTCTCATGCTGCTTTTGTAAAGCACTCGTCATGCTAGCAAGGATGTAGCATCGAGCTATCTCATTGGATTCTCTCTAACGATTATAGGCAACTGGGACCTCCTCAAGTGGTGTGTCAGGTTTGGGCCCAGATAGGCATGATTCATCCAGTACGAACTTGTGTCTCTCGCAGCTGAGAACTATTAATAGATTTCTTTTCCAGTTTTTATAATTATCGCCATTCAGCTTATTTTCAGTAAGTATTGAAATGAAGGGTGTCGGTGATATTTTGAACTGAAATAAAATTATACTAGACATCATTACAAAGCCCAAGCAAATATACAGATAATTTAGCAAATAAAACATACAAGTATGTTCCTACATGAAACTTGAAAAACATGTAGTATTGCAACGGTAATTCTCAGCACCTATTGCCCCAAGCCACTGAGGAGTGGTCATGAAAACAAATAGCCGGAACATGGACCCCGTCCAATTAATATATGTTGCCTTAAATCCTCCAAGGTTAAGACATATATTAATAACCGCTTATTTGGCCACCAGTTTAGTTAACAGAACTTCTAGGGAAGGTTAATAACTAAACGAGTCTTGAGTGTATAACCATTGTTTACGTAGCCTGATCCACGTCCTACCAAGCCACAGAGGGGTGGTCATGAATAGGATCGTACCCGAACATGTTTTCCACATAGGATATCCAATCTAGTATACCGGCGGCGGTAAACACCTACCGAGGGGTGTGGTCAGGGCAGAACTGACACGAGGCATTACCATGCTTTCACATATGGATCAACAATGGAAGCCGTGGGTTTTGTTTGAAACCCTCTCCCACTCAATATTTTGAAAAACATGCAAGTTTTGACAAATTATGTATGATCAATATAGTATGAGCGGCACTCACCTATTCTATATGACATGTTATCAAATATGCTTACAAAACATCCATCAATACATATTTATACATCCATGACATATCACAGAAAAAATAATTGACAGAATAACCAAGCTATGGTTCCATCCTAGAACAAAGAAAATAAAGATTATAAAATTCCATCCAAAGCATTCTTTGGGTCTTGAATTCTGTTCCGTCTTCTTGTATCCATCTTTATGTAGCCTCTCCATTTATTTCTCTTCCCAAGAATTATTTAAAATTTAAATCTCCAAAAATTTAAATTTTAAATTCAAATTCCAAATTCGAATTTCAAATTTAAATTTCCAATTCAAATTTTAAACAATTTTAAATATCATGTGTAATAATATGTAATTTCAAAATTTTCAAATTTTCAATTACATATTCTTAAACATGATTTAAAATGAAATTTCTAATTTAAAAATCAAAATTTTTCGATTTTTAGACCGTCGTACCGCCGCCTCCGAAGGCGGCAGCCGCCGTGGGCAGCCACCAGCCCCAAAGGGGCTGGCAGCCCACGGCTGCCCCCTATGTGCAGCCTTGCTGGGCTACAGGCCAAGCCTGCAGCGCCAGGCTGCACGCCCAGGCTGGTCGCAGCAACTGACAGGCTGCAGGCAGCGCCTGTAGCCAGAGGCTGAACGCCCAGGCTACGGCCAACGTTGGGCAGGCCACGGCCACCCTTGGCTGCAGGCCAAGCCTGCGGCCGTGGGTGGTGTTGCCATGCACAGGGGCTGCCGCAGCCCCATCCTGCCCGAGGGCAGGGGCTGCAGCCCCACCAAGGCCCGTCGGCCTATCCCGAGGGGTCATGTCTCGATTTTCATGCCATATTCCAATTTACCTATTAAGATCTCCAAAAATTAATTTGAATCCCAATTAAATTGAAATTTTCCACACAATCAAAATTTCAACCTTTAAATCAAATTTAACTTTTGAAAAAAAAAATATAAATTAAGGTCTTCAATCTTCAATCTCCTCCAAGAATAATTACATAAAATTTCCTAAACCGTTTCCGGTGTACAAAAATTGTAACCATAAAAATTCTAAGAGACAAACATTAAAATCCATGGGAAAATTACAGTGTTAATAACTGCTCCCATGGTTACATAAAAATTCCTAGATACAATTTTTCTAAATTCCAAGGAACCATAAACGGAATAAACAAGCATGCTTATAATAATTCAAAAAATTAAAATAACCACATACTTTATACATAATCCATGATAACAACATAAAGTAACCCTAGAATGCCACTCTCTAAATATCAAATCCATATATAAATAAAAAGACTAAGTAATTGTCTAATTTATGTACATGGCATAGTCATGAGATGGCTCTGATACCAATTGTAGGAAAATAAATCGGTAAAAACGTATCAGAGTGGCGCAGCGGAACAATAAAAAAATTTTAGATCGTTAAATATCTCATGATGCCATATACAATAAATCAACAACAATTAAAACTCATACCTCAAGGATGCCAATCTACAGGAGGAGAATGACCGGAGGCTTCAATCAACTAGCCTTCTCTAATATTCTCCAATTCCCGAATGGCTGAGTGTGTGGGCACTCTGAACCTCGATCGGTATGCTAGCATTGCTTGTCTTCTTCCGACCACCCAGATCTCTAAAGAACTTTATTGCCACGATGAGCTGTGCAACAATAAGCCTGCTCACTTGAGAGTCTGTGGTCTGAGAGAACTGGAGTGGCAGGACCTCTATTTATAGACCTGCATGAGGTGATTCTCTGAATTTGAATTGGACTAGGAAAAGATATTCTCCCTTATCCATAACCATAAAATCTGAATTTTTCCATGGGAAAATCCCAACAATAAAATTCGGTTTTTTAAGGATAAAACCAATCCAAATCTAAACAAGATTTTAACTATAATTTTATCTCCCTTTGTCAACAAAAAAATCTGAAATTTCCTAGGAGATTTTTCTCTAAATATTCGGCCACATTTAGGATAAGGGAGAATCAAAATTCCACTATGATTTTCAAGCTTGAATCTTATCTCAACCTTATCCAAAATAACCGAATTTTCTTAGGAGATTTCCTCCATAATTTCGGCCACTTTTCAGGGAAGGAGAGAATCCAAATTCAACTAGGATTGAAACTTGAATCTTCCCTTGAGCCTTATCCACAAAAACCGAAATTCCATTGAGGATTATCCTCAAACATTTCGTCCACTTTTGTTAGGATTTAGATTCAAAATTCAAGTAGGATTCTAATAAGATTATCCTCTCCAAATCCAACTCAAATTCGAATTTCAAACCTTGTGGATTATCCACAACAAATTCGAATCCCACTTGGACTGTGATTCAAAATTTGAATTTCAAATTTCAAATTCGAATTTCAAATTTCAAATTCGAATTTCAAATTCAAATTTCAAATTTCAAATTTCAAATTTATATTTCAAATTCAAATTTCTTTGAAATTTGAATTTTGAAATTTGAATTTCAAAATTCGAATTTCAAATTCAAATTTCAAATTCAAATTTCAAATTCAAATTTCAAATTTCAAATTTCAAAATTCAAATTTCAAAATCCACAAAACGGTTGTGTTTCAAATTCTTGTTCTCATGGATAATTTTCTACAACTCCAATCCAATCTCAAATAAAATCATGGCAACTTTATTTGGAGTTCGAATAATTATGTACTCTATTATCCAAAACAAAATCTGAATCCAACCGGAGAGAATCTTTTCTACCATCCTAATCCTGTGTCATCACCATCCATGCATAATAAACTAGCCAATAGCATACACAAATCAATTTGCCAAACGTTAAGGAATTATGTGAAGCTAGTAGAGGGACAGATTGGACATATATAATCGGGCTCCCGTGATTCCATATGATCATCATTCTGTACTGAACAACTCAATCATATGATCACTAATTTCAGAGTCACACCACTATAAACCTGAAACTGAACTCCCAATTATATACCATATTACGTAAGCCTGTGACGATCTACTATCCAATGACCTTGTCATATATGCAAAACCCTCATATGATATCCATTATCAGCCTTAGGTCAAAGTCCGTTTAATCCTACTATCAGGCTATCTTAAAGTTCCATTATACTACCGAATTAAGAAAATGATTATTCACCATACGTGAATAAGAAGTCATCCGCCCAGCAGACGACCCAAGGCCTTGTCCATTTTCACATTCAGTATAATGCCTTTAAGAGGATACCTTTAACTCCTTAGAGCTATGATTCCGATATCTGCAAACAAACCCTTCATCGTATACAAGTCATGCACCCAACGAACCGGTCTATAAGCTTACTACCTCTGAGATGCTTTAGCCATTGGAACATCAAAGTACACAAGTCATATACATGAAGTAGTTCATTTACTCAGGATTAAGGTTATTGCATAATGAACGTCAAAAGCAGATTGATCCACTCATAGCGGACTACGTAGATCAATCACGCTTTAGTCCCGGTCTAATATGTCACCTCCAAGCAACATATCTATGTCTCTACTTGGGAGTCCAGCTCCAGACAGTCAAGACAAACCGTCCCCTCCAAGGCTTTAGATAACATAATAGTCTTAACATGAGTTAGATGCTCGGTCTAACCCCATAGACTACAGACCATAGTTTAGACCGCTAACTTTAGAACATTGTCTTCTCGCATACAAAAGTCCATTGCATGCAACGTTCTAACAGTTTTAACACAAGCAGTCAGTGAGCCATATTTCCTTACATTTACTTTAACATGTAAATAAGACGAGGACAGATAGCAATGTAATGAATAACCTCTATGTATAATTTTATTATCCAGTTCAAAATGAATACATCAAAATGTCTCTAATAATTAGGGCATTTCCTAACAATTCAATTATGTGTTAAATTAAGTATGAATTGGAATAAGGAAACAAGATAATTTTGATGTAATTTTCTTGCTAAAACCGTGAGTATGCACACTAAGAAATGAAAAATTTTTAGTGGTAAAAAGTCTTGATAAAAACCCTAGGAAAGAAAATAAGATTTTTCTGTGTTTCTGCACGAAAATCCGTGGTTACGCTAGGGTTAGAATGCATGTTTTGTTAAGTTTTGATGTTGATTTATACATCTAAGAATGATATGTTGTGATGAAAAAATTATTTTGGTGTTGATTAACATGTAAACTGAGGCTAGTTTGGAAAAAAAATATTTTTTTTTGTGTTATTTCCTGAATATTGAATTATGTGAAAAATTTTTATACAAAGTTTGGAAACTTTGTATAAAATAGGCCTCTGGTATAGTACTTGACAGGTACAAAGGTTCTGAGGCGTACCTAACGCCGAGAAACCTTAAAATATAAGCGAAAATGCTGTCGAAATTTCTAAAATCGACATAAGGGCATTTTGGGAAACGATGGATGAAAATATTGGACTCGGGAAGGAAACCGGGACCTCTCGGTGGATTAGGGTTAGAAATGGAAAACCAACCTAAAAGGAATAGTAAACCGGCCCTAAAAGACTAAAATACCTAAAACAGGAAAAAAAAATTCATGTTAAGGGTATTTTGGAAAACGAGGGAAAAATGTAGGTCGGGATCAGAAACCCAAGCCTCTCGAGGACCGAGGGCTGGGGACAAGTTAAAAAACCATTTTAAGAACGGTGAAAGGGCCATTTGAGGCTCTGAAACGCTCGAAAAACGAGAAAACGACCCTAAGTGATAGATAAATAGTAATTGAGGGCCGGGAAAAATGAAATTGAGATTTGGCAGCTATTTAAGCTATAAAATGATACAGAAACCTAAGGAATATTATTTTAAAATAATTAGGTTTAGAAAATTGGAGAAAAATGATAGAACGGAATAGTTACGGTCCCTAGACCCATCAGGGGCAAAATGGTCATTTTGACCAAGAATTTCCGAAAGGCTCGTAAAGGACCTTAAAAGACCTAGAATAACTTATATAAAATTTAAGACTCAAAATAAAGGTTTTAGAGTTAAAAATCTAAAAATTTCGAAGAACACGGGCGTGTAGAAGAAATACACGGCCACGTACATAAAGAATTTTTCAACCTGAGAGGTACATGGGCTTGAATACGGGCGTGTGTCAAGCCGTGTACAGTTACACGGCCAGATAGTAAATAACACGGCCTTGTATAGGAAAAAGAATTTACAACCCGAGAGGTACACGGGCGTGTATCAAGCCGTGTACAGTTACACGGCTAGATAGTAAACAACATGGCTTTTTAGAGTAAACCCTAGGGTACACGGGCTGGAACACGGGTGTGTTGCAGGCCGAGTACCACAAACAAAATTTAAATGTGTTGAATTGTTAAGTGAAATAAATATATATTTAAAGTGATAATTAAAACAGGGTATTAACAGACAATATTATGTCTGTAGGAACCCAAAATAGAGATAGAACTGCGGAGGAGTTCCGGAAGTGGACACTAGCATAGTATTGGTAAGTTCAAGCATGTTCGTGTCTGCAACATGAAATACTGTGTTGATTTATTATGTACTAGATGTACACTAGATATAAAGTCTTAAGACAATTGGGGATTAGTTAGAACAACATATCATAGATAATGAGAATGAGTAAGACCTACGGGCAATAGAGGATAGTGACCTTGAGGTGATGATTAATATCACTTTGTCAAGACTATAATTGAAAGATGGTAATAAAACCATTAAGGCGTACCGCCCCTCCAACATAATGGTGGAGGTTTTTCTCAGATCCTACGAAGATATCAGGGCTGTGGAGGCTAATGTTCTAAGGTCGCTCCTTAGACCCTCATAGTCAGCGCGCTAATAATTATCGGTACTATTATAAACAGAGCTCTAAACTAGAAATCAAATAGAGAATAAACAATCAATAAAATGATAAAAATCATAATTGAGCATAACCGAAGTCTATGCTAAGTGTAGTAATTTCGGTTAGGATATGTGGATAGTACCCTATTAGGGTAAAGTGAATTGTAATCAGTTAGGTTAACTGTACTATTCATCGGTCAAAGGTCAAAGTTACTATTTATGATAAATAGTAGTATTCATCATGAATAGTACTATTCATAGAAAATTGAGTTTTCAATGTTTTGAATCCGTACGATTCTTACTAAGTATGTTTGAACTTACTGAGCCTGTTAGCTCACCAGTTTGTTCATGTTGCAAGTAAGAAACCTGTCCAGTAGATTCTCTAGATGGCAGCAGGATGTGCGCGTGTCAAGGGATAGGGTACTCACCGTGGACTTGGTCCTACCATAAGTTTTCCGCTGAGCTTTTAAAGTTAATGAATTGAAGAGAATGGGTTTGAAACAAAATATACAGTACATATATATATATGTTGTATATTATGATGTACTTCATAAAGACATATAAAAGTTAGTATTGTATTTTACATGGCTTTCTTACTTAGTTTTCTTAAGTGAAAGTATGTATTAAAGAAAAAAAAATTTATGGGCAAAATTTTAGGCCCTGATAATTAGGTATTGTGAGAAAAAGAGTTTAAAACTAACGAATCAAATTTGGCACACGAGTCATCTTGGTCGGCCTTAGAGGCGATTCATGATGGTAACGGGTGGTCAGAATCAAGGGGCGTCACATGAGTGATACGATTTTCACTTATGTAGTACAGTTTGAGGAGAACGTCGTGAGGAGATGTCCTATGTCTAACCTCACTGAGGAGGATTTTTGTGGCATTTTCTGGAAGGGGCTCACTATAGATCTACGACAGAGGGTAACCCCTTTATATCCTACTAGGTTGCGCGAATTTATAGTTACCGTAGCCAAAGTAGAGGAAGAGATGATGATGGAGCGCATGGTGCGCAAGAGACGTGAGCAGTTATTGCAGGATGCAATGCTAGATCGTCTATATGGGGCTGTGACGGACCAAAGAATCTCAATAGTGTTACCTAGTTTAAACTAGGGTTTTTCTAAGATTTTTGTGAAAAAGAATGTATAAGAACATTGTATTGTAAATAAACAAATAATAGTATTAATAGAAATAAATGAATGTTTTGGAGGATTTAAAATCTTCAAAAATGATTAAAGAATAAAGTTCATGATTGAAAAAATGATTTCGGACCAAAACGCTCAAAATGGAGTGGTTTTGGTATCCGAAAAGTATAGATATAAAGAAATGGCAAGTCAAAGAAAAAGTAAAATAAAATAAATGTTTTAGTTTTTTTAAAGGTTTCTAGATTGAGTTAGATTAAACTGATAGCACGGATGTTTAGAAAAGTCCTCCGGTGCACTCTCCCCGAAATTTTGTCATTTTCGAAAAAATAAGGATGTCATTTAGAAACCGAAAACCCCAATAGATTAACTTAGGTAAACTAAGTTCACTAAAAGATGAAAAATTACGGTTTTTATTTTTAAACAAACCACAGTAAAATAAGGTAAACCGATGACACGGACAGTCTCAAAAACTCACGTGATTTCGGTGCAAAGTCATTTGGTTTGTCTTTTGATCAAAAAGTTTGACCGAAATTAATGAGAGGAGTCAAAGATTGAATGTGAAACTTTGAATGGATATAAGGATACATCAAGATCCAAGGGCTAGGGTTTAAAGCAACTTTAATCTAATGGCCATGATTCAAAGTCAACACCAAAAAGTCAAAGATCAAACCAAGCAATTTGAAGAGACTTCTAGGGCTATTAAGTGGCGGATTTTTAGAGGGAAATCAGAAAAAAAAAAATATCTACCCAATTTTATTTAATTACAAAACAGCCCTTAAAGGTTTGGAAAATTACACAAAAAGCTTGCAAAAAGGTCCCTAAAAGTATTACAAATTGGTCCCTCCTTTTTGGCTCCATTTATACACGGTTTTGGCAAGAAAGAAACCAGAAAAATTTTGGTTCTTCAGCCCTCCAAGCATCCGTGAGCTTCCCCTCTCTAAAACAAGAAATTTTCTTCAAGTTTTCTTCAAGAAAGTGTGCAAAAATTCATTCCCAAGCTCAAGAGATCAACATAGCAAATTGAGCTTCTATTTTTCCAAGTTTTCTTCACATTTTCTTGGGTGCAAAACCTTGGGACATGGGGCTGTTTTGAAGTGAGATTTCAGATTTTTGCTAGTTGGTTTTGGTGTTGTAAATCATGTGAAAAAAGTGATAAAGGAAAGAGATGAAATAGAGTTTCTGGGGCTGCTAGAGCCTCCTGTGCTAGCATCTTTACTGACTGTGGTGCCTGGGTTTGCTGGCCCAGCTGTTCCTTAAGCTGGTTTAGCTCCTGTTACTGGTTCTCCATCATCTCTCGCATGGCTGCGATCTGTGCTATCAACTCATCCTCTCAGGATGCTAGGTTTAACTAAGCTCTCGTTCTTGCCATGTTTTCCTATGTAACCCTATCATACAGCGGGAAAGGAAAATATGTCCCTTAAATTCTATACTTGGGACTCGTATCACATATCATTTTCTTTCTTACTTAACAATTTTACTTAAACATTATGGATATAAATATACACACTATATCCATCTTTCTTTCTCTCATACTGTGATGTTCAATACAATTACTGCATTGTATTGGGACATCGTCTGAGTGCTAGGATTCGTCCTGCACTTTCTGTCATATCATACTCACACTTGTGGAAAAATTTATATCTTGCCCCTAGGGCAAAGCTTTACTGCTTATCTCATAATGTATTTCACATAATATATATACATATATTCAAGATTCTAGTTCAGCGGGAGTGACACACACTTCCCCTATACGATCCCAACAAGTACATTATGCTATAACTGACGGGGGAGAGCCACTGCTTCCCTCTATATATATTCATAACTAACATTCCCGCAGAAGGGTTACTACTATTGTAAGGACAATCCTGATTCAGTATCAGGCATCTCCTCATCGTCACTTTTGCTAAATGAGTACTCCTCTGGGTTCTCTCCTTCTTAGTCGAAACTGACCTCATCATCGCTGGCTATGATGACTTGGGGTTCGTACATCCCCATCTATTCTTCATTACTAAAGCGGTTGGGGATCTCCTTTCCCTCATCGTCGGGATGGGCGTCGAAAAGAGTCTCGTTATCTTCCTCTTTCATGGGGTGTTCGGGAGACATACGGGCTGGTTCGGGGTTCTCCATCGGCTCCCTATTGCCCTTGTGTACTTCTGGCTGGTGCTCGGCCATGAACTCTTCATCGGCCAGTTGGGGTGCTAGTTCTACTTGATCGCTCTTCTAGTTCTGTTTGGCAAGGTCTCTTTCTCTCTTTGGGTCTTCTCCTGTCTTGATCCACTTTGGTCTCGGCATGTATTGTAGAAGTCCATTTCGGCTCCTTGTAGCGAACAGCATACGTTAGAACTGTATCGCCGGACATCAGCTGCAGTCTTTCAGTCCGATGAACAAATTCTCGTATATCCATAACTCTAGGGAACTTAGGTAGTTTCACTCCCCGCTTACCCATAAAGAAAAACTAGGGCTGATGCTGGACTGCTCTCAGAGATTGGCTCGATCGTGGTATGGCAAAACTTGACATAGTTAAGAGCTCATCCTGGTCATAAGGATCCCGATACACACGAGAGTATCTTCCTGAGAGATATCAACAGCCAACAGGACTCAGTTATCCTGATCAATGGCGTACAATCGGGGAATCACTTTGATAACGTGAAACCAGTCCTGACATTCTCATGGAGTGCAGGAGTACTGTTTGCCACTCGAAACTTAGTGGACAACTAGCTCTGAAGATCGGTACAACTCGAGCAGCAATCCATGTTCTTTCTCTGAGCAGTTCTCTAGCACTACACGGTCGTGATTTTTCGTATAATTATCTCAGCATCTTTTCAGCTTGTCCTCGCCATCATAGATTTCATCGTTTCATTACTATAAAATGTTATCTTCAATAGATAAACATTTACTGACTAAAAATAAAACTAACTTACTTGGACAGATGAGGCAGGCATGCGGCGATGTGAGGTAGGATGGCAGGAAACCGCTCTGATACCAACTGTGACGCCCCGTGCCCTCAGCAGCCCGGACCGTCACTAAAAACTCTATTACTTAACTTGCTTCTTTAGCTTTTATTTATACTTTCTCTTTAAAACCGATACTTAAACTTGCTGAATTTAATACCATAAATTTAGAGGGATTTTTTTTTATATATACGCGTACGTATTTACTATTCACGTACGTATATTATTAAAATGCGGAATTTGAAAAACATAAGGATTTAAATTATACATACACAATTATATACTTGTTTATCTGATTACTATTCACCAGATACTATTTAAATATACTACTCATACATATACTGTTTACTGTTCTAAAATACCGTTTAACCTTTACTATTCAAAATACTATTTAACTGTCACCATTCAAAATATTATTTACTCATACTGTGCGGAAGAATACTCGCGGTGTATCCATAACCTCATCCTCACATCCACCTCCGCCACCATCATCGTCCCTTGATGTTTACGCTATAGGATGCTTACCTACAGCATGAACACACTCCGTGAGCTTTACGCCCAGTAAGTACAACATGTTAACCGCAAAACATGTTGAAAACATAGCACATACGTAAAATCATAGGCATGACATATATCACTTAATAAATCACATACCATATAAGCATATCACATATCAGCTCACATATCATGTCATCACATAACATGTCATAACAGTGAATATAAAACTTCACATACTTTATGCATGACAGAAGCATCGTGTACTGTATGCACTTTACTGAAAAAGAAAGCATAGCGAACTATAACTAATGCATGGTCCGGTTATGTTCATTTATGCTTCAAACTTCTCTTTTCTTTTCTTGTCTATTTAGGGCCCATGTGTCAGTACCGTGTGCGCGCAGACCAACGGTAACTCCCGAGGTCAACTAATGCCGAAGAGCCATCAACTGATGCTCAACTTTTGGCCTTAACTTTCTTTAACTGGAAACCCCTTCGACTGAAGGAGCTGGTACGACACACCTATTTATTTCCATCTTGTTTAACTGTTCTAGCCATACGCTTCTCTAAACTGTCCCCAATCCTACGCGGTAGGGATCTATGGCTTCTATCTTGTTCTTTCATCAATCTACTCGATTGTGAAACTATATGCTCTTATGTATGCTGTGCAGCATCGTGTGCAAGATACATACTTAAAATACTGGAAAAGCATCATTTTAAATTCATTTTATCCATGCTGTAGGCGGAGTTGTACTTACCTGTCATCAGACAGTTTATACTCTCGCCTTCGTCACAATACAGGTACCTCCCTGTAATCATAATGCATTTCATTAACATTCACTCTTAGGTCACCGTGGTCATTAGTGACTAATAAAAATTCTTGTTATGTGGTACCAATCCTTATCGGTACTAATTGCCCTTCTCTTGAGAATTTAATTTTCTAATCATTGTTAATTAATTTATTTACCCAATAAATTAATTAACATCTTTCTTAGGTCACTCTATCGTTAGGAACTAATAAACTTATCGTTGTGTGGTACCGATGCCTATCGGTACCCAACTGCTCTACTTTGGGAAATTTGATATCTAATTTTTAATCGTGCTTGATTAATTTGTCTACTTGGCAAATTAATCACGGTCTCTCACTATCCCATTCCAACTTGGTCCTTGATTGGCTAACCGACCAGTCAACTGACTGAATACCTCCCGTATGATCATTTAGCCTGTCGGGTTACCGTTACCGATGTAATCGCCCCAAATTTTATACTTAGATCACACCCGTCCCTCGGGTGGTACTATTCTGATCTAGGGGTCGTTTTCTCACATTACGAAATTTCTAATGAGATGGTTCACTAATCCTCACAATGTCCGTCCTTCTTTCCCGGACCTAGGTCATCGAGGGGGTTCGGGTTTCCATCCCGATCACATTTTCATCCCTCGTTTCCTAAAATATCCCTTTGTGCCGTTTTAGAAATTTCGGCAGCATTTCCGCTTAATTTTTGGGTTTTCGGCGTTTAGGAAACGCCTCAAAACCATCTAACCTATTCTAACCTGCCACGTACTAAACCAGAGGTCTAATTTTTACGTAAAAGCTCCGCTTTTTACGTAAAAATATTCACATTTCCTCACATTCTCTTTTTCGATATTTCATCCCTTTTTCTTACAATTCCTCAAGTCAGTAAACCATAATTCATACATAATTATTTCCAATAATAAATTGAGGAATCAAGGGATCAAAACCACTACTAAAATCGTTCCCGTCGGCGGTCGGACAAACCGTTCGGTCTCGACCGCACAATCTTTGAATCGACGTTCTCCACTTTTGAAACTCCGGTTTGCAAATCCGATGCCGCGGATGTGTCCGGAACGTCGAAAATAGGCCAACGGGCCATTCTTCAATTTTCGGTCTCCGGGTCGCCGTTGACCGGCGTTGACCACGGCGGCGATGGGAGTGGCGACCACCATCTTGAAGAGCTCGACGAGAGGAACCCATTGGTGGTGTCAATTTCACCAATCGAGGCTCCTATCACCGGAAATCGGCCCTCGAAAAGTCGGCGACGGCGGCGGTGTTAGATCTTCATTTTCCGGCGTTGTTGCCCAAAATTGATTTGGGGCTTTTGATCTACGTGTTGTTCTGAGCATTTTGACACCGACCTTGCAACTCAACTCCGCCGGAATAGCGAGATCCGACGGCGGCGATGGCGACGGCGATGGCGAACCGTGGGCGGCGCGATCCGGCGGCTGTTGACATGAAATGAAGCCTGGGTTTTGTTCTACTCTTCACCACGAATCCATTGGGACCGGAATCGTGGCATTTGGACGTCGGACGGCGGAGATACGGCGGTTTGAAAAATTCGGCCACCGGCGGCTTTGGGCGGCGCGTGCGGCGTGTGCGGCGTGCTCCGGCGTCGGTTCGGTCGACTCGGCCCACCGTTGGAATCAGCTCGTCGAGAGCTTTCCAATGGTGCCGGCGGTGTCAAAAACAGAGGTCGGATTCGATGGTCAGTCACTGTTCATCCTCGTTGGTGTTGGGGGAGGAAATGGGATTTGGAAAAATTATGGGGGCTATTTTTCAATAGTCCCAAAAATTTCGTCCTTTTATACTAATTTTTTGAAAAATTTTAAGATAGGCTATACTGACTAATTTGGGCATGCTGAACCCAAATATATCAGTTTTATCTTCATCCGAGGTCGTCTCGACCAGTTTCCCGATACTGCATGGTTCCCGGTCAAAAATTACTTTTTGTGCTCAAATGACTAATTTGAGCATTCTGATTCCAAATATATCAGTTTTATATCAAGAAAAGGTCATCTTGACCAATTTCTTGATACTGTGGTTAGACCTACACTGTGTTGACACTGTGCACGCATAACGAGGCGTTTTCGCGTGAAATTTCAAACACAGTCTCTCTTGACTAATTTGGACGTGCTGATTTCAAATTTATCAGTTTTACGTCCATCTGCGGTCTTCTAGACCAGTTTTCGAGATCTGTATGACCCCGTCTCGAAAAACGTGTCAGGTGCCCGATTGACTAATTTGGACGTCCTGAGTCTAAATATATCAGTTTCGGGGTGAGAAAAGGTCGTCTTGACCTTCATCCCAATACTGCGTATCTTTTAAACAAAATCTACATTTTGTGCTCAATTGACCAGATTGAGCCTGCTGACTATTAATATATCAGTTTTATGTTAGATTAAGGCCGTCTTGGCCACTAACCTGATACTGCGTATCACACTGTTCACTAATCACTATTCACTATCTGACTGACTAATCTGAGCGTTCTGACTCCGATTTTGTCAGTCTCTGGGCGAGAAGAGGTCATCTAGACCACTTTTCTCCATACTGTACATCTATTAGGGCAATTATCACTGCTGCGCTCAGATGACCAGTCTGAGCGTACTGATGACTAGCTCATCAGTTCTGTATCATGAAATGGTCGTCTAGACCGGTTTCTTGATATTGCGTGTCTCAACGCACACTCACATAATAGGGTGGACCGATTTCACTGTCGATTACCCCTTTCACTGCATGAATAGTAATTAAACGTTACTATTCCTGTTTAATTCATTCAACTGAAAAGCACACTGTGCTTATTAACTTAATTACATCATTACACAGTAATTAAGTTTCATAATTCATGAGAGTCATTACAGTGGCTCTCGGCTCATTATACAGCCTTATACACAGACTCTTACACGTGCGTGTGCAACGCAACACGGGCGTGTACATTTCAAACACGGGCGTGTACTAGTTGAGACTACTCAACACGGCCATGTCTTTGAAACACATTCATCTATCCGAGCGGTATGCGGCCTCTTACATGGTCGTGTACTTAACCATGTTTCTTAAATTTGCTAAAAGACATTAAATTATGTCCATTTTATTCCTTAATGACTTATTACAGGTAAGTAGGTGCCATGAAAATGGCGGTCATTACAGTGTATATGTGTGTTGGTGAATGAAAGTTTTATGTTAAACTTTGATTCTTAGTGGTTTAACAATGAAATTTGATGTGGGAAACTGATGAGAAAAGGAAGAGAACGTGAAAATAAAATTTTTGCTTGATTTCCTAAGAGAAAGCCGTGGCTTCCCAAAAGGATAATGCATGAAATTTTGATGGATTAGGTTAGTTTTTGTGTTGTAATGAACATGTATTGATGTGAAAAATTGAATAATGAAAAATGAAGTTTTGAAACAAAAATTTTGTTTAGGATTTTCTTAAGAAAAACTGTGTATAGGTTATGGGTAAAGATGTCATTTGAGTATGATGTGTTATGGAATGAAACAAGGTGGAATTTGTGAATTAAACCGGGCTTAAAATGAGAAAGAAAGGGTTGAAATCCTGTTAGAAGTACTTAGGTTTTAACAGAAAATTTTACATAAAAAGTTTGTAACTTTTACATAAAATTAGGTTTACGGTATAGTACGTGGTAAGTTAGAATAAAATAGATGGTTTTCAGGTATTTCCTAAACGCCGGGAACCTAGAATTTTAGCAGAAATACTGCCAAAATTTTTATAACGGCACGAAGGGCATTTTAGGAAACGAGGTGTAAATTTTGGATCGGGAATGGAAAGCCCGAGCCCCTCGGGAACCTAGGCTCGAGGAAGGGCAAGGGACGATTTCCAATGTAGTGAAATGTCCATTTGAGGTCCCGAAAGGTTAGAAAAACGAGAAACGACCCCAAGGGTTAGATTAGTACCACCCGAGGGTCGGGTGAATAGTAACTCAAGCATTTCAGCAAGAAATGTCGTAAAAGCTCAGTAAGGCCTAAAAAAAACTATTTTATGATTTTTGGTACTAGAAAAACCAATTAAAATGTTAAAATGAAAATTTTACGATCTAAGGTCCCATAAGGGGCAAAATGGTCATTTCGACTGAAAATTTAAGAAATGACAAAAAAGGAGCGTTGAGCCTCCTAGAAGGTCATTTTATGACTTTTGGGCTTAGAAAAGCCAGTTTAAGCAGTAAAATAAATTTTTCACAGTCTATGTCAAAGTTACTATTCATGATGAATATGTTAGGAAATGCCCTAAGCATTAGAGACATTTTGATGTATTTATTTTGAACTGGATAATAAAATTATATACATATAGAGGTTATTCATTACATTGTTGTGTATCCTCATTCTATTTACAAGTTAAAGTAAATGTAAGCAAATATGGCTCCTTGACTGCTTATGTTAAAACTGTTAGAACGTTTCATGCAATGGACTTTTTGTATGCGAGAAGATAATGTTCTAAACTAAGCGGTCTAAACTAAGATCTATAGTCTATGGGGTTAAACCGAGCATCTAACTCATGTTAAGACTATTATGTTATCTAAAGCCATGGTGGGGACGGTTTGTCTTGACTATCTGGAGCATAGACTCCCAAGTGGAGATATAGATATGTTGCTTGGTAGTGACATATTAGACCGGGACTAAAGCGTGATTGATCTATGTAGTCCGCTATGAGTGGATCAATCTGCTTTTGACGTTCATTGTGCAGTAACCTTAATCCTGAGTGAATGAACTACTCATGTATATGACTTGTGTACTTTGATGTTCCAATGGCTAAAGCATCTCAGAGATAGTAAGCTTATACACCGGTTCGTTAGGTGCATGACTTGTATACGATGAAAGGTTTATTTACAGATATCAGAATCATAGCTCTAATAAGGAGTTAAGGGTATCCTCTTAAAGGTATTATACTGGATGTGAAAATGAACAAGGCCTTGGGTCGTCTGCTGGGCAGATGACTTCTTATTCACATATGGTGAATAATCATTTTCTTATTCGGTAGTATAATGGAACTTTAAGATAGCCTGATCAGTGGGATTGAACGGACTTTGACCTAAGGCTGATCATGGATATCATATGAGGGTTCTGCATACATGACAAGGTCATTAGACAATAGCTTGTCATAGGCTTACGTAATACGGTATATAATTAGGAGTTCAGTTTCAGGTTATAATAGTGTGACTCTAAAATTAGTGATCATATGATTGAGTTGTTTGGTAAAGAATGATGATCATATAGATTCATAGGAGCTTGATTATATATGTCCAATTAGTCCCTCTACTAGCTCCATATAATTCCTTAATGATTGGCAAATTGATTTGTGTATGCTTATTGGCTGGTTGATTATGTATTGATGGTGTTGACATAGGATTAGGATGGTGGACAAGATTCTCTCCGGTTGAATTCATATTTTGTTTTGGATAATAGAATACACAATTATTCGAACTCCAAATAAAGTTGCCATGATTTTATTTGAGATTGGATTGGAGTTGTAGAAAATTATCCATGAGAACAAAATTTGAAATACAACTATTTGTGGATTTTGAATTTTGAATTTTGAATTTTGAATTTTGAATTTTGAATTTGAAATTTAAATTTGAAATTTGAATTTGAATTTGAAATTTGAAATTTGAAATTTGAAATTTGAATTTGAATTTTGAAATTTGAAATTCAAATTTTGAATCATAGTCCAAATCGAATTTGAATTCTTTGTGGACAATTCCACAAGGCTAGAATTCGAATTTGAGTTGGATTATAAAGAGGAAAATCTTGTTTGAATCTTACTTGAATTTTGAATCCCAATCCTAACTAACTTGGTCGAAAATTTTGAGGAATATCCTCCAAGAATTTTCAGATTTGTTGTGGATAAGATTCAGGGAAAAATTCAAATTTCAATCCCAGTTGAATTTGGATTCTCTCCTCCCTGGAAGTGGTTGAAAATTTTGAGTGAATCTCAAGGGAGATTTTCGGTTATTTATAGATAAGGATGAGATAAAATTCAAGCTAGAAAATCCTATTGGAATTTTGATTCTCCTCACACTTTAATAGACGAATCTGGACAGGTTTATGGCCTTAGGGAAATTTGGATTTTTGTAGATAAATGGGGAGATAAAATTATAGTTAAAATCCTGTTTGAATTTTGAATACAAAATCCACAAAATGGCAGAAATCTTTTGGTGTTTTTTGGCCATAGAAAATTCAGACATTGTGTGTGGATAAGGGAGAAAATCTTCTCCTAATCTAATTCAAATTCAGAGGATCACCTCATGTAAGTCTATAAATAGAGGTCCTGCCACTCCCCTTCTCTTAGACCACAGACTCTCAGGTAAGCAGGCTCATTGTTGCACAACTCACCGTGACAATAAGTTCTTTAGAGATTTGGGTGGTTGGAAGAAGACTAGCAGTGCTAGCATACCGATCGAGGTTCAGAATACCCACACACTCAGCCATTCGGGAATTGGAGAATAGTAGAAAAGGCTAGTTGGTTGAAGCCCTCCGATCATTCTCCTTCTGCAGATTGGCGTCCTTGAGGTATGAGTTTAAATTGTTGTTGGTTTATTGTATATGGCATCATGAGATATTTAACGATCTTGAAAAATTTTATTGTTTCACTGCGCCACTCTGATACGTTTTTACCGATTTATTTCCTACAGAATAGTACTATTCATGGTCAAAGTTACTGTTCATCATTTTGATCAAAATTTTTGAACTGCTCGGAAAAGATCGTTAGAGCCCCAAAAGAGCCTAAACCGGATTTTTTAAGTCTAAGAAACGGAGAGAAAAATCCCACTAGGGGCAAAACAGTCATTTTGCCAAAAGTTAGGAGCAAAATGATCATTTTGCAAAAAGGTTCCAGAAAGGTCTAAATAAGATTGTTTAGGCTTCAAATGCTATCATAAGGCTTTAATTAAGTTTTTAAAAGCCAAAGTTCAGATTTTAGCAAAACAAAAGCTAATTAATAAAACGTAATTAACCGATAACCCTATTGACTATAGGAAACCCGACCGGAGACGGGCATAGGAATTCAAAGGACTCGAGAAAGCTCACTTTAGCACAAATACTGTAAGTATAGACATTTACATGTCTACTCACTTTATATATAAGTTATATATGCTGTGGCATAACAATCTAACCTGTTCACAAGGTTAGAAAAACATGAAAAGCTAAAGTAAAGAAAGATAAATGTAAGCAAGATAATAAGACTGAAAATACAATGTTGGCATACCGGCCTCCCCAGTGTGAGGTTTAAGAATAGCCTCCACCCCAGTGTATGGTGTTACAGCAAGAATAAGGTAGTTAATGGCTTAAGGTGCTACCCCAAGTGTGGTAGTGTAAAGATTGACCTTGGGGTTGATTGGTGGGTCATTCCCCCTTTCCTCCATTGGTCTGCGTGCATTAGGCACGTCCAACCACGGGCCCACCAGTGAAAGATAAAGAAAGAAAAGAAAAGAAAAGAAAAGAGAGAAAAGAAAAAGATAGAATAGAAAAGAACGAAGAAATCATAAGAACAGAAGATACACACATAACAAACTAACCCTAAGTGTTAGGCTTAAATCATGTTTTATTTGCATGTTTGTACTTACTGAGCTTTAACTTACAAGTCTGTTCATGATATAGGTAACAAGGGTAAGCAACCTGCATTATGAAAAGAGAGCAAAAAGGGCTGGTAGGCAGATTCCTACAGTGTCATGGACGGGTTGTGGATCCGCTTCGCAAACTATCCGCTGTGAAAAGAATATAGTACAAGAATGTATGTATGAATGTATAAAGACAAGACAAGTGTGTTATGTAAGAAGTAAAGTAAGTTTAGAACTATACTTATGTAATAAAGTATATTTATATTACTAAGTATTTTAAAGAAAACAATCTCGCTAGTGTTTTATGAAAAATGAAATAGAGTAATATATGTATATGTGTGATTTCAAAGAAATGATATTTTTATTAAGTTATAAGTTGAATAAAAAAAAATTTCACGGTTTTTCAAATACCAATCTTTTAAAGAAAAGCAAGTTGAATAAGAGGAAATAAGAGTAAAGAAAGAAAGAAAGAGAGAGAGTGGACGACTCAAGCTAGTCGGGTGGCCCACAGGGGCACGGCCTATGGCAAATGATCATGAGGCTGGCACATCAAGACGACGAGAAGGTATGAGCCCCACTAGAGGATCGACACCATCCAAGGCTGAAAATGGTACGGATGAGGACGAAGAAGATCCAGAGGAGGTTCCGCTTGTTCCGGATCTGCCTCAACCAGGGGACTAGATATAAACCATATAAGATGTATAAACGTATATATATCTGTATATGTGTATATATGATTGTATCGAAAGGCCGTTTTGAGAAATGAGCCTTCAAGCTGATGTGTATATAGAAAAATTTTTTAAATGAAATGAAATGAAATGAAATGACATGAAAATTTTGACATGTTCAAATGATAAAATGTTGAAATTTATATGATGATTAAAACTATTTTTACTTATATTGTAAAAATATATTGTTGAAAATCTAACAATCGATTTTCATTCGATTATAGGAAGTAGGTAAAGATGGTGAATCTGCGAAATCTGAGAAACCTGAGAAGGCGTCCAGTCTTTTCTAAAAGAGTAGATGAACTGCAAGCTATGTTAGAGGCTCATATGAAAGCAAATGCTGAGCTAAGACAAAAAATAGAGCAAATGAAATAAAGGCAAGGCCAAGAAGAAGGCCAAACCTCAAAGATGCCCGCACTTGGACAGGAAGTGCCACCAGTTGTACAGGAAGAAGTAGTAGAACCCCAACCGCAACCTCGGGTCAACTAGGAACCACTATATGAACGATTCCGATGAATAAAGCTGCCGGAGTTCGAGGGTTCCACAAACCATTAGAAGCAAAAGAGTGGTTATCTTCACTCCATATGATACTGGAATTTATGGAGTTGAACTATCAAGAAAGGATTGTGTGCGTCCTTTGTTCTGAAGAAAGATGCAAGATTTTGGTGGGATGCTATCAAGCTAAGAAGGAACATGGCTACAATGTCATGAGTGGACTTCTTAGAGGAATTTAATAAGAAGTATCATATTCCTACAATGTTGCGACCTCAATAGAGGGAGTTTGCAGAGTTGAAGCAGGGGCACATGACAGTGATAAAAGTCTGTAATAAGTTTGACCAATTGTCCCGATTGTGTCCATACATTGTCTCCACTGAGAGGGAGAAAACCCAGAAGAATCTGGGAATGTTCCGCCCTGAAATCTCAACATTAGTGGATAGTGAATTAACGCCACCCATTACTGTGTCTGATTATGTGAGTAGAGCTTTGAGGGCAGAGTATTACTTGGTTAGACAAAAAGAAGAAAAGGAAAAGATATGGGATGCCAAAAAGAAGGAGAAAGTTTTGGTAAAAGCTGCATAAGTTGGATCCCAGGACAAAGCCACAAGCTGAATCAGAATGCTAAGGTCAGACAAGCAAGCGCTTCTGGCCAGCAGTCACAAGGAAAGAGGAAAGGGAATAATTCTGGAAATAGGAACCAGCAGCGGAGGTTGAATAATAATGTTGGACCTATTGTTCATGACTGCGTTGTCTGTGGAAAAAGACATTCAGTCAGATGCAGATTTTCCCCAAACGCTTGTTTCCAATGTAGAAATGATGGCCATTTTACCAGGAACTATCCGCATGAGGCAAAATGCACAGGGAACGTTCCAGCCACAGCAGCAACGTCCCCAAGTACATGCAATCTAGGCAAAGATTGAAGGTCCTTCATCCACAGAGAGACAAGAAAGATCAGAATGCTTGCCTCATGCGGATGCTCGAGTTATGGTGTATACAAAGGAGGATACGGAAGCAGGGACGTCCAATGTAGTGACAGGTCAATTTTATGTCGCTAATCATTTGGCGTCTGTTTTATTTGATTATGGTGCTATGCATTCGTTTATTTCATACCAATTTGTGAACAAGATAGGATATCCTAAAGACAATATGGGTATGACCTTTAGAATGGCTGTACCCTCAAGAGAAGTATTGATGTCAAATTATTGGTTGCCTCACGTGCTAATAATTATGGCAAATAGGGAGTCGTATGCAGAATTGATCGTGATGGAGCTTGCTAATTATGATATAATACTAGGAATGGATTTCCTAGGAAAGTATCAAGCCATGATCGATTGCCAAAGGTGGAAGATAATGTTCCAACCAGACCAAGAAGATGGATTTGAATATATTAGTTCGTCACGTAAATTGAGGAAGATAATGATCAACTCGATGAAAGCAAGAAGGCTAATGTCTAGCGACTGTGCTAGATACTTAGCATATATCATGGATATGATGGAGGAACAGAAGTTTTAACCTGAAGATGTTCCTATAGTAAACGAATTTATCGATGTCTTCCCAGAAGAATTACCTAGATTGCCACCAGAACGAGAAATTTCCTTTGAAATCGAACTAATGCCAAGAACTACACCTATCTCAAAGGTGCCATATCGGATGGCACTGGCAAAGTTGAAAGAGTTACAAGAGCAGCTGAAAGAGCTTGACAAGGGATTTATACGTCCGAGCTATTCCCCATGGGGTGCTCTGGTGTTGTTTGTCAAGAAGAAGATGGATAATTTCGCTTGTGCATCGACTACCGAGAGTTGAACAAGATCACTATCAAGAATAGGTATCTGTTACCTAGAATTGATGACTTATTCGACCAACTTAAAGGTACAGTAGTATTCTCTAAGATCGATCTACGATCGAGATATCATCAGCTGCGAAGCAAGGAGAGCGACATTCACAAGACCGCATTTCAGACCGTTATAGTCATTACAAATTCCTTGTGATGCCGTTTGGGTTAACAAATACACCAGCTGCATTTATGGATCTGATGAATCGAGTCTTCAAAGAATATCTAGATAAGTTTGTCATTGTGTTTATCGATGACATATTTATATATTCAAATACTCAATAGGAGCATGAAGAACACCTGTGGATCATTTTGCAGATGATAAGGAAGCATCAACTCTATGTCAAATTCTCTAAGTGCGAATTCTGACTAGATAGAGTACATTTCCTTGGACATGTGGTTTCTAAGGAAGGAATCACCGTGGACCCCATGAAAGTGGCAGCGATCAATGAATGGCTTGCACCTAAAAATGTGACTGAAATATGGAGTTTCTTAGGTTTAACCAGCTATTATAGAAGATTTGTAGAAGGATTCGCATGACTCATTGCACCTTTCATGACTTTGACACACAAAGAGAGGAAGTACGAGTGGACTGAGGTGTGCAAAAGAAGCTTCCGAGAGTTGAAAAGGCGATTAACAAGTGCGCCAAT
This sequence comes from Antiaris toxicaria, assembly GCA_035233585.1. NCBI lineage: Eukaryota > Viridiplantae > Streptophyta > Magnoliopsida > Rosales > Moraceae > Antiaris > Antiaris toxicaria. The sequence continues at coordinate 30,771,346 of CP141154.1, forward strand.
CCTTACACTTCCTACTGAAGGGGAGATGTTCGTGATTTACAGTGATGCATCAAAGATGGGATTAGGAGCTGTCCTAATGCAAGGCGATAAGGTGATTGCTGATGCCTCGCGTCAATTAAAGGATCAAGAGAGAAATTATCCCACGTACGATCTGGAACTTGCCACAGTAGTGTTCACATTGAAGATCTGGTGACACTATCTGTATGGAGTTCAGTGTCAGATTTATACTGACCATTAGAGTTTAAAGTATTTCTTCACATAGAAGGAGCTGAATATGTGGCAAAGGAGATGGTTAGAGCTGGTAAAGGATTATGATTGTGAAATCCTCTACCATCCCGGAAAAGCCAATCGTGCTGCAGATGCATTAAATAGGAAATCTGCTGTCTCACAGCAACTGCCGATTGGAAAACTTCCAAGGCCATTGCAGCATGAAATCAACACATTGAAGATGGAGCTAATAATAGGAAGATTAACTGCACTTCAATTGGAATCATCGTTGTATGAGGACATTAGAGAGGCTTAGAAACGAGACCCGAATCTAGCAAGTCATCAAGAAGGAGTGTCTGAAGATGGATTAATCTTATGTCAAGGAGGAATTTATATTCTTGATGATGAAGGATTAAAAAGGTGAATTATGGCAGAAGCCCATGAAATGCCATATTCAGTACATCTCGAAGCTAGTAAGATGTACTAGGATTTGAAACTGTAATTCTGGTGGAAAGGGATGAAGAAGGACATTAATGAATTTGTAAGTAAATGCATGATATGCCAAAAAGTTAAGGCTGAACACCAACATCCAAGTGGAAAACTAGAGCCTTTGGAGATTCCCGAATGGAAATGGGAACATATTACGATGGACTTTGTGGTAGGATTGCCAAAAACCCGAGAAGGTTACGATGCTATCTGGGTTATTGTCGATAGATTGACAAAGACGGCAAGATTTATAGTAATGAAAATGACTTTTTCACTAGAAAAGCTAGCGAATTTATATGTTAACCACATCGTCAGGTTACATAGAGTTCCTAAGTCCATTGTATCGGATCGTGATACACAATTCACTTCAAATTTTTGGAAGTATGTGCAAGAAGCCATGGGAATGGAAATGCACCTGAGTACAACATTTCATCTGCAGACGGACGAGCAATCTGAGCAGACAATTCAAACACTAGAAGACATGCTTCGCACATATACAATAGATTTCTCAGGAAGCTGGAACGAGAAACTTCCATTGATAGAATTTTTGTATAACAATAGCTACCAGGCTTCTATAGGAATGGCACCCTATGAAGCTCTATATAGGAGGAAGTGTAGATCACCTATCCACTAGTATGATTTACAAGAAAAGGACTACACAAGATAGATTTTTGCAAGAAACAGCAGATGCAATTGCAAAAATACAGCAACGGATGAAAATTACGTAAAGCCGACAAAAGAGCTATACGGATAAACGATGAGGCTCCCTAGAGTTTAACGAAGGGGATTTCGTATTCTTAAGAGTCTCACCGATGAAAGGAATAATGTGTTTCGGTAAGAAAGGGAAATTAAGTCCAAGGTATATTGGACCATAGAAGATTATCGAACACATAGGAAAGGTTATCTATAGATTGGCATTACCCCCAAAAATGTCGGCAGTACATAATGTTTTCCATGTGTCAATGTTGCAGAGGTACATACCGGATCCATCCCATGTATTGAGACATGAACTGATCCAAATTTAGGAAGATCTAACATACGAAGAGAGGCTTATACAAATATTGGCATGTGAAGACAAAGTGTTAAGGAACAAGACGATCCCATTAGTCAAAGTGCTATGGAAAAATCACAATATCGAAGAGGCTACATGAGAATAAGAAGATGAAATTAGAAAATTGTACCCCCACTTGTTCTAAATTTTCGAGAACAAAAATTTTATAAGGAGGGGTTAATATAATAACCGGGAATTTTTAGATTCTTAGAGTAAATTAAAATTATATGTATGTACTAATTTTAATAAATAAAATGTGAAAAAGTTGTGTTTTAATACTGTTGAGAATACTGTGAAAATGTTCCGGCAGTGTTATAGTAAGTGAGTTCGGAGATGGAAAATCTTACCAAACAGAAACGGGTGAGACGGCTTGAAAACAAAGCCAAAAACCCTGAAGAGTGCACCGAAGTGCACTAAAAGACAAAAATTTACAATAGTGAATTCTGGCCAAACGGAAGCAAAATAAGACAGATTGATCACACCGGAGGCACCCGGAACCCGCCTACGCGATTTCGCTAAAGTTTCATTCGGTTTGACTTTTGATCAAAATTTGACCACGAATTAATTCATATATTAATTAGATGATGTCAAGATGACATCATAAATACAACTTAATTAATTAGGTTATTAAGGCTTAATTTATGGTGGTAGGTAGCATTAATGGTTAAGATTTAATGCTTTATGGATCAACGGCCATGATCAAGCCAAAATGGCTTTGAAAAAAAATTTGGAAAAAATGGAAAAATGGGGATCGGCCACATGGAAAGAAAACAGCCCAAAATTTTTAAATTTGACCCTAAAAACTTTGCATTTAAGTCCTTGAAAAATTAGTAAATTGTTGGGCAAAATTACAAAAGGGTCCCCATCCATTTGCCTATAAATAGGCATGAAAATTCATTTGGAAAAATTGGAAAATTTGGCCAAACTCTTGCTCTCCCAAAACCGAAAATCATTCCTCCATTTTAGCCAAAAATTTGACAAGTTTCGTCACCAAATTAGCTTTCAATCCAAGCTTAAATTGCAAGGAATTGAAGTGATAAGGTGAGTGACCATTTTTAAGCAATTTTCATTGATTTTCCTTAAGAAAATCCATGTATATTGGTGTAGAAAAATGATGTAAATTTGGTGTTTTGAATCAGTGTTTAAGTTTGTTTGGGATTATGATTGATGAAAGCATGGTTTAGAATTTAGAAACAAGCAAATTGGTGCATGTTTCATACTAAAATCCGTGGCTTGCTTGGTGGTGGAAAATGATGAAAGTTTGGTGAATTGTTTAGTGGTTAGTGTTGGTTCAATGATATGTTGATCAAAGCATGAATTAGAATCAAGAAACAAGAAAATTTTGATGCTTGTTTCCCATAAAATCCGTAGCCTATGTGTGATAAAAATGAGAAAATTTTAGTGTTGAAAAATGATGAGAAATGTGTAATAAGAACACTAGGAATGAGAAAAATTTTCCTATGTGTTTTAGCATGAAAATACGTGGCTTGAGACTAGGAATGGAATGAAAATTTACTTAGGTTTTTAATGATAACATGTGCATTAGAAACCTTAAGAATAGAATGTGATAATTATAGATTGCGATGAAAATTCCTTGGTGATGAAAACCATGAGAAATCGAGGATATAATTGGAAAATTTTGATGAATTTTATGTTGTGTTTGAATGATGATAATGTGGAAAATTTTTATACAAAGTTTAGTAACTTCATATAAAATAGGTCTCTGGTATAGTACGTAGCAGGTGCAAAGGTTCTGAGACGTACCTAATACCGGGGAAACCTAAAAATACAAGCAGAAATGCTACCAAAATTTCTAAAACGACATAAGGGCATTTCGAGAAACGAGGGGTAAAAATATTAGGCTCGAAAAGGAAACCAAGACCCCTCGGTGGGTTAGGGTTAATAATGACAAATCAAACCCAAAAGGAATAGTATACCGACCCTTTAATGACTAAAATGCCTAGAACGGGAAAACGTCACGTTAAGGGTATTTTGAGAAACGAGGGAGAAAAATTAGATCGGGATAGGAAACCCGAGTCTCTCGGGAACAGAGGCTCAGGGACAGAATGAAAAACATTTCAGGAGTAGTGAAATACTCATTTGAGGCCCCGAAACACTAGAAAAACAAGAAACAACCCTAGGTGTCAAATAAATAGTAATCGAGGGTCAGAAAATGAATAATTGTGATTTTGTAGCAAATAAAGCTGTAAAAAGATACAGAAGCCTAGGGAATATTCTTTTATGATATTTGGGCTTAGAAAATTTGGGAAAAATGATAAAATGGAATAGTTTCAGTCCCGAGACCCGTCAAGGGCAAAATGATCATTTTGATCAAAAAATTTTTGATCTAGAATCTAGGACCGTAAAGGATCTAGAATGTCTTAAATAAAATTCTAAAACCCAAAATAAAGATTTTAAAGTTAAAAATCTAAAATTTATATAGTACACGGGCGTGTACTTTGAAACACGACCGTGTAAAGTAAACCCGAAAGGTACATGGGTAGGGACATGGGCGTGATGCAGACCATGTACCACCTAAAAAGTTGAAATGTGTTGTAAAATTTATCACAAAATGAATATATTTAAAGTGATAATTAATTATAGGTATTAACAGACAATACTATGTCTGTAGGGACCCAAACTAGAGATAAAACTACGGAAGAGTTCCAGAAGTAGACATTATCACAGTGGTGGTAACTTCAAGCATTTTCATGTCTGTAACATGAAATATTGTAATATTTCATTATGTACTAGTTGTACATTAGATGTTAAGTCCTACGGGCATTGGGGGATTTGTTAGTATAACACATCCCACATAATAAGAAAAAGAGAATATGTAAGACCTACGGGCAACAGAGGTTATTGACCTTGAGGTGGCAATTAAGGTCACTTAGTCAGGACTATAATTGAAAGATCGTAATAAAATCGCTTAAGGCGTACCGTCCCTCCAACGTTGTGGTGGAGGTTTTTCAGGTCCTACGGGGATATAATAATCGCTATGGACGATAAAGGACTAGAGAGGAAGAAGCCTAAGGGTCGCTCCCAAGGCCCTCCCAGTCAGCGTGCAATAAACTATCGGTACTGCCATAATGAGTTTAAAACTAAAATATAAACAAAGATAATATCCAATAATGTGACGAAAGCCATAATTGAGCGTAACCAACACTAACACTAAGTGTAGTGGACTCGGTTAGGGTAATGTGAATAGTGATCGGTTAGGGTAACATTTACTATTCATTGGTCAAAGGTTAAAGTTACTATTTATGGTCTATGAATAGTACTATTCATAGAAAATTGTCTTTTTGATATTTTTGAATCTATGTGATTCTTACTAAGTATGTTTGAACTTACTGAGCCTATTAGCTCATCAGTTTGTTCATATTACAGATAAGAAACCTGTCCGATAAACTACCTGGATGGTAGCAGGATAGGCGTGTGTCGATGAGATAGGGTAAGTGGCCTTAAGCCTCATTTTTCCCATTTACTCACTCAAAAGCTCCCAAAAACCAATCACTCCTCTCTCTTTTTCTTCAGAAAAATCCGACCCCCCCTTCCACAACCCCAAACACTCAAAATCTCACCAAAATCCTTACCAAAAATTAGCCCCATTCAAGCTTGCGTTGGAGGCTTCCACTCAAGATCATTTTAAGACCATTTTAAGGTGAGTTGCTAGGGCACTCTTTGTGGTTTTTGTTGATTTTTCTTTAGGTTGATGATGAAAGGAAGTTTTTGTATTTTCTTCTAGCCAAGGCCGACCCTCCTTCTCTCACCTAGAGCTACACGGATTTTGATTACCCACCCCTTGGTTTGGATTGTGCTTGGTTCATAACACACAAGGGAAAAACCAAAAACTCCTCTTTGAGGTTTAGTTTTGTTTAAGTCTTGAGATCAAGTGATTTATGTGTATTTATTTGAGCAATGGATCGTAATAATCTTTATTTTAAGCCCTTATCATTTTGGTTATGTATTTTTGGGGTGGTGTGCTTGAGCTTTAAGTTTTTGTGGATGGATGTGTGAATGGACGTTTTAGGATTGGCTGGGAACCAACCTGTCTCAGTTTTTAAGCTACGATTTTGGCAATTTTTGAATATGTTATGGTCTGATTTTGGGAATTTGTAAAACATAAAACTTTAAGGAAATCTCGTTACGAGCGTTTTTGTGTATAGCACTTGGCTAAAAATGACTTTAAGATAGGTTTTTGAGGCAGTTTTCAACTAGAGTTCAAAACTAGGATTGAAATCCTGAGCAACAGGAACGGTCTCAGATTTTTATAAAAATGACTAACTTAGAGTCCAAACCAGATCTCAGACTCAACAAGAAAGTTTTGCATCTCGTTGAAATCTTTAAGATAACTACTGTATGTTTTAAAAATTTGGCCGTTTCGGGCCTCAAATAGAGCAACTTTTAAACAAGCATAAAACTAGAATTTTTCTAAAACTGGGCATGAGTTCTAGCTATGGGTTTTGAGTGTTTCGGACCTGTTAGAGGTTAAACTGACCTCTGAGATGAACATAAAAGTTGTTCATCTCATCGAGGACTAAAAATTCCATGCTCACCAAGTTCACAAATTAAATCGTTTTGGACAAGTTTTAAAAAGTTTTCAGAAAATAGTTCAAGAACCACCTTTTTACATGAACACCAAAATGTGTTCTTTTTAAACAAGAAAATAGTTCAAAACTCAACTTTGTGCTCAAAACAAGAAAATGGTTTAAACAAGAAAATGTGTTACACATACTCAATCATTTTAAGCAAGTTTTACGCAGTTTTTTGAAAAAGGGTTCAAAAACCCCCTTATCAAACAAACACCAAAATGTGTTCTTTCCCTTCTAAAATGGATAAATGGTTTCAATAAAACACCCCTACCTTCCAACAGGGTGATATAGGGATGATTCTAAAGAGTATAAATTTTCCCCAAAATTTTATAAGATTTCTAAAAGAAAAACAATTTTCTTAAAAAAGCGGTAGAGGTAGCCCGATGGGCTACTACACCAAATACGTAAAGTAATCCGATAGGCTACATAATCAACAATGTGTGAGCTAACCGGTCAATTACTGGTCAGTTAACCAGTCAAGGGCTAAGTTTGAATAGGATAGCGAGAGACGGTGATTAATTTGTCAAGTAGACAAATTAATCAAGCACGATTAAAAATTACATACCAAATTCCCAAAGTAGAGTAGTTGGGTACCGATAGGCATCGGTATCACACAACAATAGGTTTATTAGTCTCTAATGATAGTAGTGACCTAAGAGCGATGTTAATTAATTTATTGGGTAAATAAATAATTAACCACGATTAGAAAATCAAACTCTCAAGAGGAGAGCAGTTAGTACCGATAAGGATCAGTACCACATAACAGTAGAATTATTAGTCACTAACGACTATAGTAACCTAAGAATGGAATTTAACAGAAATACGTTATGATTACAAGAAGGTACCTATATTGTGACAAAGGCGAGAGTACAAATTGTCCACTGACAGGTAAGTACAACTCCGCCTACAGTATAAATGAAATGAGATTAAACTTGTGTTTTCAATCTATGTTAAGTATGCAAATTGTGTTTGATGGTTGCATGACATAGCATGTTTCATAATCACATTAGATTAATGAACAGTATAAGTTAGATGCCATTATATCCCTATTGCGTAAGATTAGGGGATAGCCTAAAAGAGCTCATGGCATATCAGACATAATTCCAGAGTTAGGTAATGAAATAAAAGTGTCAGTATAACAGGCCAAGGCCCACATTTTATATAGGGCCAGAGGCCCACAATTTATATAGGGCCAGAAGCCCACAGTTTTATATCGGGCCAAGGCCCATAGTTTATAACGAGCCAAGGCTCACTATGATCACAGCTGTTCCCGACGATCCGCGTGCAGTTTGGTACCGACACCAGGGTCCTTCAAATAAGAAAAGATACTAATAATAAAGCATAAATTGAGCATAAACAGTTCATACATTGTTCACGTTATGCCCTAGATACAATTGTAGCAGGCTTCTTAGTTTCATGACATGATATGTCCCTATGGTATGCATTCTGTGATATGCTAAATAGTATGTTTCTATGTTCTGTGTGAATGTATGACATGCTTGATAGTTTTGTTTATGCCTTATAGTATGGCCTATGTTTTAACATGTTTTGCAGATGACATGTTGTACCTACTGAGTGTAAAGCTCACAGTGTGTATTCATGCTGTAGGTAAGAGACCTGTAAGCTAAACACTGATGGACGATGATGGCGGCAGAGGTGGGTGTAAGGGTTGAGGTTATAGATACCATCACGAGTTTATCTTCCGCACTATGTTGAGTAATTCTTTATATTTTAAGGACCAAGTTATGTTAAGTAACAATAAGTTCAGTACCCTTTGAGTATATATTTGACCTCAAGCTATATTAAGACCCTTAAGTTCTTGTAAAGTATTTTTAAGTACGTATGACTATAGTAAAGCGTACGTATTCAAAAAAAAATCCCCATTTTCACAGTATTGAGAAATAATAGTTTTAAAGCAAGTTAAGTGTGTTCAAGTAAGTTCAGTTAGGAGAAGTTTCGAGTGACGGTCTGAGGCCGCCAGGGCTACGAGCTATCACAAAAATTATTATTTATTTATTATTTTTTTAAAAAATAAAATTACTTGAATTTCAATTTCAAATTTTGAATTTTTAAAAAGATGTGGCTCTTAAAAAATAGCCGTAATTAAAATGATTGTTTGTAAAAACAGTTACATATAATGATGAATGAGTGCCATTAAGTCTATATGAAGGGAAAATTAAAAAAACATTTTATATAATTTTTGTTTTCAGTTTTCCTTTTTTTCTCTCCCAAGTATTCAAATAGTGCTCTTAATTTTCTTTCTATGTATTTCTAGTTTTGCTCGTTAGAAATTTACGCAAGACTTGTCATATCCTGAGGGCAATTTGCTATTAAAATCCAAAGCAATCTCTATAAAGAAGAGACGAATAACGCTTTAAAGAAAGCATATTTCATTACGTATTTCAAGTCTCCAATATTTTCTTAACAAAGAATAAATCCAACACATTACCTGCCTGTTTTATCTTTGCCATAGACAAAATTCTGGATTCTCCTATCCATTCTCTAGTGTTCATGATGGAATTGGCCTTGTTCCATCAAGCATTTCTTCAAGACCATTTGCTATCACTACCTTAAGGATTCGAGTACATCACAAAACCAAATTCAATTGATCAAGCCCTTGATTGATTAGAGGAAGAGGCAGTGCAAGCGTAGTAGCTTGAGATTGATTACTAGAACTTGCTCCATTGTTGTGAGATGAGGAAGAAGTCACCATTAAAGAGTGGATTTGAGCTCTTATACCAAGTAAGAAATTAGGAAGAAAAATAGAAATCTAAAGAGAGACAGAGATAGAGACACATAGAGACAGAGATAGAGACAAAGGATTTAATTATGCAACTCGTGCTTGAACAATTATTATATAATCATTACAGGTAGTTATAGTATTCAATAGAATCTCTAACAGAATCCCTAATTTTATGGAGCTAATCCCTTATCTTTTTAATAATTAGTTGCAACCAATAACCTACTAATCACTACACTTAACAAAATTGTAGACAACATAAACAAAGTCTAGAGACAAAAATCACACTCTTACTCCAGATGCGTAGGGTATTTTTTATATAAATGATGTGCTGAAGGGCTTGTTTCTTGTGTTGAATTTAAATATCTCCTTTACTTTGGTTGCTTCTTTGACTCTCCCATGCAAGGATGACGGCATTAATTGGGGAGATTAGTTGCCCATTAGGTTTTAGATATTTGATAAGTTGCACTTTATAGAGCTGATTGTTTTCTTCTTAGAATAGGAAATTATTATAAGACTTTTTCATTGACCCCTTGAATGAGATCGTATACCTACACATTGGAGTTGACCTTACTTGTTTTGTTTAGGCCATCATGTTGACATGTGTACGGTTAAAAATTATTTTTCTATAGTTTTTTTATTTTGAATTTATTGATGTTTCAAAACTTGAACTGTGGATTTTTTTCCTAAATAGATTCTTAAAATTTGAAATTTCCATTAGAATTGTAGTTCAAAAGCCAAGGAATAGAAATACCTCCCTATCACATCCCAAAATCTGGGATAATGACGTTTAGGGGGTGTTAAATAAATAAAAGAAAATCTCATATTCCTAAATCTATCAGTTTTTATATTTTACCTTTTACTATCTCTTTAAACTTGATTAAAAATTATGCTTGTATATTTTAAATTAATTATCATTTGTATTTGAATTCTTATCATAATATCAAGTGGTAAGATACCTATGTCCCACAGATGCATACTTGGATAAAATAAAATAAGTGAGAATACAAAAGTAAAGTTTAGAATTTACAGTCGTGGAATGCTTATTTACATACTTGGTCCTTGTTAGGAAATGCCCTAAGTATTAGAGACATTTTGATGTATTCATTTTTGAACTGGATAATAAAATTATACATAGAGGTTATTCATTACATTGCTATCTGTCCTCGTCCTATTTACATGTTAAAGTAAATGTAAGCAAATATGGCTCACTGACTGCTTGTGTTAAAACTGTTAGAACATTGCATGCAATGGACTTTTGTATGCGAGAAGACAATGTTCTAAAGTTAGCAGTCTAAACTATGGTCTGCAGTCTATGGGGTTAAACCGAGCATCTAACTCATGTTAAGACTATTATGTTGTCTAAAGCCTTAGAGGGGACGGTTTGTCTTGACTGTCTGGAGCTGGACTCCTAAGTAGAGACATGGATATGTTGTTCGGTGGTGACATATTAGACCGGGACTAAAGCGTGATTGATCTACGTAGTCCGCTATGAGTGGATCAATCTGCTTTTGACGTTCATTGTGCAATAACCTTAATCCTGAGTAAATGAACTACTTCATGTATATGACTTGTGTACTTTGATGTTCCAATGGCTAAAGCATCTCAGAGGTAGTAAGCTTGTAGACCGGTTCGTTGGGTGCATGACTTGTATACGATGAAGGGTTTGTTTGCAGATATCGGAATCATAGCTTTGAGGAGTTAAAGGTATCCTCTTAAAGGCATTATACTGAATGTGAAAATGGACAAGGCCTTGGGTCGTCTGCTGGGCGGATGACTTCTTATTCACATATGGTGAATAATCATTTTCTTAATTCGGTAGTATAATGGAACTTTAAGATAGCCTGATCAGTAGGATTAAACGAACTTTGACCTAAGGCTGATCATGGATATCATATGAGGGTTTTGCATATATGACAAGGTCATTGGATAGTAGCTCGTCACAGGCTTACGTAATACGGTATATAATTGAGAGTTCAGTTTCAGGTTTATAGTGGTGTGACTCTGAAATTAGTGATCATATGATTGAGTTGTTCGGTACAGAATGATGATCATATGGAATCATGAGAGCCCGATTATATATGTCCAATCAGTCCCTCTACTAGCTCCACATAATTCCTTAACGTTTGGCAAATTGATTTGTGTATGCTATTGGCTAGTTTATTATGCATGGATGGTGATGACACAGGATTAGGATGGTAGACAAAATTCTCTCCGGTTGGATTCAGATTTTGTTTTGGATAATAGAGTACACAATTATTCGAACTCCAAATAAAGTTGCCATGATTTTATTTGAGATTGGATTGGAGTTGTAGAAAATTATCCATGAGAACAAGAATATGAAACACAACCGTTTTGTGGAATTTGAAATTTGAATTTTGAAATTTGAAATTTGAATTTTGAAATTTGAATTTTGAATTTTGAATTTGAAATTTGAATTTGAAATTTGAATTTGAAATTTGAATTTGAAATTTAAATTTGAAATTTGAAATTTGAAATTTGAATTTTGAATTTGAAATTTGAATTTGAAATTTGAAATTCAAATTTTGAATCACAGTCCAAGTAGGATTCGAATTTGTTGTGGAAAATCCACAAGGTTTGAAATTCGAATTTGAGTTGGATTTGGAGAGGATAATCTTGTTAGAATCCTACTTGAATTTTGAATCTAAATCCCAACAAAAGTGGCCGAAAATTTTGAGGATAATCCTCAATGAAAAATTCAGATTTTGTGGATAAGATTCAAGGGAAAATTCAAGCTTCAATCCTAGTTGAATTTGGATTCTCTCCTTCCCTGAAAAGTGGCCGAAAATTTGGAGAATCTCTCCTAGGAAATTCGGTTATTTTTGGATAAGGTTGAGATAAGATTCAAGCTTGAAAATCCTAGTGGAATTTTTGATTCTCCCTTATCCATAATGGCCGAAATTTATGAGGAGATTTTCTCCAAGAAAAATTCAGATTTTTTGGTTGAAAAAGGGAGATAAAATTCTAGTTAAAATCTTGTTTAGATTTGGATTGGATTCATCCTAAGAAAACCGAATTTTATTGTTGGATTTATCCATGGAAAAATTCGGATTTTTTGGTTAAGGATAAGGGAAAATATCTTTTCCTAATCCAATTCAAATTCAGAGAATCACCTCATGCAGGTCTATAAATAGAGGTCCTGCCACTCCAGTTCTCTTAGACCACAGACTCTCAGGTGAGCAGGCTTATTGTTGCACAGCTCATCGTGACAATAAAGTTCTTTAGAGATCTGGGTGGTCGGAAGAAGACTAGCAGTGCTAGCATACCGATCGAGGTTCAGAGTGCCCACACACTCAGCCATTCGGGAATTGGAGAATAGTAGAGAAGGCTAGTTGGTTGAAGCCTCCGGTCATTCTCCTCCTGCAAGATTGGCGTCCTTGAGGTATGAGTTTTAATTGTTGTTGGTTTATTGTATATGGCATCATGAGATATTTAACGAACTAAAAAAATTTTATTGTTCCGCTGTGCCACTCTGATACGTTTTTACCGATTTATTTTCCTACGGTCCGAAAGTAAAAGAACATTACTTCAAGTCTTTAATCCTTGTCATCCACTGATGATTCCACGTAACTCGTATCCTCTAATCACCTTTCTTTCCTGGGGGTTTACCAATTTTAAAACAGTGAGCGAAAGGCCCAGTAAGATATTTTTAAAACATTTTTCAAACATTTTATTTTAACCATCATACTAAATATATATCAATGCTATACAGAAATATAAACATGGAATCGTGATTATACAAATTGTATCCCTAAATACATCTAATTCAAGTACGGTCCGTAGGAGTCCCTCACCATGTCGAAGCATAATAAGTGATCTTCGATCGAGCTGTGCATTCTTCGCATGTGTATGCTGGCTCTTGATATACTTTAACACCAAATCTGATTTTCAAAATTTCATTTAAAAATAAGATTGACATAATAAAATATGCCATGTTATTTTCCAAAAAAAAAAATCCATGACCCAATATTTTTCCTTTAATTTTTGAAATCGGGATATTTTATAAAATTACAGAATTTTTAAAACTTTATAAACTCATTTTCTTTAAATTATTTTGGCCAAATCACTAAAAACAAAACTGGCTACAAGGAAAGGGATAAGATATCCTACCTCGTTGGCAATTTAATCTATCGATAACTTCTCGCACGAATTCAAAGATAGTCTTTTTCTTCGAATGCGATCAACGAGTACCTAAAATAAAAATCACAGATAATTTAATTATCTGTCCAAAAATTTCATAATCGTAATTACCGTAAATTCGATTAATTAGTATGCCGTTAATTCTAAAATTTAAAACAATATTTTATTTTAACATCGAAATTTTGAAACGATAATTTTAATACAAATACTCAAAATATTTTTAAAAATTTTGACATGACCTGCCTTAAAATATATAATACCCAAAAACTCCAAAATATTTAACCTGCAGAAAAACAAATTCCAATTTTTAGAACTGTTCAAATTTCAAATCCCAAATAACTTCGAAATACTCATTCAAATTTTATTATTATTTTACTTTGTATTATTATTATTATTATTATTTGTATATAACTAATATATTTACAGATATACATATATATTTTTCTTGAGGGAAATCGACCGGCCTGGAAAAGGGGACTCACGGCGACGATGGCTGGTGGTGCTCAAGCGTGATGGTCGACGGTGGAAGAGCAGCCGGTTGTAAGGGTTCAAGCTTAGGCACGGTTGCACTGAGACGAATTCGGTTTGTGGAGGCTCGCGAAGTTGTGGCTCATGATTGGTGGAGGCCCTCGACTAGCGGCTTGGGTGGGGCTGTGCTGACAACTAGGATGGTGAGGGAATGGTGGCGCGGCTCGGGAATGCTGACGACGATTGGATCCGGTTGGTAGGGTCACAATGACTAGCACGGTTACAAGGTGGGGCAAGGGCAAGGCTGCACGATTGGTGGCAGTTTGCAGGGTGGTGCTAGTGGTTCAATCGCGAGGAGGGCGAGGCATGGCTATGGCGTGGTTTAGGTTTGACGGCGGCTAACGACGATAGTCTCCGTGGCTAGCTCGGGAAGGACGGTGAGGCTCGATCCAAGTGTGGCTCGAGTTGGTGACTGACAGTGAGACGGTGGCTAGGATGAATGGTGTGAGTTCAGATATTATGGATCTCGGTTATGGCGTCATGAGGGAGGAACGATAAGGCTCGGGCTGGGTCACGTTTGGCTTTGGCCGATGGCAGTAGGCAATGGTTGCGACTGGCTCCTTCAACTAGGTGGCCGGAGAGAAATAGACAGAGAGAGTGACCGGTGAGAGTTAGAGAAAGACTAGAGAGAAAGTAAAGGAGTGAGAGAGATGAGTGTGAGATGGTGAGAGTGAAGGAGGGAGTGAGAGCTAGAGAGGGAGTCGGTGAAAAAGAGAGAGAAAAGGTTCAAGAAGAGTGTGGAAAATAAGAGAAAAAGAGAGTGACTTCCAGAGAATTTCGGAAAAAGAAAAAAAAAAGAAAAATGAAGTAAAATAATATTTAGTAAAAATTAATGAGTAAAAATTGTAGAAATTTTAAAATTTTGTGAAAAAGTTTAAAATATCTTTAAATTAATATTTAATATCCTGAAAAATTAAAATTAAATTTTCAATTAAAATTTAATTGACACACTAATAATTAAATTTTATATATTCACATGCGAAATTTAAACAATTTCGCAATCGTGACATTCCCAATATTCATACAAAATACACGAATTATTTTTTCTAGTTTGACTAGTCCTATTATCCATTTAATTATATTATCAAGGGGTTGTCAAATTTAGGATATAAATGCCAAACTTAAATGTGCACCGTTGCAAATTGTCTTTTTATACATGTATATACATATATAGAGAGAGGTTGCTTTTCGACACTCTCTCTAAACATCACTTGTAATTTATTTTCATGATATATTATACCAAGTAGGTTATTTAATACGGCATTTTTCAATTATAATTGTTATTTGTATTAATATCTAAATAGTATATGCAAATATAAAGTTATATGTAAATCAATAATTATTTAAATATTTTATCTTTTTTGTAATTTAAATCAAATTTAACTCATTAAATGATCCAAAAATTATAAATAATGAACATATCTGATTTTGAGGACAAGACCTTTCATATACATATAATTTGATTTTGAACACCTTTTCAGGATTAGGGGACTTTTTCACACAATACTTCACCGTCTTATTTGCAATACCTATATTTTTATATCCCCCTTTCTCTCTATTCAATTTTCTAAAACTCAAAATTTAAAAGCCCATCACTCTTTTATTTCAAATCGAAATGAGATTATTATTATATCATAATACTGATAACAACGAGACGAATAAAACAAAATTCATTTGGCATACTTTTTTCTAAACAAATTTCAAATTTTTGTATTATTTTTTATATCACTATTTATTTCCAAAAGGCATCAATAAAAAAAAAAAAAAAGAGCATTGCCATAAAGCACATGTAGAGCTAAGTATCATTTACTAATAGAGGATGAGTTTCGCAATTTAGGACTTATTTTTTTTATTAATGATGATACTTAATACAGATGATACCTCTAAGTATATTTCATAAAACAAACATTTCCAATTAATGTCTCGATGTTTATTACATTGCATTCGCATTGCATTCAAATACAATGTAATTTTCATCCAAACTTAAAAGTATTGCATTTAAATACTAATCACACCATATTTTAAATCTAATACAATTATTATTTATTATTTTACTTTTTCTGTTACTTTTACTAATCACATTACATACTTTCTTTCTTTCTCCATTTTTGCTCTTCACTTTTATCCATCACATCACATATTTATTATTTAAATATAATTCAAATACTTTCTATCTAAACACACATTGCATTCAAATACAATATAAATATTTTTTATCTAAATACAAATTAAATTCAAATGCAATGTAAACGTAATGCGAATGTAATGCACTTACTAAACATCTCCTAAATCTTTAAAACACAGTTTTATGGGGCATTTGATAAAAGTATTGCGTTTGTATTGTGTTTGAACGTAATGCATTGAATATATTTTGTATTTTAATAAAAAGTATTTGCTTTGCATTTGAATGTAATGTGTGTTTGGATGAAAAGTATTTGAATTATATTTTAGAGTTGAAAAGTTAATGTGATTAGTAAAAGTATATATAAAAAGTGAGATAGAGAGAGAATATGATGTGAATGAATTTTAAAAAAATTATTTTTAAAATATTCTAAAATAATAAATGTATTTGAGGCACTGTACAAATATATTATATTTGAACGTAAAATTTTTGTGTTTGGATGAAAATTACATTACATTTAAACATAATGTAAATGTGAATATCATACGAAAAACAAATATCTCATTAGACATTAGCCCAAATGAGCCCAATATTTCACATCCCTCCCGTTATTATTTAAAAAAAAAAAAGATTAAAGCAAAATAAGGGGCTTAAGAGCTCACGAACAACACTTCTTCAACTTAAAATTACTTTTCTTACAAAAATACTGTCCTCCCAAATTATAGCATGATGATTATCTGTTTTCAAAATTAATTATAAATTTAATGATAAAGCCACACTTTTCTTCTCTTTCACTCTCCCTTTCATCGGCTTTTAAACCTCATTAAACCCTTTTCTCAGATCCCATTTATTTCATTGACTTGGACCCAAAATTTTGATTCAAGTTTTATCTTTTTCTAAAAAGTTAACAAAAATTACAACTAATGGGGTGTTTGATAAACTTATTGTATTTTAATTGTATTTGAATATAATTCGTTTTTTGAGTGTTGTATTTGGTTGAAAAGTATTTATTTTGTATTTGAATGAAATGTGTGTTTGGATGAAAAGTATTTTAGAGTTGAAAAGTTGATGTGATTGGTAAAAATAAAGATAAATAGTAGAGTTTAAAAGTTGATGTGGTTGTTTTAAAAAACTTTTAAATAGTAATTATTTTCATAATACTATTAAAAAGAATTATATTTAAATATACAACTTTACGTTTAATATAAAATTACATTGTATATAAATATAATTAAAATGTAAAACTTTCATCAAGTACCTCCTTAATCAATAAATTTTGATTCAAATTTTTATTTTATTTCATTCTACTTTTAACCTTCCCTCTCTCTCATATAAAAGGCCAAAAAGAAAAGCCGCGGGGGAGTAAAGAGAAGAGAAGAGACCAGCCTCGTATAAGTTTGAATTTCCGTCCTCTTCAAATCAAAAACAGCAAGCCAAAAAAGAAAAGGAAAAAAAGTTTAAAAACTTTCCCTTTTTTTTTTTTTCTGTCGTTTTCGAAACCCTAGGACAGAGAAATTTACTGGTGAAGAAGATGAGCCAAAAGTCGCTGATCTACGCGTTCGTGTCTCGAGGGACTGTGATTCTCGCGGAGTACACGGAATTCAGCGGCAATTTTAATTCCATTGCTTTCCAATGCCTCCAGAAGCTTCCCTCGGCCAACAACAAGTTCACTTACAACTGCGATGGCCACACCTTCAACTACCTCGTCGACAATGGCTACAGTACGTTCTCTCTTCTTTCCATTTCGTTGTTTTCCGTTTGATTCTCTGGAAAATTTTCGGTACAAAGAGAAAATCTATATACGGTTGGGGATTTTAGTTTGTCTTTTAAATCTTTAGATTTTTTTTAACGTTTCCTTTAGATCGTTTTAAGTGTGATTGCTCTCTTGCCGATCTGAGCTCAGTTTCATTGTTGCGATCTGGCGTTGATTCGACGAAATGGAGATTTAGAGCTGTTTGTCATCTCTGATAATTTTATGTGGAGGACGAGGCATTTTAAAAAAGAAAGAAAGAAAATTAAAAAAAAAATAAAACTGAATCTAAAAATTTGGGGAAAATGATCTATAGGAAAAGGCATGTAGATGCTCGCTTTTGTACTGGCTTCTTTCTCTGATTGATTCCGGACAGCGGTGGAGTCGGGAAATGGTTTCAGTAGTGGCGCTATAATAAAATTATAGATTTTTTTTTTTTGTTTTTTAAAGAAGGATATAATTATATAATTTATTAATTGAATGTGAGCGCAGTAAAAAGTTTTTTTTTTTTTAAATGGTGCATTACTAAATTCTACACAAAATTTATAAGTAAAAATTGAAATCTCAATATTTGAGTGGGGGCGCAGTTGTGTTTTCTTATAAAATGAAGGCACCGTAGGATTTTACAAAGATTTTAGGGCTAAGAATCAATTTTTTATAATAGGAGTAGTGGTGCATGCTCCCATTGATTTAAATGTGGCTCCGCGACGGATTCTGGAGATGAAACACAGAACTTACTGATTCTTAGCGTTAGTCTTTGACAAAATTAGTAGTTATTTTATTTTGCAATAGTTTTCTTAATAAGCAATGGTAACTTGCTTAAATAAATTATGATTTAGTCTCTTTGATCCTCTTTGGAAATGTGGATATGAATATGGAGAAACTAGAAATGCTGAATATCAGTGGAATCATTTTATTGTTTAAGTGCAACTGTTTCTTCATTTAGCGTTTTGCAGCTCTAGGTGAAAATGATTTTTTGCTCATATATTGATACACGGATGAGTTTGGTTTGCTTGTAGTGTGTGTCAAATTACATTCATTTGATAAAATGAGTAGTTGGTAACATAATGGATGCAGCTTTTCAAAGACTTTACAGGATAATGGGTTGTGGTATGTCAAGTACAATGAGGTTTTTCAGTGTTTCTTTTGTAACCTATAGTATGCATGGTATGTAATATGAAGCTTCACATAATTTTTTTGGGTTACTTCGAAGTTAATCACAAAGTTTATATTTTTGCTTATTGTGTATCTGATGGCATAATTCAATTGTTTATGGTATTCTTTGACCCTGTTTTAACTCCTCATATTGAGTATGTTTCTTGAATCTGACACATTTTAAAAATAAATAGATTTTTGGTGTCAATAATATAAATAATTTTTTATTTGAAAGTATGGTTTTTATTTTTAAATAATCACTAATGTTTACATCAATGATTTGATTTTGATTTGTTTGTCAGAATTATATTGAACTTTCTAATTTAGGAATTCTAAGCTGTTTACTATGGAACTTCCTGACATCATAGTGTCCTTCATAGTTAAGAGACATTTACAAAAGTAGTATTAATTTTTGAAAAATTATTTGTCTTATTTTATGGATTAGTTACTGAAGCTAGTTGATGTTGCAGCATATTGTGTGGTTGCTGATGAATCAGTTGGAAGGCAAGTACCTCTTGCTTTTCTAGAGTGTGTCAAGGATGATTTTGTGTCAAGATATGGTGCTGGCAAGGCTGCCAGAGCTGCTGCAAGCAGTCTTAACAAGGAATTTGGGTACAAACTCCCTTTTCAGATAATATAATGACATCTCGTATACGTTTGGTTAAGTTACCTAGCACGCTTTAGCAATTTATTGCAGACCAAAATTGAAGGAACACATGCAGTACTGTGTGAATCATCCTGAGGAGATAAGCAAACTTGCAAAGGTGAAGGCACAGGTTTCAGAAGTTAAAGGTGTAATGATGGAGAATATTGAGAAGGTAGATGTGTCACTGGCTTTTAGATTGAATAGATAGGTTCTCACTTTGAAGCATTCATATGCATTTTAGAGTTAGAAGCAAATTTCCAAACTTGGAATTTCTAAATCTGACCACAAATTCCAAAATTTTGGCAAAATGTCAAAATAGAGAATGGAAAGAATCTTTGCATGAATCCATTGTATGCTAGAACCTAAAAACTAAATTTATCAGTTGTTTTTTGTAAAAAGTGCAGGAATTTTACAAGGTTGAAGTAGTATACTATTTTCCTTAAAACTTGGGGCATAAGGTATGGCAGCTTTCTGCACCTTTAACGGGCTAGTATTCATGAAATACCAAAACTTTGCATCTAAATGGCTGTATCAAGAAGTAGTATACTATTTTCCTTAAAACTTGGGGCATAAGGTATGGCAGCTTTCTGCACCTTTAACGGGCTAGTATTCATGAAATACCAAAACTTTGCATCTAAATGGCTGTATCAACCTGTACTTTTACCCCATTCAGGATTCAGTGTTCCCCAATCCTGGTTTGATAGGGCACTAATGAATTTTGCTGAATATTTTATACTGTCATGTGGCTTTTTCAATTTTAAAGATAAAGCTGAAACAAACATTTTGAATAGGACTTGGGTTTAAGCCTACTTCTGGTCAAACCATCGGTTGTGTAGTCACAGAAAGTTTGATATGGATGTGCTACAGTTCTACTATGATTGGGCATTTCATTTGCTTGTTTGATGTGAAGATTTTTGTTTCTCTATATCCTGCATTGACGATTATACAAACAGACAGTATTATATTTCAACTGAATCTTTCATGAGGCAAAGTTGATTAGAATTACCCAGTAAAGTCATAAACGTTATAAATTTAGTATTTGTGTTGAGGTTGAGCTATTTTCATAGGTGTGCAGAAGTTGTGTGTACGTATTCTGTTTAATCTCGGTGAATGATCTGCAGGATGGTTCTGAAACTCGTTTATGTTTTGATGCAGGTTTTGGATAGAGGTGAAAAGATCGAACTTCTGGTTGATAAGACTGAAAACTTGCATCAACAGGTCAATTGAGCTCTGTCTCTGTCTCTTTATGTATATATCATTATGTTGGAATTCTTAAATTTTGGTTTTGGACAAATAAATCCTGTGATGCAAAACTTGCTTTTTAAAAATTTCTGTGTATGACTATGTGTCTGTGTGCGTGTGAACAGGTCAGAAGTTCTGTCTATATTTGTAAGCATCACTATGTCTGGAATTTTAAATTTCAAATGAATGGATTTATGGAGTCAAGACTTGGATGAAATTTTGTTTTTGTTCGATAATTAGGGTTAGACGCAGTCGGAATCTGTAAACTTGCTTTTTACTGTCTTGATAACTGATGTAACATTATCTGCAAAGTTATGTGTCATTTCAAGGACTAAGGATTAATGTGACTTGCATTAATAAATAGATTACGAAGAAGTTCCTGCTGTTCTGTGTATATTTAAAAAAAAAAAAAAGGTAAAAAATGTTGTTAGAATGATATTTACCCCCCACTAGGATTTAGCAAGGTTGTATCGTTTCTACATTTTGCTTTTCTCACTTTCGGAATATTAATTTGATTACAGGCACAAGACTTCCGAACTGCAGGGACAAAAATTCGGAGGAAAATGTGGTTGCAGAACATGAAGATCAAACTGATCGTTTTGGGAATCCTTATTGCGTTGATCCTCATCATCGTCCTCTCTGTATGCCATGGTTTTAACTGTGGAAAATGAGCTTCTTTCTTTGAGGAGGCTTTTGCTCATCTTGATCATACTTTTTCGATTATTGTATAAGATAAAACATATTCCCTTTGTAGTTAGTTGGAAAAAAAAGTCAGCTATATCTAGGTATTTGGCACAAAGAAACCTAAATGTTGTGTGAATGGATGCTATATAAGTTCTTGTTCTATAATGAAAAAAAAAGGGTTAAAAAAAAAATAAATTCATGGTCGGAATTCCCCTGCCAAAATGATGCTTGTTTCATTTTAAGATTGTTAGCCTACAGTTAATTTGCTGCCCAACTTCCTATCAAATTCTGGATTTGACAATTTTTATTGTATAATTAAATATCTTATTGAGCTACTTTAAATCTTAGCACAACTTTCTGAATATATACTATTTTAGATTGTTAATTATTCCCAGACTACTCGATTTTATGCTTCGGATAGGAATGTTTTGAAAGCATGCCATTTGGGGAATTGACTTGGATGACAATTTTGACAATGAGAAGCTGTGATAATTGGGAATTTTAGATTTTCGAAATAGGTTAAAATTGTATGTATATAACAATTTTAATTAATAAAATGTGAAAAACTTGTATTTTGATATTGTTGTGAATAATGTAAAAATATTTTAGCAGTGTTAAAATGTGTGAGTTCGGGAATGGAAAATCTTACCGGACATAATTGGGTGAGACGGTTCGAAATCAGAGTTGAAAACCCTAGAGAGTGCATTAAAATATACTAAAACAATAAAAATTTATGGTAGAGAATTCTGATCAAACGGAAGCAAAATAAAACAAACCGATCGTACTAGAGGTGCTGAGAACCTGCCTATGCGATTTCGGTAAAGTTCCGTTTGGATCGGATTACAGTCAAAAATTGACCACGAATTAATTAATGAATTAATATGAATAGTTGGATGACATCACTTTGATTATGTCATAATACAAAATTATTTTCCTTAATTTGGAAAGTAATTTTGAAAGGTGTATGGTGTAGATTAACCTACTTTATGATCAATGGCTAAGATCATGTCAAAAAGCCATTGAAAAAAAATTTTAAAAAATTTTAAAAGGCCATTCGGCCACTTGGAAAGAGAGAAGAAAAAAATTTGATTTTTGCCCCAAAATCTTTACTTTTTGGTCCTTGAACAATTAAGAAATTGTTGGGAAAAAATTACAAACAAGCCCTTGGTTTTTGCCTATAAATAGGCATCAAAATTTAAGCAAAAATATAGAAAAAACCAACCAAACTCTTACTTCTTTTTTTTCAGTCAAAAACCGTGGCCTTCTCCTCCTTTGAAAGCCAAAATTTTGTTTTCAATTTCACACCAAACCTAGCTTGCATTGCATTTCCAATCACAAGTCATCAACTAATCAAGGTAAGCTTCAAAATTGAAGCTTTTCCCTTTGATTTTCCTTAAAAAATCCGTGAGTATGAAAGTGTGAAAACAATGGAAAAAAAATTGTTATTTGGTTGACGATGTGATGATGTTTTGATTTGTTTGATGTTGTAATATTTAAAGCATGAATTAGGGTTTAAAAACAAGCAAAAATTTTGCATGTTTCCCTTGAAAAACCGTGGCTTCAATGGTGTGAAAAATGCATGAGTTTTGATGTTTTGATTTAGTGTTTATATTCATTCAATTATGTGTTGAATTAAGCATGAATTGAAATAAGGAAACAAGAAAATTTTGATGTAATTTTCTTGCTAAAACCGTGGGCATGAACATTAAGAAATGAAAAATTTTTAATGTTGAAGAATGTTGATAAAAACCCTAGGAAAGAAAATTAAGTTTTCTATGTGTTTATGCATAAAAATCCGTGGCTATACTAGGGTTAGAATGCTTGTTTTGTTAGATTTTAATGTTTTATACATTGGAAAACCTAAAAATGATGTGATGTGATGAAAAATTATTTAGATGTGATTAATTAGTAAATCGAGGTTAAGTTGAAGGAAAAATGTTATGGTTTGTGTTGGTTTCTGAATGTTGAATCATGTGAAAAATTTTTATACAAAATTTGGAAACTTTGTATAAAATAGGCCTCTGGTATAGTACGTGGCAGGTACAAAGGTTTTGAGGCGTACCTAACGCCGGAAAACCTTAATATAAGCGGAAATGCTGTCGAAATTTCTAAAATCGGCTTAAGGGTATTTCGGGAAATGATGGGTAAAAATATTGGACTCGGGAAGGAAACCGAGACCCCTCGGTAAGTTAGGATTAGAAATGGAAAACCAACCCAAAAGGAATAGTAAACCGACCCTAAAACACTATAATGCCTAAAACAAGAAAAAAATTCATGTTAGGGGTATTTTGGGAAACGAGGAAAAAAAATGTAGGTCGGGATAGGAAACCTGAGCCTCTCGAGGACCGAGAGCCGGGGACGGGATAAATAACGTTTAATGAGTAGTGAAAGGGCCATTTGAGGCTCCGAAACGCTCGAAAAATGAAAAAACGACCCTAGGTGACGGATGAATAGTAATCGAGCCAGGAAAAATAAGATTGAGATTTTGCAGCAATTTAAGCTGTAAAATGATATAGAAACTTAGGAAATATTATTTTAAAATAATTAGACTTAGAAAATTTGAAAAAAATGATAGAACGAAACAATTACGATCCCGAGACCCGTTAGGGGCAAAATGGTCATTTTGACTAAAAATTTCCGAAAAGACTCGGAAAGAACCCTAAAAGACCTAGAATAACTTAGATAAAATTCTAAAACTCAAAATAAAGATTTTAGAGTTAAAATTCTAAAAATTTTGAGGAACATGGGCGTGTAGAGGGATACACGGCCGTGTATAGGAAAAATTTTATAACCCGAGAGGTACACGGGCTTGAACACGGGCGTGTATCGAGCCGTGTACAGTTCCATGGCTATAGAAAACAACATGGCCGTGTAGAATAGACCCGAGAGGTACACGGGCTGGAACACGGGCGTGTTGCAGACCGTGTACCACAAATAAAATTTAAATGTGTTAAATTGTTAATTGAAATAAATGTACATTTAAAGTGATAATTAAAATAGGGTATTAACAGACGATATTATGTCTGTAGGAACCCAAAATAGAGATAGAATTGCGGAGGAGTTTTGAAAGTGGACATTAGCACAGTATTGGTAAGTTCAAGCATTTTCGTGTCTGCAACATGAAATACTGTGTTAATCTATTCTGTACTAGATGTACACTAGATATAAAATCCTATAAGCATTTGAGGATTAGTTAGAATAACATATCCCAAATAACGAAAATAAGTAAGATCTACGGGCAATGGAAGATAGTGACCTTGAGGTGACATATAAGATCACTTGGTCAAAACTATAAATTGAAAGATGGTAATAAAACCATTAAGGCGTACCATCCCTCCAACATAGTGGTGGAGGTTTGTTTAAATTCTACGGGGTTATCAGGGCTGTGGAGGTCGATGTTCTAAGGTCGCTCCTTAGACCCTCCCAGTCAGTGCCCAAATAATCATCGATACTGCCATAAATAGAGCTCTAAACTAGAAATCAAATAGAGAATAAACAATCAACAAAATAATAAAAATCATAATTGAGCATAATCGAAGTTTACGTTAGAATAATGTAAATTCGGTTAGGATATGTGAATAGTATCCAGTTAAGGTAAAGTGAATAGTAATCAATTAGGGTAACTGGTACTATTTATCGGTCAACGGTCAAATGTCAAAGTTACTATTCATGATGAATAGTCTATTCATAGGAGATTGAGTTTTTAGTGTTTTTTAATCAATATGATTCTTACTATGTATGTTTGAACTTACTGAGCCTGTTAGCTCATCAGTTGTTCATGTTGCAGGTAAGAAACCTATCCAGTAGATTCTTGGATGGCGGCAGGATGCGAGCGTGTCAAGGGGATAGGGAATTCACTATGGATTTGATCCTGTCATAAGTTTTCCGTTGAGCTTTTTGAGTTAAAGAAAATATGTTTGAAGACAAAATATACAGTACATATATATATTATATATGTTGTATAATATGTTGTACTTATTTAAGTCATAGAAAAGCCAGTATTATATTTTACATTGCTTTCTTACTTGGTATTCGTAAGAAAAAGTATGTATTAAAGAAAAAAAAAATTTATGGGTGAAATTTTAGGCCCTGGTATTTAAGAATTATGAGCAAAAGAGTTTAAAACTGACGACTCGGATTCGGCACACGAACGGTATTGGTCGGCCGTAGAGTCGATTCATGACGGTTGCGAGTGGTTGGAATTAGGGGACGTCACAGGTTGGTATCAGAGCGGTTGACAATATCCCTATTGACATGAAGCGCGATCTGCTCGTCAATCTAAGTAAGTTAGCTTTCTTTAAGTTAGTTAACTTTATATTTATTCAGAATTATGTATACTTTTATAGGACTTAAGATGACTAGACCACCGTATGTGAGACCTCATCCATACCGACCTAGAGGACCGATCCGGGTATGGACTAGACCCGTGATCAGACCATCCATGATGCAACGAGCGATGCAGCGACACCTGTGCCTGAGCCACTAGCGCCAAGGATAGTAGCACCGGCACCAGTACAAGCACCACCTCCATGACCGATAGTGAACCCTCCCGTGGCAGTAGACATTCCAATGGTGGGAGATCGAGCTCGTATAGGAGCCAGAGTGTCAGTACGAGCTGTACATGCATTTAGAGGCAGTCATCCACCGGCGTTCGAGGGAGGTCTACAGGGGATTTCTACGAGAGATTGGCTACATGACATTGAGGTCATCATGCGCCATAGATCAGGATTGCTGGGTTTTGATGGCCATTGGTACATTCCGTGAGGATGCACGGTTGTATTGGGAGTATTGTGATCAGGAGATGCTGCTAGCAATGGATTGGGTCGAGTTTTGCCAAGTCATGCTAGAGCAGTTTCCACAAAAGAGAGCTGCACTAGTGGTAGGCCCTCTTGAGAGTAGGACAGTATCACCACCACCGGCTATGCCCAGTTATGCAGATGTCAGATATTTTGTTCTGAAGGCAGAGAGGCAGCAGATGATGTTGAGTAACACTATATTTTCATATACGGTCAGATTCCAAGATAGCATTGTAAGGGCGTGTCCTCTAACCAACATCACAAATGATAACTTTTGTGATATATTTTGGAAGGGACTCACCCTAGACCTACGGCAGAGAGTAACCCCTTTATACCCTGCTACCTTACGCGAGTTTATTATCGATGTAGCCAAGGTAGAAGAGGAGATGATGATGGAGTGCATGGTGCGCAAGAGGCATGAACAGTTGCTACAAGAAGCAATGTTAGACCACCTATACGGATCTGGGCCGATGGCAAACGATCATGAGGCAGGTCCATCGAGACAACCAGAGGGAGCAGATCCAGCTGAAGGCTCAACACCATTTGAGGCCAGAAACGGAACGGACAATGAGGAAATGGATCTAATCAAGTTTTTGGCGATTCCAGAGCAACCTTAACTAGGAGATTAGTGTAGAAATACATGTGTGGAATAGATATGTGTATATATGACAGTGTTGAAAGGCTATTTTGAGGAAAGCCTTCGAACTAATGTACTTTTGAAATGAAAGGAAATGACAACCATATTTTGACATATTCAATGTGTGAAATGTTGAAATTATGTGATGATTAGAATTATTTGTATTTATATTGTAAAAATATGATTGTGAAAAACTTAATGATCGATTCTTATGCGATTTTAGGAAATAGGATAGGATGGTGAATCCAAGAAATCTGCGGAATATGCGAGGACGTCCAGTGTTGTCAGAAAGAGTGGACGAGCTAGAAGCCTTAATAGAAGCTCAAATGAGAGAAAATGCTGAGTTAAGACAAAGACTCGAGCAAATGGAGCAGAGACAGGAACAGGAAGAAGACCAAGCACCACAAATGGCCGCTCTTAAACCAGAAGTACCGCCAGCGGCACAAGAAGAAGTGGTACAACCCCAACCACAACCCAGGACCAATATCGAGTCATTATATGAAAGATTCTGACGCATGAGGCCACTAGAGTTTGAGGGCTCCACAAACCCTCTGGATGCTGAGGAGTGGTTGTCTTCACTCTATATGATATTGGAGTTTATGGAGTTGAATGACCAAGAGAGGATTCTGTGTGCGTCCTTTGTTCTAAAAAGGGATGCAAGGTTCTGATGGGAGTCAGTTAAGTTGAGGAAAAACATGTATACCATGTCTTGGTTGGATTTTCTGGAGGAATTCAATCAGAAGTATTATAAGCCGGCACTGTTGCGACCACAACAAATAGAGTCGCAGAGCTAAAGCAGGGGGACATGACAGTGATAGAAGTCTGCAACAAGTTTGATCAGTTATCTAGACTATGCCCATACACTATCACCACTGAGAGGGAGAAAATCCAGAAGATGCTATGGATGTTTCACCCCGAGATCTCAGCATTGGTGGACAGTGGGTTGACGCCGCCTGATACTGTATCTGATTGTGTTAGTCGTGCACTAAGGGCAGAGTATTATCTGATCCGACAAAAGGAAGAGAGAGAGAAGGTCTGGGATGCGAAGAAGAAGGAAAAGATCTTGACCAAAGCTATACAAGCTGGACCTCAAACTGGACAAAGCAGCAAGCAGAGTTTAATTATCAAGGCTGGACAGCCAAGCACTTTTGGCCAGCAGTCCCAGGGAAAGAGAAAAGGGAACAATTCCGGGAACAGGAACCAGCAGAGGAGAACAAACAATAATGCTAGCCCTATGGTTTGAGACTGCGTAAACTGTGGGAAAAGACATTCGAGTAGATGTAAACTGGCCCTAAATGCCTGTTTTCAATGTGGGAAGGACGGTCACTTTGCCAAAAACTGTCCAGAAAATAGGCAGAACGTGCAAGGTTCATCTCAGTCACAACCACATCCCCAGGCACATGCATTACAGGTCAAAGCTGAAGGGTCATCTCATTCTGAGAGGCAGGAAAGACAAGAACGCTTGCCTCGAGTAGATGTGAGAGTTATGGTCTACACAAAGGAAGAGGCAGAAGTGGGAACGTCAAATGTAGTGACAGGTCAGCTTTCTGTCGCTAATAATTTGGCGTCTGTTTTATTTGACTCTGGAGCTACGCATTCTTTCATTTCACACCAATTTGCTAATAGGATAGGATATCCTAAGGACAACATGGGTATGACATTTAGAACTGCATTACCCTCGAGGGAAGTCCTGATGTCCAATTACTGATTACCGCATGTGCCAATAATTGTGGCAAATAGGGAGTTATTTGCAGAATTGATCGTGATGGAGCTTGCCGACTACGATGTAATGCTAGGAATGGATTTCCTAGGGAAGTATCGAGCTACGATCGATTGCCAGAAATGGATGATAAGGTTTCAACCTGACGAAGAAGAGGGATTTGAGTACGTCGTTATGTCACGAAGATCAAAGAAGATAATGATCAACTCAATGGAAGCAAAAAGGATGATGTCTAGCGATTATGCTACATACCTAGCATATGTTTTAGATGTGACGAAGGAACCAAAGCTCTAACCCGAAGACGTTCCCATTGTAAAGGAGTTCATTGATGTCTTTCCAGAGGAATTACCAGGATTGCCACCTGAACGAGAAATTACCTTCGAGATCGAGTTGATGCCAGGAATTGCACCAATCTCAAAGGCACCATACCGGATGGCACCGGCGGAGTTAAAAGAATTACAAGAGTAGCTGAAGGAACTTCTTGATGAAGGATTCATACGCCCGAGCTATTCCCCATGGGGTGCTCCAGTGCTGTTTGTTAAGAAGAAAGATGGCTCATTTCAGATGTGCATCGATTATCGGGAACTGAACAAGGTTACTATCAAGAATAGGTATCCGCTACCTAGGATTGATGACCTGTTCGATCAACTCACAGGTGCAGCGGTATTCTCCAAGATTGATCTGCGATCAGGATATCATCAACTGAAGATCAAGGAGAGTGACATCCACAAGACTGCATTTCAGACCCGTTACGGTCATTACGAATTTCTGGTAATGCCGTTTGGGTTAACAAATGCGCCAGCAGCCTTTATGGACCTGATGAATCGAGTCTTTAAGGAATATCTGGATGAGTTTGTTATTGTATTCATCGATGACATTCTTATATATTTAAAGACTCGAGAGGAGCATGGGGAGCATTTGAGGATTGTTCTGCAAACGATAAGGGAGCATCAACTCTATGCCAAGTTCTCTAAATGTGAATTCTGGCTGAATAGAGTACATTTTCTCGACATGTGATTTCAAAGGAAGGAATTGCTGTGGACCCTACTAAAGTGGAGGCGATCAACGAATGGCCCGTACCTAAGAGCGTGACGAAAATACGAAGTTTCTTAGGTCTGACTGGCTATTATAGAAGATTCGTTGAAGGATTTGCGCGACTTGTCGCTCCTATCACAACTCTTACACGCAAGGAAAAGAAGTATGAATGGACTGAACAGTGCGAGAAAAGCTTCCAAAAGCTGAAGAAACGACTAACGAGCACGTCAATACTTACACTTCCGACGAAAGGGGAGATGTTCATGATATACAGTGACGCTTCAAAAATGGGATTAGGAGCCGTCTTGATGTAAGGCGATAAGGTGATTGCCTATGCCTTGCGTCAATTAAAGGACCATGAGAAGAATTATCCCACGCACGATCTGGAGCTTGCTGCAATAGTGTTCGCATTAAAGATATGGCGTCACTATTTATATGCAGCTCAGTGTTAGATTTATATGGACCACCAGAGTCTGAAATATTTCTTCACACAGAAGGAGATAAATATGCGGCAAAAGCGATGGCTGGAGCTGGTAAAGGATTATGATTGCGAAATCCTTTATCACCCAGAAAAGGCCAATCGCGTTGCAGATGCGTTAAGTAGGAAATCTACTGTTCTGCAGCAATTGTCGATTGGAAAATTTCCAAAGCCATTACAACAGGAAATCAACATGTTGGAGATGAAGCTAATAACCGGAGAGCTAGCTGCGCTACAACTGGAGTCAACATTGTATAAAGACATCAAAGAAGCTTAGAAGCGAGATCCGACGCTAACAAGCCCGCAGGAGGAGGCGTCTGAAGATGGATTAATCCTACATCGAGGGAAAATTCAGGTTCTAGATGATGAAGGATTAAGAAGGCAAATTATGGCCGAAGCTCATAAAACGCCTTACTCAATACATCCCGGAGTCAGCAAGATGTACCAAGATCTGAAGTTGCAATTCTGGTGGAAAGGGATGAAGAAGGATATAGCGGAGTTTGTAAGTAAGTGTATGACATGCCAAAAAGTTAAGGCTGAACATCGTTATCCAGGTGGGAAGCTAGAGCCGTTAGAGATTCCTGAGTGGAAGTGGGAGCATATCACGATGGACTTTGTGATAGGACTACCAAAGACCCGAGAAGGCTATGATGCCATCTGGGTTATTGTAGATAGACTGAAAAAGACGACAAGATTTATCGCAGTAAGATGACCTTCTCATTGGAAAGGTTAGCAGGCTTGTATGTTAACCACATAGTCAGGCTACATGGAGTTCCTAAATCCATTATGTCAGATCGTGATCCACGATTCACTTCAAACTTTTGGACATGTGTGCAAGAAGCTATGGGAACAGAAGTACGACTAAGCACATCATTTCATCCACAGACAGACGGGCAATCTGAGTGAACCATTCAGACTCTAGAAGACATGTTGCGTGCGTGTACAATAGACTTCCCGGGGAGCTGGAATAAGAAACTTCCATTGATAGAATTTTCGTATAACAACAGTTACCAAGCTTCGATAGGTATGGCACCTTATGAAGCTTTGTACGGAAGGAAGTGTAGATCACCAGTTCACTGGTACGACCTACAAGAGAAACGACTGCATAAGACTGATTTCGTCCAAGAAATAGTGGATGCAGTTACAAAAATACAACAGCGGATGAAGATAGCCCAGAGCCGACAGAAAAGCTACGCGGATAAAAGACAAAGATCCTTGGAGTTCAATGAAGGGGATTTTGTATTCCTAAGAGTTTCACCGATGAAAGGAATAATGCGGTTCGGAAAGAAGGGGAAGTTGAGTCCAGGATATATTGGACCATACGAGATCATCGAACGCATTGGTAAAGTTGCCTATAGATTGGCATTACCTCCAGAAATGTCGGTGGTACATAATGTGTTTCACGTGTCAATGCTACGGAAGTACATATCGGAGCCATCCCATGTACTGAAACATGAACCGATCCAGATTCAGGAAGATCTGACCTACGAGGAGAGACCTGTTCAAATACTGGCACGCAAAGATAAAGTTTTGAGGAATAAAACAATCCCATTAGTCAAAGTGCTGTGGAGAAATCACAACATTGAAGAGGCTACATGGGAGCGTGAGGACGAAATGAAGAATTTGTACCCCCACTTGTTCTAAATTTTTGAGGATGAAAATTCTATAAGGAGGGGTGAATGTGATAACCGGGAATTTTAGATTCTCAAAATAGGTTAAAATTGTATGTATATAACAATTTTAATGAATAAAATGTGAAAAAGTTGTATTTTGATACTGTTGTGAATAGTGTAAAAATGTTCTGGCAGTGTTAAAATGTATGAGTTCGGGGATGGAAAATCTTACCGGACATAATTGGGTGAGACGGTTCGAAATCAGAGCCGAAAACCCTAGAGAGTGCATTAAAATGTACTAAAACAATAGAAATTCACAGTAGAGAATTATGATCAAACGGAAGCAAAATAAGACAAACCGATCACACCGGAGGCGCTGAGAACCCGCCTACGCGATTTCGGTAAAGTTCCGTTCGGATCGGATTACAGTCAAAAATTGATCACGAATTAATTACTGAATTAATATGAATAGTTACATGACATCACCTTGATTATGTCATAATACAAAATTATTTTCCTTAATTTGGAAAGTAATTTTGAAAGATGTATGGCGTAGATTAGCCTACTTTGTGATCAATGGCTAAGATCATGCCAAAAAGCCATTGAAAAAAATTTTTAAAAAATTTTAAAAGGCCATTCGGCCACTTGGAAAGGGAGAAGAAAAAAATTTGATTTTTGCCCCAAAATCTTTACTTTTTGGTCCTTGAACAATTAAGAAATTGTTGGGAAAAAATTGCAAACAAGCCCTTGGTTTTTGCCTATAAATAGACATCAAAATTTAAGCAAAAAAATGGAAAAAACCAACCAAACTCTTGCTTTTTTTTTTTTTCAGCCAAAAACCGTGGCCTTCTCCCCCTTTGAAAGTCAAAATTTTGTTTTCAATTTCACACCAAACCTAGCTTACATTGCATTTCCAATCACAAGTCATCAACTAATCAAGATAAGCTTCAAAATTGAAGCTTTTCCCTTTGATTTTCCTTAGAAAATCCGTGGGTATGAAAGTGTGAAAACAATGGAAAAAAAATTGTTATTTAGTTGACGATGTGATGATGTTTTGATTTGTTTGATGTTGTAATATTTAAAGCATGAATTAGGGTTTAGAAACAAGCAAAAATTTTGCATGTTTCCCCTGAAAAACCGTGGCTTCAATGGTGTGAAAAATGCATGAGTTTTGATGTTTTGATTTAGTATTTATGTTCATTCAATTATGTGTTGAATTAAGCATGAATTGGAATAAGGAAACAATAAAATTTTGATGTAATTTTCTTACTAAAACCGTGGGCATGAACATTAAGAAATGAAAAATTTTTAATGTTGACGAATGTTGATAAAAACCCTAGGAAAGAAAATGAAGTTTTCTATGTGTTTATGCATAAAAATCCATGGCTATACTAGGGTTAGAATGCATGTTTTGTTAGGTTTTGATGTTGTTTTATACATTGGAAATGTGAAAACCGGGAAATCCTGGCATTCTCAGAAGAAAATGTACAAATTTATGTATGTAACAGTTTGTACTATTTAAAGAGTAAAATAAATGTATTTATATTGTTTAGAATGTATTAAAACGTTCTAACAATACTGACGAGTAAGAATTCCGTGTTGATAAAATTCACTGAATTGAAACGGGTGGAACGGTGCCAAAAACGGCATTAAAACCCTAACCAGTACATTATGGTGCACTAAAAAATGAAAAACTTCTGGGATTGATTTTGATCAAACGGAAGCAGTATAAATTGATTCGATTGCACAGGAGACCTCAGGAACCCGTCGGGACAATTTCAGGAAAATTTCGACTCGAACCGACATCAGTCAAAAAGTAGTCGAATTAATGTGAATAGTAAAGTCAAAGTCAAAGTTTTACTTTGCATTTATGACATCATAAAGTCAATTTATTAAATGTGAAAAATTTGGTGGTTAGTGGCATTAATGGCCAAGATTGATTTACTTTTTGATCTAAAGGCTAAGATTTGGCCAAATTAGCCAAATTTATTTTTTGAAAAAAATGGAAAGTAATGGCATGAAAGGTGTTGAAATCTCATTGGTTGGAAGCTAAATTAATTGGCTTCTTTATTGCATAAGTCGGCAAAATTTGGAACCAAAGGACCGAAGCTAATTCAAAAGGAAAACAAAGAAGAAAATTTTTTTCTAAGTGTTCAAGAGGGCAAGCCATGAGCAACCACGAGGAACCAAGCCAAATATTCAAGTGTTCTTCACAAAAGTGGTATCAAACACTTCATTGAAGTTAAGGGAAGCAAGAAACCAAGGTAACCATCTTTGGTTTGCAATTTTTCTTGGTTTTTCATTGAAAAATCCATGGGTTGAATAGTGTGAAGGATGAAAAATTTTAGGTTGGTTTTGGTTGATTTGGTGCTTGGGTTTTGTTAATGGTGTGATTAGAAGAAAAACCATGCATTTTGTTTAAAGAAAAACAAAGTTTTGGTTGGTTTTCCAATGGTAAAACCGTGGGTTACCTTGTGTGTTTGATGATGAATTGTTGTTGTTTAAGTGTTGTAATGCTTTAAATCATGTTTTGGTTAAATGGAAAGCATGATTTGCAAGGTTAGAAAACTTGGAAAAATTTTGGAATCAAAAACCCAAAAATGGCCATGGGTTGTAATTAGGGTTTGGTGAAAATTTTTGCATGATTAACTTGATGATTGGATAGTTCAAATCATGCATTTAATTATGAAAATGATGGTTATGTGGTTGAAAGCATGAAACAAAATTTTGGTGCATGTTTTACCTACAATGGCCGTGGGTTATGTGTGTTAAAAAACCCTAAGAATTGTGTTGTAAAATGCATGGAAATTGGCTTGAAAATGTGCTAGGTAATGACATTGGAATAGCCTAAAATTTGGTTGAAAAATTGAAAAGTTTTGGTTAGGTTTTGAGTATGAAAACCGTGGCTAAAACTAAGGGCAAAATTGAAAGAATTTTGTTGAATGTGGTTCAAAATGTGAATTGTTAAATGTGTGAGCTTTTATGCAAAAGTTTGAGAAACTTTTACATAAAATAGGACTTTGGTATAGTATGTGGCAGGTACATATGGTTTGAGGCATACCTAACGCCGGTAGCCTTAAATTTACGCCGAAATGCTGCCGAAATTTCGAAAACAGCATTTGGGGTAAAAAGGGAATTAAAAATAAAAGTTTAGGGTCGGGTCGGAAACCCGAGTCCCTAAAGGAAAATTGAAAAAGGAAAACCTAAGGGGTGGTTTGTGAATAGTAACCCGTCCCCTTAAAAATGTAAAACGCGAGTGAAATTGAAAAACCGACCCCGAGGGGGGGCATTTTTGGGAAACAAAGTAAAGG
Organism: Antiaris toxicaria; assembly: GCA_035233585.1. NCBI lineage: Eukaryota > Viridiplantae > Streptophyta > Magnoliopsida > Rosales > Moraceae > Antiaris > Antiaris toxicaria. The sequence goes on from CP141154.1 coordinate 30,806,300, forward strand.
TCCGAGTCGGGTATGGAAAATCCGAGTCTCGGAGACCTAGATTGGGAAAGTCTAGATGAACATTTTAAATACTAGTAAAACGTCCATTTGAGACTCCGAAACGATAGAAAATCACTAAACCGACGTAAGGGTCGGAAGAGTACTTCCCAAGGATCGGGAAGGTGAAAAATGGAAATAAAATAAAAACGAACCCAGTAATGAATAGAAAAGAGTCATAAAAGTTCCTGAGAGCCAAAAGTGCGGTTTGGATCGAGAAAATTCCGTCAGGGGCAAAATTGTTATTTTACCAAAATATAAGGGCAAAATCGTAATTTTGTAAAAGTTGAGGAAAAATGGGGAAAATGATAAATAAAGCCTAAAAAGTTATAAATAGGTTTTATTTAAGCTTTTAATAAAAAAAATAAAAACTATAAATGAAAATAAAATTAACAGACAAGGTTTTGTCTGTAGGATCCCAAAATCGATCTACAAGGAGAGCGATTAAAGATCCAGGAAAGGAAAAGGGGAAGAAATGGATAAGGTATGTTCAGACATTTACCTGTCTGCAACATGTAGCATTATCATTGCTAACTTTGATGTTCTAACTATAAATGAAAATAAAATTAACAGACAAGGTTTTGTCTGTAGGATCCCAAAATTGATCTACAAGGAGAGCGATTAAAGATCCAGGAAAGGAAAAGGGGAAGAAATGGATAAGGTATGTTCAGACATTTACCTGTCTGCAACATGTAGCATTATCATTGCTAACTTTGATGTTCTAACTATAAGTTAGGTACATATGTGCTACAGGCACTATTATGGAATAGAGAGAGAGACGAAATGTGCTACGGGCACTATTGAGAATGGGACACATAATAAATTGTGCTTCGGGCACTAGTGCGAATGAAACTCACTCACCTAAAATTAAAATGTAAACCATTCCTAACCATGGGGCAATATGAAGTCACCAGGTTAGAACTTTAAAAAGTCGGTAATGAAACCACTTTTGGCGTACCAGCCTTTCGTACAGGGAGGTAAATTTTACCTTCGGGGCTATGATGATGATATTAATGCTGTGGAGGTCAGCACTGATGAACCGCTCCCAGTCACGTACAATTTTACCTTCGGGACTATGATGATGAGATTAAGGCTGTGGAGGTCAGCACTAATGTACCGCTCCCAGTCATGCGCACTAAAATGGTACTGCCAATCTGAGCTCAAAACTAGAACATAATTAAAGATAATTACCTAAAACTGAAACTATGCCATAATTGAGCATAAGACAGTTTCGTGAGAGTACTAACACCGTGGTTGATGTACTGTTGATATACTGTGTGGTAGTCAAAGTTACTATTCATAATAAATAGTAGTCAATGTTACTATTTATGATAAATAGTACTATTCATAGAAATTCTATTTCTTGCATGTTTAAACTTACTGAGCCTGTAGCTCACCATTTTTGCTTATGTTGCAGGTAAGCGACCAGCTCAGTAGCTTTGTATGGTTGGATGGTGGACGGGATAGCGAGTGTCAAATGGGATAGGAGGCCAAGGGATATGGTCCTGCCAGAATCTCTCCGCTGAGCGATAACAGAGAAAGGGAAAAAGAAACAGTTCTTTTGTAAATATATATTTTGCGAAAGTACTGTATTATGTAAATTACTTTGTACTTGCAAACAAAGTAAATATTGGATGATGTTTCATATGACGTTTAAAAAAAAAATTTCCCAAAAACGTCATGTTTTAAAGAGAGATAGATTAGCCGACGACCTATGAGAGCACAATCTATCACAGTTAGCTATGAAGCTTAACTGTAATAGTATTGTATGATCTCTACGAAGGGCGAGCCGCCACAGGAAAACCTAAGAATGATGTGATGTGATGAAAAATTATTTAGATGTGATTAATTAGTAAATCGAGGCTAAGTTGAAAGAAAAATATTATGGTTTGTGTTGGTTTCTGAATGTTGAATCATGTGGAAAATTTTTATACAAAGTTTGGAAACTTTGTATAAAATAGGCATCTGGTATAGTACGTGGCAGGTACAAAGGTTCAGAGGCGTACCTAACGCCGGGAAACCTTAAAATATAAGCGGAAATGCTGCTGAAATTTCTAAAATCAGCTTAAGGGCATTTCGGGAAACGAGGGGTAAAAATATTGGACTCGGGAAGGAAACCGAGACCCCTCGGTAAGTTAGGATTAGAAATGGAAAACCAACCCAAAAGGAATAGTAAACCGACCCTAAAACACTAAAATGCCTAAAACAGGAAAAAATTCATGTTAGGGGTATTTTGGGAAACGAGAAAAAAAAAATATAGGTCGGGATAGGAAACCCGAGCCTCTCGAGGACCGAGGGCCGGAGACGGGATAAATAACGTTTAATGAGTAGTGAAAGAGCCATTTGAGGCTCCGAAACGCTCGAAAAATGAAAAAACGACCATAGGTGATGGATGAATAGTAACCGAGGGCCGAGAAAAATAAGATTGAGATTTTGCAGTAATTTAAGCTGCAAAATGATACAGAAACCTAGGAAATATTATTTTAAAATAATTAAACTTAGAAAATTTGAAAAAAATGGTAGAACGAAACAATTACGATCCCGAGACCCGTTAGGGGCAAAATGGTCATTTTGACTAAAAATTTCTGAAAAGACTCGGAAAGAACCCTAAAAGACCTAGAATAACTTAGATAAAATTTTAAAACTCAAAATAAAGATTTTAGAGTTAAAATTCTAAAAATTTTGAGGAACACGGGCGTGTAGAGGGATACACGGCCGTGTATAGGAAAAATTTTATAACCTGAGAGGTACACGGACTTGAACACGGGCGTGTATCGAGCCGTGTACAGTTACACGGCTAAGATAGAAAACAACATGGCCGTGTAAAATAGACCTGAGAGGCACACGGGCTTGAACACGGGTGTGTATTGAGCCGTGTACAGTTACACGGCTAAAATAGAAAACGACATGGCCGTGTAGAATAGACCCGAGAGGTACACTGGCTGGAACACGGGCGTGTTGCAGACCGTGTACCACAAACAAAATTTAAATGTGTTGAATTGTTAAGTGAAATAAATGCACATTTAAAGTGATAATTAAAATAGGGTATTAACAAATGATATTATGTCTATAGGAACCCAAAATAAAGATAGAACTGCGGAGGAGTTTCGAAAGTGGACACTAGCACAGTATTGGTAAATTCAAGCATTTTCATGTCTGCAACATGAAATACTGTGTTAATCTATTCTGTACTAGATGTACACTAGATATAAAATCCTATAAGCATTTGAAAATTAATTAGAATAACATATCCTAAATAACGAAAATAAGTAAGACCTACGGGCAATGGAAGATAATGACCTTAAGGTGACATATAAGATCACTTGGTCAAAACTATAAATTTAAAGATGGTAATAAAACCATTAAGGCGTATCGTCCCTCCAACATAGTGGTGGAGGTTTGTTTAAATCCTATGGGGTTATCAGAGCTGTAGAGGTCGATGTTCTAAGGTCGCTCCTTAGACCCTCCTAGTCAGCGCGCTAATAATCATCGGTACTGCCATAAATAGAGTTCTAAACTAGAAATCAAATAGAAAATAAACAATCAACAAAATGATAAAAATCATAATTTAGCATAACCGAAGTTTACGTTAGAGTAATGTAAATTCGGTCAGGATATGTGAATAGTACCCAGTTAGGGTAAAGTGAATAGTAACAAGTTAGGGTAACTGGTACTATTTATCGGTCAAAGGTCAAAGTTACTATTTATGATGAATAGTCTATTCATGGTGAATAGTACTATTCATAGGAGATTGACCTTTTAGTGTTTTTGAATCAATATGATTCTTACTATGTATGTTTGAAATTACTGAGCCTGTTAGCTCATCAGTTGTTCTTGTTGCAAGTAAGAAACCTGTCCAGTAGATTCCTGGATGGTAGTAGGATGCGAGCGTGTCAAGGGGATAGGGAACTCACCGTGGACTTGGTCCTGCCATAAGTTTTCTATTGAGCTTTTTGAGTTAAAGAAAATATGTTTGAAGACAAAATATACAGTACATATATATATTATATATGTTGTATAATATGTTGCACTTATTTAAGGCATAGAAAAGCCAGTATTATATTTTACATCGCTTTCTTACTTGGTATTCGTAAGAAAAAGTATGTATTAAGGACAAAAAAATTTTATGGGTGAAATTTTAGGCCCTGGTATTTAAGAATTATGAGCAAAAGAGTTTAAAACTGACGACTCGGATTCGGCACACGAACGGTCTTGGTTAGCCGTAGAGTCGATTCATGACGGTTGCGGGTGGTTGGAATCAAGGGACGTCACAGGTAGGTAGGGCAATTCAATCATTTTAGTCGCCAAGAAAAACATGGTTTTGATAAGTTTGGTTAGATGGAAAACATGTAGGCAAGAGAAGATTAAGACTCATGAGAAAAATAAAAAAGAAAGAATTAATTATTTTTCTTTCCTAATGTTCGATAGAAGAAATTTTTTTTTAAAACTTAATATTTTTCCTTTGAGCTCTGTCATATTCTTGTCTATTTTATTTCTAAAACTACACTGATTTATTGACAACTTGATTGTCTTTTTCCATTTCAAAATTTATCTAACAAATTCTTTTCTCCTACTTTTTCACTAAACATGGTGTAAGATGAAAAAGGCTAATTGTGTTAGGAAATGCCCTAAGCATTAGAGACATTTTGATGTATTTATTTTGAACTGAATAATAAAATTATATATTGAGGTTATTCATTACATTATTGTTTGTCTCCATTCTATTTACATGTTAAAGTAAATGTAAGCAAATATGGATCCCTAACTGCTTGTGTTAAAACTGTTAGAATCTTGCATGCAATGGACTTTTGTATGCGAGAAGACAATGTTCTAAAGTAAGCGGTCTAAACTAAGGTCTGTAGTCTATGGGGTTAGACCGAGCATCTAACTCATGTTAAGACTATTATATTGTCTAAAGCCATGGTGGGGACTGTTTGTCTTGACTGTCTGGAGCATAGACTCCCAAGTAGAGACATAGATATGTTGCTGGGTGGTGACATATTAGACCGGGACTAAAGCGTGATTGATCTACGTAGTCTGCTATGAGTGGATCAATCTACTTTTGACGTTCATTATGCAGTAACCTTAATCCTAAGTGAATGAACTACTTCATGTATATGACTTGTGTACTTTGATGTTCTAATGGCTAAAGCGTCTCAGAGGTAGTAAGCTTATAGACCGATTCGTTGGGTGCACGACTTGTATACGATGAAGGGTTTGTTTATAGATATCGGAATCATAATTCTAATAAGGAGTTAAGGGTATCCTTTTAAAGGCATTATACTGGATGTGAAAATAGACAAGGCCTTGGGTCGTCTGCTGGGCGGATGACTTCTTATTCACATATGGTGAATAATCATTTTCTTATTCGGTAGTATAAAGGAACTTTAAGATAGCCTGATCAGTAGGATTGAGCGGACTTTTACCTAAGGCTGATCATGGATACCATATGAGGGTTTTGCATATATAACAAGGTCATTGGATAGTAGCTCGTCATAGGCTTACGTAATACACTATATAATTAGGAGTTCAGTTTCAGGTTTATAGTGGTGTGACTCTGAAATTAGTGATCATATGATTGAGTTGTTCAGTACAGAATGATGATCGTATGGAATCACGGGAGCCCAATTATATATGTTCAATTAGTCCCTCTACTAGCTCCACATAATTCCTTAACATTTGGCAAATTGATTTGTGTATGCTATTGGCTAGTTGATTATGCATGGATGGTGTTGACATAGGATTAGGATGGTGGACAAGATTCTCTCCGCTTGAATTCAGATTTTATTTTGGATAATAGAGTACACAATTATTCGAACTCCAAATAAAGTTGCCATGATTTTATTTGAGATTGGATTGGAGTTGTAGAAAATTATCCATTAGAACAAGAATTTGAAATACAACTGTTTGGGGATTTTGAAATTTGAATTTTGAAATTTGAAATTTGAAATTTGAAATTTGAAATTTAAATTTAAATTTGAATTTGAAATTTAAATTTGAAATTTAAAATTTTGAATTTGAAATTTGAAATTTGAATTTTGAAATTCGAAATTCAAATTTTGAATCACAGTCCAAGTAGGATTCGAATTTTTTGTGGTAAATCCACAGGGGTGAAATTCGAAATTGAGTTGGATATGGAGAGGAAAATCTTGTTTGAATCCTACTTGAATTTTGAATCACAATCCTAATTAATTTTGGTCGAAAATTTTGAGGATTATCCTCATGGAATTTTCAAAAATTTTGTGGATAAGATTCAGGGAAAAATTCAAGTTTCAATCTCAGTTGAATTTGGATTCTCTCCTCCCTAATTGTGGCCGAAATTTTGAAGGAATATCCTAGGAGATTTTCGGTTTTAATTGGATAAGGATGAGATAAAATTCAACCTAGAAAATCCTATTTGGAATTTGATTCTCCCACACTTTAATGACCGAATCTAGTCATGTTTTTGGCACAAAGGGGAATCAGTTTTTTTGAGGGAATGAGGAGATAAAATTTTAGTTAAAATCCTGTTTGAATTTTGAATGAAAAATCCCAAAAAGTGGCCGATTCTTTTAGTGGATAAAGGCTTGAAAATTTTAGATTTTTTGATTGGGGATAAGGGAGAAAATCTTCTCCTAATCCAATTTGAATTTAGAGGATCACCTCATGCAAGTCTATAAATAGAGGTCCTGCCACTCCAGTTCTCTCAGACACAGACTCTCAGGTGAGCAGGCTTATTGTTGCACAACTCACCATGACAATAAGTCTCAACCCATGTGACATTCTTGGAGGAAAGTCACATGAATGACTTTATGCCTCAAAGCAAAGTGGTGCTAGAGGAGTTATCGGGTGAAAAAACTGCTCCACAGATTTCGGTCTTGGACGCAAGTCCGAGTTCCAGTGAAAGACCTGCAGACGATCAACAATTTAGGGTGCCTCGTCGTAGTGGGAGGGTTTCGAAGAAACCTAATTTCTTCATGTATGATGCTGAGGTATACCAAGCCGAGGCTCATGAGCATGAGGAAGATCCGGTCATATATGATGAAGCTATAAATGATGTTGATTCTAAATCTTGGAAACAGGCTATGAACAATGAGATGGATTCTATGAAATCCAACTCTGTTTGGGAACTTGTAGCTTTGCCAGATGGGTTAAAACCCATTGGATGCAAATGGGTCTACAAAAGAAAGAAGGATGTGGAAGGGAGAGTGGAAACTTTCAAAGCTAGACTGGTTGCAAAGGGATACATGCAAAAGGCTGGAATCGATTACGAGGAAACCTTTTCGCCTGTTGCTATGCTGAAGTCTATCCGTATTCTTCTGTCCATTGCTGCGGCTCTCGATTACGAGATCTGGCAAATGGATGTCGAGACGGCATTCTTGAATGGCCATCTTGAAGAGTATATCTATATGATACAGCCTGAAGGGTTCGTAGCGAAAGGCCAAGAAAGGAAAGTCTGCAAGTTGCTTAGATCCATTTATAGATTAAAGCAAGCATCCCGCTCATGGAACCAGAGGTTTGATCAAGCGATTAAGACATTTGGTTTTGAGCAGAATGTTGATGAACCTTGTATTTATAAACGTATTAAGGATGGAAAAGTGGTCTTTCTGATACTCTATGTCGATGATATACTACTCATTGGGAATGATGTAGGGAACTTATCATCGGTCAAGCTTTGGTTACACCAGCAGTTTGACATGAAGGACTTGGGAGAAGCTAATTATGTTCTAGGCATTCGTCTCTTCAGAGATTGAAAGAACAAAATGATAGCGTTATCCTAAGCTTCATACATAGATAAAATAATTGACAAATATACAATGCAAGAGGCAAAGAAAGGTTCGCAACCTTCTATTGCCGGTTTAACTCTTTCATTAGATGACTGTCCCAAGACATGGGAAGAAAGAGAGCGTATGAGTAAGGTCCCTTATGCATCCGCTGTGGGTAGCCTTATGAATGCTATGCTTTGCACTCGCCCGGACATATGTTTTGATATAGGTATGGTGAGTCGATATCAAGCGAATCCTGGAACCAAGCACTGGCAAGCAGTAAAGCATATACTCAAGTATCTTAAGAGAACGAGGGATTATATGCTAGTGTATTCTGGAGGGGACCTAACACCCATAGGATACACGGACTCAGACTTCCAGACTTGTAAGGATTCGAGGAAATCGACATCTAGATCAGTGTTTTTACTCGGAGGAGGCGCCATTGTGTGGAGGAGCGTGAAGTAGGGCTGCACAGCTGACTCTACTATGGAGGCTGAGTATGTGGCTACGGCTGAGGCATCTAAAGAAGCGGTTTGACTTCGCAAGTTCTTTAGAGACCTTGAGGTCATTCCGGGTGTTGACAAGCCTATCACACTTTACTGTGATAATACAGGGGCTATTGCCAATACAAAGGAATCTCGGCACCACAAGAGGACCAAGCACATCGATCGGAGATATCATATTATTAGAGGGCATGTGGAGACAGGGCAAGTGGATGTATGTAAGATCACATCCGAGGACAACATCGCCGATCCCTTTACTAAGACTTTGGTGGCTAGAAGCTTTGAGAGACACGTAGAGGCGATAGGGATGCGTAACATGGCACATCTGCTGGCTTAGGGCAAGTGGGAGATTGTTAGGAAATGCCCTAAGCATTAGTGACATTTTGATGTATTTATTTTGAACTGGATAATAAGATTATATATATAGAGGTTATTCATTACATTACTATCTGTCCTCGTCTTATTTACATGTTAAAGTAAATGTAAGCAAATATGGCTCCTTGACTGCTTATGTTAAACTGTTAGAACGTTGCATGCAATGGTTTTTTGTATGCGAGAAGACAATGTTCTAAAGTTAGCGGTCTAAACTATGGTCTGTAGTCTATGGGGTTAGACCGAGCATATAACTCATGTTAAGACTATTATGTTGTCTAAAGCCTTAGAGGGGACGGTTTGTCTTGACTGTCTGGAGCTGGACTCCCAAGTAGAGACATAGATACGTTGCTTGGTGGTGACATATTAGACCGGGACTAAAGCGTGATTGATCTACGAAGTCCGCTTTGAGTGGATCGATCTGCTTTTGACATTCATTATGCAGTAACCTTAATCCTGAGCAAAAGGACAGCTTCATGTATATGACTTGTGTACTTTGATGCTCCAATGGCTAAAGCGTCTCAGAGGTAGTAAGCTTATAAATCGGTTCGTCAGGTGCATGACTTGTATACGATGAAGGGTTCGTTTACAGATATTGGAATCATAGCTCTAATGAGTAGTTAAGGGTATCCTCTTAAAGGCATTATACTGAATGTGAAAATGGATAAGGCCTTGGGTCGTCTGCTGGGCGGATGACTTCTTATTCACATATGGTGAATAATCATTTTCTTTATTCGTTAGTATAATGGAACTTTAAGATAGCCTGATCAGTAGGAATAAACAGACTTTGGCCTAAGGCTGATCATGGATATCATATGAGGGTTCTGCATACATGACAAGGTCATTGGACGATAGCTTGTCACAGGCTTACGTAATACGGTATATAATTGGGAGTTCAGTTTCAGGTTTATAGTGGTGTGACTCTGAAGCTAGTGATCATATGATTGAGTTGCTCGGTAAAAGAATGATGATCATATGGATTTGCGGGAGCCCAATTATATATGTCCAATCAGTCCCTCTACTAGCTCCACATAATTCCTTAACGTTTGGCAAATTGATTTGTGTATGCTATTGGCTGGTTTATTATGCATGGATGGTGATGGCACAGGATTAGGATGGTAGACAAGATTCTCTCCGGTTGGATTCAGATTTTGTTTTGGATAATAGAGTACACAATCATTCGAACTCCAAATAAAGTTGCCATGATTTTATTTGAGATTGGATTGGAGTTGTAGAAAATTATCCATGAGAACAAAAATATGAAACACAACCGTTTTGTGGAATTTGAAATTTGAATTTTGAAATTTGAAATTTGAAATTCGAATTTGAAATTTGAATTTGAAATTTAAATTTGAAATTTGAAATTTGAATTTGAAATTTGAATTTGAAATTTGAAATTCAAATTTTGAATCACAGTCCAAGTAGGATTCGAATTTGTTGTGGAAAATCCACAAGTTTTGAAATTCGAATTTGAGTTGGATTTGGAGAGGATAATCTTGCTAGAATCCTACTTGAATTTTGAATCCAAATCCCAACAAAAGTGGACGAAATTTTTGAGGATAATCCTTAATGGAATTTCGGTTTTTGTGGATAAGATTCAAGGGAAAATTCAAGTTTCAATCCCAGTTGAATTTGGATTCTCTCCTTCCCTGAAAAGTGGCCGAAATTAGGGAGAATATCTCCTAGGAAAATTCGGTTATTTTGGATAAGGTTGAGATAAGATTCAAGCTTGAAAATCCTAGTGGAATTTTTGATTCTCCCTTATCCATAATGGCCGAAATTTTTAGGAGATATTCTCCTTGTAATTTTCAGATTTTTTGGGTTGAAAAAGGGAGATAAAATTCTAGTTAAAATCTTGTTTAGATTTGGATTGGATTTATCCTAAGAAAAACCGAATTTTTTGTTGAGATTCTCCGTTGGAAAAATTCGGATTTTTTGGTTATGGATAAGGGAAAAATATCTTTTCCTAATCCAATTCAAATTCAGAGAATCACCTCATGCAGGTCTATAAATAGAGGTCCTGCTACTCCAGTTATCTTAGACCACAGACTCTCAGGTGAGCAGGCTTATTGTTGCACAGCTCATCGTGACAATAAAGTTCTTTAGAGATCTGGGTGGTCGGAAGAAGACTAGCAGTGCTAGCATACCGATCGAGGTTTAGAGTGCCCACGCACTCAGCCATTCGGGAATTAGAGAATAGTAGAGAAGGTCAGTTGGTCGAAGCCTCCGGTTATTCTCCTCCTGCAAGATTGGCGTCCTTGAGGTATGAGTTTTAATTGTTGTTGGTTTATTGTATATGGCATCATGAGATATTTAACGTTCTAAAAATTTTTATTGTTCCGCTGCGCCACTCTGATACGTTTTTACCGATTTATTTTCCTACAAGAGAAGGCTAGTTGGTTGAAGCTCTTCGATCATTCTCTTCCTGCAGATTGGCGTCCTTGAGGTATGAGTTTAAATTGTTGTTGGTTTATTGTATATGGCATCATGATATATTTAACGATCTTGAAAAATTTTTATTGTTCCGCTGCGCCACTCTGATATGTTTTTACCAATTTATTTCCTACAATTGGTATCAGAGCCATCTCATGACTATGCCATTTACATAAATTAGACTATTACTTAGTCTTTTTATTTATGTATGGATTTGATACTTAGAGAGTGGCATTCTAGGATTCCTTTATGTTGTTATCATGTATTATATATGTAGTATGTGGTTATTTTAACTTTTTAAATTATTATAAGCATGCTTGTTTATACCGGTTATGGTTCGTTAGAATTTAGAAAAATTGTATCTAGGAATTTTTATGTAACCATGGGAGCAGTTTATTAACACTGTAGTTTTCCCATGGATTTTAATTTTTGTCTCTTAGAATTTTTATGGTTAGAATTTTTGTACACCGGAAACGGTTTAGAAAATTTTATGTAATTATTCTTCGAGGATATTGAAGATTGAAGACCGTAATTTATTTTTCCCAAAAGTTAAATTTGATTTAAAGGTTGAAATTTTGATTGTGTGGAAAATTTCAATTTAATTGGGATTCAAATTAATTTTTGGAGATCCTAATAGGTAAATTGGAATATGGCACGAAAATCGAGACACGACCCCTCGGGATAGGCCAACGTGCCTTGATGGGGCTGCAGTCCCTGCCCTCGGGCAAGATAGGGCTGCGGCAACCCCTGTGCAGGCCAACACCACCCACGGCTGCAGGCTCGGCCTGCAGCCAAGGGTGGCCATGGCCTGCCCAAGGTTGGCCGCAGCCTGGGCATGCAGCCTCTGGCTACAGGCGCTGCCTGCAGCCTGCTGGCTGCTGCGCCCAGCCTAGGCGTGCAGCCTGGAGCTGCAGGCTTGGCCTGCAGCCCGGCAGGGCTGCACATAGGGGGCAGCCGTGGGCTGCCAGTCCCTTTGGGGCTGGTGGCTGCCCACGGCGGCTGCTGCCTTCTGGGGCGGCGGTTCAATAGTCCAAAATTCGAAAAATTTTGATTTTTAAATTTGAGATTTAATTTTAAATCATGTTTAAAAATATGTAATTGAAAATTTAAAATTTTTGAAATTACATATTATTACACATGATGTTTAAAATTGTTTAAAATTTGAATTGGAAATTTAAATTTGAAATTCGAATTTGGAATTTGAATTTGAAATTTAAATTTTTGGATATTTAAATTTTAAATAATTCTTGGGATGAGAAATAAATGGAGAGGCTACATAAGGATGGATACAAGAAGACGGAACAGAATTCAAGACCCAAAGAATGCTTTGAATGGAATTTTGTAATCTTTATTTTCTTTGTTCTAGGATGGAACCATAGCTTGGTTATTCTGTCAATTATTTTTTTCTGTGATATGTCTTGGATATATAAATATGTATTGATGGATGTTTTGTATGCATATTTGATAACATGTCATATAGGATAGGTGAGTACCGCTCACACTATATTGATCATACATAATTTGTCAAAACTTGCATGTTTTTCAAAATATTGAGTGGGAGAGGGTTTCAAACAAAACCCACAGCCTCCATTGTTGATCCATATGTGAAAGCATGGTAATGCCTCGCGTCAGTTCTGCCCTGACCACACCCCTCGGTAGGTGTTTACCGCCGCCGGTATACTAGATTGGATCTCCTATGGAAAACGTGTTCGGGTACGATCCTATTCATGACCACCCCTCGGTGGCTTGGTAGGACGTGGATCGGGCTACGTAAACAATGGTTATACACTCAAGACTCGTTTAGTTATTAACCTTCCCTAGAAGCTCTGTTAACTAAACTGGTGGCCAAATAAGCGTTTATTAATATATGTCTTAACCTTGGAGGATTTAAGGCAACATATATTAATTGGACGGGGTCCATGTTCCGGCTATTTGTTCTCATGACCACCCGTCGGTGGCTTGGGCCAATAGGTGCTAAGAATTACCGTTGCAATTCTACATGTTTTTCAAGTTTCATGTAGGAACATACTTGTATGTTTTATTTGCTAAATTATCTGTATATTTGCTTGGGCTTTGTAATGATGTCTAGTATAATTTTATTTCAGTTCAAAATGTCACCGACACCCCTCATTTCAATACTTACTGAGAATAAACTGAATGGCGATAATTATAAGGATTGGAAAAGGAATCTGTTAATAGTTCTTAGCTGCGAGAGACACAAGTTCGTACTGGACGAACCATGCCCACCAGGGCCAAAACCTGACACGCCGATTGAGGAGGTCCCGGTTGCCTATACTCGTTGGAGAGAATCCAATGATATAGCTCGATGCTACATACTTGCTAGCATGACGAGTGCTTTACAAAAGCAGCATGAGACTTATCAAATTGCTGGGGAGATCATGGAAAATCTGGAGGACATGTTCGGAGACCAAGAAAAATTGGCTCGACAGTCCGCTATCACCAGTATTATGAACTCTAAGCAGAAGGCGGGTACTCCAGTGAAGGACCATATGATCACTCTAATGGGATTCTTCGCTGAGGCTGCCGAAAACGGTGCTGAGTTGGACTACAACACCCAGATCGAGATGGTGTTCAAAACTCTGTCTAAAGATTTTGTGGGGTTTAAGGCCGCATACAATCTGGCGACAAGGGAGTCAGGACTAACCGAGCTCATGAAGCAACTCCAAGCTTATGAGCGGATGATCAGGGATGGGGATGCTGTCCAACCCAAAGGTGAGGCCAATTTGGCAGAATCTTCCAAACCCTCACGGAAGAGAAAGAGGCCAAATCAGAAGCAAGCGGCTCCCAGTTCTTCTAATCCTCCTGTCTCGGATGGGAAGAAGAAGAAGAACAACAAGAAGAAGAAGCCCAGGGACCCTAAAATGTCCAAGTGCTTCCGTTGTGGGAAGGTAGGTCATTTCAAGAAGGCTTGCCAGGAAATCCTAGCCGCCAAGGGCAAGGAAGGTAAGGAACTTCTTTACTTAGAAGCGTGTTTGGTGGAAGAATCGAAAGACACTTGGGTCATTGATTCGGGCGCCACTAATCATGTTTGTGTTTCTATGCAGGGGTTCGTGGAAACGAGAAGTCTACATGATAGGAGCCTCTCGTTGCGAACTGGGGACGGTAGCTTAGTGGTGGCTGAGGCAGTGGGAGATGTTTACCTTTATTTTGATCAATTTAGGTTTATTTTATTAAAAGACTGTTTTTATGTTCCTAATTTCAGGAGGAACCTTATATCGGTAGCTTGTTTAATAAAGGATTCTTATTCAGTCTCTTTTAGTAAAAGAGTTGATATTCGTAGAAATAATTCTTTTATCTGTTCTGGATGGATGGACGGAAACCTATATTTGATCAAACCAAAGATGTACTCACTGCTTGATGCTGAATTAATTGATAACTCTAAAAGGTTGAAAGTTTCTCACTCTAACAAGACGTATCTTTGGCATTTAAGACTTGGTCATATTAATCAGGATAGGATTCAAAGATTGGTGAAAGATGGTCCTCTGGAATCTCTAGAGAAGGTACGTCTTCCCCAATGTGAGTCTTGTCTAGAGGGTAAGATGAGTAAGAGGTCTTTTGGAGCTAAGGGTACAAGGCTCAGGAGCTCTTAGAAATTGTGCATACTGACGTATGTGGCCCCATGAACGTCACAGCACGAGGAGGGTTCGAGTATTATGTCTCTTTTATAGATGATTACTCGAGGTATGGATATGTGTATCTAATGCACCCCAAGAGCGAAACCTTTGACAAGTTCAAGGAGTATCGTGCGGAAGTGGAAAAGCAATTGGATAAATCCATAAAAACACTTCGATCTGATCGAGGTGGCGAATATCTCTCCGACGAATTTCTAGGACATCTTGTAGAGAACGGGATATTATCCCAATTGACTGCACCTGGTACTCCACAACAAAATGGTGTAGCCGAAAGGAGAAACAGGACCTTATTGGATATGGTACGGTCCATGATGAGTTACTCAACGCTGCCATTATCATTTTGGGGATATGCTTTACAAACGGCGTGCTATATTCTGAACCAAGTTCCGAGCAAATCAATTCCCAGAACTCCGTGTGAATTGTGGCGTGGCAGGAAAATCTCCCTTGGACATATGAGAATATGGGGCTGCCCGGCACATGTACTGGATGGGGATGTGAAGAAGTTGGAACCAAGATCAGAATTGTGTATGTTTGTAGGGTATCCAAAAGGAACTAAAGGAGGTCTGTTCTATAACCTGAAGGAACAAAAAGTCATTGTCTCAACCCATGTGACATTCTTGGAGGAAAGTCACATGAATGACTTTATGCCTCAAAGCAAAGTGGTGCTAAAGGAGTTATCGGGTGAAAGAACTGCTCCACAGATTTCGGTCTTAGACGCAAGTCCAAGTTCAAGTGAAAGACCTGCAGACGATCAACAATTTAGGGTGCCTCGTCGTAGTGGGAGGGTTTCGAAGAAACCTAATTTCTTCATGTATGATGCTGAGGTATACCAGGCCGAGGCTCATAAGCATGAGGAAAATCCGGTCACATATGATGAAGCTATAAATGATGTTGATTCTAAATCTTGGAAACAGGCTATGAACAATGAGATGGATTCGATGAAATCCAACTCTGTTTGGGAACTTGTAGCTTTGCCAGATGGAATAAAACCCATTGGATGCAAATGGGTCTACAAAAGAAAGAAGGATGCCGAAGGGAGAGTGGAAACTTTCAAAGCTAGACTGGTTGCAAAGGGATACACGAAAAAGGCTGGAATCGATTACGAGGAAACCTTTTCGCCTGTTGCTATGCTGAAGTCTATCCGTATTCTTCTGTCCATTGCTGCGGCTCTCGATTACGAGATCTGGCAAATGGATGTCGAGACGGCATTCTTGAATGGCCATCTTGAAGAGTGTATCTATATGATACAGCCTGAAGGGTTCGTAACGAATGGCCAAGAAAGGAAAGTCTGCAAGTTGCTTAGATCCATTTATAGATTAAAGCAAGCATCCCGCTCATGGAACCAGAGGTTTGATCAAGCGATTAAGACATTTAGTTTTGAGCAGAACGTTGATGAACCTTGTGTTTATAAACGTATTAAGGATGGAAAAGTGGTCTTTCTGATACTCTATGTCGATGATATACTACTCATTGGGAATGATGTAGGGAACTTATCATCGGTCAAGCTTTGGTTACACCAGCAGTTTGACATGAAGGACTTGGGAGAAGCTAATTATGTTCTAGGCATTCGTCTCTTCAGAGATTGAAAGAACAAAATGATAGCGTTATCCTAAACTTCATACATAGATAAAATAATTGACAAATATGCAATGCAAGAGGCAAAGAAAGGTTCGCAACCTTCTATTGCCGATTTAACTCTTTCATTGGATGACTGTCCCAAGACATGGGAAGAAAGAGAGCGTATGAGTAAGGTCCCTTATGCATCCGCTGTGGGTAGCCTTATGAATGCTATGCTTTGCACTCGCCCGGACATATGTTTTGCAATAGGTATGGTGAGTCGATATCAAGTGAATCCTGGAACCAAGCACTGGCAAGCGGTAAAGCATATACTCAAGTATCTTAAGAGAACGAGGGATTATATGCTAGTGTATTCTAGAAGGGACCTAACACCCATAGGATACAAAGACTCAGACTTCCAGACTTGTAAGGATTCGAGGAAATCGACATCTGGATCAGTGTTTTTACTCGGAGGAGGCGCCATTGTATGGAGGAGCGTGAAGCAGGGCTGCACAGCTGACTCTACTATGGAGGCTGAGTATGTGGCTACGGCCGAGGCATCTAAAGAAGCGGTTTGGCTCCGCAAGTTCTTTAGAGACCTTGAGGTCATTCCGGGTGTTGACAAGCCTATCACACTTTACTGTGATAATACAGGGGCTATTGCCAACACAAGGGAATCTCGGCACCACAAGAGGACCAAGCACATCGATCGGAGATATCATATTATTAGAGGGCATGTGGAGACAGGGCAAGTGGATGTATGTAAGATCGCATCCGAGGACAACATCGCCGATCCCTTTACTAAGACTTTGGTGGCTAGAAGCTTTGAGAGGCACGTAGAGGCGATGGGGATGCGTAACATGGCACATCTGCTGGCTTAGGGCAAGTGGGAGATTGTTAGGAAATGCCCTAAGCATTAGAGACATTTTGATGTATTTATTTTGAACTGGATAATAAGATTATATATATAGAGGTTATTCATTACATTGCTATCTGTCCTCGTCTTATTTACATGTTAAAGTTAATGTAAGCAAATATGGCTCCCTGACTGCTTATGTTAAACTGTTAGAACGTTGCATGCAATGGTTTTTTACATGCGAGCACACAATGTTCTAAAGTTAGCGGTCTAAACTATGGTCTGTAGTCTATGGGGCTAGACCGAGCATATAACTCATGTTAAGACTATTATGTTGTCTAAAGCCTTAGAGGGGACGGTTTGTCTTGACTGTCTGGAGCTGGACTCCCATATAGAGACATAGATACGTTGCTTGGTGGTGACATATTAGACCGGGACTAAAGCGTCATTGATCTATGAAGTCCGCTTTGAGTGGATCGATCTGCTTTTGACGTTCATTATGCAGTAACCTTAATCCTGAGTAAAAGGACAGCTTCATGTATATGACTTGTGTACTTTGATGTTCCAATGGCTATAACGTCTCAGAGGTAGTAAGCTTATAGACCGGTTTGTCGGGTGCATGACTTGTATACGATGAAGGGTTCGTTTACAGATATTGGAATCATAGCTCTAATGAGGAGTTAAGGGTATCCTCTTAAAGGCATTATACTGAATGTGAAAATGGATAAGGCCTTGGGTCGTCTGCTGGGTGGATGACTTCTTATTCACATATGGTGAATAATCATTTTCTTTATTCGTTAGTATAATGGAACTTTAAGATAGCCTGATCAGTAGGAATAAACAGACTTTGGCCTAAGGCTGATCATGGATATCATATGAGGGTTCTGCATACATGACAAGGTCATTGGACGATAGCTTGTCACAGGCTTACGTAATACGGTATATAATTGGGAGTTCAGTTTCAGGTTTATAGTGGTGTGACTCTGAAGCTAGTGATCATATGATTGAGTTGTTTGGTAAAAGAATGATGATCATATGGATTTGCGGGAGCCCGATTATATATGTCCAATCAGTCCCTCTACTAGCTCCACATAATTCCTTAACGTTTGGCAAATTGATTTGTGTATGCTATTGGCTGGTTTATTATGCATGGATGGTGATGGCACAGGATTAGGATGGTAGACAAGATTCTCTCCGGTTGGATTTAGATTTTGTTTTCGATAATAGAGTACACAATTATTCGAACTCCAAATAAAGTTGCCATGATTTTATTTGAGATTGGATTGGAGTTGTAGAAAATTATCCATGAGAACAAAAATATGAAACACAACCGTTTTGTGGAATTTGAAATTTGAATTTTGAAATTTGAAATTTGAAATTCGAATTTGAAATTTGAATTTGAAATTTAAATTTGAAATTTGAAATTTGAAATTTGAATTTGAAATTTGAATTTGAAATTTGAAATTCAAATTTTGAATCACAGTCCAAGTAGGATTCGAATTTGTTGTGGAAAATCCACAAGTTTTGAAATTCGAATTTGAGTTGGATTTGGAGAGGATAATCTTGTTAGAATCCTACTTGAATTTTGAATCCAAATCCCAACAAAAGTGGATGAAATTTTTGAGGATAATCCTCAATGGAATATCAGTTTTTGTGGATAAGATTCAAGGGAAAATTCAAGTTTCAATCCCAGTTGAATTTGGATTCTCTCCTTCCCTGAAAAGTGGCCGAAATTATGGAGAAAATCTCCTAGGAAAATTCGGTTATTTTGGATAAGGTTGAGATAAGATTCAAACTTGAAAATCCTAGTGGAATTTTTGATTCTCCCTTATCCATAATGGCCGAAATTTTTAGGAGATATTCTCCTTGTAATTTTCGGATTTTTTGGGTTGAAAAAGGGAGATAAAATTCTAGTTAAAATCTTGTTTAGATTTGGATTGGATTTATCCTAAGAAAAACCGAATTTTTTGTTGAGATTCTCCATTGGAAAAATTCGGATTTTTTGGTTATGGATAAGGGAAAATTATCTTTTCCTAATCCAAATCAAATTCAGAAAATCACCTCATGCAGGTCTATAAATAGAGGTCCTGCCACTCCAGTTATCTTAGACCACAGACTCTCAGGTGAGCAGGCTTATTGTTGCACAGCTCATCGTGACAATAAAGTTCTTTAGAGATCTGGGTGGTCGGAAGAAGACTAGCAGTGCTAGCATACCGATCGAGGTTCAGAGTGCCCACACACTCAGCCATTCGGGAATTAGAGAATAGTAGAGAAGGCCAGTTGGTCGAAGCCTCCGGTCATTCTCCTCCTGCAAGATTGGTGTCCTTGAGGTATGAATTTTAATTGTTGTTGGTTTATTGTATATGGCATCATGAGATATTTAACGATCTAAAAATTTTTATTGTTCCGCTGCGCCACTCTGATACGTTTTTACCGATTTATTTTCCTACAAGAGAAGGCTAGTTGGTTGAAGCTCTTCGATCATTCTCTTCCTGCAGATTGGCATCCTTGAGGTATGAGTTTAAATTGTTGTTGGTTTATTGTATATGGCATCATGAGATATTTAACGATCTTGAAAAATTTTTATTGTTCCGCTGCACCACTCTGATATGTTTTTACCAATTTATTTCCTACAATTGGTATCAGAGCCATCTCATGACTATGCCATGTACATAAATTAGACAATTACTTAGTCTTTTTATTTATGTATGGATTTGATACTTAGAGAGTGGTATTCTAGGATTCCTTTATGTTGTTATCATGTATTATGTATGTAGTATGTGGTTATTTTAACTTTTTAAATTATTATAAGCATGCTTGTTTATTGCCGGTTATGGTTCCTTAGAATTTAGAAAATTGTATCCAGGAATTTTTATGTAACCATGGGAGCAGTTTATTAACACTGTAATTTTCCCATGGATTTTAATTTTTTGTCTCTTAGAATTATTATGATTAGAATTTTTGTACCCCGGAAACGGTTTAGGAAATTTTATGTAATTATTCTTGGAGGAGATTGAAGTTTGAAGATTGTAATTTATTTTTTCCCAAAAGTTAAATTTGATTTAAAGGTTGAAATTTTGATTGTGTGGAAAATTTCAATTTAATTAGGATTCAAATTAATTTTGGAGATCCTAATGGGTAAATTGAAATATGGCACGGAAATCGAGGACCAACCCCTCGGGATGGACCACCAGTTGTGATGGGGCTGCGGCAGCCCCTGCCCACGGCTGCACCCCACAACCGCAGGCTTTGCCTACAGCCAGGGGTGGTCGTGGCCCTCCCAAGGGCCGACCAGCCCTTAGGCGTGCAGTCCATGGCTGCAGGCGTTGCCTGCAGCCTGGCGGGCTGCTGCGCCCACTCGGGCATGTAGCCCATGGTTGTAGGCCTGTAGCCGGCTGGACTGTAGCCGGCTGTGGCTGTGGGCTGCCAACCCCCCCGGGGGCTGGGGCTGTGCACGACAGCTACCGGCCTCTGTGGGTCGAGGGGCCGATGCATCAAAAATCGAAAAATTTTGATTTTTAAATTTGAGATTTAATTTTTAAATCATATTTAAAAATATGTAATTGAAAATGTGAAATTTTTTAAATTACATATTATTGCACATGATATTTAAAATTGTTTAAAATTTGAATTTGAAATTTAAATTTGAAATTCGAATTTGGAATTTAAATTTGAAATTTAAATTTTAAATGATTCTTGGGATGAGAAATAAATAGAGATGCTACATAAAGATGGATACAAGAAGACGGAACAAAATTCAAGACCCAAAGAATGCTTTGGATGGAATTTTGTAATCTTTATTTTCTTTGTTCCAGGATGAAACCATGGCTTGGTTATTTATCTGTCAATTATTTTTTCTGTGATATGTCATGGATGTATAAATATGCATTGATGGATGTTTTATATGTATATTTGATAACATGTCATATAGGATAGGTGAATGCCGCTCATACTATATTGATCATACATATTTGTCAAAACTTGTATGTTTTTCAAAATATTGAGTGGGAGAGGGTTTCAAACAAAACCCACGGCCTCCATTGTTGATCCATATGCGAAAGCATAGTAACGCCTCACATCAGTTTTGCCCTGACCACACCCCTCGGTAGGTGTTTACTGCCGCCGGTATATCAGGTTGGATCTCCTATGTGGAAAACGTGTTCAGGTACGATTCTATTCATGACCAACCCTCGGTGGCTTGGTAGGACGTGGATCGGGCTACGTAAACAATGGTTATACACTCAAGACTCGTTTAGTTATTAACCTTCCCTAGAAGCTCTGTTAACTAAACTGGTGGCCAAAATAAGTAGTTATTAATATATGTCTCAACCTTAGAGGATTTAAGGCAACATATATTAATTGGACAGGGTCCATGTTCCAGCTATTTGTTTCATGACTACCCCTCGGTAGCTTGAGGCAATAGGTGCTGAGAATTACCGTTGCAATGCTACATGTTTTTTCAAGTTTCATGTAGGAACATACTTGTATGTTTTATTTGCTAAATTATCTGTATATTTGCTTGGGCTTTGTAATGATGTCTAGTATAATTTTATTTCAGTTCAAAATGTCACCGACATTCCTCATTTCAATACTTACTGAAAATAAGTTGAATGGCGATAATTATAAAGACTGGAAAAGAAATCTATTAATAGTTCTCAGCTGAAAGAGACACAAGTTCGTGCTGGACGAACCATGCCCACCTGGGCCCAAACCTGACACACCATTTGAGGAGGTCCCGATTACCTATACTCGTTGGAGAGAATCCAATGAGATAGCTCGATGCTACATTCTTGCTAGCATGACGAGCGCTTTACAAAAAAAGCGTAAGACTTATCAAGTTGCTAAAGAGATCATGGAAAATCTGGAAGACATGTTCGAAGGCCAAGAAAAATTGGCTCGACAATCTGCTATCACCAGTATTATGAACTCCAGGCAAAAGGCGGGTACTCCGGTGAAGGACCATATGATCACTCTAATGGGATTCTTCGCTAAGGTTGCCGAAAATGGTGCTGAGTCGGACTACAACACCCAGATCGAAATGGTGTTTAAAACTCTATCGAAGGATTTTGTGGGGTTTAAGGCTGCATATAATCTGGCGACAAGGGAGTTAGGACTCACTGAGCTCATGAAGTAACTCCAAGCTTATGAGCGAATGATCAAGGATGGGGATAGGGTTCAACCCAAGGGAGAGGCTAATTTGGCAGAATCTTCCAAAGCCTCACGGAAGAGGAAGAGGCCAAATAAGAAGCAGACGGCTTCTAGTTCTTCTAATCCTCCTGTCTCGGATGGGAAGAAGAAGAAGAAGAATAAGAAGCCTAAGGACCCTAAAAAGTCAAAGTGCTTCCATTGTGGGAAGGTAGGTCACTTCAAGAAGGCTTACCGAGAATTCCTAGTCGCCAAGGGCAAGGAAGGTAAGGAACTTCACTTTTTAGAAGCGTGTTTGGTAGAAGAATCGAAAGACACTTGGGTCATTGATTCGGGCGCCAGTAATCATGTTTATGTTTCTATGCATGGGTTCGTGAAAACGAGAAGTCTACATGATAGGAGCCTCTCGTTGCGGACTGGAGACAGTAGCTTGGTGGTGACTGAGGCAGTGGGAGACATTTATCTTTATTTTGATGAATTTAGGTTTATTTTATTAAAAGACTGTTTTTATGTTCCTAATTTTAGGAAGAACTTTATATCGGTAGCTTGTTTAATAAAGGATTATTATTCAGTTTCTTTTAGTAAAAGAGTTGATATTCGTAGAAATAAGTCTTTTATCTGTTCTGGATAGATGGATGGAAACCTATATTTGATCAAACCAAAGATGTACTCACTGCTTGACATCAAATTAATAGATAACGCTAAAAGGTTAAAAGTTTCTCACTCTAACAAGGCGTATCTTTGGCATTTAAGACTTGGTCATATTAATCAGGATAGGATTCAAAGGTTGGTGAAAGACGGTCTTCTAGAATCTCTGGAGGAGGTACGTCTTCCTCAATGTGAGTCTTGTCTTGAGGGTAAGATGATTAAGAGGTCTTTTGGAGCTGAGGGTACTAGGACACAAGAGCTCTTAGAAATTATGCACACTAACGTATGTGGCCCCACGAACGTCACAGCACGAGTAGGGTTCGAGTATTATGTCTCCTTTATAGATGATTACTCGAGGTATGGATATGTGTATCTGATGCACCGCAAGAGTGAAACCTTTGACAAGTTCAAAAAGTATCGTGCGGAAATAGAAAAGCAATTGAATAAATCCAAAAAGACACTTCGATTTGATCGAGGTGGCGAATACCTCTCTGATGAATTTCTAGGACATCTTGTAAAGAATGTGATATTATCTCAATTGACTGCACCTGGTACTCCACAACAGAATGGTGTAGCCGAAAGGAGAAACATGACCTTGTTGGATATGGTACGGTCCATGATGAGTTATTCAACGCTGCCGTTATCATTTTAGGGATATGCTTTACAAACGGCGTGCTATATTCTGAACCAGGTTCCAAGCAAATCAATTCCCAGAACTTCGTATGAATTGTGACGTGGCAGAAAGCCCTCCCTTGGACATATGAGAATATGGGCTGCTCCGCGCATGTACTGGATGGGAATGCGAAGAACTTAGAACCAAGATCAGAATTGTGCATATTTGTAGGGTATCCAAAGATAACTAAGGGAGGTCTGTTCTATAACCCGAAGGAACAAAAAGTCATTGTTTCAACCCATGCGACATTCTTGGAGGAAAGTCACATGAATGACTTTAAGTCTCGAAGCAAAGTGGTGCTAGAGGAGTTATCGGGTGAAAGAACTGCTCCACATGTTTCGATCTTGGACGCAAGTCTGAGTTTCGGTGAAAGACCAGCAGATGATCAACAATTTAGGGTGCCTCGTCGTAATGGGAGGGTTTCGAAGCAGCCTAATTTCTTCATGTATGATGCTGAGGTATACCAGACTGAGGCTTATGAGCATGAGGATGATCCGGTCATTTATGATGATGTTATTAATGATGTTGATTCTAAATCTTGGAAACAGGCTATGAACAATGAGATGGATTCTATGAAATCCAACTCTGTTTGGGAACTTGTAGATTTGTCGAACAGGATAAAACCCATTGGATGCAAATGGGTCTACAAAAGAAAGAAGGATGCAGAAGGGAGAGTGGAAACTTTCAAAGCTAGACTGGTTGCAAAGGGGTACACGCAAAAGGCTGGAATCGATTACGATGAAACCTTTTCGCATGTTGCTATGCTGAAGTCTATCCGTATTCTTCTGCCCGTTGTTGCGGCTCTCGATTATGAACCTGGCAAATGGATGTCAAGACTGCATTCTTGAATGGCCATCTTGAGGAGTGTATCTACATGATACAGCCCGAAGGGTTCGTAGCAAAAGGCCAAGAAAGAAAAGTCTGTAAGTTGCTTAGATCCATTTATGGATTAAAATAAGCATCCCGCTCATGGAACTAGAGATTTGATCAAGCGATCAAGACATTTGGTTTTAAGCATAACGTTGATGAACCCTGTGTTTATAAACGTATTAAGAATGGAAAAGTGATCTTTTGGATACTCGATGTTGATGATATATTGCTCATTGAGAATGATGTAAGAAACTTATCATCGGTCAAGCTTTGGTTGCACCAACAGTTTGACATGAAGGACTTGGGAGAAGCTAATTATGTTCTAGGCATTCGTCTTTTCAGAGATCGAAAGAATAAAATGATAGCGTTATCCCAAGCTTCATACATAGATAAAAAAAAATAGACAAATATGCAATGCAAGAGGCAAAGAAAGGTTCACAACCTTCCATTGCCGGCCTAACTCTTTCATTAGATGACTATCCCAAGACATCAGAAGAAAGAGAGCGTATGAGTAAGGTCCCTTATGCATCCGTTGTGGGTAGCCTTATGTACACTATGCTTTGCACTCGCCCGGACATATGTTTTGCAATAGGTATGGTGAGTCGATATCAAGCGAATCCTGGAACCAAGCACTAGCAAGCAGTAAAGCATATACTTAAGTATCTTAAGAGAACGAGGGATTATATGATGGTGTATTCTGGAGGGGACCTAACACCCGTAGAATACACGGACTCAGACTTCCAGACTTGTAAGGATTCGAGGAAATCGACATCTGGATCAGTGCTCTTGCTCGGAGGAGGCGCCATTGTGTGGAGGAGCGTGAAGCAGGGTTGCACAGCTGACCCTACGATGAAGGGTGAGTATGTGGCTGTGGCTGAGGTATCTAAAGAAGCGGTTTGGCTCCGTAAGTTCTTTAGAGATCTTGAGGTCATTCCGGGTGTTGACAAGCCTATCACACTTTACTGTGATAATACTGGGGCTATTGCCAACACAAGGGAATCTCGACACCATAAGAGGACCAAGCACATAGATCGGAGATATCACATTATAAGAGGGCGTGTGGAGACAGGACAAGTAGATGTATGTAAGATCGCGTCCGAGGATAACATTGTCGATCCCTTTACTAAGACTTTGGTGGTTAGAAGCTTTGAGAGGCATGTAGAGGTGATGGGGATGCATAACATGGCACATCTATTGGCTTAGGGCAAGTAGGAGATTGTTAGGATACCCTAAGCATTAGAGACATTTTGATGTATTTATTTTGAACTGGATAATAAAATTATATATAGAGGTTATTCATTATATTGCTGTTTGTCCTCATTCTATTTACATATTAAAGTAAATGTAAGCAAATATGGCTCTCTGACTGCTTGTGTTAAACCTGTTAGAACGTTGTATGCAATGGGCTTTTGTATGTGAGAAGACAATGTTCTAAAGTAAGTGGTCTAAACTAAAGTATGTAGTCTATGGGGTTAGACCGAGCATCTAACTCATGTTAAGACTATTATGTTGTCTAAAGCCTTAGAGGGGACGGTTTGTCTTGACTGTCTGGAGCTGGACTCCCAAGTAGAGACATAGATATGTTGCTTGGAGGTGACATATTAGACCGAGACTAAAGCGTGATTGATCTACATAGTCCGCTATGAGTGGATCAATCTGCTTTTGACGTTCATTGTGCAATAACCTTAATCCTGAGTAAATGAACTACTTCATGTATATGACTTGTGTACTTTGATGTTCTAATGGCTAAAGCGTCTCAGAGGTAGTAAGCTTATAGACCGGTTCGTTGGGTGCATGACTTGTATACGATGAAGGGTTTGTTTACAGATATCGGAATCATAACTCTAATAAGGAGTTAAGGGTATCCTCTTAAAGGCATTATACTGGATGTAAAAATGGACAAGGCCTTGGGTCGTCTACTGGGTGGAGGACTTCTTATTTACATATGATGAATAATCATTTTCTTATTCGGTAGTATAATGGAACTTTAAGATAGCCTGATCAGTAGGATTGAACAGACTTTGACCTAAGGCTGATCTGGATATCATATGAGGGTTCTACATATATGACAAGGTCATTGGATAGTAGCTCGTCACAGGCTTACGTAATACGGTATATAATTGGGAGTTCAGTTTCATGTTTATAGTGGTGTGACTCTAAAATTAGTGATCATATGATTGAGTTGTTCGGTACAGAATGATGATCATATGGAATCACGGGAGCCCGATTATATATGTCCAATTTGTCCCTCTACTAGCTCCACATAATTGCTTAACGTTTGGCAAATTGATTTGTGTATGCTATTGGCTAGTTGATTATGCATGGATGGTGTTGACATAGGATTAAGATGGTAGACAAGATTCTCTCCAGTTGAATTCATATTTTGTTTTGAATAATAGAGTACACAATTATTCAAACTCCAAATAAAATTGTCATGATTTTATTTGAGATTGGATTGGAGTTATAGAAAATTATCCATGAGAACAAGAATTTAAAATACAACTGTTTGTGAATTTTGAATTTTGAAATTTAAAATTTAAAATTTGAATTTGAAATTTGAATTTGAAATTCGAATTTGAAATTTGAATTTGAAATTCGAATTTGAAATTTGAAATTTGAAATTCGAATTTGAAATTTGAAATTTGAAATTCGAATTTGAAATTTGAAATTTGAAATTTGAAATTTGAAATTTGAATTTGAATTTGAATTTTGAATTTTGAATTTTGAATTTTGAAATTTGAAATTCAAATTTTGAATCATAGTCCAAGTAGGGTTCGAATTTTTTGTGGTAAATCTACAGGGATGAAATTCGAATTTGAGTTGGATATGGAGAGGAAAATCTTGTTTAAATCTTACTTGAATTTTGAATCATAATCTTAACTAATTTTGGTCGAAAATTTTGAGGATTATCCTTATGGAATTTTCGAAAATTTTGTAGATAAGATTCAGGGAAAAATTCAAGTTTCAATCTCAGTTGAATTTGGATTTTCTCCTCCCTAATTTTTGCCGAAATTTTTGAAGGAATATCCTAGGAGATTTTCGGTTTTAATTGGATAAGGATGAGATAAAATTCAACCTAGAAAATCCTATTTGGATTTTGATTCTCCTCACACTTTAATAATCGAATCTAGTCATGTTTTTGGCATAAAGGGGAAAAGGTTTTTTTGAGGGAATGAGGAGATAAAATTCTAGTTAAAATACTGTTTGAATTTTGAATGACAAATCCCAAAAAGTGGCCGATTCTTTTAGTGGATAAAGGCTTGAAAATTTCAGATTTTTTGATTAAGGATAAGGGAGAAAATCTTCTCCTAATCCAATTCGAATTCAGAGGATCACCTCATGTAAGTCTATAAATAGAGGTCGTGCTACTCTAGTTCTCTCAGAACACAGACTCTCAGGTGAGCAGGCTTATTGTTGCACAACTCACCATGACAATAAGTTCTTTAGAGATCTGGGTGATGTGAAAAAGACTAGCAGTGCTAGCATACCGATCGAGGTTCAGAGTGCCCATATACTCAGCTATTCAGGAATTGAAGAATAGTAGAGAAGGTTAATTAGTTTAAACCTTCCGATCATTCTCCTCCTTCAGATTGGCGTCCTTGAGGTATGAATTTTAATTGTTATTGGTTTATTGTATATGGCATCATGAGATATTTAACGATCTTGAAAAATTTTTATTATTCCACTGCGCCACTCTGATACGTTTTTACCGATTTATGCATTCATTTGAAGAGAAGAAAACCCATTTCATTTGAAAACAAAAATGTGGGATGATTTTGGTGTGGGTGGTGGTGACTATTCCATTATAGTGAGTGAAAAGTTATTTTTTCGAATCGACCATTCTATTTTAAAGCAAACCAAATAACATAACAAGGCTCGCTTCCTTTTATTTTCATTCATTTCCTCCCAATCAAATGTGTTCAACGAGATTTGACGATTCAATGAGTTTGATTTTTATGTTTCCCAAAGAACAAATGAGACCATATTGACCTCATTATAACATCTCGGGACTGAAAATTGATGGAAATCATCAGTAGCAAAAGATCGCGAGCAATTTTAACAAACAAAAAATTCTATAGAAAATATATGAAGATCTCAATGGTACTCTTTGTAAATCTTGGAATTGACATTTAAACGCTAAATGACTAAAGCTCATGCGAACATTTATAGTATAAATCAGCCTCAACTACAATAGACCTGAAACCAAAGAGCCTCACTGATCCCTTTGAGAACTCACGCTTTTAAATTGGAGATTTTTTTTTTTTTTCCTTTTTCACTCGTAGTGCCTTGCTACTGTTTATCAGCCGTAAACTGTTTCATGTTTAATCACGTTTTAGACACGTTTTGTCGAGTTAGTTGATCAATTTACTCGACAAGTTCATTGTCAATTAAATATATTCTCTTTGGGCATTTGGCTTTAGTTGTAACGGTTAGCTCTGACGCATATTTGCTTTTCAACCTACGCGACTTCAGTTAAAACCGTGGTACACCATAAAAATATGTTAAAATTGACGACTACTTTTGCTTTCAAACGTTGAATAAACAGATATACAAGAGCAGGCAAAAACAGAAGCTCATTTTGAAAAACAAAAGCTTTTATATTCTATTATCAATTTTTTTAATCAAATTAAGAGACTATATTTCACCTTACCATTATCATTATCTTCATTCCCTACAGAGCACTAACATATTCCTTTCTTGAATCCATTTCCATTTCTATGTCTATCCCAACACCATTTTACCTCCTTTGCAAACGTCATTCCTCAAATTCATTCCAATCTTAAACCTCACTTTCTCTCTCTCCACTCTCAACTCCAAATTCCCAACTTCAAAATCACCATTCTCCTCATCCTTCACCACCACCACACCGCTCACATTCCTCTCCAAACTATTCTCCCACAACTCCTCTCCACTCCTCGAGACGCCGCCACCACATTTCATCGTCTCGGGCACTTCCGGCAGCCAATTCGGAACGTGCGCAGCTCTCGGAACAACCGAGTTCCTTCCCACATTATCCTCAACCACTACCACTTTCTCCAAATCCAATCGCCGCGGGATCGTCCTGGCAAACGGGGTTTCGACGGCGTAATTGACTAAATTGGAGATTTCGACAAGATCGCCCGATTTCAGGAGGCACAAATCTGGCCGGCGGCGATCGGGGGAGATGCCGGAGATACCGTGGGTGGTTCGGAGGTCGCGGAGGGCGTTGGAGAGGTCGAAGAGGTTGGAGTCGGAGCGGTTGGCAGAGGCGGCGAAGGCGGCGGCGGACTTGGCGATGGCTTGGAGGTGCTTTGTGGCGACGACAGTTAGGGTTTCGAGGGCGGAGAGCTGGGTGGTCTTGAACCCTACGGATTGGCAGATCTGAGAAACGGCGATTTTCGCCACGGCGAAGCAGAAGTCGGATGGAGATTCTGTTGGTCGGGGTAGCGTCGCCATTACTGGAGGTTGAGGTTTTCGTTTTGGTTTTGGTTTTGGTTTTAATTTCGATTTCATGACTTGAGGGAATTTTGCTTAAACCCTAACTGGAGACATGAACTTGCGTCTTCTGAAAGTCTGGCTTTTTAACAGGGTTTAAGGATTTTGTTTTTGTTTTTGTTTTGTTGGACAGGGCTTCGGTGGAGCTTAATTGAGGGTTTTATCTTAATTGGTAAGACTTGTTTTTAAGTGTTCGTTTGGTGAACGCATTGTATTTGCATTGCGTTTGAATACAATGTATTGAATGCAATTTATATTTGGAGGAAAAGCATTAACATTGTATTTGAATGCAATGTGTGTTTGGGGGAAAAGTATTTGAATTGTATTTTAATAATAAATATGTGATGTGATGGGTAAAAGTAGAGAGAAAAAAAAGAGGGAGAGAGAATATGTGATTTAATTAATAAAAGTAATAGAAAAAGTAAAATAATAAATAGTGATTGTGTTAGATTTAAAATGTGATGTAATTGGTATTTGAATGAAATGTTTTTGTATTTGGGGGAAAATTGCATTGCATTTAAATGCAATGTCAAAAAAATTTGTGTCCCAAACGCCTACTAAGTGTCTGTATTTAATTTAAGGAGTAAGATTTATTTATATATAATAATTATGATTTATTTTAATTAATAATATATATTAAAAAAAATTTTAAAAATAAAGCAAAAAAATGAATTTAAAAATTTTAAAAATCAACCTCCCCACCCACCCCTTATCAGCAACCACCATCTCTCTTCCAACGACCCACTTCCCCTTCTCACCACCCCCCTAAGTGACGGTGAGCCCCACCCTAGTCTTCTATCATCATCGTTGGTGATCCTCCACTTCCACTAGATCTCTTCACCCCAGACCCCCAGGTTTGATGACCTCCAACCCTAGCGACGAGATTCTGGCAAGCTTTGATGAGCTCCAGGAGTTGCAGTATCTTTAGTTGGCTCATTACCTCAGATTCAACCACCCTCTCTCTTCCAACGACCAACGACCATCTTGCTGACAAAGAAGAAGAGGAGGGATTTCAATTTTTTTAATTTTACTTTTACAATTCTATCGATTAGTAATTATTTTAGTTGTTATACATCCTTTATATTTCCACCGTTCAAATTTTATTGAACAGTTTAAAAATGAATCATACTAATAGGGTTTTTCAATCGGGCTTTACTATAACTTGCCTTTTGTTTTGTTTTGATTTTTTTTTTTTAAATATTTTTATCAGGCCACCTATTGGAAAATTAGTGATAAAAATAGACAAAATATAGAGCAAATTGCTATGTTATTCTCTAAACTTTTAAATTTGTATAACTTTGTTCACAGTTCTTTTTGTAGTTATAGTTTTGCTCGTAAATTTTTAAATACATTGTTATAATAGTTATTTTGTTAAAATTTTTACAGAATCTGTTAATTAACATTACTTTTTGATTAAATTACTGACAAATACTATCCAAAAATTAATGAAAAAGCCTATTGTCATAATATTTTATTAATTTAGGATCATTCCAACTATGGAAAAAAAAAAAAAAAAAAGACCAAAGTTATTCAAACTTTAAGTTTAGAGACCAACTTAGTAAATTTATCCCAAAATATATCTCTAACATTTCTTAATTTAAAGTTGATTTGTAACTTTTAATTTTTATATGTTACACTATCTCGAACTTTTGTATTGTTACACAGAACAATCCTATATTACTATTTCATCAAAAACTTAATAGAAATTAAACACTTTAAGGTTAAAAACTTAATTAAATATATTTTGGTATGGAAAATATACCACCAAAATTGCTCTATGACATATAATTTGTGTTATATATCTTTGGTTAAAATATAGATTGACTTTACATGTTAATAAAAGCTTATGTGATTTGAATGTATTAAATTTTTGAATAATTTTTTTTATAAAATATTGAGAGAGACCATTGGTGTAAGAGAAGAAAAATTCAAGAAGTATGATTTATAAAATCAAAAGTCATGGTCAACATACAACATGGTATATAACTCAAGGATTAGTTATGAAATTAACCCAAATATCAAATGAAATACGTTGAACAAAATCCTAGAAATACAAATCACTTCACCCACACAAGCAAATCCACTAACAAGAAAAACCAGTGATACCTAAAGATCTCACCATCAAATTATTTTTCTAATTCGTTTTAAGTATTAAAATTTCATTCATAACTAAGATTTTTATCGTAAAATAAGGTTTTATTTTATTCATTAGTGTTACATCAGCGTAAAATAGATGGTATGTGACCAAAGGGAAGTCTTGCCAACGTTTTAAAATTCAAGGAATATAAATACCGTTTTTTATAATTCAAAGGGTAAAGTTGAAAGGTGATCAAAGTTCGAGGGGGGAAAAAATAAAAGTTAGCCTTATAACAATTAGGTTTTTGTTATGTCGTTTTAAGAAAAATGCTTGAGATGCTAATTCTCATCACAATTTTTAAAATACCAATTCATGTGGTATATAAATTGTTTTTTTTATTAAATATTTAAATGATTCTCACATTAATTAATTATATCTATTTATTAAAGAACGGCAATCGAAATATGAATGAGTATTTAAAAGTTGATATTAAGTTTGGTGTTTGGGTTTAGTTATAATAAATGTTTTACCAAACAAACAAAAGAATGACTTATGTTTTTGAGCAAAAAACAGTATGGCTTATGTTCAAGCATATATGTATTTGGTCATACTATTAATTTTTATGTTAGGAACTGTGAGAAATATTGAGGCTTGCCGCATAATTGAAAAAAAGAACTTCTAAGCTTGTTACATACTTTTCTCCACTGTTGTTCTGAACATATATGTGATGCAATTAAGCGTAGAATTCTTAATTAATAGAACAAATAAAATTTGTTGATATCCAAAATTTGACGGAACTTGAGTCCAATTCACATTCTATAATATTGACTAAACATGGTATATGAATCTAAGTGGTGCTCAGCAATCTTTAAATGACTGTGATTTGATAGATGAAGGAACATGAATAAGTTTATTTATTCAGTTTAATTAGACTCTTGACTTACTTAGAAGGCTTCAATTCTATAAAGAATTAGAATAATGTGAATTGTGAAGTATCTTAAAAATACCTAACCAAATTCCATTAATCCAAAGAAAGCCTAAATAAACACATTGAACTTCAAGGAGATTAAAAGTTTATTCCTATATTATTCTATTTTCTCCCTTCGGCGGAAAACCTCTAGGTGTCCTCTAGTTTTCATTAATTCACTTGTAAGCAACTACCACAAATATGGATCATTGAATGGCTCTAAAGAAATGTGCAAAGCTACTAATATCTCTGATATGACTATAAAAAAGGTTCTCTACTTTCAGAGACATGGTAAAAAGTAAGCCTGGAAAGTTGCTCTCTTACGAAGGATTTCCAAGGCACGAAGGAAATCCATCCAAAGCAAAAATGTGTGGTGTTTGGGCTATAGTCGCTTCCAAATCAAATGTTATATTTACAAATCATATACTTAAAAAAAAAATCCATTTAAAAGCAAAAATGCATGGTATTTGGGCTATAGTAGCTTCCAAATCAAATGTCATATTTACAAATCAAATACTTTAAAAAAAATCCATTTAAGAACCTACAAAACTATAAAAAATAAAAAATAAGAAAGCCATTCACAATTGTCAAGTGCTACCAAAAGCTGCTTCCCATTCATGTCTTTTATCAACTGCAAAAGCTGCTTTCCATTCATGTCGTCCAATCAAACTGCAATAAACAAAAAAGGAAAACAACTCAGTGCATCAAAAAATTAGAAATAAGACTTTGAAGACGTTATAATCATAGGAATATTGTTACGACCCTTGGACTAAGACGCTCTTCAAGTACAACATGCGCCAGCTGAAAGGAGACGTGGCAACGACAGCAAGCTTGGGAGTTGCAGATTAATACGACTAACAGTAGCTTTTTCCCATGCCCATACGACTTGCCGTTTGTTATTATCAGTATTTCCTTTTAATATGCATGTTAGTTATACCAGTACACGAGTAGCAACTAGACTGGTTGTTCCTAAAACCTTTTGTATTAATTGTTTGGCTAAAAGAGAAAAGGACAAGGAAAATTTTTCAGCAAATATTCCTCTGTTTCTTCCTCTAATTTCTGGAGTTTGGGCATCCTCGAATTGTCCGCTTCTTCTTGTTCTGGTGTTGCTATCATTTGGTGCTCTCGTTGATTTCCCACCTCAATGGCTGAGGGTACTCGTTCTTCTGCTAAATTGGATGAATGTTTTTCCCGTTTGGCTGCTCATGACGAATAGCTCGCCTTCATCGGAACAGCCGTCAAGGAGATTATGCACAAGCTTACAGCAATGGAGTCTCACTCTACTCCAGACTCAGGATCGAAATCGGCACCCAGCAGCGGCGATATTTCAAATCCAACTGACAACAAACCTGGATTGGACTTTACTCTCAATTCTCCCACTACAAATCCTTTTCATTCCATTAAAACAGAAATTCTGAAATTCAACGGTGAAGAACCTCATGCTTGGGTGTTTGCAGTGGATGAATTTTTTGATTATCACAATTTAACTGATGAACAATGAATTACCCTAGCTTCATTCAGTTTGGAAGGACCAGCTCGTGCTTGGTGGCAGTGGATGAAGAGAAACAAGCAGCTTCATTCGTGGAAAGGATTTCTTGCTGCATTGGTGCAATGTTTTGGACCATCAGAGTACACAGATCTCAAGGGGGAACTCTCTAAACTGATTCAAACCTCATTTGTGTTAGATTATCATAACCAATTTGAAGCTCTGTCAAATCAGATCTCCGGCGTCGATGATGACTTCTTGCGGAGCTGTTTTGAATCCGGGTTACAACCTGACATTCGGCGCGAGGTACGAATTCACCGTCCACACACTCTTCTTCAAGCTTTTAGCCTTGCAAAAATGTATGAAGATAAACTCAATGACACTACATCAACTCATACCAATCCCAGATTTCCTACCTTCCTAATCAATAAACCCAATCCACCCTTATTGCACAACCCACCGAATCCACCCTCATTGCCTAACCCACCGAATCCACCCATAAACAATGCAACGAGCGGACGCAGATCTATTCCATTTCGTCGTTTGACACTGACTCAGATGTTGGAGAGACGCGACAAAGGTCTCTGCTATAACTGTGATGAGAAATTCCATAAGAATCACATTTGCAAGGGAAAGATGTATGTTCTGGTAATGGAAGAGGAGCCACACGTCGAACCCGGAAATGAGGGCCAATTACTTAATTTGGAGGTTGATAATATTCAGCCTGAGGCACTTGACATTTGTTTACCCGAAATCAGCTATCACGCGTTAGTAGGGCAAA
The DNA here is from genome assembly GCA_035233585.1 of Antiaris toxicaria. Lineage (NCBI taxonomy): Eukaryota > Viridiplantae > Streptophyta > Magnoliopsida > Rosales > Moraceae > Antiaris > Antiaris toxicaria. The sequence goes on from CP141154.1 coordinate 30,841,577, forward strand.
GTTCTTCACGTGCTTTGCGTTTAACAGGGGTCATTGGATCAACTACTGTACAGGTCCTCATCGATAGCGGGTCTACGCATAATTTTATCCAAGGGCGCCTGATCAAACATCTCGGATTGTGTATTCATCCCTCCCCTCATTTCAAGGTGCTTGTTGGAAATGGGGAAACATTGAGCTGCTCCAGCATATGCTCCGATGTTGGGATTACCTTGCAAGGCCATCAATTTGTGGTTGATTTACATGTGCTTCCAATACGTGGGATAGACGTGGTGTTGGGTTTCAATGGTTAGAGACTTTGGGTGGTGTGCTCACGAATTATAAGCCGTTATCCATGGAATTCATCTGGCAGAATCAACGCATTAATCTTTTGGGGGAAACAACTCCGTCGGTTGAACCTATTCAACTCCATCAGCTCAAGTGCTTGCATAGCACCAATGCGGTCGCTTCTTGCTTCCACCTCCTCGCGTTTTCACCTGAGATGCCTATCAAAACTTCAGACTCAACTCAGATACCAGCCCCTCTACAGGCTGTGTTGGATGAATTCCCAACCATATTTTCCATCCCAGTCGAACTTCCACCATACCAAAAACCAAACCATCACATTCACCTTTTACCCGGAACCAAACCTATTAGTGTTCGGCCATACTGATATCCACACTTCCAAAAGGAGGAAATTGAATGACTCGTTTGTGAAATGCTCAATTCCGATGTTATACGGACAAGCTCAAGCCCGTTTTCCTCACCTACCCTGTTGGTTAAGAAGAAGGATGGCACCTGGTGTTTTTGTGTAGACTATCGTGCATTGAATCACGTTACCATCCCTGACAAGTTTTTAATGCCTACTGTTGATGAGATGTTGGATGAACTACATGGTGCTTCCATTTTTTCTAAAATAGACTTACGTGCAGGGTATCACCAAATTCGAATGGCACAAGAGGACATTTTTAAAACTGCCTTTTGCACACATGAGGGCCACTACGAATTTGTTGTAATGCCATTTGGTTTATGTAACACCCAGCCACTTTTCAGAGTGTCATGAACTCCATTCTAAAACCTTATTTGTGGAAGTTTGTCATTGTTTTTTTTTTTTTATGACATTTTGATCTATAGCACATCCATGGATAACCATGTTTCACACTTGCAATTGGTTCTGCAACAATTGGTGGCTAATTCGCTTTATGCTAAGAAATCTAAATGTGTTTTTGGTCGCTCAGAGGTGGAATACTTAGGCCATGTGGTAAACTCTGAGGGAGTATGTCCAGACATGACCAAAATCCGAGCCGTTGCTAGTTGGGGACGGATCCGAAGCTTTCTAGGATTGGTAGGTTACTATCGTAAATTCGTGCGTAATTTCGCGCAGATTGTAGCTCCCCTCCCTTCCTTGCTACAAAAAGATGCATTTCAGTGGTCGGAGGCCGCCGAGTCTGCGTTTTCCTCTTTGAAAACCACCCTCACTAATACACCAGTGTTGGCTTTGCCAAACTTCAACCTCCTATTCGTCATTGACACCGATGCTTTAGGCGTTGGTATTGGCGCTGTTCTTACTCAAAATGGCCATCCTATTACTTATTTTAGTTAGAAACTCAATCCAAAAATGCAATAAGCTTCCACTTATGCTCGGGAGCTATTTGCCATTACAGAAGCCGTTAGTAAAAGGTGACCCTACTTGCTTGGCAACAACTTCACTATTCAAACGGACCAGAAGAGCATCAAGGAGTTAGTTAGTTAGGTCGTGCAAACACCAGAGCAGCATCGCTTCCTTGTCAAATTACTCGGCTATGACTTTATCATCCAATATAAACTCGGCTCCACCAACATAGTCGCTGATGCTCTTTCTCGCATCCCTAGTGGTACGGCTGATCCAGATTCCAACCCTCTTTTGTGCTTGTTGAGCTCTCTTTCCGATCCACTTATAGCTGAGCTCAAAGAGGAAACCACCCAAAACCTGGAACTCCAAGACTTGATTTCTAAAATTCAAGCCGGAGTTGAAGCTTACTCATAATTTATTTTTCATGATGGCTTGGTGTACCTAAATGGTCGTATTGTCTTGGCATCAGATTCAAACCACAAGAAACGAATACTACATGATTTCCATTCTAGCCTTGTAGGCGGACATGGCGGGTTTAAAAAGACTCTAATGCGAATTGCTCCCTTGTACTACTGGCCTTCTATGCGAGCTGACATTAAGGAATATATAAGTACCTGTCTGACCTGTTAAGTGACTAAATATCAGACTTCTGCTCCAGCCGGTTTGTTGCAACCATTACCCGTCCCTAAGGTCGTGTGGGACGATGTCTCTATGGACTTTATCATCGGATTACCACCATCGGGAGGCAAGACAGCGGTTATGGTTGTTGTTGACCGTTTGTCGAAATATGCTCGTTTCTCTTCATTACCTAGCGACTTCTCTGCTACCTTGGTTGCTCGAATCTTCATCATCGACATCTATCGTCTACATGGCATACCCAAAACCATTGTCTCTGATTGTGACAAGATTTTTGTGAGCAAATTCAGGCGTGAATTGTTTCGCCTTTCTGGAACTCGGCTACAATTTAGTACGGCTAACCATCCTCAGACTGATGGTCAAACTGAACTCTTACAACACTTCTTCTCACTCTTCCACAAGGTATTCTCCTTTGCAGGTTCTGTATGGCCGGCCTCCACCAGTGATTCATCCTTATAAGGAGCTTAATACCTCAGTCGAAGCTATTGAACACACTCTCCTTCAACGTGATGCACTCCTCCGTGATCTCAAGGACAATCTCGCTCAAACTCGCAACCGCATGAAGCAACTTACAGATCGGACTCGTCGTGATGTTTCTTTCCAGATCGGTGACATGGTTTTGGTCAAGCTTCAACCTTATCGCCAGATTTCTATTCGGTAACGCTATTACTCCAAGTTGAATCGTCGATATTACGGCCCCTACCCAGTGCTTGCCAAAGTCAGTCCTATAGCATATCGTCTCCAACTGCCATCTTACTTGCAAATTCATCCGGTGTTTCATGTGTCTTTACTGAAACCATACCATGAAAATCACGACCTACACCTATCCTCTCTACCAGAGGCTACCATCGACAACCACCCAATTGTCCTGCCCTTGGCAATTCTGCAGACTCGCGAAATTCAACAAGACCACAGCTTTTAAACTCAACTTCTCGTGCAATGGACTGGTTTTCCTCCTGAGGATTCTACTTGGGTGCCATTGAAGGACTTCACTGAGTGCTACCCTAATTTTGACCTTGAGGACAAGGTCTTTCTCGAAGAAAGGGGGGAAATTATTACGACCCTTGGACTAAGACGCTCTTCAAGGACCAGAGTGACTCCAACGTGGCAAGTTAACTACAACATGCGCTAGCTAAAAGGAGACGTGGCAATGATAGCAAGCTTGGGAGTTGCAGATTAATACGACCAACAGTAGCTTTTTCCCATGCCCATATGACTTGCCGTTTGTTATTATCCGTATTTCCTTTTGAAATGCATGTTAGTTATACCAGTACACATGTAGCAACTAGACTGGTTGTTCCTAAAACCTTTTGCATTAATTGTTTGGTTGAAAGAGAAAAGGACAAGGAAAATTTTCCAGCAAATATTCCTCTATTTCTTCCTCTAATTTCTGGAGTTTGGGCATCCTCGAATTGTCCGCTTCTTCTTGTTCTGGTGTTGCTATCAAATATGAAATACCAAAATTACCTTATTTGCAACCTACCGCTACTAGATTAATCCTAGAAAGGTTGTTGAGAAAATTAATCCACTGCTGAGAACCTTGATCTCCCTTAATGAATCCCTCTTTCAAATGCCAAACTTTTTGAGGCACATGCATTTTCTCTCCCCCGTGAGACCAGAAGTAGTAGGTATATTCACATTCATCCTCACTTAAAAACTTCAATGAACTCTCAAACATATCCCTAGGGTTTTTACCAGTCAAGGCAAAAAATTGCAGTTCAAAATCTCTAAAGAAAACTGCAAAGCCATTAATATTATCTGTAATTAGTAGAAAAGACTATGACTTCTTTGTCATGGTGATAAACAAGTTTGACCCTTTTACCTAGATATTGTGGCCTACACCGGCAGGTCACATAACTAACTTTTGAAAGATTCCCATGGAGTTGTAAGAGGTTCCAACACAGTGCGTTCTAGTTCTGGACCTTCTGCAGCATACATGACAGAGTGCAAGGGCCATGGAAAGAGGACATTAACATCCCTAGTTTTTGTATCCAAATTTGGAGTCTTGTACAATTTATAGTAAGCCTTGTAGATCTCCACTGCAAATTCCTGATAGCCTCGGCAAAGGTTCATTTCCATACTGCAGATCTTAGAAATGACTCCACGTCTAGTGAGAGTGTTAATCTTGACGAGGACAGGGGGATACAAATGATGACCAAAAACCTCCCTTTCAATTTTCTGCATTGTTTTGACCCAACTTAGCCCTCTTGGGAAGTCTGCACTGGCATAGTCTCGCAATCCAGGCAAATACAGATCCTTTAATGCCAAAACCAAGGCTTCATTTTCATATATCTAAATCGAATAACATATTAATTATTAACTAGGGCATTTTCAAACCAAAACACCAAATTTTATACTCAAATAGTATAAATTTCACATCAAACAATAAACTAATCTCTAATTAATTACACTATTTTTAACACCAAAAAAATATTCCACACATATTCCCTTTTACTTTTCTTTTTATATTCTTTTTTACTAACTCTATACTTTTTTCCTATTTTATGAATATTACCCACATACAATTAATTTTCATATATTCTTCTAATAAAATATATTTTATTATTTAACAGTGTCGTATAAAATAATAAAATAATAAATTACATTTTATTAACTAAAAAGTTCGATAAATTAGACTTATGGAGCGTTTGATAAACGTATTGCGTTTAAATATGATACATTAAATACATTTTGTATTTAAATAAAAGTATTTGTTTTGCATTTAAATGCAATGTGTATTTGGATGAAAAATATTTGAATTATATTTCAAAATTGAAAAGTTGATATGATTGGTAAAAGTAAATAGAATAAATGAGATAGAGAGAGAATATGATATAAATGGAAAAAAATTTATTTTTAAAATTTTCTAAAATAGTAAATGTATTTGAGACATTATAGAAAAACTGTCACGCTGCGAAATTTTTGAATTTAAATTTCGCACGTGAATGTATAAACTCAATTTGTTAGTGTACCAATAAAATTTTTTTTCATTATTATTACAAGGATTCAATTTTAAATTTTTAGTGTATTAATTATTAATTTGAGAATATTCAAAACATTTTTACAAATTTTAAAGTTTTAACAATTTTTACCTAATCAAATTTAACAAATATTATTTTATTTATTTATCTATTTATTTATTTATTCATTTTTCCTTCTTCTTTCCTCTCTCCGGATTATTCCGGAAAATCTACCTTTTCTCTCTCTTTGCTTTTTATCACTGACTTTCCTCTCTCCCTCTTTTTTTCTCTGCTCTTCGCCGACCTCACTCTTGCACCTTCCAAAATTTTTCAAAAATCCTCCCTTTCACTCTCTCTCTCGCTTCACTCTCTGCTTCTCGCCTCTCTCCCTCACGTTCTTTATTTTTTTTCTTTCTTTTCTCTTCTTCTTCCCCTCACCATTTTTTTTCCTCGCCATCTCCCCCTGCTCCCTCTCTTTTTTTTAAAAAAGCTTTCCCCCCCTCACCGGTTCCTCGCCTCTCCCTCACGCCCTTTATTTCTTTTTTTTTCTCTTCTCTTTTCTTTTCTCTTCTTCTTCTTCCCCTCGCCGAATCTCTTCCCCTCCCCATCTCTTTTTTTTCTTTCCTTCTTTTTCTTCTTTCTTTCGACCGAAAGCCACCCTCCCTTTCCATCTCTCCATCTCTTCTTCTTTCTTTTTCGGCCGAACTCCACCGAAGACCGCCGTTCTCTCGCGAGTCCGGAACACCCCACGCCATCTGCCAAGCCGCCGAAGCTTGTCCCGCCCAAACCAGCCGCGTCGAACGACCGCCGCTCCATCCAAGCGCCACCGGGTCTTCGCTGCACCGCAGCCAAGTGGGTCGATCGAAGACCGCCAACCGCGACTCACCTTTCCCGCGACGCCGCCAAGCTCAACTCCTCCCGGTTCCCTCCGACCTAGCTGTGCCTCGCAGCCGTCCCTACCTCGCCGGTTGCCCCTCGTCGTGCCGTCGACCGCCTTGCCCGACGCCAGCCGCTGCCCCCTGCCACCGTGAGTTCCTTCCGGCCGGCCGATCTCTTCGGCAAAAAGAAAAAAAAAATTTTGTTGTATACGTATATATATATGTGTAACTGTGTGCGTGTGTGTGTTTTCATATATATATATGTATAATAATAATAATAATAATAATAGTAAGTAATAATAATAAAAATAATAATGATTTTTAGATTTTAAAATTTCATTGATTTGAAATTTGTATTTTGAACTGTTCTGGGAATTGGAAAATTTTTCTGCAGGTTGAGCATTTTAGAGCTTTTGGGGAAGCCTATTTTTAGGGCTGGTCATGCCGAAATTTTTTTAAAAATATATATCTATATTTTGGATATTTGTGTTAAAATTGTTATTTTAAAATTACGGTGTTAAAATAAAGTATCATTTTAAATTTTAAAAATTCAATGGCATACTAATTAGTTGAGTTTACCGTAATTCGATTACGGAATTCTTGGACAAATAATTAAATTATCTGTGATTCTTGTTTTAGGTACTCGTTGATCGAATTCAGAAAGAAAGACTATCTTGGAATTCGTGCGAGAAATTGACCGTAGGTCAAATTGCTGACGAGGTAGGATATCTTACCCTTTCTTGGCAGCCAATTTTGTTTTAATGATTTGGCCAAATATCATTTGAAGAAAATGTGTTTATAAAACTTTGAAATTTACGTGATTTAGAAAATATCACGATTTCAGAAATTAAGGGAAAAATATCCGGTTATGGATTTTTTTGAAAAACAATACGGTATATTTTTATTATGTGAATCATATGTTCACGTGAAATGTTGAAAGTTGGATTTGGTGTTAAAGTATACCGGGAGCCAGCACACACGTGCGAAGAGTGCACATCTTGATCGAGGATCACTCATTATGCTTCGGCATGGTGAGGGAGGCTCAGACGGACCGTACACAAACTAGATGTATATAGGGACACAATTTGCATAATCACGATTCCACGTTTATGATTCGGTATTGCATTAACATACTTAGTATGATGGTTAAATTAAAATGTTGAAACATTTTTTTAAAGAATATCCTACTGGGCCTTTCGCTCACTATTTTAAAACTGATAAACCCCTAGGAGAGAAAGCTGATTAGAAGATACAGGTGACGTGGAACCGACCGTGGATGTCAAGGTCAAAAGACTTGAAGTAGTGACCTGTACTTTAGGACAAAGTATGTATAAGAGCATTCCGGGACTGTAAATTCTAAACTTTACTTTTGTAATTTCACTTATTTTATTTTATCCAAGTATGTATCTGTGGGACATGGGTACCTCACCACCTGATATTGCGATAAAAATAGAAAGACAAATATTAATAAATTTAAAATATACAAGCATAATTTATAAATAAGTTTAAAGAGTCGGTAAAGGGTAAGATATAAAAACTGACAGACTTAGGAATCTGAGCTTTTCCTTCAATTATTCTTTTAAAATTTTATATCCGTCACTATCCCGGTTTTTTTTTTTGGGAAGTGACACCTGTCGCTGTCCCGGGTTTCGGGACGTGACAGGATTTTTGGTATTAGAGCATGGTTTGGGGTTCCTATAGGAATTATATGCATACTTAGAGTAAAATAAAATGCTAATTTACAACCCGGAATTTTATTTTATAGAATGCCGCCCAGACGTAGAAGGGGAACCGTTCCGACAACTACTGTGACGCCCCGTGCCCACAGCGGCCCGGACCGTCACTAAAAACTCTATTACTGAACTTGCTTCTTTAGCTTTTACTTATACTTTCTCTTTCATACCGATACTTAAACTTGCTGAATTTAATACCATAAATTTAGAGGGATTTTTTTTTATATATACGCGTACGTATTTACTATTCACGTACGTATATTATTAAAATGTGGAATTTGAAAAACATGAGGATTTAAATTATACATACACAATTATATACTTGTTTATCTGATTACTATTCACCAGATCCTATTTAAATATACTACTCATACATATACTGTTTACTGTTCTAAAATACCGTTTAACCTTTACTATTCAAAATACTATTTAACTATCACCATTCAAAATATTATTTACTCATACTGTGCGGAAGAATACTCGCGGTGTATCCATAACCTCATCCTCAAATCCACCTCCGCCACCATCATCGTCTCTTGATGTTGACGCTATAGGATGCTTACCTACAGTATGAACACACTCCGTGAGCTTTACGCCCAGTAAGTACAACATGTTAACCGCAAAACATGTTTAAAACATAGCACATACGTAAAATCATAGGCATGACATATATCACTTAATAAATCACATACCATATAAGCATATCACATATCAGCTCACATATCATGTCATCACATAACATGTCATAACAGTGAATATAAAACTTCACATACTTTATGCATAACAGAAGCATCGTGTACTGTATGCACTCTACTGAAAAAGAAAGCATAGCGAACTATAACTAATGCATGGTCTGGTTATGTTCATTTATGCTTCAAACTTCTCTTTTCTTTTCTTGTCTATTTAGGGCCCATGTGTCAGTACCGTGTGCGCGCAGACCAACGGTAACTCCCGAGGTCAACTAATGCCGAAGAGCCATCAACTGATGCTCAACTTTTGGCCTTAACTTTCTTTAACTGGAAACCCCTTCGACTGAAGGAGTCGGTACGACACACCTATTTATTTCCATCTTGTTTAACTGTTCTAGCCATACGCTTCTCTAAGCTGTCCCCAATCCTACGCGGTAGGGATCTATGGCTTCTATCTTGTTCTTTCATCAATCTACTCGATTGTGAAACTATATGCTCTTATGTATGCTGTGCAGCATCGTGTGTAAGATACATACTTAAAATACTGGAAAAGCATCATTTTAAATTCATTTTATCCATGCTGTAGGCGGAGTTGTACTTACCTGTCATCAGACAGTTTATACTCTCGCCTTCGTCACAATACAGGTACCTCCCTGTAATCATAATGCATTTCATTAACATTCACTCTTAGGTCACCGTGGTCATTAGTGACTAATAAAAATTCTCGTTATGTGGTACCGATCCTTATCAGTACTAATTGCCCTCTTCTTAAGAATTTGATTTTCTAATCATTGTTAATTAATTTATTTACCCAATAAATTAATTAACATCGCTCTTAGGTCACTCTATCGTTAGGAACTAATAAACTTATCGTTGTGTGATACCGATGCCTATCGGTACCCAACTGCTCTACTTTGGGAAATTTGATATCTAATTTTTAATCATGCTTGATTAATTTGTCTACTTGACAAATTAATCACTGTCTCTCACTATCCCATTCCGACTTGGTCCTTGACTGGCTAATCGACCAGTCAACTGACTGAATACCTCCCGTATGACCATTTAGCCTGTCGGGTTACCGTTACTGATGTAATCGCCCCAAATTTTATACTTAGATCACACCCGTCCCTCGGGTGGCACTATTCTGATCTAGGGGTCGTTTTCTTACATTTCGAGATTTCTAATTGGGCGGTTCACTAATCCTGTAAACGTCCGTCCTTCTTTCCCAGACCTAGGTCATCGAGGGGGCTCGGGTTTCCATCCCGATCACATTTTCACCCCTCGTTTCCTAAAATACCCCTTTGTGCCGTTTTAGAAATTTCGGCAGCATTTCCGCTTAATTTTTGGGTTTTCGGCGTTTAGGAAACGCCTCAAAACCATCTAACCTATTCTAACCTGCCACGTACTAAACCAGAGGCCTAATTTTTACGTAAAAGCTCCGCTTTTTACGTAAAAATATTCATATTTCCTCACATTCTCTCTTTCGACATTTCATCCCTTTTTCTTACAATTCCTCAAGTCAGTAACCCATAATTCATACATAATTATTTCTAATAATAAATTGAGGAATCAAGAGATCAAAACCACTACCAAAATCATTCCCGTCGGCGGTCGGACGAACCGTTCGGTCTCGACCGCACAATCTTTGAATCGACGTTCTCCACTTTTGAAACTCCGGTTTGCAAATCCGATGCTGCGGATGTGTCCGGAACGTCGAAAATAGGCCAACGGGCCATTCTTTAATTTTCGGTCTCCGGGTCGCCGTTGACCGGCTTTGATCGGCCGTTGACCGGCGTTGACCACGGTGGCGATGGGAGTGGTGACCACCATCTTGAAGAGCTCGACGAGAGGAACCCATTGGTGGTGTCAATTTCACCAATCGAGGCTCCTATCACCGGAAATCGGCCCTCGAAAAGTCGGCGACGGCGGCGGTGTTGGATCTTCATTTTCCGGCGTTGTTGCCCAAAATTGATTTGGGGCTTTTGATCCACGTGTTGTTCTGAGCATTTTGATACCCACCTTGCAACTCAACTCCACCGGAATAGTGAGATCCGACGGCGGCGACGGTAACGGCGCCTTGGGCGTCACGATCTGACGGCTGTTTACGTGAAATGAAGCCTGGGTTTTGTTCTACTCTTCACCACGAATCCATTGGGACCGGAATCGTGGCATTTGGAGGTCGGACGGCGAAGATACGGCGGTTTGAAAAATTCGGCCACCGGTGGCTTTGGGCAGCGCGTGCGGCGTGCTCCGGCGTCGGTTCGGTCGACTCGGCCCACCGTTGGAATCAGCTCGTCGAGAGCTTTCCAATGGTGCCGGCGGTGTCCAAAACGGAGGCCGGATTCGATGGTCGGTCACTGTTCATCCTCGTGTGGTGTTGGGGGAGGAAATGGGATTTGGAAAAATTATGGGGGCTATTTTTCAATAGTCCCAAAAATTCCGTCCTTTTATACTAATTTTTTGAAAAATTTTAAGATAGGCTATACTGACTAATTTGGGCGTGCTGAACCCAAATATATCAGTTTTATCTTCATCCGAGGTCGTCTCGACCAGTTTCCCGATACTGCATGGTTCCCGATCAAAAATTACTTTTTGTGCTCAAATGACTAATTTGAGCATTCTGATTCCAAATATATCAGTTTTATATCAAGAAAAGGTCATCTTGACCAATTTCTTGATACTGTGGTTAGGCCTACACTGTGTTGACACTGTGCACGCATAACGAGGCGTTTTCGCGTGAAATTTCAAACACAGTCTCTCTTAACTAATTTGGACGTGCTGATTTCAAATTTATCAGTTTTACGTCCATCTGTGGTCTTCTAGACCAGTTTTCGAGATCTGTATGACCCCGTCTCGAAAAACGTGTCTGGTGCCCGATTGACTAATTTGGGTGTCCTGAGTCTAAATATATCAGTTTCGGGGTGAGAAAAGGTCGTCTTGACCCTCATCCCGATACTGCGTATCTTTTAAACAAAATCTACATTTTGTGCTCAATTGACCAGATTGAGCCTGCTGACTATTAATATATCAGTTTTATGCCAGATTAAGGCCATCTTGGCCACTAACCTGACACTGCGTTTCTCACTACTCACTATTCACTATTCACTAATCACTATTCACTATCTGACTGACTAATCTGAGCGTTCTGACTTTGATTTTATCAGTCTATGGGTGAGAAGAGGTCATCTAGACCACTTTTCTCGATACTGTACATCTATTAGGGCAATTATCACTACTGCGCTCAGATGACCAGTCTGAGCGTACTGATGACTAGCTCATCAGTTCTGTATCATGAAATGGTCGTCTAGACCGGTTTCTTGATATTGCGTGTCTCAACGCATACTCACATAATAGGGTGGACCGATTTCACTGTCGATTACCCCTTTCACTGCATGAATAGTAATTAAACGTTACTATTCTTGTTTAATTCATTCAACTGAAAAGCACACTGTGCTTATTAACTTAATTACATCATTACATAGTAATTAAGTTTCATAATTCATGAGAGTCATTACAGTGGCTCTCGGCTCATTACACAGCCTTCTACACGGACTCTTACATGTGCGTGTGCAACGCAACACGGGCGTGTACATTTCGGACACGGGCGTGTACTAGTTGAGACTACTCAACACGGCCATGTCTTTGAAACACATTCATCTATCTGAGCGGTACACAGCCTCTTACACGATCGTGTACTTGACCGTGTTATACTACACGACTATGTACACTCACACGGCTATTAATAGATACACAGTCCGAATGGCACACAGTCACTCACACGGCTGTGTACCTGACCGTGTTACTTAAATTGTACTAAAAGACATTAAATTATATCCATTTTATTCCTTAATGACTTATTACATGGTAAGTAGGTGTCATGAAAATGGCGGTCATTACAACTACTCCGACCCCGACCTCAGCACCAACGCCAGAGCCGGACCAGGCTAACGTCACGGAAGCGATGTATCGAGTATTACAAAACATGGCCGCTCGTGCAAGAGATGAACCGGTCGTTCGTGACATGAACTGGAGCCTACGTGATTTCCAACGATTTCGAATTCCAGCCTTTACTGGTGAGGGTGATCCTCAAGAAGCAGATGATTGGTTCCAAAGTGTGGTGATGAAGATGGACACTATCCAGACCCCACCTGAATACCGGATTGAAATTATTTCCACCTATTTGGACGGTAAAGCTGGCATATGGTGGAGACAAATCAGGAGAACGCACAATCTCCAAGAGATGACGTGGGAGATATTTGAATAATTATTCTATGATCAATTTTTCCCTGAGAGTTTTAGGGATCAAAAGATTATAGAATTCATGAGCCTACAACAAGGAAATATGACTGTGTTCGAGTACATGTCAAAATTTAGAGAATTATCTAGATTTGCTTCTACAATGGTGGCGACTGAGCGCACTAAATGTATCAAGTTTGAGCAAGGACTTAAACCATCAATAAGAAGACTAGTGGTGGGTATGCAGATCCGGGACTACCCGACGCTCGTGTCAACTGCCCTGCGTATTGAGCAGGATAATCAAAACTTTCAGAAGGAGAAATCTGAAGCTCCAAGGACGTCCGGTGGACCAACCAGAAGTCAACGTGGGAATCGTACTCATGTTAGTGGGGTCAACGTTGAAGGTAGAAGAACTAACAGTACTAGTAACACTTCTACCGGAAGAGCACACCCATATGAGAGGAGCTGTTATAACTGTGGCCAAATAGGACATTTAAAGAGGAACTGTCCTTACAGGCAACAGCAGCCGTCTCAACAATTTCAGCAGTCCAGCCAATCATCAGCCGGATTTCATCAATCTGGATCGGGACAATTTACCCAGGGACAGTCAGGATTTGGTCAGCCACAATATAGGCCGCCACAAGCCCCTTATCAGCCAAATTTTGGACTTCAGTCATTCCAATCATAGTGGAGACCTCAAATGTCCACCAGTAGGCAGGCTTCTTCGCAACCGCCACAATTCAGGCCAACGGGACCCACTGCCTCGAGGAACAGTATAAATGACAAGGGGAAGGGAAAAATGTATGCTGTGGAAGGGGAAGAACCAACAACTCAAAATAGTCCTACGATCATGGAGGGTATGATTCTGATCTCTTCTAGTTGGGCACATGTATTGTTTGATACTGGTGCCAGTCATTCTTTTATTGCATCCACGTTTGCAAAAGCATTAGAATTAGAAATCAAACCTTTAGAGTCACCTTTGCATCTAAGTACGCCACTTGGAAAAACCGAAGCTTCAATGATATGTTGGACTAATGTTGTTACGCGAGAAGGCGAACAACTTAATGTCCAATTCATTATCCTACCAATGAGACGCTATGATGTGATTCTTGGTATGGATTGGTTAACTCAGAATAGGGCAACGTTAGATTGTCATCACCGAAAGGTGATACTATTCATAGAGCCAAACCCAACGGTGATCGAACTCGAAGATCCAGATCGAGTGATGACCAGCAAGCTGTTGAGATCAGCCATCGGTGGTCGACGAAAGCTATTTTGCGCCGCTATTATTTTCGCATTGGAAGGTGACAACAACGTGGAAAGAGGTGATCACTACACTCCAGTGGTAGATAAGTTTCTGGATGTATTTCCTGAAGATTTACCTGGTTTGCCACCTGACCGAGAGGTAGAATTCTGCATCGATCTTATTCCCGGTACAGCCCCGATATCAATTCCACCTTATAAAATGGCACCTGCGGAGAAAACTGAATTGCGGAAGCAATTGAATGAGCTAAAACTCAAGGGATTCATCCGACTCAGCAAATCACCATGGGGAGCACCAGTCCTATTTGCAAAGAAACAAGATGGAAGCCTACGACTGTGTATTGACTATCAGCAACTGAACAGGGTGACCATCAAGAATAAATATCCTTTGCCAAGGATCGATGAGTTATTTGATCAACTTGAAGGTGCTCAGTACTTCTCAAAGATTGATCTGAGATCCGGATATCATCAATTGAAAATCCGAGAGGAAGACATCCCAAAAACTGCATTTAGGACTCGGTATGGATCTTACGAATTCTTGGTTATGCCTTTTGGTTTAACGAATGCTCTAGCAGCTTTTATGGACTTGATGAATCGTGTTTTCCGACCCTTTCTAGATCAGTTTGTCATCGTCTTCATTGATGATATTCTGATCTATTCTAAGACCTGGGAGGAACACGAACAACACTTAAGGCTGGTCCTACAAACTTTGCGGGAGCATCAGTTGTACGCTAAGAGGGAGAAATGCGACTTCTGGTTATCTGAAGTCAAATTTCTCGGCCATGTTATCTCTATTCAAGGCATAGCCGTGGACCCTACAAAAGTCGAGGCAATATTAAAGTGGGAACGACCTAGAAATGTAACCAAAATCAGAAGTTTTCTGGGATTAGCGGGGTATTATCGTAAATTCGTTCAGGATTTCTCGCGAATTGCAACCCCAATGACACGACTGACAAGAAAAGATTTTCGATTTGACTGGGACAGCAAATGTGAGAACGCTTTTCAAGAATTAAAAACTCGCTTGACCAGCGCTCCAGTTCTTATAATTCCCAAGCCTGAAGAACCCTACGAAGTTTACACTGACGCATCGAAAGAAGGACATGTCGTAGCATACACATCTCGACAATTAAAGACGCATGAGAAAAACTACCCAACACATGATTTAGAGTTGGCAGCCATTATTTTTGCTCTAAAAATTTGGAGATGCTATCTCTATGGTGTCTCATTTCGGATTTTCTCGATCATAAGAGTTTGCAGTATCTCTTTACTCAGAAAGATCTGAATTTAAGACAAAAACTTTGGGTAGAGTATATGGAAGATTATGACTTTACTCTGGAATATCATCCAGGTAAGGCTAACGTCGTAGCGGATGCTCTTAGCCGGAAAGGTGCAGGTGTTCTTGCTTCGTTAGTAGTTCTTGATTGGAAAAGAACAGTAGTAGTTGAGGATTATGATCTTCAGATTTCTGAGGATCAAAATTCAATCACTCTGTACAATTTGGTAACTCCACCTTACTTGATTTAGCAAGTTAAGGAGAATCAACATAAAGATAGCCATTTGCAAAACGTCTGGTCCAAGCTTCAGAATGGAGAACAACTGGAACATTGGAACATCCGTGGTGATGGAGCTTTGTATTTTAAACATCGTCTAGCTGTTCCACAAATACTAGAATTGAAGAAGGCAATCATGGATGAAGCTTATAAATCTCGATTTGCAATACATCCAGGAGTCATCAAGATGCATAAGGATCTGAAGAGGCAATACTGGTGGCGAAACATGAAGAATGATGTGACAAATTATGTGAAGACTTGTCAGAATTGTCTTAAGGTTAAAGCGGAACGTCAGAAACCTGGAGGGATGCTACAGCCGCTACCTGTTCCAGAGTGGAAATGGGAAGAAATTACCATGGATTTCCTTATGGGGCTACCAAAAACACGGAATGGTTTCGATGCAATTTGGGTAGTGGTAGATCGATTGACGAAATCAGCGCACTTCATTCCTATCAAGTCCATATATGGTAGGCAGAACTTAGCCAAAGTATATTTGGACGAGATAGTGAAATATCATGGAATTCCATTAAGTATTATTTCTGATCGAGATCCTCGATTTACCGCTCGATATTGGAAGAGTTTCCAGGTAGCTTTTGGGACAGATTTGAAATTCAGCACCGCTTTCCATCTGTAGACCGATGGACAATCTGAAAGAGTTATTCAGATTCTTGAAGACATGTTACGTGCCTACGCGTTAGATTATGGGAACAAATGGATTGATAATTTGTCGTTAGCAGAGTTTGCCTACAACAACAGTTATCAATCTAGCATCACAATGGCACCATTTGAAGCTCTTTATGGAAGACCATGTAGATCACCCATATACTGGATCGAACCTGAAGATCGAGTTTATACTGGTGCAACTATTGTCGAGGAGACTACCGAGAAAATTCGAATTATTCGAGAACACTTAAAAACAGCACAGAGCCGACAAAAGAGTTACGCTGACAGACGACGGAGACCATTGGAATTTAAGGTAGGAGATTTCGTGCTTCTAAAGGTTTCCCCTCGAAAAGGAGTTTCTCGTTTCGGCAAGAAAGGGAAATTAGCTCCACGATACATGGGACCGTTCCTTATTATTCAACGAGTTGGAAAAGTTGCTTATCGTTTGGTGCTGCCATCAGAGTTGTCCCACGTGCATGATGTATTTCATGTCTCGATGCTTAGGAAATGCGAACCGAGTCCTACTGCAATAGTTTCACCTAAGGACATACCAATTCGAGAAGATGTTTCCTACGAAGAGGCACCGGTACGAATTCTTGATAGAAAAGTCAAGAGAATACGACATCAAGAGGTAGCGTTAGTTAAGGTTTTATGGCAACATCACAGAAGTGAAGACGCTACTTGGGAAGTGGAAAGCGAGATGTTAGGGAAATACCCCCATTTGTTTGAAAATCTAGATAATTCGAATTTCGAGGACGAAATTCTTTTGTAGGAGGGGAGAATTGTCACGCTACGAAATTTTTGAATTTAAATTTCGCACGTGAATGTATAAACTCAATTTGTTAGTGTGCCAATAAAATTTTTTTTCATTATTATTACGAGGATTCAATTTTAAATTTTTAGTGTATTAATTATTAATTTGAGAATATTTAAAACATTTTTACAAATTTTAAAGTTTTAACAATTTTTACCTAATCAAATTTAACAAATATTATTTTATTTATTTATCTATTTATTTATTTATTCATTTTTCCTTCTTCTTTCCTCTCTCCGGATTATTCCGGAAAATCTACCTTTTCTCTCTCTTTGCATTTTATCACTGACTTTCCTCTCTCCCTCTTTTTTTCTCTGCTCTTCACCGACCTCACTCTTGCACCTTCCAAAATTTTTCAAAAATCCTCCCTTTCACTCTCTCTCTCGCTTCACTCTCTGCTTCTCGCCTCTCTCCCTCACGTTCTTTATTTTTTTTCTTTCTTTTCTCTTCTTCTTCCCCTCACCATTTTTTTTCCTCGCCATCTCCCCCTGCTCCCTCTCTTTTTTTTTAAAAAAGCTTTCCCCCCCTCACCGGTTCCTCGCCTCTCCCTCACGCCCTTTATTTCTTTTTTTTTTTCTCTTATCTTTTTTTTTCTCTTCTTCTTTTTCTTCTCGCCGATTCTCTTCCCCTCCCCATCTCTTTTTTTTCTTTCCTTCTTTTTCTTCTTTCTTTCGGTCGAAAGCCACCCTCCCTTTCCATCTCTCCATCTCTTCTTCTTTCTTTTTCGCCCGAACTCCACCGAAGACCGCCGTTCTCTCGTGAGTCTGGAACACCCTACGCCATCCGCCAAGCCGCCGAAGCTTGTCCCGCCCAAACCAGCCGCATCGAACGGCCGCCGCTCCATCCAAGCGCCACCGGGTCTTCGCTGCACCGCCGCCAAGCCGGTCGATCGAAGACCGCCAACCGCGACTCGCCTTTCCCGCGACGCCGCCAAGCTCAACTCCTCCCGGTTCCCTCTGACCCAGCTGTGCCTCGCAGCCATCCCTGCCTCGCCGGTTGCCCCTCGTTGCGCTGCCGACCGCCGTGCCCGACGCCAGCCGCCGCCCCCTGCCGCCGTGAGTTCCTTCCGGCCGGCCGATCTCTTCGGCAAAAAGAAAAAAAAAATTTGTTGTATACGTATATATATATATATGTGTAACTGTGTGCGTGTGTGTGTTTTCATATATATATATGTATAATAATAATAATAATAATAGTAAGTAATAATAATAAAAATAATAATGATTTTTAGATTTTAAAATTTCATTGATTTGAAATTTGTATTTTGAACTGTTTTGGGAATTGGAAAATTTTTCTGCAGGTTGAGCATTTTGGAGCTTTTGGGGAAGCCTATTTTTAGGGCAGGTCATGCCGAAATTTTTAAAAAAATATATATCTATATTTTGGATATTTGTGTTAAAATTGTTATTTTAAAATTACGGTGTTAAAATAAAGTATCATTTTAAATTTTAAGAATTCAATGGCATATTAATTAGTTGAGTTTACCGTAATTCGATTACGGAATTCTTGGATAGATAATTAAATTATCTGTGTTTCTTGTTTTAGGTACTCGTTGATCGAATTCAGAAAGAAAGACTATCTTGGAATTCGTGCGAGAAATTGACCGTAGGTCAAATTGCTGACGAGGTAGGATATCTTACCCTTTCTTGGCAGTCAATTTTGTTTTAATGATTTGGCCAAATATCATTTGAAGAAAATGTGTTTATAAAGCTTTGAAATTTACGTGATTTAGAAAATATCACGATTTCAGAAATTAAGGGAAAAATATCCGGTTACGGATTTTTTTGAAAAACAATACGGTATATTTTTATTATGTGAATCATATGTTCACGTGAAATGTTGAAAGTTGGATTTGGTGTTAAAGTATACCGGGAGCCAGCACACACGTGCGAAGAGTGCACATCTCGATCGAGGATCACTCATTATGCTTCGGCATGGTGAGGGAGGCTCATACGGACCGTACATGAACTAGATGTATATAGGGATAGAATTTGCATAATCACGATTCCACGTTTATGATTCGGTATTGCATTGACATACTTAGTATGATGGTTAAATTAAAATGTTGAAACATTTTTTTAAAGAATATCCTACTGGGCCTTTCGCTCACTGTTTTAAAACTGGTAAACCCCCAGGAGAGAAAGCTGATTAGAAGATACAGGTGACGTGGAACCGACCATGGATGTCAAGGTCAAAAGACTTGAAGTAGTGACCTGTACTTTAGGACTAAGTATGTATAAGAGCATTCTGGGACTGTAAATTCTAAACTTTACTTTTGTAATTTCACTTATTTTATTTTATCCAAGTATGCATCTGTGGGACATGGGTACCTCACCACCTGATGTTGCGATAAAAATAGAAAGACAAATATTAATAAATTTAAAATATACAAGCATAATTTATAAACAAGTTTAAAGAGTCGGTAAAGGGTAAGATATAAAAACTGACAGACTTAGGAATCTGAGCTTTTCCTTCAATTATTCTTTTAAAATTTTATATCCGTCACTATCCCGGTTTTTTTTTTGGAAGTGACACCTGTCGCTGTCCCGGGTTTCGAGACGTGACAAAAACATTATATTTGAACGCAAAATTTTTACATTTGGATGAAAATTGCACTAGATTTAAATGTAAAATGAATGCAATACGGAAAAGAAACACTCCATTAATAATTTATTAATTAAAAAAATTACATTTAAAAACCAAATATTACATTAATAACTAAATATAAATGCAAAAGTGAAAAATAAAAAAATATTGATATTCATTTAATCCTCTGAATTAGTGTACTCCTCTTACAAATGCTCAACTAATGTATTATGAAGCGCAGTGCGAGCATCTTTATCCCTAATTTGTCTATGTCAAGCAAGGAATTGTTGAAATCGATGATTTTCATCTACCGCCATTTTAACTGTTAATGGATCCACTTCCATTGCATCTTTAATTGGTTTATCAAGGTCACGTTCATCCTCGATTATCATGTTGTGCATAATAATGCACATAGTCATTATGTCATGTAGCACATCTTTTCTCCAAAAACATGACAGTCTTACTACAATTGCAAAACGTGATTGGAGAACTCCGAACGCACGTTCTATGCCTTTTCTACATGCTTCTTGTTTGATGACAAAATACTTTTTTTCGACCACACGGATCATGAATAGTTTGCACAATAGTGGATCATTTTAGGTATATACTATTACCTAAATAATAACCCATATCATACTCTTTTTCTTGAATAACATAATGAGCGGGAGAAGCAATACCTTGTGTAAGATTGGAAAAAAAATGGGAAGACTCCAACACATTGATATCATTGTTGGTGCCCGGCATATCAAAATATGCCTGCCATATCCAAAGATCATAATCCGCTATAACTTCGAGAATAATAGTTGGGTCTCCACTACGACCTGCGTATTGTCCAGCCCATGCCATCGAACATTTGTTCCACTTCCAATGCATGTAATCTAGACTGCCCAACATTCCTGAAAAATCAAGTTGTTGACCAAAATGGAGTAGCGTAGCAACATCATTAGCTATAGGTGATTGTAGATACCGCTTTACAAAAATCTCCACGACTGTACGACAAAATCTCTTCATGCTTTCAATTGCCATTGACTCACTTATTTTAACATACTCACCAGTAACATATGCTAGTAAACCATATGCCAAGATCCCGAAAAATGGCTATTACTTTCTTTAAAGTTGATAATCCAAGTCTACCAAGGCCATCATTTCGTTGTTGGAAGTAGTTGTCATGACATTTGACAGCATCAACAATATGAAAGAACAGACTTCGAGACGTGCGATACCATCGACCAAAAAATGCATCATTGTAGCATGGGTTCTTGGAGAAATAATCATTGAATAGATTATGAGCTGCCTCTTCTTAATCGCGATAGATCACTATGTGACATGGAATCTAGCCACGATGAGTTACTTGGTTGTTTTGTTAGTTGAGATAGTAGTTAATGAGCATGTTGTTATTAGCAACCGCACGGTGTATTGCTTTTTCTTTTATAATGGGATTATTCATCACTGATAGATCATCATCATAATCTGAAGATGAAGTTAAATTTGATAAATATGATGGACCTACAATATTAGAACTCATTTTCAAAGTAAAACAAAAAAAGGCTAACTTTGTCGAATGGCTAATTTCAAGAAAGGGGAGAAGAATATGAGGATTTTAAACAATATTTAAAGACTGTGATTCATATTCATAATGAAGAATGATATTTATAAGAAAAAGGTTTGATAAGCTGATAAGGTTGACAGTTTAATCTGAAGGTTGACATGATGATGAAATCCATATGACGATTTAGTTCAATAGTCCAGATTTTCTTATCCGAATTGATTGGAATAGTAGAGGAATTTATTCCTTATCTAAATTTGTTAGAGAACGTGTAAAGTTGATAAGATTCTTATAGATTTATTGTTTATCTGAATTCTTATATGTTCTTATTAAAGAACCAGTAAAGTTGACAAAATTCTTACGAATTTATTATTTATTTGAATTCCTAATCGAATTTGTTGGAGAACATATAAAACTGATAAAATTCTTTCGTATTTATTACTTATTTGAATTCTGATTTGTGCTTACAGAAGAACTTGTAAAACTTATAATATTCTTATGAGTTTATTGCTTATCTAAATTTTTATATGTTCTTATTGAAGAACGTGTAAAATTGATAAGATTCTTATGAATTTATTGCTTACTGGAATCCTATCTGAATTTGTTAAAAAATGTATAAAACTGATAAGATTCTTTTGCATTTATTACTTATATGAATTCTAATATGTTCTTATTGAAGAACGTGTAAAATTGATAAGATTCTTATGAATTTATTGCTTATTTGAATTCCTATCTGAATTTGTTGGAGAAATTGATAAGATTCTTTCACATTTATTACTTATATGAATTTTGATTTGTTCTTATTGAAGAATGTGAAAAACTAATAAGATTCTTATGAATTTATTGCTTATATTAAAGAATGTGTAAATCTGATAAAATTTTTATAAATTTATTGCTTATTTGAATTCCTATCTGAATTTGTTGAAGAACATGTAAACCTGACAAGATTCTTTTAAATTTATTATTTATCTAAATTTTAAACTATTTTTATTGAAGAACATGTAAAATTAATAAGATCCTTACAAATTTATTGCTTATTTGAATTCCTATCTTTAATTTGTTGGAGAACGTATAAAACTGATAAGACTCTTTCGCATTTATTATTTATTTGAATTATGATATTTTCTTATTGAAGAACAAGTAAAACTGATAAAATTCTTACAAATTTATTACTTATTTAAATTCTTATCTGTTCTTATTGAAAAACATGTAAAACTAATAAGATTCTTACGAATTTATTACTTTTTTGAATTCCTATATGAATTTGTTGAAAAACGTATAAAGCTGATAAGATTCGTTCACATTTATTACTTATTTGAATTCTTATCTAAATTTATTGGAAAACGTGTAAAGCTAATAAGATTTTTACGAATTTAGTACTTATTTGAATTCCTATCTCAATTTGTTGAAAAACGTGTAAAACTGACAAGATTCTGACAAATTTATTATTTATCTGAATTCTGATATGTTCTTGTTCAAGAATTTATAAAATTGATAAGATTCTTACAACATTTTGACTATAAATAATAGCCATGAATTCTATTTCAAAACACACTCTTTGATTTTTTTTAACAATTGCACTTCTCCAACTATCAACTTGTGAAAAAAAAAAATGTCTATCTGATCGTCTGGATACAGTGCTGATGAAGACGTGCTCCTCTATCAAGTCTATTTAGATATTTCTCAAGATCCTATTATAGGTGTACACCAGTCTTCCAATCGCTTTTGGTCTCGAGTAGAAGATGCACACAATAAAGCCAAAAACAAATATTGCAAGTATCGTAACAAAAGATCAGTGTAGTTTCAAATTCAAACTATAGAGAATGCAATAAGGAAATTGAATGGCTGCAACAAACAAGTTGAAAATATGCATCCAAGTGATTATTCCGAGCAAGATATCGTGAGTATTTATTAATATATTATTTTCGTATCATTTCCATCAATCTGGATACTTAACAATTTGTTTATAATAATTTGCAGTTAAATCGAGTAAAAATGTTACTGTCATCAGTATCCTAACTTCAAAAAAGGGTTCAAATTTGATCATGTATAGAATATAGTTAAGGATTTTGAAAAATTTAAAGATAACGTCACCAACGCAAGACAAGCCCCTTGAAGGCAAAGTTTAAATTATGCCTCATCAGAGTCAGATAATCCAACACCTAAGTCTCCTATGTCAGCATCTCTTGGGTTATCATCATTTTCTCTCCATTTAGATTATGATGATGACGTTGGTGGTTCTTCATCCCAATGACCATTGGGGTGAAGAAAGCCAAATTAAAAAGAAAAAATAATGAGCAAATTTCAACTATTATCACTAGCCTTAAAGAAGAAAATCGATAGCTTTTAGAGATGTGAAAAAAGACAAGCTCGAATAGGCAGCAACATTTGGAAATCCAAAACAAAAATTTGGCGTTAAGGAATTTAAAGAAGAAAACAAAATTTTGTTATGAGATTTGAATTCAATCCATGATCCAAAGATTCATGCATATATTCAAGCTAAACAAGCACGAATTTTACAAAAAAGAGTTGAACAGCAACAACCACCACAACCTCCTTCTACGACTAATGTTTTTGGCAATTATTTCAATGATATTGGTGGATCCGGAACCAATCTATCAAATTACTAAGTTGTTAGTCTAAAAGATGACAAATCCCATTGCTCTATATTATTTTATTTTGCAATATGTTTGGTTGTTAATTTATGTTAATAGTATGTTGTTTTAATTCATATTGATGTCTATGTATCATATTTTTAAATTATGTAATTGCATTTCGTATTATTTACATATTAATTTTTTTCATATTAAATTAACTATATTAAAACAAAATTAACAATGTAGAGAAATTTTTTTCTTTTTATGGTCACCAAAATTAAAAAAAATAATTTGTCTAAAAATAAAAATTAAGGTAAATATTAAAAACAAATAACATTTTAAGGTCTATTTTGTAATTAAAAATAAAAAAAAAAAAAAAAAACCAAAATGGTGTGGATGAACAGTAAAACACTAAATTTGGTGTTTTACTGTTCAGAATACCAAAAATGGCATTTTGATTTGGTGTTGAGAACCAATCCAAACACCATTTCCCCTTTCCTACGCTTTGGCTCCTTAAAAAACTAAGCTTAGAAGGAATATGCAGCCAAAAAAAAACCCAGAATCTTGAAAAGTTAAAAAATCGATCCCGAACTTAAAAGGCCAGCAAAATTTACCAGATTTTTTTACAAAACCTGCCATTTTTAGACGGTCTTCTAAGTAGTCAACGGGGCTTTCCATGCCTTCAAAGAGTTAAAAAGTAATTAATTCATTAATTAAAAGTTGGAACAGAATATGGCATAAACTAGAAGCAGAATTTGGATTTACGTCTTACCGGAATTTTCTTCTGAATATACTTCACCCATTTTAGAGACAGAAGATTGGCAATAGCAGTACTCAGGAAAGGGTTATTATTAGTCGAAGAGGCCTCTTCTTTTAATGAGCTTGCTTCAGCAATCAAGTCCTCCAAAGGCTTAAGAACTTCAGATACCGGTTTCCACACATTACAGAGAATGAGAATCTAGACTTTTTTTAAAAGAAGAATAAGGTATGGAAGAAAAAATAATAAATAAATAAATAAACACAAAGCAAGAGCATGAAGTCATGAAACATAAACACCAAGGCCATAGAAGAACCTGCTAAGACTTAAGAGTCACCACTGTCGTGACTACACAAGGTGAGTGGGTCAAGATGTGAGTTGGTGGGTCATAGGTCGATAGATAGTGATATATATTACTGACACAACCAAGCAGATATGGTGAGTTAGTAGACGAGCGTGAGTTCGCAGTGGGAACTTTTGTGATCTTTAGTGTTTGTAACCATTCGGTGTAAACGTATTTATCCTGCAATACACAAATTCTTGACCAATCTTACACGATTCAACATATTTACCCAAAAAAGAAAAAAAACACTTACAGGTTTCCACATAAACCGTTCCTTTTCCAGCAATCTTTTAAAAAACCTGATTTATTACATTAAAAGCCCTAAATTTTTTTACGAGCTGTTAAATCTTGCACACCTCCCAAAAAAAAATTAAACGGTGAACTTATTGCATGCCTATATTTATTGCATGATATTCCAATTAAAACCCTAATTTTTTGTGCAAGTTCTTTACTCTTGTGCGTTTCCAAAAAAAAATAATAATAATAAGGAGGTAGAAAACATTGAAGCCCTAAATTTTGTTGAATCATGTTAATGCCCTAAATTTTAACGCAAGATTATGTTTCCACAGAATCCAATCACAAGTCCTATGATTTTTGAACGTTTCCACAAAAAAACCACCGAACCCTAAGTCCAGTCCAATTCCTCTAATTTTATAGTGAAAACAGCAAAAAACTATTCCAATTGCGTAAGATCTAATACCTGAATTTCACCAGCATTGACAAACACAAGCTTCGATTGAAAGAAAGCTTCTGATGTCATCTCACAAAATCTCCAAAATCGAAACCCCAATTTCACAGGCCAAATCAAGAACCTTAGGAATGTAATTCTCCACGAGAGTGTCGAATTCAAAAAATGCACCACCTATTCTGGACCGCTTCAAACTTGATCTGACAACACCTCCGGTGTGACGTTTTGATCGGCGACCCATGAGAATTGAAGATGGAATTTTCGAAAGAGAGAGAGGCCAGAAAATGCGAGTGAGAAAGGAAGGGAAAAGGAGGTAATTTACCGTATTACGAAAGCCTGTAATAAGTTAATGTTCAATGACCTTGTTATGTATGCAAAACCCTCATATGATATCCCTGATCAGCCTTAGGTCAAAGTCTGTTCAACCTACTAATCAGGCTATGTAAGGACCGCCATATTCTTGTAACTTAGAATTTCAATTAATGAGAAATTGAAGAATAATTGATGCATTTTAGTGCAAAAATTGAAGAATACGGGCATGTACACGGCCGTGTAAGTGGTCGTGTACTATCCAGACTGTGCACGTGCGTGAGACCGTGTGAGTAAACATGGCCATATAAGTGAACACGGTCAAGTACACGGCCGTGTAAGTGACTGTGTACTAATCGGGTTGTTGGAATGTCAAAAGCCGTGTAACTATACATGGCCGTGTAAACAGAACACGATCAGGTACACGACTGCATAAGTGGCTGTGTACCGATGGTGCATACACGTGCATGAAACCGTGTAATTAAACATGGCCATGTAAGTGAAACACGGCCAGGTACACGCCCGTGTAGGAGGCTGTGTACCGTTCGGGAAAATAAAATTTCCCTAAGACATGACCGTGTTTAGCAGGCTCAACGGATACACGCCCGTGTAGCCCTTGTACACGCTCGTGTAGGAGGCCATGTAGGGGGAAGAAAGCCACTAAATTGACTTTCGCGAATTATAAAACTTAATTACGATATAATTAAGCAATTTAATCAAAAAATACAGTATAATTTCCAGTTGAATAGACTAAACAGATACAGTACTGTTTAAGGTACTATCCATGCAATGAATAAGGTGACCGACAATGAATCTAGTCTACCCTATTATGTGTATGTATGCATGAAGACACGCAGTGTCACAAGACTGGTGAACAGATCACCAAAATGCTCGGACCGATCGTCTGAGCACAATAACGATGAGAAACCCTAGCAAGCGTATAGTATCGAGAACATGGTCCATATGACCTCCTCTCATATAGAAACTGACAAAAATCGGGGTCAGAACACTCAGACTAGCTAGTTAGAACAGAAAGAAATGAATAGTAAATAGTGACCGAGTGGGCTCATAGGCATTACAACCTAACCAAAAATATCTAGAAATAACTAGAATGAAAATCGGAAGCCATAGGTGCAATTTCGGGTGAAAATTAGAACACTGTTGAGAAAGGATCGAAAATCACAGTAGAAAACTGGACTGCGAAGAAACCGACCCAGTTAAATTGTAACTACTCCAAAACCGAGTCCCATTGGATGGAAACTAGCTAGTTTGATTAGTTAGAAAACCCCATAAAGTGAGAATAAACAATGGGAAAATGGTACACCAAAAACCCTATAAACAATAATTTATTTTTATCACCATACATCACTATTTCACATCAAATTTGATAAAAAAAAAAAATGGCCTTGTTCTTCCTAAGGTGTTCGACAATAATTGGAGGGCTGCATACATAAAATTTGTCTCTTGGTTTAGACAAAATTTGGGTTAATTTGGCTTGATTTGGTGAAGTTAATTGTGCTTAGATTTGCCTATAAATAGGTGTCACCTCCCTTGCCCTTCATTTCTTTGTTTTAGCTCCTAAAAGCCACGTATTCTCCCTTCTCCTTACAGCCAAAATCTGCCACTTTCCCTTTAGCCAAACACCAAAATTTTCACTTAAAACTCTTACACAAGGTTCGCTTACAAGGGTGCTTAGGAGTACACATCTTGAAGCTCCTTTCGGTAAGGTCCTAGAATCAAGTTTCATTTGTGGTTTAATGTTATATTTGGTTCGATATTACAAGCAGTTTTGCTTGTAGTAGGCCAAGCCGAGCCCATGATCATGGTAAATCTGATGATCTGCACGTAGTAGTACTGACACCAGGGCCCTTCAGATAAGACAAGATTAAGAATAAATGAAGCATAATTTGAGCATAATCGATTCACGCATTGATCACGTTATGCCTTAATCTCAGTATTGTATGTCTCTTAGTTGCATGATATGATACAATATGCTTCATGATGTGATTAGATATGATGCTTTCTGTTATATGCTATATAATAAGTAGAGTATGCCGTCCTTAGAGACTTGAAACTCAGAATTCTAATCCTTTATAGCCTCTTTTTTGAGTTTGATTAGGGACGAATTGAGGTCCTAAGTGGCCTTAATCTCTTCTAGGAGTGTCGATTGGAGGGTCATTTCAGACAACCTCCCTGTCAATATCTCGATTTCACTACAGCATTCCTCCTTTTATAATGTTTCTGGCAAGGCACGGATAGCCATAAGTGACGAGGAATGCTTTCTATTTAGCTAATCGGCCACCTTATTGGCTTTCCCTAGATGGTACAAGATTTCACAGTCGTAATCCTTTACCAATTCTAGCCATCTTCGTTGCCTCATGTTGAGCTCCTTCTGCGTGAAAATGTACTTGAGACTCTGGTGGTCCGTATAGATTTCGCACTTGACACCATATAGGTGGTGCCTCCAAATCTTTAGCACAAAAATGACCACTGCTAACTCTAGGTCGTGTGTCAGGTAGTTCTTTTTATGGTCCTTGAGTTGTCGCGAAGCGTTTGCAACCACTCTACCATTCTGCATCATACGGTCCCTAGTCTAATCTTGGACGCATCGCTGTAAATCACAAAATTTCCCTATCTAGCATCTGGAATGGTCAGAATTGGAGCACTTGCGAGTCTGTGTTTCAACTCCTGGAAGCTCCTTTCACACTTATTCGTCCACTCATACTTCTTTTCCTTCTTGGTTAGCACTGTAAGTGGTGTGGCTAGCTTTGAAAAACCTTCGATGAAGTGCCGATAATAACCTGCTACTCCTAGGACACTGTGGATTTCCATTACATTCCTCTGGGTCGGTCATGCACTAACTGCTTCAACCTTTGCTAGGTCTACTGATACTCTTTCCTTGGAGACTACCTGACCAAGAAAGTGAACCTTCTCCAGCTAAAACTCACACTTGGAGAACTTGGCATAAAGTTGATGATCCTTTAGCTTGCGTAGGACGGCCCTCAAATCCTCCTTATGCTCCACCTTCATTTTAGTGTATACAAGTATGTCATCAATAAACACAATGACAAACTTGTGTAAGAAGTCCTTGAGCATGCGATTCATCGGATCCATAAAGGCTGCGGGGGCGTTTGTCAATCCAAATGACATATCTAGGAACTAGTAATGTCCATAGCATGTTCGGAAAGCTGTTTTGGGTATGTCTGCATCCCTGATTCGCAACTGGTGGTACCCAGAACGTAAGTCAATCTTCGAAAAGACTGTAGCACCTCAGAGCTGATCAAACAGATCGTCGATTCATTTCAACGGATACTTATTCTTTATGGTGATCTTGTCCAGTTCCCTGTAATCTATGCACATCCTTAGCGTTCTGTCTTTTTTCTTCACGAACAAAACAGGTGCTCTCCAAGGTGAATAGCTCTATCGAATGAAACCTTTGTCCATCAAATCCTTTAATTAGGCCTGGAGTTTTTTTAATTATATAGGGGCCATTCAGTACGGGGCTTGGAGATGGGGGCTGATCTTGCTAAGAGCTCTATCTCGAATGAGATTTCGCGCTCAAGTGGAAGCCCTGGAAGATCCTCTAGAAACACTTCCATGAACCTCTGACTACTGGCACACTTTTCGGCTCTAACTCTGCTTCTTGAGTCTTATTTACTACGTGCACTAAGAAGCCGGTGCATCTACTGGATAACAATTTATAGGTCTTCATTATTGAAATCATCGTCTTTGGCTGCTTTAACGATAACCCCTCGTAGACAAACTTCTCGTGCCTGATTAGTTCAAACGTAACCTTCCGCCTTCGACAGTCTATGATGGCATTGTCCTTGGTGAGGAAGTCCATCCCCATGATTACGTCGTAGTCATACGTGTTGAGGATGATCAAGTCTACGCTTAACTCTCATCCACTTATAACTACTGGTACATGGTGTATCCAGTAATTAGACAACAAAACTTCCCCAATGGGAAGGGTAGTTTAGAAAGTTTGTTCCATTCTATCTTGGTTCTTGTCTATCTTCCTAGCAAACTCTAATGATGCAAATAAATGCGTATCTCCAGAATCAAATAAAACCAAAGTAGTTGAGTTGGTGACCAAAAGCTGACCTTTCACCACAGTCGAGGTCCCAGCTTCTGCATCCTCTCTAGTGAAGGTATAGATCCTTCCTTGAGCATCTAGTGCCTTCAATCTTCCCTAAGCGATCAAAGGGCCTTCGATCCTGGTTTGGGTGATATGCAATTGACTGCTAGTGGTACGGGCTTGACCTTGCTGATTCTATGGGTTAGAGTGGCAGTTCTTAGCATAGTGGCCTTCCTTACCATATATATAGCAGCCATTAGATCCTTGCTTGCACTCTCTTGGATGATTCCTCCCACATTTTGGGCATGGCGAGTGTTGATTGCCATTTCCACCCCAGTTATTCTTCTTCTGGGGAAAGTTCCTCTGCGGCCCTTGGTTACTTTAGTTCCCCTTTCTCTTGTTGTTGTTGCGGGATTACCTATTGTGTTGACTGTTTCCTACATTCTAATCTTTATGCTAAGTCTCGGGGTTCGTCTGCCCTTAGTCTGCTTGGTCGATGTCTTCTCCTCCCTTCTGGCCTTAAAGATCTGAGCCTTTCTCTCCTTGTCCTGAGCCAACCAATACTCAGCTCGGATGGCCCTACTAACGCATTCTACCATAGTTGCGGGCCCATGGCTACCGCTGCAGACTTGGACGGTGATGTCTGTCCGGAATATTTTCAGCATCCTCCTAACCTTTTCCTTTTCTGTTGGCACTAGGTCTGGGCATGTGACAGATTAGAAAATCCCTACAGCACTACCTAGGATTAAACTAGGTTTTTCTAAGAATTTTTATGAATAGAAAGTGAAGGAACACTATGTTTATAAATAAAAAGATAAAAGTATTAATGATAATAAATAAATGTTTTGGAGGAATTGAAATCTCCAAAAAAATAGTTAAAGAATAA
Organism: Antiaris toxicaria; assembly: GCA_035233585.1. Classification (NCBI taxonomy): domain Eukaryota; kingdom Viridiplantae; phylum Streptophyta; class Magnoliopsida; order Rosales; family Moraceae; genus Antiaris; species Antiaris toxicaria. The sequence goes on from CP141154.1 coordinate 30,872,377, forward strand.
AGTTCAAGATAGAGAAAGTGATTTCGGTATTTGAAAAAGATAAGATATAAGAAATGGTAAGTCAAAGCAAAGATAAGATAAGAAAAGTGTTTTAGGGTTTTTAAGAGTTTTGAGATTTAATTAGATCAAACCGATCGCACATGAGGTGTTAGAAATCCGCCTATGTGATTTCGGTGAAAGTTCCAATCAGTTTGACTTTTGGTTAAACTTTGACTCTGGATTAATATAATAGGGACAAAGTAGATGATGTCATAATTGATTTATTTCTTTTAATTAAAGAAATGTGATAGTTGGATCCAATGATTATGGTTTAAAGTAATTTTTATCAGGAAACATGCAGTATCAAGAAATTGGTCAAGATGACCTTTTCTTGATATAAAACTAATATATTTGGATTCAGAATACTCAAATTAGCCATTTGAGCACAAAAAGTAATTTTTGATCGGGAAATATGCAGTAGTAGAAAATTGGTCAAGATGACCTCGGATAAAGATAAAACTGATATATTTGGGTTCATCACGCCCAAATTAGTCAGTATAGCCTATCAGCATGCTCAAATTAGTTAATTGAGTACAAAAGGTGATTTTTGACTGGAAATTCGTAATACTGGAAACTGGTCAAGATGACCTCGGATGGAAATGAAACTGATATATTTGGGTTCAGCATATCTAAATTAGTCAGGATAGCCCATGTTGAAATTTTTGACAAAAAAAGTATATATAAGGGTGAAAAATCAGAAATTTCAAAATAAGCCCTCAAAATTTTCACTCTCTCATTTTCTTCCCCACATCGTCAGTGAACAGTAACTGACTATCAAAAACGGTGTCCATTTTTGACACCGCCGGTCTCATTGGAAAGCTCTCGCCGAGCTGAGTCCAATAATGGGTCGAGTCGACGTAACCGACGCGGGAGGAGCCCATACTCGCCGCCCAAAGCCGTCGGCTGTCAGAAAATTCAAACCGCCGTATCTCCGCCGTACGACATCCAAATGCCACGATTCTGGTCCCAATGGATTCGTGGTGAAGAGGAGAACAAAACCCAGGCCTTGTTTCAGCTCAACGGCCGCCGGATCGTATCGTCCAAGCTCACCCATCATCGTCGCCACCGTGAAACTCACCGTTTCTGGCAGAGTTGAGCCACGCTGCCGGTACCAAAATGCTCAGAATTTCATGGGGAACAAAAGCCCTAAATCAATTTGAGGCAAAAACATCGGGAAAACAGAGATTTAAGCTCGCCGCCGCTGTCGCTTTTTCGGGGGTTAATTTCCGGTAATAGGAGCTTCAATTGGTGAAATTGACACCACCAATGAGTTCTTCACATCGACATCTGTGAGATGGTAGCTGTCTTTCTCCATGCCGCCGCCGGTCAACGGCAGTCAACGTCAGTCAATGACGGTCAACACCGGTCAACGACGGCCGGTGACCAAAAATTGAATAATGATCCGTTGGCCTATTTTCAACGTTTCAGACACGTCCGTGGCGTCAGAATTTCAAGACGGAATTTCAAAAGCAAAGAACAGAGAATTAAAATTTGTACACGTGAGACCGAACGGTCCGTTTGATCATCGATGGGATGATTTCGGTAGTGATTTCGGTCCCTTCTTTCCTTATTTATTGTTTTGGAATGATTATGTATTAATTATGTACTTTTACATGTAAAATTGTTAGAAAAATAAATGAAAATGATGGATAAGAAAATGGATGAGAATGTGAAGATTTTTATGTAAAAGATTGAGTTTTACGTAAAAATATAGGCCTCTGGTGTAGTACGTGGTAGAATAGAAATATGTTAGATGGTTCTGAGGCGTTTCCTAAACGCCAGGAACCCAAAAATTAAGCGGTAATGCTGCCGAAATTTTGAAAATGGCACAGAAGGGTATTTTAGGAACCAAAGGGTAAAATGTGGTCAGGATGGAAACCCAAGCTTTCTCGATGACCTAGGCCCGAAAAATAAAGGATTAAGGACCTAGGGTCGGAATAGTGCCACTCGAGGGTCGGTGAATAGTGATCTGAGCATTTCGGTAATTAATGCTGGAAAAGCTCGAAAAGGCTTAAGAAAAATAATTTCATGATTTTTGGGTTTAGAAAATCCAGTCTAAGCAATAAAATGAAAATGATACGGCTTAAAGACTCGTCAAGGGCAAAATGGTCATTTGACCAAAAATTTCAAGAATGATAGAAAAGGATCCTAACGGACTTAGAATGACTTAATTAAGATTCTAAGGCCCAAAGCCAAGTTGTAAACTAAAGAAAAGCAAAGTTATGATAAGAAAAATCCCACTAGGGGCAAAATGATAATTTTGCCAAAAGTTCGGGATACAACGGTCATTTTACCAAAAGTTAGCAGAAAAGTTATAAATGGGATATTAGACCCCTAAGTTCAAGATTAGGAAAGTAAACGTAGAATTTTTATGTTTTACTAAGTTTTACATAAGAATTAAGATTTGAATAACTGTTATTATTGTTTCGGTTTTAGGAGCCCGATCCAGACGCAACAAAAGAACGTCTGTAGATCCAGAAGTTAAGAAGGAGATATGAGTAATGTATTGGTAAGTACAGATATTTAATTGTCTACTCATGAACTGACTTGCCATAGGATTATATGATGATGTGACGTTGTGAATAACGTGTTTGTAAATAAATGTTTTATAGAACAATAAGAAAAGTTTCTAATGATGCAAATATTAAGAAACATGCATGGTGACATGATAATCTAACATGTTCACGAGGTTAGAGAAGAACAAAAAGTTAAAGAAAAGAAAGAAAAGAAAGATGAAAATAAGCAAGATAATCAGACTGAAAATTTAAGGTTGACGTACTGGCCTCCCCAGAAGTGAGGTTTAAGAATAAGAATAGCCTCCACCCCAGAAGTGTGGTGCTACCGTAAGAATATGATAGTTAATGGTGTTAGGAAATGCCCTAAGCATTAGAGACATTTTGATGTATTTATTTTGAACTGGATAATAAAATTATATATATAGAGGTTATTCATTACATTGCTATCTGTCCTCGTTTTATTTACATGTTAAAGTAAATGTAAGCAAATATGGCTCACTGACTGCTTGTGTTAAAACTGTTAAAACGTTGCATGCAATGGACTTTTGTATGCGAGAAGACAATGTTCTAAAATTAGCGGTCTAAACTATGGTCTGTAGTCTATGGGGTTAGACCGAGCATCTAACTCATGTTAAGGCTATTATGTTGTCTAAAGCCTTGGAGGGGACGATTTGTCTTGACTGTCTGGAGCTGGACTCCCAAGTAGAGACATAGATATGTTGCTTGGTGGTGACATATTAGACCGGGACTAAAGCGTGATTGATCTACGAAGTCCGCTTTGAGTGGATCGATCTGCTTTTGACGTTCATTATGTAGTAACCTTAATCCTGAGTAAAAGGACAGCTTCATGTATATGACTTGTGTACTTTGATATTCCAATGGCTAAAGCGTCTCAGAGGTAGTAAGCTTATAGACCGGTTCGTTGGGTGTGTGACTTGTATACGATGAAGGGTTCGTTTACAGATATCAGAATCATAGCTCTAAGGAGTTAAAGGTATCCTCTTAAAGGCATTATACTGAATGTGAAAATGGACAAGGCCTTGGGTCGTCTGCTAGGCGGATGACTTCTTTTTCACATATGGTGAATAATCATTTTCTTAATTCGGTAGTATAATGGAACTTTAAGATAGCCTGATGAGTAGGATTAAATGGACTTTGACCTAAGACTGATCATGGATATCATATGAGGGTTTTGCATATATGACAAGGTCATTGGATAGTAGCTCGTCACAAGCTTACGTAATACGGTATATAATTGGGAGTTCAGTTTCAGGTTTATAGTGGTGTGACTCTGAAACTAGTGATCATATGATTGAGTTGTTCGGTAAAGAATGATGATCATATGGATTTGCGGGAGCCCGATTATATATGTCCAATCAGTTCCTCTACTAGCTCCACATAATTCCTTAACATTTGGCAAATTGATTTGTGTATGCTTTTGGCTAGTTTATTATGCATGGATGGTGATGACATAGGATTAGGATGGTAGACAAGATTTTCTCCGGTTGGATTCAGATTTTGTTTTGGATAATAGAGTACACAATTATTCGAACTCCAAATAAAGTTGCCATGATTTTATTTGAGATTGGATTGGAGTTGTAGAAAATTATCCATGAGAACAAGAATTTGAAACACAACCGTTTTGTGGATTTTGAAATTTGAATTTTGAAATTTGAATTTTGAATTTTGAAATTTGAAATTTGAATTTTGAATTTTGAATTTGAAATTTGAATTTGAAATTCGAATTTGAAATTTGAAATTCAAATTTTGAATCACAGTCCAACTGGGATTCGAATTTGTTGTGGAAAATCCACAAGGTTTGAAATTCGAATTTGATTTGGATTTGGAGAGGATAATCTTGTTAGAATCCTACTTGAATTTTGAATCCAAATCCGAACAAATTATGGATGAAATTTTGAGGATAATCCTCAATAGAATTTCGGTTTTTGTGGATAAGGTTCAAGGGAAAAATTCAAGTTTCAATCCTAGTTGAATTTGGATTCTCTCCTTCCCTGAAAAGTGGCCGAAATTATGGAGGAAATCTCCTAGGAAAATTCAGTTATTTTGGATAAGGTTGAGATAAGATTCAAGCTTGAAAATCCTAGTAGAATTTTGATTCTCCCTTATCCTAAATGTGGCCGAATTTTTGGTGGGAAAATCTCCTAGGAAATTTCAGATTTTTTGGTTGAAAATGGGAGATAAAATTCTAGTTAAAATCTTGTTTAGATTTCGATTGGATTTATTCTAAATAAACCGAATTTTATTGTTGGAATTTTCCCATGGAAAATTCAGATTTTATGGATATGGATAAGGGAGAATATCTTTTCCTAATCCAATTCGAATTCAGAAAATCACCTCATGCAGGTCTATAAATAGAGGTCCTGCCACTCCAGTTCTCTTAGACCACAGACTCTCAGGTGAGCAGGCTTATTGTTGCACAGCCCACCGTGACAATAAAGTTCTTTAGAGATCTGGGTGGTCTGAAGAAGACTAACAGTGCTAGCATACCGATCGAGGTTCAGAGTGCCCACACACTCAGCCATTCGGGAATTGGAGAATAGTAGAGAAGGCTAGTTGGTTGAAGCCTCTGGTCATTCTCCTCCTGCAGATTGGCGTCCTTGAGGTATGAGTTTTAATTGTTGTTGGTTTATTGTATATGGCATCATGAGATATTTAACGATTCAAAAAATTTTTATTGTTTCGCTGCGCCACTTTGATACGTTTTTACCGATTTATTTTCCTACAATTGGTATCAAAGCCATCTCATGACTATGCCATGTATATAAATTAGACAATTACTTAGTCTTTTTATTTATGTATGGATTTGATATTTAGAGAGTGGCATTCTAGGGTTCCTTTATGTTGTTATCATGGATTATGTATAAAGTATGTGGTTATTTTAATTTTTTGAATTATTACAAGCATGCTTGTTTATATCGGTTATGGTTCCTTAGAATTTAGAAAAATTGTATCTAGGAATTTTTATGTAACCATGTGATGCAGTTTATTAACACTGTAATTTTCCCATGGATTTTAATTTTTGTCTCTTAGAATTTTTATGGTTAGATTTTTTGTATACCGGAAACGGTTTAGGAAATTTTATGTAATTATTCTTGGAGGAGATTGAAGATTGAAGACCGTAATTTATTTTTTCCCAAAAGTTAAATTTGATTTAATGGTTGAAATTTTTATTGTGTGGAAAATTTCAATTTAATTGGGATTCAAATTAATTTTGGAGATGCTAATAGGTAAATTTGAATATGGCACGAAAAGCGAGACTCAACCCCTCGGGATAGGCCGACGGGCCTTGGTGGGGCTGCAGCCCCTGCCCTCAGGCAGGATGGGGCTGCGGCAGCCCCTGTGCAGGCCAACACCACCCACGGCCGCAGGCTTGGCCTGCAGCCAAGGGTGGCCGTGGCCTGCCCAAGGCTGGCCGCAGCCTGGGCGTGCAGCCTCTGGCTGCAGGCGCTGCCTGCAGCCTGCCGGCTGCTGCGCCCAGCCTGGGCGTGCAGCCTGGCACTGCAGGCTTGGCCTGTAGCCCGGCAAGGCTGCACAAAGGGGGCAGCCGTGGGCTGCCAGCCCCTTTGGGGCTAGTGGCTACCCACGGCGACTGCCGCCTTTAGGGGCGGCGGTGTGACGGTCTAAAAAATCAGAAAATTTTGATTTTTAAATTAGAGATTTAATTTTAAATCATGTTTAAAAATATGTAATTGAAAATTTGAAATTACATATTATTACACATGATGTTTAAAATTGTTTAAAATTTGAATTTGAAATTTAAATTTGAAACTCGAATTTGGAATTTGAATTTGAAATTTAAATTTTTGGAGATTTAAATTTTAAATAATTCTTGGGATGAGAAATAAATGGAGAGGCTACATAAAGATGGATACAAGAAGACGGAACAAAATTCAAGACCCAAAGAATGTTTTGGATGGAATTTTGTAATCTTTATTTTCTTTGTTCTAGGATGGAACCATGGCTTGGTTATTCTGTCAATTATTTTTTCTGTGATATGTCATAGATATATAAATATGTATTGATGGATGTTTTATATGCATATTTGATAACATGTCATATAGGATAGGTGAGTGCCGCTCATACTATATTGATCATACATAATTTATCAAAACTTGCATGTTTTTCAAAATATTGAGTGGGAGAGGGTTTCAAACAAAACCCACGGCCTCCATTGTTGATCCATATGTGAAAGCATGGTAACACCTCGCGTCAGTTCTGCCCTGACCACACCCCTCGGTAGGTGTTTACCGCCACCGGTATACTAGATTGGATCTCCTATGTGGAAAACGTGTTCGGGTACGATCCTATTCATGACCACCCCTCGGTGGCTTGGTAGGACGTGGATCGGGCTACGTAAACAATGGTTATACACTCAAGACTCGTTTAGTTATTAACCTTCCCTAGAAGCTCTGTTAACTAAACTGGTGGCCAAATAAGCGGTTATTAATATATGTCTTAACCTTAGAGGATTTAAGGCAACATATATTAATTGGACGGGGTCCATGTTCCGGCTATTTGTTTCCATGACCACCCCTCGGTGGCTTGGGCCAATAGGTGCTGAGAATTACCGTTGCAATACTACATGTTTTTCAAGTCTCATGTAGGAACATACTTGTATGTTTTATTTGCTAAATTATCTGTATATTTGCTTGGGCTTTGTAATGATGTCTAGTATAATTTTATTTCAGTTCAAAATGTCACCGACACCCTTCATTTCGATACTTACTGAAAATAAGTTGAATGGCGATAATTAAAAAGATTGGAAAAGAAATTTATTAATAGTTCTCAGCTGCGAGAGACACAAGTTTGTACTGGATGAACCATGCCCACCTGGGCCCAAACCTGACACACCACTTGAGGAGGTCCTGGTTGCCTATAATCGTTGGAGAGAATCCAATGAGATAGCTCGATGCTACATCCTTGCTAGCATGACGAGTGCTTTATAAAAGCAGCATGAGACTTATCAAGTTGCTGGGGAGATCATGGACAATCTGGAGGACATGTTCAGAGGCCAAGAAAAATTGGCTCGACAGTCCGCTATAACCAGCATTATGAACTCTAAGCAAAAGGCGAGTACTCCGGTAAAGGACCATATGATCACTCTAATGGGATTCTTTGCTGAGTCTGCCGAGAATGGTGCTGAGTTGGACTACAACACCCAGATCGAGATGGTGTTCAAGACTCTGTCTAAAGATTTTGTGGGGTTTAAGGCCGCATACAATCTGACGACAAAGGAGTTAGGACTAACCGAGCTCATGAAGCAACTACAGGCTTATAAGCGGATGATCAGGGATGAGGATATGGTCCGACCTAAAGGAGAGGCCAATTTGGCGGAATCTTCCAATCCCTCACGGAAGAGGAAGAGGCCAAATAAGAAGCAAGTGGCTTCTAGTTCTTCTAATCCTCCTGTCTCGGACGGGAAGAAGAAGAAGAAGAACAAGAAGCCGAAGGACCCTAAAAAGTCCAAATGCTTCCATTGTGGGAAGGTAAGTCACTTCAAGAAGGCTTGCCAGGAATTCCTAGCCGCCAAGGACAAGGAAGGTAAGGAACTTCATTACTTGGAAGCTTGTTTGGTGGAAGAATCGAAAGACACTTGGGTCATTGATTCGGGCACCACTAATCATGTTTGTGTTTCTATGCAGGGGTTCATGGAAACGAGAAGTCTACATGATAGGAGCCTCTCGTTGCGGACTGGAGATGGTAGCTTTGTGGTGGCTTAAGCAGCGGGAGATGTTTACCTTTATTTTGATCAATTTAGGTTTATTTTATTGAAAGACTGTTTTTATGTTTCTAATTTTAGGAGGAACCTTATATCGGTAGCTTGTTTAATAAAGGATTCTTATTCAGTTTCTTTTAGTAAAAGAGTTGATATTCGTAGAAATAAGTCTTTTATCTGTTCTGGATGGATGGATGGAAACCTATATTTGATCAAACCAAAGATGTACTCACTGCTTGACACTGAATTAATTGATAACTCTAAAAGGTTGAAAGTTTCTCACTCTAACAAGGCGTATCTTTGGTATTTAAGACTTGGTCATATTAATCAGGATAGGATTCAAAGATTGGTGAAAGACGGTCCTTTAGAATCTCTGGAGGAGGTACTTCTTTCCCAATGTGAGTCTTGTCTAGAGGGTAAGATGACTAAGAGGTCTTTTGGAGTTAAGGGTACAAGGGCTCAAGAGCTCTTAGAAATTGTGCATACTGACGTATGTGGCCCCATGAACGTCACAGCACGAGGAGGGTTCGAGTATTATGTCTCTTTTATAGATGATTACTCGAGGTATGGATATGTGTATCTGATGCACCGCAAGAGCGAAACCTTTGACAAGTTCAAAGAGTATCGTGCGGAAGTGGAAAAGCAATTGGATAAATCCATAAAGACATTTCGATCTGATCGAGGTGGCGAATACCTCTCCGATGAATTTCTAGGACATCTTGTAGAGAATGAGATATTATCCTAATTGACTGCACCTGGTACTCCACAACAGAATGGTGTAGCCGAAAGGAGAAACATGACCTTATTGGATATGGTACGATCCATGATGAGTTATTCAACGCTACCATTATCATTTTGGGGATATGCTTTACAAACGACGTGCTATATTCTGAACCAGGTTCTGAGCAAATCAATTCCCAGAACTCCGTATGAATTGTGGCGTGGCAGGAATCCCTCCCTTGGACATATGAGAATATGGGGCAGCCCGGCACATGTACTGGATGGGGATGCGAAGAAGTTGGAACCAAGATTAGAATTGTGCATGTTTGTAGGGTATCCAAAAGGAACTAAAGGAGGTCTGTTCTATAACCCGAAGGAACAAAAGGTCATTGTCTCAACCCATGCGACATTCTTGGAGGAAAGTCACATGAATGACTTTAAGCCTCGAAGCAAAGTGGTGCTAGAGGAGTTATCGGGTGAAAGAACTGCTCCACAGATTTCGGTCTCGGACGCAAGTCTGAGTTCCAGTGAAAGACCTACAGACGATCAACAATTTAGGGTGCCTCGTCGTAGTGGGAGGGTTTCTAAGAAACCTAATTTCTTCATGTATGATACTGAAGTATACCAGGCCGAGGCTCATGAGCATGAGGATGATCCGGTCACTTATGATGAAGCTGTAAATGATGTTGATTCTAAATCTTGGAAACAGGCTATGAACAATGAGATGGATTCTATGAAATCCAACTCTGTTTGGGAACTTGTAGATTTGCCGGATGGGATAAAACCCATTGGATGCAAATGGGTCTACAAAAGAAAGAAGGATGCGAAAGGGAGAGTGGAAACTTTCAAAGCTAGACTGGTTGCAAAGGGGTACACGCAAAAGGCTGAAATCGATTACGATGAAACCTTTTCGCTTATTGCTATGCTGAAACCTTTTCGCCTGTTGCTATGCTGAAATCTATCCGTATTCTTCTGTCCATTGCTGCGGCTCTCGATTACGAGATCTGGCAAAATGGATGTCAAGACGGCATTCTTGAATGGCCATCTTGAAGAGTGTATCTATATGATACAGCCCGAAGGGTTCGTAACGAAAGGCGAAGAAAGGAAAGTCTGCAAGTTGCTTAGATCTATTTATGGATTAAAGCAAGCATCCCGCTCATCGAACCAGAGGTTTGATCAAGCGATTAAGACATTTGGTTTTGAGTAGAACGTTGATGAACCTTGTGTTTATAAACGTATTAAGGATGGAAAAGTGGTCTTTTTGATACTCTATGTCGATGATATACTACTCATTGGGAATGATATAGGGAACTTATCATCGGTCAAGCTTTGGTTGCAACGACAGTTTGACATGAAGGACTTGGGAGAAGCTAATTATGTTCTAGGCATTCGTCTCTTCAGAGATCGAAAGAACAAAATGATAGCATTATCCCAAGCTTCATACATAGATAAAATAATTGATAAATATGCAACGCAAGAGGCAAAGAAAGGTTCACAGCCTTCTATTGCCGGTCTAACTCTTTCATTGGATGACTGTCCCAAGACATCGGAAGAAAGAGAGCATATGAGTAAGGTCCCTTATGCATTCACTGTGAGTAGCCTTATGTACGCTATGCTTTGCACTCGCCCAGATATATGTTTTGCAGTAGGTACGGTGAGTTGATATCAAGCAAATCCTGGAACTAAGCACTGGCAGGCAGTAAAGCATATACTTAAGTATATTAAGAGAACGATGGATTATATGCTGGTATATTCTAGAGGGGACCTAACACCCGTAGGATACATGGACTCTGTCTTCCAGACTTGCAAGGATTCGAGGAAGTCGACATTAGAGGGCACGGGGAGACAGGATTAGTGGATGTATGTAAGATCGCATCCGAGGACAATATTGCCGATCCCTCTACTAAGACTTTGGTGGCTAGAAGCTTTGAGAGGCATGTAGAGGCGATGGGGATGCGTAACATGGCACATCTGTTGGCTTAGGACAAGCGAGAGATTGTTAGGAAATGCCCTAAGCATTAGAGACATTTTGATGTATTTATTTTGAACTGGATAATAAAATTATATATATAGAGGTTATTCATTACATTGCTAACTGTCCTCGTTTTATTTACATGTTAAAGTAAATGTAAGCAAATATAGCTCACTGACTGCTTGTGTTAAAACTGTTAGAATGTTGCATGCAATGGACTTTTCTATGCGAGAAGACAATGTTCTAAAGTTAGCTGTCTAAACTATGGTCTGTAGTCTATGGGGTTAGACCGAGCATCTAACTCATGTTAAGACTATTATGTTGTCTAAAGCCTTGGAGGGGACGGTTTGTCCTGACTGTCTGGAGCTGGACTCCCAAGTAGAGACATAGATATGTTGCTTGGTGGTGACATATTAGACCGGGACTAAAGCGTGATTGATCTACGAAGTTCGCTTTGAGTAGATCGATCTGCTTTTGATGTTCATTATGTAGTAACCTTAATCCTGAGTAAAAGGACAGCTTCATGTATATGACTTGTGTACTTTGATGTTCCAATGGCTAAAGCGTCTCAGAGGTAGTAAGCTTATAGACTGGTTCGTTGGGTACGTGACTTGTATACGATGAAGGGTTCGTTTATAGATATCGGAATCATAGCTCTAAGGAATTAAAGGTATCCTCTTAAAGGCATTATACTGAATGTGAAAATGGACAAGGCTTTGGGTCATCTGCTAGGCGGATGACTTCTTATTCACATATGGTGAATAATCATTTTCTTTATTCAGTAGTATAATGGAACTTTAAGATAGCCTGATGAGTAGGATTAAATGGACTTTGACCTAAGGCTGATCATGGATATCATATGAGGGTTTTGCATATATGACAAGGTCATTGGATAGTAGCTCGTCACAGGCTTACGTAATACGGTATATAATTGGGAGTTCAGTTTTAGATTTATAGTGGTGTGACTCTGAAACTAGTGATCATATGATTGAGTTGTTCGGTAAAGAATGATGATCATATGGATTTGCGGGAGCCCGATTATATATGTCCAATCAGTCCCTCTACTAGCTCCACATAATTCCTTAACGTTTGGCAAATTGATTTGTGTATGCTCTTGGCTAGTTTATTATGCATGGATGGTGATGACACAGGATTAGGATGGTAGACAAGATTCTCTCCGGTTGGATTCAGATTTTGTTTTGGATAATAGAGTACACAATTATTCAAACTCTAAATAAAGTTGCCATGATTTTATTTGAGATTGGATTGGAGTTGTAGAAAATTATCCATGAGAACAAGAATTTGAAACACAACCGTTTTGTGGATTTTGAAATTTGAATTTTGAAATTTGAATTTTGAATTTTGAATTTTGAAATTTGAAATTTGAATTTTGAATTTGAAATTTGAATTTGAAATTTGAATTTGAAATTCGAATTTGAAATTTGAATTTGAAATTCAAATTTGAAATTTGAAATTTGAAATTTGAATTTGAAATTCGAATTTGAAATTTGAAATTCAAATTTTGATTCACAGTCCAAGTGGGATTCGAATTTGTTATGGAAAATCCACAAGGTTTGAAATTCGAATTTAAGTTGGATTTGGAGAGGATAATCTTGTTAGAATCCTACTTGAATTTTGAATCCAAATCCTAACAAATTATGGATGAAATCTTGAGGATAATCCTCAATAGAATTTCAGTTTTTGTGGATAAGGTTCAAGGGAAAAATTCAAGTTTCAATCCTAGTTGAATTTGGATTCTCTCCTTCCCTGAAAAGTGGCCAAAATTATGGAGGAAATCTCCTAGGAAAATTCAGTTATTTTGGAAAAGGTTGAGATAAGATTCAAGCTTGAAAATCCTAGTGGAATTTTGATTCTCCCTTATCCTAAATGTGGCTGAATTTTTGGAGGGAAAATCTCCTAGGAAATTTCGGATTTTTTGGTTGAAAAAGGGAGATAAAATTCTAGTTAAAATCTTGTTTAGATTTGGATTGGATTTATCCTAAATAAACCGAATTTTATTGTTGGAATTTTCCCATGGAAAATTCAGATTTTATGGATATGGATAAGGGAGAATATCTTTTCCTAATCCAATTCAAATTCAGAGAATCACCTCATGCAGGTCTATAAATAGAGGTCCTGCCACTCCAGTTCTCTTAGACTACAGACTCTCAGGTAAGCAGGCTTATTGTTGCACAGCCCACCGTGACAATAAAGGTCTTTAGAGATCTGGATGGTCGGAAGAAGACTAGTAGTGCTAGCATACCGATCGAGGTTTAGAGTGCCCACACACTCAGCCATTCGGGAATTGGAGAATAGTAGAGAAGGCTAGTTGGTTGAAGCCTCCGGTCATTTTCCTCCTGCAGATTGGCGTCCTTGAGGTATGTGTTTTAATTGTTGTTGGTTTATTGTATATGGCATCATGAGATATTTATCGACCCAAAAAATTTTTATTGTTCCGCTGCGCCACTCTGATACGTTTTTACCGATTTATTTTCCTACAAATGGCTCAATGTGCTACCCCCAAGATAGGTAGTTAAAAGATTGACCTTGGGGTTGATTAGTAGGCCGCTCCACCGTTCCCCCATTAGTCCGCACGCATTAGGTACGTTCAACCACGGGCCCACAAGTGAAAGATAAAGAAAGAAAAAGAAAAGAAAAGAAAAGAAAGTAAAGCAAAGAAAAGTTAAGAAAAGCTAAGAAAAGAAAAGTTAAGAAAAGCTAAGAAAGAAAAGAAAAGAAAAGAACAGAAGAATAGGGAAGAAAGTAAGAACAATGAGAAGTAAGAAGAAAAATTAAGTAAGCATAATCTGACTAACCTTTGTTGTTAGTTGATGTGATTTATGAAATGTTGTGTATGAGATGTGTTATGAAATATAAGTTTATGTGTATGATATATTTATATATATGTTTGTACTTACTAAGCTCTAGCTCACTAGTCTATTCGTGATGTAGGTAATAAGAGTAAGCTGCCTACATTGTGAAAGAAGAAACAGATGGGCTAGCAGAAAGATTCCCGAAGTATTATGGGGTGGGTTATGTTTTTCACTATGATTTCCGCTGCAATTTAAAGAAAAGGTATATGTAATGTAATGAAAAAGAGATATGGTTTAATGTAAGTAAGTTTTTGAAGTATTTCCATTATGTTTTTTGAAAGCTCATACGTTTAAATCAAGTTTAAGTTTTAAAAGAAAAAAAATTTATCAGTAATTTTTCAAACACCGCTTTCGCAAGTAAGTTAAAATGACAAAGTTAAAACTAGTAAGTTTAAAGATATAAGAAGTAAGTAAGTTAAAGTAAGTTTTTCCTAAAGTAAGATAAAGAAGAGTAAAGCTTAAGAAAAGTTAAAGTTTTAAGTAGACGGCTCGAGTGAGTCAGGTCACCCACAAGATGTGGCATCAGAGCCCAGTTAAGGTACCTACATTGGTACTAGAGCAAGTTTAAAAGTAAATTAAGAAAAGTAAGTTTAAGAAGAGTAAAGTTTAGAGAAGTATAATCAAGTATGTTTAAAGTTTAAAATTTAAAGTTAAGGCAGTTAGGGCAGTCCTAACAGGGTAGAGTCAGGCTAGCTGCTCGAATTTCTAGACCGCCTCCATCACGGTCCTGCTACCTTGGTGTAGGTTATTAAACTCATCCTGCTCAGCTTCTAGGGCCTCATCGTTAAAGTACATTTCCTTAAACTCGTCGATGAAGTTTTCCCAGCTTATTTCATTAACATTTCTTCTGATGGTCACTGTTTTCCACCATTGTCGTGCCCCCTTGCATAGGGCAAAGGATGCACATAGCACTTTCTCCTTGTCAGTCAATCCTACGAAGTCCAAGATGACCTGGATATCGGTCAGTTAGTCATCAGCTTTAATAGTATTTATGGTTCCTTCGAATTCTGGCACTTTCAGGAGCCAGAATTTTTCATACAAATTGCCTTCCTGAGGGGTCTGCAGAAGAGCATTGGCTACCAAAGGGACTGTCACTACTAGGGATGTTAATGCTATCGGGACTGGAGGAGCTGCTTGCTCCCTTAGAGTATTGGCAGCAGTTAGAGCCGCTTAGACTGGCACTCCTACTGTTTACGATGCCTAAGTTTGTTGGTTCAATTGCTCCCTAATCTGAGCAAGTTCCTGTTGCTGGTTCAGCATTATATCTTGCATGGCTGTGAGCTGTGCCATTAACTCGTCTTCTCGGGTGGCTTGATTGGATTGAGATCTCGTTCTTGCCATAGTTTCCTAGGTAACCTTATCACACAGCTTGAAAAGAAAATATAAGTCTTTTAAATTCTGTACTTGGGACTCGTATCACATATAGTTTTCTTACTTAACAATCTTACTTATAGGTATGCATATAATATCTTCCTTTCTCTCATACTGTGATGTTCAATACAATTACCGCATTGTATTGGAACATCATCTGAATGCCAGGATTCGTCCGACACTTTTTGCCACACAACTGACATGCGTGGAAATCATCAAATTTAGGCCTTCAGGGCAAAATAATATTGCATTTCATAATATTACTCAAAAATATGTACAAGCTTCTAGTTTGGCAGGAGTGACGCATACTTCCCAATATACGATCCCAATAAGCACATTAAGCTAAGTCTGACGGGGAAAGCTACTGTTTTCCTCTATACAATTAAGTAACTAAAATTCCCACGGAAGGGTTACTATTACATGGAGGACACTCCTAATTCAGCATCAAATATATCCTCGTCATCACTGTCACTAAGCAGGAACTCCTCTGGGTCTTCCTCTTCGTCTCCTTAGATAATACTCATCATCACTGGCGATGATGACTTGGAGCTCATACATCCCCATCCAGTCGTCGTCACTAAAGTGATCTGGGATCTCCTCCCCCTCATCATCGGGTTGGGCATTGGGGAGAGCCTCGTCATCATCCCCTTCCACATGGTATTCCAGACAATGGGGCTTGGTCAGGGTCCTTCATCGGTTCCCTATTATCCTCGGGTGCTTCAGGTTTGTGTTTGGCCATGAACTCTTCGTCGGTCGGTTGGGGTGCAGGGTCTACCGGGTTACCTCCCATGTCAGCAGCTACTGCAATGTCTTGGACTGGTTCAGGGTTTCCCAAGTTGAGTGCTTCCCTCTCTGTGTCCACTATTTCCCAAACAAGGCATTTCAGGTCTTCATGCTACAGACGGTAGTGGATGAGGTCCCTCACGTACCATGGAGTCCCTTTCGACAACAGGTCGGCTACCTCTGCAAACGGTCTGTCTAAGGAGATGTACGGTAACATGGCATCCAAAAAACCTTTGACAGTAATATGTCATGGCCTCTCCCTCATAGACATCCCAGATGCCAGAGAGGACCTGGTATCTCCTCTCGTGCATGTCATTCCAGATATCGGCATCTCTAGCTGGGCCATCAGAATTGTGGAGGTCTTGGCAGAACTCGGTCCATTACATTGTCAGATCCCTGATCCTACTTCATTCATTCCACCATTCCATCGCTGTTCCTTCCAGCAGGCTACTAGCCAATACCACCTGTAGGTGAGGTGGGATATGGCATACTTCGAAAATAACCTCCATGTGGTGGATCCAATACGGAAGTTCACGTAGGTGACAACCGTCGTATAGGTCTGGTCTTATAACGGTGAAAGCCAGGCTTGCTTCTCAATCTTCTTGTACTTGACGAGGGTCAATCAGTGCGGCCATTATCTCCTACTATAATTTAAATGTCAACTCACAGACCAATTCTATAAAACAAAAATCTAACTTACTGTGACGCCCCCCACGTACGTTACCATACCAACCAGCCGAGCTCTAATGCCGACCGTGATGGCTGACAACCTCGTGGGTCGTCATCCTCTTACTTAACATACTTAACTTTCCATTTTTAACATTCTCATTTTAAAGTGGAAGCAATTTCTATAGCAAATTTTTTTTTAACTTACATACTATGCCTATAACTCTATCATACTCTTATAACATATAATTCATAAATTTCTTTCTTTCAACTTCCTTTTTGAACACTCAGCGAAAGACTCATGGTAGTACCATACCCTCGTCCAGTCCCTTGGCACGTGCAGATCCGTCCGTTGTCCATCATATTACTTTAAACTAACAGGTTACTTACCTGCAACACATGAACAACTAATGAGCTAGATGCTCAGTAAGTTCAAACATACATTCATTAACTTATAAATTCTAGTAATATATGTTATTACTAGAATATATGACATCACGTATATACACATCATATACATCGTCTATACATATCCTCAAAACATAACATGTTATGTTAGCCTCTTCATGTTCATTTATCTCTTCGTTCATCGTTCTTATCATTCTATCAATCATCTCTTACCATTCTAATCTAATCTCTTCATTTCTTTGCTTTTCATTCCTATCATTTCTTAACTTTCTGTTCTAAACCTTTATAACTTTTCTATCATTTTGTCCTCATCTCTTATCTTTTTGTATCTTATAAGCTAGAATCATATACACTAGCATAACATCACGTAAAAACGTGTCATTCACATCATACACATAACATCAAATACATCACATCACATATATTAATTCTATTATGTTCTTGTAAACTTTGTTTTATTATTTATTTATTTTTCATCGATTTCATTATGTCATTCTTTCATATCGTTCGTTTCTTTTCTTATCTTTCTTTACTTTTCTTTTCTTTTCTTTTCACTTTCTTTTCCTTTCTTTTCTTTTCACACTCTTTTCTTTTCTTTTCTTTTCACACACTCTCCTTTCCTTTCCTTTCTTTTCTTTTCTTTTCATGCACTCTCCTTCTTTTCTTTTCTTTTCACACTCTTTTCTTTTCTTTTCTTTTCCTTTCTTTTCCTTTCCTTTCTTTTCTTTCCTTTTCTTTTCCTTTCTTTTCTTTTCACTCTCCTTTCGTTTGTTTTCTTTCCACTTTCCTTTGGTGGGCCTGTTGTTGGACGTACCTATTTGCACGCGGACAGTGGGAGGAGGGGGAGCGACCCACCAACCTACCTCATAGTCACATAAAAACCGCACCTTCGGGGTTGGTCCATCCTATAATCTACCGCACCTTCGAGGTAGCACCACATCTACGCGGAGGATATAGAGTGGAAGTCTCGACCTTGTAGGGAGACCGATACGCCAACAACTTAAGTTTTCAGTCTTATTATCTTGTAGGCTTTTATTTTTCTTATATTGATTTTTTTCATTGTACATCGTTTTCATGACATTCATCATCTTTCCTTTCTCATTTTCATACAACGTTTCATGGAACATTTGTTCTTTCGTTGTTTTTCTTTTCTTAATTCTTTACTTTACTTGTGTGAATTATGTTAATCACACTTTAGCATAGCATATATAACACATATTATTTATATATCATCACATCACATCGTAACAAACAAAACACGTTTAATTAAGTGCAAACAATTATTCTCCGTTTATTATTTGTATCCTCCTATCTACCGTATCTTATCATTATACTCCTATCGATCATAGCCTATCGTTCTATTCCATCAATCACATCTTACCGTTATGTTCTAATCCTTTCATCATACCTTTCATCATAATCTATCATTGTTTCTCTTTCTTGTCTAACTCTTTACTCTCATATCATTTTTCATAAAACACCTATCCTTTCGTTATCATAAAATATACCTTTTCTTAGTTCCTTTCATCACTGATCATTGTTGCTCTATCAATCATAACTTAACTTCCATAAAACTTTTCATAAAACATCTATCCTTTCCTTTCATATCTCATCTCTTTCTCATGCATTCTATCATAATATTCTCATTCTTACTCTTTCCATTCCTCTATCCCTTTTTATCACATCATTACTCTCATAAAGCTTTTATAATACCTTTCCTTTGTAATTCAATATATACACATATATATATTTTATAAATTATTTATTAAAACCTATCTTTTAACATCATCATAGCATTGCTATAGCATTACTATAGTATCATCATAAATCACATCATGGCATTTGCATACAAAACATATAAACACGATAAGCTTGTTCATAGTTGCAGACGGGTAAATGTCTGAACTTACTCATAGCGTGCTTATCCTCTTCTTGGAATCCATAGACGTCCTTTGTCGCGTCTGGATCGGGTTCCTACAGACAAACTTTGTCCGTTAATCACATTTTCATTTATATGACAAACTTTGTCATTGGGGCTCTTTTCTCATAATTTGAGAATCTTTGGGCAAAATGACTATTTTGCCCCTGATGGGTCATTTAACCATAACATTTTCATTTTTATGCTTAGACTGGATTTTCTAAACCCAAAATCATCTAATTAACTTTTTAAATCATATCAGGCCTTTTACGGATCAATTCTTATCATTTTACCAATTTTCACATTCCCGGCCCTCGGGAAGTACTATTCCGACCTAAGAATCAGTTTCATGGTTTTCTTGTGTTCTAGGGTTTCGAAGGGTCGGTTTACTAATTATAACTTGCCCGTTCCTTTTTCCATGCCCTAATTCCTCGAGGGGGCTTGGGTTCCCTTCCCGATCATATTTTACCCCTCGTTTCCCACATTACCCCTAGTGCCGTTTTTAGAAATTTCGGCAGAGTTTCCCCTTAATTTTGGAGGTTCCAGCGTTTAGGAAACGCCTGAAAACCATCTATCCTGATCTAATTCTATCACGTACTATACCAGAGGCCTAGATTTTACGTAAAACTCATACTGTTTACGTAAAATCGTTACATTATCACATATTTTTTTCCTTTTTCCCCATTTCAGCCGTTTTCTTCTTTTTACATACATTCTTTTTCATAATTTTCATACCAATAATCATAAAATCATATAATAGTCCCAAACAATTAAATTGCGGAACGTAAAGAGATCGGGATTTATACCGAATTGCAGTCCGGTCTCGACGGTATAAACCCTAATTCTTCGTTCTTCATATCTGAGGTCCCATCTTGCAATTCTGACTCTGCGGATGCGTTCGGAACGTCGAAAATATGCCAACGGGCCAAACTTCCAAAATTTGGTCAACAGTCGCCGTTGACCGACGTTGACCAGCGTTGACTCGCCGTTGACCGGCGGTTGATGGGGACGACGGTGGCAAATGAATAGCCCATTTTGAAGATCTTGACGAGGGGAATTCATTGGTGGTCTCAATTTCACCATTCGACACCTCTATTGCTGGAAAACCTCCTCGAAAGTCACGGCCACGGTGGCGACGGTGGAACTCCGCCATGCCAGACTTTTTCCTCGAAATTGGTTGAGGGCTTTTGCTCTCCTCAACCCTACGGTCATTTCTGCACCAATGGCGTGCTTCAACTCGGCCGGAATCGGCGGTTTCAACGACGGCTCCACGGTGGCGTTTCGCTGGATTTGTCGAAGCTTGGGCGGTGCGATTCCACCGGTATTGAGGTGATCCATCACATGAGTTTTGTAGTACTCTTCACCATGAATCTTTTGGGACCGGTTTCGTGGCAAATGGTGGCCGGACGGCGAAGATATCGGCGATCGAATTCTCGGCTCCGACAAGCTTCGGGCAGCGGCGTGCCGCGGCTGTTCCGTCGCGTAGACCCACCGTTGAACTCAGCTCGGCGAGAGCTTTCCAACGGTGCCGGCGGTGTCGTGAACGGAGGCCATACGTGAAAGTTGGTTACTGTACACATTCGGGTAGAGAGAGAAAGAGAAGGGAGGAGAGAGAGTGTTTATGGACAAATGAGGAAATTCCACTTTTTTTTCGCTCTTTATATACTTTTTCGCCCAAAATTTCAACATGAGCTATCCTGACTAATTTGGGCGTCCTGAATCCAAATATATCAGTTTTATTTTCATCTGAGGTCATTTCCACCAGTTTCTGATGCTGCGAATTCTCGGTCAAAAATTACCCTTGTGCTCAATTATCAAATTTGAGCGTGCTGACAGGCTATCCTAACTAATTTGAGAGTGCTGAACCCAAATTTATCAGTTTTATGTCAAGATAATATCATCTTGACCTACTTCTTAATACTGTGAGTGGCACACACGTGTACACACATAATATCACTGTCAATCATTTTTCATCCTTTAACATTGTTAGAACATTTTATTTAGTTCTAAACAATATTAAATCACTTAATTTCACATTTTAACACTTAAATTCAATGTGTATTTATTCTCCGAGAAATATGGATTTTCCCGGGTATTACACTTACTTTGACAGATGAGACAGGCATGCTGCGATGTGAGGTAGGGTGGCAGGATACTGCTTTGATACCAACTATGATGTCCCGTATCCCTGAGTAGCCCCGACCTTCATTTAAAAACTACTACTTGTACTGATACTTATACTTACTTGTAAACCATTAATACTTAGTTAAACTTATTAACTTAGATACCATAATTTTGGGGATATTTTTTTTATATGTGTACGTATTTACTATTCGTGTATGTATACTATAAAAATACGGAGTCCAAATCATAGGGAGTTCATTTATACATACATGCATACCTTTAAAATTCTTTACCCAATTACTGCTCAAAATATACTATCCAAAATATACTATTTAAATATATTGTTTACTGTGTGGAAGTTTAAACTCGTTGTAGAGAACGCGTCCCTACCACCTTGACTTTAAACTTACTTTTAAACTTTAACCATACTTAATTATACTTTTCTGAACTTTACTCTTCTTAAACTTGCTTTTCTTAATTTACTTTTAAACTTGCTCTGGTAAAAAATGTAGGTACCTTAACTTTGGGCTCTGATGCCACATCTTGTGGGTGACCCAACTCACTCGAGCCATTCACTTAAAACTTTAACTCTTCTTAACTTTGCTCTTCTTTATCTTACTTTAGGAAAAACTTACTTTAACTTACTTACTTCTTATATCTTTAAACTTACTAGCTTTAACTCTGTCATTTTAACTTACTTGCGGAAGCAGTTTTTGAAAAATTACTGATAATTTTTTTTTCTTTTAAAACTCAAACTTGATTTAAATGTATGAGCTTTCAAAAAACATAATTGAAATACTTCATAAACTTACTTACATTAAACTTTATCCCTTTTTTTTACATAACATATACATTTACTTTAAATTGCAGTGGAAAATCATAATGAAAACCATAACTCACCCCATAACACTCCAGGAATCTGTTTGCCAGTTCATCTGTTTCTTCTTTCATAATGTAGGCAGCTTACTTTTGTTACTTCCATCACGAACAGACTAGTGAGCTAGAGCTCAGTAAGTACAAATATACACATAAACATATCATACACAAAAACTTATATTTCATAACACATCTCATACATAGCATTTCATAAATCACATCAACTAACAACAAAGGTTAGTCAGATTATGCTTACTTAATTTTTCTTCTTGCTTCTCATTGTTCTTACTTTCTTTCTTATTCTTCTGTTCTTTTCTTTTCTTTTCTTATCTTTTCTTAACTCTTCTTTGCTTTACTTTCTTTTCTTTTCTTTTCTTTTCTTTTCTTTCTTTATCTTTCACTTGTGGGCCCGTGGTTGAAAGTACCTAATGCGTGCGGACCAATGGGGGAACGGGGGAGTGACCCACCAATCAACCCCAAGGTCAATCTTTGAACTACCTATCTTGGGGGTAGCATATTGAGCCATTAACTACCATATTCTTGCGGTAGCACCACACTTCTGGGGTGGAGGCTATTCTTATTCTTAAACCTCACTTTTGGGGAGGTCGGTATGTCAACCTTAAATTTTTAGTCTTATTATCTTGCTTATTTTCATCTTTCTTTTCTTTCTTTTTTGTTCTTTTCTAACCTCGTGAACATGTTAGATTATCATGTCACATGTCACAAAGCACAACTTTTATATAAAGCTTAATCAAAACTTTTCATCACTTATAAACATTTCTTTTACTAAAAAAAACATGTTGTAACTTCATGACACAACATCACATCATAACACAATCCTATGGCAAGTTAATTTGTGAGTAGACAATTAAATGTCTGTACTTACAAATACATTACTCGTATCTCCTTCTTTGTTTCTGGATCCGCAGGCGTTCCTTTGTTGCATCTGGATCGGGTTCCTATAATCGAAACAATAATAACGGTTATTTAAATCTTTATTCTTATGTAATACTTAGTAAAACATAAAAATTCTACGTTTACTTTTCCAATCTTGAACTTAGGGGTCTTATATCCTATTTCTAGCCTTTCCGTTAACTTTTGTCAAAATTACCATTTTACCCCTAACTTTGGCAAAAATTATAATTTCATTTCTAGTGGACTTTTCTTACTTTTCTCCTTCTTAAATCTTGAGTTTGGCCTTAAAAATCTTAATTAATATTATTTGTCACTTTTTTTTTACTAACTTTTAGAAAAATGACCGTTGTATCCCGAACTTTTGGCAAAATAACCATTTTTTCCCTAGCGGGATTTTCTCATCATAACTTTACTTTTCTTTAGTTTACAACTTAGTTTTGGCCCTTAGAATCTTAATTAAGTCATTCTAAGTCCATTAAGATCCTTTTCTATCATTCTTGAAATTTTCGGTCTAAACGACCGTTTTGCCCCTGACAGGTCTTTGGGCCATATCGTTTTCATTTTATTGCTTAGACTGGATTTTCTAAGCCCAAAAATCATGAAATCATTTTTCTTAAGCCTTTTCGAGCTTTTTCAACATTAATTACTGAAATGCTCGGATCATTATACACCGAACCTCGGGTGGTACTATTCCGTGTTAGAAAATGCCCTAAGCGTTAGAGACATTTTGATGTATTTATTTTGAACTAGATAATAAAATTATATATAGAGGTTTTTCATTATATTGCTATCTGTCCTTATTTTATTTACATGTTAAAGTAAATGTGAGCAAATATGGCTCCCTGACTACTTATGTTAAAACTATTAGAACGTTGCATGCAATGGACTTTTGTATGCGAGAAGACAATGTTCTAAAGTAAGCAGTCTAAACTAAGGTCTATAGTCTATGGGGTTAGACCGAGCATCTAACTCATATTAAGACTATTATGTTATCTAAAACCTTGGAGGGGACGGTTTGTCTTGATTGTCTGGAGCATAGACTCTCAAGTAGAGACATAGATATGTTGCTTGGTGGTGACATATTAGACTGGGACTAAAGCGTGATTGATATACGTAGTTCGCTATGAGTGGATCAATCTGCTTTTGACGTTCATTGTGCAATAACCTTAATCCTGAGTGAATGGACTACTTCATGTATATGACTTGTGTACTTTGATGTTCCAATGGCTAAAGCGTCTCAGAGGTAGTAAGCTTATAGACCGGTTCGTTGGGTGCATGACTTGTATACAATGAAGGGTTCATTTATAGATATCGGAATCATAGCTCTAATAAGGAGTTAAGGGTATCCTCTTAAAGGCATTATACTGGATGTGAAAATGGATAAGGCCTTGGGTCGTCTACTGGACGGATGACTTCTTATTCACATATGGTAAATAATCATTTTTTTTATTCGGTAGTATAATGGAACTTTAAGATAGCTTGATCAGTAGGATTAAACGGACTTTTACCTAAGGCTGATCATGGATATCATATGAGGGTTCTACATACATGACAAGGTCATTGGACGATAGCTTGTCACAAGCTTACGTAATACGGTATATGATTGAGAGTTCAGTTTCAGGTTTATAGTGGTGTGACTCTGAAATCAGTGATCATACAATTGAGTTGTTCAGTAAAGAATGATGATCATATGGATTCGTAGGAGCCTGATTATATATGTCCAATTGGTCCCTCTACTAGCTCCACATAATTCCTTAACGTTTGGCAAATTGATTTGTGTATGCTATTGGCTAGTTGATTATGCATGGATGGTGTTGACATTGGAGTCGGATGGTGGATAAGATTCTCTTCGATTGAATTCAAATTTTGTTTTGGATAATAGAGTACACAATTATTCGAACTCCAAATAAAGTTGCCATGATTTTATTTGATATTGGATTGGAGTTATAGAAAATTATCTATGAGAACAAGAATTTGAAATACAACTGTTTTGTGGATTTTGAAATTTGAATTTTGAAATTTGAAATTTGAAATTTGAAATTTGAATTTGAAATTTGAATTTGAAATTTGAATTTGAAATTTGAAATTTGAATTTGAAATTTGAAATTAAAATTTTGAATCGCAGTCCAAGTAGGATTTGAATTTCTTGTGGTAAATCCACAAGGAATGAAATTCGAATTTGAGTTAGATATGGAGAGGAAAATCTTGTTTGAATCCTACTTGAATTTTGAATCCAAATCCTAACAAATATGAATGAAAATTTTGAGGATTATCCTCATTGAATTTTCAGATTTTTTGTGGATAAGGTTCAGGAAAAAATTCAAGTTTCAATCCCAATTGAATTTGGATTCTCTCCTCCCTGATTATGGCCGAAATTTTGAGGAAGGTCTCATAGAGGATTTTTGGTTATTTTGGATAAGGATGAGATAAGATTCAAGCTTGAAAATCCTAGTGGAATTTTGATTCTTCCCTTATCTTTTGTGGCCGAAAAATCTTGGAGGATTTTCTAAAGGGATTTTTGGATTTTTTGGTTGGATAAGAGGAGATAAAATTCTAGTTAAAATCCTGTTTGAATTTTGAATAGAAAAATCCTAAAGTGGCCAAATTCTCAAGTTGGGATTTGGCCTTAATAAATTTAGATTTTTTGGTTGTGGATAAGGGAGAATATCTTCTCCTAATCCAATTCGAATTCAGGGGATCACCTCATGCAAGTCTGTAATAAATAGAGGTCCTGCCACTTCAGTTTTCTTAGACCACTGACTCTCAGGTGAGCAGGCTTATTATTGCATAACTCACCGTGACAATAAGTTCTTTAGAGATCTGGGTGGTCAGAAGAACACTAGCAGTGCTAGCATACCGATCGAGATTCAGAGTGCCCACACACTCTGTAATGACCGCCATTTTCATGGCACCTACTTACCATGTAATAAGTCACAAAAGAATAAAATGGACATAATTTAATGTCTTTTAGTGCAAATTTAAGTAACACAGTCAGGTATACGGCCGTGTGAGTGACCGTATGCCATTCGGACTGTGTATCTGTTAGTAGCCGTGTGAGTGTACATAGCCATGTAGTGTAACACGGTCAAGCACACGGCCGTGTAAGAGGCTGTGTACCACTCAGATAGATGAATGTGTTTCAAAGACATGGCCATGTTGAGTAGTCTCAACTAGTACACGCCCGTGTTGCGTTGCACACGCACGTGTAAGAGTCTGTGTATAAGGCTGTATAATGAGCCGAGAGCCACTGTAATGACTCTCATGAATTATGAATCTTAATTACTATGCAATGATGTAATTGAGTTAATAAACACAGTGTGTTTTTCAGTTGAATGAATTAAACAGGAATAGTAACGTTTAATTACTATTCATGTAGTGAAAGGGGTAATCGACAGTGAAATCAGTCCACCCTATTATGTGAGTATGCGTTGAGACACGCAATATCAAGAAACCGGTCTAGACGACCATTTCATGATACAGAACTGATGAGCTAGTCATCAGTACGCTCAGACTGCTCATCTGAGCGCAGCAGTGAAAATTGCCCTAATAGATGTACAGTATGGAGAAAAGTGGTCTAGATGACCTCTTCTCGCCCAGAGACTGACAAAATCGGAGTCAGAACGCTCGGATTAGTCAGTCAGATAGTGAATAGTGATTAGTGAACAGTGTGATACGCAGTGTCAGGTTAGTGGCGAAGACGGCCTTAATCTGACATAAAACTGATATATTAATAGTCAGCAGGCTCAATCTGGTCAATTGAGCACAAATATAGATTTTGTTTAAAAGATACGCAGTATCGGGATGAGGGTCAAGACGACCTTTTCTCACCCCGAAACTGATATATTTAGACTCAGGACGCCTAAATCAGTCAATAGGGCACCTGACACGTTTTTCGAGACGGGATCATACAGATCTCGAAAACTGGTCTAGAAGACCGCAGATGGACGTAAAACTGATAAATTTGAAATCAGCACATCCAAATTAGTCAAGAGAGACTGTGTTTGAAATTTCACGCGAAAACGCCTCGTTATGCGTGCATAGTGTCAACACAGTGTAGGCCTAACCACAGTATCAAGAAATTGGTCAAGATGACCTTTTCTTGATATAAAACTGATATATTTGGAATCAGAATGCTCAAATTAGTTATTTGAGCACAAAAAGTAATTTTTGATCGGGAACCATGCATTATCGGGAAACCGGTCGAGACGACCTCGGATGAAGATAAAACTGATATATTTGGGTTCAGCACGCCCAAATTAGTCAGTATAGCCTATCTTAAAATTTTTCAAAAAATTAGTATAAAGGGGTCGAAATTTTTAGATTTTGCAAAAAGGGCCCCCATTATTTTTTTTCCTATCTTTTTCTCCCCACACCACCCGTAGATGAACAGTAACCATCAGTCGAATCCGACCTCCGTTTTCGACACCGCCGGCACCATTGGAAACCTCTCGACGAGCTGATTCCAACGGTGGGCCGAATCGACCGAATCGACGCCGGAACACGCCGCACGCGCCGCCCAAAGCTGCCGGTGGCCGAATTTTTCAAGCCGCCGTATCTCCACCGTCCGACGTCCAAATGCCACGATTCCAGTCCCAATGGATTCGTGGTGAAGAGTAGAACAAAACCCAGGCTTCATTTCACGTCAACAGCCTCCGGATCGCGCCGCCCAAGGTTCGCCGTCACCGCCGTCGAATCTCGCTATTCCGGCGGAGTTGAGTTGCAAGGTCGGTGTCAAAATGCTCAGAACAACACGTAGATCAAAAGCCCCAAATCAATTTGGGGCAACAACGCCGGAAAATGAGGATCCAACACCGCCGCCGTCGTCGACTTTTCGAGGGCCGATTTCCGGTGATAGGAGCCTCGATCGGTGAAATTGACACCACCAATGGGTTCCTCTCGTCGAGCTCTTCAAGATGGTGGTCGCTACTCCCATCGCCGCCGTGGTCAACGCCGGTCAACGCCGGTCAACGGCGACCCGGAGACCGAAAATTGAAGAATGGCCCGTTGGCCTATTTTCGATGTTCCGGACACATCCGCGGCATCGGAATTGCAAACCGAAGTTTCAAAAGTGAAGAACGCCGATTCAAAGATTGTGCGGTCGAGACCGAACGGTTCGTCCGACCGCCGACGGGAACGATTTTGGTAGTGGTTTTGATCCCTTGATTCCTCAATTTATTATTAGAAATAATTATGTATGAATTATGGTTTACTGACTTGAGGAATTGTAAAAAAAAGGGATGAAATGTCGAAAAAGAGAATGTGAGGAAATGTGAATATTTTTACGTAAAAAGCGGAGCTTTTACGTAAAAATTAGGCCTCTGGTTTAGTACGTGGCAGGTTAGAATAGGTTAGATGGTTTTGAGGTGTTTCTTAAACGCCGGAAACCTAAAAATTAAGCAGAAATGCTGCCGAAATTTCTAAAACGGCACAAAGGGGTATTTTAGGAAACGAGGGGTGAAAATGTGATCGGGATGGAAACCCGAGCCCCCTCGATGACCTAGGTCCAGGAAAGAAGGACGGACGTTTACAGGATTAGTGAACCGCCCAATTAGAAATCTCGAAATGTAAGAAAACGACCCCTAGATCAGAATAGTGCCACCCGAGGGACGGGTGTGATCTAAGTATAAAATTTGGGGCGATTACATCGGTAAGAGTAACCCGACAGGCTAAATGGTCATACGGGAGGTATTCAGTCAGTTGACTGGTCGGTTAGCCAGTCAAGGACCAAGTCTGAATGGAATAGTGAGAGACAGTGATTAATTTGTCAAGTAGACAAATTAATCAAGCACGATTAAAAAAATTAGATATCAAATTTCCCAAAGTAGAGCAGTTGGGTACCGATAGGCATCGGTACCACACAACGATAAGTTTATTAGTTCCTAACGATAGAGTGACCTAAGAGCGACGTGAATTAATTTATTGAGCAAATAAATTAATTAACCACGATTAGAAAATCAAATTCTTAAGAAGAGGGCAATTAGTACCGTTAAGGATCGGTACCACATAACGAGAATTTTTATTAGTAACTAATGACCACGGTGACCTAAGAGTGAATGTTAATGTAATGCATTATGATTACAGGGAGGTACCTGTATTGTGACGAAGGCAAGAGTATAAACTGTCTGATGACAGGTAAGTACAACTCCGCCTACAGCATGGATAAAATGAATTTAAAATGATGCTTTTCCAGTATTTTAAGTATGTATCTTGCACACGATGCTGCACAGCATACATAAGAGCATATAGTTTCACAATCGAGTAGATTGATAAAAGAACAAGATAGAAGCCATAGATCCCTACCGCGTAGGATTGGGGACAGCTTAGAGAGGCGTATGGCTAGAACAGTTAAACAAGATGGAAATAAGTAGGTGTGTCGTACCGGCTCCTTCAGTCGAAGGGGTTTCCAGTTAAAGAAAGTTAAGGCCAAAAGTTGAGCATCAGTTGATGGCTCTTCGGCATTAGTTGACCTCGGGAGTTACCGTTGGTCTGCGCGCACACGGTACTGACACATGGGCCCTAAATAGACAAGAAAAGAAAAGAGAAGTTTGAAGCATAAATGACCATAACCGGACCATGCATTAGTTATAGTTCGCTATGCTTTCTTTTTCAGTAGAGTGCATACAGTACACGATGCTTCTGTCATGCATAAAGTATGTGAAGTTTTATATTTAGTGTTATGACATGTTATGTGGTGACATGATATGTGAGCTGATATGTGATATGCTTATATGGTATGTGTTTTATTAAGTGATATATGTCATGCTTATGATTTTAAGTATGTACTATGTTCTAAACATGTTTTGCGGTTAACATGTTGTACTTACTGGGCATAAAGCTCACGGAGTGTGTTCATGCTGTAGGTATGCATCCTATAGCGTAAACATCAAGGGACGATGATGGTGGCGGAGGTGGATGTGAGGATGAGGTTATAGATACACCGTGAGTATTCTTCCGCACAGTATGAGTAAATAATATTTTGAATGGTGACAGTTAAATAGTATTTTGAATAGTAAAGGTTAAACGGTATTTTAGAACAGTAAACAGTATATGTATGAGTAGTATATTTAAATAGTATCTGGTGAATAGTAATCAGATAAACAAGTATATAATTGTGTATGTATAATTTAAATCCTTATGTTTTTCAAATTCCGCATTTTAATAGTATACGTACGTGAATAGTAAATACGTATATATAAAAAAAAATCCCTCTAAATTTATGGTATTAAATTCAGCAAGTTTAAGTATCGGTTTTAAAGAGAAAGTATAAGTAAAAGCTAAAGAAGCAAGTTAAGTAATAGAGTTTTCAGTGACGGTCCGGGCCACTGAGGGCACGAGGCGTCACAGTTGGTATCAGAGTGGTTTCCTGCCATCCTACCTCACATCGCCGCATGCCTGCCTCATCTGTCCAAGTAAGTTAGTTTTATTTTTTAGTCAGTAAATGTTTATCTATTGAAGATAACATTTTATAGTAATGAAACGACGAAATCTATGATGGCAAGGATAAGATGAAAAGATGCTGAGATCATTATACGAAAAATCACGACCGTGCAGTGCTAGGGAACTGCTCAGAGAAAGAACATGGATTGCTGCCCAAGTTGTACCGATCTTCAGGGCTAGTTGTCCACTAAGTTTCGAGTGGCAAACAGTACTCCTGCACTCCATGAGAATGTCAGGACTGGTTTCATGTTATCAAAGTGATTCCCTGATTGTACGCCATTGACCAGGATAACTGAGTCCTGTTGGCTGTTGATATCTCTCAGGAAGATACTCTCGTGTGTATCGGGATCCTTATGACCAGGATGAGCTCTTAACTGTGTCAAGTTTCGCCATACCACGATCGAGCCAATCTCTGAGAGGAGTCTAGCATCAGCCCAGTTTTTCTCTATGGGCAAGCAGGGAGTGAAACCGCCTAAGTTCCCTAGAGTTATGAATATACGAGAATTTGTTCATCGGACTGAAAGACTGCAGCTGATGTCCGATGATACAGCTCTAACATATGCTGTTCGCTACAAGGAACCAATATGGACTTCTACAATACATGCCGAGACAAAAGTGGATCAAGATAGGAGAAGACCTAAAGAGAGAAAGAGACCTTGCCAAACAGAATTAGAAGAGCGATCAAGCAGGACTAGCAAGCCTTATCAAGGAGATAGTGAACGCTGAGAGGAAAGTGCTCAACCCCGGGAACCCTACACAAGCACAAGGCATTACAGCAGCCGCCATTATGGAGGGTGACCCGGTAGAACCAGCACCCCAACTGGCCGATGAAGAGTTCATGGCCGAGCACCAGCTAGAAGTACACGAGGGCAATAGGGAGCCAATGGAGAACCCCGAACCAGCCCATATGTCTCCCGAACACCCCATGGAAGAGGAAGATGACAAGACTCTTTCCAATGCCCATCCCGATGATGAGGGAGAGGAGATCCCCAACTGCTTTAGTAATGACGAATAGATGGGGATGTACGAACCCCAAGTCATCATAGCCAGCGATGACGAGATCAGTTTCGACTGAGAAGAAGAAGAGAACCTAGAGGAGTACTCACTCAGTGATAGTGACGATGAGGAGATGCCTGATACTGAATCAGGATTGTCCTTCCAATTGTAGTAACCCTTCTGCGGGAATGTTAGTTATGAAAAAAAAAATATAGAGGGAAGCAGTAGCTTTCCCCCGTCAGTTGTAGCATAATGTACTTGTTGGGATCGTATAAGGGAAGTGTGTGTCACTCCCACTGAACTAGAATCTTGAATATATGTATATATATTATGTGAAATATATTATGAGATAAGCAGTAAAGCTTTGCCCTAGGGGCCAGATATAATTTTTTTTCCACAGTGTGAGTATGATATGACAGAAAGTGCAGGACGAATCCTAGCATTCAGACAATGTCCCAATACAATGCGGCAATTGTATTGAACATCACAGTATGAGAGAAAGAAAGATGGATATAGTGTGTATATTTATATCCATAATGTTTAAGTAAGATTGTTAAGTAGGAAAGAAAATGATATGTGATACGAGTCCCAAGTACAGAATTTAGGAGACATATTTTCCTTTCCCGCTGTACGATAGGGTTTCATAAGAAAACATGGCAAGAACGAGAGCTTAGTTAAACCCAGCATCCCGAGAGGATGAGTTGATAGCACAGATCGCAGCCATGCAAGAGATGATGGAGAACTAGCAACCGGAACTAAACCAGCTTAGGGAATAGCTGGGCCAGCAACCCCAGGCACCACAGTCAGTAAAGATGCTAGCACAGGAGGCTCTAGCAGCCCCAGAAACTCTGAGGGAACAAGCAGTTCCTCCAGCTCAAGAAGCACTAGCACCCATAGTAATGGCTACTCTCATAGCAGCAATTGTTTTTTTTGCCAATCCCTAGGGAAGGCGACTTGTATGAGAGATTCCGTTGCATAAAAGCATTAGAATTCTTAGGAATCACCAACCCTATAGAGGCCAATGACTGGCTAACGGATATCCAAGTAATCTTGGATTTTATAGGGCTAACAGATAGAGAGAAAGTGATGTGCGCATCCTTCACCCTACGCAATAAGGCGCGTTAGTGGTGGAAGATGGTAACCATTAGGAGGAACATCAGAGAGATGAGCTGGAGCGATTTCATTGAGGAATTCAAGGAGATGTTATGGAGGTAGTATGACTGTTATGGAGGCAGTCAAGAAGTTTGAGTAGTTGGCTCAACTTTGTCCAGATTTGGTACCGACCAAAAGGAGAGAGTCAGACGAATACTGAAGGTGTTCAGAACGGAAATCACAGTTTAAGTCTGTAGCAGAAGCCACGGACTAGCGACACTAGCAGAATGTGTCAGCAAGACTATCTGAGCTGAGTACTGATCGGTTCATGATAAGGAGCAAAAGGTGTAGAATTTTAAGGCATGAAAGGAGGAGAAAATGCAAGCCGAGCAGGCTTAGGAGAAGCAGAACCCCGACTCACAATACAGAGGGTAGAAAATGGGAACCAACTAGAATAGTAGGCATTCCCATAACAACAACAAGAGAAAAGGGGAATTAAGGCAATCAAGATTCACAGAAGAATTTCCCCAGAAGAGAGACGACCAGGAAGGAATGACAGCCAATACCCAACGTGCACGAGATGCGGAAAGAGGTACCCAGGAGAATGCAAGCAGAGAGCAAGTGGTTGTTTCATCTGTGGCAAGGAAGGCCACTATGCCAAAAAAAAAATTGCCACTCCAACCTGCAGAATCGACAGAATCAACCCCGCACTGGGAATAATCAACTTCACACCAACCAGACCAGGATCGAAGACCCTTCAATCACACAAGGTATACTAAAAGCTTCAGACAGCTAAGGGAGAATCTATGCTTACACGGGGAGTGACGTTGAAGCTGTAACTTCTGCAATGGTGACAGGCCAGCTTTCTATCGTCAACTTTGATGCGTTAGTTCTACTTGATTCTGGAGCCACCCATTCGTTGCATCATCAGATTCTGCCAAAAAAAAAAGGCTTAGGACACAACGTTGTCATAAACTGTTGAAGGCAGAAAATCGTTTTCGAACCAATCGGATGTGAAAAGTTCATCTACAAGGGTTTGTCGCCAGAGCAACCAAAGACGATGATATCAGCAGTGAAGGCTCGCGAGATGCTATCCAGTGGATGCACAGACTTCCTAGTATACGTAGTAGATAAGACTCAAGGAATAGAGATAGGACCCGACAACGTACCGATAGTCAGGGAATTCATGGAGATATTTCCAGAAGATCTTGCAGGACTCCAACCAGAGCGCGGAATCTCGTTCGAGACTGAACGTCTACTAGAATCAGCCCCATCTTTGAGGCCCCCTACGGAATGGGCCCTGTAGAGCTAAAGGAGCTCCAAGCCCAGCTAAAGGACTAAATAGATAAGGGATTCATGCGACAGAGCTATTCACCCTGGAGAGCACCCATACCATTCGTGAAGAAAAAAGATGGACCACTGAGAATGTGCATCGACTACAGAGAGTTGAACAGGATTACGATTAAGAACAAGCATCTGTTGCCGCGAGTTGACGATCTATTTGATCAGCTCCAAAACGCTGCAGTGTTCTCGAAGATCGATCTACGTCCCGGGTACCATCAACTACGAATCAGGAATGAAGATGTACCCAAAATAGCCTTTCAAACGCGGTACGGATATTACGAGTTTCTGTTCATGTCGCTCAGATTAACGGACGCACCAGCAACTTTCATGAACCGGATGAACCGCATGTTCAAGGACTATTTGGATAAGTTTGTCATTGTGTTCATCGATGACATACTTATACACTCTAAGACGAAGGAAGAGCACGAAGAGCACTTAAGGATCATTTTATGCATGTAACAGGACCATCAGTTATACACCAAGTTCTCCAAGTACGAGTTTTGACTGGAGAAGGTCCATTTCCTGGGCCATGTAGACGTCAAGGAAGGAGTATCTGTGGACCTGATGAAAATTGATGCAGTTAGCACGTGGCTAGCTCAGAGGAACGTAACCGGAATTCGCAGTTTCTTTAAACTAACAGGATGTTACCTACACTTAGTCGAAGGCTACTCAAAGTTAGCTGCTTCGCTCACAACGCTCACCAAGAAGGGAAATAGGTATAGGTGAATCGACAAGTGTGAGGAAAGCTTTCAAGAGCTGAAATGAAGACTCATAACCACTCCAATGCTGACCATTTCAAATGTTGGTCAGGGAAGCTTTGTGATTTAAGCGCCGCATCTAAAACCAAGTTGGAAACTGTGTTGATGCAGAGTGGTAGAGTAGTCGTGTTTGCTTCACGACAACTTAAAAACCCTAAGAAGAGCTACTCAACGCATGATTTGAAGCTAGCAGCGGTAGTTTTTGCGTAAAAAGCATGGAGGCACTACCTGTACGGAGTCACGTGCGAGATTTACATCGACCACTAGAGTCTCAAATGTATCTTCACGCAGAAAGAGCTCAACATGAGGTAGCATGGATGGCTAGAGTTGGTAAGGATTACGACCGTGAGATCTTATACCATCCGGGGAAAGCCAATAAGGTGGCCGATGCGCAGAGTCAGAAGCATATTACTATGCCTATGGCTATTAGTGCCTTGTCAGGAAGCGCTACAAAAGAGTTATGCGGCAGTGAGATTAAGATTTTGACAAAGAGGTTGTCTGACATGACCCTCCAATCGATGTTTCAAGAAGAGATCAAGATCGGTCAAGGCTTCGAATTGTCCCTGAACAAGCTCAAAAAGGAGGCAACAGAGGATCAAAGTTCAGAGTTTAAGATCCCTAAGGATGACGTACTCTACTACAGAGATAGAGTGTGTGTTTTGAAAGATGAAGAACTCAAGAAGCGAATCCTTTTGGAACCTTACAAGACGTCATATTCCATACATCCGGTGGCGAATAAGATGTACAAGTACCTGAAAGAAAGCTTTTGGTGACTTAGAATGAAGAATGACATTCTCGAGTTCGTCGCTAGATACCTTACGTGCCAGAAGGTTAAGGCAGAACACCAGCGCTGTGACAACCGGGAAATTCAGGCAATTCTCGGATGAAAATGTACAAATGTATGCATATAACAATTTGTACTATTTAAAGAGTGAAATAAATGTATTTATATTGTTTAGAATATATGAAAATGTTCTAACAATACTGACGAGTAAAAATTCAGTATTGGAAAAATTCGCTGAATTGAAACGGGTGAAACGGTGCCAAAAACGGCATTTAAAACCCTAACCAGGACAATAAAAGACGGAAAACTTCCGGGATTAATTTTGATCAAACGGAAGCAATTTAAATTGATCCGACTGCACAGGAGACCTCAGGAACACGCCGGAACGATTTCAGAAAAATTTCGGCTCGAACCGGTATCGGTCAAAAAGTAGTCGAATTAATGTGAATAGTGAAAGTCAAAGTCAACTTTTACTTTAGCATTTATGACATCATTAATCCATTTAATAAATGGAAAGAAAATGGTGGTTGGTAGCATTAATGGCCATGATTCATTTGCTTTTTGATCTAAAGGCCAAGATTTGGCCAAAATTCATCATTTTTAATTTTTAGAAATTATGGAAAGTATTAGTGTTGAAAGGTGGTGAAATCTCATTGGTGGAAAGCCAAATTAATTGGCCTTTTAGTGGCATAAGTCGGCCACTTTTGGAACAAAAAGCCGAGACCAAATTTCAAGCCAAAAACCAAAGAAAAATTTTCTAAGTATCCTTCCATGGTGGAGCCGTGAGCTACCAAGGGAAACCAAGCAATTTCTTCAATAATTCTACACAAAATTGGTGTCAAAACATTCCTTGAAGACAAAGGAAGCAATTGACTAAGGTAACTCCCCTTCCACTTAACTTTTTCTTGGTTTTTCTTCAAGAAAACCGTGGGGTGAATAGTGAAAAAAGATGGAAAATTTTTGGTTGTTTTCCATGATTTGATGCTTGGGTTTTGTTAAGGGTGTAACAAGGAAGAAAACCATGTATTTGGTTTAAAGAAAAACCAATTTTTGGTTGGTTTTCCAAGGGTAAAACCGTGGGTTACCTTAGGTAAACAATGAGAAATTTTTGTGGTTTAATTGATAACATGCTTTCAAGTTAAATTTGGTGAAGAATAAACCATGAATTTCATTATGGAAAGCTTGAAAAAAATTTTGGTATGCATTTACATAATATGGCCGTGGGGTTACCTAAGGGTTTGGAAGAAAAATTTGCATGGTTTTATGTGATGTTTGGTTAATTGAAATCATGCATTTTAATATGTAAATGATGAATTTATAATTGAAAGCATGAAACAAAAATGGTGTGCATGATTTTCATGCATTGGCCGTGGGTTATATATGGTAAAAACCCTAAGAATTTGGTTGAAAAATGCAATGTAAATGGGCTTGAAAATGTGTTGAGGAAATGACATTTTAATAGCCTAAAATGTGGTGGAAAATTTGAGAAGTTTGGTTCGGTTTGATTGTGAAAACCGAAACCAAATTATGGACAAAATTGTGAAAAAAATTTCGTAATGTGGTTGAAAATGTGAAATTGGAATTTTGTGAGTTTTTATGTAAAAGTTTGGAAAACTTTTACATAAAATAGGCTTGTGGTATAGTACGTGGCAGGTACATATGGTTCGAGGCGTACCTAACACTGGAAGCCTTAAAATTACGCCGAAATGCTGCCGAAATTTCAAAAACGGCATTCGGGGTAAAATGGGAATAAAAAATAATAATAAAAGTTTAGGGTCGGGTTGGAAACCTGAGTCCCTAATGGAGAATTGAATAAGGAAAACCTAAGGAGTGGTTCGGGAATAGTAACCCGTCCCCTTAAAAATTTAAAACGCGAGTGAAATTGAAAAAAAACCGACCCCAAGGGGGGGGCGATTTTGGAAATGAAATAAAGGTCCGAGTCGGGAACAGAAAATCCGAACCTCGGAGATCTAGGTCGGGAATGTCTAGATGAACGTTTTAAATACTAGTGAAACGTCCATTTGAGACTCCGAAACGATAAAAAATTGCTAAACCGACGTAGGGGTTGGAATAGTGCTTCCCGAGGGTCGGGAAAGTGAAAAGTGGAAATAAAATAGAAATAAACCTGGTAATTTTGCAAAAGTTGAGAAAAGTTATAAATAGGTTTTGCAAAAGTTGAGAAAAATGGGGAAAATGATAAATAAAGCCTAAAAAGTTATAAATAGGTTTTATTTAAGCTTTTAAATGAAAAATAAAAACTATAAATGG
This sequence comes from Antiaris toxicaria, assembly GCA_035233585.1. Taxonomy (NCBI): domain Eukaryota; kingdom Viridiplantae; phylum Streptophyta; class Magnoliopsida; order Rosales; family Moraceae; genus Antiaris; species Antiaris toxicaria. Next base: position 30,909,974 of record CP141154.1, read on the forward strand.
AAATGAAATTAACAGACAAAGTTTTGTCTGTAGGATCCAAACATCGACCTACAAAGAGGGCGATCAAAGATCCACAAGAGAAAAAGAGAAGAGACTGATAAGGTAAGTTCAGACATTTACCTGTCTGCAACATATAGCATTATTATTGCTAATTTTAATGTACTAACTATAAGTTAGGTACATATATGCTACGGGCACTATTATAGAGTAGAGAGAGAGACGTAATGTGCTACGGGCACTATTGAGAATGGACACATTGTTAATTGTGCTTCGGGCATTAGAGCGAGGTTAATGAAACTCACTCCCCTAAAATTAAAATGTGAACCATTCCTAACCACGGGACAATGTGAAGTCACCGGGTTAGAATTTAAAAAGTCGGTAATGAAACTACTTTCTGGCGTACCAGCCTTCCATACAGGGAGGTACTATTTACCTTCGGGGCTATGAGATTAAGGCTGCGGAGGTCAGCACTGATGTACCGCTCCTAGTCATGTACTATTTTGCCTTCGGGGCTATGAGATTAAGGCTGTGGAGGTCAGCACTAATGTACCGCTCCCAGTCATGCGCACTTAAATGGTACTGCCAACCTGAGCTCAAAACCAGAACATAAGCAAGATAATTACCTAAAACTGAAACTATGCCATAATTGAGCATAAGACAGTTTAGTGAGAGTACTAACATCGCGGTAGATGTACTGTTGTGACACTGTGTTGTGGTCAACCTTACTATTCACGTATGAATAGTGGTCAAAATTACTATTCACATATGAATAGTGGTCAAAGGTACTATTTATGATGAATAGTACTATTCAAAGAAATTTTATTTCTTGCATGTTTGAACTTACTGAGCCTGTAGCTCACCATTTTTGCTAATGTTGCAGGTAAGCGACCAGCTCAGTAGATTGTTTGACTGGATGCGGACGGGATGGGGCGTGTCAAATGGGATAATTGGGCGAGGGATATGGTCCTGCCAGAGTCTTTCCGCTGAGCGATAAAAAAGGAAGAAAAAAAAAAGAAACAGTCTTTTGTAATATTATATATTTACGAAAGTACTGTAATATGTAAATTACTTTGTACTTGCCAATAAAGTAAATAGTGGGAAATATTTACATGATGTTTAAAGAGAAAAAAAAAATTTCCCCAAAAACGACATGATTTAAAGAGAGAGAGAGATAAGCCGGCGACCCATGAGAGTACAATCTATCGCAGGTTAGCGATAAAGCTCAACTGTAATAGTATTGTATGATCTCTACGAGGGGCGGGCCGTCACAGTTGGTATCAGAGCGGAATTACGATGGATCTAGTTTGGATTACCAACTGCAGTCATAGTTGGTATATCAGAGCAGTGTGACCATATCCTGATTTGACACTTTGCGCATCCTGCATTGCTATCCAAGTAAGTAGTTTACTTAAGTTTAGTTAATTATTTTCTTATGTGAAAATAATTATGTTATAGGTAGCAAGATGACCAGACCTCCATATGTGAGACCACCGCTACCACGATCGAGAGGAGTATTACGGGTATGGACGAGATCTATTGTGAGGCCGTCTATGTCCCAACGACCGGTAATTAGACCCCCGATGCCCGAGAGACCTCCGGTACCAGTACCAGCATCAGCACCAGTACCAATAGATGTAGTACAGCCACGACCGATAGTTCATCCACCTGTAGTAGTGGACATTCCAGTTGTTGGTGGACGCCAACATATTGGGATGAGAGTTTCAGCTCGGGCAGTACAGGCATTTCGAGCTAGCAATCCCCCTATGTTTGATGGTGGACGACAATCGATGGAGACGAAGGACTGGCTCCATGCTATCGAGAGGATTATGGTGATATGCGACATCGACCGAGATATGTGGATTCAGCTGGCCGTCAGTATGTTTCAGGGAGATGCTCGAGTATTTTGGCAGTATTGCGACCAGGAGATTTTATTAGGATTCAGTTGGGCTGAGTTCTGTCAGCGATTGGCTGATCAGTTTCCGCCTAGGGATCCGGCACCTGCTCCAGCACCCCCAGAGACACGGGAGGCAGTTACACCTGCGTATCCTGGATTCGATGAGGTTAGGGACTACATTCTCCAGACTGAGAGGATGGTCATGTTGTCTGGTGAGACGGTGATGTCTTACGCAGCACGATTTGAGGAGACCATTAGGAGAAGATGCCCGTTGCCCAACCTCACTGAAGCAAACTGTTGTGAGCTGTTCTGGAAAGGCTTACCCATGGAGTTGAGACAAAGGGTAATCAAGCTATTTCCTCCGACGCTCCAAGAGTTTGTGGTGACGATCAGGACGATCGAGAGAGAGATTCTGATCGAGCATCTGACGCAGAGTCGACGAGAGACACTGGGTCAAGATGAGATGTTTGCACGCATCTTCGGACCGAGAAGAATGATGAATGATCATGAGGCTGGACCGTCTAGACCACGAAGAGGTGATGACTCAGGACAGGGAGCATTGACTAGGGGCGGTGACGATTCAGATGATCCCGATGACGATGAGGATCCAGAAGAATATCCTCTAGTCCCAGATACAGGAGACGCGTGACCAGTGGATATGTACACATGTACATAAGTAGCTTAGAGAGAAAAGCTCTTTTGTATAGACTTATGCCCAAAATGTATAAATGGCCGATGTATATATGACTGGTGATGATTATGTATGACATATAAATGTTTTGCTATGAATAAAATATCAAAATGATTATATGTTATACGATGATGTGTTACGATGATGTGGCTTTACAGTACCCTAAATTTCGTGAATTGATATGATTTTACGAATGTGGTTATGGAAAAGCTAACGGTGAATTATTGTGCCATAATAGGACAATAGGCAAGATGGTGGATTTTCGTAATCGACCAGAGGGACGAGAACGACGTCCTAATGTTATGGAGAGACTGGATCAGATACAAGCTCTGTTAGAAGCTCAGATGCAAGAAAATGCTAATCTGAGGCGACGGGTAGAGGAGCTAGAACAGAGACAAGGCTCTGAGGGTACCCAAGTAGAACAGGAAGCTGAGGTAGATCCGGTTATCCCTCCAGTTGCCGTAAATGAGAGAGTTCCTGAACAGCAACCAGTTTTAAACCTGGAACCCCTCTATGAAAGATTTAGGCGTATGAGGCCGCCAGAATTTGAAGGGTCTACAAATCCTGTAGAGGCTGAAGACTGGTTGTCATCCTTACAAGTGATCATGGAGTTCATGAACCTAACCGACCGGGAAAAGGTTGCATGTGCGTCTTTTGTGCTGAGAAAAGATGCTCGTTTTTGGTGGGACACTGTACGAATGAGAAGAGACGTGTCTACCATGAGTTGGGCGGAATTTCTGGAAGAATTTAACCAGAAATATTATGACCCTGCATCTCTGAGACAACAACAAAAAGAGTTCTCAGAGTTGAAGCAAGGAAATATGTCGGTAAGCGAAGTTTGCCGAAAGTTCGACCAGTTATCCTGTTTATGCCCTTATGTAGTCCTTACTGAGAGGGAGAAGATACAGAAAATGATCGGGATGTTCAGGCCAGAAATTGCTGCATTGGTAGATACTGGACAAGTACCGCCTACTTCTGTAGCAGACTGTGTGAGTCGGGCCATCAGAGCCGAGTTTCATGTAGCTCGACAGAAAGAAGAAAGAGAAAAACACTGGGAGGCCAAGAAGAAGGAGAGGGCTTTGGCGAAGTCTACACAAGCTGGTCAATCAAGCAAGCCTAATCAGAATGCTAAACCAAGCCAGGGCAATAATCAAGGATCCCAGCAAAATAAGAGAAAAGGCAATTTTTCTGGAAATCGCCAGGGAAATAGTCGAAACCAGCAGCGGAAAACAGCTGCTAATGCGGAATCCAACGTGCAAAATTGTCCTACATGCGGGAAAAGACATTCTGGGCAATGCAGATTTGGGCCACTTGTTTGCTATGAATGTGGAAAGGAAGGCCATTATGCCAGGAACTGTCCAAATAGACAGGGTAGACAAGGCACTTCCTAACCACACCAGACACGCCCACAAGCTCATTCCCTTCAGGCCAGAGTTGAAGAGTCACCAGTAAGGCCGCAACGCCAGGAGCGTGTACCATGTGCCGATGCTCGTGTGATGGCCTACAGTAAAGAGGATGCAGAGGCAGGAACATCGAACGTGGTGACAGGTCAGCTTCCTGTCGCTAGTCATGTAGCCTCTGTACTATTCGATTCCGGTGCTACGCATTCTTTTGTTTCCTATGCATTTGCTGACAAGATAGGACTTCCTAAGGACTATATGGGAAGGGTATTTAAGACAGCTTTACCCTCTGGGGAAGTATTGTTGTCCAAATACTGGCTACCTCATGTACCAGTATATGTGGCAAATAGGGAACTATATGCGGAGTTGATCGTGATGAAGATCGCGGATTACGATGTGATTCTAGGCATGGATTTCCTAGGGAAATACCAAGCTACGATCGACTACCGAAATCGAAAGATAGTATTCCAACCCGAGGAAGAAGAGAGTTTTGAATATGTCGACACTTCTCGAAAGCCCAGGAAGATGATGATCAGTTCGCTGAGAGCAAGCAAGCTGATAGCCAGTGGTTGTATGGGATATATGGCATATGTGGTGGACACTACAGAGGAACAGAAGCTTCGACCTAAAGACGTTCCTGTGGTTAATGAATTTCTTGACGTATTTCCGGAAGAGTTACCAAGGATACCTCCAGAGAGAGAAATCTCATTTGAAATTGAGTTGATGCCTGGAACAGCACCTATTTCCAAAGCACCATGCCGCATGGCTCCAGTGGAGTTAAAGGAGCTACAGGTACAATTGAAGGAGCTTTTAGATAAAGGATTCATCAGGCCGAGTTTTTCTCCATGGGGTGCACCTGTGCTATTCGGCAAGAAAAAGGATGGAACATTCCGTTTGTGCATTGATTATCGGGAGTTGAATAAGATCACGATCAAAAATAGGTATCCGTTACCTAGAATTGATGACCTATTCGACCAGTTAAAAGGCGCAGCAGTATTTTCCAAGATCGACTTACGATCAGGATATCACCAGCTGAGAATTAAAGAAAGTGATATTCCTAAGACGGCGTTTAGGACTCGTTATGGTCACTACGAGTTTCTTGTGATGCCATTTGGATTAACAAATGCGCCGGCAGCGTTCATGGATTTAATGAACAGAATTTTTAAAGAGTATTTGGATAAGTTTGTCATTGTATTCATTGATGACATTCTTATATACTCAAAGACTCATGAGGAGCACAAGGAGCATCTGAGGATCGTGCTGAATGCGATAAGGAAGCATCAACTATATGCCAAATTTTCAAAATTTGAGTTTTGACTGGATAGAGTACATTTCCTCGGACATGTTGTATCCTAGGAAGGTATTGCTGTAGATCCAAAAAAAGTAGAGGCAATTAACCAGTGGCCTACACCCAAGAGTGTGACAGAAATATGCAGTTTCTTGGGGCTAGCTGGTTATTATCGGCGATTTGTAGAGGGATTCGCGCGATTAGCTGCACCTCTTACTGCTCTTACACGCAAAGAAAGGAAGTACGAGTGGACTATGGAATGCGAAAGAAGCTTCCAGGAATTAAAGAGACGGCTGACAAGCGCACCAATCCTTACGCTTCCCATTGAAGGGGAGAAGTTTGTGATCTACAGTGATGCATCTAAAATAGGATTGGGAGCAGTCCTGATGCAAGACGGCAAGGTGATTGCCTATGCTTCCCGTCAATTAAAGGATCATGAAAGGAATTATCCTACGCATGACCTTGAACTTGCTGTAGTAGTGTTCGCACTTAAAATTTGGTGACACTATCTCTATGGAGCTCAATGTCAGATTTTCACTGATCACCAAAGCCTGAAGTATTTCTTCACGTAAAAAGAGCTCAATATGCGACAAAGACGATGGTTGGAACTGGTGAAGGATTATGATTGTGAAATCCTATACCATCCAGGAAAGGCCAACCGTGTAGCGGATGCTCTAAGTAGAAAGTCTACCATATCGCACCAGCTACCGATAAACAGGCTTCCGAAGCCATTGCAGCAAGAGATAAATTCTTTGAACTTGGAGCTGACATCTGGAAGACTAGCTGCACTCCAAGTGGAATCATCACTATTTGAGGATATAAAGGAAGCTCAGAGGCGAGATCCAATAATGACAAGTTCTCAAGAAGGAATTTCCAAGGATGGAATGATCCTTTATCAAGGAAGGATAAATGTTCCAGCTAATGAGGAACTTAGAAGACGGATCATGTCAGAAGCCCATAAGACACCCTATTCGGTTCATCCCGGAGCTAGTAAGATGTATCAGGACTCGAAGTTACAGTTCTGGTGGAAAGGGATGAAGAACGATATAGCGAAATTCATGAGCAGATGCATGACCTGTCAGAGAATCAAAGCAGAACATAAACATCCAGCAGGAAGATTGGAACCGTTGGAGATTCCTGAATGGAAATGGGAACACATTACGATGGATTTTGTAGTGGGACTCCCAAAAACTCGAGAAGGTTATGATGCCATCTGGGTTATTGTGGACAGACTGACCAAGACGGCACGGTTTATAGCTGTCAAGATGACCTTTTCGTTGGAAAAGTTTGCTCAGTTGTACATTACTCATGTTGTCAGACTACATGGAGTACCAAAATCCATTGTATCAGATCGAGATGCACGGTTCACTTCGAATTTCTGGAAGTGTGTGCAAGAGGCCATGGGTACTGAATTGAGACTCAGTACGGCTTTTCATCCGCAAACAGACGGGCAGTCAGAGCGGACAATTCAGACGTTAGAGGACATGCTTCGAGCTTGCGTTATGGATTTTGCGGGAATTTGGAACGAGAAGTTACCATTGATTGAATTCTCGTACAATAATAGTTACCAAGCTTCGATAGGCATGGCACCTTACGAGGCTTTGTATGAACGGAAGTGCAGATCACCATTACACTGGTATGATTTGCGAGAGAAGCAGTTGCATAAGACAGACTTCATAAAAGAGACTTTCGATGCAGTTGCTAGAATTCAGCGTCAAATGAAAATTGCGCAAAGCCGACAAAAGAGTTATGCGGACAAGAGGCGGAGATCCTTGGAGTTCGATGAAGGAGACTTCGTATTTCTTAAAGTATCGCCTATGAAAGGGATTATGCGTTTCGGTAAGAAGGGGAAACTTAGTCCAAGATATATTGGACCTTATGAAATTATCAAACGCATTAGAAAGGTCGCTTACAAATTAGCGCTACCTCCAGAATTCATAGAATTCAGCGTCAAATGAAAATTGCGCAAAGCCGACAAAAGAGTTATGCGGACAAGAGGCGGAGATCCTTGGAGTTCGATGAAGGAGACTTCGTATTTCTTAAAGTATCGCCTATGAAAGGGATTATGCGTTTCGGTAAGAAGGGGAAACTTAGTCCAAGATATATTGGACCTTATGAAATTATCGAACGCATTGGAAAGGTCGCTTACAAATTAGCGCTACCTCCAGAATTGTCGGCAGTGCATAATGTATTTCATGTGTCGATGCTGAGAAAATATATACCAGATCCGTCCCATGTGCTGAAGCATGAGCCTATTCAAATCCATGAGGATTTGACATATGAGGAACAACCTATTCAAGTACTAGCTCGTGAAGAGAAAGTACTGAGGAATAAGACAATCCCACTAGTGAAAATTCTGTTGAAAAATCACAACATTGAAGAAGCTACGTGGGAACGAGAAGATGAGATGAAGAGTTTATACCCCCACTTGTTCTAATTTTCGAGGACGAAAATTTTATAAGGAGGCGTGAATGTGACAACCGGGAAATTCAGGCAATTCTCAGATGAAAATGTACAAATGTATGCATATAACAATTTGTACTATTTAAAGAGTGAAATAAATGTATTTATATTGTTTAGAAAATATGAAAATGTTCTAACAATACTGACGAGTAAAAATTCAGTATTGGAAAAATTCGCTGAATTGAAACGGGTGAAACGGTGCCAAAAACGGCATTTAAAACCCTAACCGGGACAGTAAAAGACGGAAAACTTCCGGGATTAATTTTGATCAAACGGAAGCAATTTAAATTGATCCGACTGCACAGGAGACCTCAGGAACACGCCGGGACGATTTCAGGAAAATTTCGGCTCGAACCGGTATCGGTCAAAAAGTAGTCGAATTAATGTGAATAGTGAAAGTCAAAGTCAACTTTTACTTTAGCATTTATGACATCATTAATCCATTTAATAAATGGAAAGAAAATGGTGGTTGGTAGCATTAATGGCCATGATTCATTTGCTTTTTGATCTAAAGGCCAAGATTTGGCCAAAATTCATCATTTTTAATTTTTAGAAATTATGGAAAGTATTAGTGTTGAAAGGTGGTGAAATCTCATTGGTGGAAAGCCAAATTAATTGGCCTTTTAGTGGCATAAGTCGGCCACTTTTGGAACAAAAAGCCGAGACCAAATTTCAAGCCAAAAACCAAAGAAAAATTTTCTAAGTATCCTTCCATGGTGGAGCCGTGAGCTACCAAGGGAAACCAAGCAATTTCTTCAATAATTCTACACAAAATTGGTGTCAAAACATTCCTTGAAGACAAAGGAAGCAATTGACTAAGGTAACTCCCCTTCCACTTAACTTTTTCTTGGTTTTTCTTCAAGAAAACCGTGGGGTGAATAGTGAAAAAAGATGGAAAATTTTTGGTTGTTTTCCATGATTTGATGCTTGGGTTTTGTTAAGGGTGTAACAAGGAAGAAAACCATGTATTTGGTTTAAAGAAAAACCAATTTTTGGTTGGTTTTCCAAGGGTAAAACCGTGGGTTACCTTAGGTAAACAATGAGAAATTTTTGTGGTTTAATTGATAACATGCTTTCAAGTTAAATTTGGTGAAGAATAAACCATGAATTTCATTATGGAAAGCTTGAAAAAAATTTTGGTGTGCATTTACATAATATGGCCGTGGGGTTACATAAGGGTTTGGAAGAAAAATTTGCATGGTTTTATGTGATGTTTGGTTAATTGAAATCATGCATTTTAATATGTAAATGATGAATTTATAATTGAAAGCATGAAACAAAAATGGTGTGCATGATTTTCATGCATTGGCCGTGGGTTATATATGGTAAAAACCCTAAGAATTTGGTTGAAAAATGCAATGTAAATGGGCTTGAAAATGTGTTGAGGAAATGACATTTTAATAGCCTAAAATGTGGTGGAAAATTTGAGAAGTTTGGTTCGGTTTGATTGTGAAAACTGAAACCAAACTATGGACAAAATTGTGAAAAAAATTTCGTAATGTGGTTGAAAATGTGAAATTGGAATTTTGTGAGTTTTTATGTAAAAGTTTGGAAAACTTTTACATAAAATAGGCTTGTGGTATAGTACGTAGCAGGTACATATGGTTCGAGGCGTACCTAACGCCGGAAGCCTTAAAATTACGCCGAAATGCTGTCGAAATTTCAAAAACGGCATTCGGGGTAAAATGGGAATAAAAAAAATAATAATAAAGTTTAGGGTCGGGTCGGAAACCCGAGTCCCTAACGGAGAATTAAATAAGGAAAACCTAAGGGGTGGTTCGGGAATAGTAACCCGTCCCCTTAAAAATTAAAAACGCGAGTGAAATTGAAAAAAAACCGGTGGCGGCCCGCCCCTTGTGGAGATCATACAATACTATTACAGTTGAGCTTTATCGCTAACTGCGATAGATTGTACTCTCATGGGTCGCCGGCTTATCTCACTCTCTTTTTTAATCATGACGTTTTTGGGAAATTTTTTTTTTCTTTAAACATCATATGAAATCTTTTTCCACTATTTACTTTGTTGATAAGTACAAAGTAATTTAAATATTACAGTACTTTCGTAAAATATGCATAATTACAAAAGAACTGTTTCCCCCTTTTTCCCTTCACTTTAACGCTCAGCGGGAAGACTCTGGCAGTACCATATGCCTCGCCCAGTTATCCCATTTGACACGCGCCATCCCGTCCGCATCCAGTCAAACAAGCTACTGAGCTGGTCGCTTACCTGCAACATTAGCAAAAATGGTGAGCTACAGGCTCAGTAAGTTCAAACATGCAAGAAATAAAATTTCTATGAATAGTACTATTCATCGTGAATAGTACCTTTGACCACTATTCATACGTAAATAGTAACTTTGACCACTATTCATGGTGAATAGTAAGTTTGACCACAACACTGTCTCACACTAGTACATCTACCGCGATGTTAGTGCTCTCACTAAACTGTCTTATGCTCAATTACGGCATAGTTTCAGTTTTAGGTCATTATCTTTAATTACGTTCTGGTTTTGAGCTCGGTTGGCAGTACCATTTAAGTGCGTATGACTGGGAGCGGTACATTAGTGCTGACCTCCACAGCCTTAATCTCATAGCCCCGAAGGAAAAATTTTACATGACTGGGAGCGGTACATCAGTGCTGACCTCCACAGCCTTATCTCATAGCCCCGAAGGCAAAAGTACCTCCCTGTACGGAAGGCTGGTACGCCAGAAAGTGGTTTGATTACTGACTTTTTAACATTCTAACCCGGTGACTTCACATTGTCCCGTGGTTAGGAATGGTTCACATTTTAATTTTAGATGAGTGAGTTTCATTAACCTCGCTCTAGTGCCCGAAGCACAATTAACCATGTGTCCCATTCTTATAGTGCCCGTAGCACATTTCGTCTCTCTCTCTATTCTATCATAGTGCCCGTAGCACATATGTACCTAACTTATAGTTAGTACATTCAAGTTAGCACAATATTGCTATATGTTGCAGACAGGTAAATGTCTGAACTTACCTTATCAGACTGCTCCCTTTCTCTCTCTTGGATCTTGAATCGCCTTCCTTGTAGGCCGATTTTGGGATCCTACAGACAAAACTATGTCTGTTAATTTCTTTCCCATTTATAGCTTTTATTTTTCATTAAAAAGCTTAAATAAAACCTATTTATAACTTTTTATGTTTTATTTATTATTTTCACCATTTTCCCCCAACTTTTGTAAAATTATGATTTTGCCCCTGTATTTTGGCAAAATTGCAGTTTTGCCCCTGACGGAATTTTATTGATCCAGACTGCATTTTTGGCTCTCAGGAACTTTTCTGATTTTTTTCTAATCATTACCGGGTTCGTTTTTATTTTATTTCCACTTTTTGTTTTCCCGGCCCTCGGGAAGCACTATTCCGACCCTCACGTCGGTTTAGCGATTTTCTATCGTTTCGGAGCCTCAAATGGACGTTTCACTAGTATTTAAAACGTTCATCTAGACTTTCCCGACCTAGGTCTCCGAGGCTCGGGTTTTCCGTTCCCGACTCGGGCCTTTATTTTATTTCCAAAAACGCCCCCCCCCTCGGGGTCGGTTTTTCAATCTCACACGCGTTTTTCATTTTTAAGGGGATGGGTTACTATTCACGACCCACCCCTTAAATTTTCCTTATTCACTTTTCCGTTAGGGACTCGGGTTTCCGTCCCGGCCCTAACTTTTATTTTAAATTCCTATTTTACCCCGAATGCCGTTTTCGAAATTTCGGCAGCATTTCGGCGTAAATTTAAGGCTTCCGGCGTTAGGTACGCCTCGAACCGTATGTACCTGCCACGTACTATACCACAAGCCTATTTTATGTAAAAGTTTTCCAAACTTTTACATAAAAGCCCACAAATTTCAAATTTCACATTATCACCCACATTACAAAATTTTTTCACATTTTTACCCTTAATTTGGTTTCGGTTTTCACAACCAAACCGAACCAAATTTTGTCAAACTTTCACCACATTTTAGGCCATTTAAATGTCACATTTTTAACACATTTTCAAGCCCATTTTCTTTGCATTTTCAACCAAATTTCCTTGGGTTTTAACCCTTGCATAACCCACGGCCATTTAATGAAACACATGCCAAACATTTTTGTTTCATTCTTTCATTCACATTGCCACCATTTACACATTAATTTGCATGATTTCAATCAACCAAATATCACATAAACCAATGAAAATTTTTCTTCCAAACCATTAACAACCCACGGCCACATCATGTATTTCACACAAGAAATTTTTTCCAAGCTTTTCATAATGAAATACAAGCTTTATTCTTCACAAATTTAAACTTAGAAAGCATGTTAACCATTAACCAAAACTTTTTTCTCATTGGTTACTCAAGGTAACCCACGGATTTACCTTTGAAAAACCAACCAAAATTTGGTTTTTCTTTACACAATTTGCATGGTTTTCTTCCTTAATACATCCTTAACAAAACCCAACATCAATTCAATGGAAAACAACCAAAAATTTTCCATCTTTCTATCACTATTCACCCACGGATTTTAAGAAGAAAAACCATGAAAAATTGAGGTGCAAGGGAAGATACCTTAATCAATTGCTTCCTTTGTCTTCAAGGAGTGTTTTGACACACTTTTTGTGAAGAAAATTTGAAGAGAAAACTTGGTTTCCCTTGGGTGGCTCACGTACATGCCATGGAAGAAAACTTAGAAAAATTTTGTTCTTTGGTTTTGCATGAAAATGGTTTCGGCCTTTCACTCCAAAAGTGGCCGACTTATGCCACTAAAAGACCAATTAATTTGGTCATTAGCCAATGGGATTTAGGCACCTTTCACACCATTTCTTTCTCCATTTTTCAAAAATTAAAAATGGTAATTTTTGGCCAAATCTTGGCCTTTAGATCAAAAGCTAAATGAATCATGGCCTTTCATTCCACCAACCACCATTTTCTTTCATTTATCAATCTAGATTTATGATGTCATAATTGTAAAAGTGAAAGTTGACTTTGACTTTCACTATTCACATTAATTCGACTACTTTTTGACCGATGCCGGTTCGAGCCGAAATTTTCCTGAAATCATCCCAGCGTGTTCCTGAGGTCTCCTGTGCAGTCGGATCAATTTAATCTGCTTCCGTTTGATCAAAATCAATCCCGGAAGTTTACCGTCTTTTATTGCTCCGGTTAGGGTTTTTAATGCCGATTTTGGCACCGTTTCACCCGTTTCAACTCAGTGAATTTTTCCAACACTGAATTCTTACTCGTCAGTATTGTTAGAACATTTTCACATATTCTGAACAATATAAATACATTTATTTCACTCTTTAAACAGTACAAATTGTTATATACATACAATTGTACATTTTCGTCCGAGAATTGCCTGAATTTCCCGGTTGTCACATTCACCCCTCCTTATAAAATTTTTGTCCTCGAAAATTAGAACAAATGGGGGTATAAACTCCTCATCTCGTCTTCTCGTTCCCACGTAGCTTCTTCAATGTTGTGATTTTTCCACAAAATCTTCACTAGTGGGATTACCTTATTCCTCAGTACTTTCTCTTCACGAGCTAGTACTTGAATAGGCTGTTCCTCATATGTCAAATCCTCGTGGATTTGAATAGGCTCATGCTTCAACACATGGGACGGATCTGGTATATACTTTCTCAGCATCGACACATGAAATACATTATGCACTGCCGACAATTCTGGAGGTAGCGCTAATCTGTAAGCAACCTTTCCAATGCGTTCGATAATTTCATAAGGTCCAATGTATCTTGGACTCAGTTTCCCCTTCTTACCGAAACGCATAATCCCCTTCATAGGCGATACCTTGAGAAACACGAAGTCTCCTTCGTCGAACTCCAAGGATCTCCGCCTCTTGTCCACATAACTCTTTTGTCGGCTTTGCGCAATTTTCATTTGACGCTGAATTCTAGCAACTGCATCGGAAGTCTCTTGCATGAAATCCGTCTTATGCAACTGCTTTTCTCGCAAATCGTACCAATGTAATGGTGATCTGCACTTCCGTTCATACAAAGCCTCGTAAGGTGCCATGCCTATCGAAGCTTGGTAACTATTATTGTACGAGAATTCAATCAATGGTAACTTCTCGTTCCAAATTCCCGCAAAATCCATAACGCAAGCTCGAAGCATGTCCTCTAACGTCTGAATTGTCCGCTCTGACTGCCCGTCTGTTTGCGGATGAAAAGCCGTACTGAGTCTCAATTCAGTACCCATGGCCTCTTGCACACACTTCCAGAAATTCGAAGTGAACCGTGCATCTCGATCTGATACAATGGATTTCGGTACTCCATGTAGTCTGACGACATGAGTTATGTACAGCTGAGCAAACTTTTCCAGCGAAAAAGTCATCTTGACAGCTATAAACCGTGCCGTCTTGGTCAGTCTGTCCACAATAACCCAAATGGCGTCATAACCTTCTCGGGTTTTTGGGAGTCCCACTACAAAATCCATCGTAATGTGTCCCATTTCCATTCAGGAATCTCCAACGGTTCCAATCTTCCTGCTGGATGTTTATGTTCCGCTTTGATTCTCTGACAGGTCATGCATCTGCTCACGAATTTCGCTATATCGTTCTTCATCCCTTTCCACCAGAACTGTAACTTCAAGTCCTGATACATCTTGCTCGCTCCAGGATGAACCGAATAGGGTGTCTCGTGGGCTTCTGACATGATCCGTCTTCTAAGTTCCTCATCAGCTGGAACATTTATCCTTCCTTGATAAAGGATCATTCCATCCTTGGAAATTCCTTCTTGAGAACTTTTCATCATTGGATCTCGCCTTTGAGCTTCCTTTATATCCTCAAATAGCGATGATTCCACTTGGAGTGCAGCTAGTCTTCCAGATATCAGCTCCAAGTTCAAAGAATTTATCTCTTGCTGCAATGGCTTCGGAAGCCTGTTTATTGGTAGCTGGTGCGATACAGTAGACTTCCTACTTAGAGCATCCGCTACACGGTTGGCCTTTCCTGGATGGTAGAGGATTTCACAATCATAATCCTTCACCAATTCCAACCATCGTCTCTGTCGCATATTGAGCTCTTTTTGCGTGAAGAAATACTTCAGGCTTTGGTGATCAGTGAAAATCTGACATTGAGCTCCATAGAGATAGTGTCGCCAAATTTTAAGTGCGAACACTACTGCAGCAAGTTCAAGATCATGCGTAGGATAATTCCTTTCATGCTCCTTTAACTGACGGGAAGCATAGGCAATCACCTTGCCGTCTTGCATCAGGACTGCTCCCAATCCTATTTTCGATGCATCACTGTAGATCACGAACTTCTCCCCTTCAGTGGGAAGCGTAAGGATTGGTGCGCTTGTCAGTTGCCTCTTTAACTCCTGGAAGCTTCTTTTGCATTCCATAGTCCACTCGTACTTCCTTTCTTTGCGTGTAAGAGCGGTAAGAGGTGCAGCTAATCGCGCGAATCCCTCTACAAATCGTCGATAATAACCAGCTAACCCCAAGAAACTGCGTATTTCCGTCACACTCTTGGGTGCAGGCCACTGGTTAATTGCCTCTACCTTTGTCGGATCTACCGCAATACTTTCCTGGGATACAACATGTCCAAGGAAATGTACTCTGTCCAGCCAAAATTCACATTTTGAGAATTTGGCATACAGTTGATGCTTCCTTATCGTATTCAGCACGATCCTCAGATGCTCTTTGTGCTCCTCCTGAGTCTTCGAGTATATAAGAATGTCATCAATGAATACAATGACAAACTTATCCAGATACTCTTTAAAAATTCTATTCATTAAATCCATGAATGCTGTTGGCGCATTCGTCAATCCAAATGGCATCACAAGGAACTCGTAGTGCCCATAACGAGTCCTAAACGCCGTCTTAGGAATATCACTCTCTTTGATTCTCAGCTGGTGATATCCTGACCGTAAGTCGATTTTGGAAAATACCGCTGCGCCTTTTAACTGGTCGAATAGGTCATCAATTCTAGGTAACGGATACCTATTTTTGATCGTAACCTTATTCAACTCCCGGTAATCAATGCACAGTCGAAATGTTCCATCCTTTTTCTTGAAAAATAACACAGGTGCACCCCATGGAGAAAAACTCGGCCTGATGAATCCCTTATCCAAAAGCTCCTTTAATTGTACCTGTAGCTCCTTTAACTCCACTGGAGCCATACGGTATGGTGCTTTGGAAATAGGTGCTGTTCCAGGCATCAACTCAATTTCAAACGAGATTTCTCTCTCTGGCGGTATCCCTGGTAACTCTTCTGGAAATACGTCAAGAAACTCATTAACCACAGGAACATCTTCAGCTTGAAGCTTCTGTTCCTCTACAGTATCCACCACATATGCCAGATATCCCATGCAACCACTGGCTATCAGCTTGCTGGCTCTCAGCGAACTGATGATCATCTTCCCGGGTCTTCGAGAAGTATCAACATACTCGAAACTCTCTTCTTCCTCGGGTTGGAAGACTATCTTTCGATTTCGGCAGTCGATCGTAGCTTGGTATTTCCCTAAGAAGTCCATGCCTAAAATCACATCGTAATCCATGATCTCCATTACGATCAACTCAGCATATAGTTCCCTATTTGCCACATATACTGGTACATAAGGTAACCAGTAACTGGACAACAATACTTCCCCAGAAGGTAAAGCTATCTTAAATACCCTTCCCATATTATCCTTAGGAAGTCCTATCTTGTCAGCAAATGCATAGGAAACAAATGAATGCGTAGCACCGGAATCGAATAGTACAGAGGCTACATGACTAGCGACAGGAAGCTGACCTGTCACCACGTTTGATGTTCCTGCCTCTGCGTCTTCCTTGCTGTAGGCCATCACACGAGCATCAGCACGTTGCATACGCTCCTGGCGTTGCAGCCTCACTGGTGACTCTTCCACTCTGGCTTGAAGGGAATGAGCTTGTGGGCGTGTCTGGTGCGGTTGGGAAGTGCCTTGTCCACCCTGCCTATTGGGACAGTTCCTGGTGTAATGGCCTTCGTTTCCACATTCGTAGCAAACAAGTGGCCCAAATCTGCATTGCCCAGAATGTCTTTTCCCGCATGTAGGGCAGTTTTACACATTAGACTCTGCATTACCAGCTGTTCTCCGCTGCTGGTTTCGATTATTGCCCTGGCGATTCCCAGAAAAATTCCCTTTTCTCTTATTTTGCTGGGATCCTTGATTGTTGCCCTGGCTTGGTTTCGCATTCTGACTAGGCTTGCTCGATTGACCAACTTGCGTAGACTTTGCCAAAGCCCTCTCCTTCTTCTTTGCCTCCCAGTGTTTCTCTCTTTCCTCTTTCTGTCGAGCTACATGGAACTCAGCCCTGATGGCCCGACTCACACAATCGGCTACAGAAGTAGGTGGCACTAGTCCAGTGTCTACTAACGCAGCAATTTCTGGCCTGAACATCCCGATCATTTTCTGTATCTTTTCCCTCTCAGTAGGGACCACATAAGGGCACAAACGGGATAGCTGATCGAACTTTCGGCAGACTTCGCTTACCGACATGTTCCCTTGTGTCAGCTCTGAGAATTCTTTCTGTTGCTGTCTCAGAGATGCAGGGTCGTAATATTTCTGGTTAAATTCTTCCAGAAATTCCGCCCAACTCATGGTAGACACATCTCTTCTCATTCGTACGGTGTCCCACCAAAAACGAGCATCTTTTCTCAGCACAAAAGACGCACATGCAACCTTCTCCCGGTCGGTTAGGTTCATGAACTCCATGATCACTTGTAATGACGACAACCAGTCTTCAGCCTCTAAGGGATTTGTAGACCCTTCAAATTCTGGCGGCCTCATGCGCCTGAATCTTTCATAGAGGGGTTCCAAATTCAATACTGGTTGTGGTTCAGGAGCTCTCTCATGTACTGCAGCTGGAGGAATAACCAGATCTACCTCAGCTTGTTGTTCTACTTGGGTACCCTCAGAGCCTTGTCTCTGCTCTAGCTCTTCTACCCGTCGCCTCAGATTTGCATTTTCTTGCATCTGAGCTTCCAACAGAGCTTGTATCTGATCCAGTCTCTCCATAATATCAGGACGTCGCTCTCGTCCTTCTGGTCGATTTCGCAAATCCACCATCTTGCCTATTGTCCTATTATGGCACAATAATTCACCGTTAGCTTTTCCATAACCACATTCGTAAAATTATATCAATTTACGAAATTTAGGGTAATGTAAAGCCACATCATCGTAACACATCATCGTACAACATATAATCATTTTGGTATTTCATTCATAGCAAAACATTTATATGTCATACATAGGCATCACCAGTCATATATACATCGGCCGTTTATACAAAATGGCCACAAGTCTATACAAAAGAGCTTTTCTCTCTAAGCTACTTATGTACATATACACATCTACTGATCACTCGTTCCCTACATCTGGGACTAGAGGATATTCTTCTGGATCCTCATCGTCATTGGTATCATCTGAGTCGTCACCACCCCTAGGTAATGTTCCCTGTCCCGAGTCATCACCTCGTGGTCTAGACGGTCCGGCCTCATGATCATTCATCATTCTTCTCGGCCCGAATATGCGTGCAAACATCTCATCTTGACCCAGCGTCTCTCGTTGACTCTGCGTCAGATGCTCGATCAGAATCTCTCTCTCGATCGCCCTGATCGTTACCACGAACTCTTGGAGCATCGGAGGAAACGGCTTGATCACCCTCGGTCTCAGCTCTAAGGATAAACCTTTCCAAAACAGCTCACAGCAGTTTGCTTCCGTGAGGTTAGGCAACGGACATCTCCTCCGAATGGTCTCCTCAAATCGCGCTGCGTAAGACATCACTGTCTCACCAGACAGCATGACCATCCTCTCGGTATGGAGAATGTATTCCCTGACCTCATCAAATCCGGGATACGCAGGTGTATCTGCCTCTCGTCTCTCTGAAGGTGCTGGAGCAGATGCTGGATCCCTAGGTTGAAACTGATCAGCCAACCGCTGATAGAACTCAGCCCAACTGAATCCCAATAAAATCTCCTGGTCGCAATACTGCCAGAACACTCGAGCGTCTCCCTGAAACATACTGACAGCCAACTGGATCCACATATCTCGATCGATATCGCATATCACCATGATCCTCTCTACGGCATGGAGCCAGTCCTTAGTCTCCATCGACTGTCGTCCACCATCAAACATCGGAGGACTGCTGGCCCTAAATGCCTGTACTACCCGTGCCGACACTCTCACCCCAATATGTTGGCGTCCACCAACAACTGGAATGTCCACTACCACCGGTGGATGAACTATCGGTCGTGGCTGTACTATCTCTACTGGCGCTGGCACTGGTGCTGGTACTGGTACCGGAGGTCTCTCGGGTACCGGGGGTCTGACTACCAGCCTTTGGGAAATGGGCGGCCTCACAATAGGTCTCGTCCATACCCGCAATACCCCTCTTGGTCGTGGTAGCGGTGGTCTCACATATGGAGGTCTGGTCATCGTGCTACCTATAAGATAATTATTTTCACATAAGAAAATAATTAACTGAACTTAAGTAAACTACTTACTTGGATAGCGGTGCAGGATGCGCAAAGTGTCAAATCGGGATATGGTCACACTGCTCTGATATACCAACTGTGGCAGCAGTTGGTATTATAAACTACACCAACCGTAAACCCGCTCTGATACCAACTGTGGCAGCAGTTGGTATTCTAGACTAGACCAATCTCAAACTTGGCTCTGATACCAACTGTGGCGGCCCGCCCCTTGTGGAGATCATACAATACTATTACAGTTGAGCTTTATCGCTAACTGCGATAGATTGTACTCTCATGGGTCGCCGGCTTATCTCACTCTCTTTTTTAATCATGACGTTTTTGGGAAATTTTTTTTTTTCTTTAAACATCATATGAAATCTTTTTCCACTATTTACTTTGTTGATAAGTACAAAGTAATTTAAATATTACAGTACTTTCGTAAAATATGCATAATTACAAAAGAACTGTTTCCCCCTTTTTCCCTTCACTTTAACGCTCAGCGGGAAGACTCTGGCAGTACCATATCCCTCGCCCAGTTATCCCATTTGACACGCGCCATCCCGTCCGCATCCAGTCAAACAAGCTACTGAGCTGGTCGCTTACCTGCAACATTAGCAAAAATGGTGAGCTACAGGCTCAGTAAAAGTACCTCAGTGCTGACCTCCACAGCCTTATCTCATAGCCCCGAAGGCAAAAGTACCTCCTTGTACGGAAGGCTGGTACGCCAGAAAGTGGTTTCATTACCGACTTTTTAACATTCTAACCCGGTGACTTCACATTGTCCCGTGGTTAAGAATGGTTCACATTTTAATTTTAGATGAGTGAGTTTCATTAACCTCGCTCTAGTGCCCGAAGCACAATTAACCATGTGTCCCATTCTTATAGTGCCCGTAGCACATTTCGTCTCTCTCTCTATTCTATCATAGTGCCCGTAGCACATATATACCTAACTTATAGTTAGTACATTCAAGTTAGTACAATATTGCTATATGTTGCAGACAGGTAAATGTCTGAACTTACCTTATCAGACTGCTCCCTTTCTCTCTCTTGGATCTTGAATCGCCTTCCTTGTAGGCCGATTTTGGGATCCTACAGACAAAACTATGTCTGTTAATTTCTTTCCCATTTATAGCTTTTATTTTTCATTAAAAAGCTTAAATAAAACCTATTTATAACTTTTTAGGTTTTATTTATTAGTTTCACCATTTTCCCCCAACTTTTGTAAAATTACGATTTTACCCCTGTATTTTGGCAAAATTGCAGTTTTGCCCCTGACGGAATTTTATTGATCCAGACTGCATTTTTGGCTCTCAGGAACTTTTCTGATTTTTTTCTAATCATTACCGGGTTCGTTTTTATTTTATTTCCACTTTTTGTTTTCCCGGCCCTCGGGAAGCACTATTCCGACCCTCACGTCGGTTTAGCGATTTTCTATCGTTTCGGAGCCTCAAATGGACGTTTCACTAGTATTTAAAACGTTCATCTAGACTTTCTCGACCTAGGTCTCCGAGGCTCGGGTTTTCCGTTCTCGACTCGGGCCTTTATTTTATTTCCAAAAACGCCCCCCCCTCGGGATCGGTTTTTCAATCTCACACGCGTTTTTCATTTTTAAGGGGACGGGTTACTATTCACGACCCACCCCTTAAATTTTCCTTATTCACTTTTCCGTTAGGGACTCGGGTTTCCATCCCGGCCCTAACTTTTATTTTAAATTCCTATTTTACCCCGAATGCCGTTTTCGAAATTTCGGCAGCATTTCGGCGTAAATTTAAGGCTTCCGGCGTTAGGTACGCCTCGAACCGTATGTACCTGCCACGTACTATACCACAAGCCTATTTTATGTAAAAGTTTTCCAAACTTTTACATAAAAGCCCACAAATTTCAAATTTCACATTATCACCCACATTACAAAATTTTTTCACATTTTTACCCTTAATTTGGTTTCGGTTTTCACAACCAAACCGAACCAAATTTTGTCAAACTTTCACCACATTTTAGGCCATTTAAATGTCACATTTTTAACACATTTTCAAGCCCATTTTCTTTGCATTTTCAACCAAATTTCCTAGGGTTTTAACCCTTGTATAACCCACGGCCATTTAATGAAACACATGCCAAACATTTTTGTTTCATTCTTTCATTCACATTGCCACCATTTACACATTAATTTGCATGATTTCAATCAACCAAATATCACATAAACCAATGAAAATTTTTCTTCCAAACCATTAACAACCCACGGCCACATCATGTATTTCACACAAGAAATTTTTTCCAAGCTTTTCATAATGAAATACAAGCTTTATTCTTCACAAATTTAAACTTAGAAAGCATGTTAACCATTAACCAAAACTTTTTTCTCATTGGTTACTCAAGGTAACCCACGAATTTACCTTTGAAAAACCAACCAAAATTTGGTTTTTCTTTACACAATTTGCATAGTTTTCTTCCTTAATACATCCCTAACAAAACCCAACATCAATTCAATGGAAAACAACCAAAAATTTTCCATCTTTCTATCACTATTCACCCACGGATTTTAAGAAGAAAAACCATGAAAAATTGAGGTGCAAGGGAAGATACCTTAATCAATTGCTTCCTTTGTCTTCAAGGAGTGTTTTGATACACTTTTTGTGAAGAAAATTTGAAGAGAAAACTTGGTTTCCCTTGGGTGGCTCACGTACATGCCATGGAAGAAAACTTAGAAAAATTTTGTTCTTTGGTTTTGCATGAAAATGGTTTCGGCCTTTCACTCCAAAAGTGGCCGACTTATGCCACTAAAAGACCAATTAATTTGGTCATTAGCCAATGGGATTTAGGCACCTTTCACACCATTTCTTTCTCCATTTTTCAAAAATTAAAAATGGTAATTTTTGGCCAAATCTTGGCCTTTAGATCAAAAGCTAAATGAATCATGGCCTTTCATTCCACCAACCACCATTTTCTTTCATTTATTAATCTAGATTTATGATGTCATAATTACAAAAGTGAAGTTGACTTTGACTTTCACTATTCACATTAATTCGACTACTTTTTGACCGATGCCGGTTCGAGCCGAAATTTTCCTGAAATCGTCCCGGCGTGTTCCTGAGGTCTCCTGTGCAGTCGGATCAATTTAATCTGCTTCCGTTTGATCAAAATCAATCCCGGAAGTTTACCGTATTTTATTGCTCCGGTTAGGGTTTTTAATGCCGATTTTGGCACCGTTTCACCCGTTTCAACTCAGTGAATTTTTCCAACACTGAATTCTTACTCGTCAGTATTGTTAGAACATTTTCACATATTCTGAACAATATAAATACATTTATTTCACTCTTTAAACAGTACAAATTGTTATATACATACAATTGTACATTTTCGTCCGAGAATTGCCTGAATTTCCTGGTTGTCACAAAACCGACCCCGAGGGGGGGGGGGGCGATTTTGGAAATGAAATAAAGGTCCGAGTCAGGAACAGAAAATCCGAACCTCGGAGGCCTAGGTCGGGAATGTCTAGATGAACGTTTTAAATACTAGTGAAACGTCCATTTGAGGCTCCGAAACGATAAAAAATCGCTAAACCGACGTAGGGGTTGGAATAGTGCTTCCCGAGGGTCGGGAAAGTGAAAAGTGGAAATAAAATAGAAATAAACCCGGTAATGATTAGAAAAGAGTTAGAAAAGTTCCTGAGAGCCAAAAATGCAGTCTGGATCGGGAAAATTTCCGTCAGGGGCAAAATTGTAATTTTGACAAAGTATAGGGGTAAAATCGTAATTTTGCCAAAATACAGGGGCAAAATCGTAATTTTGTAAAAGTTGAGAAAAATGGGGAAAATGATAAATAAAGCCTAAAAAGTTATAAATAGGTTTTATTTAAGCTTTTAAATGAAAAATAAAAGCTATAAATGGAAATGAAATTAACAGACAAAGTTTTGTTTGTAGGATCCAAACATCGACCTACAAGGAGGGCGATCAAAGATCCACAAGAGAAAAAAAGAAGAGACTGATAAGGTAAGTTCAGACATTTACCTGTCTGCAACATATAGCATTATTATTGCTAATTTTAATGTACTAATTATAAGTTAGGTACATATGTGCTACGGGCACTATTATAGAGTAGAGAGAGAGACGTAATGTGCTACGGGCACTATTGAGAATGGACACATTGTTAATTGTGCTTCGGGCATTAGAGCAAGGTCCCCTAAAATTAAAATGTGAACCATTCCTAACCACGGGACAATGTGAAGTCACCGGGTTAGAATTTAAAAAGTCGGTAATGAAACCACTTTCTGGCGTACCAGCCTTCCGTACAGGGAGGTACTATTTGCCTTCGGGGCTATGAGATTAAGGCTGCGGAGGTCAGCACTGATGTACCGCTCCCAGTCATGTACTATTTTGCCTTCGGGGCTATGAGATTAAGGCTGTGGAGGTCAGCACTAATGTACCGCTTCCAGTCATGCGCACTTAAATGGTACTGCCAACCTGAGCTCAAAACCAGAACATAAGCAAGATAATTACCTAAAACTGAAACTATGCCATAATTGAGCGTAAGACAGTTTAGTGAGAGTACTAACATCGCGGTAGATGTACTGTTGTGACACTGTGTTGTGGTCAACCTTACTATTCACGTATGAATAGTGGTCAAAATTACTATTCATGATGAATAGTACTATTCATAGAAATTTTATTTCTTGCATGTTTGAACTTACTGAGCCTGTAGCTCACCATTTTTGCTAATGTTGCAGGCAAGCGACCAGCTCAGTAGCTTGTTTGACTGGATGCGGACGGGATGGCGCGTGTCAAATGGGATAACTGGGCGAGGGATATGGTCCTGCCAGAGTCTTTCCGCTGAGCGATAAAAAGGGAAGAAAAAAAAAAAGAAACAGTCTTTTGTAATATTATATATTTACGAAAGTACTGTAATATGTAAATTACTTTGTACTTGCCAACAAAGTAAATAGTGGGAAATATTTACATGATGTTTAAAGAGAAAAAAAAAATTTCCCCAAAAACGACATGATTTAAAAATAGAGAGAGATAAGCCGGCGACCCATGAGAGTACAATCTATCGCAGGTTAGCGATAAAGCTCAACTGTAATAGTATTGTATGATCTCTATGAGGGGCCGGCCGCCACAAGCGCCCAGCTTGATAATCGCAGAAAATTAAGCTACCCGAGTAGAAATGGGACCAGATTACGATGAATTTCATAATCGGATTGCCAAAGACGTCAAACGATAATGACACAATCTGGGTGATTGTAGAAAGACTGACGAAATCAGCTAGATTTTTAGCAATGAAAGTTAGCAACTTGATGGAACGACTAGTAGAAATCTATGCAGCACAGTTCGTGAAACGGCACGGAGTACCAGAGTCGATCGTCTCAGATCGTAGTGGACGTTTTACCTCCAGATTTTGGTAAAGTGTTCAGGCTGCATTACGGTCCGAGTGAGAGTTCAGCACAGTATTTCATCCTCAGACCGACAGTTAGTCTAAGAGGACCATACAGATGTTAGAGGACATGTTGAGACCTGCGTCCTAGACTTCAAAGGAAATTGGGATCAGAAGCTACCATTGAGCGAGTTCTCATACAACAGCAACTACCATTCCTAGATAGGAATGGCACCGTATGACACTTTGTGGAAGGAAATGCAGATCTCTGGCTCATTAGTACGAGTTTGGAGAGAAACAACTAGTTAGCTTGGACATCATCAAAAATACCATGGCAGACGTGAAGCTGATACGAGAAACGTTAGATACAGCGCACAGTCGACAGAAAAATTTTGACGATAAGCACTATAGACCCCTCGAGTTTCAAGTAGGAGACTCGGTCTTTTTCAAGGCGGCACCCATGAAAGGGGTGATGCGCATTGAAAATAAAAGAAAGCTCAGTCCGAGGTACATAGGACCCTTGAGATAATAGAGAAAGTCGGGAAGGTGGCTTATAGACTAGCACCTCCTCCTGAGTTAGCTACAGTGCACAACGTCTTTCACGTCTTCATGCTGAAGAAGTATGCGCCAGACAGCTCCCATGTTCTTAGCCAAGAATCCATTGTAGTATACGCTGATCCGACGTATGAGGAGAGACCCGTGCGGATCCTCGTCAGAGAGGAGAAGGTACTTAGGAATAAAGTATACCGCTAGTAAAAGTGTTGTGGCGGAATCATCGTGTTGAGGAGGCCACATGAGAATGGGAAGAAGACATGAGAAGAGACATCCCGGAATTATTCTAATTTTCGAGGACGAAAATTTTGTAAGGGGGGTAGGTTGTAATGACCGCCATTTTCATGGCACCTACTTACCATGTAATAAGTCACAAAAGAATAAAATGGACATAATTTAATGTCTTTTAGTGCAAATTTAAGTAACACAGTCAGGTATACGGCGTTGTGAGTGACCGTATGCCATTCGGACTGTGTATCTGTTAGTAGCCGTGTGAGTGTACATAGCCATGTAGTGTAACACGGTCAAGCACACGGCCGTGTAAGAGGCTGTGTACCACTCAGATAGATGAATGTGTTTCAAAGACATGGCCATGTTGAGTAGTCTCAACTAGTACACGCCCGTGTTGCGTTGCACACGCACATGTAAGAGTCTGTGTATAAGACTGTATAATGAGCCGAGAGCCACTGTAATGACTCTCATGAATTATGAATCTTAATTACTATGCAATGATGTAATTGAGTTAATAAACACAGTGTGTTTTTCAATTGAATGAATTAAACAGGAATAGTAACGTTTAATTACTATTCATGCAGTGAAAGGGGTAATCGACAGTGAAATCAGTCCACCCTATTATGTGAGTATGCGTTGAGACACCCAATATCAAGAAACCGGTCTAGACGACCATTTCATGATACAGAATTGATGAGCTAGTCATCAGTACGCTCAGACTGGTCATCTGTTCGCAGCAGTGAAAATTGCCCTAATAGATGTACAGTATGGAGAAAAGTGGTCTAGATGACCTCTTCTCGCCCAGAGACTGACAAAATCGGAGTCAGAACGCTCGTATAAGTCAGTCAGATAGTGAATAGTGATTAGTGAACAGTGTGATACGCAGTGTCAGGTTAGTGGCCAAGACGGCCTTAATCTGACATAAAACTGATATATTAATAGTCAGCAGGCTCAATCTGATCAATTGAGCACAAAATATAGATTTTGTTTAAAAGATACGCAGTATCGGGATGAGGGTCAAGACGACCTTTTCTCACCCCGAAACTGATATATTTAGACTCAGGACGCCTAAATTAGTCAATCGGGCACCTGATACGTTTTTCGAGACGGGGTCATACAGATCTCGAAAACTGGTCTAGAAGACTGCAGATGGACGTAAAACTGATAAATTTGAAATCAGCACGTCCAAATTAGTCAAGAGAGACTGTGTTTGAAATTTCACGCGAAAACGCCTCGTTATGCGTGCATAGTGTCAACACAGTGTAGGCCTAAGCACAGTATCAAGAAATTGGTCAAGATGATCTTTTCTTGATATAAAACTGATATATTTGGAATCAGAATGCTCAAATTAGTCATTTGAGCACAAAAAGTAATTTTTGATCGGGAACCATGCAGTATCGGGAAACCGGTCGAGACGACCTCGGATGAAGATAAAACTGATATATTTGGGTTCAGCACGCCCAAATTAGTCAGTATAGCCTATCTTAAAATTTTTCAAAAAATTAGTATAAAGGGGTCGAAATTTTTAGATTTTGCAAAAAGGGCCCCATTATTTTTTTTTCCTATCTTTTTCTCCCCACACCACCCGTAGGTGAACAGTAACCATCAGTCGAATCCGACCTCCGTTTTCGACACCGCCGGCACCATTGGAAAGCTCTCGACCAGCTGATTCTAACGGTGGGCCGAGTCGACCGAATCGACGCCGAAACACGCCGCACGCGCCGCCTAAAGCCGCCGATGGCCGAATTTTTCAAGCCGCCGTATCTCCACCGTCCGACGTCCAAATGCCACGATTCCGGTCCCAATGGATTCGTGGTGAAGAGTAGAACAAAACTCAAGCTTCATTTCACGTCAACAGCCGCCGGATCGCGCCGCCCAAGGTTCACCGTCGCCGCTGTCGAATCTCACTATTCCGGTGGAGTTGAGTTGCAAGGTCGGTGTCAAAATGCTCAGAACAACACGTAGATCAAAAGCCCCAAATCAATTTTGGGCAACAACGCCGGAAAATGAGGATCCAACACCGCCACCGTCGCTGACTTTTCGAGGGCCGATTTCCGGTGATAGGAGCCTCGATCGGTGAAATTGACACCACCAATGGGTTCCTCTCATCGAGCTCTTCAAGATGGTGGTCGCTACTCCCATCGCCGCCGTGGTCAACGCCGGTCAACTGCGGTCAACGCCGGTCAACGGCGACCCGGAGACCGAAAATTGAAGAATGGCCCATTGGCCTATTTTTGACGTTCCGGACACATCCGCGGCATCGAAATTGCAAACCGAAGTTTCAAAAGTGAAGAACGCCGATTCAAAGATTGTGCGGTCGAGACCGAACGGTTCGTCTGACCGCCGACGGGAACGATTTTGGTAGTGGTTTTGATCCCTTGATTCCTCAATTTATTATTAGAAATAATTATGTATGAATTATGGTTTACTGACTTGAGGAATTGTAAAAAAAAGGGATGAAATGTCGAAAAAGAGAATGTGAGGAAATGTGAATATTTTTACGTAAAAAGCGGAGCTTTTACGTAAAAATTAGGCCTTTGGTTTAGTACGTGGCAGGTTAGAATAGGTTAGATGGTTTTGAGGCGTTTCCTAAACGCCGGAAACCCAAAAATTAAGCAGAAATGCTGCCGAAATTTCTAAAACGGCACAAAGGGGTATTTTAGGAAACGAGGGGTGAAAATGTGATCGGGATGGAAACCCAAGCCCCCTCGATGACCTAGGTCCAGGAAAGAAGGACGGACGTTTACAG
Source organism: Antiaris toxicaria (assembly GCA_035233585.1). NCBI lineage: Eukaryota > Viridiplantae > Streptophyta > Magnoliopsida > Rosales > Moraceae > Antiaris > Antiaris toxicaria. The sequence continues at coordinate 30,938,064 of CP141154.1, forward strand.
GATTAGTGAACCGCCCAATTAGAAATCTCAAAATGTAAGAAAACGACCCCTAGATCAGAATAGTGCCACCCGAGGGACGGGTGTGATCTAAGTATAAAATTTGGGGCGATTACATCGGTAAGAGTAACCCGACAGGCTAAATGGTCATACGGGAGGTATTCAGTTAGTTGACTGGTCGGTTAGCCAGTCAAGGACCAAGTCTGAATGGGATAGTGAGAGACAGTGATTAATTTGTCAAGTAGACAAATTAATCAAGCACGATTAAAAAAATTAGATATCAAATTTCCCAAAGTAGAGCAGTTGGGTACCGATAGGCATCGGTACCACACAACGATAAGTTTATTAGTTCCTAACGATAGAGTGACCTAAGAGTGACGTGAATTAATTTATTGAGCAAATAAATTAATTAACCACGATTAGAAAATCAAATTCTTAAGAAGAGGGCAATTAGTACCGATAAGGATCGGTACCACATAACGAGAATTTTTATTAGTAACTAATGACTACGGTGACGTAAGAGTGAATGTTAATGTAATGCATTATGATTACAGGGAGGTACCTGTATTGTGACGAAGGCGAGAGTATAAACTGTCTGATGACAGGTAAGTACAACTCCGCCTACAGTATGGATAAAATGAATTTAAAATGATGCTTTTCCAGTATTTTAAGTATGTATCTTGCACACGATGCTGCACAGCATACATAAGAGCATATAGTTTCACAATCGAGTAGATTGATGAAAGAACAAGATAGAAGCCATAGATCTCTACCGCGTAGGATTGGGGACAGCTTAGAGAAGCGTATGGCTAGAACAGTTAAACAAGATGGAAATAAGTAGGTGTGTCGTACCAGCTCCTTTAGTCGAAGGGGTTTCCAGTTAAAGAAAGTTAAGGCCAAAAGTTAAGCATCAGTTGATGGCTCTTCGGCATTAGTTGACCTCGGGAGTTACCGTTGGTCTGTGCGCACACGGTACTGACACATGGGCCCTAAATAGACAAGAAAAGAAAAGAGAAGTTTGAAGCATAAATGAACATAACCGGACCATGCATTAGTTATAGTTCGCTATGCTTTCTTTTTCAGTAGAGTGCATACAGTACACGATGCTTCTGTCATGCATAAAGTATGTGAAGTTTTATATTCAGTGTTATGACATGTTATGTGGTGACATGATATGTGAGCTGATATGTGATATGCTTATATGGTATGTGTTTTATTAAGTGATATATGTCATGCTTATGATTTTAAGTATGTACTATGTTCTAAACATGTTTTGCGGTTAACATGTTGTACTTACTGGGCGTAAAGCTCACGGAGTGTGTTCATGCTGTAGGTATGCATCCTATAGCGTAAACATCAAGGGACGATGATGGTGGCGGAGGTGGATGTGAGGATGAGGTTATAGATACACCGCGAGTATTCTTCCGCACAGTATGAGTAAATAATATTTTGAATGGTGACAGTTAAATAGTATTTTGAATAGTAAAGGTTAAACGGTATTTTAGAACAGTAAACAGTATATGTATGAGTAGTATATTTAAATAGTATCTGGTGAATAGTAATCAGATAAACAAGTATATAATTGTGTATGTATAATTTAAATCCTTATGTTTTTCAAATTCCGCATTTTAATAGTATACGTACGTGAATGGTAAATACGTACGCGTATATATAAAAAAAAAATCCCTCTAAATTTATGGTATTAAATTCAGCAAGTTTAAGTATCGGTTTTAAAGAGAAAGTATAAGTAAAAGCTAAAGAAGCAAGTTAAGTAATAGAGTTTTCAGTGACGGTCCGGGCCGCTGAGGGCACGGGGCGTCACACACTCAGCCATTCGGGAATTGGAGAATAGTAGAGAAGGCTAGTTGGTTGAAGCCTCCGGTCATTCTCCTCCTGCAGATTGGCGTCCTTGAGGTATGAGTTTTAATTGTTGTTGGTTTATTGTATATGGCATCATGAGATATTTAACGATCCAAAAATTTTTTATTGTTCCGCTGCGCCACTCTGATACGTTTTTACCGATTTATTTTCCTACATTTAAACCCTAGGTCAACAAGGGGGTTCGGGTTTCTATCCCGACCACCTTTTTACCCTTCGGTTCCTAAAATATCCCTTTGTGTCGTTTTTGAAATTTCGGCAACATTTCTGCTTAATTTTTGGGTTCTTGGTGTTTAGAAAATGCCTTGAAACTATCTAACTTAATTCTAATCTATCACGTACTATAGCAGAGGTCTATATTTTTACGTAAAACTCAACTTTTACGTAAAAATCTTCACAATACACACATTTTTTTTCCATCATTATCATCCATTTTTCTTACAATTTCACATGATAAAATACATAATTAATACCTAATCATTCTGAAATATAAATTAAGGAATGAAGGGACCAAAATCACTACTGAAATTGTCCCACCAGCGGTCGAACGAAACGTTCGGTCTCGCGCGTACAAACTTTGATTCTCCGTTCTTCACATTTCAAATTCCGTGTTGAAATTCCAATGCCGCGGATGTGTCCGGAATGTCAAAAATAGGCCAACGGGCCATTCTTCAAATTTTTAGTCACCGGGTCGCCGTTGACTAGTGTTGACCACCGTTGACCAGTGTTGACCGATGGTTGACCAGTGTTGACCGTGGCAGTGATGAAAAAGGAGGTCACCATCTCGTAGATCTCGACACGAGGAACTCATTGGTGGTGTCAATTTCACCAATTGAAGCTCATATTGCCGGAAACTAACCCCCAAAAGAGCGACGGCAGCGGCGAGCTTAAATCTCCATTTTCCCGATGTTTTTGCCCAAAATTGATTTGGGGCTTTTGATCTACGTATCACTCTGAGTCTTTTGGTGCCCACCACGTCACTTAACTCCGCTGGAATCGTCAGATTCCACGGCGACGACGGTGACGGTGACGGCTAAGCGTGGACGGCACGATCGAGTGGCCGTTGAGCTGAAACAAGGCCTAGGTTTTATTCTACTCTTCACCTCAAATCCATTAGGACCAGAATCGTGACATTTGGATGTTAGACGGCGGAGATATAGTGGTTTGAATTTTTCGACAGCCGGTGGCTTTGGGCGGCATGTGCGGGCTCCTCCAGCGTCGGTTCTGTCGACTAGGCACACCGTTAGACTCAGCTCAGCGAGAGCTTTCCAACGAGACCGACGGTGTCGAAAACGGACACCGTTTTCGATGGTCAGTTACTGTTCATTTTCATGTAGGGGGAGGAAAGAGGAAGTGAGAGAAAATTATGGGTTTGTTTTGAAATTTTCTGATTTTCCGTCCTTATATATACCTTTTTTTGTCCAAAATTTTAACATGAGCTATTCTGACTAATTTGGGCGTGTTGAACTCAAATATATCAGTTTTACTTTCATCTGAGGTCATCTTGACCAGTTTCCGGTACTGCGAATTTCCGATCAAAAATTACCTTTTGTGCTCAACTAACTAATTTGAGCATACTGATAGGCTATACTGACTAATTTGGGCGTGCTGAACCCAAATATATCAGTTTTATCTTCATCCGAGGTCATCTTGACCAGTTTTTCGGTATTGCATATTTCCCGGTCAAAAATTACTTTTTGTGCCCAATTGGCTAATTTGAGCATGCTGATTCCAAATATATCAGTTTTATTTCAAGAAAAGGTCATCTTGACCAATTTCTTGTTACTGCATGTCTTCTCCTGATCAAAATTACTTTTTATGCTCAAATGACTAATTTGAGCATGTTGATTCTAAATATATCAGTTTTATATCAAGAAAAGGTCATCTTGACCAATTTCTTGATACTGCATATTTCCTGATAAAAAATTACTTTAAACATAATCATTGGATCCAGCTACCACATTTCTTTAAAAGAAATAAATAATCGTGATATTGTCTATTTTGTCCTCATTATATTATCCAGAGTCAAAGTTTGACCCAAAGTCAAACTGATCGGAACTTTCACCGAAATTGTGTAGGCAGGTTTCTAATGCCTCCTGTACGATTGGTTCGATGTAATTCAATCTTGAAACTCTTAAAAACTCTAAAATACTTATCTTATCTTATCTTTACTTTTACTTGTCATTTCTTATATCTTATCTTTTTTGGATACCGAAACCACTCCATTTTAAGCGTTTTGATCCGAAATCACTTTCTCAATCATGAACTTTATTCTTTAACTATTTTTGGAGATTTCAATTCCTCCAAAACATTTATTTATTTTTATTAATACTTTTATCTTTTATTTATAAACATAATGTTCTTTCACATTTTATTCATAAAAATTCTTAGAAAAGCCTAGCTTAATCCTAGGTAACACTATAGGAATTTTCTGGTCTATCACACTCGTGGTGGTATCCATAACCTTGCCCTCACATCTGCCTCCGCTGCGGTCATCGCCCATTGATGTTTAAGTCATAGGACGCTTACCTACAGCATGAACGCACACTGTGAGCTTTATGCCTAGTAAGTACAACATGTCGTCCACAAAACATGTTTAAATCATAATATATAATTAAAACCATATAAGCATGTCATAAACTATCAGCGACCTGACTCGCTCAGGCCGTCAACTACTTTCTTTTCTTCTTACTCTTACGTAACATAGTTTTACTTTTTATTTCGCGGAAACGTGTTTGAAGAACTTACTTTTAGTTTTAGAATTTGTGTGTGTGAAACTGTAGATTTTTTTTTTAAATCGAAATATAATCTACTGGAAATACATATATATATACATGACTTGTAACATACATATAAACTTTCTTGTTCTTGTCATACATACTCCATAATTGTAACACACATAACTTCTTGTTCTCTTTCTTTATATATCCGTTAAACTTTCCTTTCTTCTTTTTTTTCGTAGTAGAAAACCTGGTGGGTCCACTTCCCTAACCATGACATCTCGAGAATCTATCCACTAGTCCATCAGTTACTTTCTTCATTATGCTGGCTGCTTACCCTTGTCATCTACGCCACAAACAGACTAGTGAGCTAAAGCTCAGTAAGTACAAACATACATGTAAAACCAATATGAGTGTAGCGACTAGAGTTAGCTTTGCTATACTTTCTTTTCTACGTTGTTAGGCCTTCTATACTTTGATTTCTGACCTCTTTATATTTCTTCTTATGAACTATATTGTTCTGTTCTTTGTCTATCTTTTATTCCATATATTCTGTCTTTACTTTCTTTCTTTTCTTTCTCTCTTTACTTTCACTTGTGGGCCCGATGTTAAACGTACCGAATGCGCACAGACCAATGGGAGGAGGGGGAACGACCCACCATCCTACCTCACGGTCATCTTAATCCATCGTATTTTATGGATGGATTATAGCTACCACGCCTTTTGAGGTAGGGTCAGCCAACTACTGCCCTTTTGGGTAGCACCACATTTTGTGTGGAGGCTATACACCTAAAAACCTCACCTTAAGGAGGCTGGTATGCCAACATTTAACTTTTCAATCTTGTTATCTTGTTTATTTGCATTCTTGACCATTCTTTTCTTAAACTTTTCATCTAAACCCAAATCTTCTTTTTATGCGACTTAGTCAGTACAGTTAGTACAACTAGTCAGTTCATAGGTAGACAAGTAAATGCCTGTGCTTACAAAACTTGTGCTAACATGGTCGTCCTTAGGTTCTTCACAGTTTTGTCCCTGTCTCTCATCGAGTGTCCTATTCATAAGATACCCTCAGTTAGTATTATTGTCATTCATTGACATTTCTTTTGATAAAATTTGATTTTAGTGTTTAAAATCCTAATTAAGGCTCTATAAAGGCTTTAGAAGCCCTAACGGCCCCTTTTGGACCTTTCTGTAACTTTTTGAAAATTTATGATTTTATCCCTAATTTTTGGTAAAATTACAATTTTGCCCATAGCGGGATTTTTCTCTATGTATTTACCATTCTTTAACCGTAAACTCAATTTGGGTCATGAATAGCGATTTTTTTAACTTTGACCATGAATAATACTATTCATAGTGAATAGTAACTTTGACTTTGAAAGTCAATAGTAACTTTATTGTTACTGTTTGACGGTCCTTAAAACCTGAAAATAGTCATACCAAGGCTCTCACGGTCTCATTTTTTTTCCTTTTTCTTGGGTCTTTTTTGAAACTTTTTGGGCAAAATGACTATTTTCCCCCTGATGGGTCGTTAGATTGTAAAAGTTCCAGTTTAATGCCTAAATGGGATTTTCTAAGCCCAAAAATCATAAAATGATAAACCTATAGGTTTAATATCCTATTTCTATTTTTCTATGATTTTTTGATTGAAATGACCATTTTGCCCCTAATGGGTCATTAGACCGTAAAATTGTATTTTAAATTTTTAAACTAAATTTTCTAAACTTAAAAACCATAAAATTGGCTTTTAAGGCCTATCGGGTATTTTCCAGATTATTTTCTATCATTTCCCCAATCTTCACTTTCCCGACCCTCGAGAAATACTATTCCGACCTTTATGTCATTTTCTCATTTTTCTATCATTTCGGAGCCTTAAATGAACGTTTTACTAATCGTTAAAACGTTTACCTAGGCTTTCCTGACCTAAGTCTCTGAGGGGTCAGGTTTTCCTAACCTGACGCTAACTTGCCAGTCGTTTTCCAAAAACGTCCCCCCCTCGAGGGGTCGGTTTCTCACTTCACTCATGTTTTTAGGTTACGAGGGGATGGATTACTATTCATAAACCTCCCCTCGTGTTTTTTCAGGCTCTAATTTCTCAAGGGGGTTCGGGTTTCCGACCCAACCCTAAACTTTTATCTCTTGTTTCCTAAAATACCCCTTATGCTACTAAAGAAATTTTGGCAGGACTTCTACTAAATTTTGAGGCTTTCGGCGTTTAAGAAACGCCTCGAAACCGTCTAACCTAACTAATTCTACCACGTACTATACCAGAAGCTTATTTTATGCAAAAGTTTCTAAACTTTTTGCGTAAAAATTTTACATACATCTCAACTTTTTTAATCACATTTCAAGCCACATTTTATGCATATTATGCTTGATTCTTTTTCACATTGACCACATGAACCTTCCTAAATAATTTCTCATGCCAAATCATTTTTCTTGAACCATTAACCAACAACAATCTAACTTAAAATGTCACAATCCATCACATACTTGTCCTAAAACACTGATTTCTTTATCAATGCTAAAGTCCATTTACTGTTCATATTTAGCCAAAACAGTCTTCATGAAACTTTTAGAGAACATCTAGAGAACAACTTTCATGTTTTGATTTTTGTCAAATTCGGCCTCTAAGGCCTTGGTTTTATCAAAAATCCTAGACTAGTCACACTTATGCACTGGGTGACCTGATTTCAGTACACAGCCTAAAACTATGTCTTCCTCCCATTTCTTGCCAAAATGGTCTTTATGAAATTATTTAAGACAAAATTTCCTACAACTTTCATGTTTTAACTTGTGTCAAATTAGGCCATCTTCATAGCTGAATCTGAGCTGCAAAATTTTAGATTTTCTTAAGTTTCATGCATCAAAATTTCATACAAAAAAAATAACTTCACTAACCATCCTCACAATAGCCACGGATTTCTTGATAAAAACCTAACCAAGCTTTGTTTTCAAGCCGCCAATCTTGTTGTTTTTCATGCAACCAAAGCACACTAATCCTTTCTTAGAAAAATACAAATCATACCAACACTTGATTCATCCAAAACAACAAGCTTTCATCACCAAGAATTTTAACACTTCCCACACGGTTTTTGTGCACCAAATAAAGAGGAAAGTTTAAGTTGCATAACTCACTTTATTAGAATGATGGAAGGTAACTTGTGCTCCAAATTTTTAACTCCAAAAACTTGAGAAATTTCTTGGTGAAAGGGGGAGAAGGCTACGGCTTCAACAAGCAAGAATGAATGGTGCGTGTGTGTGTTTTTTTTTTTTTTAAATAAGGCCCCGTTTGGGGCAGGGTCTCCAGACCAAAAATTTTACCTTTTTTCCAAAACTTTATCACTTTTTACTATTTATATCTCCAAAACGCTACAGTACATTTAAAATTTTAAAAATTCATAACTTTGTGTATACAAGTCTAAATGAGATGATTTTTTTTAAATTGCATAGAATTTCGAGAGGAACAAAACAAGATCCATATTGATATTTTTTTTCTAAAAAAATTTTTAAAATTTTTAATTTTTTCACCCCAAACAGTTTTTTCTCCCAAACACATTCTCCAAAACCAACTTTTTTCCAAACCCTAAAACCATATCTCCAAAACCTCCCCCAAACTCCCCCTAAGCTTCAGTTCTTAGCTTCCAAAAGTGGCCGAACCTTGTGTAAGAAGGAACGAGTTAATTGGCTTTGTTTTGGTCTTATTTATCACTTTTGGCCAATGAGAAAGTGACACCTTGCAACCATTTCTTTCCATGATTTTCTAAAATCAAAATTCCTTAATTTTTGTCACTTTTTGGACCATTAGATCAAAGGTACACTTAATCTTGGCCCTTGATCTTACCTACCACCTTTTTTATTTTTTTTATAATTAAATTATGACATCATAAAGGCAAAGTCATACTTTGACTTTTACTATACACATTAATTCGACAACTTTTTGATCGAAAATCGATCCGAGTGAAACTTTCCTGGAATCGCCTCGGCGGGTTCCTAGGGTCTTCGGGGCAGTCAATTTGCTTATTCTGCTTCCATTTGTCCAAAATTAATTCTGAAAGTTTTTTGTCTTTTAGTGCACTTGGTGCACCATTTAGGGTTTTCGATGCCGATTTGGCACCGTTCTTCTCATTTTTTTTCGGTAATAATCTCTATCTCCAAATTCCTAACCTTTAACACTGTTAGAACATTTTGTTTCATTCTAAACAGTATCAAATCATTCATTTTGTATTTTTAAACATAAAAATTATTGTATTATATACAATGTACATATTTTCAAGAATGGTGAAATTTCTTAGTCATTAAATAAACCAACATATCTCACTGAAACATTCCACATACCAGAATAATACGTATCACTAAATGCAGAACATCACATACCGTATTATATACCATATTACATAAGCCTGTGACGAGCTACTATCTAATGACCTTGTCATATATGTAGAACCCTCATATGATATCCATGATCAGCCTTAGGTCAAAGTCCGTTCAATCCTACTATCAAGCTATCTTAAAGCTCCATTATACTACTGAATAAGAAAATGATTATTCACCATATGTAAATAAGAAGTCATCTGCCCAGCAGACGACCCAAGGCCTTGTCCATTTTCACATCCAGTATAATACCTTTAAGAGGATACCCTTAACTCTTTATTAGAGCTATGATTCCGATATCTGTAAACAAACCCTTCATCGTATACAAGTCATGCACCCAACGAACCGGTCTATAAGCTTACTACCTCTGAGATGCTTTAGCCATTGGAACATCAAAGTACACAAGTCATATACATGAAGTAGTTCATTCACTCAGGATTAAGGGTATTGCACAATTAACATCAAAAGCAGATTGATCCACTCATAGTGGACTAAGTAGATTAATCACGCTTTAGTCCCGATCTAATATGTCACCACCAAGCAACATATCTATATCTCTACTTGGGAGTCTATGCTCCAGACAATCAAGACAAACTGTCCCCACCATGGCTTTAGAGAACATAATAGTCTTAACATGAGTTAGATGCTCGGTCTAACCCCATAGACTACAGACCTTAGTTTAGACCGCTTACTCTAGAACATTGTCTTCTCGCATACAAAAGTCCATTGCATGCAACGTTCTAACAGTTTTAACACAAGCAGTCAGGGAGCCATATTTGCTTACATTTACTTTAACATGTAAATAGAATGAGGACACACAGCAATGTAATGAATAACCTCTATATATAATTTTATTATCCAGTTCAAAATAAATACATCAAAATGGCTCTAATGCTTAGGGCATTTCCTAAAAATCTCCCACTTGCCCTAAGCCAGTAGATGTGCCATGTTACGCATCCCTATCGCCTCTACATGCCTCTCAAAGCTTCTAGCTACCAAAGTCTTAGTAAAAGGATCGTCAATGTTGTCCTCGGACGTGGTCTTACATACATCTACTTGTCCTGTCTCCACGTGCCCTCTAATAATGTGATATCTTCGATCTATGTGCTTGGTCCTCTTGTGGTGCCGAGATTCCCTTGTGTTGGTAATAGCCCCAGTGTTATCACAGTAAAGTATGATAGGCTTGTCAACACCTAGAATGACCTCAAGGTCTCTAAAGAACTTGTAGAGCCAAACTGCTTCTTTAGATGCCTCAGCCGCAATCACATACTTAGCCTCCATCCTAGAGTCAGCTGTGCAACCCTGCTTCAAGCTCCTCCACACAATGGCACCTCCTCTGAGTAAGAACACTGATCCAGATGTCGATTTCCTCAAATCTTTACAAGTCTGGAAGTTTGAGTCCGTGTATCCTATAAGTGTTAGGTCCCCTCCAGAATACACCAGCATATAATCCCTCATTCTCTTAAGATACTTGAGTATATGCTTTACTGCTTGCTAGTGCTTGGTTCCAGGATTCGCTTGATATACGCTCTCTTTCTTAAGATGTCTTGGGACAGTCAGCCAATGAAAGAGTTAGACCGGCAATGGAAGGTTGTGAACCTTTCTTTGCCTCTTGAATTGCATATTTGTCAATTATTTTATCTATGTATGAATCTTGGGATAACACTATCATTTTGTTCTTTCGATCTCTGAAGAGACGAATGCCTAGAACACAATTAGCTTCTCCCAAGTCCTTCATGTCAAACTGTTGGTGCAACTAAAGCTTGACCGATGATAAGTTCCCTACTTCATTCTCAATGAGTAGTATATCATCGACATAGAGTATCAAAAAGACCACTTTTCCATCCTTAATATGTTTATAAACATAGGATTCATCAACGTTCTGCTCAAAACCAAATGTCTTGATCACTTGATCAAATCTCTGGTTCCATGAGTGGGATGTTTGCTTTAATCCATAAATGGATCTAAGCAATTTGCAGACTTTTCTTTCTTGGCATTTTGCTACGAACCCTTCAGGCTGTATCATGTAAATACACTCCTCAAGATGGCCATTCAAGAATGCCGTCTTAACATCCATTTGCCAGATCTCGTAATCGAGAGCCGCAACAACGGACAGAAGAATATGGATAGACTTCAGCATAGCAACAGGCAAAAACTTTTCATCATAATCGATTCTAGCCTTTTGCGTGTACCCCTTTGCAACCAGTCTAGCTTTGAAAGTTTCCACTCTCCCTTCCACATCCTTCTTTCTTTTGTAGACCTATTTGTATCCAATAGGTTTTATCCCATCCGACAAATCTACAAGTTCCCAAACAGAGTTAGATTTCATAGAATCCATCTCATTTTTCATAGCATGTTTCCAAGGTTTAGAATCAACATCATTTATAGCTTCATCATAAGTGACCGGATCATCCTTATGCTTATGAGCCTTGGCCTGGTATACCTTAATATCATACATGAAGAAATTAGGCTTTTTCGAAACCCTCCCACTACGACGAGGCACCCTAAATTGTTGATCGTCTGCAGGTCTTTCACCGGAACTCGGACTTGCATCTAAGACCAAAACCTATTTAGCAATTCTTTCACTTGATAACTCCTCTAGCACCACTTTGCTTCGAGGCTTAAAGTCATTCATGTGGCTTTCCTCCAAGAATGTCGCATGGGTTGAAAAAATGACTTCTTGTTCCTTTGGGTTATAGAACAGACCTCCCTTAGTTCCCTTTGGATACCATACAAACATGCACAATTCTGATCTTGATTCCAACTTCTTTGCATCCCCATCCAGTACATACGTCGGGTAGCCCCATATTCTCATATGTCCAAGGGAGTGCTTCCTGCCATGCCACAATTCATACGGAGTCCTGAGAATTGATTTGCTTGGAACCTGGTTCAAAATATAGCACACCATTTGCAAAGCATATACCCAAAATAATAACGATAGCATTGAATAACTCATCATGGACCGTACCATATCCAATAAGGTCCTGTTTCTGTTAGGAAATGCCCTAAGCATTAGAGACATTTTGATGTATTTATCTTGAACTGGATAATAAAATTATATATATAGAGGTTATTCATTATATTGCTATCTGTCCTCGTTTTATTTACATATTAAAGTAAATGTAAGCAAATATGGCTCCCTGACTGCTTATGTTAAACTATTAGAAAGTTGCATGCAATGGACGAGAAGACAATGTTCTAAAGTTAGTGGTCTAAACTATGGTGTGTAGTCTATGGGGTTAGACCGAGCATCTAACTCATGTTAAGACTATTATGTTGTCTAAAGCCTCGGAGGGGACAGTTTGTCTTAACTGTCTAGAGCTGGACTCCCAAATAGAGACATAGATATGTTGCTTGGTGGTGACATATTAAACCGAGACTAAAGCGTGATTGATCTACGAAGTCCGCTTTGAGTGGATCGATCTGCTTTTGATATTCATTGTGCAGTAACCTTAATCCTGAGTAAAAGGACAGCTTCATGTATATGACTTGTGTATTTTGATGTTCCAATGGCTAAAGCGTCTCAGAGATAGTAAGCTTATAGACCGGTTCGTTGGGTGCATGACTTGTATATGATGAAGGGTTCATTTACAGATATCGGAATCATAACTCTAATAAAGAGTTAAGGGTATCCTCTTAAAGGCATTATACTGAATGTGGAAATGGACAAGGCCTTGGGTCGTCTGCTGGGCGGATGACTTTTTATTCACATATGGTGAATAATCATTTTCTTTATTCGGTAGTATAATGGAACTTTAAGACAGCCTGATCAGTAGGATTAAACGGACTTTGGCCTAAGGCTGATCATGGATATCATATAAGGGTTCTGCATACATGACAAGGTCATTGGATGATAGCTTGTCACAGGCTTATGTAATACGGTATATAATTGGGAGTTCAGTTTCGAGTTTATAGTGGTGTGACTCTGAAATTAGTGACCATATGATTGAGTTGTCGGTAAAGAATGATGATCATATGGATTTGCGGGAGCCTGATTATATATGTCCAATCAGTCCCTCTACTAGCTCCACATAATTCATTAACGTTTGGTAAATTGATTTATGTATGCTATTGGCTAGTTTATTATGCATGGATGGTGTTGACATAGGCTTAGGATGGTCGACAAGATTCTCTCCGGTTGGATTCAGATTTTGTTTTGGATAATAGAGTACACAATTATTCGAACTCCAAATAAAGTTGTCATGATTTTAATTAAGATTGGATTGGAGTTGTAGAAAATTATCCATGAGAACAAGAATTTGAAATACAACTGTTTTGTGGATTTTGGAATTTGAAATTTGAAATTTGAATTTTGAATTCTGAAATTTGAAATTTGAATTTTGAATTTGAAATTTGAAATTCGAAATTCAAATTTTTAATCAAGTCCAAGTGGGATTCGAATTTGTTGTGGTAAATCCACAAGGAATGAAACTCGAATTTGAGTTGGATATGGAGGGGAAAATCTTGTTAGAATCCTACTTGAATTTTGAATCCAAATCCCAACCAAATATGGACGAAAATTTTGAGGATTATCCTCAATGAATTTTCATATTTTTGTGGATAAGGTTCAAGGAAAAATTCAAGTTTCAATCCCAGTTGAATTTGGATTCTCTCCTCCCTGATAATGGCCGAATTTTGGAGTAAATCTCCTAGGAGATTTTTGGTTATTTTGGATAAGGATGAGATAAGATTCAAGCTTGAAAATCCTAGTGGAATTTTGATTCTCCCTTATCCAAAAGTGGCCGAATTTTTTGTGGGGATTTTCCCCTTGAATTTTCAGATTTTTTGGTTGAAAAAGGGAGATAAAATTCTAGTTAAAATCTTGTTTAGATTTGGATTGGAATTGTCCTAAAGTGGCCAAATTTATTGTTGGGATTTTCCCCTTGGAAAATTCACATTTTGTGCTTGTGGATCAGGGAGAATATCTTCTCCTAATCCAATTCGAATTCAGAGAATCACCTCATACAGGTCTTTAAATAGAGGTCCTGCCACTCCAGTTCTCTTAGACCACATACTCTCAAGTGAGCTGGCTTATTGTTGCACAGCCCACCGTGACAATAAGATCTTTAGAGATCTGGGTGGTCGGAAGAAGACTAGCAGTGCTAGCATACTGATCGAGGTTTAGAGTGCCCACACACTCAGCTATTCAGGAATTGGAGAGTAGTAGAGAAGGTTAGTTGGTTGAAGCCCTCCGGTCATTCTCCTCCTGCAGATTGGCGTCCTTAAGGTATGAGTTTTAATTGTTGTTGGTTTATTGTATATGACATCATAAGATATTTAACGATCTAAAAATTTTTATTATTCCGCTGCGCCACTCTGATGCATTTTTTACTGATTTATTTTCCTACAATTGGTATCAGAGCCATCTCATGGCTATGCCATGTACATAAATTAGATAATTACTTAGTCTTTTTATTTATGTATGGATTTGATATTTAGAGAGTGGCATTCTAGATTTTCTTTATGTTGTTATCATGTATTATGTATAAAGTATGTGGTTATTTTAATTTTTTGAATTATTATAAGCATGCTTGTTTTTGCCAGTTATGGTTCCTTAGAATTTAGAAAAATTGTATCTAGGATTTTTATGTAACCATGGGAGCAGTTTTTTAATACTGTAATTTTCCCGTGGATTTTAATTTTGTCTCTTAGAATTATTATGGTTAGATTTTTGTACACCGGAAACGGTTTAGGAAATTTTATGTAATTATTCTTGGAGGAGATTGAAGATTGAAGACCGTAATTTATTTTTCCTAAAAGTTAAATTTGATTTAAAGGTTGAAATTTTGAATGTGTGGAAAATTTCAACTTAATTGGGATTCAAATTAATTTTTGGAGATCCTAATAGGTAAATTAGAATATGACATGAAAATCGAGACACGACCCCTCGGGATAGGCCGTCGGGCCTTGGTGGGTTTGCAGCCTTTGCCGTCAGGCAGGATGGGCTGTGGCAGCCCCTGTGCAGGCCATAATCACCCACGGCTGCAGGCTTGGCCTGCAGCCGAGGGTGGCCGTGGCCTCCCCAAGGCTAGCCGCAGCCTGAGCATGTAGCTTGTCGCCTGCTGCGCCCAGCCTGGGTGTGCAGCCTGGCACTGCAGGCTTGGCCTGCAGCCCGGCAGGGCTGCCAGCCCCCCGGGGGCTGGGGCTGCCCACGGCGGCTGCCGCCTCCCGGGGCGGTGGTGCAATGATTCAAAAATCAAAAATTTTAATTTTTAAATTTGAGATTTAATTTTAAATCATGTTTAAAAATATGTAATTAAAAATTTAAAATTTTTGAAATTACATATTATTACACATGATGTTTAAAATTTTTTAAAATTTGAATTTGAAATTTAAATTTGAAATTCGAATTTGGAATTTGAATTTGAAAGTTAAATTTTTGGAGATTTAAATTTTAAATGATTCTTGGGATGAGAAATAAAGAGAGGCTACATAAAGATGGATACAAGAAGACGGAACAAAATTCAAGACCCAAAGAATGCTTTGGATGAAATTTTGTAATCTTTATTTTCTTTGTTCTAGGATGGAACCATGGCTTGGTTATTCTGTCAATTATTTTTTCTGTGATATGTCATGGATGTATAAATATGAATTGATGGATGTTTTGTATGCATATTTAATAATATGTCATATAGGATAGGTGAGTGCTGCTCATACTATATTGATCATACGTATTTGTCAAAACTTGCATGTTTTTCAAAATATTGAGTGGGAGAGGGTTTCAAACAAAACCCACGGCCTCCATTGTTGATCCATATGTGAAAGCATGGTAACGTCTCGTGTCAGTTCTGCCCTAACCACACCCCTCGATAGGTGTTTACCACTATCGATATACTAGATTGGATCTCCGATGTGGAAAACGTGTTCAGGTATGATCCTATTCATGACCACCCCTCGGTGGCTTGCTAGGACGTGGATCGGGCTACGTAAACAATGGTTATACACTCAAGACTCGTTTAGTTATTAGCCTTCCCTAGAAGCTCTGTTAACTAAACTGGTGGCCAAATAAGCGGTTATTAATATATGTCTTAACCTTGGAGAATTTAAGGTAACATATATTAATTGGACGGGGTCCATGTTCCAGCTATTTGTTTCATGACTACCCCTCGATGGCTTGGGGCAATAGGTGCTGAGAATTATTGTTGCAATACTACATGTTTTTCAAGTTTCATGTAGGAACATACTTGTATGTTTTATTTGCTAAATTATCTGTATATTTGGTTGGGCTTTGTAATGATGTCTAGTATAATTTTATTTCAGTTCAAAATGTCACCGAAACCCCTCATTTCAATACTTACTGAGAATAAACTGAATGGCGATAATTATAAGGATTGGAAAAGAAATCTATTAATAGTTCTCAGCTGCGAGAGACATAAGTTCGTATTGGACAAACCATGCCCACCAGGGCCAAAACCTGACACACCGCTTGAGGAGGTCCCGGTTGCCTATACTAGTTGGAGAGAATCCAATAATATAGCTCGATGCTACATGCTTGCTAGCATGACGAGTGCTTTACAAAAGCAGCATGAGACTTATCAGGTTGCTAGGGAGATCATGGACAATCTGGGGGACATGTTCGGAGGCCAAGAAAAGTTAGCTCGACAGTCCGCTATAACCAGCATTATGAACTCTAAGCAAAAGGTGAGTACTCCATTGAAGGACCATATATCACTCTAGTGGGATTCTTTGCTGAGGCTGCCGAGAACGGTGCTGAGTTAGACTACAATACCCAGATCGAGATGGTGTTCAAAACTCTGTCCAAAGATTTTGTAGGGTTTAAGGCCACGTACAATCTGGCGACAAGGGAGTTAGGACTAACCGAGCTCATGAAGCAACTCCAAGCTTATGAGTGAATGATTAGGGATGGGGATGCGGTCCAACCCAAAGGAGAGGCCAATTTGGCAGAATCTTCCAAACCCTCTCAGAAGAGGAAGAGGCCAAACTAGAAGCAAGCGGCTTCTAGTTCTTCTAATCCTCCTGTCTTGGATGGGAAGAAGAAGAAGAAGAACAAGAAGCCCAGGGACCCTAAAAAGTCCAAATGCTTTCGTTGTGGGAAGGAAGGTCACTTTAAGAAGGCTTGCCGGGAATTCCTAGCCGCCAAGGGCAAGGAAGGTAAGGAACTTCATTACTTAGAAGCATGTTTGGTGGAAGAATCGAAAGACACTTGGGTCATTGATTCGGGCGCCACTAATCATGTTTGTGTTTCTATGCAGGGGTTCGTAGAAACGAGAAATCTACATGACAGGAGCCTCTCGTTGCGAATTGGAGACGGTAGCTTGGTGGTGGCTGAGGCAGTGGGAGATATTTACCTTTACTTTGATCAATTTAGGTTTATTTTATTGAAAGACTGTTTTTATGTTCCTAATTTTAAGAGGAACCTTATATCGGTAGCTTGTTTAATAAAGGATTCTTATTCAGTTTCTTTTAGTAAAAGAGTTGATATTCGTAGAAATAAGTCTTTTATCTATTCTGGATGGATGGATGGAAACCTATATTTAATCAAACCAAATATGTACTTACTGCTTGACACCGAATTAATAGATAACTCTAAAAGGTTGAAAGTTTCTCACTCTAACAAGGCGTATGTTTGGCATTTAAGATTTGGTCATATTAATCAGGATAGGATTCAAAGATTGGTGAAAGACGGTCCTTTGGAATCTCTAGAGGAGGTACGTCTTCCTTAATATGAGTCTTATCTAGAGGGTAAAATGACTAAGAGGTCTTTTGAAGCTAAGGGTACAAGGGCTCAGGAGCTCTTAGAAATTGTGCACACTGACGTATGTGGCCCCATGAACGTCACAACATGAGGAGGGTTCGAGTATTATATCTCCTTTATAGATGATTACTCTAGGTATGGATATGTGTATCTGATGCACCATAAGAGTGAAACCTTTGACATGTCCAAAGAGTATTGTGCGGAAATGGAAAAGCAAATGGATAAATCCATAAAGACACTTCGATCTGATCGAGGTGGCGAATACCCCTCCGACAAATTTCTAGGACATCTTGTAGAGAATGAGATATTATCCCAATTGACTGCACCTAGTACTCCACAACAGAATGGTGTAGCCGAAAAGAGAAACAGGACTTTGTTGGATATGGTACGGTCCATGATGAGTTATTCAACGCTGCCATTATTATTTTGGGGATATGCTTTACAAACGGCGTGCTATATTTTGAACCAGGTTCTAAGCAAATCAATTCCCAGAACTCCGTATGAATTGTGGCGTGGCAGGAAGCCTTCCCTTAGACATATGAGAATATGGGGCTGCCCGGCACATGTACTGGATGGGGATGTGAAGAAATTGAAACCAAGATCAGAATTGTGCATGTTTGTAGGGTATCCAAAGGGAACTAAAGGAAGTCTGTTCTATAACCCAAAGGAACAAAAAGTCATTGTCTCAACCCATGCGACATTCTTGGAGGAAAGTCACATGAATGACTTTAAGCCTCGAAGCAAAGTGGTGCTAGAGGAGTTATCGGGTGAAAGAACTTCTCCACAGATTTTGGTCTTGGACGCAAGTCCGAGTTCAAGGAAAGACCTACAGATGTTCAACAATTTAAGGTGCCTTATCGTAGTGGGAAGGTTTCGAAGAAACCTAATTTCTTCATGTATGATGCTGAGGTATACCAGGCCGAGGCTCATGAGCATGAGGATGATCCGGTCACCTATGATGAAGCTATAAATGATGTTGATTCTAAATCTTGGAAACAGGCTATGAACAATGAGATGGATTCTATGAAATCCAACTCTGTTTGGAAACTTGTAGATTTTCCAGATGAGATAAAACCCATTGGATGCAAATGGGTCTACAAAAGAAAGAAGGATACAGAAGGGAGAGTAAAAACTTTCAAAGCTAGACTGGTTGCAAAGGGGTACACACAAAAGGCTGGAATCAATTACGATGAAACCATTTCGCCTGTTGCTATGTTAAAGTCTATCCGTATTCTTCTGTCTGTTGCTGCGGCTCTCGATTACGAGATCTGGCAAATGGATGTCAAGACGGCATTCTTGAATGGCCATCTTGAAGAGTGTATCTATATGATACAGCCCGAAGGGTTCGTAGCGAAAGGCCAAGAAAGGAAAGTCTGCAAGTTGCTTAGATCTATTTATGGATTAAAGCAAGCATCCCGCTCATGGAACTAGAGGTTTGATCAAGCGATTAAGACATTTGGTTTTGAGCAGAACATTGATGAACCCTGTGTTTATAAACATATTAAGAATGGAAAAGTGGTCTTTCTAATACTCTATGTCGATGATATACTACTAATTGGGAATGATGTAGGGAATTTATCATCGGTCAAGCTTTGGTTACACTAATAGTTTGACATGAAGGACTTGGGAGAAGCTAATTATATTCTAGGCATTTGTCTCTTCAGAGATCGAAAGAACAAAATGATAGCGTTATCCCAAGCTTCATACATAGATGAAATAATTGATAAATATGCAATGCAAGAGGCAAAGAAAGATACACAACCTTCTACTACCAATCTAACTTTTTCATTGGATGACTGTCCCAAGACATCGGAAGAAAGAGAGCGTATGAGTAAGGTCCCTTATGCATCCACTATGGGTGGCCTTATGTATGCTATGCTTTACACTCACCCGAACATATGTTTTGCAGTAGGTATGGTAAGTTGATATTAAGCGAATCCTGGAACCAAGCACTGGCAAGCAGTAAAGCATATACTCAAGTATCTTAAGAGAACGAGGGATTATATGCTGGTGTATTCTGGAGGGGACATAACACCCATAGGATACATGGACTGAGTCTTCCAGACTTGCAAGTATTCGAGGAAGTCGACATTAGAGGGCACGTGGAGACAGGATTAGTGGATGTATGTAAGATCGCGTCCGAGGACAACATTGCCGATCCCTCTACTAAGACTTTGGTGGCTAGAAGCTTTGAGAGGCACGTAGAGGTGATGGGGATACGTAACATGGCACATCTGCTGGCTTAGGGCAAGTGGGAGATTGTTAGGAAATGCTCTAAGTATTAGAGATATTTTGATGTATTTATTTTGAACTGGATAATAAAATTATATATATAGAGGTTATTTATTACATTACTATCTGTCCTTGTTTTATTTACATGTTAAAGTAAATGTAAGCAAATATGGCTCCCGGACTGCTTGTGTTAAACTATTAGAATGTTGTATGCAATGGACTTTTGTATTCAAGAAGACAATGTTCTAAAGTTAGTGGTCTAAACTATGGTCTGTAGTCTATGAGGTTAGACTGAGCATCTAACTCATGTTAAGACTATTTTGTTGTCTAAAGCCTTGGAAGGGACGGTTTGTCTTGATTGTCTAGAGCTGAACTCCCAAGTAGAGACATGGATATGTTGCTTGGTGGTGACATATTAGACCGGGACTAAAGCATGATTGATCTACGAAGTCTGCTTTGAGTGGATCGATCTGCTTTTGATGTTCATTGTGCAGTAACCTTAATCCTGAGTAAAAGGACAGCTTCATGCATATGACTTGTGTACTTTGATGTTCCAATGGCTAAAGCGTCTCAGAGGTAGTAAGCTTATAGACCGGTTTGTTGGGTGCATGACTAGTATACAATGAAGGGTTCGTTTATAGATATCGGAATCATAGCTCTAATAAGGAGTTAAGGGTATCCTCTTAAAGGTATTATACGGAATGTGAAAATGGACAAGGCCTTAGGTCGTCTGCTGGACGGATGACTTCTTATTCACATATGGTGAATAATCATTTTCTTTATACTTTAGTATAATGGAACTTTAAGATAGCATGATCAGTAGGATTAAATGGACTTTGGCCTAAGGCTGATCATGGATATCATATGAGGGTTCTGCGTACATGACAAGGTCATTGGACGATAGTGTGACAACCGGGAAATTTAGGCATTCTCGGAAGAAAATGTACAAATGTATGTATATAAAAATTTATACTATTTAAAGAGTGAAATAAATGTAATTATATTGTTTAGAATATATTAAAATGTTCTAACAATACTGATGAGTAAAAATTCAGTGTTGGAAAAATTCACTGAGTTGAAACGGGTGGAACGGTGCCAAAAATGGCATTGAAAACCCTAACCGGGGCAATAAAAGACGGAAAACTTCCGATATTGATTTTGATCAAACTGAAGCAATTTAAATTGATCAGACTGCATAGGAGACCTCAGGAACCCACCGGGACGATTTCAGGAAAATTTCGACTCGAACCGGTATCAGTCAAAAAGTAGTCGAATTAATATGAATAGTAAAAGTCAAAGTCAAAGTTTACTTTGCATTTATGACATCATAAATCCATTTAATAAATGAATGAAAAATCATGGTTGGTGGCATTAATGGCCAAGATTAAGTTACTTTTTGATCTAAAGGCCAAGATGTGGCCAAAATTCCACCATTTTAAATTTTGAAAAATTTGGAAAGAATTAGGCTTGAAAGGTGGTGATTTTTGATTGGTTGAAAACCAAATTAATTGGCTTTCTTTGTGGTTAAGTCGGCAACTTTTGCGAACAAATGGCCGAAACAAATTTTCAAGCCAAAACATAACAAAAATTTTTCTAAGTGTTTTTCATGGTGAGTACGTGAGCAACCCAAGAGAAACCAAGTGAATCCTTCAAGTTTACTTCACAAAATTGGTGTCAAACCCTTCCTTGAAGACAAAGGAAGCAAGTGAGCAAGATAACTCTCCTTGGTTTGAAAATTTTCTTGATTTTTCTTCCAAAAATCCGTGTAATGAATAGTGTAAAGGATGGAAAATTTTTGGTATGTTTTGATTGATTTGGTGCTTGGGTTCTGTTAAGGGTGTAATTAGGAGAAAAACCATGCATTTGGTTTAAAGAAAAACCAAATTTTGGTTGGTTTTCCAAGGGTAAAATTGTGGGTTACCAAGAGTAGTCAATGAGAATTTGTTGTGGTTTAAGCGTTAACATGCTTTAAATCATATTTTGGTTTAATGTAAAGCATAATTTGTATGATGGAAAGCTTGAAAAAAAAATTTGGTGTGAAATAACCCTAAAAGGCCGTGGGTTAATTAGGGTTTGGAAAAAATTTTTGGCATGATTTATTTGATGTTTGGATGATTTAAATCATGCAATTTATTATGGAAATGATGGATTTGTGATTGAAAGCATGAAACAAAAAAATTGGTGTATGTTTCTCTTAATTTGGCCGTGGGTTGTAAAGGTTAAAAACCCTAGAAATTGTGTTGAAAAATGCAATTAAATTGGCTTGAAAATGTGTTAGAAAATGACATTGGAATAGCCTAAAATTTGATTGAAAAATTGAGAAATTTTGGTTAGGATTTGATTATGAAAACTGTGGCCAAAAACCAACGGTAAAATTGAAAGAAATTTTGTGTAATGTGGTTCAAAATGTGAATTGGAATTTTGTGAGCTTTTATGTAAAATTTTGGAAAACTTTTAAATAAAATAGGTTTGTGGTATAGTACGTGGCAGGTACATATGGTTCGAGGTGTACCTAACGCCGGTAACCTTAAATTTACGCCGAAATTTCGAAAACGGCATTTGGGGTAAAAAGAGAATTAAAAATAAAAGTTTAGGGTCGAGTCGGAAACCCAAGTCCCTAACGGAAAATTGAATAAGGAAAACCTAAGGGGTGGTTCATGAATAGTAACCCGTCCCCTAAAAATGTAAAATGCGAGTGAAACTGAAAAACCGACCCCAAGGGGGGGGGCGTATTTCAGAAATAAAATAAAGGTCAGAGTCGGGTACGGAAAATCCGAGCCTCGGAGATCTAGATCGGGAATGTCTAGATGAACGTTTTAAATACTAATGAAACGTCCATTTGAGGCTCCGAAACGATAGAAAATCACTAGATCGACGTAAGGGTCGGAATAGTGCTTCCCGAGGGTTGGGAAAGTGAAAAGTGGAAATAAAATCGAAACGAACCCGGTAATGAATAGAAAAGAGTCAGAAAAGTTCCTGAGAGCCAAAAATGCAGTCTGGATCGAGAAAATTTTATCAGGGGCAAAATTGTAATTTTGCCAAAATATAGGGGTAAAATCTTAATTTTGTAAAAGTTGAGAAAAATGGGGAAAATGATAAATAAAGCCTAAAAAGTTAAAAATAAGTTTTATTTAAGCTTTTAAATGAAAAATAAATGCTATAAATGGAAATAAAATTAACAGACAAGGTTTTGTCTGTAGGATCCAAAAATCGACCTACAAGGAGGGCGATCAAAGATCCAAGAGAGAAAAGGGGAAGAGACTGATAAGGTAAGTTCAGACATTTACCTGTCTGCAACATATAGCATTATTGTTGCTAACTTTGATGTACTAACTATAAGTTAGGTACATATGTGCTACGGGCACTACTATAGAGTAGAGAGAGAAACGAAATGTGCTACGAGCACTATTAAGAATGGGACACATAATAAGCTGTGCTTCGGGCACTAGAGCGAGGTTAATGAAACACACTCACCTAAAATTAAAATGTGAACCATTCCTAACCACGGGATAATGTGAAGTCACCGGGTTAGAATTTTAAAAAGTCTGTAATGAAACCACTTTTGGCGTACCAGCCTTCCGTACAGGGAGGTAAATTTTGCCTTCGGGGCTATGATGAGATTAAGGCTGTGGAGGTCAGCACTGATGTACCGCTCCCAGTCATGTACAATTTTGCCTTCGGGACTATAAGATTAAGGCTGCGGAGGTCAGCACTAATGTACCGCTCCCAGTCATGCGCACTTAAATAGTACTGCCAACCTGAGCTCAAAACCAGAACATAAGCAAAAATAATTACCTGAAACTGAAACTATGCCATAATTGAGCATAAGACAGTTTTGTGAGGGTACTAACATCGCGGTAGATGTACTATTGAGATACTGTGTTGTGGTCAAACTTACTATTCACAATGAATAGTGGTCAAAGTTACTATTCATGTATAATAGTAGTCAACGGTTCTATTCATGATGAATAGTACTATTCATAGAAATTTTATTTCTTGCATGTTTGAACTTACTGAGTCTGTAGCTCACCATTTTTGCTAATGTTGCAGGTAAGCGACCAGCTTAGTAGCTTTGTTTGACTGGATGGCGTACGGGATAGCGTGTGTCAAATGGGATAAGTGGGCGAGGGATATGGTCCTGCTAGAGTCTTTCCGCTGAGCGATAAAAGAGAAGGGAAAAAGAAACAGTTCTTTTGTAATTATATATTTTACGAAAGTACTGTATTATGTAAATTACTTTGTACTTGCCAACAAAGTAAATAGTGGGAAATGTTTTACATGATGTTTAAAGAAAGAAAAAAAAAATTTCCCCAAAAACATCATGATTTAAAGAGAAAGAGATTAGCTGGCGACCCATGAGAGTACAATCTATCGCAGTTAATGATAAAGCTTAACTGTAATAGTATTGTATGATCTCTACGAGGGGCGGGCCGCCACAGTTGGTATCAGAGCGGTGTAGGAAAATAAATCGGTAAAAACGTATCAGAGTGGCACAGCGGAACAATAAAAATTTTTTAGATCGTTAAATATCTCATGATGCCATATACAATAAATCAACAACAATTAAAACTCATACCTCAAGGACGCCAATCTGCAGGAGGAGAATGACCGGAGGCTTCAACTAACTAGCCTTCTTTACTATTCTCCAATTCCCGAATGGCTGAGTGTGTGGGCACTCTGAACCTCGATCGGTATGCTAGCACTGCTAGTCTTCTTCCGACCACCCAGATCTCTAAAGAACTTTATTGTCACGATGAGCTGTGCAACAATAAGCCTGCTCACCTGAGAGCTGTGGTCTGAGAGAACTGGAGTGGCAGGACCTCTATTTATAGACCTGCATGAGGTGATTCTCTGAATTCGAATTGGACTAGGAAAAGATTTTCTCCCTTATCTTTAACCAAAAAATCCGAATTTTTCCATAGGATAATCCTAACAATAAATTCGGTTTTTCCTAAGATAAATCCAATCCAAATCTTAACAAGATTTTAACTAGAATTTTATCTCCCTTTTTCAACCAAAAAATCCGAAATTCACAAGGAGAAAATCCTCCAAAAGATTTCGGCCATTATGGATAAGGGAGAATCAAAAATTCCACTAGGATTTTCAAGCTTGAATCTTATCTCAACCTTATCCAAAAATAACCGAATTTTCCTTGGATAAAGGCTCCAAAATTTCGGCCACTTTTAGGGAAGGAGAGAATCCAAATTCAACTAGGATTGAAACTTGAATTTTCCCTTGAATCTTATCCACAAAAACCGAATTTTCCATTGAGGATTATCCTCAAAAAATTCGCCCACTTTTGTTGGGATTTGGATTCAAAATTCAAGTAGGATTCTAACAAGATTATCCTCTCCAAATCCAACTCAAATTCGAATTTCAAACCTTGTGGATTTTCCACAACAAATTCGAATCCTACTTGGACTGTGATTCAAAATTTGAATTTCAAATTTCAAATTCAAATTTCAAATTTCAAATTTCAAATTTCAAATTTCAAATTTCAAATTTAAATTTCAAATTCAAATTTCAAATTCGAATTTCAAATTCAAATTTCAAATTCAAATTTCAAATTTCAAATTTCAAAATTCAAAATTCAAATTTCAAAATTCAAATTTCAAATTCCACAAAACGGTTGTGTTTCATATTCTTGTTCTCATGGATAATTTTCTACAACTCCAATCCAATCTCAAATAAAATCATGGCAACTTTATTTGGAGTTCGAATAATTGTGTACTCTATTATCCAAAACAAAATCTGAATCCAACCGGAGAGAATCTTGTCTACCATCCTAATCCTGTGTCATCACCATCCATGCATAATAAACTAGCCAATAGCATACACAAATCAATTTGCCAAACGTTAAGGAATTATGTGGAGCTAGTAGAGGGACTGATTGGACATATATAATCGAGCTCCCGTGATTCCATATGATCATCATTCTGTACCAAACAACTCAATCATATGATCACTAATTTCAGAATCACACCACTATAAACCTGAAACTGAACTCCCAATTATATACCGTATTACGTAAGCCTGTGACAAGCTACCATCCAATGACCTTGTCATGTATGCAAAACCCTCATATGATATCCATGATCAGCCTTAGGTCAAAGTCCGTTTAATCCTACTGATCAGGCTATCTTAAAGTTCCATTATACTACCGAATCAAGAAAATGATTATTCACCATATGTGAATAAGTAGTCATCCGCCCAGCAGACGACCCAAGGCCTTGTCCATTTTCACATTCAGTATAATGCCTTTAAGAGGATACCTTTAACTCCTCAGAGCTATGATTCCGATATCTGCAAACAAACCCTTCATCGTATACAAGTCATGCACCCAACGAACAGGTCTATAAGCTTACTACCTCTGAGATGCTTTAGCCATTGGAACATCAAAGTACACAAGTCATATACATGAAGTTGTTCATTTACTCAGGATTAAGGTTATTGCACAATGAATGTCAAAAGCAGATTGATCCACTCATAGCGGACTACGTAGATCAATCACGCTTTAGTCCCGGTCTAATATGTCACCACCAAGCAACATATCCATGTCTCTACTTGGGAGTCCAGCTCCAGACAGTCAAGACAGACCGTCCCCTCCAAGGCTTTAGACAACATAATAGTCTTAACATGAGTTAGATGCTCGGTCTAACCCCATAGACTACAGACCATAGTTTAGACTGCTAACTTTAGAACATTGTCTTCTCGCATACAAAAGTCCATTGCATGCAATGTTTCAACAGTTTTAACACAAGCAGTCAGTGAGCCATATTTGCTTACATTTACTTTAACATGTAAATAAGATAAAGACAGATAGCAATGTAATGAATAACCTCTAAGTATAATTTTATTATCCAGTTCAAAATGAATACATCAAAATGTCTCTAATACTTAGGGCATTTCCTAACAAGCGGGTTTACGGTTGGTGTAGTTTAGAATACCAACTGCTGCCACAGTTGGTATCAGAGCGGAATTACGGTTGGTTTAGTTTGGATTACCAACGACTGTCACAGTTGGTATATCAGAGCAGTGTGACCATATCCTGATTTGACACTTCGCGCATCCTGCACCGCTATCCAAGTAAGTAGTTTACTTAAGTTTAGTTAATTATTTTCTTAGAAAATAATTATCTTATAGGTAGCAAGATGACCAGACCTCCTTATGTGAGACCACCGCTACCACGACCAAGAGGGGTATTACGGGTATGGACGCGACCTATTGTGAGGCCGTCTATTTCCCCACGACCGGTAATTAGACCCCCGGTGCCCGAGAGACCTCCAGTACCAGCACCAGCACCAGCGCCAGTAGATGTAGTACAACCACGACCGATACTTCATCCACCTGTAGTAGTGGACATTCCAGTTGTTGGTGGACGTCAACATATTGGGGTGAGAGTTTCGACTCTGGCAGTACAGGCGTTCAGAGCTAGCAGTCCCCTTATGTTTGACGGTGGACGACAGTCGATGGAGACGAAGGACTGGCTCCATGCCATAGAGAGGATTATGGTGATGTGCGACATTGACCGAGATATGTGGATCCAGTTGGCCATCAGTATGTTTCAGGGAGATGCTGGAGTATTTTGGGAGTATTGCGACTAGGAGATTTTATTAGGATTCAGTTGGGCTGAGTTCTGTCAGCGATTGGCTGATCAGTTTCCGCCTAGGGATCTGGCACCTGCTCCAGCACCTCCAGAGAGACGAGAGGTAGATACATCTGCGTACCCTGGATTCGATGAGGTTAGGGACTATATTCTCTGGACCGAGAGGATGGTCATGTTGTCTGGTGAGATAGTTATGTCTTACATAGCACGATTTGAGGAGACCATTAGGAGGAGATGTCCGTTGCCCAACCTCACTGAAGCAAACTGTTGTGAGCTTTTCTAGAGAGGTTTACCCATGGAGTTGAGACAGAGGGTGATTAAGCTATTTCCTCCTACGCTCCAAGAGTTTGTAGTGACGATCAGGACGAACGAGAGGGAGATTTTGATTGAGCATCTGACGCAGAGTCGACGAGAGTCACTGGGTCAAGATGAGATGTTGGCACGCATCTTTGGGCTGAGAAGAATGATAAACGATCATGAGGCCGGACCGTCTAGACCACGAGGAGGTGATGACTCAGGAGAGGGAGCATTGCCTAGGGGTGGTGACGATTCAGATGATCCAGATGACGACAAGGATCCAGAAGAATATCCTCTAGTCCCAGACACAGGGGATGTGTGACCAGTAGATGTATACATGTACATAAATAGCTTAGAGAGAAAAGCTCTTTTGTATAGACTTGTAGCCAAGATGTATATGATGGTCGATGTATATATGACTGGTGATGACGATGTATGATATATAAACGTTTTGCTATGAATGAAATATCAAAATGATTATATGTTGTACGATGATGTGGCTTTACATTACCCTGAATTTCATAAATTTATATCATTTTACGAATGTGGTTATGGAAAAGCTAACGGTGAATTATTGTGCCATAATAGGATAATAGGCAAAATGGTGGATTTGCAAAATCGACCAGAGGGACGAGAACGACGTCCTAATGTCATGGAGAGATTAGATCAGATACAAGCCCTACTAGAAGCTCAGATGCAAGAAAATGCTAATTTGAGACGACGGGTAGAGGAGTTAGAACAGAGACAAGGTTCTGAGGGTACCCAAGTAGAACAAGAAGCTGAGGTAGATCCGGTTATCCCTCCAGCTGTTGTACATGAGAGAGTTCCTGAACAGCAACCGGTATTAAATCTGGAACACCTCTATGAAAGATTCAGGCGTATGAGGCCACCGGAATTTGAAGGGTCTACAAATCCTCTAGAGGCTGAAGACTGGTTGTCATCCTTGTAAGGGATCATGGAATTGATGAACCTAACTGATCGGGAGAAGGTCGCATGTGCGTCTTTTGTGTTGAGAAAAGATGCTCGTTTTTGCGGGACACTGTGCGAATGAGAAGAAACATGTCTACCATGAGTTGGGCAAAATTTCTGGAAGAATTTAACCAGAAATATTATGACCCTGCATCTCTGAGACAACAGCAGAAAGAGTTCTCAGAATTGACGCAAGGAAATATGTCGGTAAGCGAAATTTGCCAAAAGTTAGACCAGTTATCCCGTTTATGCCCTTATGTAGTCCCTACTGAGAGGGAGAAAATACAGAAAATGATCGGGATGTTCAGATCAGAAATTGCTGCATTGGTAGATACTGGTCAGGTACCACCTACTTCTGTAGCAGATTGTGTTAGTCGGGCCATCAGAGTTAAGTTTCACGTAGCCCGCCAGAAAGAGGAAAGAGAAAAGCACTGGGAGGCCAAGAAGAAGGAGAGGGCTTTGGCTAAGTCTACACAAGCTGGTCAATCTAGCAAGCCTAATCAGAATGCTAAACCAAGCCAGGGCAATAATCAAGGATCCCAGTAAAATAAGAGGAAAGGCAATTTTTCTGGAAATCGCTAGGGAAATAATCGAAACCAGCAGCGAAGAACAGCTGGTAATGCGGAATCCAATGTACAAAATTGTCCTACATGCGGGAAGATGCATTCCGGGCAATGCAGATTTGGGCCACTTGTTTGCTATGAATGTGGAAAGGAAGGCCATTACGCCAGGAACTGTCCAAACAATAGGCAGGGTGGACAAGGCACTTCCCAACCACACCAGACACGCCCACAAGCTCTTTCCCTTCAGGCCAGAGTTAAAGAGTCCCCAGTAAGGCCGCAACGTCAAGAGCGTGTGCCACGTGCTGATGCTCGTGTGATGGCCTACAGCAAAGAGGATGCAGAGGCAGGAACATCGAATGTAGTGACAGGTCAGCTTACTATCGCTAGTCATGTAGCCTCTGTACTATTCGATTCCGGTGCTACGCATTCTTTTGTTTCCTATGAATTTGCTGACAAGATAGGACTTCCTAAGGATTATATGGGAAGGGTATTTAAGACAGCTTTACCCTTTGGGGAAGTATTGTTGTACAATTACTGGTTACCTCATGTACCAGTATATGTGGCAAATAAGGAACTATATGCTGAGTTGATCATAATGAAGATCATGGATTATGATGTGATTCTAGGCATGGATTTCCTAGGGAAATACCGAGCTACGATCGACTGTCGAAATCGAAAGATAGTATTCCAACCCGAGGAAGAAGAGAGTTTCGAGTACATCGATGCTTCTTGAAAACCTGGGAAGATGATGATCAGTTCGCTGAGAGCAAGCAAGCTGATAGCCAGTGGTTGCATGGGATATCTGGCATATGTGGTGGATACTACAGAGGAACAGAAGCTTTAACCTAAAGATGTTCCTGTTGTTAATGAATTTCTTGACGTATTTCTGGAAGAGTTACCAGGGATACCTCTAGAGAGAGAAATCTCGTTTGAAATTGAGTTGATGCCTGGAATGGCACCCATTTCCAAAGCACCATACCGCATGGCTCCAGTGGAGTTAAAGGAGCCACAGGAACAATTAAAGGAGCTTTTGGACAAAGGATTTATCAGACCGAGTTATTCTCCATGGGGTGCACCTGTGTTGTTCGTCAAGAAAAAGGATGGAACTTTCCGGTTGTGCATTGATTACCGGGAGTTGAATAAGGTTACGATCAAAAATAGGTATCCGTTACCTAGAATTGATGACCTATTCGACCAGTTAAAAGGTGCAGCGGTATTTTCCAAGATCGACTTACGATCAGGATATCACCAGCTGAGAATTAAAGAAAGTGATATTCCTAAGACGGCGTTTAGGACTTGTTATGGTCATTATGAGTTCCTTGTGATGCCATTCGGATTAACAAATGCGCTGGCAGCGTTCATGGATTTAATGAACAGAATTTTTAAAGAGTATTTGGATAAATTTGTCATTGTATTCATTGATGACATTCTTATATACTCGAAGACTCATGAGGAGCACAAGGAGCATCTGAGGATCGTGCTGAATACGATAAAGAAGCATCAACTATATGTCAAATTCTCAAAATGCGAGTTTTGGCTGGACAGAGTACATTTCCTCGGACATGTTGTATCCCAGGAAGGTATTGCTGTAGATCCGATGAAGGTAGAGGCAATTAACCAATGGCCTGCACCCAAGAGTGTGACGGAAATACGCAGTTTCTTGGGGTTAGCTGGTTATTATCGACGATTTGTAGAGGGATTTGTGCGTTTAGCTGCACCTCTTACTGCTCTTACACGTAAAGAAAGGAAGTACGAGTGGACTATGGAATGCGAAAGAAGCTTCCAGGAGTTAAAGAGACGGCTGACAAGCGCACCAATCCTTACGCTTCCCACTGAAGGGGAGAAGTTTGTGATCTACAGTGATGTATCTAAAATAGGATTGAGAGCAGTTCTGATGCAAGGCGGAAAGGTGATTGCTTATGCTTCCCGACAATTAAAGGATCATGAAAAGAATTACCCTACACATGACCTTGAACTTGCTGCAGTAGTGTTCGCACTTAAAATTTGACAAACACTATCTCTATGGAGCTCAATGTCAGATTTTCACTGATCACCAAAACTTGAAGTATTTTTTCACGCAAAAGGAGCTCAATATGTGGCAAAGAAGATGGTTGGAACTGGTGAAGGATTATGATAGTGAAATCCTATACCATCCAGGAAAGGCCAACCGTGTAGCGGATGCTTTAAGTAGAAAGTCTACCATATCGCACCAGCTACCAATAAAAGGCTTCCGAAGCCATTACAGCAAGAGATAAATTCTTTGAACTTGGAGCTGATATCCGGAAGATTGGTTGCACTCCAAGTGGAATCATCGCTATTTGAGAATATAAAGGAAGCTCAAAGACGAGATCCAAGAATGACTAGTTCTCAAGAAGGAATTTCCAAGGATGGAATGATCCTTTATCAAGGAAGGATTAATGTTCCAGCTGATGAGGAACTTAGAAGACGGATCATGTCAGAAGCCCATAAGACACCATATTCGGTTCATCCCAGAGCTAGTAAGATGTATCAGGACTTGAAATTATAGTTCTGGTGGAAAGGGATGAAGAATGATATAGCGAAATTCGTGAGCAGATGCATGACCTGTCAAAGAATCAAAGCGGAACATAAACATCCAGCAGGAAGATTGGAACCTCTGGAGATTCCTGAATGGAAATGGGAGCACATTACGATAAATTTTGTAGTGGGACTCCCAAAAACTCGAGAAGGATATGATGCCATCTGGGTTATTGTGGACAGACTGGCCAAGACGGCACAGTTTATAGCTGTCAAGATGACTTTTTCATTGGAAAATTTTGCTCAGTTATACGTAACTCATGTCGTCAGATTACATGGAGTATCAAAATCCATTGTATCAGATCGAGATGCAAGATTCACTTCGAATTTCTAGAAGTATGTGCAAGAAGCCATGGGTACTGAATTAAGACTCAGTACGACATTTCATCAGCAAACAGACGGACAGTCAGAGCGGACAATTCAGACATTAGAGGACATGCTTCGAGCTTGTGTAATGGATTTTGCTGGAAATTGGAACGAGAAGTTATCATTAATTGAATTCTCGTACAATAATAGTTACCAAGCTTCTATAGGCATGGCACCTTACGAGGCTTTGTATGGATGGAAGTGCAGATTACCATTACACTGGTATGATTTGCGAGAGAAGTAGTTGCATAAGATGGATTTCATACAAGAGACTTCCGATGTAGTTGCTAGAATTCAGCGTCAAATGAAAATTGCACAAAGCCAACAAAAGAGTTATGCAGATAAGAGGCGAAGATCCTTGGAGTTTGATGAAGGAGACTTCGTGTTTCTCAAGGTATCGCCTATGAAGGGGATTATGCGTTTCGGTAAGAAGAGGAAACTGAGTCCAAGATATATTGGACCTTATGAAATTATCGAATGCATTGGAAAGGTCGCTTACAGATTAGCGCTACCTCCAGAATTGTCGGCAATGCATAATGTATTTTATGTGTCGATGCTGAGAAAGTATATACCAAATCCGTCCCATGTGTTGAAGCATGAGCCTATTCAAATCCACAAGGATTTGACATATGAGGAACAACCTATTCGAGTACTGGCTTGTGAAAAGAAAGTACTGAGGAATAAGACAATCCCACTAGTGAAGATTTTGTGGAAAAATCGCAACATTGAAGAAGCTACGTGGGAACGAGAAGACGAGATGAGAAGTTTATACCCCCACTTGTTCTAATTTTCGAGGACGAAAATTTTATAAGGAGGAGTGAATGTGACAACTGGGAAATTTAGGCATTCTCGAAAGAAAATGTACAAATGTATGTATATAACAATTTGTAAGAGTGAAATAAATGTAATTATATTGTTTAGAATACATTAAAATGTTCTAACAATACTGATGAGTAAAAATTCAGTGTTGGAAAAATTCACTGAGTTGAAACGGGTGGAACGGTGCCAAAAACGGCATTGAAAACCCTAACCAGGGCAATAAAAGACGGAAAACTTCCGGGATTGATTTTGATCAAACGGAGGCAGTTTAAATTGATCCAACTGCACAGGAGACCTCAGGAACCCGCCGGGACGATTTCAAGAAAATTTCGGCTCGAACCGGTATCGGTCAAAAAGTAGTCGAATTAATGTGAATAGTAAAATTTAAAGTCAAAGTTTACTTTGCATTTATGACATCATAAATCCATTTAATAAACGAATGAAATATGGTGGTTGGTGGCATTAATGGCCAAGATTAAGTTGCTTTTTGATCTAAAGGCCAAGATTTGGCCAAAATTCCACCATTTTAATTTTTGAAAAATTTGGAAAGAATTAGGCTGGAAAGGTGGTGATTTTTGATTGGTTGAAAGCCAAATTAATTGACTTTCTTTGTGGTTAAGTCGGCGACTTTTGGGAACAAATGGCCAAAACAAATATTCAAGCCAAAACATAACAAAAATTTTTCTAAGTGTTTTTCATGGTGAGTACGTGAGCAACCCAAGAGAAACCAAGTGAATCCTTCAAGTTTACTTCACAAAATTGGTGTCAAACCCTTCCTTGAAGACAAAGGAAGCAAGTGAGCAAGGTAACTCTCCTTGGTTTGAAAATTTTCTTGATTTTTCTTCCAAAAATCCGTGTAATGAATAGTATAAAGGATGGAAAATTTTTGGTTTGTTTTGATTGATTTGGTGCTTGGGTTTTGTCAAGGGTGTAATTAGGAGAAAAACCAAATTTTGGTTGGTTTTCCAAGGGTAAAATCGTGGGTTACCAAGAGTAGTCAATGAGAATTTGTTGTGGTTTAAGTGTTAACATGCTTTAAATCATATTTTGGTTTAATGTAAAGCATAATTTGTATGATAGAAAGCTTGAAAAAAAAATTTGGTGTGAAATAACCCTAAAAGGCCGTGGGTTAATTAGGGTTTGGAAAAAAATTTTGGCATGATTTATTTGATGTTTGGATGATTTAAATCATGCAATTTATTATGGAAATGATGGATTTGTGATTGAAAGCATGAAACAAAAAAATTGGTGTATGTTTCTCTTAATTTAGCCGTGGGTTGTAAAGGTTAAAAACCCTAGAAATTGTGTTGAAAAATGTAATGAAATTGGCTTGAAAATGTGTTAGAAAATGACATTGGAATAGCCTAAAATTTGGTTGAAAATTGAGAAATTTTGGTTAGGTTTTGATTATGAAAACCGTGGCCAAAAACTAAGGGTAAAATTGAAAGAAATTTTGTGTAATGTGGTTCAAAATGTGAATTGGAATTTTGTGAGCTTTTATGTAAAAGTTTGGAAAACTTTTACATAAAATAGGTTTGTGGTATAGTACGTGGCAGGTATATATGGTTCGAGGCGTACCTAACGTTAGTAACCTTAAATTTACGCCGAAATGCTGCCGAAATTTCGAAAACGGCATTTGGGGTAAAAAGAGAATTAAAAATAAAAGTTTAGTATAGGGTCGGAAACCCGAGTTCCTAACGGAAAATTGAATAAGGAAAACCTAAGGGGTGGTTCATGAATAGTAACCAGTCTCCTAAAAATGTAAAACGCGAGTGAAATTGAAAAACCGACCCCGAGGGGGGGCGTTTTTGGGAATTAAAATAAAGGTCCAAGTCGGGTACGAAAAATCGGAGCCTCGGAGATCTAGATCGGGAATGTCTAGATGAACGTTTTAAATACTAGTGAATGTTAGGAAATGCCCTAAGTATTAGAGACATTTTGATGTATTCATTTTGAACTGGATAATAAAATTATACATAGAGGTTATTCATTACATTGCTATCTGTCCTCGTCCTATTTACATGTTAAAGTAAATGTAAGCAAATATGGCTCACTGACTGCTTGTGTTAAAACTGTTAGAACATTGCATGCAATGGACTTTTGTATGCGAGAAGACAATGTTCTAAAGTTAGCAGTCTAAACTATGGTCTGTAGTCTATGGGGTTAGACCGAGCATCTAACTCATATTAAGACTCTTATGTTGTCTAAAGCCTTAGAGGGGACGGTTTATCTTGACTGTCTGGAGCTGGACTCCCAAGTAGAGACATGGATATGTTGCTCGGTGGTGACATATTAGACCGGGACTAAAGCGTGATTGATCTACGTAGTCCG
This sequence comes from Antiaris toxicaria, assembly GCA_035233585.1. Lineage (NCBI taxonomy): Eukaryota > Viridiplantae > Streptophyta > Magnoliopsida > Rosales > Moraceae > Antiaris > Antiaris toxicaria. The sequence goes on from CP141154.1 coordinate 30,973,488, forward strand.
CTATAAGTGGATCAATCTACTTTTGACGTTCATTGTGCAATAACCTTAATCCTGAGTAAATGAACTACTTCATGTATATGACTTGTGTACTTTGATGTTCCAATGGATAAAGCTTCTCAGAGGTAGTAAGCTTATAGACCGGTTCGTTAGGTGCATGACTTGTATACGATGAAGGGTTTGTTTGCAGATATCGGAATCATAGCTCTGAGGAGTTAAAGGTATCCTCTTAAAGGCATTATACTGAATATGAAAATGGACAAGGCCTTGGGTCGTCTGCTGGGCGGATGACTTCTTATTCACATATGGTGAATAATCATTTTCTTAATTCGGTAGTATAATGGAACTTTAAGATAGCCTGATCAGTAGGATTAAACAGACATTGACCTAAGGCTGATCATGGATATCATATGAGGGTTCTGCATATATGACAAGGTCATTGGATAGTAGCTCGTCACAGGCTTACGTAATACGATATATAATTGGGAGTTCAGTTTCAGGTTTATAGTGGTGTGACTCTGAAACTAGTGATCATATGATTGAGTTGTTCGGTAAAGAATGATGATCATATGGAATCACGGGAGCCCGATTATATATGTCCAATCAGTCCCTCTACTAGCTCCACATAATTCCTTAACGTTTGGCAAATTGATTTGTGTATGCTATTGGCTAGTTTATTATGCATGGATGGTGATGACACAGGATTAGGATGGTAGACAAGATTCTCTCCGGTTGGATTCAGATTTTGTTTTGGATAATAGAGTACACAATTATTCGAACTCCAAATAAAGTTGCCATGATTTTATTTGAGATTGGATTGGAGTTGTAGAAAATTATCCATGAGAACAAGAATTTGAAACACAACCGTTTTGTGGAATTTGAAATTCGAATTTTGAAATTTGAAATTTGAATTTTGAAATTTGAAATTTGAAATTTGAAATTTGAATTTGAAATTTGAATTTGAAATTTGAAATTCAAATTTTGAATCACAGTCCAAGTAGGATTCGAATTTGTTGTGGAAAATCCACAAGGTTTGAAATTCGAATTTGAGTTGGATTTGGAGAGGATAATCTTGTTAGAATCCTACTTGAATTTTGAATCTAAATCCCAACAAAAGTGGACGAAATTTTTGAGGATAATTCTCAATGGAATTTCAGTTTTTGTGGATAAGGTTCAAGGGAAAAATTCAAGTTTTAATCCTAGTTGAATTTGGATTCTCTCCTCCCTGAAAAGTGGCCGAAAATTTGGAGAATCTCTCCTAGGAAATTCGGTTATTTTTTGGATAAGGTTGAGATAAGATTCAAGCTTGAAAATCCTAGTGGAATTTTTGATTCTCCCTTATCCATAATGGCCGAAATTTATGAGGAGATTTTCTCCAAGAAAAATTCAGATTTTTTGGTTGAAAAAGGGAGATAAAATTCTAGTTAAAATCTTGTTTAGATTTGGATTGGATTTATCCTAAGAAAACCGAATTTTATTGTTGGATTTATCCATGGAAAAATTTGGATTTTTTGGTTAAGGATAAGGGAAAATATCAAATTCAGAGAATCACCTCATGCAGGTCTATAAATAGAGGTCCTGCCACTCCAGTTCTCTTAGACCACAGACTCTCAGGTGAGCAGGTTTATTGTTGCACAGCTCATCGTGACAATAAAGTACTTTAGAGATCTGGGTGGTCGGAAGAAGACTAGCAGTGCTAGCATACCGATCGAGGTTCAGAGTGCCCACACACTCAGCCATTCGGGAATTGGAGAATAGTAGAGAAGTCTAGTTGGTTGAAGCCTCCGGTTATTCTCCTCCTGCAAGATTGGCGTCCTTGAGGTATGAGTTTTAATTGTTGTTGGTTTATTGTATATGGCATCATGAGATATTTAACGATCTAAAAATTTTTATTGTTCCACTGCGCCGCTCTGATACGTTTTTTACCGATTTATTTTCCTACAGTGAAATGTCCATTTGAGGCTCCGAAACGATAGAAAATCACTAAACCGACGTAAGGGTCGGAATAGTGCTTCCCGAGGGTCGAGAAAGTGAAAAGTGGAAATAAAATCGAAACGAAACCGGTAATGAATAGAAAAGAGTCAGAAAAGTTCCTGAGAGCCAAAAATGCAGTCTGGATCGAGAAAATTTCGTCAGGGGCAAAACTGTAATTTTGCCAAAATATAGGGGCAAAATCTTAATTTTGTAAAAGTTAAGAAAAATGGGGAAAATGATAAATAAAGCCTAAAAAGTTATAAATAGGTTTTATTTAAGCTTTTTAATGATTACGGCTGTGGAGGTCAGCACTGATGTACCGCTCCCAGTCATGCACAATTTTGCCTTCGGGGCTATGAGATTAAGGCTGCAGAGGTCAACACTAATGTACCGCTCCCAGTCATGCGCACTTAAATGGTACTGCCAACCTGAGCTCAAAACCAGAACATAAGCAAAGATAATTACCTAAAACTGAAACTACGCCATAATTGAGCATAAGACAGTTTCGTGAGGGTACTAACATCGCGGTAGATGTACTGTTGAGATACTGTGTTGTGGTCAAACTTACTATTTACAATGAATAATGGTCAAAGTTACTATTCACGTATGAATAGTAGTCAACAGTACTATTCACGATAAATAGTTTTATTCATAGAAATTTTATTTCTTGCATGTTTGAACTTACTGAGCCTGTAGCTCACCATTTTTGCTAATGTTGCAGGTAAGCGACCAGCTCAGCAGCTTTGTTTGACTGGAAGGCATACGGGATAGCGTGTGTCAAATGTAAAAAGTGGGCAAAGGATATGGTCCTACCAGAGTCTTTCCGCTGAGCGATAAAAGTGAAGGGAAAAAGAAACAGTTCTCTTATAATTATATATTTTACGAAAGTACTGTATTATGTAAATTACTTTGTACTTGCCAACAAAGTAAATAGTGGGAAATGTTTTACATGATGTTTAAAGAAAGAAAAAAAATTTTTCCCCAAAAACGTCATGATTTAAAGAGAAAGAGATTAGCCGGTGACCCATGAGAGTACAATCTATCGCAGTTAACAATAAAGCTTAACTGTAATAGTATTGTATGATCTCTACGAGGGGCGGGCCGCCACAGATAGCTTGTCACAAGCTTACATAATACGGTATATAATTGAGAGTTCAGTTTCAGGTTTATAGTGGTGTGACTCTGAAATTAGTGATCATATGATTGAGTTGTTTGGTAAAGAATGATGATCATATGGATTTGTGGAAGCCCGATTATATATGTCCAATCAGTCCCTCTACTAGCTCCACATAATTCCTTAACGTTTGGCAAATTGATTTGTGTATGCTATTGGCTAGTTTATTATGCATGGATGGTGTTGACATAGGATTAGGATGGTCGACAAGATTCTCTCCGGTTGGATTCAGATTTTGTTTTGGATAATAGAGTACACAATTATTCGAACTCCAAATAAAGTTGCCATGATTTTATTTGAGATTGGATTGGAGTTGTAGAAAATTATCCATGAGAACAAGAATTTGAAATACAACTGTTTTGTGGATTTTGGAACTTGAATTTTGAAATTTGAAATTTGAATTTTGAATTTTGAATTTTGAATTTGAAATTTAAGTTTGAACTTTGAATTTGAAATTCGAATATAAAATTTAAATTTGAAATTTGAAATTTGAAATTTGAATTTGAAATTTGAAATTCAAATTTTGAATCACAGTTCAAGTGGGATTCGAATTTGTTGTGGTAAATCCACAAGGAATGAAATTCGAATTTGAGTTGGATATGGAGGGAAAAATCTTGTTAGAATCCTACTTTGAGGATTATCCTAACCAAATATGAATGAAATTTTGAGGATTATCCTCAATGAATTTTCGAATTTTTATGGATAAGGTTCAAGGAAAAATTCAAGTTTCAATCCCAGTTGAATTTAGATTCTCTCGTCCCTGATAATGGCTGAATTTTGGAGTAAATCTCCTAGGAGATTTTCAGTTATTTTGGATAAGGATGAGATAAGATTCAAGCTTGAAAATCCTGGTGGAATTTTGATTCTCCCTTATCCAAAAGTGGCCGAATTTTTTGTGGGGATTTTCCCCTTGAATTTTTGGATTTTTTGGTTGAAAAAGAGAGATAAAATTCTAGTTAAAATCTTGTTTAGATTTGGATTGGAATTATCCTAAAGTGGCCGAATTTATTATTGGGATTTTCCCCTTGGAAAATTCAGATTTTGTGCTTGTGGATAAGGGAGAATATCTTCTCCTAATCTAATTCAAATTTAGAGAATCACCTTATGTAGGTCTTTAAATAGAGGTCCTGCCACTCCAGTTCTCTTAGACCATAGACTCTCAGGTGAGCAGGCTTATTGTTGCACAGCCCACCGTGACAATAAGTTCTTTAGAGATCTGGATGGTCGGAAGAAGACTAGCAGTGCTAGCATACCGATCGAGGTTCAGAGTGCCCACACACTCAGCCATTCAGGAATTGGAGAATAGTAGAAAAGGCCAGTTGATTGAAGCCCTCCGATCATTCTCCTCCTGCAGATTGGCGTCCTTGAGGTATGAGTTTTAATTGTTGTTGGTTTATTGTATATGGCATCATGAGATATTTAACGATTTAAAAATTTTTATTGTTCCGCTACGCCACTATGATGCGTTTTTTACCGATTTATTTTCCTACAGTTTATCCTTTCGGCTACACCATTCTGTTATGGAGTACCAGGTACAGTCAATTGGGATAATATCCCATTCTCTACAAGATGTCCTAGAAATTCATTAGAAAGGTATTCGCCATCTCGATCAGATCGAAGTGTCTTTATAGATTTATCCAATTGCTTTTCCATTTCCACACGATACTCTTTGAACTTGTCAAAGGTTTTGCTCTTGCGGTGCATCAGATACACATATCCATACCTCGAGTATTCATCTATAAAGGAGACATAATACTCGAACCCTCCTCGTACTGTGACGTTCATGGGGCCACATACATCAGTGTGCACAATTTTTAAGAGCTCCTGTGCCCTAGTACCCTTAGCTCCAAAAGACCTCATAGTCATCTTACCCTCAAGACAAGACTCACATTGAGGAAGACGTACCTTTTCCAGAGATTCTAGAGGATTGTCTTTCACCAATCTTTGAATCCTATCCTGATTAATATGACCAAGTCTTAAATGCCAAAGATACGCCTTGTTAGAGTGAGAAACTTTCAACCTTTTAGAGTTATCTATTAATTCGGTGTCAAGCAATGAGTACATCTTTGATTTGATCAAATATAGGTTTCCATCCATCCATCCAGAACAAATAAAAGACTTATTTCTATGAATATCAACTCTTTTACTAAAAGAAATTGAATAAGAATCCTTTATTAAACAAGCTACCAATATAACGTTCCTCCTAAAATTAGGAACATATAAACAGCCTTTTCATAAAGTAAACCTAAATTCATCAAAATAAAGATAATTTTCTCCCACTACTTCAGCCACCACTAAGCTACCGTCTCCAGTCCGTAATGAGAGGCTCCTATCGTGTAGACTTCTCGTTTCCATAAACTCCTACATAGAAACGCGAACATGATTAGTGGCACCGAATCAATGACCCAAGTGTCTTTCGATTCTTCCACCAAACACGCTTCTAACTAGTGAAGTTCCTTACCTTCCTTGCCCTTGACGGCTAAGAATTCCAAGCAAGCTTTCTTGAAGTGACCTACCTTCCCACAATGGTAGCACTTAGACTTTTTAGGGTCCTTAGGCTTCTTGTTCTTGCTCTTCTTCTTCCCATCCGAGACAAGAGGATAAGAACTAGAAGCTGCCTGCTTCTTATTTCGCCTCTTCCTCTTCCGTGAGGGTTTGGAAGATTCTGCCAAATTAGCCTCTCCCTTGGGTTGAACCGCATCCCCATCCTTGATCATCCGCTCATAAGCTTAGAGTTGCTTCATGAGCTTGGTTAGTCCTTACTCCCTTGTTGCTAGATTATATGCGGCCTTAAACCCCACAAAATCATTCGACAGAGTTTTAAACACCATTTCGATCTGGGTGTTATAGTCCAACTCAGCACTATTTTTGGCAGCCTCAGCAAAGAATCCCATTAGAGTGATTATATGGTCTTTCACCGGAGTACCTGCCTTTTGCCTGGAGTTCATAATACTGGTGATAGCAGACTGTCAAGCCAATTTTTCTTGGCCTCTGAACATGTCCTCCAGATTTTCCATGATCTCTCTATCAACTTGATAAGTCTCATGCTACTTTTGTAAAGCACTCGTCATGCTAGCAAGTATGTAGCACCGAGCTATCTCATTAGATTCTCTCCAACGAGTATAGGCAACCAGGACCTCCTCAAGCAGTGTGTCAGGTTTGGGCCCAAATGGGCATGGTTCGTCCAGCACGAACTTGTGTCTCTCGCAGCTGAGAACTATAAGTAGATTTCTTTTCCAGTCTTTATAATTATCGCCATTCAGCTTATTTTCAGTAAGTATTGAATGAGGGGTGTCAGTGACATTTTGAACTGAAATAAAATTATACTAGACATCATTACAAAGCCCAAGAAAATATACAGATAATTTAGCAAATAAAACATACAAGTATATTCCTACATGAAACTTGAAAAACATGTAGCATTGTAACAATAATTCTCAGCACCTATTGCCCCAACCCACCGAGGGGTGGTCATGAGACAAATAGCCAGAACATGGACCCCGTCCAATTAATATATGTTGCCTTAATTCTTCTAAGGTTAAGATACATATTAATAACCACTTATTTTGGCCACCAATTTAGTTAACAGAGTTTCTAGGGAAGGTTAATAACTAAACAAGTCTTGAGTGTATAACCATTGTTTACGTAGCCCGATCCACATCCTACCAAGCCACCGAGGGGTGGTCATGAATAGGATCGTACCCGAACACGTTTTCCACATAGGAGATCCAACCTAGTATACCAGCAGCGGTAAACACCTACTGAGGGGTGTGGTCAGGGCAGAACTGACGTGAGGTGTTACCATGATTTCACATATAGATCAACAATGGAGGCCGTGGGTTTTGTTTGAAACCCCTTCCTACTCAATATTTTGAAAAACATACAAGTTTTGACAAATATGTATGATCAATATAGTATGAGCAGCATTCACCTATCCTATATGACATATTATCAAATATGCATATAAAACATCCATCAATACATATTTATACATCCATGACATATCATAGAAAAAATAATTGACGGATAAATAACCAAGCCATGGTTCCATCTTAGAACAAAGAAAATAAAGATTACAAAATTCCATCCAAAGCATTCTTTTGGGTCTTGAATTTTATTCCATCTTCTTGTATCCATCTTTATGTAGCCTCTCCATTTATTTCTCATCCCAAGAATCATTTAAAATTTAAATCCCAAAAATTTAAATTTCAAATTCAAATTCCAAATTCGAATTTCAAATTTAAATTTCAAATTCAAATTTTAAACGATTTTAAATATCATATGCAATAATATGTAATTTCAGAAATTTCAAATTTTCAATTACATATTTTTAAACATGATTTAAAAATTAAATCTCAAATTTAAAAATCAAAATTTTTCAATTTTCGATCCATCGACCCTTCGGCCCCCGGAGGCTGGCAACCGCCGTGTGCTGCCCCCAGCCCCCACGGCCACAGTCGGGTGCAGTCCAGCCGGCTGTAGGTAGCGCCTGCAGCCATGGGTTGCACGCCTAAGGGCTGGCCGGCCCTTGGGAGGGCCACGGCCACCCCTGGCTGCAGGCAAAGCCTACGGCCATGGGGTGCAGCCTTGGGCAGGGGCTGCCGCAGCCCCATCCTGCCCGAGGGCAGGGGCTGCAGGCCCACCACAGCTGGTGGTCCATCCCAGGGGGTCAGTCCTCGATTTTCATGCCATATTTCAATTTACCCGTTAGGATCTCCAAAATTAATTTAAATCTAATTAAATTGAAATTTTCCACACAATCAAAATTTCAACCTTTAAATTGAATTTAGCTTTTAGGAAAAAATAAATTACAGTCTTCAAACTTCAATCTCCTCCAAGAATAATTACATAAAATTTCCTAAACCGTTTCCGGTGTACAAAAAATCTAATCATCATAATTCTAAGAGACAAAAAAATTAAAATCTATGGGAAAATTATAGTGTTAATAAACTGCTCCCATGATTATATAAAAATTCCTAGATACAATTTTCAAATTCTAAGGAACCATAACCGGCAATAAACAAGCATGCTTATAATAATTAAAAAATTAAAATAACCACATACTACATACATAATCCATGATAACAACATAAAGGAACCCTAGAATGCTACTCTCTAAATATCAAATCCATACATAAATAAAAAGACTAACTAATTGTCTAATTTATGTACATGGCATAGTCATGAGATGGCTCTGACACAAATTGTAGGAAATAAATCGGTAAAAACGTATCAGAGTGGCACAGCGGAACAATAAAAATTTTTAAGATCGTTAAATATCTCATGATGCCATATACAATAAACCAACAACAATTTAAACTCATACCTCAAGGATGCCAATCTGCAGGAGGAGAATGATCGGAGGGCTTTAACCAACTAGCCTTCTCTACTATTCTCCAATTCTCGAATGGCTGAGTGTGTGGGCACTCTAAACCTCGATCGGTATGCTAGCACTACTAGTCTTCTTCCAACCACCCAGATCTCTAAAGAACTTATTGTCACGGTGAGTTGTGCAACAATAAGCCTGCTCACCTGAGAGTCTGTGATATAAGAAAACTGGAGTGGCAGGACCTCTATTTATAGACTTGAATGAGGTGATCCTCTGAATTCAAATTGGATTAGGAGAAGATTTTCTCCCTTACCCTCAACCAAAAAATCTGAAATTTTCAAGCCCTTATCCACTAAAAGAATCGACCACTTTTTGGGATTTTTCATTCAAAATTCAAACAGGATTTTAACTAGAATTTTATCTCCTCATTCCCTCATAAAAACCGATTCCCCTTTGTGCCAAAAACATGACTAGATTCGGTCATTAAAGTGTGAGGAGAATCAAAATCCAAATAGGATTTTCTAGCTCGAATTTTATCTCATCCTTTTCCAATTAAAACCAAAAATCTCCTAGGATATTCCTTCAAAAATTTCAGCCATGATTAGGAGGTGAGAATCCAAATTCAACTGGGATTGAAACTTGAATTTTTCCCTAAATCTTATCCACAAAATTTTTGAAAATTCCATGAGGATAATCCTCAAAATTTTCGACCAAAATTAGTTAGGATTGTGATTCCAAATTCAAGTAGGATTCAAACAAGATTTTCCTCTCCATATCCAACTCAAATTTGAATTCTAGTCTTGTGGAATTATCCACAAAGAATTCGAATTCCACTTAGACTATGATTCAAAATTTGAATTTCAAATTTCAAATTCAAATTTCAAATTTAAATTTCAAATTCAAATTTCAAATTCAAATTTCAAATTTCAAATTTCAAAATTCAAAATTCAAAATCCACAAATAGTTGTATTTCAAATTCTTGTTCTGATGGATAATTTTCTACAACTCTAATCCAATCTCAAATAAAATCATGGCAACTTTATTTGGAGTTTGAATAATTGTGTACTCTATTATCCAAAACAAAATTTGAATTCAACCGGAGAGAATCTTGTCTACCATCCTAATCCTATGTCAACACCATCCATGCATAATCAACCAGCTAATAGCATACTCAAATCAATTTGCCAATCGTTAAGGAATTATGTGGAGCTAGTAGAGGGACCAATTGGACATATATAATCGGGCTCCCATGATTCCATATGATCATCATTCTGTACCAAACAACTCAATCATATGATCACTAATTTCAGAGTCACACCACTATAAACCTGAAACTGAACTCCCAATTATATACTGTATTACGTAAGCCTGTGACGAGCTACTATCCAATGACCGTGTCATATATGTAGAACCCTCATATGATATCCATAATCAGCCTTAGGTCAAAGTCCGTTCAATCTTACTGATCAGGCTATCTTAAAGTTCCATTATACTACCGAATAAAAAAATGATTATTCATCATATGTGAATAAGAAGTCATCTGCCCAGCAGACGACCTAAGGCCTTGTCCATTTTCACATCCAGTATAATGCATTTAAGAGGATACCCTTAACTCCTTATTAAAGCTATGATTCCGATATCTGTAAACAAACCCTTCATCATATACAAGTCATGCACCCAACAAACCGATCTAATATGTCAAAAGAAGATTGATCCACTCATAGCGGACTACGTAGATCAATCACGCTTTAGTCCCGGTCTAATATGTCACCACCAAACAACATATCTATGTCTCTACTTGGGGGTCTATGCTCCAGACAGTCAAGACAAACCGTCCCCACCATGGCTTTAGACAACATAATAGTCTTAACATGAGTTAGATGCTCTGTCTAACCCCATAGACTACAGACCTTAGTTTAGATCGCTTACTTTAAAACATTATCTTCTCGCATACAAAAGTCCATTGCATGTAACGTTCTAACAGTTTTAACATAAGCAGTCAAGGAGCCATATTTGCTTACATTTGCTTTAACATGTAAATAGAATGAGGGCACACAGCAATGTAATGAATAACCTCTATATATAATTTTATTATCTAGTTCAAAATAAATACATTAAAATGTCTCTAATGCTTAGGGCATTTCCTAACAGTACCACTCACTGAAACTGTTTTAAAAACGTGTTTGAAAGAACTTAGTTTGTAAATTTGGCAAACGTAAGACTTTTCATCCTCGATGAGATGAACAATTCTTGTGTTTATCTCAGAGCTCAAATTAAACTCTAATGGCTCCTAAACTCACTAAACTCGTAGCTACTTAAGCCCAGTTTTTGAAAAGTTTCCAAACTTTGTGCTATTTTGAAAGTGGCTCTGTTTGAGGTCTGAAATGGCTAAATTTTTAGGTTTCGATGAGATCTATAACTTTCATGTTAAGCCCGAGATCCGGTTTGGACTCTAAGTGGGTCATTTTTTCATAAAACCCGAGACTATTCTTGTGCTCAGATTTTTAGTCCCAGTTTTGGACACCAAATGAAAACCACTCAAAAAACCTATATTAGTGTCATTTTTGGCCAAAAGCTTGCAAAAACGACTGTAATGAAATTTTGTTAGAACTCTGTGTTTTACTAATTCCTAAATTCGGACTCTAACATGGTCAAAATGGCCAAAAGCCATGACCTAAATCTGGGGACAGATTTGTGTCCAATCACCTAAACGTCCATACACATATATATCCATCCATCAAATTTAAACCACAACCACACAACCTATTAGGAAATGCCGTAAGCATTAGAGACATTTTGATGTATTTATTTTGAACTGGATAATAAAATTATATATAGAGGTTATTCATTACATTACTATCTGTCCTCGTCTTATTTACATGTTAAAGTAAATGTAAGCAAATATGCCTCCCTGACTGCTTGTGTTAAACTGTTAGAACGTTGTATGCAATAGACTTTTGTATGCGAGAAGACAATGTTCTAAAGTTAACGGTCTAAACTATGGTCTGTAGTCTATGGGGTTAGACGGAGTATCTAACTCATGTTAAGACTATTATGTTGTCTAAAACCTTGGAGGGGACGGTTTGTCTTGACTGTCTAGAGTTGGACTCCCAAGTGTAGACATAGATATGTTGCTTGGTGGTGACATATTAGACCGGGACTAAAGCGTGATTGATCTACGAAGTCTGCTTTGAGCGGATCGATCTGCTTTTGATGTTCATTATGCAGTAACCTTAATCCTGAGTAAAAGGATAGCTTCATGTATATGACTTGTGTACTTTGATGTTCCAATGGCTAAAGCGTCTCAGAGGTAGTAAGCTTATAGATCGGTTCGTTGGGTGCATGACTTGTATACGATGAAAGGTTCGTTTACAGATATCGGAATCATAGCTCGAATGAGGAGTTAAGGGTATCCTCTTAAAGGCATTATACTGAATGTGAAAATGGACAAGGCCTTGGGTCGTCTGCTGGGCGGATGACTTCTTATTCGCATATGGTGAATATGCATTTTCTTTATTCGGTAGTATAATGGAACTTTAAGATAGCTTGATCAGTACGATTAAACAAACTTTGGCCTAAGGCTGATCATGGATATCATATGAGGGTTCTGCATACATGACAAGGTCATTGGACGATAGCTTGTCATAGGCTTATGTAATACAGTATATAATTGGGAGTTCAGTTTCAGGTTTATAGTGGTGTGACTCTGAAATTAGTGATCATAAGATTGAGTTGTTCGGTAAAAGAATGATGATCATATGGATTTACGGGAGCCTGATTATATATGTCCAATCAGTCCCTTTACTAGCTCCATATAATTCCTTAACGTTTGGTAAATTGATTTGTGTATGCTATTGGCTAGTTTATTATGCATGGATGGTGATGACATAGGATTAGGATGGTAGAAAGATTCTCTCCGGTTGGATTCAGATTTTGTTTTGGATAATAGAGTACACAGTTATTCGAACTCCAAATAAAGTTACCATGATTTTATTTGAGATTGGATTGGAGTTGTAGAAAATTATCCATGAGAACAAGAATTTAAAGCACAACTGTTTTGTGGATTTTGAAATTTGAATTTTGAATTTTGAAATTTGAATTTTGAATTTGAAATTTGAATTTGAAATTTGAATTTGAAATTCGAATTTGAAATTTGAAATTTGAATTTGAAATTCGAATTTTAAATCACAGTCCAAGTGGGATTCGAATTTGTTGTGGTGAATCCACAAGGTTTGAAATTCGAATTTGAGTTGGATATGGAGAGGATAATCTTGTTAGAATCCTACTTGAATTTTGAATCCAAATCCTAACTAATGATGGACGAAATTTTGAGGATTATCCTCAATGGATTTTCGGTTTTTGTGGATAAGGTTCAAGGGAAAAATTCAAGTTTCAATCCCAGTTGAATTTGGATTCTCTCCTCCCCAGAAAGTGGCCGAAATTTTGGAGCATATCTCCTAAGGAAATTCGGTTATTTTGGATAAGGATGAGATAAGATTCAAGTTTAAAAATCCTAGTGGAATTTTGATTCTCTCTTATCCTAAAAGTGGCCGAATTTTTTAGGAGATTTTCTCCTTGGAATTTTCGGATTTTTTGGTTGAAAAAGGGAGATAAAATTCTAGTTAAAATCTTGTTTAGATTTGGATTGGATTTATCCTAAATGGCCGAATTTTATTGTTGGGATTCTCCCTTGGAAAATTCAGATTTTATGGTTATGGATAAGGGAGAATATCTTCTCCTAATCTAATTCGAATTCAGAGAATCACCTCATACAGGTCTATAAATAGAGGTCCCACCACTCCAGTTCTCTCAGACCACAGACTCTCAGGTGAGCGGGCTTATTGTTGCACAGCTCACTGTGACAATAAAGTTCTTTAGAGATCTGGGTGGTCAGAAGAAGACTAGCAGTGCTAGCATACCAATCGAGGTTCAGAGTGCCCACACACTCAGCCATTCGGGAATTGGAGAATAGTAGAGAAAGCTGGTTGGTTGAAGCCTCCGGTCATTCTCCTCCTGCAGATTGGCGTCCTTGAGGTATGAGCTTTAATTGTTGATGGTTTGTTGTATATGACATCATGAGATATTTAATGATCTAAAAATTTTTATTGTTCCGCTGCGCCACTTTGATACGTTTTTACCGATTTATTTTCCTACACAACCATGTAAACTTAAAAATGAAAAGCTAAGGGCTCAAAATCAACTTATTACAACCTATTGCTTAAATAAAGACACATAAATTCCTTGATTAAAACTTAAAAATAACTAAACACAAATAGGGGGTTTTTTGGTTTTACCTCACGCGCTATGAACCAAGCACACTGAATCAAAGCTTGGGTGACAAAAATGGCCGTGTGAACCAAGGAAGTTTGGGGTCGGTTTATGCTAGCAAAGACACCAAAAATTTTCTCTTAACATCGACCCAAAATAATAACTAAAAATTACCAAGATTGATTCTAGAAACTTACCCTTGAATGAGCTTGGAATGGCTTGGATTGAAATCTCCTAACACAAGCTTGAAGGGGCTAAATTTTGGTAAGCTTTTGGCTAGATTTTTGGCTTGAAAATGGTAGGTTTGGGGGCTGTGAAATGGTCGGCTGTAGCAAGAAATGAAAGAGGAAGAAGAGTTCTGTTTTGGGTGCAAAAGTAAGAAAATGGCACCCTTAGGTCATGCATGCCTTTTATAAGCAAATCTAACCTATCTTACTGAGACTTAAGCTCACTTAATTAAGCCACTAATTTGCATAATTAGGGAACAAAAATCTGGCCATTTCAGCCTTACAAGGGTTGAGGGCTGCGTGCATGCAAAAGGCCAAATTAAAAAAATTTTGTTGTTGGCATGTGATGGAAATCTTACTTATTTTAATCAAAAGGTGTTATACCTATTTGATTATTTTATTGTCACCTTTTAGGCTATTTTTGCAGCTCTAAATAGCTGCTTTTTCAGCTAGGGAACATAGATTTTGAGGGGCAAAATTCATCTGCATTTGCTTCTCTTTGTAGTCTAATTTTCTACAGCGATGTTCAGTCCTTTCTCGGTAGTGTTCTAGTTTTCACCCGAAAATTGGATTTTCTGAATTTGATTTTTATACTGTAAATTTCTAGGGGGTTGTATTGCCTAAGAGCCCATTTTGAGTCTATTTTACTATTCATTTCCTATACTGTGATTGTGTCTATACTATGTTGTCCTTGCTCATGCATAACGAGGCATTCTCGTGTGAAATTTCAAACACAGTCTCTCCTGACTAATTTGGACATGCTGATTTCAATTTTATCAGTTTTATGTCCATCTGAGGTCGTCTGGATCAGTTTTTGAAATCTGTGTGACCCCGTCTCGAAAAATGTGTCAGTGCCTGATTGACTAATTTGGGCATTCTGAGTCTAAATATATCAATTTCGGACTGAGAAAAGGTTATCTTGATCCTCTTCCTGATACTGCGTATCTCTCAAACAAAAATTCAAATTTTGTGCTCAATTGACCAGATTAAGCCTGCTGACTGTTATTATATCAGTTTATGTCAGATTAAGGCCGTCTTGGCCATTAACTTGACACTGTGTTCCTATTATTCACTATTCATAGTATTTTGCTTAACTGACTAGTTTAAGCGTTCTGACTCCGATTTTATCAGTTTCTGGGTGAGAAGAGATCATCTGGACCATTGTTCTCGATACTATACCTTCGCTAGGGTATTTATTACTGTTGTGCTCATACGATCAGTTCGAGCGTTCTGATGATCTGTTCACCAGTCTTGTGTAATGAAACGGTTATCTGGACCAGTTTTCTGATACTGCGTATCTTAAACACTAACACACGTAATAGGGTGGACTAATTTCACTGTCGGTCGCCCCTTTCACTGCATGAATAATAATTAAACATTACTGTTCTTGTTTAATCTATTCAACTAGAAAATATATTGTATTTATCAACTTAATTACTCATTATATACTAATTAGGTTTCATAAATCGTGAGAGTCTTTACAGCGGCTCTCTGCTCAAAACACAGCCTTCTACACGGCTCTTACATGGGTGTGTACAAGGCAACACGGGTGTGTACTGGTTAAATTTTCTCAACACGGCCGCGGCCTGGGACACGACCTTCTTACATTGCAACAATACGAATGGTAAAAGAATTGTTATTTGCCTAAAAAGAATTTCTATTTGGTCCCCATTTTTGGCAGCCATTAATACACGGATTTTAGGGTGAAAAACAGTGGAAAATAGCAAAATAATTGCAAACCAAGCTGCTTTGCTACCGTGACCAAATCCTCCCCCTTAGGCTAATTTTTCTTCAAGTTTTCTCACCCAAATCCCTTCCTAGACTCAAGTAGCCAATTATTGAGAGGTAAGCCTTAAATTTTCAAGTTTTCCCTTGAAATTTTTGAAGAGAAACCATGGGCTATAGATGTTGATTTTGGGATGAAATTTAAGTTTTTGTTTTGATGGTTATTGCTTTAAAAAGCTTTGTTGTCATGTGGTGAAAGAAAGGAAAGGTTTAGAGTTGAAAAACTAGAATTTTATGTAGGTTGTCTCAATGGAAAACCATGTGTTGGGGGGGGGGGGAATTTTGGTTTGAATTTGATTGGTTTATGCTCAAGAAAGCTAGATTGGTATGTGTTGGAAGCAAAGAATGAATTCGAAGTTAGAAAACAAAATTTAGTGCTTGATTTTATTGAGAAAACTGTGATCTTTTATGTGGAATGGATGAATGAAAATTTTAAGTTTTTATTTTGTTAGTTTTGCTCTAAAGAGCTCGGTTAGCATGTCATTGAATCAAGGAATGAATTAGAATGGAAAAACACAATTTTATGTTTGATATTCAAGTGAAAACTGTGAGCATCCTTGTGAGATGATTAATGAAAGTTTAAGCTTGAATGTTGATGTTTTATTGATTCAAGAACAATGTATGTGGCATGTGATTGATTAGGAAAAATGTGGAAGTTTAAAATTTCAATTTTATGCATGAATGACAAAAGAAAACCGTGGATTGATAGTGTGAGGAAACACGAATTTTGTGAGGAAGAATGTGAGATTGAAATATGGATAAAAACTGAGGGTGAGATTGAAAGAAAATGAACCGGAATGTGGTTAGAATGACTAGGTTTCATGGAAATTTTACGTAAAAAGTTTGTGTTTTTACATAAAAATTAGGCCTCTGGTTTAGTACATAACAGGTTAGATGGTTTTGAGGCGTTGCCTAAACGTTGGAACCTAAAATATAAGTCGAAATACTGTCGAAATTTTTAAGATGGCATGAAGGGCATTTTAGGAAACGAGAGATAAAAATGTGGTCGAGGTGAAAACTCGAGACCCTCGATGAGTTAGGCTCGGGAAAGAAGGACGAACGTTTTGAGGATTAGTAAAACGTTCATTTGAAGTCCCGAAACGTCAGAAAAAGAGGATTAACGACCAAGGGTCAGAATAGTACCACCTGAGAGTCGGGTGAATAGTAAATCAAGAATTTGCAGCAATTAGTGTTGTAAAAGCATGGTAAGGCATAAGCAAATTTATTTTATGATTTTTGGGTTTAGAAAATCTCATCAAAACATTAAGGTGAAAATATTATGGCCCAAAGATCCGTCAGGGGCAAAATAGTCATTTTAATCAAAAATTATAGAAATGTAAGAAAAGGATCTTTAGGACCTTAGAATGGCTTAATTAAGTACACGTTTGGTACTAGCATTTTTTTAGCATTGCATTTAAATGCAATGCAATTTTCCCCCAAATACAAAAACATTTCATTCAAATACCAATCACATCACATTTTAAATTTAACACAATCACTATTTATTATTTCACTTTTTCTATTATTTTTATTAATTACATCATATATTCCCTCTCTCTCCTTTTTTTCTTTCTACTTTTATCTATCACATCACATATTTATTATTAAAATACAATTCAAATACTTTTTCTCCAAACACACATTACATTCAAATGCAATGCTAATGCTTTTCCTCCAAATACAAATTGCATTCAATGCATTGCATTCAAACGCAATGCAAATGCAATGCGTTCACCAAACGAACCCTAAGATTCTAAAGCCAAAATTAAGTTTTAAGTCAAAGAAAAGTAGATTTATGAAAAGGAATTACGCTAGGGACGAAATGGTCATTTTTGTCAAAAGTCGAGGACAAAATGGTCATTTTGTCAAAAGTTAGAAAAAGGGCCATTAAGGCTTAAAATAGCAACCTAAGGCCTTAATTAAGGTTTTAAAGGCCAAAATCAAGTGTTAAGTTGAAGAAAAGTAAGAAAGACCCGTTAGGGGTAAATTTGTCATTTTGACAAAAAAATTTAGGAAACGACCAAAACAAACTATTAGGGCTTTAGATGTGATTTAAAGGCTCCAATTGGGATTTTTAAAGGCCAAAATCAAGTGTTAAGTTAAAGAAAAGTAAGAAAGACCCGTTAGAGGCAAAATGGTCATTTTGACCAAAAATTTAGGAAATGATCAAAATGAACCGTTAAGGCTTCAAATGCAATTCAAAGGTTTTAATTAGGATTTTAAAGACCAAAAGCAAGATTTAAGTAAAAAAATCCCGCTAATGGGTAAAATGGTAATTTTGCCAAAAGTTCGGGATATAAAGGTCATTTTTTCAAAAGTTGGCGGAAAAGCTAAAAATGGGACATTAGACCCCTAAGTTCATTATTAAGAAATAAAACATAGAATTTTTATGTTTTACTAAGTTTTAAGTATGAAATGAGCAATAGAAATAATTGTTAGCGTGATGGGAAAGGATGGGAAACCCGACTAGTGATGGGAAAGGAACCATAAAGGACTCGAGGAAGCTCACGCGAGCACAAGTGTTGTAAGTACAGACATTTACTTGTCTACTTACGAATTGACTTACCATGTGCATGTTTTAGGATATAATGTTATGAAAGAAATGTTTAATGAAATGTTCATGAATGAAATGATTTACGAAATGACAAGAAAAGTTTCTGGCTTTGTACGCTATGAAAATTGTGCAATTGTAACATGATGTTTTAACATGTTCACAGAGTCAAAAAGAATGATAAGTTAAAGTAAAGAAAGATAAAAATAAGAAAAATAATAAGACTGAAGATTTAAATGTTGGCGTACTGGCCTCCTACAAGGTGAGGTTTCAAAGAATGGCTATCCAATCTAATAGGGTACTATCCCCGACGGTGAGGAAGTTTAACGTTAAAGTTCAACCGTGAGGTTGGTTGGTAGGTAGCTCCCTCTCCTCTCATTGGTCTATGCACATTGCGGTACAACCATCGAATAGGGCCCACAAGTGAAACTAAAGTAAAGTAAAGAAAAAGAAAAGAATAAAATGATACGAAAGAAAGAAAGAACAATGAAAACGAAAGAATGAAAATAAATGAGCATAATATGCACTAACCCATGTTTGATGCTATGTGCTATGTTAAATGTTCTATGTTAAGTATGTTCAAGTATATTTAAGTATGTTTACGATGTTAAGCATAAGTTAAGTATATTTAACTATTATTACAATGTTAAGCATAAGTTAAGTATATTTAACTATGCTTACGATGTTAAGCATACGTTAAGTATGTTATGCTTACGATGTTCAAGTATACGTAAGTATGTTTACGATATTTAAATATACGTTAAGTATGTTTACGATGTTTAATAAGTTGAGTATGAATTTTAAGTAATGTATGTATTGTAATGATATGAATGTATGTTTGTGCTTACCGATCTTTAGCTCACTAGTCTATCCGTGATGTAAGTAACAAGGGCAAGCTATCTGCATTATAAGAAAGGAAACTAATGGGCTCACAGGCAGATTCCCGAAGTGTCATGGATTGGGAAATGGATCCGCTATGTTTACCGCTATGAAAGAGAAATGTAAATGTATATGTAAAGAAACGAGACAAGTTTGAAAGTATGCTATGTTACGAATTATTTTAATTAAATAAAAACGTAAGTATTTTATGAAGTATGAAATGTTATGATAAATGTATTTATATATGTATGATTTTTTTTATAAAAAAATATTCCTTATTTTCACATTAAAATAAGTATGTTAAAGAAAGAAAGTAAGTTAAAAGTAAGTTGTCGGTGACCCATGAGGTGACAAACTATCGCAGTTGGCTTTAGAGCTCAACCGTGATAGTGCTGTCTAGCCTCCACAAAGGGCCAGCCGCTACACCCATTCTCTATAAGATGTCCTAAAAATTCATCAGAGAGGTATTCACCACCTCAATTAGATCGAAGTGTCTTTATGAATTTACCCAATTGCTTCTCCACTTCCACACGATACGGTTTCACTCTTGCAGTGTATTCCTCAAGACAAAACTCACATTAAGGAAAACGTACCTCCTCCAGAGATTCTAAAGGACCGTCCTTCACCAACCTTTAAATTCTATCCTGTTTAATATGACTAAGTCTTAAATGCCAATGATACACCTTGTTAGAGTGAGAAACATTCAACCTTTTAGAGTTATTAGTTAATTCGGTGTCAAGCAATGAGTACATATTTGGTTTGATCAAATATAGGTTTCCATCCATCCATCCAGAACAGATAAAAGATTTATTTTTACTAATATCAACTCTTTTAGTAAAAGAAACTAAATAAGAATCTCTTATTAAACAAGCTACCGATATAAAGTTCCTCCTAAATTTAGGAACATAAAAATAGTCTTTCAATAGTATAAACCTAAATTCATCAAAATAAAGATAAATGTCTCCCACTACTTGAACTACCACCAAGCTGCCGTCTCTAGTCCGCAACGAGAGGCTCATATCATGTAGACTTCTCGTTTCCACGAACCCTTACAAAGAAACACAAACATGATTAATGGCGTCTGAATCAATGACTCAAGTATCTTTTGATATGCTTCTAAATAATGAAGTTCCTTATCTTCCTTGCCTTTAGCAGCTAGGAATTCTTGATAAGCCTTCTTAAAGTGACCTACCTTCTCACAGTGGGAGCACTTGGACTTTTTGGGGTCTTTGGGTTTCTTGTTCTTACTCTTCTTCTTCCCATCCAAGATAGGAGGAATTGATGAATTAGAAGCTGCCTATTTCTTCTTTGGGTTCTTTTTTTTCCCATAAAAGATTCCACCAAGTTGGCCTCTCCTCTAGGTTGGATCGCATCTCCATCCCTGATCATCCACTCATAAGCTTAGAATTGCTTCATGAGCTCAGTGAGTCCTAACTCCCTTGTCACCAGATTGTATGTGGCTTTAAGCCCCACAAAATCTTTTAACAGAGTTTTAAACACCATCTTAATCTAGGTATTGTAGTCCAGCTCAGTACCATTTTCAGCAGCTTCAGCAAAGAACCCAATAAGTGTGAACATATGATCCTTCACTGGAGTACCTGCCTTCGACCTAGAATTCATGATGCTTGTGATAGTAGACTATCTAGCCAATTTTTCTTAGCCTCCGAACATGTCCTTCAAGTTTTCCATAGCAACTTGGTAAGTCTCATACTGCTTTTGTAAAGCACTCATAAATGCTAGTTAGAATGTAGCATCGACGAATCTCATTGGATTCTCTCCAACGAGTATAGGTAACCGGGACCTGCTCAAGTGGCATATCAAGTTTTGGTCCTGATGGGCATGGTTCGTCTAGTACGAACTTGCGTCTCTCATAATTGAGAACTATAAGCAGATTTCTTTTCCAGTATTTATAATTATCATCATTTAATTTGTTTTCAATAAGTATTAAAATAAGAGGTGTCGGTGACATTTTAAACTAAAATAAAATTATATACCAACATCATTATAAAACCCAAGCAAATATAAGGAAAATTTTAGCAAATTAAAGCATACGAATATATTCCTACATAAAACTTGAAAAAACATGCAGCATTGCAACAGTAATTCTCAACACCTATTACCCTAAACCACCAAGGGGTGGTTATGGGACAAATAGCCAAAATATAGACCTTGTCCAATTAATATATGTTGCCTTAAATCCTTCAAGGTTAAGACATATATTAATAACTGCTTATTTTGAATACTAATTAAGCTAATAGAGCTTCTAGGGAAGGTTAGCTAAACGAGTATTGAGTATGTAACCATTGTGTACACAGTTCAATCCATGTCCTACCAAGCCACCTAGGGATGGTTATGAATAGGATCATGCCCGAATACGCTTTCCACATAGGAGATCCAACATAGTATACCAATGGTAGCAAACACCTACCGAGGGGTGTAGTCAAGGAAAAACTGACGTGAGGCGTTACCATGCTTTCGCATATGGATCAACAATGGAGGCCATGGGTTTAGTTTGAAACCCTTTCTCACTCAATATTTTGAAAAACATGCAAGTTTTGAAAAATGTATATAATCAATAAAGTTTGAACGGCACTCTTCTATCCTATATGACATGTTATCAAATATGCATACAAGTCATCTATCAATACTTATTCATCCATCCATGACATATCATTGGAAAAAATAAATGATGGAAAATTTAAACAATTGAGCTATGGTCCCATCCTAGAAAAAAGAAAAATTAAAGATTACAAAATTCCATCCAAAGCATTCTTTGGGTCTTGAATTTTGCTCTATCTTCTTGTATCCATCTTTATGTAGCCTCTTCATTTATTCCTAATCCCAAAAATTATTTAAAATTCAAATTCTAAAATTGAAATTTTAAACAATTCAAAATTTCATGTATAATAATATGTAATTTCAAAATTTAAATTTACAATTACATATTTTTACACATGATTTAAAATTAAATCTCAAATTTAAAAATTAGAAATTTCTGACCCTCGACCCGCCGGGCCATGGGCCTGAAGGCCTGTAGCCAACGTGGGCAGTCCCAACCCTCAGGGTGGCTGGTAGCCCATGACCGAAGCTATTGTAGCCAAAGGCTATAGCCCTTGGGGGGCTGCTACAGCTCGTCAGGCTGCAGGTAATGCCTATAACCAAGGACTGCAGCCCCTAAGTGGGCCACAACCACCCCAAGCTGCAGCCCTGGACAGGGGCTACCGCAGCCCTGGACAGGGGCTACCGCAGCCCTATTCTAACCGAGAGCAGAGGCTGCAGCCTCACCAAGGACAGTGGTTATCCCGAGGGGTTAGTTCTCCATTTTCGTGTCAAATTCCAATTTACTTATTGGGATCTCCAAAATTAATTTGAATCCTATTTAAATTGGAATTTTCTACACAAAAGAAAAAATTTCCAATCTTCAAATTAAATTTAATCTTCAAGAAAAATAAATTATGATCTTCAATCTTCAAACTCCTCTAAGAATAATTACATAAAATTTCCTATATTGTTTATGATGTACAAATTTCTAATCACAAAAATTCTAAGAGATGAAAAATAAAGTCCATGGAAAATTACGGTAATGATAGACCACTCCCACGGTTATATGAAAAATCCTAGATACAATTTTTCTAAGTTCTAAGAAACCATGATTGACAAAATTAAGCACGCTTATAATAATTTAAAAAAAACCACATACTTTATACATAATTCATGATAACAACATAAAGGAATCCTAGAATACCACTATCTAAATATTAAATCTATATATAAAGGAGATTAAAAACGATTGTCTAATTTATGTACATGACATAGTCATAAGTTGGCTCTGATATCAATTGAAGGATATATCAGTAAAAATTGCACAATGGAATTACAATAATTTTTAAAGATCGTTAAAAAGCCCATGATGCTAGATACAATAAATCAACAACAATCATTTATACCTTCAAAGGAAACGCCTATGATGCTGAAGGAAATGATCGGAAGGGCTTCACCTAACTAGCCTTCTCTACTATTCTCCAATTCCTGGACGACTGAGTGTGTGGACACCCAGATCCTTGATCACTATACTAATATGGCTTGTCTCCTTCCGACTACCTAGATCTCTTAAAAACTTATTACTACGGTGATTTGTGCAATAATAAGCCTACTCACTTGAGAGTCTGATCTAAAGAGAACTAAAGTGGTAGGACCCCTATTTATAATCCTGCATGATGTGGCGGCCCGCCCTATGTGGAGGCTCAATAGCACTACAACGGTCGAGCTTTGAAGCCAACTGTGATAGCTTACCACCTCATGGGTCACCGGTAACTTACTTTTAACGTACTTTCTTTGTTTAAATACTAATTTTAACTTTCCCATTTTAACATATACATAAATTTTTTTTTTTGAAACCTGTATTATCGTAAAACATTTATTATGGTAAACATCTTACATTGTTATAACTTAATTTACATCATAAATACATCGTTTCAAAATCCATTCAAATTCTGCTTAGTGAAAGACATGTAGTAGGACCATATCCCTCACCCAGTCCCCTGGCACATGCAGGTCTCGCCCATCTCCATCAACTCATCTATTGGCATGCAGGTTGCTTACCTATAATATGAATAAACACGTGAGCTAATTGCTCAGTAAGTTCAAACATTCATACTGTTAGGAAATGCCCTGAGCATTAGAGACATTTTGATGTATTTATTTTGAACTGGATAATAAAATTATATATAGAGGTTATTCATTACATTGCTATCTGTCCTCATTTTATTTACACGTTAAAGTAAATGTAAGCAAATATGGCTCCCTGACTGCTTGTGTTAAAACTATTAGAACGTTGCATGTAATGGACTTTTGTATGCGAGATGATAATGTTATAAAGTAAGCGATCTAAACTAAGGTCAGTAGTCTATGGGGTTAGACCAAACATCTAACTTATGTTAAGACTATTACGTTGTCTAAAGTCTTGAAGGGGACGGTTTGTCTTGACTGTCTGGAGCATTGACTCCCAAGTAGAGACATAGATATATTGCTTGGTGGTAACATATTAGACCGGGACTAAAGCGTGATTGATCTATGAAGTCCGCTTTGAGTGGATCGATCTGCTTTTGACGTTCATTGTGCAGTAACCTTAATCCTGAGTAGATGGACAGCTTCACGTATATGACTTGTGTACTTTGATGTTCCAATGGCTAACGCATCTCAGAGGTAGTAAGCTTATAGACCGATTCGTTGGGTGCATGACTTGTATAAGATGAAGGGTTCATTTATAGATATCAGAATCATAGCTCGAATGAGGAGTTAAGGGTATCCTCTTAAAGACATTATACTGAATGTAAAAATGGACAAGGCCTTGGGTCATCTGCTGGGCGAATGACTTCTTATTCACATATAGTGAATAATCATTTTCTTTATTCTGTAGTATAATGGAACTTTAAGATAGCCCGATCAGTAGGATTAAACGGACTTTGACCTAAGGCTAATCATGGATATCATATGAGGGTTCTGCATACATGACAAGGTCATTGGACGATAGCTTGTCACAGGCTTACATAATATGGTATATAATTGGAAGTTCAGTTTCAGGTTTATAGTGGTGTGACTCTGAAATTAGTGATCATATGATTAGGTTGTTCGGTAAAGAATGATGATCATATGGATTTGTTGTAGGAAAATAAACCGGTAAAAACGTATCAGAGTGGCGCAGCGGAACAATAAAAATTTTTAGATCGTTAAATATCTCATGATGCCATATACAATAAATCAACAACAATTAAAACTCATACCTCAAGGACGCCAATCGGCAGGAGGAGAATGATCGGAGGCTTCAACCAACTAGCCTTCTCTACTATTCTCCAATTCCCGAATGGCTGAGTGTGTGGGCACTCTGAACCTCGATCGGTATGCTAGCACTGCTAGTCTTCTTCCGACCACCCAGATCTCTAAAGAACTTTATTGTCACGATGAGCTGTGCAACAATAAGCCTGCTCACCTGAGAGTCTGTGGTCTGAGAGAACTGGAGTGGCAGGACCTCTATTTATAGACCTGCATGAGGTAATTCTCTGAATTCGAATTGGACTAGGAAAAGATATTTTCCCTTATCCAAACCCATAAAATCCGAATTTTTCCAAGGGAGAATCTCCACTAAAAATTCGGTTTTCTTAGGATAGATCTAATCCAAATCTCAACAAGATTTTTACTAGAATTTTATCTCCCTTTTTCAACCCAAAAAATCCGAAAATTTCAAGGTGAATCTTCCCTAAAGATTTCGGCCATTATGGATAAGGGAGAATCAAAAATTCCACTAGGATTTTCAAGCTTGAATCTCATCTCAACCTTATCCAAAATAACCGAATTTCCTAGGAGAGATACTCCCTAATTTCGGCCACTTTTCAGGGAAGGAGAGAATCCAAATTCAACTAGGATTGAAGCTTGAATTTACCCTTGAATCTCATCCACAAAATTTGAAATTTCCTTGAGGATTATCCTCAAAATTTCGTCCCTTATTTGTTGGGATTTGGATTCAAAATTCAAGTAGGATTCTAACAAGATTATCCTCTCCAAATCCAACTCAAATTCGAATTTCAAACCTTGTGGATTTTCCACGACAAATTCGAATCCTACTTGGACTGTGATTCAAAATTTGAATTTCAAATTCAAATTCAAATTTCAAATTCAAATTTCAAATTTCAAATTTCAAATTTCAAATTTAAATTTCAAATTCAAATTTCAAATTCGAATTTCAAATTCAAATTTCAAATTCAAAATTCAAAATTCAAAATTCAAAATTCAAATTTCAAATTTCAAAATTCAAATTTCAAATTCCACAAAACGGTTGTATTTCATATTCTTGTTCTCATGGATAATTTTCTACAACTCTAATCCAATCTCAAATAAAATCATGGCAACTTTATTTGGAGTTCGAATAATTGTGTACTCTATTATCCAAAACAAAATCTGAATCCAACCGGAGAGAATCTTGTCTACCATCCTAATCCTGTGTCATCACCATCCATGCATAATAAACTAGTCAATAGCATACACAAATCAATTTGCCAAACGTTAAGGAATTATGTGGAGCTAGTAGAGGGACTGATTGGACATATATAATCGGGCTCCCGTGATTCCATATGATCATCATTCTGTACCGAACAACTCAATCATATGATCACTAGTTTCAGAGTCATACCACTATAAACCTGAAACTGAACTCCCAATTATATACCGTATTACGTAAGCCTGTGACGAGCTACCATCCAATGACCTTGTCATATATGCAAAACCCTCATATGATATCCATGATCAGCCTTAGGTCAAAGTCCGTTTAATCCTACTGATCAGGCTATCTTAAAGTTCCATTATACTACCGAATCAAGAAAATGATTATTCACCATATGTGAATAAGAAGTCATCCGCCCAGCAGACGACCAAGGCCTTGTCCATTTTCACATTCAGTATAATGCCTTTAAGAGGATACCTTTAACTCCTCAGAGCTATGATTCCGATATCTGCAAATAAACCCTTCATCGTATACAAGTCGTGCACCCAACGAACCGGTCTATAAGCTTACTACCTCTGAGACGCTTTAGCCATTGGAACATCAAAGTACACAAGTCATATACATGAAGTAGTTCATTTACTCAGGATTAAGGTTATTGCACAATGAACGTCAAAAGCAGATTGATCCACTCATATCGGACTACGTAGATCAGTCACGCTTTAGTCCCGGTCTAATATGTCACCTCCAAGCAACATATCCATGTCTCTACTTGGGAGTCCAGCTCCAGACAGTCAAGACAAACCGTCCCCTCTAAGGCTTTAGACAACATAATAGTCTTAACATGGGTTAGATGCTCGGTCTAACCCCATAGACTACAGACCATAGTTTAGACTGCTAACTTTAGAACATTGTCTTCTCGCATACAAAAGTCCATTGCATGTAATGTTCTAACAGTTTTAACACAAGCAGTCAGTGAGTCATATTTGCTTACATTTACTTTAACATGTAAATAAGACGAGGACAGATAGCAATGTAATGAATAACCTCTAAGTATAATTTTATTATCCAGTTCAAAATGAATACATCAAAATGTCTCTAATACTTAGGGCATTTCCTAACAATCTCCCACTTGCCCTAAGCCAGTAGATGTGCCATGTTACGCATCCCCATCGCCTCTACATGCCTTTCAAAGCTTCTAGCTACCAAAGTCTTAGTAAAGGGATCGGTAATGTTGTCCTCGGACGCGATCTTACATACATCCACTTGTCCTGTCTCCACATGCCCTCTAATAATGTGATACCTCCGATCTATGTGCTTGGTCCTCTTGTGGTGCTGAGATTCCCTTGTGTTGGCAATAGCCCCTGTATTATCACAGTAAAGTGTGATAGGCTTGTCAACACCCGGAATGACCTCAAGGTCTCTAAAGAACTTGCGGAGCCAAACCGCTTCTTTAGATGCCTCAGCTGCAGCCACATACTCAGCCTCCATAGTAGAGTCAGCTGTGCGGCCCTGCTTCACGCTCCTCCACACAATGGCGCTTCCTCCGAGTAAAAACACTGATCCAGATGTCGATTTCCTCGAATCCTTACAAGTTTGGAAGTCTGAGTCCGTGTATCCTACGGGTGTTAGGTCCCCTCCAGAATACACTAGCATATAATCGCTTGTTCTCTTAAGATACTTGAGTATATACTTTACTGGTTGCCAGTGCTTGGTTCCAGGATTCGCTTGATATCGACTCACCATACCTACTGCAAAACATATGTCCGGGCGAGTGCAAAGCATAGCGTACATAAGGCTACCCACAGCGGATGCATAAGGGACCTTACTCATACGCTCTCTTTCTTCCGATGTCTTGGGACAGTCATCCAATGAAAGAGTTAGACCGGCAATAGCAGGTTGTGAGCCTTTCTTTGCCTCTAGCATTGCATATTTGTCGATTATTTTATCTATGTATGAAGCTTGGGATAACGCTATCATTTTATTCTTTCGATCTCTGAAGAGACGAATGCCTAGAACATAATTAGCTTCTCCCAAGTCCTTCATGTCAAACTGTTGGTGTAACCAAAGCTTGACCGATGATAAGTTCCCTACATCATTCCCAATGAGTAGTATATCATCGACATAGAGTATCAGAAAGACCACTTTTCCATCCTTAATACGTTTATAAACACAAGGTTCATCAACGTTCTGCTCAAAACCAAATGTCTTAATCGCTTGATCAAACCTCTGGTTCCATGAGCAGGATGCTTGCTTTAATCCATAAATGGATCTAAGCAACTTGCAGACTTTCCTATCTTGGCCTTTTGCTACGAACCCTTCGGGTTGTATCATATAGATACACTCTTCAAGATGGCCATTCAAGAATGCCGTCTTGACATCCATTTGCCAGATCTCGTAATCGAGAGCCGCAGCAATGGACAGAAGAATACGGATAGACTTCAGCATAGCAACAGGTGAAAAGGTTTCCTCGTAATCGATTCCAACCTTTTGCGTGTATCCCTTTGCAACCAGTCTAGCTTTGAAAGTTTCCACTCTCCCTTCCGCATCCTTCTTTCTTTTGTGGACCCATTTGCATCCAATGGGTTTTATCCCATCCGGCAAATCTACAAGTTCCCAAACAGAGTTGGATTTCATAGAATCCATCTCATTGTTCATAGCCTATTTCCAAGATCTAGAATCAACATCCTTTATAGCTTCATCATATGTGACCGGATCTTCCTCATGCTCATGAGCCTCGGCCTGGTATACCTCAGCATCATACATGAAGAAATTAGGTT
Source organism: Antiaris toxicaria (assembly GCA_035233585.1). NCBI lineage: Eukaryota > Viridiplantae > Streptophyta > Magnoliopsida > Rosales > Moraceae > Antiaris > Antiaris toxicaria. The sequence goes on from CP141154.1 coordinate 31,002,446, forward strand.
TCTTAGAAACCCTCCCACTACGACGAGGCACCCTAAATTGTTGATCGTCGGTAGGTCTTTCATTGGAACTCGGACTTGCGTCCAAGATCAATATCTATGGAGCAGTTCTTTCACCCGATAACTCCTCTAGCACTACTTTGCTTCGAGGTTAAAGTCATTCATGTGACTTTCCTCCAAGAATGTCGCATGGGTTGAGACAATGACTTTTTGTTCCTTCGGGTTATAGAACAGACCTCCTTTAGTTCCTTTTGGATACCCTACAAACATGCATAATTCTGATCTTGGTTCCAACTTCTTCGCATCCCCATCCAGTACATGTGCCGGGCAGCCCCATATTCTCATATGTCCAAGGGAGGGCTTCCTACCACGCCACAATTCATACGGAGTTCTAGAAATTGATTTGCTCGGAACCTGGTTCAGAATATAGCACGTCGTTTGTAAAGCATATCCCCAAAATGATAATGGCAGCGTTGAGTAACTCATCATGGACCGTACCATATCCAATAAGGTCCTGTTTCTCCTTTCGGCTACACCATTCTGTTGTGGAGTACCAGGTGCAGTCAATTGGGATAAAATCCCGTTCTCTACAAGATGTCCTATAAATTCATCGGAGAGGTATTTGCCACCTCGATCAGATCGAAGTGTCTTTATGAATTTATCCAATTGCTTTTCCATTTCCGCACGATACTCTTTGAACTTATCAAAGGTTTCGCTCTTGCGGTGCATCAGATACACATATCCATACCTCGAGTAATCATCTATGAAAGAGACATAATACTCGAACCCTCCTCGTGCTGTGACGTTCATGGGGCCACATACGTCAGTGTGCACAATTTCTAAGAGCTCCTGAGCCCTTGTACCCTTAGCTCCAAAAGACCTCTTAGTCATCTTACCCTCTAGACAAGACTCACATTGGGGAAGTCGTACCTCCTCCAGAGATTCCAGAGGACCGTCTTTCACCAATCTTTGAATCCTATCCTGATTAATATGACCAAGTCTTAAATGCCAAAGATACGCCTTGTTAGAGTGAGAAACTTTCAACCTTTTAGAGTTATCAATTAATTCAGTGTCAAGCAGTGAGTACATCTTTGGTCTGATCAAATATAGGTTTCCATCCATCCATCCAGAACAGATAAAAGACTTATTTCTACGAATATCAACTCTTTTACTAAAAGAAACTGAATAAGAATCCTTTATTAAACAAGCTACCAATATAAAGTTCCTCCTAAAATTAGGAACATAAAAACAGTCTTTCAATAAAATAAACCTAAATTGATCAAAATAAAGATGAACGTCTCCCACTGCCTCAGCCACCACAAAGCTACCATCTCCAGTCCGCAACGAGAGGCTCCTATCATGTAGACTTCTCGTTTCCACGAACCCCTGCATAGAAACACAAACATGATTAGTGGCGCCCCAATCAATGACCCAAGTGTCTTTCGATTCTTCCACCAAACATGCTTCTAAGTAATGAAGTTCCTTACCTTCCTTGCCCTTGGCGACTAGGAATTCCCGGCAAGCCTTCTTGAAGTGACCTACCTTCCCACAAGACTTTTTAGGGTCCTTCGGCTTCTTGTTCTTCTTCTTCTTCTTCCCGTCCGAGACAGGAGGATTAGAAGAACTAGAAGCCACTTGCTTCTTATTTGGCCTCTTCCTCTTCCGCGAGGGATTGGAAGATTCCGCCAAATTGGCCTCTCCTTTAGGTCGGACCGTATCCTCATCCCTGATCATCCGCTCATAAGCTTGTAGTTGCTTCATGAGTTCGGTTAGTCCTAACTCCTTTGTCGCTAGATTGTATGCGGCCTTAAACCCCACAAAATCTTTAGATAGAGTCTTGAACACCATCTCGATCTCGGTGTTGTAGTCCAACTCAGCACCATTCTCGGCAGCCTCAGCGAAGAATCCCATTAGAGTGATCATACGGTCCTTCACCGGAGCACCCGCCTTTTGCTTGGAGTTCATAATGCTGGTGATTGCAGACTGTCGAGCCAATTTTTCTTGGCCTCCGAACATGTCTTCCAGATTGTCCATGATCTCCCCAGCAACTTGATAAGTCTCATGCTGCTTTTGTAAAGCACTCGTCATGCTAGTAAGGATGTAGCATCGAGCTATCTCATTGGATTCTCTCCAGCGATTATAGGCAACCAGGACCTCCTCAAGTGGTGTGTCAGGTTTGGGCCCAGGTGGGCATGGTTCGTCCAGCACGAACTTGTGTCTCTCGCAGCTGAGAACTATTAATAGATTTCTTTTCCAGTCTTTATAATTATCGCCATTCAACTTATTTTCAGTAAGTATTGAAATGAGGGGTGTCGGTGACATTTTGAACTGAAATAAAATTATACTAGATATCATTACAAAGCCCAAGCAAATATACAGATAATTTAGCAAATAAAACATACAAGTATGTTCCTACATGAAACTTGAAAAAACATGTAGCATTGCAACGGTAATTCTCAGCACCCATTGCCCCAAGCCACCGAGGGGTGGTCATGAGAACAAATAGCCGGAACATGGACCCCGTCCAATTAATATATGTTACCTTAAATCCTCCAAGGTTAAGACATATATTAATAACCGCTTATTTGGCCACCAGTCTAGTTAACAGAGCTTCTAGGGAAGGTTAATAACTAAACGAGTCTTGAGTGTTTAACCATTGTTTACGTAGCCCGATCCACGTCCTACCAAGCCGCCGAGGGGTGGTCATGAATAGGATCACACCCGAACACGTTTTCCACATAGGAGATCCAATCTAGTATACCGGCGGCTGTAAACACCTACCGAGGGGTGTGGTCAGGGCAGAACTGACGCGAGGCGTTACCATGCTTTCACATATGGATCAACAATGGAGGCCGTGGGTTTTGTTTGAAACCCTCTCCCACTCAATATTTTGAAAAACATGCAAGTTTTGACAAATTATGTATGATCAATATAGTATGAGCGGCACTCACCTATCCTATATGACATGTTATCAAATATGCATACAAAACATCCATCAATACATATTTATACATCCATAACATATCACAGAAAAAAAAAATTGACAGAATAACCAAGCCATGGTTCCATCCTAGAACAAAGAAAATAAAGATTACAAAATTCCATCCAAAGCATTCTTTGGGTCTTGAATTCTGTTCCGTCTTCTTGTATCCATCTTTATGTAGCCTCTCCATTTATTTCTCATCCCAAGAATTATTTAAAATTTAAATCTCCCAAAAATTTAAATTTCAAATTCAAATTCCAAATTCGAATTTCAAATTTAAATTTCAAATTTAAATTTTAAACAATTTTAAACATCATGTGTAATAATATGTAATTTCAAAAATTTCAAATTTTTAATTACATATTTTTTAAACATGATTTAAAATTAAATCTCAAATTTAAAAATCAAAATTTTCTGATTTTTGGACCGTCGGACCGCCGCCCCCGTGGCGGCGGCCGCCGTGGGCAGCCACCAGCCCCGGAGGGGCTGGCAGCCCACGGCCGCCCTCCTGTGCAGCCCTGCCGGGCTGCAGGCCAAGCCTGCAGCGCCAGGCTGCACGCCCAGGCTGGGCGCAGCAGCCGGCAGGCTGCAGGCAATGCCTGCAGCCAGAGGCTGCACGCCCAGGCTGCGGCCAGCCTTGGGCAGGCCACGGCCACCCCTGGCTACAGGCAGAGCCTGCGGCCATGGGTGGTGTGGGCCTGCACAGGGGCTGCCGCAGCCCCATCCTACCCGAGGGTAGGGGCTGCAGCCCCACCAAGTTTTGTCGGCCTATCCCGAGGGGTCGTGTCTCGATTTTTGTGCCATATTCCAACTTACCTATTAGGATCTCCAAAAATTAATTTGAATCCCAATTAAATTGAAATTTTCCACACAATCAAAATTTCAATCTTTAAATCAAATTTAACTTTTGGGAAAAATAAATTACGGTCTTCATTCTTCAATCTCCTCCAAGAATAATTACATAAAATTTCCTAAACCGTTTCCGGTGTACAAAAAATTCTAACCATAAAAATTCTAAGAGACAGAAATTAAAATCCATGGGAAAATTACAGTGTTAATAAACTGCTCCCATGGTTACATAAAAATTCCTAGATATAATTTTTCTAAATTCTAAGGAACCATAACCGGTATAAACAAGCATGCTTATAATAATTCAAAAAATTAAAATAACCACATACTTTATACATAATACATGATAACAACATAAAGGAACCCTAGAATGCCACTCTCTAAATATCAAATCCATACATAAATAAAAAGACTAAGTAATTGTCTAATTTATGTACATGGCATAGTCATGAGATGGCTCTGATACCAATTGTAGGAAAATAAATCGGTAAAAACGTATCAGAGTGGCGCAGCGGAACAATAAAAATTTTTAGATCGTTAAATATCTCATGATGCCATATACAATAAATCAACAACAATTAAAACTCATACCTCAAGGACGCCAATCTGCAGGAGGAGAATGACCGGAGGCTTCAACCAACTAGCCTTCTCTACTATTCTCCAATTCCCGAATGGCTGAGTGTGTGGGCACTCTGAACCTCGATCGGTATGCTAGCACTGCTAGTCTTCTTCCGACCACCCAGATCTCTAAAGAACTTTATTGTCACGATGAGCTGTGCAACAATAAGCCTGCTCACCTGAGAGTCTGTGGTCTGAGAGAACTGGAGTGGCAGGACCTCTATTTATAGACCTGCATGAGGTGATTCTCTGAATTCGAATTGGACTAGGAAAAGATATTTTCCCTTATCCAAACCCATAAAATCTGAATTTTTCCAAGGGAGAATCTCCACTAAAAATTCGGTTTTCTTAGGATAGATCCAATCCAAATCTCAACAAGATTTTTACTAGAATTTTATCTCCCTTTTTCAACCCAAAAAATCCGAAAATTTCAAGGTGAATCTTCCCTAAAGATTTCGGCCATTATGGATAAGGGAGAATCAAAAATTCCACTAGGATTTTCATGCTTGAATCTCATCTCAACCTTATCCAAAATAACCGAATTTCCTAGGAGAGATACTCCCTAATTTCGGCCACTTTTCAGGGAAGGAGAGAATCCAAATTCAACTAGGATTGAAGCTTGAATTTACCCTTGAATCTCATCCACAAAATCTGAAATTTCCTTGAGGATTATCCTCAAAATTTCGTCCCTTATTTGTTGGGATTTGGATTCAAAATTTAAGTAGGATTCTAACAAGATTATCCTCTCCAAATCCAACTCAAATTCGAATTTCAAACCTTGTGGATTTTCCACGACAAATTCGAATCCTACTTGGACTGTGATTCAAAATTTGAATTTCAAATTTCAAATTCAAATTTCAAATTTCAAATTTCAAATTTCAAATTTGAATTTCAAATTCAAATTTCAAATTCGAATTTCCAATTCAAATTTCAAATTCAAATTTCAAATTCAAAATTCAAATTTCAAATTTCAAAATTCAAAATTCAAAATTCAAAATTCAAATTTTAAATTCCACAAAACGGTTGTATTTCATATTCTTGTTCTCATGGATAATTTTCTACAACTCCAATCCAATCTCAAATAAAATCATGGCAACTTTATTTGGAGTTCGAATAATTGTGTACTCTATTATCCAAAACAAAATCTGAATCCAACCGGAGAGAATCTTGTCTACCATCCTAATCCTGTGTCATCACCATCCATGCATAATAAACTAGCCAATAGCATACACAAATCAATTTGCCAAACGTTAAGGAATTATGTGGAGCTAGTAGAGAGACTGATTGGACATATATAATCGGGCTCCCGTGATTCCATATGATCATCATTCTATACCGAACAACTCAATCATATGATCACTAGTTTCAGAGTCACACCACTATAAACCTGAAACTGAACTCCCAATTATATACCGTATTACGTAAGCCTGTGACGAGCTACCATCCAATGACCTTGTCATATATGCAAAACCCTCATATGATATCCATGATCAGCCTTAGGTCAAAGTCCGTTTAATCCTACTGATCAGGCTATCTTAAAGTTCCATTATACTACCGAATCAAGAAAATGATTATTCACCATATGTGAATAAGAAGTCATCCGCCCAGCAGACGACCCAAGGCCTTGTCCATTTTCACATTCAGTATAATGCCTTTAAGAGGATACCTTTAACTCCTCAGAGCTATGATTCCGATATCTGCAAACAAACCCTTCATCGTATACAAGTCATGCACCCAACGAACCGGTCTATAAGCTTACTACCTCTGAGACGCTTTAGCCATTGGAACATCAAAGTACACAAGTCATATACATGAAGTAGTTCATTTACTCAGGATTAAGGTTATTGCACAATGAACGTCAAAAGCAGATTGATCCACTCATAGCGGACTACGTTGATCAATCACGCTTTAGTCCCGGTCTAATATGTCACCACCGAGCAACATATCCATGTCTCTACTTGGGAGTCCAGCTCCAGACAGTCAAGACAAACCATCCCCTCTAAGGCTTTAGACAACATAATAGTCTTAACATGAGTTAGATGCTCGGTCTAACCCCATAAACTACAGACCATAGTTTAGACTGCTAACTTTAGAACATTGTCTTCTCGCATACAAAAGTCCATTGCATGCAACGTTCTAACTGTTTTAACACAAGCAGTCAGTGAGTCATATTTGCTTACATTTACTTTAACATGTAAATAAGACGAGGACAGATAGCAATGTAATGAATAACCTCTAAGTATAATTTTATTATCCAGTTCAAAATGAATACATCAAAATGTCTCTAATACTTAGGGCATTTCCTAACATTTGTGGGAGCCCAATTATATATATCCAATTGGTCCCTCTACTAACTCCACATAATTCCTTAACGTTTGGCAAATTGATTTGTGTATGCTATTGGCTAGTTGATTATGCATGGATGGTGTTAACATAGGATTAGGATGGTTGACAAGATTCTCTCCGGTTGGATTCAGATTTTGTTTTGGATAATAGAGTACACAATTATTCGAACTCCAAATAAAGTTTCCATGATTTTATTTGAGATTGAATTGGAGTTGTAGAAATTTGAATTTTGAATTTTGAATTTTGAATTTTGAATTTAAAATTTGAATTTGAAATTTAAATTTGAAATTTGAAATTTGAAATTTGAAATTTGAATTTGAAATTTGAATTTGAAATTTGAATCACAGTCTAAGTAGGATTCAAATTTCTTGTGGTAAATCCAAAAGGAATGAAATTTGAATTTAAGTTGGATATGGAGAGGAAAATCTTATTAGAATCCTACTTGAATTTTGAATCTAAATCCTAACAATAATGGACGAAAATTTTGAGAATTATCCTTATGGAATTTTCAGATTTTTTGTGGAAAAGTTTCAGGGAAAAATTCAAGTTTCAATCCCAGTTAAATTTGGATTCTCTCCTCCCTAGATTATGGTCGAAATTTTAAGGGAAGATCTCTTGTAGATTTTCAGTTATTTTGGATAAGGATGAGATAAGATTCAAGCTTGAAAATCCTAGTGGAATTTTGATTCTTCCCTTATCCTAAAGTGGCCGAAATTTGGTTGGGATTTTCCCCTTGGATTTTTGGATTTTTTGGTTGAAAAAGGGAGATAAAATTTTAGTTAAAATCTTGTTTGAATTTTGAATGGAAAAATCCTAAAGTAGCCGAATTTTTTTGTTGGGATTTAGCCTTGATAAATTCAGATTTTTTGGTTGTGGATAAGGGAGAATATCTTCTCCTAATCCAATTCGAATTCAGAGAATCACCTCATGCAAGTCTAGAAATAGAGGTCCTGCCACTCCAGTTTTCCTAGACCACAGACTCTCAGGTAAGCAGGCTTATTGTTGCACAACTCATCGTGACAATAAGTTCTTTAGAGATGTGGGTAGTTGGAAGAAGACTAGCAGTGCTAGCATACCGATCGAGGTTCAGAGTGCCCACACACTCAGCCATTCGGGAATTAGAGAATAGTAGAAAAGGCTAGTTGGTTGAAGCCCTCCGGTCATTCTCCTCCTACAAGATTGGCGTCCTTGAGGTATGAGTTTAAATTGTTGTTGGTTTATTATATATGGCATCATGAGATATTTAACGATCTTGAAAAATTTTTATTGTTCCACTGCGCCACTCTGATACGTTTTTACTGATTTAATTTCCTACACATACATGGCTTATAAATACTCGTACCATATAGCACAGAGCATTAACATAACATATAACATACATTGCTTAAAATTCATACTCAAACATACTTAACATAGTAAATATACTTAACACATATACTTAAATATGCTTAAACGTACTTAATGTAGAACATAGCACGGAGTATCAAACATAGTGTTAGTGCATATTATGCTCATTTATAGGTTACATTTTTAGTCTTGGGTCTTTATCTTTCATTACGTTTTGGTTTTAGGTCCCATGTTGGTCGTACCGTAATGCGCGTATGACTAAGAGGGACACTGGAGAGCGACCCATTGGCCAACCCTTAACAGTCTAACATAACATTAACATAAACATAACATAAGGAACCTCCACCTTGTGGGAGGTCGGTACATTAATAAGTGGTTTCATTACCATATTTCATATGGTTCTAACCAGGTGACATTCTCATTGCCCCTTGGTTTGGAACACTTGTAGGAAAAAATCGGTAAAAATGCATCAGAGTGACGCAGTGGAATTACAAAAATTTTTAAGATTGTTAAATATCTCGTGATGCTATATACAATAAACTAACAACAATATACATTCATACCTCAGAGGATGCCAACTATAGGAGGAGAATAATCGGAGGGCTTCAACCAACTAGCCTTCTATATATGGGCACTCGGTTCCTCGACCGGTATGTTAGCACTGCTAGTCTCCTTCTGACCACTCAGATCTCTAAAGAACTTATTGTCATGGTGAGTTATGCAACAATAAGCCTGCTCACCTGAGAGTCTGTGTTCTAAGAGAACTGGAGTGGCAGAACCTCTATTTATAGACTTGCATGAGGTGATCCTTTGAATTCAAATTGAATTAGGAGAAGATTTTCTTCCTTATCCACATACAAAATCTAAAATTTTCAAGGCCATTATCCAACTAAAAGTTTCGGCCATTTTTGGGATTTTGTTTTCAAAATTCAAATAGGATTTTAACTTGAATTTTATCTCCTCATTTATCCATAAAATCTGATTTCCCCTAGTGCCATAAACAAGACTAGATTCGACCATTAAAAAGTGAGGAGAATCAAAATCCAAATAGGATTTTCTAGCTTGAATTTTATCTCACCCTTATTCAATAAAAACCAAAAATCTCCCTCAGGTTTATCCTTAAAATTTTTGGCCACTATAGGGAGGGAGAGAATTCAAATTCAACTAGGATTGAAACTTGAATTTTTCCCTGCATCTTTATCTCATAAAATCCGAATTCTCCGAGGACTTATCCACCCTAACAAATTCGGTTTTTCCTTAATAGATTTAGGATTCAAAATTCAAGTAGGATTCAAACAAGATTATCCTCTCCATTATCCAAATCAAACTCGAATTCTAACCCTATGGAATTATCCACAAAAAATTTGAATCCTTCATGGATTGTGATTCAAAATTTGAATTCAAATTTCAAAGTTTAAATTTCAAAATTCAAACTTCAAATTCAAAATTCAAATTTAAATTTCGAATTCAAATTTAAAATTTAAATTTCAAATTCAAATGTCAAATTTGAATTTCAAATTTAAATATCAAATTTAAATTTCAAATTCAAAATTTAAATTTCAAATTTCAAATTTCAAAATTCAAATTTCAAAATCCACAAAAAGTTACATTTCAAATTTTTGTTCTCATTGATAATTTTCTACAACTCCAATTCAATCTCAAATAAAATCATGGCAACTTTATTTGGAGTTCGAATAATTGTGTACTCTATTATCCAAAACAAAATTAGAATTCAACCGGAGAGAATCTTGTCTACCATCCTAATCCTATGCCAACACCATCCATGCAAAGTCAACTAGTCAATAAGCATATACTGATCAATTTGTCAACCGTTAAGGAATTATGTGGAGTTAGTAGAGGGACCAATAGGACATATATAATCGGGCTCCCATGAATCCATATGATCATCATTCTATACCAAACAACTAAATTATATGATCACTGATTTCAGAGTCACACCACTATAAACCTAAAACTGAACTCCCAATTATATACCGTATTACGAAAGCCTGTAACAAGCTAATGTCCAATGACCTTGTCATGTATGCAAAACCCTCATATGATATCCATGATCAGCCTTAGCTCAAAGTTCATTCAATCCTACTGATTAGGCTATCTTAAAGTTTCATTATACTATCGAATAAGAAAATAATTATTCACCATATGTGAATAAGAAGTCATCCGCCCAGTAGACGACCCAAGGTCTTGTCCATTTTCATATCTCGTATAATGCCTTTAAGAGGATACCTTTAACTCCTTAGAGCTATGATTCCGATATCTGTAAACAAACCCTTCGTCGCATACAAGTCATGCACTCAAAGAACCGGTCTATAAGCTTACTACCTCTGAGATGCTTTAGCCATTAGAACATCAAAGTACACAAGTCATATACATGAAGTAGTTCATTTACTCATGATTAAGGTTATTGCATAATGAACATCAAAAAAAGAATGATCCACTCATAGCAAACTATGTAGATCAATCACACTTTAGTCTCGGTCTAATATGTCACCACCAAGCAATATATCTATATCTCTACTTGGTAGTTTATGCTCCGGACAGTCAAGAAAAACCGTCTCTACCATGGCTTTAGACAACATAACAGTCTTAACATGAGTTAGATGCTCGGTCTAACCACATAGACTACAGACCTTAGTTTAGATTGCTTACTTTAGAACATTGTTTTCTTGCATACAAAAGTCCATTGCATGCAATGTTATAACAATTTTAATACAAGCAGTCAGTGAGCCATATTTGCTTACATTTACTTTAACATGTAAATAAAATAAGAACAAACAGCAATGTAATGAATAACCTCTATATTATAATTTTACTATCCAGTTCAAAATAAATACATCAAAATGTCTCTCATGCTTAGGGCATTTCCTAACAATCTCCCACTTGCCATAAGCTAGTAGATGTGCTATGTTATGCATCCCCATCGCCTCGACATGCCTTTCAAAGCTTCTAGCCACCAAAGACTTAGTAAAGGGATCGACAATGTTGTCCTTAGATGCGATCTTACATATATTCACTTGTCCTGTCTCCACGTGCCCTCTTATAATGTGATACCTCCGATCTATGTGCTTGGTCCTCTTATGGTGCCGTGATCCCCTTGTGTTGGCAATAGCCCCAGTGTTATCACAGTAAAGTGTGATAGGCTTGTCAACACTTGGAATGAACTCAAGGTCTCTAAAAAACATGCGGAGCCAAACTGCTTTTTTAGATGCCTCAACCGTAGCCACATACTAAGCCTCCATCGTAGAGTCAGCTGTGCATCCCTACTTCACGCTCCTCCACACAATGGCGCCTCCTGCGAGTAAGAACACTGATCCTGATATCGATTTCCTCGAATCCTTGCAATTCTGGAAGTCTGAGTCCATGTATCCTACGGGTGTTAGGTCCCCTTCAGAATACATTAGCATATAATCCCTTATTCTCTTAAGATACTTGAGTATATGATTTACTGCTTGCCAGTGCTTGATTCCTGGATTTGCTTGATATCGACTCACCATACCTACTACAAAACATATATCCGTGCGAGTGCAAAGCATAGCGTACATAAGGCTACCCACAGCAGATGCATAAGAGACCTTACTCATACGCTCTCTTTCTTCTGATGTGTTGGGACAGTAATCCAATGAAAGAGTTAGACTGGCAATGGAAGGTTGTGAACCTTTTTTTGCCTCTTGCATTACATAGTTATCAATTATTTTATCTATATATGAAGCTTGGGATAATGCTATCATTTTGTTCTTTCGATCTCTAAAGAGACGAATGCCTAGAGCATAATTAGCTTCTCCTAAGTCCTTTATGTCAAATTGTTGGTACAACTAAAACTTGACCGATGATAAATTCCCTACATCATTCCCAATAAGCAGTATATCATCGACATAGAGAACTAGAAAGACCACTTTACCATCCTTAATACATTTATAAACACAACGTTCATCAACGTTCTGCTCAAAACTGAATGTTTTGATCACTTGATCAAACCTTTAGTTCCATGAATGAGATGCTTGCTTTAATCCATAAATGGATATAAGCAACTTGTAGACTTTTCTCTCTTGGCCTTTTACCATGAACCCTTCGGGCTGTATCATGTAGATACTTTCCTCAAGATGGCTATTTAAGAATGTCATCTTAACGTCCATATGCCAGATCTCGTAATCGAGAGCCGCAACAACGGACAGAAGAATACGGATAGACTTCAGCATAGTAACAGGCGAAAAGGTTTCATCGTAATCGATTCTAGCCTTTTGCGTGTACCCCTTTGCAACCAGTCTAGTTTTGAAAGTTTCCACTCTCCCTTCTGCATCCTTCTTTCTTTTGTAGACCTACTTGCTTCCAATGGGTTTTATCCCATCTAGTAGATCTATAAGTTTTCAAACAAAGTTGGATTTCATAGAATCCATCTCATTGTTCATGCCCTGTTTCCAAGATTTAGAATCAACATCATTTATAGCTTCATCATAAGTAATCGAATCATCCTCATGCTCATGAGCCTCAGCCTGGTATACCTCAGCATTATACATGAAGAAATTAGGCTTCCTTGAGACCCTCCGACTACGACGAGGCACCCTAAATTGTTGATCGCCTGCAGGTCTTTCACCAGAACATGGACTTAAGTCCAAGACCAAAACCGATGGAGTAGTTCTTTCACCTGACAACTCCTCTAGCACCACTTTGCTTCGAGGCTTAAAGTCATTCCTGTGACTTTTCTCTAAGAATGTCGCATGGGTTGATACAATGACTTTTTGTTCCTTCAGGTTATAGAACAGGCCTCCCTTAGTTCCCTTAAGATACCCTACAAACATGCATAATTCTGATCTTGGTTCCAACTTTTTCGCATCCCCATCCAGTACATGTGCTGGGCAGCCCCATATTCTCATATGTCCAAGGGAGGGCTTCTGGCCATACCACAATTCATACGGAGTCTTGGGAATTGACTTGTTTGGAACCTGGTTCAGAACATAGCATGTCGTTTGTCATGCATATCCCAAAAATGATAACAGTAGCGTTGAATAACTCATCATAGACCGTACCATATCTAATAAGGTCCTGTTTCTCCTTTCGGCTACACCCTTCTGTTATGGAGTACCAGGTGTAGTCAATTGGGATAATATCCCATTCTCTACAAAATGCTTTAGAAATACATCAGAGAGGTATTTGCCACCTCGATCAGATCGAAGTGTTTTTTATGGATTTACTGAATTACTTTTTCACTTCCGCGTAATACTCTTTGAACTTATCAAAGGTTTCACTCTTGCGATGCATTAGGTATACATATCCATACCTCGAGTAATCATCTATAAAGGAGACATAATACTCGAACCCTCCTCGTGCTGTGACATTCATGGGGCCTCATACGTCAGTGTGCACAATTTCTAAGAGTTCCTAAGCCCTAGTACCCTTGGCTCCAAAGGACCTCTTTCTCATCTTACCATCAAGACAAGACTCACATTGAGGAAGACGTACCTCCTCCAAAGATTCTAGAGGACCGTCTTTCACCAACTTTTGAATCCTATCGTGATTAATATGACCAAGTCTTAAATGCCAAAGATACGTCTTGTTAGAGTGAGAAACTTTCAATCTTTTAGAGTTATTAGTTAATTCAGCATCAAGCAGTGAGTACATCTTTGGTTTGATTAAATATAGGTTTCCATTCATCCATCCATAATAGATAAAAGGCTTATTTTTACGAATATCAACTCTTTTACTAAAAGAAACTTAATAAGAATCCTTTATTAAACAAGCTACCGATATAAGGTTCCTCCTAAAATTAGGAACATAAAAATAGTCTTTTAATAATATAAACCTAAATTCATCAAAATAAAGATAAACGTCTCCCACTACCTCAGCCACCACTAAGCTACCGTCTCCGGTCTACAACGAGAGGCTCCTATCATGTAGACTTCTCGTTTCCACGAACCCCTGCATAGAAACACAAACATGGTTAGTGGCTCCCGAATTAATGACCTAAGTGTCTTTCGATTCTTCCACCAAACACGCTTCTAAATAATGAAATTCCTTACCTTCCTTACCCTTGGCAGCTAGGAATTCCCGGCAAGCCTTTTTGAAGTGACCTACCTTCCCATAGTGGAAGCACTTGGACCTTTTAGGGTTCTTAGGCTTCTTGTTGTTCTTCTTCTTCTTCCTATCCGAGACAGGAGGATTAAAAGAACTAGAAGCCACTTACTTCTTATTTGGCCTCTTCCTATTCCGTGAGAGTTTGGAAGATTCCGCCAAATTGGCCTCTCCTTTGGGTTGAACTGCATCCCCATCCTTGATCATCTACTCATAAGCTTAGAGTTGCTTCATGAGCTCGGTGAGTCCTAACTCCCTTGTCGCCAGATTGTATGCATCCTTAAACCCCAACAAATCTTTTGATAGAGTTTTAAACACCATCTCGATCTGGGTGTTGTAGTCCAACTCAGCACTATTTTCAGTAGCCTCAACAAAGAATCCCATTTGAGTGATCATATGGTCCTTCATTAGAGTACCTGCCTTTTGCTTAGAGTTCATAATGCTGGTAATAGTAGACTGTCGAGCTAATTTTTCTTGGCCTCTAAACATGTCTTCTAGATTTTCTATGATCTCCCTAGCAACTTAATAAGTCTCATGCTGCTTTTATAAAGCACTCATCATGCTAGTAAGTATGTAGCACCGAGCTATCTCATTGGATTCTCTCCAACGAGTATAGGCAACTGGGACATCCTCAAGTGGTGTATCAGGCTTAGGCCTAGGTGGGCATGGTTTGTCCAGCACGAACTTGTGTCTCTTGTAACTGAGAACTATCAGCAAATTTCTCTTCCAGTCTTTATGATTATCGACATTCAGCTTATTTTTAGTAAGTATTGAAATGAGAGGTGTCGGTGACATTTTGAACTGAAATAAAATTATACTAGAATTCATTACAAAGCCCAAGCATATATAGAGATAATTTAGCAAATAAAACATACAAGTATGTTCCTACATAAAACTTGAAAAAACATGTAGTATTGCAACGATAATTCTCAGCACCTATTGCCCCAAGCCACTGAAGGGTGGTCATGAGACAAATAGCCAGAACATGGATCCTGTCCAATTAATATATGTTGCATTAAATCCTCTAAAGTTAAGACATATATTAATAACCGCTTATTTTGGTCACTAGTTTAGTTAACAGAGCTTCTAGGGAAGGTTAATAACTAAACGAGTCTTTAGTGTATAACCATTGTTTACATAGCCCGATCCACGTCCTACCAAGCCACCGAGGGGTGGTCATGAATAGAATCGTGCTCGAACACGTTTTCCACATAGGAGATCCTACCTAGTATACCGGCGGCGGTAAACACCTACCGAGGGGTGTGGTCAGGGCAGAACTGACGTGAGGCATTATCATGCTTTCACATATAGATCAACAATGGAGGCCGTGGGTTTTGTTTGAAACCCTCTCTCACTCAATATTTTGAAAAACATGCAAGTTTTAACAAATATGTATGATCAATATAGTTTGAGCTACAACCCCACCAAGGCTAGTGGCCTATCCCGACGAGGTCCGTCCTCGATTTCCATGTCATATTCCAATTTACCTATTAGGATCTTCAAAAATTAATTTGAATCCTAATTAAATTGAAATTTTCCACACAAATAAAATTTCAATCTTTAAATTAAATTTAATTTTTGGAAAAAATAAATTACAGTCTTCAAACTTCAATCTCTTCTAAGAATAATTACATAAAATTTCCTAAACCGTTTCCTGTGTACAAAATTCTAATCATAATAATTCTAAGAGACAAAAATTAAAATCCATAGGAAAATTATGGTGATGTTAAACCGCCCCCATGGTTACAAAAAAAATCCTAGATACAATATTTCTAAATTCTAAGACATCATAACCGGCATAAATAAGCATGCTTATAATAATTAAAAATATTAAAATAATCACATACTACATACATAATTCATGATAACAACATAAAGGAAACCTAGAATGCCACTCTCAAAATATCAAATCCATACATAAATAAAAAGACTAACTAATTGTCTAATTTATGTACATGGCATAGTCATAAGATGGCTCTGATACCAATTGTAAGAAAAAATCGATAAAAACGAATCAGAGTGACGCAGTGGAATTTCAAAAATTTTTCAAGATCATTAAATATCTCGTGATGCCATATACAATATACTAACAACAATATACATTCATACCTCAAAGGATGCCAATTGTAGGAGGAGAATGACTAGAGGGCTTCAACCAACTAACCTTCTATACTATTCTCCAATTCCTGGATGGCAGAGTGTGTGGGCACTCAGTTCCTCGACCGATATGCTAACACTACTAGTCTCCTTTCAACCACCTAGATCTCTAAAGAACTTATTGTCACGGTGAGTTATGCAACAATAAGCCTGCTTACCTAAGAGTCTATGGTCTAAGAGAACTAGAGTGGCAGGACCTCTATTTATAGACTTGCATGAGGTGATCCTTTGAATTCGAATTAGATTAGGAGAAGATTTTCTCCCCTATCCACACATAAAATCCAAAATTTTCAAGGCCATTATCCAACTAAAAGTTTCAGCCATTTTTGGGATTTTGTTTTCAAAAATTTAAACCGGATTTTAACTTGAATTTTATCTCCTCATTTATCCATAAAAACCGATTTCTCCTAGTGCCATAAACAAGACTAGATTCGGCCATTAATGTGACGTCCCGCCCTATGTAGGGTTAAACAGTACTATTACAGTCAGCTACTGTGCCAATTGCGATAGACTGTAACCACTTGGGTCGTCGGTAACTTACTTTTAACTTATTCTGATACCACATATGATGACTGGTATCTTACTTTTAACCTACTTCGTTTAACATGCTTATTTTAAACTCCTATTTGAACGTGAAAATTGGGGATAATTTTTTTTTCTTTTTTTAAAACTTTAAACTTGCAACTCGTATCGTGGTAAAATATTTACTAAAGTAAATACATTATCGTAACTTGATATACATCATAAAACATCATTTTAACATTCTTTTCATTACTCTTTTAAACAGCTCAGCGGAAGACTCATAGCAGTACCATAACCCTCGCCAGTCCCTTGGCACATGCAGATCTCGTTCCTCATCTATCACTTGTCTTATCATCATGCAGAATGTTTACCTGCAACATAAACAAACTTATGAGCGACAGGCTCAGTAAGTTCAAACATACATTCATGACATATAGCAATTCATACCATATAGTACAAGGTAATTCTGATACCTACTGTAGCCACGAAACATTACATATCATATACCGTATACTACTTAACATTCATACTTATCACACATAACCTTATAAACATACTTGTACATATCTGAACACACTTTACATCATAATCCTACTTTTCACACTTATTATCGTAAACATACTTAATGTACTTTATACGTACTTAATAT